>CM075864.1:7785132-9085132 GCA_038021265.1 Cyprinella venusta | reverse complement strand
TAAGAATACATTTTTTTAAAAAGCGCGTGTGAATATTTTCATTCATATTATATAGGCTACTGTTGCATGATTGACAGTTGTACAGGAAGCTGCCAAACATTCTGTAAGCCTAACACCTTTTGTGCGGTGAATGACGTAGCTTTGCATAGTGTGTAAAACCAGGAAGACCTACCTCTTTTTTTTATCTGATACCAAGTAGCCAATTATCCAGGTATCAACGATATAGCCTTTAGCTACCAATAATAGCGATGCTCCCATCTCTTTTGACTTGATTTGATTTTTGATTGAAGTTTTTGAGGGTCACAACTGTTTGTTTAACACAGATTTTATTTTGCGATTTTCCAAAAGTCTACGGGGAAAATGCCTAGCTTTTCTATCGAGGGAACCCATGCGCCGCTAGTTTCCGAGTTATCCCACAAAGTGCCTTTATCACTTTCGTACTCTATAAATAAATACGTGAAGAAATGTAAAAAAAACCCCCAAACAAACAAACAAACAAAAAACTAAAAGAAATGAATATTTATACTTTTATTTCCCTATTTATGTAACATTTAATATTTTCCTACATTTATTTATTTATTTTTTTTTCATTTTTTTATTTATGCATTATTTCCACTTTTATTTTTTTTCTCACTGTATTTATATACTGATAAATAGTCTGGCTGCAAGTATACTTATTGTAGCATTTTTTTTCACCATGGGTTGCAACTACATTAAAGGTGCTCTGAGCGTTGTCAGGTGATGTGACTTCTTGTTGATGTTTAAAGTATTTTCAAACAAAACGGAGGCTAGATAGACCCTCCCTCCTCCTCATCCGTGCACTGACACCCAAAGGTGCACTGACACCCCACCCTCAGGGCCTTCTTGTCAGTTATTGGCTGGAACAGTTTATTATATTTCATGGAGCGGGTCGCCGCAGTTTGTTTTTGTTGCCATTTGTGGATTAAAGTTGTCTGCATAGACCGCTTTTTTTTTTTTTTAGTGTGTGTTTAGGGGACAGGCAGCTAGCGGATAGTGAGGAGATGTTTGCTGTATGTGACAAAAAATGTCTGGGCCTAACCATTAGAGTACTGTAACGTATGGAAGCTTGTTTCCGCCACTGAATAAAAAAAATAAAATAAATAATTGTGACTTTTTATCTCACAATTCTGACTTTTTTTCTCAGAATTGCGAGTTATAAAGTCAGGATTGCGAGATATAAAGTCAGAATTGCGTGATATAAAGTCGCAATTCTGAGAAAAAAAGACAGAAGTGCGACTTTTTATCTCACAATTCTGACTTTTTTTCTCACAATTGCGAGTTTACATCTCGCAATTATGACTTTCTAACACATAATTGCGAGTTTATATGTCGAAATTCTGACATATTTTCTCAGAATTGTGAGATACAAACTCGCAATTGCGACTTATCAGGCCAATTCTAAGGGGGAAAAAATACTAGTTTAAATCTCACAATTCTGACTTTATATCACGCAATTGCGACTTTATATCAAGCAATTCTGACTTTATATCTCACAATTCTGACTTTATAACTCACAATAGGCTCTATGCACGAACCCTGCTGACGTGTGTTCGAACGAATCTCAGTCAGCGTCTTTACTTCCGGAAGCGCGTTCTGCAGGCCAAGTGTATAGGCGGCAAAACTGTAATAAAATCCGTTTTCTCAGAAACGGAGACAACGATTTTAGAAACGCTGATTCGCTAGTCGAATTTCGTACGATATGAGAGAATACTAACACTCAAAGTTGTTGATTTGGCTCGAAATATATAATTTAAATAACTTCTCTTTTTTACTCTTGCGTGACAGCTAACTGCCTCACAGTGTTGTTAACATCATTCACGTTAACCGGAGGACGTTTTTATAAACAGCGAGTGTAATTTGACACTATCTCCACCTATCGCAAAACCGGCTTATGACCATAGACTGACGCAGCACCGGAAGTGAGTGGGCGTGCTGAGACAAATATGGAAGCGATCGTGCATAGAGCCTATTCTGACATTATAACTCACAATTCTGACTTAATAACACGCAATTGCGACTTTATATCTCGCAATTCTGACTTTTTATCTCGCAATTGCGACTTTATATCACGCAATTCTGACTTTTTATCTCGCAATTGCGACTTTACTGTATATCACGCAATTCTGACTTAATAACTCGCAATTGTGAGAAAAAAAGTCAGAATTGTGAGATAAAAAGTCGCAATTATTTATTTTATTTTTTTATTCAGTGGCGGAAACAAGCTTCCATAGTAACGAGACGCTAGTCGGAGTGGAATCCATGTGCAGCTTTATTAGAGATTGGTCAAACAGGCAAGAGTCAGAGAACAGCAAAACAGGGTTTTCAGAGAGCGGGCACAGAGAGTAGTCAGTGAACAGGCAGTAGATCAGGGCAGGCAGCAAACAACGATAATCCAAGACAATCCGAATCAAGACAGGCAGCAAACAAGCAGAGGTGATATAACAATCCAAGGTTGATACACAGAACAGGCAGATCAGGGAAACCCGCTCAGTGATTACAGGCCGTGCCAAGGCAATACTTCACACTGAGTCCGTGTTTGAGTGTGCCTTAAATAGAGAGTCTGAAGAGGTGCAGGTGTGTGTGTGTAATCAGTCCCAGGAATAGTGCATTATGGTAAACGGAGTTCTAAGGTAAGTCAGTATTCTGGAGACGGCTCCCTCTGCTGGCGAAGAGGAGGCGGTGCGGGAGCCTGCTCCGTAACAATTATATTTTGTCTGCTTAATATCTACTAACTTTTTATTCTGATGCTCCCCAACAAACACTACTTACTATGAATAACATTTCAAGTACATAGCAACTTATTCTATTAACCCTAACCCTAATCTAACAGTGTAATGGTGCCTTCACATGCTATGGTAATTATGGTAAATACCAAAAGCTAACGTGGAAAATGCACATGAACTCATGTGGTATGTTTCACTGGGCAACTTGTAGAATATTTTGATGCACTAGTTGCCGAGATGAGATAACCTTTGACCTTTTCAAAATGGCGGAGAGCAACACGAGAGTCGTGAATGGTAAAAATATGTACTATTCATGATCTAGAAAATATACAGCATATTATTTACCGTTTTAGTTTTGATCAATCATTTTCTTGTTGTTGCAGATGACTTAAGCAATCTAAAATAGTTTTAGCTAAATAACAGGTCTGGATCTCCATCTTTTTACCACATGACGACAACAAAAGCATTTGAACGCAACACACTGGTAAATACCAGTTCACAAGTGGAAAATATCATATTTTCCATAGCACGTGAACGCACCATAATACATAATAACAACATAAGTTATTGACATGTAGTTGGAAATTAATAAGAGTTAGTTGACCTCCAAAGTTACTTATATTTAATGTCTAAAGTGGACTGAAATGAAGTGTAGGTTTAATGTATCTTTGAAGAATTCTACAATCGTCTCTTCAGTGTTGCAGATAAAACTGGTTTGACGCTTATATTTTAAACTTTGCTTAAGGAGAACTTTGGACAGGTGTGGTTTGAGCAACCGCAAAAAGGCAATGCTTATGATAACACCTAAGTCAACACGCAGGGCTGCAGCACACAGCAGGTGAGCAGTTATCTTATTGTCATATTATTTTAACATATATTTTGTAATCCTTTTGTTATTGTTAAACTAATGCAGAGCATGTGCCTACACAACTGGGAACCAGTCCCCTAAAGATATTAAGATTTAGTTTTTACTGTTTAGCCTACTTTTTATATTTCAAATGTACAGTATGGTGAATTCAACAAATTGTCGAACAGATTATTTTGCTCAGGTGATCCTGTGATAAATTGAGTGTTCTGACAGGTGTGAGAACGAAGCAGTGCGTATAGTTTCATTTCCACGCAAATCTGAAGAGTGTTTGTACCCCATTTCACTCAAAAAGTAAGAAACTATTGTGCATAATTATTCTTTATTTGTCGTTGTTACGGGCAACTCGTGTACTGTTTCTTGTTTTTATAGAGCCCCTATCATAGCGTTTAAAATGTTCCTATTTTTGTTTTAGGAGTTCCCCAAAACAGTTTAACATGCATGCAAGGATAATAAACACTTTATTTCTCTTATAATATGCATTTATTTTTTAACTGATTTGCTCACCGACTCCCTGAGCGGATATGTTGGTGCCGACAAGCAAGAAAAAAATTAACTAAAATAAAAGTAATCGGAGTGTCTATTTACACAAAGTGCAAATATATCGCATTGTTGGTAAACCACCAACTAGTTTCGGATAGTTATCGGATAGGAGTAGGGGCCTGTGAGGTAGGCCATTTATTGTCCCAATAAGGCGACAAATACATAATTTACTCTCAATATGTTATAATTTCAATGCTAACTTTTTTATAATGCACTAAATACTGAGTTGCAAATGTTATCTAATAGCCTAGCCTACTAAGTGCAATTTTTTTGCAAATATCTGCTGGCAAAACTAATAGGCTACTTCAGTGTACTGGCATTATTTCAGGAGCTAGGTTTTCACAAACGCAGTTTCATGTTTATACATTTTCAAAATGTTTATACATTTTATAAAATGGTTTAATTAAAAAATGGACTAAAAAACTATGTAAAGATTAACTCTGTGTCTTTTATTAATGTAAATTAATAAGAAAAGAATTAATAATGCTACTCGGTGCCTGAAGTTGTGTTTAACATCTTTTGACAGTTTATTTGAAGATCCATGGCATTCCAGTTCCAAGTAGTTCCAGCAGTACCTAGAAAAACAGACCCTCTAATAAAATGTTTCATGGACAATAGGGTAGATAGACTTCGAAAATTATTAAAAGGCAGAGATATTAATGGTTTGTACTCTTCTGAAGATTGGAATGATGATGTCACACCATTAACAGCAGCAGTTATATACAGAAATGAAGAAATCTGCACATATCTGCTTAAAGAGTCAGCTGATCCTAACAAACCCTCAACAAATGGACAAACACCTCTACATTATGCTACTTTAACACCTGGAGTTCCATTGAGTATTGTGGAAAGATTACTTGCAGCAAAAGCTAATCCAAATGGACATGGATTACACATGTTTACTCCATTGCAGTGTGCTGTTGATCGTGACCGTGAAGACATTGTGAAAGCACTTATAAAGGCGGGAGCTTCACCAGGAAGTAACTATGGAGTAAATCTAGAACTTGATAAAAAGATGGAGAGAATGATTAGTCATCTATATTCACAGGGTGAAGTGTCTGACAAAGTACGTTTATCTTTTCTTTTTCCTGGTGCTGTACGAACGAAAAACCAGACTGAAGTTGACAGAGTTTATAAGGAACATTTCTTTCAAGAGGATCCTTTTGTTCCCTTGATTTATTTTGAGCACTACTTTAGTGTAGTTGGTCGTGGTGCAGAGCAGTATCGTCAGAGCGCCATCAAATGGCTTAAAGACACAAACAATGCAGAAAGATACATTGAGGGACTCATCAAGCGCTTCCCAAGAATCCCTCAGGAAAACAGGCCGATTGCACTGGACTGCTTAAATGTTACTTTGTGTGTCAGTGAAAGCATCTCTCCTCAGGTATTCAGTGAGCTTGTGCCAGTTCTAACAAACAGTCTTCAGCGCTTTGGAAATCCACAAGGAGAAATAGTCAATCATCTGATTCTAAAGATACTCAATGTCATGATGCAGAAGACATCTGAGCAGAAGCTGAGTGCAAACAATTCTGTCTATGAGAAGTTATGCAAAAGTCTATTGCCTCTCACACGTCCTGATTATTCAAGTTTAATCGGAGTGTGGACATATGTACTTTTCGCCAATATAAATGACTTTGCTCCAGAACTTGTTGCATTGTGTGGATTGCCTCCCATTCCAGAGATGATACTTATAAAAGCAGAGACAGAGATGGATGAAGGCGTGAAAAAAAAGCTGCACAAGTTTGATGAATTACTGAGACATCCAACAGGCTCAAGTGCAGTGGATAGTTTATGTGAGGAGACTGCTGCCCAGTCAACAAGCAGCAAGAAGAAGAAGAAGAAGAAAAAGAAGAAAAAAACCCTGCAAGAAGTGGGATCACAAGAAGGTGAATTGCAAGATAAAGAGGATCCGTCATTTCCAGACACTGTAGTGAAATCCATCGAGGAATCAAACTCAAGTGTGCAGCCGTTCACACAGCCTGCTGAGAACTCAAGAAGGTGGCATCAAATGAGTCTTCGCTGGAGGCCCAAGCTTGAGAAGCTAGCTAAAATGGATGATAACAAGACATATAAGCCAGGAAGTCTTACTCTTGTACTCAACCCTGAATTTCTGATTGCTAGGGGAAGTGATGGAACACAAGTTTTTCTTGGTTTGAGGGATGACGGCACAGAAGTGGCTGTGAAACGAATGGATAAGTTTAATTACCAAGACCTCAAAAATGAGGAGGCATTTCTACGACATCCAGACCTTGATAGTTCCTCCATTGTGCGATATGTGGACTTTACAGAAGATGAGAATTTTGGATATCTTGTTCTTCAGCTTTGTGAGTACACACTGGAGGAATATATCCAAGAGCATTTACCAGATGATAAGACTGAGAGAAGTTTGGTTCTGAAGAAGCTGGTGAATGAAGTTCTCTGCAGCTTACAAGTTTTACACCAACCAAAAACCAAAGTTCTTCACCGGGACATCAAACCCCAGAATGTTCTGATTGGTAGGAGTTTAACCTGATTTGCAACATCTATAGAATTAAAATATCATCACATATTTTTTTCCCTTAAATTTTGAAATAATATGGACTTTCCATTTGTTACAGACATAAACGGAAAAGCTAGATTGGCTGATTTTGGCATAAGTCGCCGACTAAAACAGGGCGAAACCACCATACGAACAAGAATTGCTGGAACTAGATGCTGGAAGGCAAAAGAGACAATCAAGGAGAAGGTCAACACTGCGTACAAGAGGAGCTCTGACATTCAGGTGTATTTTCAATACTAATATTCGCTTGAGAATCCGTACAACTATAATAATGGGTGACTATTGTTCTGATGCATGAAACTGAGGAAGAACTGTTGAAGGCACAAGTTGATCTTTGGTTAACAAAGCACCGAAAAGGGGAGTTTAATGCTTCCATGCACTTGGAAATCAACTGAATGCAGTTTTTTATTTATATTATTTTTTATATGTTTTGGCATTCCATTTAAAAAAAAAATACTTTTACGCAACAGGTTTTTACTGATAATTCTGTATTATTGATAACTGTAACCTGTTTGAAGGTTGCTGGGATGTTAGTGTACTATATTCTCTCTGGAGGACACCATCCATTTGGTGAAGATGTTGACTGTGAGTCCAACATTTTAAGAGGAAGATACTCACTGGAACATCTGGATGATGATGTAGCGAAGGATCTCGTCGAGTGGATGATCAATGAAAATCCAGAGGAGAGACCAACGGTGGAGCAAACCCTTGCACACCCCCTCTTCTGGACTGATAAGAGGTAAACTGTGATTTTGATGATATTTTTTTCTGGTTAAATATAGTAATAAAGTTATAAATATGTCCAGAGTGTCCATCAGCCATTAATCCCAATATATTCATTTTAGGCCTAAAAACAATCTATGTTTTCAATCACAATTTACACTCACCTAAAGGATTATAAGGAACACCATACTAATACTGTGTTTGACCCCCTTTCACCTTCAGAAATGCCTTAATTCTATGTGGCATTGATTCAACAAGGTGCTGAAAGCATTCTTCATTCTAGAAATGTTGGCCAATATTGATAGGATAGCATCTTGCAGTTGATGGAGATTTGTGGGATCCACATCCAGGGCACGAAGCTCCCGTTCCACCACATCCCAAAGATGCTCTATTGGGTTGAGATCTGGTGACTGTGGAGGCCATTTTAGTACAGTGAACTCATCGTCATGTTCAAGAAACCAATTTAAAAATAACTTGAGCTTTGTGACATGGTGCATTATCCTGCTGGAAGTAGCCATCAGAGGATGGATACATGGTGACCATAAAGGGACAATGCCCAATTGGCACTAAGGGGCCTAAAGTGTGCCAAGAAAACATCCCACAAACCATTACACCACCACCACCAGCCTGCACAGTAGTAACAAGGCATTATGGATCCATGTTCTCATTCTGTTTATGCCAAATTCTGACTCTACCATCTGAATGTCTCAACAGAAATTGAGTCTCATCAGACCAGGCAAAATTTTTTCAGTCTTCATCTGTCCAATGTCCAACCACACCCCTAAATGCATTGAAGCAACTGCCATGTGATTGGTTGATTAGATAATTGCATTAATGAGAAATTGAACAGGTGTTCCTAATAATCCTTTTGGGAGTGTAACATGGTGTCACAAAGACACTATAGAGACACTAGAGGTGACATAGCATAATATAGCTGTATATATGATAAAGCTGATTGTATAATGTTTCTGAAATCGTCTCAGGAGAGTGCGGTATCTGAATATATTGGGAAATGAGAAAGAGGCTGAAAATTGTCGTAAGGCAGATACGGAGCTCCTTAATGCCATTGCAAAATACACAGAGGGGAAAAGCTTTTCTGAATGGAAATCTAAGGTAAGTGTAACCTCAATGCAGTCCATATAACTTTTAACTTTTTTTTTTTTATCAGACATGAGCAACCTAAAGTGAAAAAGCAATCAATAGCTTTAGACACCTGCAATTATTGCCCAGATTAAGACATACAATTGGCCTTTCTATTATTGCTGAAGTAAATTTGAAGTGGAATGCATTGCAGCTTCATTGTTATAAGTGCCAAAATATCTTTTTCTCAGTTGCCATCTGAGATTGTCCAGAAACTGGATGGTAAGAAGAAAGCCTATCCTGAGAACACACTGGGCCTGCTGCGTTTTATACGCAACCTTCACGAGCATCAGTGAGTTACAGAAATAATTAACAAATTGATTCATTACTGTTAAATTATGGAAAAACAATGTACAACCCAAGCTGGTACTGTGTTTACAATGCAAGGTGGAGTACAAATAATGTAACAAATGATGAATAATGATCAACATAAGGAAAGAAGTATCATAAATTTGTAAGAAAATTTTCAAGAAGACTTTCTTGCACAGTAATTACATTGTTTGTGTGTTGTTCTCTCCACAGGAAAGCAGATGCTGCAAAAATCAACCTGATGACTATATTCCCTGAACTTTTTGGGAGTGTGTACCTGTTTGCTAAGGAGAGAGGATGGAACGCCAGAGAAAGTGTCATGATGGACATCAACTCAGCATCATGAATGTAACCTAAATCTGAGATAAAATGTAATTTTGCAGTCAACAATGATTTCTGCATGTGACTGATCACAGAAAAAATGCCCGATGACACTATATAGGTATAGTTAGTATATATAGGTTTTCTCTTAGTTACTAAAAATGATTAAATGTTAAATATATATTAAATGTAAATTATGTTTTAATTACACGAATTGACCTCATGGATCATGAGACCTCATTGCTGTGAAAAAAAGTGCCTTAACCTGTGATTGCAGAAAAACATATCATACATTTATTATAATCACACATTTTGATAACACTTTGGACATATTTAACAGGAAGCAAATAACTTGCATCAACTTGATATGAAGATTGCACATTACAGTACTGTAAAACTCCCCACCAAGAAACATCTGATGTATCATGCATGCATTATTTGTTATTGAATTAAATTAAATGGTAATTCGAATTAACAAACTAAAAGAAAATAATTATGTTGTGATTTGTGGTTCAAATGAAGAGTTCAGATGCAAAAGCCTCTAAGTGCCATTTGAAATTTTCTTCTAAAATGACCATTTTTATCAAGCTTGTATATTTAAGTTCAGTAATTTCACTTAAATGGCAATGAAGATTACCTATTAATTGTCATTTAAGTGAAATTACTGAACTTAAATATACAAGCTTGATAAAAATGGTAATTTTAGAAGAAAATTTCAAATGGCATTTAGAGGCTTTTGCATCTGAACTCTTCAAATATTAATTGTTAAATAAATAATATAAATATTTAAAAAAGTTATGAATAATAATAAAATTAGTTTGATTCTGTGGTTGAGTGGACATTTTGAAGAACCTATAATGAAACCACAGCAGCTTTTTAATCGTTTGCCGATTTGGTGTACATTCAAAAGGGTTTTAGGCTACGGCTGGTATTATGCAAATTATCAGTACACAATATATAATGACTATTCAACTATTTTAAAACAATGAATGTAATCACTATTCATCTTGAATGATTTTATATTACCTTTCCATTATTTTGTGTTTTATATTACCTTTCCATTATTTTTACTGGTTGGATATGTACAATGCCTCTCTACAATAAAAAAGAAACTAAGTTACACTTTTATTACATTGCATTATTCATTGTTTCATAAATTCGCTACTAGATATTCACAGTTACTCGCCACGCCCACACTAATATTCTGAACACTGATGCTGGTTCAGTGTTTCACAAACCCGGATCTTGTGCACCAGCTGACCCAGAGTAAACAGTGTGGCTGAGAGGAAGGGTGAAGTTTCTGCCTCTCAATAAAGCCCGCGCAAAAATAGCTTTAGATTATAATAACATTAAATATTAACGCTAAACACGGGAAGAAATGAACTCGTCCAAAAGAAGTGAAAGTGACTGGCAAGGTTTAGTGAGCGAGGTGAGTACTAAAACACGGGTGGTGATGATGATGGCTGTTGCCATATGGTGCTGCATCATCGCTCCCAAAACCACCTGAACGCTTTTATACAAAATCAAATGTGCTTTTAAGTTGTTAAAAACTGTCTGAATTTTATGTTGCCTATGTTTAAGAGTGCCTCCTACTTAAAAAGCGAATTTAAAATGTATAAACTACGTGTTCTGTTTTATTTTTAAACTAATTACCTCAGGTTTTCCAAGACCATGGGAACGCGGTTCCTTAAAGAAAAGACGGGGACAAATATATTTAATTTTTAGTTGTTTTGCTTATTGTAATGCTTATTTTAAATAATTGAACACGATAAGCCCCCCATTTGAAGTTTACTTTGGACCCCTGGTGTAGAAACACTGGTGAAAAGGTGGTTTAGTTGGTTTGCTGTGGATTTAAGGTGAACTACAACTACAACCAGCGCTAACTAGTCTGACCAGCTGCTAATAATAATTTAGAAAAGACCAGCAGCCATGGGAAATTAGTGACAACAAAGGACCAGCTAGAAACCATGCAAAAACCATGGTTTTAACAGTTTATGAATGTTAGACTTAATTTTTTTTTATCTGATCATACACAGTTTTGGTTTGCTGATATATTTTCTTGTTTTCTAGTTTAGACGAAATGTGTTTTTTTATGTAACGAAAGTTTTGATCTCACTTAAAGTGTTTTGTTAGGTTTTATGGCACTTGATAAATACATGCTTTATAAATGAACACATTTTTAATTTATTTAACTTTTAACTGCCTGCCCTTTTGATGCATGGCAATTAAATGTTTAAAGCCTTATTATAATGTTTGTGTTGTTGCTACTATTTTACATATTTTTGTGCCTCACCCACACATACACTTTTGGCTACCAGATTTTTTTTAAAGTTTTTTTTTTTTTTTTTTTAAGTTTTTTAATAGAAGTCTCTTGTGCTCACCAAGGCCTTATTTATACAGTACAGTAATACTGTGAAATATTATTACAATTTAAATTAACTGTTTTCAATTTGAATATATTTTAAAATGTCATTTATACCTGTGATGAATTCAATTTTCAGCATCATTACTCTAGTCTTTAGTGTCACATGATCCTTCTGAAATCATTCTAAAATGATGATTTGCTGCTCAAGAAACATTTCTTATTATTCCTCAATTTTGAAAACAGTTGTGCTGCTTTATATTTTTGTGGAAACCCTGATTCTGATGTGACACTGAAGATCGAAGTGAAAGTTCCACTTTGCCATAACATGATTTTAACACATTAATTTTAACATAATTCAAATAGAAAACAGTTATTTTGAATTGTAATAATATTTCACAATATGACTGTTTTTACAGTATTTTTGATCAAACAAATGATGAATGATTTTCAAACAAATGATGAAGAGATTTCTTTCAAAAACATTATTCCAAACGTTTGACCGTTGGTGTACTGGTTCACACTGGGTTCTTGTATCTGCAGTTCTTGATATGCAAACGTAAACTGGAGAGCAAGAAGGAAGGCCTTCTCATTCTGTCCAAAGAGCTGGACACCTGTCAGCAGGAGCGAGACCAGTACAAACTGATGGCCAACCAGCTGAGAGAGACACACCAGAGCTTGAAGAAGAAATACAGAGAACTAATTGTGTGTCATCTAACCGATTACTAGTATTCATTATTATTTATGTTTAAAAGTGATGATTTCTTGGCTATATAAGTCATCCGTATGCTTTCAAATGTATTTCAGGATGGCGAATCTTCACTTCCCCCAGAAAAACGAAATCAGGTCAGCTGATTTAGACTTTATTTTACTTTACTTTTCAGTTCCTCGCAGGTCATAACTTTCCTTTTCTCTTTGCTTTTCTGTCTTTCCCTTTCTCTCAGGTGAATTTGGCTCAATTGTTGATGGATTCGAGGGAGAGAAATAAGCAGCTCGTTGAAGAGGTGAAGGAACTTACTCAGAGACTCAGTGAGACCCAGGGAGACAATAAGGTACCCATAAAACAACTCAAATTAGCTATGTTTGCATCCAAACTCATAAATTTTGATTATCATATAAAACATTTGCAAATAAAGCACAGTTTCCATCCCATGTGTTCAAGAGAACAAAATCAGTTGTGTACAAGTTTTAATGATTTGAGAAAAGAAAATGATTTTTTTCTGAAATAGAAATATTTTGCAGCATGTATAATGCTGCAAAATATTTCTATTTCAGAAAAAAATCAGTCAGTAATGTCATTTTTGATCAGTTTCATGTATCCTTGCTGAATAAAAGTATTATTTTCTTTCATATCTTTCCAAAAGAAAAAAATTAAAACATCTAACTGACCCGAAACTTTTCAATGGTAGTGCATAATGTTACATAAGCTTTCTATTTCAGATAAATGCTGTTCTTTTGAACTTTTTATTTATCAAAAAATCCTGAAAAAAGTTGTACACAACTGTTTTCAATATTGACAATTTAAGGTAGACCGATTCATCAATTTTGCCGATATATCGGTAACGATAGTTGATTGGTGGAACTATCATTACCAGCAAAAATCCACACCGATACGTTGTGTCCGTTGCTTGAGCTTGCGCGCAGTCATTACACAGCACAAGGGCGCTCAGAAGAGACTGCTGGTATTATACAGAGCGAGAGCGGCCTCTAGAGGACAAATAACAAACTATCACTGGCTGACTTGTTTGCATTAACACAAGGCAGCGCACGTCAGTTCAGATGTGCGTTTAAAGGGATACTCCACTTTTTTGGGAAATAGGCTCATTTTACAACTCTCCTAGGGTTAAACTGTTTAGTTTTACAGTTTTCGAATCCATTCAGCCGATTTTCTGATTTTTTTTAGAAGAATATCAGTAACCAGACAGTTTCTGGTCTCATTGACCTCCATAGTAGGAAAAAAAATATACTATGGAAGTCAATGAGACCAGAAATTGTCTGTTTGCTAATATTCTTCTAAATATCAGAAAATCGGCTGAATGGATTCGAAAACGGTAAAACTCGACTGTTTAACTCTGGGGGAGAGGTAAAATGAGCCTATTTCCAAAAAAAAAAGTGGAGTATCCCTTTAAAACACCAACAGTGAACTGATATTAATACAGAACACTAAAGTACACATTGCCATATCATTATAAAGTAATTAATTTATTGACTAGATGCTCCATTAGCAGAGAAATAACAGCAGTATGTTTGCTGTAGAGTCTGAGAGGAATAACATTAATGGCTACCTCAAACGATTAAAGCAACGTGACAAAAACGCATGCACACATGACCCACATGTTTTATGTCACAATTGTTACCATCTATTTCCATTAGTTTATTTCCAACTGGCAAAGTTGCATATTTCAAGCTAGTGACGTGATTGCTTTCTGCATTATTCACTGTTTGTTAATTTCATCATTAAACGTACAATATGTAATTTTTTTTGGCCACCAGGGGTCACTCATTTCACATAATAACAAAGACGTACTTTGATGACGTCAGGAAAGAGCGTGGGCTCACGGGAATTGTTGTCGCTGTCAATGACAACCAGCTCAGCTCATGACATGACATGATCGTTTTTACAAAATATACGGATATACGGCATCTCTCTGTAGATTTAGCTTGTCAAGAAGCTTTAAATGCAACCCCAATGTTTAGGCCTACCTGTGTCATGCTTCTCCTGCGCGGCTCGCTAACAGCAACAGTTGGCTGATTTGAATGAGACGACCGCGCGAGCAGCACCGGGGGACAGTGCATCTCGTCTGAGTGAGCGCTCGTAAGCGGGCACGTGATTTACACGCATAAAAATACGTCTTACTTTTTTTTCTTCGTCATTTTCTATGCTTTCTTGGCGGTAGTCCAGTGTTCCCCTTTGTGTTTGGTGGTTTCGCCGGGTTCCGCAAGGAAGTTAGAGAAAATAGAGGAGTCAAAGGTTATATGACGCCATAGACTGACGACGAAACGGAAATAAAGAAACGTCCCGTGTCTTCGAATTAAACTATAAATTTTGAAAGTTGGTGGAAACTGTCGGGATAATGTAAGTACACATCTAATAGAAATATATAACATAGATACAGTTATTTTTGCTATTTTTAAAGCCGAAAAAGTACAGATTGTGGCTTTAAGTAATACATCTTAAATCGAGTTTTAATTTGTTATTACCTTAGTTAACGTACTATAAAATAACATGAACGATCAAGCTACAATTCTATTGTTCAAATAAAAATGCATGCAGTAAAACTGCATATATATTTTGTATATATGCGTATATTGCGTATATTGCATAATGCATAGTTAATGAAAGCTATAATACATCCTTGTTAACAAATGGGACTTGCAAAGTGTTAGCTATGAAATTTACAAATCTTCTAGGTTATAGAAAACAAACAAACAAACAAAAAAAAACCAACACACATTTGACCTGTAATATTTTAATGTTTAAATTTTTCTGTAGAAGTTCTTATTTTAATATATTCATTTTTATATATTTATTTAATTTAGCATATTTCAGTTCAGCACTGTTTTACCTAGAGTGTTATGTTTTTTTTTTTTAATCCAGTATCCATTTTTTTAAAAATATGGGTTGAATAATCGGTTAGCTGCATGCATGGGCAAACCTAAATATCGGTGAAATCCACTATCGGTCGACCTCTATTGACAATAATACTAAATGTTTCTGTTTGCAGCCTTGGTGAGCGGAAGAGACTTCTTTTAAAAAAACATTTAAAAATTGACGATCTAAACCCTTTGAACAGTAGTGTATGTGTCCTTTTCTTATCCCTGTTGTGATCTTCTCTTCATAGCTGTTAAGAATGACCATCACAAAACAGAGGCTTGGGGATGATGAAGTCGGGTTCAGACATTTCCCTGTTCATGAGCGTGAGGATCTGGTCAGGCAACTGGAGAAAGCTGCTCTACATGTGCGTCTTTAAGTTTTATGATTCCCATCCTTATTTATTGCACTTCTCCAGTTCTAGTGAATGAAAAAACACATTTTTGAGTTCTTTCCTGTATGCTAATCATATATTTTCACTGTAATAATGGTAAATCAAATATGGCACTTTGTACAAATATCTGCTGGTACTGTTTTTTAAGAGAGAAGAACTTGAATACAGTCTGAAGACGGTGAGCGACGAACTGCAGGATATAAAGGCAGAGAGGACCGTGTTCAAGGAGAAAGCTGAACGTCTCAACCTCGAGCTGAACCACATCCTTGGAGGCCAGGAGAAGCGCATCATCGACGTGGACGCCCTCTGCATGGAGAACAAGTGAGGGAGTGTTACTTTAGCTTAAAAGATCTTCATTATGTTTAAAAATTCAGTGTTTCTCAATATATATATATATATATATATATATATTACAGTAACTAACAGTGTCCATACATAGATTAAGTAACTAAAATAATTATAATTAAAATAAGTTACAGAAATCCCCAAATTTAAATAGCTGAATGTTTTTCAGGGTTGTTTGACATTTCCAGGTGTTTGTAATATACTGCATACGTTTTTCTTTATTTATTATTTCTTTATCATCTTTATTATATATATATATATATATATATATATATATATATATTATATACGTATATATATATATTTTATAATTTTTATAATTTTTACTCACAATGAATTAGACTTTTCTAGATGTTTGGAACACTTCTTAACAAATGAATTTGACTTCTAGATGTTTATAAATGACTAGATAAAGGATTTTAAAAAATAATAATTTTACCCTCTCTTTTTAACCAATGAATTTGACATATTTTCGAGATGTGCATAATTTACTAAGTAAAGAATATTTAAAAATAATTTTTACCCACTTTTTATTTTTTACCAATAAATTGGTATTGGTAATCACAATATTTTACTCACAATATTTTGGAGCTTTGCATAGCTAGAAAAATATTGATTCTTTATAAAAATGCGTATGGCATTTTAAGATTTTTTTAAATTTACATGACATCTAGAAATCACATTTCACGTAAAATTAGACTTCCTCATATATCCAGGTTTTCAAAGTCCTTAGGAATCTCAGAGAGTGTAAAGAAAGACTAGAAAGAAAGAAATTATATAATTTCATATTAGAATTAAAATTAGAATAATTAAAATTAGAATTAGCTTGACTTTGAGTTCATAATTTTAAGTCATCTTGAGGCCTGGAGTTTTCTGAGGCTCTCTTGTGAAGAATCATCATATTAAAGTGTTCAAACTGGTTTTTGAATCATTGTAGGTGGTTTGCTGCTGGTTTAAGGTCTCAAACTAGTCCCACCATCATTTAGATCAGTCATGACTAGCTAGTGACCAGAAAGGACCAGCTGGAATCCATTTAAAAAAACATCTGAATCTGGTTTTAGTTAGAAATTTAGCAAGGTTTTAGCAATTAAAACAACAAATCCGGCGATTTCGACTGAATGTGTTTTGTAAGCAGTTGTGGTTTCAGTTTAGGTGAGATGTTTTTCCATGCAACAAAACCGTTTGTCATATTGCAGATACTTGCATGAGAGATTAAAACAAGTTCAAGAGGAGGTCAGCCTGTTGAAGGGTAACATACAGAAATATAAGGTACGGCTGAGAAGTCTTTTACACAGCTTTAATATTTTCTTGTTTCATTTTTATTATTATAATAAAATGTTATTATTTAATATTGCAATATTTCTGAATATCTTGTAGACCGCTCTGGATCGAAGAAGAAATCCTGAAATGTCCTGCAAGTCTAACAGCAGCGCTCTTACTGGAGTCCTTTATCCTAAACAAGGTGCTTGAGTCACGTGATTGCTTTTTTCTTAGAAGGCTTAGAAGCAAAGAAATGTTATACAGCAAATCAAATGACTGCATACACTTGTGTGCGTTTATTCACTCAAATACATCTCTGTTCCTGGTGTTTGCAGTGCAAGGGTTGCTGTCAGAGGAGAATGGTTGTAGTTTACCAGCCACACCTCAGTCCATCTCAGACCTGAAGTCTTTAGCGACAGCCTTACTGGAGACCATTCATGAGAAGAACATAATCATTCAACACCAAAGACAGACCAACAGGTTTGTGTGTAACTATATGTGCACTCACAGTTCAGAAATAGCCTGTACACTGAAAAAGATTTGGTGTAGATAGTAAACAATTAATTAATTAATTAGTAACCCTTTTTGGTAACACTTTATTTGAAGGGGTGTGCATAAGACTGACATGACACTGTCATAAACATGACATAACACCTGTCATGAACATGAAGGAGTCTTTATGAATGTTTATGACTTTTGTCATTAAGTGTCATTCGGTAAATTATGACACTTTTAATGCAAAGTTGACATTGTTTAAAATGTCTTTGTTATGACATCTTGACATTAACAAAGACAAAAAATGTCTTGATTATGACAACTTGACATTAACCAAGAAACCATAACCTGTCACAAATATGTCATAACAGGTCTAATTATCAAACTTAAAGTGTTATTTAGCTTTGCGTTAACATTACATTACCCTGTCATATGTGTTTGGTTTTGACTTTGGCCGTCATGACACCATAACTCTGTCATGAATATTTTACTTGTCCTCAAGTAAAGTGGAACACATTGTACTAGTTATAAAGATGTCATTAAGGGTTATTACACTGTCAAATGCTTTAACAACAGTGTCATTAATATTTCCCCTTACCTCAAGTAAAGTGGAACACGTTGGACTAGTTATAAAGATATCAGGTTGACAGTTTATGATTTTTTGGTTAATGTCAAGTTGTCATGACAAAGACATTTCTGTGTTTGTTAATGTCAAGTTGTCATAATCAAGACATTTTTTTGTCTTTGTTAATGTCAAGTTGTCATAATCAAGACATGTTTTGTCTTTTTTAATGTCAAGTTGTCATAATCAAGACATTTTTTGTCTTTGTTAATGTCAAGTTGTCATAAAAGACATTTTTGTCTTTGTTAATGTCAAGATGTCATAACAAAGACATTTTAAACAATGTCAACTTTGCATTAAAGTGTCATAATTTATCGAATGACACTTAATGACAACAGTCATAAACATTCATAAAGACTCCTTCATGTTTATGACAGGTGTTATGTCATGTTTATGACAGTGTCATGTCAGTCTTATGCACACCCCTTCAAATAAAGTGTTACCCCATTTTTAGACGGTAACACGTTGAATTAAACATGATATTTTGTTTGATCACTATCTTTTCTTGTAAAATGTACTCCAATAATCTTTATTTACAACTTAAAGAAATAAAAGTTTTACCAGTGTATTGTTAAAAATCAACATTTAAAGAGATAGTTCACCCAAAAATGTAAATCCTGTCATCATTTACTAAACCTCAAGTTGTTCCAAACCTGTATGAATTTCTTTGTTCTGCTGATCACAAAAGAAGATATTTTGAAGAATGTCGTTAACTAAACAGTTGATGGACCCCATTGACTTCCATTGTATGGAAAAATAAATGGGGTTCATCAACTGCTTGGTCATCCATTCTTTGATATATCTTCTTTTGTGTTCAACAGAAGAAAGAAATTCTAACAACTTGGGTGTGAGTAAATGATGACAGGATTTTAATTTTTGGGTGAACTGTGCCTTTAAATATCTTACCTGCAGGCTTCATACACAACTCGAAAGAAAGATGTCTCGTATTAGATAAATAAATAGGTATTGGTGAATTTTTTGTGCATTATAGAATTCTGGGAAATCGGGTTGCTGATTTGGAGAGGAAGTTGAAGACTCTGGAAATTTCGGGACTTTGGAGTCTCCCAGGTAAGTGTTTCTTGCATGTTAATCATGTTTTTGTGCTTCCCATTTTCCATTTGTTGACATTGTTCTATTGTTACGAGAATTAACTGTCCATATAGCCTCACATTATCGGATATCTAATTCTCTAAAATGTTCGTGTTTGTTGGATAGAATAGTTAGAACGAGTTACGGTTTAGACCAAACCTATAACCTTTCTAATATCAAATGAAAAGTTTGACTTTAAAATGCATTTTTAAATCTTTGTTTTAGAAGTAGTTTGTCATGCTTTAAAGAAGTAAACTATTTTTTGATGCATTGACTTGCATACTACAAGACTTACACATGTAAACTGCTTAATTATAATTTGACTGTTGTTCGATATTGCATTTAAAGTTAATATATATTTAAATGCACTAAATTGCAACTTAATTACAAATGTGTAATTATTTAAAAATACTGTACATGACACAATATTCAATAGAAATGACATTTAAGTATGTTATATCCTGCCCTAGTTTCTTCCATTTGTATTGTTCACATGGCAAAACTGGAAGTCTGGTCACTTTGAAAATTAATGGGTACAATTCTTAAAGTTAGACTTTGGTTCAAATCCCAATCCCTAAGTATGAGCAATAGTTGAAGTGATGGTTGACTTGGCAAGTGCCACTAATGAAACGATTTTAGTTTAGTTTCAAGGACCTCATTTAATTTTATATGGGCCATTTAATAAGTGTCTACATTGACCTACTTTTGTAAAAAAAAAAAAAAAAAAAAAAAGGCATTCTCTTGCACCAGTACATGAGAAGTACTTGCAGTCGCCGTCCACAAGAGTGTAGTAAAGCCCCGTCACTGAAGCACAGATCACATGCTCACATGTCATGAGGCTGTCATTCTGCCGCCATAAAACTGACAAGCATCCATTACTGAAACGGATTGCCCACATTACAAACACATTTGGGGAATGTGGTATTATTAGGGAACTTTGTGGATGAGAGAGAGGATCACAACTCAGTCTTTGAAAGTGATCGAATGGCAGAGTTGGTGGCCTTGCAGAAATAACCGGGGGAAATCAAGTTTAAAGTGCACTCGCAATTTTTATTCCCTCATTAAAGAAGTTTTAACTCTAAAGAAATGAAAAGCACTTTTGGTACAAAATGTTTAAAGTCACTCGCATGAGATGGATACTAATAGTAGCCTAATAAAAGCTGATTTAGTGTGTTCCTCCATGCCAATAGGTGTCAGTATAATACATATTGGACACTTATGAAAACAAAGTGCACTTAAAGGGTAACTAAACCCCTGGTCAGAGCCTGACTCCACCCACCGGCAATATTTGAAAATGCTGAAAAAGTGGGCAGACCCCAGCGGAGATAGAAGGGACGAAATAGATGCTAAAACACTCTATCCTGATCGTTTTCAATACTCGCAATTCCAATTCCTGCCTCCCTACAGTGGTTTTGACGACACAAGATGGTTTTTATATTGCCAAGAGCGTAGCTCGCGTGATGAGCTGAAACCTGCGTACCTCACAAAGAACCGCTAAAATCCAATGGGAAAATTCAACTGCAGTAGCCACCGTTCAACCTGAAGAGGGCAGCACTAAGACGCTTTTACACCATATATTGTAGAATAGAACACTTTATAAACAAATGTCAGAAAAGTTACTCGAATCAATGACTGGTATTAATAAAGATCCATTCTTAAAGATCATCAACTAAAAAAAGTTGGTTAAGTGTTTAGTTACTCTTTAATTGTATTGAATGTGCACTTGAAGTTTACTGCAAAAAAGTATGTTTAAAAAAATATAAACTTGCAGATAATATGATAGCAATAAAAAGCCACTTTACTTTAAGAGACTACATTTCTTAATGCACTTAAGTACACTTTTAAAAATAATTCCAAAGTAAAAGTTTTACGCTCAAGTACATTTTAAAGCATTGCTTTTGCTGTGCTTTAAAGAAATACACTTATATTGATGTGTTGACTCACATGCAAAAGTATTTGATTATAATTTGAGCTATATTCAATATTACATTTAAAGTTAATATTTTTAAATGTAAATTGCAAATCATTACAAATGTGTTATTCTAAATATATCTAAATACATGACTTAATATAAGTTTCAATAGAAATGACATTAAAGTATATTTTAAGATATTTATTTTAAGAAGTGGGTCAAAAAAGCACTCTACAGTTTAGGTTATTACATTTCATTTCTGAAAACGTTTACATTCATTTATCAAAAAAATCTATATTTTTTTAAAGTATATTAATTCTGTAATAAATAATATTTGTAAAACTATGCTAAAGTGTGCTTAACTTGGACTTAGTGAGTGCATTCGAGAAAGAAAATAGAAGCATTTTTTTTTCTAGATCGTAGACATCCCTGTCCTTTTTTTTTCTTCTTGTTGTACTTGTTTCCTTGTTGACTACTGCAGTCCTGTCAGAACCGCCTGTCTGACTTAAACTCCTTTTCCCCTTACGACTCTTTTTACCTGTCATCGCGATGACAAGACAACAAGTGAGAGAGATCATTTCTTGTTTGAAATGTGCCAGAAGTCACCATGAGAGGAAATCAGCAGTCTTCTGCAGCGACTTCAAGCCGTACGATGTGACGCAAAGCTCGGTTTGTCCATAAAACTAGATGGTTTTGTTCCCCAGTGTGAGGCAGGGACAAGCAGTGAATGAATGGATGGATGGGCATCTGCCAGGTGGGGATCGCCTCTCATCCATCCATCCTGTTTTGCACAGCGGGCCGTGAAGCAGCCGCAGTGAAGCTCCATGCTGTTCGGCATACAGAATTAGCCCGGCTTTTTAATTAGCTCAGAAGCCGGTCTCCATAACACAATAATGACCTTTTCCAACAAAGGAAGTTGAGCTCAGAGCTGCTTAAGCATCATTTCAGTGCCTCTTAAAAATAAACCCTCTCTTGAGATCTCAGTAGTCCAGAGGAACATATGGAGGTGCAAGGCTGCTGTCAATCTAGGATCGTTTCTGGAGATTTACATAAAGTGTGCTCAAAAAGTTTGTGGCCACTCAAACCACTCTTAAAGGTATACTCAACCCAAAAACGAACTTTTTGTTATTATTCACCGGTACTCATATTGTTCCATACCTCTATGACTTTATGTGGGACACAAAAGAAGAAAAAAAATTGTTTCAGACATCATTGACTGGTTAAAAACTGGTTCATTTTTCTTTTATTGGTTTAATATTTTGTTATCTAAATGCAATTTCGTTTTTAACCCTGTGAAGCCTGATATTAAATTATAGTAAAAAAAAAAGTTTTTTGTTTTATCGCAATAGTTCATTAAACTTTTTGACAAAATCTAAAAAAATATGGAGCTTGAAGAAGAAAAACATTTCGGAGAAACACATTTCGATTTTAATCAGATGCTCAGATTGAGCAAAAATATTTTTGGCCAAAAATGTGAAATTCTGATAACTTGTAAAGTAATCAATGAGATATTTATACCATTATAGCAGACTACTTGCATAAAATGCTTAAAAATATCAGTTGTCACTCTATATATTCCAATAATAAGTTTTGTAAGATGATGTTTGCTTAGTTTTATGATCAAAGTTCTGCAGTTTTTATGATTGTGATGATGATTGAGAGATGAACAAATAAACATTCCACAAAAGCCTGATGGATCGTATTTGATACTCACATTTTAACATGATTTTTCAAAAAAAAAAAAAAAAAAAAATGGATACTCAAAGTAAAGTTGCTTTAGTCCAGTAAGTGTTCATTTTGAAATATTAATGGAAAACTTGCTAAAAGACACTGAAGAGGACATTTTTACAATTATACTGAAAGGCCGTTTACTTGCAAAAAAAGTATAAACTATTAATCGGACAAAAAGAAGGCATGTAGAAGATTGTGTGCAACAAGTTTCTCAGCAACATTTTAATCAAATTGAAAATAGTCCTTAGAAATGTGTATATTACATTTTATACAGTATGCTTTGCAATGTTAAAGGTGCTCTATGTGGTTTTTAGCGGCCTCTAGCGGTGATGTTTCAGAATGCAACAAGAGCGCTCGTGCTCGTGTGCGTGCTCGATCTCAAGAGCGAGCATTCACTACCGGCCACAACGCAACGGCGAAATCATCACACAGCTAGCTGGAAACTAATGTAAACTCCCACTGCAGTTACAATAATAGCCTACTTTTATCAGCTTGACGTTGAACTAATGCTCTGTGCTCGTCCATGATAATGTTACAATAAACTGCATTTAGCTGACATGTGATGTTATATAGCATAAGCCATTTTACTAACTATTCGTGGTTCTTTCACAATCAGCAATGTCAACATAGGTGAATGTATAATATGAAAACGAAAACGGCTAACTAAAACGAAAATGGCTAACTATTTGCGTATCTTTCACAATTAGCAATGTCAACATAGGTGAATGTATAATATGATATAGATCTAGTAAATAAAATAAGTTACATCCTAAAGCACTGACTTTTTGTTATCCTGGAACATTCTTTTGTATTCATTTCATGTTTCATGTAGCTAGTTTAAGTTTACCTTGCTATTTCACTTGAGTTTACCAATATGTTGTACTAATATGTTGCCGATCTGATCCGCGTTTTCAACCGGAGTCAATCAGATTCACGTTTTGCCTGACGCGCTTCAGCAGATAAAACTTTTTTTGTTTTTTTATATTTATGTGGAGTTTGTGTTGGGAGTCTGTTGTGCTGGAGGCAGGACGTTTTGGGGTGTTATCAGATTCCATGTCGTCAGCTGAATTGCCGTTGGTCGCATAGACTGTATATAAGTATAGACGAATCCGGCGAAACTACCGGAAGTAAGCGGGCGCCATTACTGAGCTGTTGCTGGGTAGCGTTGCTCCATTGCCTTCTATTGTTTTAGTTGCAACTTGCGTCCACAGGAATAAACAGCCCGCGATTTACGACTGTCACTAACGTTACAACGTTACCCCCTTGTGTAATGTCGAGTGGGTAAACAGTTTCCGTTATAAATTGTTTCAATGGTGGCAGTAAAATTTCAATTTTGAAGAGAAAACATTGTGAATACCCCGGGTCGACTGCCCCTGTCAGGTGCCGTACGGTTTACACAGATTTCCTGGGCGAGTACAAGACGCGGACATTCGCGTATAATAACAATTATTTAATGACATAAGTAAAAAATATAATAAATGTGTGATATAGTGATCAGCAAAATCTCCTCTCTTGCTATTTTTTCTATTCAGTTAACATGCTATGGTCATTAAATGGCTTTCCTGAGCTAAATGTAACGTTATGTGACATAATTGTTCTCCTGCTATTATATTGACCTCTTTCCATGGTGTAAAAACACTAGTTGGTCGATATTGTGTATACTTTCTAGCTGTAACGTTACCTTACCCATGCCCGTTGCAGTGTAAAAATGAGATAAATAATGGACACAAATGAAAAACATGAATTTGTTTATTTGATTTCATTTATTTATTTATTGTTGCCAAATGGACAGATCTTTTTTTAGTTTCCTCGGTAGCAAACGTTAGCCTAGCTAGCTTGCCAAGCTATTTTCATAAATAATCTGTAAGATCGTTTGTACCTTCATCTGTGACTGGAGGCCAATGTCCAACATCATCAACCCAACAAGTCTGCCTGGCTGTAGCTGTCATCGAGGGTGCGTTATCACCTTATCTCCGAGGTTTGTTTACATACCGGTGCATATGTCTATGCCGGTGTAACAGCTCAGTAATGGCGTCGCCACAAGATGGCAGCCTACACAAGAACGCTCGTCGGATTCGTCTATAGAGAGGCTCGGGATCGCGCATGCACGTCACATCTGATGGATTTCGCGGGAAATCCGACCCGGAGGCCTCACATATAAATATGAATATTGGCCTTCTGAGGTAATAGCAAAACCTGAAAAGTGGATTATTGCAATGTGTGATTACAACCCCTTCAAACACAGGCAATAAAAAAAGGATTCATTTTTTTTTTAAAGTTACATATAGGACCTTTAAACATGACTTTTGAGTAACCGAATAATTTTTGTGGCAACAATGCTTTCAACCATATTCATGTTGATCTCTTAATCTCAGTGCTGCTTTACGCTGCCGTGGTTCCTATTCACTGCACGACTCTTGTTTATTATATTTCATACCACAGTGGCCCTAGAAAGCAGTGTTTAAACTGATCAGACAGTGGAAGCATGGAAGCATTGGTTGGCCAGTGTTATGATGGCACCAGCATATAGTGCTCAGTCCCCTGTGGGCAACATATGGCATTAACCTGTGATGCATGCAGCCAGTACTAATGAAGACAGATGAGGGAGCTGTAGTCACTTTCTGTGTGTGAGTGTATGTGGCCAGTCTGAACCTTTTCAGTCTCCATATGTACAGTACCTCTATAAAAATGTCACCTTTTGTGTAGGAGAGTGGTGTAAATTTTTGTGTGTATATGTGTATATATATATATATATATATATATATATATATATATATATGTATGTATTTATTTTAAATGTTAGAGTATTCTAAATCTATTATAATTTTAGTAATTTTTAGATAATTAGATATTTTATTATTTTTATAAGGCTTACTATCCAAACTTTTTTGTGCTACTTGTATGCCACATTGCATCTTTACACATTACAGTAGACACACATCCTGCTCAGAGCAGTCATAAGCCAGCTACTCTGTAATAAAATTAAAATTACATTACGTTTACAAAATATGTTCATATTTTATTTGCATTATGTAATTAAATATCAATTTATTAGTTTAAATTCAGCGTAAAATTATTGTACACATAATTTGATGTGCCAATTCTTGCCAATTTTTTAAAATAAATATTATTTGATTTTACGGAAATCCATTACAAATTGTGTACTCTAATATTTATGTAATTTGTTTATCATTTTATTCATTTTATGAAATGACTTATTATTATTATTATACAATTTATTATTGACGTTATTTTTATTGCTTTAAAGGTGCAGTAAGTGATTTCTGAGAAACTGTTGCTATTTGAGATCAGCCCAATCAAACACACCCCTCCCTTCATTGCTCCGCCTCCAAAATGCACAAACACACAATGCAATGTCCCTTTATCATAGCTGAAGCTGAAGATGACGAACAAACGACAAGAAGAACAATGACACTCAAAACTGTCCTGTTACTATAGCTAACATTACAACACCAGCATATCTTGGTTCTGTGAAACATAGCAAAACCAGTGTTACTCATGCATGGAGCAGAAACAACACACCCTCTGCATCTGTTTTCAGGCCTCCCCGCTTCGGTCTCTCCAGCGCAGGAAAGCTTTTCTAATATTAACGCGGGTCCTAAAGCTCATTCCTGATCATAACCCTTCTTTTTTAAAGTGATATTCCTCTGACCTTTTCTCTTTTGTAATGTCTCTCAGCTATCTCTCTTTCTACAGTCCTTCTTCAGATCCCCTTTTTGCGCGCTCTTTCTCTCTTCCCCCATCATGAGTGGCTGCTGATTGGCTACAAGTGTGTTGAGGAGCTTGGTCTGATCCACCTTTAACGGAAATCGCTTATTGCACTTTTAAGTGTGTTGTACAACTGCTTAAATCAAATAGATTAACTCTCTTCATTGTCTGTTGGTAATTTGCATTGATAACACACAGTCCTTTCACCCTGTAAATGATGTCAAGCTCCTCTCTGTGGCGTTCAACAGGAGGCAGAGATGCCATCACTCTGAGTGCCACTCCTCTGTGCTCTATTGACCATCCGCATCAGCCGGAAGCACAAAAAACCACTAACCCACGACCTCCTGCAGGTGAGCGTGTGTAATTGTGTGTAACCAAATCTGCCATTTGCTAATCATCCCGCCAAGAGGTTGAAGAGCTGTAATTAGCTAATTCTCTGACCAGCCCACCCCTCTTGTCCCTTTGCTATCACACCTATCCTTCACGCACACTCTCATTGGTCAGGCCGGATGAACGCCCAATCCCTTTCAAATGTCATGGCATTTGGCAAATGCTAGTGAATTCTCGTTCGCTGACATTCACCAACTTTTGGGGCGTGTTTTGCGATCAGGACTGCCCCATAAATATGGATGCTTCTATGTAAAGTGGTATTTCTCGTTTCTGTTGTCCCACAAATAAGCTGCATGCAGTGTTTAACCTTTTAGCTGAATGCTCTCAAATATGGGTCAGTAATCCAGCAGAATTGGCACCAATGATGCAGAGGAGAGGCAGAACTAAGCTGTTGCCATCGCTGATAGGCCGTCACACTCCTTTTCCCTGCTGGATGCCTTTGTTGTGTGTATTTTATTTGCTGGTGTGCTATTTGAAGCTTACACATGGCTTTGCCTCTATGTAATGATTTAATAGTAGTCTCATAACACTAATTTTACATGATTATCTTATATTTTAGTCCTTGGCAGGGTTAATACAGTATAGTTAGCTAAAAATGTATTACTTGAAATAAAATAAACATTAACTGAAATTATTTAAAAAAAAAAATACTCATTTCAGTTAGTTCCCACGGCAAATGTCTAATTTTAATTTAGTTTAGCTTGACAATAAAATAACTAAAGCTGAAAAAGGCAAAATAAATAAATAAATAAAGTATTTTTAAAAGAAATAAGAATGAAAAACTTCAAAATCTGACTGATTTACTAAAACTTGAACTAAAATGAAAGTGAAGATGGAAATAAAATAAAAACTAATCACGGGAGTTGTTGTTTTCACCTCCACAGCCGACCGAAAGCAATCCGACGGGACTGTTCGACGTCAGAATTGCGTCTACCGGAACTGGTAACAGAGAATGTCTAATTGAAGAGAATTGGCACTGGCTGGTTACTTCCTGTTTCTTGACTGGCTGTAGTAACACATCTCTGTCCATGCGGGGGCGCTTGCGGTCGAGTGCAGAATGAATGGGAGTCTATGGGGTTTCACCCCCAGAAATCCACTTTTCTCAGGATGTAATTTTAAAGTTGCATTCAAAGGGGAGGGCTAAGATAATACACTCAGCTGAAAATTGCATTTTTAAGTTCACTTATCTGTTCTAAAAATCCGTTCAAAAATGTGATGACGTCACACAATAGCAGAATGCTAGCGTGTTCCGGCCAACAACAGCCTAACCTGTAAGAAATCAAAAGGGACATAAGTACTCGTTGATTCGACTTTTGGCCTATAATCTATATTGAACTTGCGGAATCAACAATAAAATCTATGTTGATTTAACGACAAGCAGGTGAAAGAGACACATTTAGCCGTTTAGCCCCATAGACTCCCATTCATTCTGCACTCGCCTGCGATCACCTCCAGTGGAATTCTAATGGAACTGCAACCAAGATGATACACAATAGGGCTAATAGGAAGTGCCAAGGCTCTCCGTTAGACGGGCTCTGCCGGTA
Organism: Cyprinella venusta; assembly: GCA_038021265.1. NCBI lineage: Eukaryota > Metazoa > Chordata > Actinopteri > Cypriniformes > Leuciscidae > Cyprinella > Cyprinella venusta. Next base: position 9,056,483 of record CM075864.1, on the reverse strand, counting down.
ATAACTTTTTGTTAGGCTTCTGATTGGCCAACATGGCTTTATGGTTAAGGGTCATATCGCCACCTGCTGGTGTGACATGCTCTTGACCGGGCTTGATAGCGTGTTTTTGCGTTTTCATGTAGACAGAGACCGAGCATGTATGGATGGGATTTTTTTTAAACATTGGAGGAAAAACGGTTATAAAAATACCTGTCCATCTGGACAACGTGTAACTCATATACTTGTGATCCGATCGACCAAAACACATCTAAATACCAGGTGTAAAAAACGGCCTTTGATGCGTCTAGTTAGACTGCTTCAAACAGTTGTGGCGCATTATGTCAAAAAATGCGCCCAGTGCGGATACTTTGAATGGATTTATTATAAGCGAGATGCTCGTGTTCACTCTAGACTATGGCACATAGCAACATGGCTAAACGTATTCTTAATATGTTGGACCTTATTGAAAGTTGCCTATTCTTTCCTGTAAGAGCTGTATACGCGAAAGGGGCATTTGCAAAGTTGCTTTATTTTTGTAATTCTGCTAGGTGGCGCCAGTGTCACAAAAACTACATACTTCACCTTTGACTGGCACCACTAAAGCCAAGTTCACACCACAGGATTTTAAGCCCGATCTATGCCCGATTTGCAAATCGTTGAGCTCGCCGACAGATCGGGGTGTTATCGCGGGGGATTAGCGGACGATGAACGCTTGCCAATCTGTTAGTATGAAAGAGCCAACAACGCAGCGAAAACGCTCGCAGACGCCTCGCAGACGCGTCGCCGAGCCCAGAAAAATATCTATCCTGCTAGATATCCAGAGCCGTCACGCGACTCAAACTCAGTGATGTCATGAGTACAAAATACGGTTGCATTTTTTTTCTCAGAGCAGATCGTTGCGCAAACAATGTGCAGCACTAGTTTCTGTCTGACGTCCATATTCACGTGTTGTGTTCTCTTCTTCGCTGGGTATTGGCGCAATATTTATTTATTTATTTATTTATTGTGTGGTTTGTAGACAAGATAGAATCTTTGGGTGACAGAGTTGTCGTCAACTCGTTATTTATTTGATTATTTTCAGGATTTAGACCGTAACATAGTACTGAAACAGCTCTCACTGAGTCACAAATGATTTGCTCTTATCATCCGATCATGGTGGTATCTCTATGCAGTGCGTTGTCAACTCGTGTAGTGAGTTACCTCCTGTTGTGGATCAATCACGTTGTGTTGTGTGGTGTGAACAGCTAAACAACTTGAACACTCCTGATTTCACTGAGAGCAAGTCAGAGTAGTGTGAACCGCACAGTTCAGCCCTTGTAGTGTAGTGTGAACAAGGCTTAACAAAATCTCGAACGTGATCTCTGGACTTGGTCCCTCATAGTCTGCCATTTTCCTAGCGCACTCACCATGGTATGAATTGTTAACTGAGCTTCACTACTGTGGTAAACGACACATTTGCCTCGCAGGGCTCCATTCTATTAGCATGGCAGGAACACAATGTCCATTAATCTTCTTTGTCTCCCTGATTGGCTCAGATGACAGGACAGGAAGAGGAGGGCCATCGCCATGGGAGCAGGACACAGCTGGCAATGACAGCTTCCCGAACATGTGGCGCGGCTCCCGCCCCTGTCCAGATGGAGGCGGAGAGGAGGTGGACACACCTGTCACCCCTGACAACAGGGAAGAGATCGTCTTGTGTGGGACAGACATTGTGAGGCAGACTAATGGGCAGGTCAGGGCCGAGGTGAAGGAGGGTCCTGTTGAAAAAAAGACAGGCGTCTGCACAAAAACGTTTTCCGGTCGGGAAATGAAGGGAAGCCCAACTGTGAACGAGGGTGAGGTTTTAGGGGAGCTGTGCCTGATAGCGGAAGAGGCTGAAGATGCAGCGTCGGCTCTGGCTCCTGCGACGCAAATATCTTCAATTACTTTTGACCAAACCGCCTGTGAAAATGTCAACTTTCAAGCCTCTGTGGGAATTCAAAGAGCTTACTTTGAAAATATTTTGGAAGGTGCCTCCATAAAGAAAGAGCCGATTGAACCAAGTGACTCTTCTGTTCTATAGTAGGAGGTGGAACTGAAGGTCTGAAGACGCTTTCCTTAGAAATGTCTAAAATGTGGTGATTTATTGGTCAGATACAAAGCAGCTGAATAAAAATTCATGATTATATACAGTATGCAACACTGAAGCCAAATAAACAGCTCGATTTTTAATATTTTGTCTGTTTTACTGCAGAAAAATATTCTCTTATTTAATTCAGGAAACAAAACGTATTAATTTTGACCTCCCTGAAAATACTTATACAAGTGCTATGTATATATTAGCTCATAATCCGTATAAGTTATTTCTTTCTGTCCCTATCACACACATTCATCCATGCTTCTTGGGAAGCGGCCTACACACCTCAGAGTGGACTCAGCTGACAGCTGCTGCTGACTGCAAATACATGCAAAGGCAAAGTTTGAACTGCTTGTTCTGCAGAAGAGAAGCTTTTTCTTATTTAATCTCTCTCAGTATTACACGTACACCGGCACATCGGGCGGCATGACGCCAGGCAGCTGATGCGGCATTAGGAAGGACTTTTGGGAAACAGATGGGAGTCAGAGCTAATAGAGTTATGAGGCTTACCGTCTCTGCAGGTTTGAGGTTAATCTGGTTACCCATTTACTAGTCCAAGAATAATGAAGCAGGACGAAAAAAAAAACAAATTATATTTTTCATTAAAAAATGAAAGAGACACTGTTAATTGTGGCCCCCTAGTGGTTAAAATAGAATTGCATGCTTTGGAGAGAACATTGTTGTGGTTGTGCTGCTGCTCGGCTCCACTGAGCGGATGAATGTGGTCTGAGGCGCTGGTGAACATGTGGATTCATGACATCAGTGTGTGAACAAATAAATCAAGTTTTTGTTGTTACAACCGCTGATTCTCTGGAGGTTTGTTGTTTGTTTTACATGATCCATGGTAATAAAAAATATGTCAAGCCCAGAAAATATATTTGAAGCTTTGGACCCTTTCACATTTCCGGGTTTCTCAGAAGTGGAAGCTGTCATAGTTGGGTAAACTTCAATAGACCTTATGCTCCAGAGAAACAAGCGCGCAGTCACCTTTAGAATTTTCTGTTTGAACTTCCGTTTTTGTGGTATTCTGTATATTTTATCAAGTCTAAAGACTTTTATGTTCTATATCAGGTGTGATCTATATGTTTTTTCATGTGTTCTGGTTGTGTGGGGCTTTAGGCACCATTTACACGAGAACGCTCGCGGGTGAAAACGTAAAAATATTTTATCGGATGTGCCTTTTGTTTACACGACGACAGCGTTTTTGAGGCTTTAAAACGCAAAAAAGTGAAACCACCCTCAAGAGTGGAAATCTTTAAAACGCTCCACCGCCGCGTTCCCGTGTAAACGGTGAAAACGCAAAGCTCTGCTTGACAGTGAAGGTTGTACGCAGGCGCGCGGGCTTGATGTTGTTGTAGTATGCACTCTTAGCCGCCTGGAGTGCATACTACAGTGAATTTCACAGAATTTTGCGTCACCATCTGCACGCGGATTTCACACCCAAAACGCTCGTCTAAACGCAGAATAAAAAGTGATAACGCAACGCCACTTTTGCATTTTCTCTTCAGAATCGTTTCCGTGTAAACATAGCCTAATGCGTGGGCTGTTCTTCTGAAGAACAATTCTGCAGTTATGTGTGGGTGGGATCTTGGGAAAAGAGTTCCAGAAGTTTGAGGTTCGCTGGACTGTGTGAGGCAAGCGCCATGGCCCCACAAGTGTTCATGTTAATAAAAGAGCATTAAAACCGTTAAACAACACCAAGTAACTTCTCCTCTGCGGTCGCCCTACAGGTTGGAAGCGGAATTGTCCATTACCGCTTTTGTAAATAATTTAGCCTACCGCAGCCTACTGTCGCACGCTCGCTCGTTGACTAGCTTTCGTGAGGCACACTCGTAAGGTCCATAGACAGAATAAGAAGTGGACAGATCCATCTCATTGGAACTCAATTGAGATAAGTGAAGCCCATTTTTAGCGAATTTTTTTTTCTTTTTTTTTTAGGACTTCCGTTCCTGACGCACAGACTCAAACCGACTCAAACAGAGCTTGACGACGTAGATGTGAGGTGAGCAACCCGTCTGTCTTCTAGTGGCTGTGGCATGAGAAATCTGAATCATTCCCTTCCGAAACATGCAGAGGCGGAGAGTGTGAGTAGGAGCTGTTCATGAGCTAGGAGCAAGAGAAACTTTTGCTAGGTATTCTGATTAATTATTTTGTCATTTTGCCTCCACGTTTCCCCCATTGCCCGTGAGTTTATCTCTCTACTGTGCGACAGAGAGTCACGTGGTTATGACACAATCGTTAGCCTACTTTTACAAAAAACGGGGCCATAACATACAGTAAGCTACAAGGTAATGGAGCATTTTATACATTGTCTTGTTTCTTTAGAAATAAATAATGGACAAATGGAGTCTTCAAACGCCTCAGATGTAAAGTTATTCGCTGTCAAAGGGACGCCAAAATGAATGGGAGTCAATGGAAATGCTAACTCAAGTGAAGTTCTGTTACAAAATGGCGGCACCCGGCCGGCTTCAACTTCTGGTCGATGGATTACCCCCTTGGCAAGGTCTCTTGCTGTCTCGCTATGTATGTTATACGCACAGTATGTTCTGTCTCGCATGCGTGCTCTAGATTCCGGGAGAAACTATTTTGCGGGCATCAGGGAGGGAGACGCTATCAATATGCGGGAAACTCACGGAACTTCCGGGAGACTTGGGATATCTGCAATGGCCACAGACAATTTGAGGAAGTGGTGGGGGAAGTGACGTATGCCGTAAAGCAGTCGAATTTTGTAGTTACCCGAAACCCAAAGTTACATAGTGCAAGTAAAAGCGATACAGATCATGTCGGGCTATGGCAGACGTGTCATTTAACCTATTGTAAGTCGATGTACCATTACAAAGGTCTTGGAAATATATTTGAAGGTTGAAAAACTACATAGTGTTACTCTATAGTGTCTATCATTTTCTCAGTTCGCTACAATATGTCTATGGCATCGCTGTCGAGGAGTATAAGTAAATCCACTTCACCAGTTAATTAGAGTTAACAAAAGTTATCATGTGCATTGAAACGTTTGAAGCTGATGTCATAAATCAGAAGACAAATGACAACATGTCAATATCCATGGATCAATGGATCTTTGGTAAGTTGTAAGCAGTGTTGTGCAAGTTACTTCCAAACTGTAATACATTAGGTATTACTTGTTACTGTTATTTAAAAGTAATTCATTACCTTACAATATTACTGTCTCAGAATTGTAATGCGTTACATTACTCATGTATTACTTTTGAGTTACTTTCACCAAAATAACTAAGTAGAACTTAACTTTGGGGCTGTAACGATATGCAATAAGAAACCGAAATCGCGATTCGCCACACGACTCAGATTCACGAACCTACAGAATCGCGACACACCTCTTCCAACTCCAGCGTTATTCTCCTTACCGTCCAGATCCAATGCTGCCTTATCTTTAAATTAGGCTATTAGTATTATTTGAAGTTAACATTATAAAATACGTAGACCTACACCACAAAACTAGTTGAGGATAAATTATTTAAAATTGGGGAAGTCCAGCATTATGGACATGACATTTGCAGTCAAAACTTGAAATAAAAATTCTCAGAAAATACATGTATTGAAACGTATATAGGCTACTTCCTTAAAGGACTCCAGACATTAGACAAATATCAGTCTTTGATTTATTTTTAATATTAGGGAAAAGACACACATTCATGCGTGACAAAAAAATAGGAGGCAAAATATATTTTTTGTAATTCTGTTAATTACACTGCGCAAATCGGATGAGGAAGGGTTGGCTCTCCAGTCTCCATAGAACTTAAAATATTCATTTTATTTTAGTTTTCGTGTTCGCATTTATGAGGAAAAACAATGTTACAGACGTGACCGCTCTGAACTGGCACTAAAAGACTGCTTTAAAACTTTCACAGTCTGTTGCCTTTAAGAAGTAAAAGCAGACAATACACTGTAATACAACTGTAAAACAAGCCTCACTGAACATGTAACGAGTAAAATATTACTGAAAATTGATTAGTAATGCCTTACACTACTGCGTTACAGCAAAAAGTAATATGTTACTGTAATGTATTACTTTTGTAATGCGTTACTCCCAACACTGGTTGTAAGGAACACTACATCGAGTCCAGCCTTTAGTTTAAACCAACTGATAATTAGTTTGTTTTTCCTGCGTTTTCGCAGTTTCCCCTGCATTTAACCTTAAAATGTACAAAATTTGCCCCCGCAATGCATGCGAACCCCGAACCCCCCTATAGTGACAGAGGTCTCAACATAGTTTTACAAAATCATATGAGAAAGAACAATAATTTAGGAACTTTACTCCCAAAACAATTTTTTAAAGCATTAAAAACTGTTAACCTAATGCCAAATTAAAATTGGACAAAATATACATTTGGCCCACGAGACATTGTGCCCAGGGGACATTGTGCCCTACAAGACATTTTGACGACCCCTCCCCTCCCCCCAATGTATAACCTCCATAGCTGAATCAGAAGTTCTGCACATTCACACAAAACAGCTTCCGTGTTGCAAAATAAACTGAATAAAGAATGTAAAAGCAAGAGAAAGAACCAAAAACTTCTTGTGTTACAGTGCAGCACGATGCACTGTAGGATCTCTCCACAAGTAGGAGGCGAATCTGTCGTCTCCACCATCTCTTGTCACAGTCCCCTGCTGCCTCTGACTACCTTTCACTCTAGGACTGTAAAACTTCATAACTAGGACCAAAATCAGAAGTTTGACGTGACACACCGATTGACTCCATGGTGCGCTGCCATTTCCCTGTTGCCTTATGGCAGGTCGTCAGTCACTGTCTTCCCACTGCTACACATATTCTCCAGCTTCCTTTTCTCACTCTTTGGTCCTATTAGACAAGAAACGCTGCATTTGTACAGGAGGATGCGCACGTAGGCTTCATTGTTGAATTATTCATTGAGAAGCAGGTGATAGGGAGGTTGTATGAAATCTTGTGGGATTCATTTTACAGGAGCGCGTGCATTTTGAGCAGCCTGTGAGTACTCTTCAGTTCTCACTCATAAATTACGAAAGTAATGGCTTTCGATGAAAGTGTGGTGATGGAACTTTTGTCATCCACATCCTTTTTTGTTGGTGAAGAAAAAAAATATATACAGGTAAACAATCATCTTCCTGCTTAAATATGAAACGGCTACAGTTATCATAGGCCTATTTAGTTCAAGTCCCCCATGTAGTCAATTATTTCATCCCTTAAAACTCATCTTTGATCATCAAAATTGCATATTTAAAAGTTTTTCCTTGAAAAAAATGTAGCTTAATGTTCTATGACTATGCAAATTAGCCCCACCTCTACTCACTCGCATCAGCTTAGATATCAAAGGTAGGTTGTGACATCAGAAACACCAGTGATTTTTAACAGTAATTTTGAGACTGTCTTTGGTTCACTGTAGTTTTAAGGAGATAATAGGATACTCAGCAATGGTGTTGCATGAATTTACACATGGTTTGTCTTAAAGTTGCCTATAATAAAAATGCCACACAATTAAAAGCTTGATTTTCTCCACAGGGGGACTCTAGCATATTAAACTGGGATTAGGCTACTGTTGTGAATTTATTTAAATTTGTCATAAAAGCGAATGCCAATGTTTCATGATGGATCAAAAAGACACCGGAGCAGCAAGTGCAATAGAAAAGTCTGTTACACTTGATGTCTTTTATTATGTTATGTTAATTTGTTGTGTTACAACCAGGGTTGTTAAATAAAACTTAAAACCATAATAATAATAACTGATGCTTCTATGGGGTTAAAGGGATAGTTCACTTTGAAATTAATTTTTGATATGTTTTAGCTTACCTCCAGGGCATCCAAGATGTAGGTGTCTTTGTTTCCAAAGTATCTTCAATTTTGATCATTTTAGGTAAAACCGTTGTTGTCTGTCAGTCATACACTGAAGGTGCAGGGGGTCCACCTCAAAGAGCAGTCAAAATTAAACATTATTTAATGACTCGTAAAGGTAAGTACACATTGATGCCCTAAGACACAAAACGAGTGGTTTTTGTGAGAAAACGAACAGTGTTTATATATTTTTTACCTCTTGTAATCACAGTGACGCCCAAGTGAGCTGAATCAGTTTTGCAGTGTCCAACTGAACCGAACTGAATCAGTTCAATGTTACGCCGGAGGTGATCGCTTGCGTGTGACGTCACTCAATGTTTACACTGAGATTTCGGAAGTTTTACCTTTTACTAAACATATTTAGATATACCGAAATCGTCTTCCATTGCAGTTTCCTGTATATCTAAATTTAGTGAAAGGTAAAACTTCCGAAATCTCTGTATAAACAAAGAGTGACGTAGGTGCGCGCAAGCGATCACTTTCAGCGCATGCGCTGACCGAAGCGCACTGCTCTGAGATCAGTTGGCCGTGGATATGGTTATACGAGGTAAAAAGATGTAAATACTGTTCGTTTTCTCACAAAAACCACTCGTTTTGTGTCTTAGGGCATCAATGTGTACTTACATTTACGAGTCATTAAATAATGTTTAATTTTGACTGCTCTTTGAGGTGGACCCCCTGCACCTTCAGTGTATGACTGACAGACAACAACGGTTTTACCTAAAATGATCAAAATTGAAGATACTGTGGAAACAAAGACACCTATATCGTGGATGCCCTGGAGGTAAGCTAAAACATATCAAAAATTAATTTCAAAGTAAACTATCCCTTTAATAACCTGAGATATGCTTTCCAGGATATTGACACGTCTTTCATTTAACATAATTTATTTAACTATGTGGACACACTTGGACTGAATTGATGATTTTTGCCCGATAGATAGTTTAATCGTTTAAGATCTAAAGGCTCAAATGCTAGACTGACATAAATTGTTCTTGCACACTACTCCTTACAAAAACCAATTTAAATGGGTAATTTATTCATTTTCAAATGGATAACTGCACACCCTCCAGTTAGTTTTCTTAAGAAATGTACCCCATCTCAGAAGGCTTTTGAGTTTAGTCCTGAGCTGTGATCTGAGTAATGGAAGCAGTAAATACAGTTTGGCTTATAAATTTGTAACTCCCAATATTTTAAGGAGCAAAATGTTCCCAGCAAGTAGCCGCTGGAGTGACTCTGTCATCAGGCATGTGGAACTTACATAGGCCGACAGCTCACGGCTTTGAATACATCAACGCACAGTAAAATATTATAATTCTTTTCAGTTCACGATATCAGGCAAACACTATAGCGTAATCCCAATTCAGACTTTATGCATAAACATTATTAGTTCAAGCATAGCACTGATCCTAAATTCAAATCTGTTCACTTAGCCCATGGCAGCATCTCACAGCAGACATTGCATCTCCCTTCTAAAATTCATTGCATCCAATTATTTCAGCAGTTTTCCCTTCAAGAGCAGTGTCCCAAACAGACTTTAAGAGGAAGCGCACGGCACATTGCGTTTTATGCCCTTATTTATATTCTGTTTGATTTGTTTACGCCTTGGGAATTGAGGCAGCTTGTCTGTCGGTGGTTGTTCAGTACATAAATCATGAAACCGAGCCAGGAAAACTTCTGGATTTCTGATATTTACTAGTGAGTGGAAGTCATGTCACTTCTGGTGGCTGGTATCTGTCACTTTGAAATGTGTGTTAAACTCGTCATAAAACACTAGTTGCGATAGTCTTTGCTTCCCTATTGCAACATATATCAGAGTGAAATGGCTTCTGAAAAATAAAATTAAAAACTAGGGCTGGATTTAGTTTTGTCCTTGAGGGGGTTGACTGGATAGTTGGATGTTTGTGGTTTTCTATTGGTCGATCAGATCTTATGTGAGAGACAGGTTCTGTAAAAAATAAATAAATAAGATATGTCAATTTTGATTTCATGCCGACTTTAATGTAGCGGGGATGTGGACATCCCTATTCAGAATTAGAAACGTCAGTACTTTATAGTGGGCAAAAAAAAAAAAAAAAGCTTTGCAGAAACCAATGGGTGACATCACAGACACTACATCCATTTTTTCACAGTCTATGATTGAAACTTTCTGTACGGTGTGACTGCATGTGTACAAAAAAGAAACTAAATGGTACCCCAGACATATCCGATGACTTTGAAATGTTTCTATATAGTGAAAAAAGTTATTTAGAACATTAAAATGTTAGTCACAAAAAAAGTTATTTTAAGAACAATTCATTAAAAAGTTGTTTTGGGAATAAAAAAATATGGCTATTCCATGGCAGCACGGCTAAAGTCCCCCTTTAGTACGTTTTATTTTTAGGAGTGCATTTACTATAAGAAGTATAGCAGGGCAAACGGTGGTGACAACTTATGATATGATATGATATATACTTTATTGTCCCTGAAGGGAAATTTGTTTTGGACACTGTCCATTCCGTAGCTTTACAAAAACAGCACAAAAACAGAAAACAGCACTAAAATACACATTGCATACTCCATAGCACACGTAAAAATTAAAATTAAGGTATTGCACTCTCCCTAAGGCTCGTAAAAGTGCGTGCATTCTCTAAATTGCACATGGCCTCCAAATCATTCAGGTGACCTATAACACAAAAACAGCACAAAAAACAGAAAAACAGCACTAAAATACACATTGCATACTCCGTAGCACACGTAAGAATTAAAATTAAGGTATTGCACTCTCCCTAAGGCTCATAAAAGTGCGTGCATTCTCTAAATTGCACATGGCCTCCAAATCATTCAGGTGACCTATAACACAAAAACAGCACAAAAAACAGAAAAACAGCACTAAAATACACATTGCATACTCCGTAGCACACGTAAGAATTAAAATTAAGGTACTGCACTCTCCCTAAGGCTCGTAAAAATACGTGCATTCTCTATATTGCACATGGCCTCCAAATCATTCAGGTGACCTATAACACAAAAACAGCACAAAAAACAGAAAAACAGCACTAAAATACACATTGCATACTCCGTAGCACACGTAAGAATTAAAATTAAGGTATTGCACTCTCCCTAAGGCTCGTAAAAATACGTGCATTCTCTATATTGCACTCTCCATATGGCCTAAAATACACAGTTAACATGTTACATATCCCATAGCACAAAAAAAAAAAAATTACAATCATTGCGCTCTCACTTAGGCTTGTAAAAATACGCAGTTGGCATTCTATGCACTCAATAGTACTGTGCTGCACAATCTATCTGGCCTGCAGAATACATAATTAACATATTGCACCTTCCCTATGGCCTCCAAATCATTCAGGTGACCTATAACACACAACTCAACAACCCACCTATTACAACTTTAGGGGTGCTGTGTGGTTTGAACCAAGGACCCCCACCCCGTAATGTGATTTCAAGGGGCCCAGAGTTTCCAAGCTATCATTACCCATATGGTTTGGCCAAACGGGCCCCATATGTATTTACCCATTCAGAATCCTGATAGAGATTACCTATGTGGGGACCACCTTTTGCTCATGTAGGCAGCCTATATGGGACTGATTGTGTTTGCCAATATCTGACCCATTAGGTTTATTAAAGTGGGCCCCATATGTTTTTTCCCATTCATAACCCACATAGAGATTACCTATGTGGGAACTACCTTGGGCCCATGTAGCCAGCCTCTATGGGACTGATTGTGTTGGCCCATGTCTGACCCATACGGTTTATCAAAGTGGGCCTCGAGTGCTGCGCCCACAGGGACAGGTGTGGGTGCTGAGGAAGAGAAAGGACAGACAGGGGCTTCAAGCATCATGACAAGACGAGACAAATAATCAGAAAGGGTCTTGGCAGCAATGATGACGGGCAACTCCTGATTAGCAGAAACTGTTGCAGAAACACCTTAGCAGGTTAATACATGCAAAACGAAGCATTGAGAACTTTGTAAGTGTACAGACCGTTTAATAAGAAGATAAGTTATAAAGGCCGTTCACTCCGTGTATACATACAGAAGCCATCTTAGGAAATAGTCTCGATAAGTCGATCCCCGAACGCCGTTCATACAGTTCAGAAGTTCGTTGAACTTCATACAGTTCAGCTCACTCAGCACGACGTTCGTGGTTTGACTTATCGAGACTATTTCCTAAGATGGCTTCTGTATGTATACACGAAGTAAACGGCCTTTATAACTTATGTTCTTATTAAACGGTCTGTACACTTACAAAGTTGTCAATGCTTCTTTTGCATGTATGGAGTCTTGTTATGTTATTGCGTTAATGCGGGGCTATTTTGAGCCTTGTTAGTGGTATAAACAAGCGATTTCATTTTAGTTGGTCAATGCCCCCAGTACTAGCATTATACGCTAAACAGTTTTTAGAGATAAAACTCTTTACATTCGATTATCATGAAAACAAATCTCAGAGAACGGTTGACTAGGTACCGATGATTTATTAGACCAAAGGTTCATTGTTCGCCGGAGTTCTCCTTTAATGCACCGTGAACTAACATGAACAAACAATGAACAGCTGTATTTTCATGAACTAACATTAACAAAGATGAAAAAATGTATTGCTCATGGTTAGTGCATGTTAGTAAACACATTAACTAATGTTAACTAATGAACCTTATTGTAAAGTGTTACCAAAATTATAATCAAAACCCTAAGCCCACTATTTAAAAACCTCTAGAATTACTTTGTAAACTGACTGGCCTGAAAACTCTGGACTATTTCCATTGAATAATGGCGTATGGTTGTTGCTAGGGGTTTGATTTCTTTTACCATCTCGAAGCCATTATAATTCCATTGTTTTGATAGAAAATTAGCTTCTGTAAGTCGCTCTTAATATTGCATCCTATACTGTACCCACAAACTAAATTGCCAACAGTATTGGGACACCCCTCCAAATCATTGAATGTTTCAATCACTTCCATGGCCACAGTTGTATAAAATCAAGCACCTAGACATGCAGATTGCTTCTCAAACGTGTGAGAACAGGAGCTCAGTGAATTCAAGCGTGGTTCCGTGACAGGTTAAAGAAGCGTTTGAATGGCAATAGATCAAGGGAATTTCAAGGTATTAAATATTGCTTTAATGTAGGACACAGACAAAGCATACACAAGGAATATCATGACTATCCCGTTTGAATCTGCTCTTCCACCATATCCAACTTTCTCTTCTTGGAGTCTCAGTGGTGTCCTCCACATCTTTTCTTGGGGGGAATTTCAGTCTCCTGCCACAGACTTGGAGTAGTAATACCAATCACACCGTAAGCAATTCTCTGTCCAGCATTCCCAGTACGTTTACTCTCCTCATCTGAACCCATTCCCATATCATCCTCCTTCTCATGAATCACCACCGAACGTCCCAGAATGGAATTAGACCCAAAGAGCTTGGCGTCTGGGAGCGTCAAGAACTGCTTTATCACTCCTTGCTCAGAAGCAAAGTTGCCCAGGTCTCCAGGATGATGAGGGTGGTCAACGCCATTTGGATTGTAATGAGGACCAAGAGTGATGCTGCCTTCACTGAGGTCTCCATACCGATGGATGTGCATGGCACGCTGTTGAGGATCGACGGCAGGCAAACCACGGAGGTTGATTTTCACTTCTAAATCTCCATCGGGGAAGACCTGCTTGAAGAGGATTTGCCCAAAGATCTTTGGCTGGCAAGGGGGCAAATTAGGGCTGGGAGTTACTTCACAAGTGGCATAGATTACGTTGTTGAACTCCACGACTTCCGGCTGTGGAGCTTCGGCAATCGAACAAACTGGACGTTTATGGAACTCTCCTCCTTGTATATGCAGCACCAGCAATATCAGAGGGAATATTAGGATGATTTTGTCCATGTTGATCTTTAAAGCCTACAATGAAGAGTGGATTCATTGAAATCATGCATTTGGTTTAATACATTTTTTGAAAGAAAAAAGGTAAAGCTTTGTTGCAGGGAGCTTTGACAGTATGTTGCATTAGGCAAAATAGCACAACCAGATAAGTTTGCAACAACAACTAAAAAAAAACATAATATACTGCATATTTTTGAACTGCTGATTGAAAAAGTAGTCTTATTTGTATTGAATGTACTATTTTGAAAATATGATTTAAAAAACTCTTTAGGTCTACTTGCAAATAATAACACTGATAGCTGTGTTAACCAGTGCCAACTGTTAGTTATCATAGCGCTCCTGCTGGCATGAGTGACATTAAGTATGTACACTTTTAAAATTTACATGTCACAATGTTCAGCTAAAAGTTTTACTCTAAAGAACATTATACAAACAGAAAAAAAATATATTACCTAAATCTGGAACGATAATCCTTAATCTGTGTCCAGACAGAACTGGAGTAGAGAAAATATTGCTTTGCAATCACACTTTTGGCTTCTCTTTTAAGGGCTCATGAGGAGCTACAAGTTAACCATGATAGTCTGTTAGCCTGTTATTCACTAATTAAGTTCACCTGCGTTTCATTTAGTTCCCTTTGTTTGCCTGTGTATGTTAAGCACTCCGTTTATTCAGTTCTTTGTTCTGCATTGCACAATGTGTTCTCAATTGTGACTCATTTATTTGTAGTTAGTGTACAATTCCACTTGATGTTCCCACTGACACCACTTCTTATTGCAGATATTCATCTCACATAAGTGAAGATCTGATAGTTGTTCTTTCACACGAAACAATTTTACCATACTCTGCCCTAAACCTGACAAGCCTATATTACAGATGCTATTGGACAGTTATTTAATTGTCTATTTAATTTTCAAGGTATATAAACATTTTGATATCATGCACTCCAGACAAATTTATTTTCAGGTAATGTGAGCCATATGCTTTATCAAAAATCATCCTGGATCTTAAAAACACATGATTTAATTATTAACACATCAAACAAACATATTCCAGAGCATATTTACCAGACCCAAATGAATATAGATACGCTATGATGAGTAATGTTCATCGGTTCACTCAACACATGTGTAAAATTCAAAACAACTGATAAAACATGTTATGTTGACTTTAAGTTTTTATTAAATTTGAATATCCGAATATGGATGAAAATGAACTCAACGTATTAAAAATGTGTAACTACAACACATGCAACAACAAATAGGCTAACAAAAATTCAATCAGAGGAACATTTGAAATGGTAATCATATTGTAATTTTTTTTCTGTCTGTTTTCTCTAAACACTGTAAATTAACTTAAATTGTGTCAATTTTATTTAAGCGTTAGGCTATATTCTGCATCTACATTTTCTCCTCTCATCCTTTCTTCACTCTGCAGATTGAACCTAATTCCTCATCATATTTTCTGCATTTTCTTTCCTTTGAGTATAATTACCGAAGGTTAAAGTCCACCCACTTTAACTACAATAAATCCCACTGGCCCACTTTATCTAAAGTCGCGTTTCCACCACAATTACCAGGAACTATTTGTCCTAGGAACTTTTTTCATGGGAACTTTTGTTGCCACAGAATGCTTGCATACTGCGTTTACACCACGGTCTGAAGTACAGTACCAGTCCGGGGCGGGAAGATTATGCAGTGATGTTGAACTGCGTGCGGCTGCTGCTCCCAGTCTGCACGTTTGTTTTGATTTTTGAGTGCGTTTTGAGCTTTGTATGGCGGAGATTCAAGCAGTGCTGCTATTGTGTGTGCGATGATTGGTTTAATTAACAAGGTAGCTAGTTAACAAAACGGCAGAAAAGAGACGGGCACCCAAAGCATATTCAGAAAGCTCGTAATGCTGGACATAAAAGTAGACGTTGGTTATCAGCGGACATTTACCGTGAGGTGGATGGGACGAACGCACGCCATCGGGCAGAAAGAACAAGTGGCAAGAACCAATCAGTTCAAAAAAAGAACTTTGTTCAGCGCACAAGTCCCACCCCGAATGTTCCCGAACTCTAAAAAAGTACTACCTCGCCGGCAGGGACTTTTTTGGGGGGAAATTTTTACCCGGGACTTCATTTAGACCCTAGTTCCTGCGGTGTTAACAAAAACCACACCTTCACTCCACACCGAGTACCACCCCAAAGTTCCTAGTTCCTGGGGAAAGTTCCTGTGAT
The DNA here is from genome assembly GCA_038021265.1 of Cyprinella venusta. Lineage (NCBI taxonomy): Eukaryota > Metazoa > Chordata > Actinopteri > Cypriniformes > Leuciscidae > Cyprinella > Cyprinella venusta. Next base: position 9,040,461 of record CM075864.1, on the reverse strand, counting down.
ACAAACGCGGCTTAACACAAGTGGATAGCAATATTTAAAGGGGTGGTTGAATATGATCTCACCTTTTTTAACTTTAGTGTTTAATTTTGCTGTTTGAGTTGCGCCGCTCAAAATTCAATGCCAAAGGAGATATTTTCTTATAGCTGGAATGAAGTATATAATGCTGACTTCATTCCAGACTTTGCATCTCATTCTACACTTAATATAATGCCTAAAGGGCTAGAGTTTGATTTTTCTTAAATTCTCGTGATGCTTTGATTACTATTTGTCAAGTAGACCTATTTTCGATTCTTTGCTTATTTGTAATTTTTTTTTATCTTCACTAAATATCTGTATTCCATTTGGATTTTTATCGCGTGCCTAAAAGGAAGCCCACTCTTACTGATGGCCCCCCTTTACCTGCATTCACCCAACATTGATTTTTAAGAGTGGAGCCATTTACTATTGGGAACTACGACCAAAAAGTATCTGAAATGACAAGGACAAAAACATGGGAATGTTCAGGTTATTATATAACTTTAATGTAGAAAAATACACAAGGAATATCATGACTATCCCATTTGAATGTGCTCTTCCACCATATTCAACTTTCTCATCTTGGAGTCTCAGTGCTGTCCTCCACATCTTTTCTTGGGGGGAATTTCAGTCTCCTGCCACAGACTTGGAGTAGTAATACCAATCACACCGTAAGCAATTCTCTGTCCAGCATTCCCAGTACGTTTACTCTCCTCATCTGAACCCATTCCCAGATCATCCTCCTTCTCATGAATCACCACCGAACGTCCCAGAATGGAATTAGACCCAAAGAGCTTGGCGTCTGGGAGCGTCAAGAACTGCTTTATCACTCCTTGCTCAGAAGCAAAGTTGCCCAGGTCTCCAGGATGATGAGGGTGGTCAACGCCATTTGGATTGTAATGAGGACCAAGAGTGATGCTGCCTTCACTGAGGTCTCCATACCGATGGATGTGCATGGCACGCTGTTGAGGATCGACGGCAGGCAAACCACGGAGGTTGATTTTCACTTCTAAATCTCCATCGGGGAAGACCTGCTTGAAGAGGATTTGCCCAAAGATCTTTGGCTGGCAAGGGGGCAAATTAGGGCTGGGAGTTACTTCACAAGTGGCATAGATTACGTTGTTGAACTCCACGACTTCCGGCTGTGGAGCTTCGGCAATCGAACAAACTGGACGTTTATGGAACTCTCCTCCTTGTATATGCAGCACCAGCAATATCAGAGGGAATATTAGGATGATTTTATCCATGTTGATCTTTAAAGCCTACAATGAAGAGTGGATTCATTGAAATCATGCATTTGGTTTAATACATTTTTTGAAAGAAAAAAAGGTAAAGCTTTGTTGCAGGGAGCTTTGACAGTAGATGTTGCATTAGGCAAAATAGCACAACCAGATAAGTTTGCAACAACAACAAAAAAAAAAAAAACATAATATACTGCATATTTTTGAACTGCTGATTGAAAAAGTAGTCTTATTTGTATTGAATGTACTATTTTGAAAATATGATTTAAAAAACTCTTTAGGTCTACTTGCAAATAATAACACTGATAGCTGTGTTAACCAGTGCCAACTGTTAGTTATCATAGCGCTCCTGCTGGCATGAGTGACATTAAGTATGTACACTTTTAAAATTTACATATCACAAAGTTCAACTAAAAGTTTTACTCAAAAGAACATTATACAAACAGCAAAAAATATATTACCTAAATCTGGAATGATAATCCTTAATCTGTGTCCAGACAGAACTGGAGTAGAGAAAATATTGCTTTGCAATCACACTTTTGGCTTCTCTTTTAAGGGCTCATGAGGAGCTACAAGTTAACCATGATAGTCTGTTAGCCTGTTATTCACTAATTAAGTTCACCTGCGTTTCATTTAGTTCCCTTTGTTTGCCTGTGTATGTTAAGCACTCAGTTTATTCAGTTCTTTGTTTTGCATTGCACAATGTGTTCTCAATTGTGACTCATTTATTTGTAGTTAGTGTACAATTCCACTTGATGTTCCCACTGACACCACTTCTTATTGCAGATATTCATCTTACATAAGTGAAGATCTGATAGTTGTTCTTTCACACGAAACAATTTTACCATACTCTGCCCCAAACCTGACAAGCCTATATTACAGATGCTATTGGACAGTTATTTAATTGTCTATTTAATTTTCAAGGTATATAAACATTTTGATATCATGCACTCCAGACAAATTTATTTTCAGGTAATGTGAGCCATATGCTTTATCAAAAATCATCCTGGATCTTAAAAACACATGATTTAATTATTAACACATCAAACATATTCCTCAGCATATTTACCAGACCCAAATGAATATAGATTAGCTATGATGAGTAATGTTCATCAGTTCACTCAACACATGTGTAAAATTCAAAACAACTGATAAAACATGTTATGTTGACTTTAAATTTTTATTAAATTTGAATATCCGAATATGGATGAAAATGAACTCAACGTATTAAAAATGTGTAACTACAACACATGCAACAACAAATAGGCTAACAAAAATTCAATCAGAGGAACATTTGAAATGGTAACCATATTGTAATTTTTTTCTGTCTGTTTTCTCTAAACACTGTAAATTAACTTAAATTGTGTCCATTTTTTTAAGTGTTAGGCTATATTCTGCATCTACATTTTCTCCTCTCATCCTTTCTTCACTCTGCAGATTGAACCTAATTCCTCATCGTATTTTCTGCGTTTTCTTTCCTTTGAGTATAATTACCGAAGGTTAAAGGCCAGCTTTATTATAGCTGGAATTAAGTATATAATGCTGTCTTCATTCCAGACTTTGCATCTCATTCTACACTTAATATAATGCCTAAAGGGCTAGAGTTTGATTTTTCTTAAATTCTCGTGATGCTTTGATTACTATTTGTCAAGTAGACCTATTTTCGATTCTTTGCTTATTTGTAATTTTTTATCTTCACTAAATATCGCGTGCCTAAAAGGAAACCCACTCTTCCTGATGGCCCCCTTTACCTGCATTCACCCTACATTTATTTTTAAGAGTGGAACCATTTACTATTGGGAGCTACGACCAAAAAGTATCTGAAACGACAAAGACATGGGAATGTTCAGGTTCTTAAATATTACTTTAATGTAGAAAACAAATACACAAGGAATAATGAATATCCCATTTGAATTTGCTCTTGCACCATATCCAACGTTCTCATCTTGGAGTCTCAGTGGTGTCCTCCACATCTTTTCTTGGGGGGAATTTCAGTCTCCTGCCACAGACTTGGAGTAGTAATACCAATCACACCGTAAGCAATTCTCTGTCCAGCATTCCCAGTACGTTTACTCTCCTCATCTGAACCCATTCCCAGATCATCCTCCTTCTCATGAATCACCACCGAACGTCCCAGAATGGAATTAGACCCAAAGAGCTTGGCGTCTGGGAGCGTCAAGAACTGCTTTATCACTCCTTGCTCAGAAGCAAAGTTGCCCAGGTCTCCAGGATGATGAGGGTGGTCAACACCATTTGGATTGTAATGAGGACCAAGAGTGATGCTGCCTTCACTGAGGTCTCCATACCGATGGATGTGCATGGCACGCTGTTGAGGATCGACGGCAGGCAAACCACGGAGGTTGACTTTCACTTCTAAATCTCCATCGGGGAAGACCTGCTTGAAGAGGATTTGCCCAAAGATCTTTGGCTGGCAAGGGGGCAAATTAGGGCTGGGAGTTACTTCACAAGTGGCATAGATTACGTTGTTGAACTCCACGACTTCCGGCTGTGGAGCTTCGGCAATCGAACAAACTGGACGTTTATGGAACTCTCCTCCTTGTATATGCAGCACCAGCAATATCAGAGGGAATATTAGGATGATTTTATCCATGTTGATCTTTAAAGCCTACAATGAAGAGTGGATTCATTGAAATCATGCATTTGGTTTAAGAAAGTAATTCTTTGAAAGAATAAAAAGGTAAAGCTTTGTTGCAGGGCTCTTTGATAGTTGCATTAGGTAAAATAGCACAACCAGATTAGTTTGCAATAGAAAACCATAGGAGAAACTGAATATTTTTGAACTGCTGATTGAAAAGTATGCTTATTTGTATTTAATGTGTGTTATCTTGATAGTATGGTAAAATAAAAATATAGGTCTTCTTGCAGAAAATAACACTGAATGACATAATGCCACTTAATACCGTACACTTTCAGTAATGTCACACCAACCAGCCAAATTGTCGATGATAGCCACCAATGGGCTTGTAAACATTAACTCTAGAATGAGTCCAGGCAAAGGTTTATGGAAATGGACGAGGTCTGAAGAAGTGCCAACTGGTAGTTATCATAGCGCTCCTGCTGGCATGAGTGACATTAAGTATGTACACTTTTAAAATTTACATGTCACAATGTTAAACTAAACGTTTTACTCTAAAGAACATTATACAAACAGCAAAAAATATATTACCTAAGCTGGAACGTTAATCCTTAATCTGTGTCCAGACTGAACTGGAGTAGAGAAAATGTTTCTTTGTAATCACACTTTTGGCTTCTCTTTTAAGGGCTCATGAGGAGCTACAAGTTAACCATGATAGTCTGTTAGCCTGTTAGTCACTAATTAAGTTCACCTGCGTTTCATTTAGTTCCCTTTGTTTGCCTGTGTATGTTAAGCACTCAGTTTATTCAGTTCTTTGTTTTGCATTGCACAATGTGTTCTCAATTGTGACTCATTTATTTGTACTTAGTGTACAATTCCACTTGATGTTCACACTTGACACCACTTCTTATTGCAGATATTCATCTCACATAAGTGAAGATCTGATAGTTGTTCTTTCACACGAAACAATTTTACCATACTCTGCCCTAAACCTGACAAGCCTATATTACAGATGCTATCATCCAGGTGGATGCTGCACACTGGTGGTGGTTGAGGAGATTCCCCCCTCCTATGTAAAGCGCTTTGAGTGCCGAGAAAAGCGCTATATAAATGTAACGAATTATTATTATTATTATTGGACAGTTATTTAATTGTCTTTGAAGGCACAAGTAAAAATATTTGGGGGAATAATTCTTACATAATGTCAAAATTAAAATCCCCTTTTAGAGTGAATGCAGGTAAAGTGGGACACTTTTTGTTAAACATGTAATTTAGATAAGATGTTTTTTTTCTTTTCTTTATTACATTTGTTTAGGTCCAACTTTAATATTTATTTTGAATACAGTTGATGTGTGATATTTATTTTCAAGGTATATAAACATTTTGTTATCATGCAGTCCACACAAATTTATTTTTCAGGTAATTTGAACCATACCTGCTTCATCAAAAATCATCCTGGATCTTAAAAACACATGATTTAATTATGAACACATCAAACAAACATATTCCACAGCATATTTACCAGACCCAAAAGACTATAGATATAAGCTATGATGAGTAACGTTCATCAGTTCACTCAACACGTGTAAAATTCAAAAAAACTGATAAAACATGTTATGTTGATTTTAAATTTTATTAAATTTGAATATCCGAATATGGATGAAAATGAACTCAACGTATTAAAAATGTGTAACAACACATGCAACAACAAATAGAATAACAAAAATTCAATCAGAGGAACATTTGAAATGGTAATATTGTAATTTTTTTTCTGTCTGTTTTCTCTAAACACTGTAAATTAACTTAAATTGTGTCAATTTTTTTTAAGCGTTAGGCTATATTCTGCATCTACATTTTCTCCTCTCATCCTTTCTTCACTCTGCAGATTGAACCTAATTCCTCATCATATTTTCTGCATTTTCTTTCCTTTGAGTATAATTACCGAAGGTTAAAGGCCACCCACTTTAACTACAGTAAATCCCACTGGCCCACTTTACCTAAAGTCACGTTTCCACCGCAATTAACAGGAACTATTTGTCCTAGGAACTTTTTTCGTGGGAACTTTTGTTGCCCCAGAATGCTTGCATACTGCGTTTACACCATGGTCTAAAGTACAGTACCAGTCCGGGGCGGGAAGATTATGCAGTGATGTTGAACTGCGTGCGGCTGCTGCTCCCAGTCTGCACGTTTGTTTTGATTTTTGAGTGCGTTTTGAGCTTTGTATGGCGGAGATTCAAGCAGTGCTGCTATTGTGTGTGCGATGATTGGTTTAATTAACAAGGTAGTTAACAAAACGGCAGAAAAGAGACGAGCACCCAAAGCGTATTCAGAAAGCTCGTAATGCTGGACATAAAAGTAGACGTCGGTTATCAGCGGACATTTACCGTGAGGTGGATGGGACGAACGCACGCCATCGGGCAGAAAGAACAAGTGGCAAGAACCAATCATATCAAAAAACCAACTTTGTTCAGCGCACAAGTCCCACCCCGAAAGTTCCCGAACTCTAAAAAAGTACTACCTCGCCAGCAGGGACTTTTTTGGGGGGAAATTTTTACCCGGAACTTCATTTAGACCCTGGTTCCTGCGGTGTTAACAAAAACCACACCTTCACTCCACACACCGAGTACCACCCCAAAGTTCCTTGTTCCTGGGGAGAGTTCCTGTGGTGCAAACGCGGCTTAACACAAGTGGATAGTAATACTTAAAGGAGTGGTTGAATATGATCTCACCTTTTTAACTTTAGTGTTTAATTTTGCTGTTTGAGTTGCGCCGCTCAAAATTCAATGCAAAGGGAGATCTTTTCTTATTTTTTATAGCTGGAATGAAGTATATAATGCTGACTTCATTCCGGACTTTGCATCTCATTCTACACTTAATATAATGCCTAAAGGGCTAGAGTTTGATTTTTCTTAAATTCTCGTGATGCTTTGATTACTATTTGTCAAGTAGACCTATTTTCGATTCTTTGCTTATTTGTAATTTTTTTTTATCTCCACTAAATATCTGAATTCCATTTGAATGTTTATCACGCGCCTAAAAGGAAACCCACTCTTCCTGATGGCCCCCCTTTACCTGCATTCACCCTACATTTATTTTTAAGAGTGGAGCCATTTACTATTGGGAACTACGACCAAAAAGTATCTGAAACGACATAGACAAAAACATGGGAATGTTCAGGTTATTAAATATTACTTTAATGTAGAGAACAAATACACAAGGAATAATGAATATCCCATTTGAATTTTCTCTTGCACCATATCCAACTTTCTCATCTTGGAGTCTCAGTGCTGTCCTCCACATCTTTTCTTGGGGGGAATTTCAGTCTCCTGCCACAGACTTGGAGTAGTAATACCAATCACACCGTAAGCAATTCTCTGTCCAGCATTCCCAGTACGTTTACTCTCCTCATCTGAACCCATTCCCAGATCATCCTCCTTCTCATGAATCACCACCGAACGTCCCAGAATAGAATAAGACCCAAAGAGCTTGGCGTCTGGGAGCGTCAAGAACTGCTTTATCACTCCTTGCTCAGAAACAAAGTTGCCCAGGTCTCCAGGATGATGAGGGTGGTCAACGCCATTTGGATTGTAATGAGGACCAAGAGTGATGCTGCCTTCACTGAGGTCTCCATACCGATGGATGTGCATGGCACGCTGTTGAGGATCGACGGCAGGCAAACCACGGAGGTTGATTTTCACTTCTAAATCTCCATCGGGGAAGACCTGCTTGAAGAGGATTTGCCCAAAGATCTTTGGCTGGCAAGGGGGCAAATTAGGGCTGGGAGTTACTTCACAAGTGGCATAGATTACGTTGTTGAACTCAACGACTTCCGGCTGTGGAGCTTCAGCAATCGAACAAACTGGACGTTTATGGAACTCTCCTCCTTGTATATGCAGCACCAGCAATATCAGAGGGAATATTAGGATGATTTTATCCATGTTGATCTTTAAAGCCTACAATGGAGAGTGGATTCATTGAAATCATGCATTTGGTTTAAGAAAGTAATTCTTTGAAACAATAAAAAGGCAAAGCTTTGTTGCAGGGATCTTTAGTTGCATTAGGTAAAATAGCACAACCAGATTAGTTTGCAATAGAAAACCGTAGAATTGAATATTTAATAGAACATTAAAAAAAATATTCAATATTCTGAATATTTTTTTAACTGCTGATTGAAAAGTATGCTTAATTGTATTTAGTGCTATCTTGAAAGTATGGTAAAATAAAAATATAGGTCTACTTGCAGAAAATAACACTGAATGACATAATGCCACTTAATACCGTACACTTTCAGTAATGTCACACCAACCAGCCGAAGTGCCTATGATAGCCACCAATAGGCTTATAAACATTAACAATAGAATGAGTCCAGGCAAAGGTATATGGAAATGGACGAGGTCTGAAGAAGTGCCAACTGGTAGTTATCATAGCGCTCCTGCTGGTTTGAGTGACATTAAGTATGCACACTTTTAAAATTTACATGTCACAATGTTAAACTAAACGTTTTACTCTAAGGAACATTATACAAACAGCAAAAATATATTACCTAAAGCTGGAACGATAATCCTTAATCTGTGTCCAGACAGAACTGGAGTAGAGAAAATATGCCTTTGCAATCACACTTTTGGCTTTTCTTTTAAGAACTCATGAGGAGTTACAAGTTAACCATGATAGTCTGTTAGCCTGTTAGTCACTAATTAAGTTCACCTGCATTTCATTTAGTTCCCTTTGTTTGCCTGTGTATGTTAAGCACTCAGTTTATTCAGTTCTTTGTTTTGCATTGCACAATGTGTTCTCAATTGTGACTCATTTATTTGTACTTAGTGTACAATTCCACTTGATGTTCCCATTTGACACCACTTCTTATTGCAGATATTCATCTTACATAAGTGAAGATCTGATAGTTGTTCTTTCACACGAAACAATTTTACCATACTCTGCCCCAAACCTGACAAGCCTATATTACAGATACTATTGGACAGTTATTTAATTGTCTTTGAAGGCAGAAGTAAAAATATTTGGGGGAATAATTCTTACATAATGTCAAAATTAAAATCCCCTTTTAGAGTGAATGCAGGTAAAGTGGGACACTTTTTGTTAAACATGTAATTTAGATAAGATGTTTTTTTCTTTTCTTTATTACATTTGTTTAGGTGCAACTTTAATATTTAATTTGAATACAGTTGATGTGTGATATTTATTTTCAAGGTATATAAACATTTTGTTATCATGCAGTCCACACAAATTTATTTTTCAGGTAATTTGAACCATACCTGCTTTATCAAAAATCAACCTGGATCTTAAAAACACATGATTTAATTATTAACACATCAAACAAACATATTCCACAGCATATTTACCAGACCCAAAAGACTATAGATATAAGCTATGATGAGTAACGTTCATCAGTTCACTCAACACGTGTAAAATTCAAAAAAACTGATAAAACATGTTATGTTGATTTTAAATTTTTATTAAATTTGAATATCCGAATATGGATGAAAATGAACTGAACGTATTAAAAATGTGTAACTACAACACATGCAACAACAAATAGGCTAACAAAAATTCAATCAGAGGAACATTTGAAATGGTAACCATATTGTAATTTTTTTCTGTCTGTTTTCTCTAAACACTGTAAATTAACTTGAATTGTGTCAATTTTTTTTAAGCGTTAGGCTATATTCTGCATCTACATTTTCTCCTCTCATCCTTTCTTCACTCTGCAGATTGAACCTAATTCCTCATCATATTTTCTGTTTTTTCTTTCCTTTGACTATAATTACCGAAGGTTAAAGGCCACCCACTTTAACTACAGTAAACCCACTGGCCCACTTTATCTAAAGTCGCGTTTCCACCGCAATTGACCCTTCGCTAAGCCCCGCCCTCCCTAGTTACTGTTGCTACGCCTGTCAAGCTTTTGCGGCTGGCCCATCTAATATAGTGTGGATGCACCCGGTGTCAGACATTCCCAATGAGATAATTAGTAATTTTCGGCGAACAAGTGAAATATCTGAGAGAGCAAGACAAAAGGGACTACAGTATGCATTCAAAGGGACATATTCACGACATTATACGCAACCGATTAGAGAATAATTTCTTAAAAATTGAAGTTAAAGCCTAATAACGTTATAGTCCTAGCGCAAGCAGCAGCGCCTCACGCTGACCGTTGAAATGGAAAACACAAATTGAGGAACAGCTATGTTCATACACTGCAGGGTATGTGAAAATAATCTTAATAATTATAAATCAAACAGCTTATCTATCAATCTTGTGGAATAACACTAAAACCGGGAGAGCCGCGATCAGATTGGGTTAAGTTAAGGGGTAGGCCTAACGTTAGTAGGACGTCGATTAACAAAATGCTGAAATATATTTTAAAGTATGTCAGTGAGCTTTTGTCTTGTCTCTTTAATCGTCTTTTTTTACGTTATATCATTATGACCAAAGAACCGTCAATATTTCCAAGCAATAGGTGTTTTTGTTAAGCATGTCGACATTTACCAGAATGGGTCTCGCACATAGATGGTAGATCACGCCAATCATTTCTCCCCTTGGCTTTTAGATTTTATGGAAGGAAAACAATTCCTTTCCCCCGTCCAAACTTTTAGTATACCGGTATCAGTTTTGCACAATCCATACGCACAATGCTTCAGCATGTTCCCTCGTTCGAAAGCTTGACAGACCTCCCGTGCATAGTTACGGTTGCTAAGACATGATTGGCCAGTGGCGGTTTCCGGGCGTGGCTTAGCGAAGGGTCAATTAACAGGAACTATTTGTCCTAGGAACTTTTTTCATGGGAACTTTTGTTGCCCCAGAATGCTTGCATACTGCGTTTACACCACGGTCTAAAGTACAGTACCAGTCCGGGGCGGGAAGATTATGCAGTGATGTTGAACTGCGTGCGACAGCTCCCAGTCTGCACGTTTGTTTTGATTTTTGAGTGCGTTTTGAGCTTTGTATGGCGGAGATTCAAGCAGTGCTGCTATTGTGTGTGCGATGATTGGTTTAATTAACAAGGTAGTTAACAAAACGGCAGAAAAGAGACGAGCACCCAAAGCGTATTCAGAAAGCTCGTAATGCTGGACATAAAAGTAGACGTTGGTTATCAGCGGACCGTGAGGTGGATGGGACGAACGCGCGCCATCGGGCAGAAAGAACAAGTGGCAAGAACCAATCAGGTCAAAAAACCAACTTTGTTCAGCACACAAGTCCCACCCCGAAAGTTCCCAAACTCTAAAAAAGTACTACCTCGCCAGCAGGGACTTTTTTGGGGGGAAATTTTTACCCGGAACTTGATTTAGATCCTGGTTCCTGCGGTGTTAACAAAAACCACACCTTCACTCCACACACCGAGTACCACCCCAAAGTTCCTTGTTCCTCGGGAGAGTTCCTGTGGTGCAAACGCGGCTTAACACAAGTGGATAGTAATACTTAAAGGAGTGGTTGAATATGATCTCACCTTTTTTAACTTTAGTGTTTAATTTTGCGGTTTGAGTTGCGCCGCAAAGGGAGATATTTTCTTATTTTTTATAGCTGGAATGAAGTATATAATGCTGACTTCATTCCGGACTTTGCATCTCATTCTACACTTAATATAATGCCTAAAGGGCTAGAGTTTGATTTTTCTTAAATTCTCTCAATGCTTTGATTACTATTTGTCAAGTAGACCTATTTTTGATTCTTTGCTTATTTGTAATTTTTTTTTTTATCTTCACTAAATATCTGAATTCCATTTCAAAGTTTATCGCGCGCCTAAAAGGAAGCCCACTCTTCCTGATGGCCCCCTTTACCTGCATTCACCCTACATTTATTTTTAAGAGTGCAGCCATTTACTATTGGGAGCTACGACCAAAAAGTATCTGAAACGACAAAGACAAAAACATGGGAATGTTCAGGTTCTTAAATATTACTTTAATGTAGAAAACAAATACACAAGGAATAATGAATATCCCATTTGAATTTGCTCTTCCACCATATACAACGTTCTCATCTTGGAGTCTCAGTGCTGTCCTCCACATCTTTTCTTGGGGGGAATTTCAGTCTCCTGCCACAGACTTGGAGTAGTAATACCAATCACACCGTAAGCAATTCTCTGTCCAGCGTTCCCAGTACGTTTACTCTCCTCATCTGAACCCATTCCCAGATCATCCTCCTTCTCATGAATCACCACCGAACGTCCCAGAATGGAATTAGACCCAAAGAGCTTGGCGTCTGGGAGCGTCAAGAACTGCTTTATCACTCCTTGCTCAGAAGCAAAGTTGCCCAGGTCTCCAGGATGATGAGGGTGGTCAACGCCATTTGGATTGTAATGAGGACCAAGAGTGATGCTGCCTTCACTGAGGTCTCCATACCGATGGATGTGCATGGCACGCTGTTGAGGATCGACGGCAGGCAAACCACGGAGGTTGACTTTCACTTCTAAATCTCCATCGGGGAAGACCTGCTTGAAGAGGATTTGCCCAAAGATCTTTGGCTGGCAAGGGGGCAAATTAGGGCTGGGAGTTACTTCACAAGTGGCATAGATTACGTTGTTGAACTCCACGACTTCCGGCTGTGGAGCTTCGGCAATCGAACAAACTGGACGTTTATGGAACTCTCCTCCTTGTATATGCAGCACCAGCAATATCAGAGGGAATATTAGGATGATTTTATCCATGTTGATCTTTAAAGCCTACAATGAAGAGTGGATTCATTGAAATCATGCATTTGGTTTAATACATTTTTTGAAAGAAAAAAAAAGGTAAAGCTTTGTTGCAGGGAGCTTTGACAGTGGATGTTGCATTAGGCAAAATAGCACAACCAGATAAGTTTGCAACATAAAAAAAACATAATATACTGCATATTTTTGAACTGCTGATTGAAAAAACTCTTTAGGTCTACTTGCAGATAATAACACTGATGAATTATAAGTGCCAACTGGTAGTCATCATAGCGCTCCTGCTGGCATGAGTGACATTAAGTATGTACACTTTTAAAATTTACATGTCACAATAATGTCAAACTAAAAGTTTAATTTAAAAGTACTTTATGAAAAAAGTAAAGATACATTACCGTAAGCTGAAAATTAGTCTGCAATCTGTTTGCAAACTGAACTGGAGTAGAGAAAATGTTCTTTTATAATCACACTTTTGGCTTCTCTTTTAAGAACTCATATGGAGCTACAAGTTAACCATGATAGTCTGTTAGCCTGTTAGACTCTAATTAAGTTCACCTGTGTTTCATTTTGCTCCCTGTATGAATATAGCATTCATTATATTCAGTTATTTGTTTTGCATTGCACAATGTGTTCTCAAATGTGACTCATTTATTTGTAGTTAGTGTACAATTCCACTTTATGTTCACACTTGACACCACTTCTTATAGCAGATATTCATGTGAATATCTGACAGTTGTTCTTTTACAAGAAACAATTTCTACAGACTCTATCCCAAAACTGACAATAATACACATGCAAGTACGTAGACTGTTATTTTATTGTCTTTACAGACAGAAGTAAAAAAAAAATAAAATAAATAAATATTTGGGGGAATAATTCTTACATGACATCCCCTTAAAATCCCCCTTACTTAAAATCCCCCTTCTGTTACACTTGTTTAAGGTCCAACTTTAATATTTATTTTGAATACAGTAGATGTGTGATATTTATTTTCAAGGTATATAAACATTTTGATATCATGCACTCCAGACAAATTTATTTTCAGGTAATGTGAGCCATACATGCTTTATCAAAAATCATCCTGGATCTTAAAAACACATGATTTATTAACACATCAAACAAACATATTCCACAGCGTATTTATCAGACCCAAAAGCATATAGATATACACTATGAAGAGTAATAGCCTATTCATCAGTTCACTCAACACGTGTAAAATTCAAAATTGATAAAACATGTCATTTTGACTTTACATTTTTATTCAATTTGAATATCATATATCAGAATATGGATGAAATGGCACAAGGTTTCTCTAACTTTTGCTATGTTGATGACACCCAGCTCTACCTCTCATTTGATCCCACCAGATGATCCCACAGTAGCTTCACGGATCTCAAGCTGTCTGGAGGACATCTCGGCATAGATGAAGGAACATCACCTGAAGCTCAATCTGGCAAAGACATAGCTTCTTGTCCTCCCTGCCAATCCGTCTCTTCAAGATGACTTCGCCATCCAGCTAGATTCATCCTCAATATCCCCATAAAGGTCGGTCATAAATCTTGGAGAAACATTTGATGATCAGCTGACTTTCACAGACCACATTACAAAGACAGCTCGATCATGCAGGTTTGCATTACACAACATCAGGAAGATCAGGCCTTTCCTAACTGAGCATGCAACACAACTTTTTTCGTCCATGCCTCTAGGCTTGATTACTGCAATGCTCTTCTGGCTGGACTTCCATCATGGGCAACTAAATCTCTTCAAATGATCCACAATGCTGCAGGTCGTCTTGTCTTCATAGAGCCCAAAAGGGCCCACTGCACTCCTCTGTTTATCTCTCTGCACTGGCTACCTGTCACTGCTCGTATCAAGTTCAAGCCATTGACGCTTGCTTACAGATGTATACCACAGACTCGTCTCAGTCCTACTTTGACTCGCTCTTACGAGTCTACATTCTTACCAGAAGCCTATGATCAGTCAATGAGCGACAACTAGTGGTCCCATCACAAAGAGCAATGAAATCACTCTCCAGAACATTCTCATTCACGGTTCCATGCTGGTGGAATGATCTCCCCACCTTCATCTGGAATGCAGAATCAATGAGAGCATTCAAAAAAACAGCTGAAAACTCATCTCTTCCATGAGCACTTAAAGGGTTAGTTCACCCAAAAATGAAAATTCTGTCAGTATTTACTCACCCTCATGTTGTTCCAACCCCGTAAGACCTTCGTTCATCTTTGGAACACAAATTAAGATATTTAAGATATTAAGATCGCTCCTGCATACTAGTCCATAGGCTTCTTGAGGGAATGACAATTGTTGGCCTCGAAAAGTCATTAAAGACATCGTTAAAATAGTCCAAGTGACTACAGGGGCTCAATCTTAAGTTTATCAAACGTCGAGAAAACTTTTTGTGCGCAAAAAAACCCCAACAAAAATAACGACTTTATTTCAACTATTTGTTTATTTCTCTCTCTGCCTCGAGTCAGGTTACTAATAGCGTAAGCTTCTGTTATTGTACGTCACACACATCCCACACATGACCAGCGTCGGCCAATAGTGAGCCTACGTGTGACGTATAGCTCTACGCAATTACTCTACGTTAACTGACTAGAGGCCCATAGAGAAGGAAGTGAATAGTTGAAATAAAGTCATTATTTTTGTTTGTTTTTGCGCACAAAAAGTGTTCTCGTCGTTTGATAAACTTAAGATTGAGCCACTGTAGTCACTTGGACTATTTTAACGATGTCTTTATTGACTTTTCGATGCCAGCAAGTGTCATTCCCTCAAGAAGCCTATGGACTAGTATGCAGGAGTGATCAACCCGGTCTCATCCCAATTCGTCATATAACTGACGTTTTGGGACGTCTTTTGACCATTCGTCAATATACGACTTTTTAGGGCCCCCTTAAACGTCGGTAGATGACGTTATGGGATCCTAACTCTACCCCATACCTAAACCTAACCCTAAACCCAACTCGTCACCTAACTGACGTTAAAGGTAAAGCGTCAGTTGTATGACGACCCGGGATCGTCATCTACCGACGTTTAAGGGGTACCTAAAAAGTCGTATATTGACGAATGGTCAAAAGACGTCCCAAAACGTCAGTTATATGACGAATTGGGATGAGACTGTGTTAGAGTGATCTTAATATCTTAAATATCTTAATTTGTGTTCCGAAGATGAACGAAGGTCTTACGGGGTTGGAACAACATGAGGGTGAGTAAATACTGACAGAATTTTCATTTTTGGGTGAACTAACCCTTTAACCTCATAAAAAAAAAACTTTCTTTCTTTCTCTTTTAAATCCTTCCTTGTCTGGCTTATGCTACTCTGAACAGTCCCTGAACTTTGTATTTTGAGCACTTACTGCATTGTTTTTGCCAGTTCACAATGATTCGCTTGCATTAGTGCTCAGTTCTAAGTCTCTTTGGATAAGACCCTAGAGATGTCCCCTAGTCGGCTCAATCCAGACGGTTGTCGTGTTGGTCCACTAGGGAGACCACACTGTAGTTGCAGCCGTCGTGTGTGCTGACGCACCAAGTACACTGCAGACGTTAACGCCGGACAGAAGGGGAGTCACACCACCATATGGAAAGAAGCCTAAGTGGATGGAGAAGCATAGTTTACTGTATAGCTTCATCTTAGTTTTGCTTATCTTGGTGAAAGCGGAGTACAAATCAGCATGAAGTTAACATCTACTCTCGTGTAATGGAAATCTTGAAAGGGGACCAGCTCATTTACATTTAAAGGGACACAAAAACAGCATGTTTTTTGTTTACCCTCAAAAAGTGATTTTAACAGGCTATGAAAAAAAAAAATCTGTACGGAATTGAGCTAAAATATCACACACACTCTGGGGACATAAGACTTATTTTAAATTTTGTAAAAAGGGGCATTATAGGACTCCTTAAAGGTTCTCTAAGCGATCCTGGGGGTGTTGACGTTCGCAATATTTTCAAACAAATCGGAGGCTAGCTAGACCCTACCTCCTCCGCATCTCATCTCCTCCCCCTCTCTTCCGTGCTTCCTGAAATAATTGTAACCGTCGGACTGGAAGCCCTTCTGCCGCCGGAGTTCTCGCCATCGTTCAAAAGCTTTGCTACCGATGTAAATTCGGAACTTCGCACGTTCTTTATCCGACTCCTTCTTCTTTTTAATTTGTTCTTCAGAACGACGTCTCTTTGGTCGTGTGTCGGGCATTTTTCAAACTTCCCTCTGACGCTCGTCTCTCCTTCACACACACACACCCCCTTCGTGTGCACGCGCACTAACCCCCCAGACCCACCCTCAAATACTTCTTGCCAGTGATTGGCTGGAACACTGTTTGTTAGGTTTCGTGGTCCGGGTAAGACATGATTGTTTTTGTTGCCGTTTGTGGAGCCTGTGGTGTCTACAGAGACCGCGTTTTTTTACAGTGTGTTTAGCGGACAGGCAGCTAGCCGATAGTGAGGAGACGTTTGCTGTACGTGACAAAAAATGTTTTGCCCCCACATCGCTTAGAGAACCTTTAAAACACCATACAAGAAAACACATTTTAATATTTTATTCTTTGCATTGGATTCCCTTTTAACTGTAGTAACAAACAAAGCTAAGTGTTAGAATAAACCCATTTGTTTGCATTTAGAGAGAAACCTTTTTGTTTTCAAAATAAATCTTATTTCACAGGTTATGTCTACTTTTAACCATTAGGGTGTCCTCCATTGAGATATTGCCACACCCACCGGTGTCATTTTACGTAAACCAAAAACAATTGATCATTTAAAGAAATAGTGCATCTTTAAAGGCTATTGTTGATACATACCTCTCCTCTCAGTGTGTGCACTCAATCACTCTGGCACGCGATTTTGATCGCACTTAAGTTGATCGCACCCAGTTCATTCAATACAGGCCAAGTAGAGAAACGGCCAAACACATCCACGTTTTCACCATTTAAATAGTTACACGAATAGTTTAACTCGACCAAGAATGGCGACACAAAATGAAACATTACGCTTTTCTAAGCTGGATAACCATAATATGGCAAAATACCACAGCAAGTGCTTGGGAGCACTTTGACTCGGTGCATATATATATATGGAATCTGCGCAGTAATATCATCACTTGTGAAAAGTCCTCTCCCCACTCTCCGGAGAGATGATATTACTGTGCCAAGTCGAATTGCTCCCTAGCACTTGCTGTGGTATTCCGCAATACATTAGTCATCCAGCTTAGAACAGAAAAGTTTTATTTTTTGTCACCATTCTTGGTCGAGTTACACTACTCGTGTTACTGTATTTAAATGGTGAAAATGTGGAAGTGTTTGGTCACTTCCCTGCTTGGCCCGTATTGAATTTACAGGGCTAATTAAGCACTATCAAAGAGTCACACGCCAGAGCGATTGAATGCACACACCGAGACGAGAGGTATGCATCAACTCGTCTTAGTTAAGGGAATAACAGTTTAATATGAAATTATGGTTGAGTCTCCCTGTTGGGAGCTTGGACCAAAAAGTATCTGAAAAGACCAAGACAAAAACATGGGAATGTTCAGGTTATTAAATATTACTTTAATGTAGAAAACAAAAACACAAGGAATATCATGACTATCCCATTTGAATTTGCTCTTCCACCACATCCAACTTTCTCATCTTGGAGTCTCAGTGCTGTCCTCCACATCTTTTCTTGGGGGGAATTTCAGTCTCCTGCCACAGACTTGGAGTAGTAATACCAATCACACCGTAAGCAATTCTCTTTCCAGCATTCCCAGTACGTTTACTCTCCTCATCTGAACCCATTCCCAGATCATCCTCCTTCTCATGAATCACCACCGAACGTCCCAGAATGGAATTAGACCCAAAGAGCTTGGCGTCTGGGAGAGTCAAGAACTGCTTTATCACTCCTTGCTCAGAAGCAAAGTTGCCCAGGTCTCCAGGATGATGCGGGTGGTCAACGCCATTTGGATTGTAATGAGGACCAAGAGTGATGCTGCCTTCACTGAGGTCTCCATACCGATGGATGTGCATGGCACGCTGTTGAGGATCTACGGCAGGCAAACCACGGAGGTTGATTTTCACTTCTAAATCTCCATCGGGGAAGACCTGCTTGAAGAGGATTTGCCCAAAGATCTTTGGCTGGCAAGGGGGCAAATTAGGGCTGGGAGTTACTTCACAAGTGGCATAGATTACGTTGTTGAACTCCACGACTTCCGGCTGTGGAGCTTCGGCAATCGAACAAACTGGACGTTTATGGAACTCTCCTCCTTGTATATGCAGCACCAGCAATATCAGAGGGAATATTAGGATGATTTTATCCATGTTGATCTTTAAAGCCTACAATGGAGAGTGGATTCATTGAAATCATGCATTTGGTTTAAGAATGTAGTATTTGATAGAATATCAATAGCTGCAATGTACACTTGTGAAAAGTAACTGCAATGTACACTTGTGAAAAGATACACTGAGAAAGAAGTGTGATTAATTTTAGTAGTAAATATGTAGCCTGGATATGTACTTGTTGTTCTTAAAATCTTGAAAGTATAATAATAAAAATAGATCTTGATGAAATAAAAACCACTTACCAGTATGTACATACAATACGCTTTCATAAACACATTTAACGCTCACCAAGCTCTTTTAAAAAGGGCATGTTGCAGTGTAAAACTAAACACGCATTTCTAAAATAACATTGTTTTAATCTTTTTGTTGTGCTCTAAAGTACATCAATATTTTGATCTGTTGAGTAGAACATTATAATTTGATCTTTCGTATGTTACTAAATATCAAGTTAATAATAATGTAAATCTAGTAAAGCACACACACTTTATTTGCCTTAAATGTTCAGTGAATAGCAGTGTTACATTTAACAATAAACTTGTAACACTTTATTTCGATAGTCCACTTTAGACATTCTACTAACTAGAAGTAACTTTTCAACTACGTCAACTAACTGCATTAGAGTATTAGTACTACTGTCTGCTTATTATCTGCGAACACTATATTTTTTTGGTTCCCCAACCGACATTCAACTGGCTATAAGTAACTTGGCGACTAAAAGTAAACTTATTCTCCCAACCCAATGCCTAACACCTAACCATAGCCATAACCTAATAGTCTACTGACAGTCTAGCCTATTTTAATATACTAATACTCTAATGAGAGTTACTTGACATGTTACTTCTAATTAGTGGAACGTCTAAAGTGACTATAAAAATAAAGCGTATTGAACCAGATTTTGAGGACAATACAAGTAATTATGAAATTATACAAAAATGTACTTAAGTAAAACGAAGGACTGTTTAAGCTAATTTTATTTAAAACAGAACACAGCCACCAAAATGCATAAACATGCAATTAAGTATGAAAAAAATTACACTAATATATTATTTTTAAATAAATAATCCCATATGTACTCTTTCAATATATACAGCATACTAAAGTGTACTTATTTTTCACAAGGGCACCGTAAAATAAAATACAAAGTATTTATATTTTTGCTTAAACTAAAGTTTTAAATCAAGTCAATATTTGCAAGCATAGAGAAAAAAAAAACACATGACAAAAACAGCAAAGGTACATTACCGTATAACTGAAAAATTGTCCTAAATCCGTGTGGAACCAGATTATCGCTGTCACAAAACCAGTACGACGCTTAATCTGTGTGCAGACTGAACTGGAATTGCAAGAATGTTCCTTTGCAATCACACTTTTGGCTGCTCTTTTACGAACTCATAGCTACAAGTTAACCATGATAGTCTGTTAGCCTGTTAGTCACTAATTAAGTTCACCTGTGTTTCATTTAGCTCCCTTTAGTTTAATCGACTCTTCGTTTTGCATTGCATAATGTGTTCTCAATTGTGACTCATTAATTTGTGACGTTCCTGCTTGACACCACTTCTTATAGCAGATATTCATCTCACATAAGTGAATATCTGACAGTTGTTCTTTTTCAAGAAACCATTTCTACAGACTCTATCCCAAACCTGACAAGCCTATATTACAGATGGTATTGGACTGTTATTTAATTGTCTTTGAAAACGGAAGTAAAAATGCTTTGTATTTTCAGATTTATAGAGAGAGCAGTGCACAGTCTTGTTAACGCTAACTTTGTTTTTCCTATCACCATCAATTCCCTGCCACGACCAATGATCCATTTGCTATTATGTAGCTTGTTAGCCATGCCTTGGCTGTGTAATTACCTGTGTCGGTGGCAATGATTGTCTTCTGCACTAGCTGATTCATTAAAGAAAATTATCATAGTCTGTAAAGGAGATGTTACAGAGCTCCTTAAATTCAGAGACTCGATTTAAGATTCTCTCAAGGGACGCCAGTACAGTGTTTGGGGATATATGAATTTTGGATAGAAAATGAACTGTTGTTGTAAGAATCCCATCGCATCGAAAATGTCCGTTATAAAAAAGATGTTTGCTTTTGTATACTGAATGTATACTTTAATTTGGAGTAGAAACGGATGGAGTGACATTATCGCATCAGACATGTGTGATTGGTCCAAGTTCGGTTTGAAACCTCTTACCTGGAACATAACCTGCCCCAGACCAGGTTAGCCGTGGAGTGTAAGTTACTATGCCGATGAACACTGTTAAAAGCCAAACCACTTTCATGGTACCTAAAACCCAGGGTAAGCGCAAACTAAACTGAAACATAACCTAAAACGGCTTCATGGGCCCCAGTGCAGTCAGATCAATAATATTGTTGAATATAAAGTGTCCCAAACTAAGCAGGCGGAGGCGACAGTGGCAATGAATCCAAACTCTTGTCAAGTGACAGAATGGAGATAAATAAATAAAATGTACTTTTTGAACATTGCATGTCATGTATTTAAATATGTGTACGATGAAGTTGCAATGTAGTAGACCACATTTAAAATATATTAACTTTAAATGTAATATCAAATAATATAAAGTCAACACATCAAAATAAATGTTATTATTTAAAGCATGACAAAGGACAATTATTTAAAATATAGCCTAGCCTGCTTAAAATGTAAAGTAAAACTTCTAATGACATTACAAAGTGCACGTTTTAAAAGTGTACTTAAGTGTGTTAAGAAACAGTCATAACAGTAGTTAAATTATTGTATTTAATGTAAAATTATCTGCAAGTATACTTAAAAAAGAAGCCATACATTCAGTCCGCTTAGACTACTTTTTCCACAGATGTAACTGAAGTTTTCTTTCACTTTTGCGATAGTGACAGCTCTAATAAATAAATAAAACACATGTAGTTTCATGTAGGCATATTTTGTATGAAAATCAAATAATTGGATGTTTTTTAATGTAAATTATGTAATTTGTATCATGTAAAGTCCTACAGATATGCTATGGTGAGTGAAGAAAATAAATCCAAGGACACAAACTCTGTAGAGCCCCGTGCGGTGAAAGCAGGAACCGCAGCAATGAGAGGGGGCGGTCGTCGGTTTTATTTGGCCCTAGATATAATATCGTCCGGGTCCTTCATGACTATCATCGACAACCTAGCATTATTTAGCACTTCTCTTTTAATATTCGGCCGAAATACACGGAGAACTGCAATGATTAAAAAGAGGCGGGTGGTGTGTTTATCCTTGGTACACTTGAAATAATAATAATGATGAGGTAAGAACTTCCGGTCGCCATCTTGTCTTTTAGCTGTATGTGTGTGTGTGTGTGTGAGAGAGAGCAGCGGCTGCGTTGGAGTAACGTTAACCGATAAACTCTTTCCTCTTTTACATTATTAATCTTTATATTGCGAGATGTCAAAACGGCATCGGTTGGATTTGGGCGATGATTATTCGTCGAGCAAGAAAAGATCTTCTGACGGGTATGTTGAGCTTGAGAAGGGCTTTATCTGTCCGCTGAGGATGCTAGGTTGCACTAGCATACACACACTTGTGCTGGTCTGTCTTTATAATAATATCAAGGATTTTGACGTCGTTGCCAATACATAAAATGCACAGCTGATATTCATAGAGGTTATTGTAAATCTCAGGAATGCGGGTTGTTTGCTCAGTTGCGCGCGAGTCTTTGTGACTAGTGCCGATAGCACGTGCGCTCACAATACTGCATGGGTTTGCTAGCGCGTGCACAACAGCTTTTTGACGTACAACACACACTATTTACTTTTCACTTGCTTTCTTGATTCGTTACTTTCTAGTTCTGGCTCGGTGTGTAAAGAAGCAGACATGAAACCTGTGATATAACGTTACACAAAGGTGTGTTTTGATGAAGGCCGCTAAACGAACACTAGACTAGTGTATGTTGTGTAATCCTGACTTTTGCCGGTGTTTGAACGTTTGTTCACCGGGCTCTGAAACTCTCCGCAAAGAAACTAACTAGAAAAAGTAATTTGGAAATAAATAGTGGGGGTGTGAGAGTGTGAACTCTAAGCCTAGGGTTTTACGGTAACAAACCGGATTATTTGTTGCCAACGGTTAAAAGCGCGGCCTAACAGTTACTGTTTGGACCATTTGTAGTTTTTAGCGGCATTTTTTTGGCGTTCAATTAGCTTATTATTGTTTTTTAAATGACTGTTCGTAGTAATACTTGAGTAGCGTTGTTGTAATAAATCGGTAAGGGTCGTGAACTTGTTGAACCGAAGAAGTTAATCGATACAGATGTTTATATACCATTATAGATTAGTTTTGCTATTTAAAAAATGAAAAAGAAACAAATTTAAGTAAAAAAAAAAAATCAATCAATCAAGATGTATTTATACAGCCCTTTACAACACTCAAGGTGAACCAAAGTGCTTTCCAAAAACAACAATACAAAATATGAGAATAAAATATATAATCGAGATGTATCTTAAATGTATAACCCAAAGAAAACACAGAATGACTCAACAAATGTTATGATATAAAAGCCAGTCTAAAGAAATAAGTCTTAAGCTTAATTAGCAATGATAATTGTGCTATGTTAAATAATCATCTGTAGCAAAAGAAACATCAGTGTTGAAACTAATATAAAAAACATATTTTTGAAAGTTCACCAGTGTGTAGGCATTTTTTTGTTTTATTTAGGCCTATATGTGATACAATAAGAACAAAATACAAACAAATTCTCACATACAATAATAAAACTATTAAAAAATTATTAAACAGTTCTTTAATTACAGGAAAGTCTGTAACATTACTGTTCAGATGAGTAACACGAGCTATAAATAATACAATCTAAAGGAATCAACTTTAAAATAACACTACATAGTTTTCACTTTATAAATTGATAGGTTAATGATTATTGAAGTTATTCATTCAAAAATTAGATGTAGAGCGGTGTATCCCCTCCCCCCTGACCCCAGGTTGCCAGATATGCTACAGGATCCAACTTTTTTTATCCCATACGTTTGTAGCTGCAGCAGAGCAGAGCTGGCAACCCGAATGCTGCAACACTAATGACTTTGTGATTGGTAGATCGGTGGAGGGTGGAGCATCAGACCAAAACACAACATGACAGTTGAGGGCTGCAACAACACTTTTTAAATGACAATATCCTGGCCGGACTACTGTTGTCAGTGATAAAAGTATTTGAAATGAACATGATTTCTTAATGTCTAGTGACACATCAGGGTCATTTTATGATTATTTGAAATAAATTTCTTACATACAGCTCCTTTAAAAAATTAGAATGTAATAAGATATTCTACCTGCATGTCAATGTTGGTTTTACATACCCTCGTGCTTCCTGTTTGCACAGACTAGGGGTGCTCCGATCAGGATTTTTGGGGCCGATCCCCTATTACTGGAAGCTGTCTCACCCGATACCAATTACAGGGTCTATTTGAAGCCTTCTATTTATCATGTTGCATTGTTTATTAAACTATATTTAAAAACAATGTACATTTAAGTATTACATTTAAAAGAAGACAATGTATCATGAATTGACATCTGTGTATTTATTTGCTAGCAACATGTCCAGCATATTAACTTAGCAGCTTGTGCTTGGTTGTTGGGAACAGCTTTCCTGTAGAATACAAAAATAAAATAAAGATAAAAGACAGAACATCTGCAGACTGATCTCATGAAGTAGCGTGTGTATGACACGCCAATTCGTATTTGCATTTTTGGCGTGCTATCAAGACGCATAATCGCTTTTCAGCGTGTTTATGAACGCCGTTGACTTAACGTTATATAAATATATGACTTACCTCAACCCTGTCCTTAAACTTAACCGTCACTGGGGTTAATGGCATTTATGACTGTTCCCTTACCATCCTAGTGGAAAAAAAAGATATGACTTACCTGAACCCTATCCCTAAACTTAACCGTCACTGGGGTTAATGGCATTTATGACTGGACATTTGACGTGCGTGTACAGACACGTGGAATGACGCGGACGTTAATGGTGTAGACATACACGCGGATAGCTCAAAATGCGTAGAGATAACACGCCACTTGACTCGAAAGTGGCGTATATGTTTACGCAAAAGTCGTGATGTCATGTTGACATCTGAGTCTTTAAATTTAGCTTTAGACTATGGCCATGTCCACACGGACACGGGTATTTTTATAACCGTGACTTTTTTTTTTACGCGGTTCGGCCGTTCGTCCACACGGAAACGCAGTATCAGGACACTGAAACCGAACATTTTTGAAAACCCCTGCCAGGGTGAGTATTTTCTGAAACGCCGGTTGCAGTGTTGTCGTGTAGACAGCGAAACCGGAGTTTTTGCACCGCTGACGGCTTCTGATTGGCTAACGTGGCTTTACGGTTAGGTTTATATCGCCGCCTGCTGGTGTTGCATGCTCTTGACAGCGCTTGATGTCTTGTTTTTGCGTTTTCATGTGGACGGAGGTTTTTTTCTAAACGCAGGAGGGAAAAACTCCGATTATAAAAATATCCGTGTCCGTGTGGACAGGGCATAAGTTCAACTAAAAACTGCAACAAAAAGGCTATAGCCAAAAAAATGTTTTGAGTCAGACAGCCATCAGTTTTTCTAACACACGTAAAGGACAACCAAGGACCACAGGTAGTAAAGTGCACAGCAACAAAAAATACAAATAACTAACAACTTCCATATCTGTTTATATCTATAACTTTGCTATTTTCTGGGATGCTTAGTTAGATTTTGTGGGCATTTAGAGAGGAAGAGAGAGAGAGAAAGAGAGAGTGGGGATAGAGATTATTAGATTCATTTCTCTCCCAAAGCTCACTTCTTAAGCATCAATATTTTGGTAAAAAAAAAATGTTTGCAAGAACCCTCGCTAAATTATTTTTAAACAGATTAAGAAAGCCACCACTGCTGGTCACATGGTTAGATTGATTTGATTAGAGCTAGTGAAGTCGTGTCGTACCACTTCAAGGATCGATATCGTCCCCCGTCAATTTTTGTAACGTTTAGACACGGATGTACCTAATACAAATAAATAAAACATCTCCAGTTAACTATCAGAGGATTCAAAATCAAATGGAAATCTAGCGCTAAAATGTCTTTGTTTTTGAACTCAAGCTGAATGTTAGTTACCGCTGCTATCTGTATCATGGATATAGTGTTCTCTGTAGCTCGCGCAGTCTCCACTCGGACGCGCGCTTCAATCTATCGCCGTTGCGGACGGATTCTATTCATTCCGGTGAACATCCCAACGCAATTATCAGCCGATTATGATCGGCGACCGATCAATTGGAGCACCCTTAGCTCAGACATTACGTCATACAGCCAGATCTCCGTCACGGAGCACCACAAACACGTCCTCCGACTCGGTTTCAGTGTCAGTCGGGCATTGGCTCTCCAAGTTGTTTGTTCATTATTATTGTAATGTTGTTTTGAGACATGAGGTAGTTTAACGCTGTCTCTTGTGACGCTTTGCAGAGCAGGTGTGTGTGTGCCTTCATGTGTTTTTGCAGGAGGTGTGGCTTTTGATGGCGATTTGTAGGGAGGTTGGGATCTTATGCTTTCAATGCTAGCAGGCTAACGTTAGCATTTCCCAGATCAGCTACTGCACTTTTAACTTTGGGTGTGCCAGAAAATTAAAACTTGGGCATTGAATCAAAATACCTGCTTATGTGTTACTTGTCTTCCCATCAGTAAGGACCGGGACAGAGATCGGGACGATCGGTCGAAGGACCGCGATCGTGACCGCGACAGAGACCGAGACCGTGATCGGGACCGAGAGAGGGACAGCAAGGGATCAAGCGTGCCCCTCTGCGTACCTACTGTTGGGATACTTCCTCTGAAGCAGACAGCCATGAATCAGCAGATCAACCCCTTTACCAACCTGCCTCACACACCCCGTTACTACGAGATCCTCAAGAAAAGGTTGCAGTTGCCCGTTTGGGAGTACAAAGAACGATTCAATGACATCCTCAACCGTCATCAGAGCTTTGTGCTCGTTGGAGAGACAGGCTCTGGAAAGACCACACAGGTCAGACAACACAACATTTCTTATGCCTTACAGCTTTTCACAAGCTAGGCAAATTTCTGTATTTATGAGTATTTCCACATTTTATATCCTATAATATATATTTTATATTCTGTAATTTTGTAAATCTGAAAAAAAAAAAAATAAGTGCTTTATCCAATTGGATGGCTTTTTTTATGAATTTTAAAAATGCAAGGTGACAAATTTTATATGGCTTAGAGCAGTTATCAAATCACAAATGCTCTGATTTTAATAATATTGCTCCACTACAAGTGGTCATTGTTTGGGTCTAATTATAACTTTATTTTGAAAACTCAACGTGCACCGACCATCGCAGGGCTTGACAACTCTAGGGGCGCAATTTAAAATTGATCAAATAATGTGTTTTAGCTTAATAAAGGGATACAAGGAACTTTTACTGGCAAAATTATATATATTAGATGTCACAATAATTATAAAGCTTTTATCATATGGTATTATCACAGTATTGAATTAAGTTACAAAAAACGTCCTCCTTACAGGTTTAATAACTTTTTCGAATGAAAAAAAATATGAAGTACTCGCTTAGTAAATTTAAAGGAAAAACGGCTGCATTTCTGCTCTAACATCTGCGCCATCTGCTGTCAGAGAATGAACGTGCATTTTCATTAATCGCATTCTGCATTTTTGAAGCTGAACTTTATATTTAAAGTTTAATTATCACATTAGGCTGTATCTCTGTTTTCCACTTCACAAATTGAATACCTCATAAAATGACAGTTAAGATGTTTGTTATACCATTTAAGATCTTGACAAATAGGAGATAAGGAAATGACAAATGGGTCACCCTCCTGTCTCACGGACACGCACAAACGGCAGCCATTGAATGTCCACAAGACTGAAAGTGTAAATGAAGTGTGCTATTTGGTACAGGGACTTAGATATTTTAGTCACACTCTTTCCCCTAAATACATTTTACAGTTTGCTCGCATCTATTTTTAGTCACAAATGTGACTAAAAACACTCACACTGTCGAGCCCAGCATCTTCCCAAATTTGTAATGAGAAACATTTATAAATCGGTTGTCAACAAAAGAGAAGCTTAAAGATCTCCCTTCACTTTTCTCCAAAACAAAATCAATGTTTTTTTGTTTGAAAGCACAGACATTTAGATGACCATAAAGATTAGTATTGTAATCTTACGGTTGTTCTGTAAAATCTAAAGCTTGTTGTTATAAATTATTACAATAATAATTTTATTATGTTTATTGTTATTATATTAGTAATTAGGGTTTTTATTTATCATAAACTGCTATATTTCTTTATTGATTTGTTTCCACTTTTATAATTTCGAATAAAGGTTTTGAATGGTAATAATTAATTTAGTTATAAATGATTTTTATTTTACAGTACAATATTTCATTATTGATTTGTTAGTTTCTGCTATTTAAATAAAATATTTTAAATAATAGTAATTATTATTAGTAATTATTATATTTATATATTTTTTTTTTCAGATTTTATTTTTCAGTGCAATAGTAATATTTCTTTATTGATTTCATGTTTTAACTTAATATTTTGAATAGTTGTTGTATTGTAGTCATATTAGTGGTAGTACCAAAGCTGCGCCACTCCTTTTCACAACCTTTCCAAGTGAGACTGGGGCCAAATGTACTCATTCATTTGATTTAAAGAACTGAGGAACCCAGTAGAGCATAATAATGATTTGGTCACATCCTCTTTTTCAGATCCCTCAGTGGTGTGTGGACATGGTGAGGTCCCTCGCTGGCCCGAAGCGTGGCGTGGCTTGTACGCAGCCACGTAGGGTGGCAGCCATGAGTGTGGCTCAGAGAGTGGCAGATGAAATGGACGTCATGCTGGGACAGGAGGTTGGGTACTCAATCAGATTTGAGGACTGTAGCTCTGCAAAGACCATACTGAAGTAAGTTAGAGAAAACAAAGATTTAGGCATCAAATAATTTTTCAAGATAGTGGAAATAGTCTATTTTGGTGACACCTGAGATGATGAAGAAAGCAAAAACATGCCTTCAATCAAAAACATGCCTTCTCTCTACAGATATATGACTGATGGTATGTTACTCCGTGAGGCTATGAACGACCCCTTACTGGAGCGATACGGTGTCATTATTCTCGATGAGGCTCACGAGCGCACATTAGCCACAGATATTCTGATGGGCGTCCTCAAAGAAGTGGTCCGTCAGCGCTCCGACCTTAAGGTATGTGATGCTGCTGATCTTGTATTTGCACCACCTTGTGGTTGTTTTTTTTAATTGCATATAAAGTGGGGGAAAAATATTAGAGTCGTCATGAAATAGAAATTTATTTTAAGTCTATTTTTTAAATGCGTCTTAATGATTGTGATTACACTTCAAGGTGCCCTTGTTACACTCTTGTAAATATAAATGAGTATTGAGTAATATTAAAGGGATGGTTCACTCAAAAATTAATTACCCCATGATTTACTCGCCCTCAAGCCATTGTAATTGTTTATGACTTTCTTCTTCCAGACGAATACAATCTGAGATGTATAAAACAAATTCCTGACTCTTCCAAGCTTTATAATGGCAGTGAATGGAGGACAAGATTTTGAAGCCGAAAAAAATGTATCCGTCCAGCATAAAAGTAATCCATACGGCTCCAGTGGGTTAATAAAGGCTGTTTGTTGGAAGCTAGTTATTACACAAACACATTAATTCTCTTCAGAAGGCCTTTATTAACCCCCTGGAGTTGTATGGATTACTTGTATGACACTTATTATAAGTGGTTGCACTTTTTTGGACTTCAAAATCAGGACTGCCATTCACTACCATTATAAAGATTAGAAGAGCAATTATATTTTTTATTTAACTCCTGATTGTTCGTCAGAAAGAAGATGGTCATTTACACCTAGGATGGTTTGAGGGTGAGTAAATCATGGGATCATTTTCATTTAATCTGTTAAGTGTCATGGATAGAAAAGCTTCAGTTTTGAAGCTAAATCATGCTGAGCCAGGAGAAATCGTCCTCTTAACAAATCAAATCAAATCATTCTAAGTGCCTGTGTCTCTCTGTATATTCTTCATCGGACTGTTGCCGATGATGCTGTTCACACACCTGACAGCTGTGTGGCTGTTTGTTTTGAAGACAAACGTGGCCATTCCACTCAAATGTACAGCCAGTCGCTTTAGTGGAGGTAAAGCGACTGCTGCTGGGTCAGCCCATTTGAAAGCCATCAGCCCAAGGAGAGCAGAAGCGCAGGGAGTTTTATGGCTGAAATGTGCTGGACCGATTCTCATAAAGCAGATGGGTAATGACTGCTTGTTGTCAGGAACAAATCAAAGGTTATACATGTGTTCAGAGACTGTTAAATAAGGTCTAGGTGACTCCAAGTGATCCCTTGGCCCAGCGTCCCCATCCAGCTTTAAAGTTTAATATGCTTTAAGAGCAATTATAACGTGTCATGATGTGGAAAGGTGCCGGGTGGACCTCAAAATGGCTCTGTGTTTTTTCCTCCATTAGAATCATAATGTCCCCAGAGAGAACGATATGTGCTCGCTGTAGGCATGGGCAAGGAGTTGAAGCAAGTGCTGTGTGAAATGGTGTACTTTCAAAAGCCAATTGAATCCATTTTCTCCTCCCCAGGTCATCGTAATGAGCGCCACTCTGGACGCTGGAAAGTTCCAGGTTTATTTTGACAACTGCCCCTTGCTCACCATTCCCGGCCGGACGCATCCCGTGGAGATCTTTTACACACCCGAGCCGGAGAGAGACTACTTGGAAGCGGCCATTCGCACTGTCATCCAGATACACATGTGTGAGGAAGATGAGGGAGATGTACTGCTCTTCCTTACTGGACAGGAGGTAATGTTACTGATGTCCTGCTGGATTTGTTTAAATGGTTCATGCAGAGTGGTAAACGCTTCATGTTAAGCGTTACGTTTTCAAGGTTTGGAATGTGCCTGAATTTTGAGTGTTGTCCTTGAAAATGGTTGATATTTTTGGTTAAAGTGCTGGAAGCTTATCCTGTAATAGTGACGTCTCACCTCATAAATATTAAGATACTAATGAATGCACTGGCCTTTGCGCTACTCGTATAGGTTGAGAGAGAATAAAGACAGTAGAGCTGCTTAAGGCCTGGCCTGAATTTGTTACAAAGCTTTCTCATATCATAACTCAATAGGTCACCCGTACTGATTACTTCTGAGCGTTTTCAAGGAATTGCAGTGGTAATTCTGGAGCTGTGCTGGTATTGTGTTTCCACCCCCTAACTTATTAAAATACATGTTTATGTGTTTTCTCTCTTTTTTTTTTTTTTTTTTTAAATTATTTATTTTTTTAGTACAAGCAAACCCTGGTTTTGTATATAGTTATATGTGGTCGCACTTGTGGACCATGTTAAACCTTGAAATAAATAATCATAAAAAAAAAGACAGTAGAGCTGCACGATTAATCTTCAAATGATCTCGATTCAAACACCCACTCAATCTTAAAGGGATACTCCACTTTTTTTTGGAAATAGGCTCATTTTAACTCTCTCCCAGAGTTAAACAGTTGAGTTTTACCGTTTTCAAATGCATTCAGCCGATTTTCTGATATTTAGAAGAATATCAGTAACCAGACAGTTTCTGGTCTCATTGACTTCCATAGTAGAAAAAAAAAATACTATGGAAGTCAATGAGACCAGAAACTGTCTGGTTACTGATATTCTTCTAAATATCAAAAAATCGGCTGAATACATTCGAAAACGGTAAAACCCATTTGTTTAACTCTGGGGAAGTGTTTAAATGAGCCTATTTCCCCCCAAAAAGTGGAGTATCCCTTTAATACTAAATGACAAAAACTTCACACCGGAACTAGGCTTGCTACAATAGTCGGTGTTACCAGTGTTCAGAAGCAACACCGGTTACATCTATTGCCCACTGCGGCACTGACCCCCACTGTTGTTTTTTTTTTTTTTTTTTAATTTACTTAAGTTAGAGAATAATACGCTATTAAACTGAACATGTCTGCCTAATAAATTGTGAGTCGAACAAGAGTTGCCGCACAGATCTGCAACAGCAACATCTCATTCATCACGAGAGTGAGGAGATGACTGACAATGTAACTGTGTAATATTTGGTGTCAAAGCAAAATTTAAAATCGCCTGTTTAAGCAAATTTGCCATTTCGCTTTTTTTTTTATTAAGACTGAATAGGATAATAAACTAACCATTCATGTAATCCGCACTGAATTGGTGCAGATTTGAAAAAGAAACTAAAATCTGCATGGCCACACGGGTCATGGGGCGCTTTCAGTTTATTCCTATCAAAAAAAATTGTCACTCTATTCTCCTCCCATATATATATATAGCTTATAGAAACAGCTTTACTTTCACAGTCTTTTCAACCACACAGTATCAATATTTCTGTTACAAATGTTCAAAGAAGTACTGAGATAAAAAATTATATTTCGACTATAAACTGATGTCTACGGTAGCAACCAACACAGAATAAATCTCCCTTTAAAAGTCACTGCCTTTAAATAACGAGTGTATCGATTAGGCTACATCTGATGCTTCAAAACATTCATTAAGACTGCTCGGGCGCACAAGAAAACACGTCAGCAGCGTCATTGAAATCGTGAACGAGCAATGACAACAGAACCGGAAGAGAATACAATGCTGAATAAAGTCGTTGTTTTTGCTATGTTTGGACCAAAGTATTTTCGATGCTTCAAAAAATTCGAACCAACCCACTCATGTCACATGGACTACTTTGATGATGTATGTATTGCCTTTATGGACAAGGACAGTATAAGTTACATACATTTTCAATGGAGGAACAGAAAGCTCGCCGACTAAATCTAGAATATCTTAAACTGTGTTTCGAAGATGAACGGAGGTCTTACTGGCTTGGAACGTCATGAGGGTGAGTCATTAATGACATAATTTTCATTTTTGGGTGAAATAACCCTTTAACACTACAAAGACAGTTCACCTATCAAAATAAACCACATAACAGAATAAAGTCCAGTCCTGGCTGAACTACAACAGCCTGCAAGTTTTTATTTTTTTTATTTTTATCGTGTGTTATCGTGTGGTGTGATGCAGAGCATAGAACGACACAGTTTGAAGCTGCTCGTTTAAAAGACATTGCTCGCCTCCGAATCGTCCAATTTCAAACCGGTTTTCACAGGTCAAATTTTGAGTTTGTAAGCTTTCGAATGATACCTAATCTATGATGATTACTAAAATATGTGATATGAAAAAAAGGCAATAAAAAAAGGAGTGCCAAATCCTAGCGATCAGCCGACTTCAGATAACCATAACTTTTGTTAGACAATCGATAAAAGAATTAAAAACAAATTTGGAAAGGGCTTGAACCCAACTTTAATATGGTCTCAAAACCTGTTATATGTCAAATTTGACCGTGTGGTGGGTTTTCCCATTTCGCATCACATATTATTAAGGTTGAAAAACTACACAGTGTTACTTTAAAATAAAGTGTAACCAAATACTCAAGTATATAAAAATGAAGGTTTATTCAAAATATTGAATAAAAAAATAATTATATATAAATAATAGCACACTAAAATACTGCTACTTAGGGGTGTAACGGTACACAAAAATCACGGTTCGGTACGTACCTCGGTTTTAAAGTCAAGGTTCGGTACGTTTTCGATACAGCAAAAAGAAAGAAATGCCAGAGAAATGTCCTATTTGTTTAAAGAAAAAATATTTTTAAATAAATGAGTTTTCCTAGATCTTGAAACTTTCAGGTTTATAAATGGGGGTCATCTTTGAAGGATGAACAAATAATGTTTTGGTCATCACTTTATAAATAACGTTTAAATATATATTTATTTATATAATGTTTGAATTTTGAAGTGCTGGAAAAAGATGTGTGAAGTACTTGAAAGCATTTCACCATTCCAGCCAAACTGGTTCCATTTAGTGTTACTATATTAAATCCATGGTGAATGTTGCTGGTCTGTGGACGTAAAGTATTACTAGTTTATTCACGGCACAATGTTTCTCCTGGTTTCCATGACGGCGCTGTTTGATCTAATAGAGATCTACGGTTAATAACGGAGAAATGTGAATGCATACATTTGCCATTTGATGTTGCGCAACGATGTGTTGGCCGCGTCAGCGCGAATTTTGCCGGCAGGAAAAATGGTCCAAGCTATCGTTCGGTTTGTATGCGTACCGAACCGGAAGCCTCGAACCGAAACGGTTCAATACGAATACATCTACTGCTACTAGTAACTGATTTTGAACAATGAATTTTAATTATTGCTTTAATTATATTTGATTGTCTGTTGCGATTGATATCACAGCTTGGATTGTTTTTGTTTGTAGTGCTACCAGCCAATCAGCGTTGTCATGAAATAACTATCTGCTGCTCCAAAGTGATTTAGTCGCACCGAATTTATGAAGCATTAAAAGAAAATACAAATATCGTAGAAGAAAACAATAAAACCCAATTGTGGGTGCTTCCTGTTGTTTTGGCTGTGTGTGGCTTTGACTTCACATTCAAGATGCTCATTATGAGCCACATTTGTCATTTGTGACATTTTTCAAGCTGCCTCGCACAGAACAGTTAAATAGTGCAGAAGAGATCAATGCTTAGATTGATAATGGCCATGAACACAGCTGGCCTTGGCGCAAAGGCAAAAGCCTGTGAGAGATGGCAGAGAATGACCTAGATTCAGCCCTGAAATTAAGCCATTTATTATTTTACGTCTCCTGCAACCAGTGCTCACCTGAGCGCAGTGGAGGGTCAGGGACCCACCCAAATGATAAATACGGTCACAGATGGAGAATCACCAGCATTCCCTGCATATTTGTTCTCTTTTCCAAGGCTCAAAGACAAATTAACTTAATGTCCTTAGATACTTTACATAAAGATAATGAGAAGACCAATAAATTATGCAATTAATCCAATGGTTCAGAAGATTTAAAACCGCATTTGCAAAACATGCCAGGCAAATGAACATCTTTTATGTCACATCAAATAACTGAACATTGTACTTCCTTCATTTATGTCTCTCACTTCCCTTTTCAAAGAGAAGTCACTTCTTCGCACCATCCACCTAATCAGATAATTTGACACCCTATTTATTAACGGCAGACTCCCGTCATTAGTTTCTCCGGTGGGTCTGGTCGTGTACATCCGTTTTCATTTGCAGGTGTGAGATTGATCGCTGGCTCGTTTCAGAATGAATGAATGAATGAAGTGAGTTGCAGTTGGAGTGTCTCCACCACCATTGGATGATAATTGAGTGGAGATTTATTGATGCGCAGGATTGTTCTCTTTGCAGTGAACTAATCATTATCAAGTCCAGAATGTCAGCGGACACCAGGAACTTATCTTCATCATGAACAGATCAATTCCGTGTTTGCATATGTGATGTTTAAGTATATGTTTTTACTGCATTGTTAGTGGTCAGTGTTGTTTTTGGCAGCCCTTTTAGTTTTAGTCTTAGTCTTTTGGACGAAAATGCTTTTAAGTTTTAGTCACATTTTAGTCACTTATAAACTTAATAGTTTTAGTCAAGTTTTAGTCGACGAAAACACAAAAGGTTTTAGTCAATTTTAATAAATTTTAGTAAAAAAAAAAAAGTAGTCTTTAACAAATTAATTTAGTTTAAAAAGTAGTGGAAATGGGCTTAGGTTTGACAGATTTAGCAAGTGTTGCAATTCATAAAACAAGCTAAATTTACAACCTTTGCATAATAAACTAGACTTTCTCATTGATGGAGATTAATGAAGAATAAAAACATTCTTACTTTGGCAATTGTGGCTCTATTTGAGAAATTGCTAAAGTGCAATGAACAACGTAGTATGCAACAATAAGATGCATATTATTTGTAAACACAAACATTATGTATACAACCCAGTCTATCTTTAACTTGTGCAAACTGCAAAGTGCAAAGTTGCAAACATTCTGAAACAAAATAATAAAATAAATATCTAATACTGAGGTGCATTGAACAAAAAATGCATACTTGAATATAAAGTATGAAACAAACATGACACTTGGAGTGTGTTGAACATGAAAATGAATAAGACAATCCCTGAATAAACACTGTATTTGGTCTTAGTTAATTCGGTATTTTACACTTAAAGCCCTGTTTTAAGATCGTTTCTGATGAAATAGAACGGTTAAGATTGAAATTTGGACAAATGCTGTTGTCCTGAGAATTTTAGGTTTGTGTGTTAGCACGCACACAATCATTCATAAAACTCAAACATTCGTTTACAAAGACGTCAAACTCACCGAGTGGTCAGGGATGTTCACTGATATGCTCACACAAACATCGCTGCAAAATATGCTTTCCAACAGGTTTTATCCTAGTTTTTGTCCGACTCTATTGACTTGACTTGGTACAAAAACTACCATTAAACCCTGTGTTGTTGTTGTATGGAATCTGGTGCGCGCGCGGTGGCAGGTGCTGGGCGCACGCGATAGGAAACTGTAGCATTGCTGATACTTATTTTTAGCTCCGTACAGACCGATTTCACGCAAAACAGGCGTAAATTACATGCATTGTGAACGTCAGACTTATCATTTTCGTTCCGTCTCGTCAACGAAAACGCGAAAACGTCTCGTCATGTTTTAGTCACCTCAGAGCTATTTTTAGCTAGTCATCGCCGCGTTATCGTCATAAAAAACCGGTGCGTTCACGAAATCATTTTGTTATCGTCATCACTGACGAAAACATCACTGTTAGTGGTTTCAGTTGTAATTAAAATAATTGTTCCAAACACTTGCCCATCTACCATTGTCCTGTCCCAAAAATGCGTTATTTT
Source organism: Cyprinella venusta (assembly GCA_038021265.1). Classification (NCBI taxonomy): domain Eukaryota; kingdom Metazoa; phylum Chordata; class Actinopteri; order Cypriniformes; family Leuciscidae; genus Cyprinella; species Cyprinella venusta. Next base: position 9,003,848 of record CM075864.1, on the reverse strand, counting down.
TCCAGTTAAAAACATGAACACACCTTGTGAGCTGCTTTAGAGTAGAAATTTAAGTTGTAATTCTAATTGAAAGAGACACTGACACTGTTTTTCATGTTTAAGACCGTAAAGCTGCTTGCTTTAAAGCAATCTATTATAAAGTGTTATACAAATAAATGTAATGTGACTTACTAGCAGGGCTGGATGATTAATCGAAAAATAATAGAAACGGAAATTCAGAGCCTATAACGACGTAATTTTACCATGTCGGTTATTTCGGTTTTTGAATCCTATTAATATTTCCGCCCACTGTGTGTTAATATACTTTACCCTTAAAACATAATTACTGTGTATGTAGTCACGTCAGTCCGCCCCGTCCAGTCTGCGACATTGAAGCAACACGAGCCCCTTTCACACGGCGCGTTGATCCCAGGAAATTGCCAGATCAAACACCTTCTGTGTGAACGCGAACACAACCCTGGATTGGTGCCAGGTTGGGGACAGAGTAACATTTTCGTGTTCAGTCCCGGAACACGCGCTGTGTGAACAAAAGCCGTATCAATGCAGTTGTAATGATGGCGCTTAAGCCTGGATCATTCGCTAGCGTGAAACGGTACTTAATGCGCTTGTCTATGATCGAATCAGCGGAAAGAAAAAATGCACAAGCTTGGTTTCTCAAGAGAGAACTGGCAGCTCATAAGCAAACTATAGACGCTACTGTGACATGTCACGTGTGTTTGTGGGTTGTGTGTGAACGCACTCTCTGATTCCTCAAATACTGAGTCAACTCAGCAATAGGAGCCGCTTGTACCAAAGAAACCAACCCGTTCTCATCCAACACGCATGGCACCCTTTTGCATCAATATGAGACCCAGGTATATATGGGACAGAAGACGCCTCCTAGTGGTCTAACCCTAACCCTACCACAGACCTAAACCTACCCATACTCTGTGCGTGTTATATTGACGCTAAAGGGTGCCATGTGCGTTGGATGTCTACTCTTTGGCTACGTTCACACTGCAGGCTGAAACAACCTAATTCCGATTTTTTTGCCCCTATGCGACCTGTATCTGATTTTTTCATGACCGTCTGAACGACACAGATCCGATCTTTTCAAATGCGACCCAGGCCACTTGGGTATGTGGTCCAAATCCGATATGTATCCGATCTTTTGAAATGCGACTTGAATCTGAACGGCCAAGGTCACATATATCCGACACGCACGTCATTGCACGCACCTGTAGCTAGCCAATACACGTTAACTCCAACGCGTTTCTGCACTGTTATGGGCTGCTGCAGACGTGTCTCTTCCCCAGTGTTGTGCCTGAACTCGTTCAATGAATGATAATGCATGAATGCGTTCATATTTTGGGCGAACGTGACAGTTCACGTTCGCCCAAAATAAATGTACCTACTGTATTACTGCCTGATGAACATTACCGTGAACACGTTCATTCTGGTGTCTGTGAACGTGCGCTCTCTGTCAGTTTAACTTCGTTCAGTAGGGTGCCAGATTTCTATAGAGCCTTCCAGGCAAAAACCCGGCTAAAACACATGTAAATATGCTTTAAAATGTAGCGAAAAAACACCCAATCTGGCAACACCAGCCACAAGTGTTGCACCGCGGCCGCCGGCGACAAAGCAAGGAGCGGGTTTTATGACGAGGTCGGTGAGGATCGGAAAAATCTTACATTTATGTGCAAACTTTGCCCGTCGATAAAATAATTGTTGTCTGTGTTTGTATATGGGCTGTGGCAATAATAATAATAAAACAAAAGCTCAACATATGGAAAAAAAAGAACTATTCCGCAAACAACCAGTGACGTCGTTGACCGTGGATTACTCTTCTGCGCATGCGGGTCACTTCTGGGTCATTTCACGTTCAGACAGGAGATCACAAAAGGTCGCATTTAATTGGAAATGTGAACGGCCTTGCAAAAAAATCTAATTTTTTCAAAAAATCGGAATTGAGCATTAAGCCCTGCAGTGTGAACGTAGCCTTTGGCAAAAGCGTTGTATATGACCCCTTGGGATGAAAATGTGATGAAGAAACGCGCGAAAAAAAGACAGAGACTGACAAACGCCCAGCTTCAAGTGCCTCCACTCCACAAAGCAGCTTTCGATAACACAAGCATTTAGAAATGTTACACAATATGAAAAGGATTAGTTTTTTTTACTTTTAAACAAGTTTTATTTTACTTTTAAGATGCCAATATTTACAATTATTTATTTTGTTTACAAAAAGAACTATTTTCTGCATTTTTAAATATGTAATAAACATTAAAAGCTATCTGTGTGTTTCCTTATTATGCACTCTTTCATTAGGAAAAAATGCATGCATATTTACAGTATAAGCCTTGCCAATAAAAATAAAATAATCGTTCCGTAATCGTAAAACTTGTTTGATTAATCACGATTATGATTTTAGCCAAAATCGTCCAGCCCTACTTACTAGACACATTGGTATAATCAGATGCTTTCTAATTTTTAACAGCTGTTTTCTTACTGCCTTTTTGTTGACTGTTATTGAGAGTAAAGCATGCAGCACATATTCACAACTAAATGCCTGTCCTAGCATGTGGGTGGTGTTGGGATGTTAACGGTATATAGCTGCAAAGGTATTCCAAACTACTTCCCCTAAGCGAAGAACAGAAAATAATTTTATATCTAGCAATGCAGGTATTCGCTTTGGTGGCTCGTTAATGCGTTTTTAATTAGGTTAACTGACTTTAAATGGGATTGGGCAGTTGAAAGGGTGCTGTGCTTAAGCATTTCCCATCTTAAGCATGTGATGAGACTAATGATCACAGTAGTGGAGTTGGCTATTATATTTCACCCATTAAAAAAAATGATTGAGTATGCTAAAATTTAGGCCAAGAATGTTATTTTAGGCTGGTCACACAGTAGCTCAGTTTGCTCCTTTAGATCAATTATAGGGATAGGTAATCCAAAAATTTAAATTATCCCATGATTTTCTCACCCTCAAGCCATCCTAGGTATATGACATTCTTCTTTCAGATGAACACAATCGGAGTTGCACTAACAAAAAAAAAAGCTTTATTATGGTATGATAGTATATTGTCTATCCAAAAAAGTGCATCCATCATAAAAGTGGACCATACGACTCCAGGGGGTTAATAAATGCCTTCTGGAGCAAAGCAATGGGTTTGTATTAGAGCCCGACCAATAAAGGTTTTTGAAGGCCGATGCAAATATTTGTTGGTTTTGAAATCCAATATTCCGATATATCGGCCGATATTATTATTTTTATTTCAGAAACGCGCAACAAAATATTAACAGATTTCCTTAACATTAGTTATTTGTAGTTATTTTGAGTTTTAACTAAAATATTATGATAATGCATAACTGGTTCTCTCTGGCTGGATCAGCAGGTTGCAGGATGTGGCGCGTTATAAACGAGTGTTGCCAACAGGGACGGTGTAGAGTGCCCTCTGGTGGACAAACTATACAATTCCAACACTCATGACACGTTGAAGCGTGATTCGTCCGTTTTTATTTTTGAAATATTAATTTATCGGCCATTATAACTGCCGATACCGATATTTTTAGAAAATGTCTAACATCGGACGATAATATCGGCCTGCCGATATATCGGTCTGGCTCTAGTTTGTATTAGAAAAATATCCATATTTAAAACTATATAAACTAAAATAACGCCGAAAGAGTAACCCCCGATGTGATGTATGATGCAGGATGCAGCGTAAGCTTTGACGCCTCTTGCGGTTCATGCAAATAGTTCTGGGAAACAAATTCAAAGTCCTCCAACATTTCTCTTTAAAATTTCTTGTTGTAGACTTCTAATTCGTGATCTGTGTTTTGTTTTGCTCTATCCTCTTGCGTCAGGTCACTTTCACCGTAAATCAATGCATACGGCTGTCTGTCGAAAGGTAGTTATTTTTGTTTTATAAAGTTATAACTATGGATATTTTGCTTGCACAAATGCATCGAATCGCTTCAGAAGGCCTTTATTAATCCCCTGGAGTCGTATGGATTACTTGTATGATACTTTTATGATGGATGCACTTTTTTTTGGACTTCAAAATCAGGTCCTCCATTCAATACCAGAGCAATGATATTTTTAATGTAACTTCGACTGTTTGTCTGAAAGAAGAAAGTCGGTCCCACTTTATATTAAGTGGCTTTAAGTACTATATTCTTACATTGAAATTAATAATTTGATACAATGGACTTATTGTGTACATACATGGTTTTACATTATACTTATATTTTAAAAATACCAGCATGTAATTACAGCTATAATTACTTTATGTAATTACGTTTGTAATTACACAGTTGACCCTCCCCTCACACCTTAGCCTACGCTTAAACCGACCCATACCACCACACCTGTCCCTAACCTTACCCGTATCACACCTCATTAGCAGCAAAAGTGTTTTACAATACTTGTACTTATTGTTCAATGTAAGTACATGGTACATAAAGCCACTTAATATAAAGTGGGACCAAAAACTAAAACAGGAAGTGCTTCTGGACCAGTGTTGTTTACATCTTGCAAAATGGTCTATACACTTAGGCTTAAGCATTAGTAAATCTTGGGATTATTTTCTGTCCCTTTAAAGCGCCTCAGTTTAGTTTGTCCACTCTGTTTTAGGGGAGGAAAAGGTAGAGGTCTTCACGGGTCCAAAAATTCATGCCCGACCCGGAAGGGACCCGTAATATGCTACACCGAACCGACCCGGACCCGTCGTTCATTTTAAAAGTTGGACCCGGACCCGTGCAGACCCGAGAAATGTCATAAATGTACTGCCCGGACCCGACCTGGACCCGTCTATTATTTGAAAACTGGACCCGAACCCGGCAGGAAGACAAAAACCCGACTGGACCCGATTGTCATATATTGTTTGACACGATTTGCGAAAAATAAAACTTTTTGTCTTACCTAATTTTAGTAGCCGTCGTCTCACTTCCTTGTAACGTTACTGACTGATGCATTAATCCACCGACAAGAAAGTTCTATCCATGTTATTTCTCTCGTTATTCCAAGCTTAATCCACTCATTATTTCGGCTTTAAAAGTCCACTTGATGTCAGGGTGATGGATGACAAATGCAGCCTTGCACATGTATTCTGACTCGAGTTAAAGAGTACCTATTTTGGGTTTTTGAAAATTGCCCTTCATGTAGTGTTTAACATAGATCTAAGTGAACAAAAACATCCTGCAAAGTTTTAAACATGAAAGTTCATCGTATACAAAGTTATTATCTCTCAAAAACAAGAGTCGACTCTGAGTCGCTGATATGAATCATTGGAAGAACGATGCTTTTCCTTTGTCTGGTTGACGTCAACTTGACAAGTTATTTGAATAAGAAACGCCCACTTATTGCGCTCGGAGACGCCAGGGAAAACCGGAGCTCCAGGGGTGGCGGGCAAATCTGAAACTGGCCCAGGATGGGCCACCCTGCCTGGGCTGGCCAGGGAGGTCTGAGAGCATGGAGGTTTGGACCCACCGCACCTTTTTGGACTCTGTCGTTTTTCGAGATCTTGGCTTCGGAAAACAATCATGTCGACGAGACGCTGTGTTTTGAAGTGCGACGCAAAAGCGAACTTTTTTAACCTGCCAAGTGAGGAGTATTTGAAGACTAAGTGGCTGCAGTTCATATATACAAGTACTGCTATACCACACAAGTATAGCCCAAACTGTGTTCGTGTCATTTTGAAGATGATTGCTTCACAAACTTAAACGCTATAAAGTATGGATTCGCGAGCCGGCTCTATCCTAACGAGCTGAGGATCTGAGGTGTGCTAAATGAGGGAGACATATGCAGAGCGCTGGGTCGCGAGGACTGGAGTTGAGAACCCATTTAAGGTAATAGGAGTTCCGTTTTTCTGCACAGAGAATACCAATCACAACTGACTAGGTCATCTGACCAATCACCGCCGATTAGCGTCACGCAAAGGCGGGTTTTGGAAAAGAACTCGCTAAAACGATTCATATGGGAGTCGGTGGGCAATTCAGGTAAAAATAAATGCATATTATAAGACAACAAAAGTGTTTTTTGTCATTGCATGCTTGTAAAACTGTTGTTGGGGACTCCCAGAACAATATTAGGAACGTTTTAAATGACATAATAGGTACTCTTTAACTCGCATAATAACTTTAACTGTTTTCCCTTTTGAATAGCGATTGCTTGTTGCTTGCTCAGCTTGATCATATCTGTGCTCTCTGCTCTTCATTGAGTCTGAATCTGACCACCAAAACTTTAAGATTAAACAAGACGGTTCATTTGTATTATTATAAACATTGGAGAAAATGTAAAGCGCGGTTTGGCGGAAACTCTGCTCTGGTTGCCATAGAAACATGACACGCGCTTGAGATTCCGATTGCACGGGTTCCATCCCGTTCTCAGCGCGTGTTATATTAACGATAACGGGTGCCATGTGAGTAGTATTTCGCCGTTTTGTCATAATTATAGTGTCCTATATGACGTTAAAGGATGAGAATGCGTTGGTATTACACACAATGTTGAACAGACCCGGGACCCGAAGTAATAGATTCGGACCCGACCCGGACCCGGCTGATCATTTAAAATACAGACCCGAACCCGTACGGGTCCCGGGTCGGGTCCGGGGCCGACGGGTCTCGGGTGCACTGTGAAGACCTCTAGGAAAAGGTTCTTTATCTTTCCCGTTAATGCAATGAAACTGCAGAAGGAACAAATGGCTTAACTCTCTTGGCTTTTTGCAAATAGCAATTATTTTTAAACCACACAATTTGTCAAAAAGAGAGAGGGAAAAAAAAAAACACATTTGCAGTTGTTTGTTCAACTTTGCTCGTTCAAATCAGGTCTAAATTACCACTGATTAAGATTAGTTTTCTCCTTTAGATCTCTGCCAGCTAATTTGCATCTGCAGCATGTAGATTAAAGGGTCCATTTAAAATATTTTCCTCCAGCATTGTATCATGCCCGCTGTGAGAAGCGAGGGATCTGGATTTGGCGCCTTGCTCCAGGTGCAGGCTCTTCTGCGTTGGCACAGCCGCGTGTCCCTCTCTCCCCGGCGCCTTGGCAGCACGGATAGCAGTCCTCCTGACAGCTGCCGCTTCCCAAGGGCTGATGGACTATTAATACTTTGGCTAATTTGATCAATCCATTCAGATTTGCCTTGTCCTGCACTGTTGTGGCAGAGCTTTGATTAAGATGCACATGGCCACCGGCGCCATTTTCTGCGCATATTGTACCCCAGGGAGCAGTGCGGAGCGTGCGTGGACTACCATGCCTGGGATATCAGCGCACTTACGAGCTTTAATGCTTTTATGGACAAATGATCGGCTATGGTGGCTTAGATACGCAATGAAAGAGTTTCAAGTAAAATGTCTCTGGGATGTTAAGGGCCTTTTGATGTCACAGTGCATGATGTGATATCGATAAATGCTTTATTATAACAGCCTGAAGTTTTTGTGGAGATCATTGCTTGACTGTTTATCGTTGATCTCTTTCCTGTTTAAGTCGCAATACTCAATTTGTCCTGAGGATGGCAGGACTGCCTAAGCTGTGACTTAGAAATCAGTAGGTCTGTTCCACTTGTGACGAGCTTAATGTGCTCATGCATGAAGAGACAGCTTTTTAGTAAATGCTGAGCATTCTTCATTTGTGAATAGTAGTGAATATTTGACTCGTGAGAGAAGGCATTTAGTAACAGTGGTCTAGATTAACTTTGACACATTCTTGTAAAATGTGTAGCTTTTAATGGTTTGTGCTTCAGTATGTACTTTTTTAAAAACCGATTTAAGCTGGTTGGATCAGTGCTATCTCTAATTTGCTGTGACGACTATCATGTTTTTCTAGATCTCAAGCCCACAATTTTTGTGACGTTCAGCATCACTTAACTGATCTGTTGTGATTTGCTCCTGGTTATGCATCATTGGAGCTTTCTCATCTCACATTAGCCCTACTACATTGCCATCTGGAATAATAAAGCTTGCGTGTGAGCGTACACACACCCTTGTGACTGCCGCTGTTGATGGCACAGCCATAGGAATCTTACCGTAGCGCTGTGCACTCCAGCTTTCCATTTCACATTCGGTTGACACAACTGGCATGTCAAGTGTACCGCAACTAAACCACCCAAGCCTTGGTGATTCTGGTGTTTTTCCAGCATTGGGGAATTGATTCAGCAGTTAATGATGTTTGTAAAAGAACGAAGCTAAGGTGGAGATTAGTGGGTAGCTGTTCCAGAATCAGTTGATATGTGTTGGACAGAGGTCATATTACAAAAATTACTATTTGTCGAAACACCTTATTTTCCATATATTTTTTAACTAAAAATGAGAATTGTCGTCATTTACTCATTCATTGTCATTCCAAATCTGTATGACTTACTTTTTATGTGTAGCAGAATATATTTTCCATACTATTGCAACATTAAACTCGAGTGACATTTGCTGTATGGACAAAAATACTTGAAACATCCTTCAAAATATGGTCTAATCCCAGGGAAATTGAACCAGTCACAAAAACCTAGAGGAACATTGTTGTTTTGTTACAATGTTTTTGTTTGGTGGCTTTTGGGTCCAATTGAAGAGAAAAAAATAGCCATTTTCTGGATGGAAAAATACAAGCCATCCTAGACTAACCTCTCATAATAAAATCACCCAGTAAATTGGAAATTGGAAAAAAATTTGATATTGGGAAAAATGGGCCTGTGAGATAATCTGCAAAATATTATGTTGCTTCGTAATTGCATGTTTCATGCCACTTTCAATGTGTCCAGTGAGTCAAAATGTATTACTTTACACATTAATCACCATTTGAAGTTAAGGAACAATGCTAGAATAAGTCTTTATTAATCCATATTCTGCACGTATACTGGAAAATGACTTAAATGTAAAATGTAAAAATGTTTTTTTTTTTTTTTTAATTCTTTCTACTATTTCAAATTGTTTTTATTAAATGTTACCTGCATTTTCTTTGTAACTATTTGTTAGCAATTTACTAGCAATTTCTGAGTGTGAAATTTCTTAGGAAATCCAAATTTTTTTTTTTTTTCAATGTAGAGGCAGATTTTAGTCCTAATGTGTGGTAATTCTATTGAATTGACTTACTGAAAATGTCTGTCTTTTGGCACTTGGTGTTAATTTTGCACCTGATTCTCAGTCTGTGGCCTTTAATGTCTGTCTGTTTACATTCTAGGAAATCGATGAAGCCTGCAAACGCATCAAACGAGAGATTGACGATCTCGGGCCCGAGGTTGGTGACATCAAAATCATCCCGCTCTACTCCACGCTGCCACCACAGCAGCAGCAGAGGATCTTTGAGCCACCTCCACCCCGCAAACCAAGCGGCGCCATCGGCAGGAAGGTAAACGTCCCCGCCACGCATCATGATACATACATGGAACTAGAGTGTGTTTTGAACTGCTGCAAACAGCATTTTCATGAAATGTATTGGGTTTAGTCCCTCTGTGGTTTCTTTTGAAATATTGCATCAAAGAATGAAAATATCTCAAACGTGAAAGGGATAGTTTTCCTTAAAAAAAAAAAACAACAACAACTATTTCCTTAAAAAAACTAAAAATACTCAAAAGTTACACCAGTCTTCATCTTTGGAACAAAATGAAGATATTTTCAAGATTCTCAGAATTTTTCCCCATTCATTGAATGTCTGTTTTAAACATTACAAGAAGAAATGGTAAAAGTAGTGAACAAAATTTGAATGGATTTGAAACAACGTAATGAGGGTAAATGATATACAGTTTTGGATCAAGTATCCTATTCACTTCGGTCAGTGTAATATTGTATGAAACAATCAAAATATTGATATGTGTATTGGCACAGCTTTTTAGCCATTTAAAAAAGTAGAGGATGAGAAAATGACTCAAGTTTGTCCTGCAAGGAATGGTGTAAATTATATTTTTCTTTTTTCCATCTTTAGCTTTGGAGAAGCAATGACTCATAACATATGCTGTTTTTTCAGCATATGATTTTTTTTCCCTCAAATTTTGGAACTTTACTCATCCTTCCATCATTTGAAAAGTGTTAGAGCAGTAATCATATTTTTTTCTATAGTCTGTTTTGGACCGTTTGCCTTCACTCCCTCCTGTTTTGCTTGCCGTCTGTCGCCTGACTTGCCATTTCTCCATTTTTGGCATGTTGTCTTTGATAGAATGAGATTCACTGTAGATGTTTTATCAGAGCTCATCCACTGTAAAGCGTTTCATCATCCGTCATCCTTTACTTTTAGCAGGAGGTTGTGCAGACGCAATCGTCCTTTTGTTTTCTCTATTCCCGTTTCGCTTCTCTCAAACAACCCTGACGATCACAGTATGAAAAGCACCTGGACATCTGCGTGACTGGCCAACGATCTGACAGAATATCATAACTGATCATCAGCTATGAGTTTGCAAACATTTAGCTGAACATCTGATGAGGAGTTGATTAATGAGTCATCGCCCCAGCTTCCCCTACAGAAACCGATCCGCTTGTCATTATCGCTGGCAAAGATTACTGACGTCCTAATGAGAGAACGCAAACGTTCACTGATCCGCAAATTTCCTCATTCTTGTTCCTTCAACTTGATGGCTGTATTTGTAGCCTTAACGAAGTCTTTGCTACATGCCTGGTTTGTGTTTTGATGTACCAAACTGCATCAGTCTCCGCCTGCTTCAGATATCAAGTATCCGCCTCGTCCGTTCCCCTCCACTAGGGCATTGTGTCATTTCATCTCTCCCCTGACCACTTCCATGTTTAAAGAGGCTCTGGGTTTCTCCGAGGTTTGATTACTCGTAAGCCAGGGCATAAGCTGCTTCAGAAGTTCAAACAGCCGCCGCTGTATGCGTGCACTGTTCAGAAGAAAATGAAAGCGAACATGGATTCACAGGGGCTGATGTGAATATGGAGGAACCCTTGTGATGCAAATAATCTTGGGAAAAGAGAACTGCATGCTACAGAAAAAGTAATAATCTTGAAACAAATTATTTTCATTACATTTTTCTTTGATTTGTTGCGGTTTATAGACATGATCGATTAAAAAAAAAGAAATGTTTTTGTTAAAGCTCAGACTAACAATTAAAAGTAACTAAAACTGTTTCCCCTCATCTACTTTCCATGAAATCAAAAAAACTTTTAAATTAAGAACCTTCCCATGCAATTTCTTTAGGTCCATGCAAGTTTTTCAACGCTATATATATATATATATTTTTTTTTTTAACCAACCAGTGTTTCAGTATTATAGAGATAATATTATATTTTTTTCTATTCATATTTTGAAATATTTCTTTGGTTTTAATTCTAGTAATTTGGTTTGTTCCTTTTAGGGTGTCTATTTACATAAATTTCCATAATCGGTTATTGTTTAAATTAACGATCAATTCAGTGATTAATCCGTTAACCTTAAACCTTAAATCCGTAAATCCGTTAACCTCTTAAACCCGAAGCGTGGGTGCCAAGTTATCATGTCACGTTATCAACAGCCACTTAGCTGTTACCAACGAAAAATAGCTGAATAATAAATATAGGGAATATGACCACTTAAAGGGGGGGTTGACTTCTTTTTTTCTTTGCATGATTGTATTTATGGGGTGCAATATAACATGTATTCGTGGTTTTTCTTTTTTTAAAAGTCTTATTTTTCATAAACTTCACCTTTATTGTCAGCCGCGCTCTCCTCTGTCCCCTGAACGAGCGGTTCACTTCTTGATTCTATGAAAACACTCCCTCAGAAACGCGTAGTGGGCTCAGATTGGTTAGTTTGGCCCGGTGTGTTGTGATTGGCTAAACTGTCGCTCACGTTGTCCGGAAGGTTAAAGCCCATCACCTTTACGGGCGAAACGTGCATGTCATGAGCTCCGGTCCAGATGTAAATATGTGTCGAACTGCGGTATCAGGTTCAGGCATAATCAGACCGAGAAAGCCGCGATGAAGCGAGTCAAACAGAACCTCACCACATACTACAGCTCTTACTAAAGGTTTCTGAATGATAATTTGCTACATTTTTTAACTTTATACACGTTTAGTTTACACAATAGCATCTGACTGGCAACAATAGCAACTGACTGGCTACTAATGTCATACTCAAACAGCATTGGCATGTTTACGTTCTTGATCAAATCGAAAATAACATCATAAAGCATACATACATGAAAAATATGTTTAAAACATTAGTACTTATAGAAAATTCAGGTTAATAAATTTAAGTTTCTGTGTTGGTTAACTTACATGTTAAAGACAATTGTTTATTATTATTTATAGATTATTAATGATCTCAATACTGCCATTAGCACAGTTATTGCTCCTTGAGCGAAGCAACATTCAACATCATGGTTGTCATGCAGCCCTTTTCAGGTGACATTGGGTGTCAATATACATTTTGACAATGTTAAAGGTTTGTTGCATCAGGTCATTTTAACAAAGTAATTTGAACAAGCAGCAAAAATTGTTTTTTGAGTGTGTAGTATCAGTATAGTGTCTCATATGTATTTATTATTCTGGCACCTTGTTTTTCTGTCCTTCTGTGGCAGCAGTACATAAGGATAGGCTCAGATTACCTTGTAAAAATGTCAACTCTTCACACCCTCTGGCATATATTAAACACAATGCATATAAGCCACCTTTAGCAGATACAGGGATGCGTGTGTGGATTTTAAGATCTGCACCTGTGCAGTCACATCCGCCTTGAGGACAAATCCAACAGCCCTATTGCACTGCTGATGCATGGATTTATTAGATGGGATTTAACTTCATGTGACACTCAGCAGTCACATGTATGGGAATTGAGGACTGTGGCAAATTTCGGCAGCAACATTCTTGTTGATTCTTGAGTTAATTGGGATGTGGTAAGATCTCCCTTGTGCTGTCTGCAGGAATGGAGGGTTATGAAAGATTTCAGGAGACTGTGTGTGCGCGTTAACCACCCAAAACAATCCTTAATGAATATCCGCTTTAGATGGAAAATCTTGCTTGTTAATAACCGTTTTTGGACAGAAAGTGGTCTGCCTCCAGATGGTGCCGAATGCGAGGTATTTAGACCCTTCAAATCTGATAGAGACCATGTTCAGGCATACCTTTGCTTGTAGTCAAAACATTTGATGTGTCACTCTTCACTCTAAGGATTATCATAGACCATGTCTGTTTTAAAGGTCGTCGATACGTCAAGTAATGATGATGATTTTTGGATCTTCCCTTCATGCAGCTTTAAAAAGCCTGAGGCACTATGAAATTGCGCTATTGCTGACGACATGTCCGTTTAGTTCAATACAGAGACAGACGAGAATGGTCTCGACCTATTTGCAATTGCCATGGTTTCCATCGTCACTTTTTGTTCAGAGTGATTGAAGGCAGGGTTTCCCTTATCTTTTTGAATATGAAATGCGAGCGACGCTGTCTGGTCAACTGCTGTCATGTCGACATGTTTATAGATAATTACTTGAATAGCAGTACTTCTGATTTGATGGCACAAACATTTGAAGGTAAGGCTCTATCACCCACCAGAGGCTTAGTGCTACTGCGGTAATACAAAAATGCACTTGTAAAAAAATTTGTCACTGTTTGCAAACTTAAACCATCAGTCAAACATTTGGTTGTGATAGTTGTGATTTCTTTAATGCTTTGGAAATAAGTCTATTCCCCAAAATGTTCACCAAGGTTGCATTTATTTCATAAAAAATGCAGTAAAAACAGTAGTTGTTTTTATTTTAATAAAATAATTTATTAATGTGATTTGTATTAATTCGAAGATACAGTCTTCAGTGTCATTTCTTATCTATGATAAACTGTTTACTATTTTTGTGGAAACTTGAGTTAAAAAAGATCACTTTTATTCAGAAAGGACTAGGGGTGTAATGATACCCATGTCACGAGATGATGCATATCACAATACTGAGTTTGGTATTATTGTGAATTAGGGGTGTAACGGTACATGTATTCGTATTGAACCGTTTCGGTTCGAGTCTTCCGGTTCGGCACGCATACAAACCGAACGATTGCTTGGACCATTTTTCCTGCCGGCAAAATTCGCGCTGACGCGGCCAACACATCGTTGCGCAACATCAAATGGCAAGCGTAATGAAAGCAGAACGAAACTGCGCTACTCATTATGTGCTTCACGGATCGTTTATCAGTTCGGACCAGCAACATCTGTGCACCGCGAACCAATCTCGATCAAGCAACACTGTTACCACACCGCGCTAAGAGATCCGGTAAAGAAAACATTTGAATTCGCCACTGAGGTAATAACATCGCTGCGATAACTAGTGAGATGCATTCACATTTCTCCGTTATTAACCGTAGATCTCTATTAGATCAAACAGCGCTGTCATGGAAACCAGGAGAAACATTGTGCTGTGAATAAACTAGTAATACTTTACGTCCACAGACCAGCAACATTCACCATGGATTTAATATAGTAACACTAACTGGAACCAGTTTGGCTGGAATGGTGAAATGCTTTCAAGTACTTCACACATCTTTTTCCAGCACTTCAAAGTTCAAATATTATATAAATAAATATATATTTAAATGTTATTTTTAATGTGATTACCAAAACATTATTTGTTCATCCTTCAAAGACATTCACATTTATTTAAAAATGTTTTTTCTGTAAACAAATAGGACATTTCTCTGGCATTTCTTTCTTTTTGCTGTATCGAAAACGTACCTAACCGTGACTTTAAAACCGAGGTACGTCCCGAACCGTGATTTTTGTGTACCGTTACACCCCTATTGTGAATGGATTTAAATGAATAGACTTGGACTTGGTGCTGATAACCCCCAATGCATGGGACAATGGTGACACCAAAATAAAAATTATATGTTTACATGAAGCCAGTAACCCGTTCAAAACCGGGATATTAGCAATAACCCGGTCGCGAACGGCCATGTAAACACCGGCAAAACCCGACTATTGCTCATATCCTGGGTTTTAAAAACCGGGATATACCTGGGGTACCCCTTTTCTAACCCGATTTTTTTGGTCATGTAAACGCGTATCGGCATATCCGCATAATGATTTGTGTTCTGCGCATGTTCTATTCGCAAGGAATCTTGGTCTTTTGAGTAGAGAAACTTCTCGGCGCGTACAAAAATCCGTGTGCAGTATACCGGAAGTAAACATTGCGAGACACAGCACAGCATACTTTTGGGGCGAGGTCGGTAACGTTACCAGCATCAAAGCGCAAACAAAGGCGATCGCTATCTGCCCCGAACTATTCATTATCTGCGTACTGTTGTTGTTGTCTTTGGATACAGGAAGAAGAATCAAAAATGACGCATATTGCGTCTTAACGTTGTTTGTACGTCTAGACGCTAACCGTGCGTCGCCGTTTACATCGGGATATTGCAATTCCATGTATACCATGTAAACGGGTTATTCCTAATGTTTCAGAAACCCGAATAGTGACCATAATTCGATCATAACCCGAAAATTGGCTGCATGTAAACGTAGTCATTGATACTATATATATCATAATATTTCTTGAGTGCAGTAGTGGTGCTGAAAATTCTGCTTTGTCACCACAGGATTTACTTTTTGAAATATATTCAAATTTAAAATTGTGGTTTTAAATTAATACTTCACAATATTACTATTTTACTGTGATTTTAATCATATAAGTGAACCATTGGTGTCTATAACAGGGTGTTCGTGGGGTTTTAAAAAGTATTAAAAAGTGATAAATCAAAATTGTCAAATTTAAGGCCATTAAAAGTGTTAAATGTAGTCGGAGAGGTATTTTAAAAATTAGGTATTTTTTTCAGACTATCAGGTGTCCTATTCTGTGTTTGCGTTTGTCCATTTAAATATGGGCTTAAGCTTGTCTGGGCACAATCAAAGATCTTTCGTCTCTGTCTATGTTTGATGCTGACGCCATATTCAATGGTCGATCGACATCATCTGTGAACAAGTGATCACCCGGATTTAGACCTGCCTATATTGTATTTACATAAAGCGTTCACAGGCAAATTTGCTTTATGTTTAGGTTTACATTGCTTTTATTTCCCCGGTGTCGAAATCAGGCAAACATAAATGTCAGGCAACACGATTCCTGGCTGCATGTCAATATCCACGGATCTCTAGATCTTTAGTGAGTTGTAAGGAACACTATATTGAATCCAACATTTAGTTTAAATTGATAAAATTATTCGTTTTAGTCGCATTTTCGCAGTTTCCCCTATTAAATCCTGTCACGCAGCAGATCTTTTGCCAGTTTTATATGTTATAAATGTCAAAATCTGTGTAAATAATAGAAAGGTTGCTGCTGATTAACACTTAATTCAGTGTCGTGATGGTTTTAAAAAAAATCTGAAGGTAGTAAAAAAGGTATTAAAAAGTAGTAAATTTAACTTAAGGAATACTGTATATACCCTGTATAAGAGACTTAATAATTTCAATCTTATGACCAGTAGGGTATGTAGTGTATGTCTCTCTACCTTTTTGGTATTTTACCAAAAATGAACATTGAATGAGAGGCTCATTCGAGAGAATTGAAAACTGCTCTTATTCAAGTGAAATGTTGCTGGTATTAGCCTTGTTCAGTCAGCCCACCAACTTTTTTTCCAGACCACTTGCTTATGGATCATTGCTTCCTAAAAGATGCAATTTCTCAACACCTCATGGTTCAATGAGTATGTCTAAGTACTTGTAATGCATTTAGTGTTTTTGCTGTGAAATTCATTCCAATGGGGCTCACCTTTCGATAATTTCCATGGCTACCACTCTGGAATATATTTCATCTCAAAGGTCTTTCCCAGGTGGCCCTATTTTCTGAAAGGATGCAGACTGGTTAGGAACCCTCATTTCTTTTTATCATGTGTCTGGAGCACTCCGGACCCCGCTGTCATTCAGTGGTCTGTGAGGAGCAAGCTCCGTGGTCATTGGGTCGTGGCCCCCGGTCCCAAGACTCCAGATGGCCTTTTTTCAGCAAAGTCTCCCGTCCTTTCTATGAATATATAGGTAGATGATTCTTTTCAGCAGCTGAATTACATCAGGTCAAAGGCTCCATGAATAGTAAAAAAAAAAAAAAAAAAAAATCTGAAGCCAAACATTTTGTGGCTAGAGCTAAATCCACTTATAAAAGTAGGACTTAAGTGCCTGAAAGGCATTTTGAAGGCTGAATTACATGAAATGTATAAGCTCTCTCTATTTGTTTTCTGTGAGTAATAGAGGCCAGAAATTATGAAACTGAAATTACATATAGCCAATTTACATAGTAAAACATGGCAAAACCTTTTTTTTGTGGAGCTTGCTAAAGGAAGCACTTATAATACTTTTACTCCCACTTAAGGTTAGGGCTTTAAATAAATCCATATCCTTAATGAATTAAACTTCAGTGCTTGTTTCTTTTTGTTGCTGTAGGCATTACTCATAACTCAAACTATGTGCGTATTTCTGCAAGACATCTGAATTCTTTTTAATAAAAAGGTGCACAAATCCCATTGATTTTAATCAAAAGAGGGAACCCGAGCCATATTTAGGAAACAGAATATCATAGACTCAGTTGGTAAGAAATGGAAATTCACCCTATTCATTTATTAATCTTATTATGAATGGTGCATCCATGCATGATTTAATTTTCTTAAATGTATTTTTTTCAAGATTTATTTTTGATCTTAATAAAATGGTTTTAACCTGATCTTCTCCATTCTCCAGTCATTTAATCCATGACTTGCAAGCGAGAGACATTCAAAACTATTTTTCTTTATGAATGTACGTCTTCTTTTGTCATTGACACACTTCTATAGATATTTTCGGGTTTCTCGCATAGTTTTGAATTGAACACAAAGCAAAACCTCAAATTTTAAATTATAGAGATTTAAACCTACCGGACAGTTGACTCACATTCTTGTTGAGATGCTTGACATTCCCAAAACTTGTACTGGTTGCCTATGCCGTGTTGTAAGGCCGTGTGTCCACCAAAGCGTTTTTTGCCAGCTGAAAACGCTACACGCTCTGCAGAAGACGCCGTGCTTTGGGCGCTTGAGAGCGTTTTGGCAGCGCAGCGTTTTTTCCGTTGAGGCGTTTTGTTGCTATGATACAGAATATCCGCAGCAGTTTAAACGTTGTGACTGTTGGTCGGTGTGGTTTAGTCCCGCCCCTCCTCCACTGTGATTGGACGGCTGGGTAAGAACTGACAGTGATGAGCGCTGCGTTTTTTCCAAAGTTGAACATTTTTCAACTCTCGGCGACCAGTAAAAAACGCTGGGCGCTCGGCGCTTCAGCGTGAAAAAAACGCTCAGCGCCTCGTCACGCTCATGGCTTTTAAAAAACGCGGCGCTCCCATTGGAAACAATTGAAAACATACGCCAGGCGCGTGGAAAAACGCTTTGGTGGACACACGGCCTAAAGGTCTTCTGAAGCTTTAGCTCTCTTCTTGGACACTGTCATCTCAGCGTATCAAAGACAGTCCACAGTCTCTACCTCAAAGATGATTCAATATGTCACTATACCACACATGATGAAGGCCACCTGTACTGTAAAGGGACAGAGAGAGCGAAGAAGCGAGACATGGCATTAATAATACAGTTTCTTAGAGGTGTGCTTCTCCAGGGAGTGGATGATGGCTGCGTGCTGTGCACAGACACATAACTTGCCGCCAAAAAGAGCAATAGTAATGTGTCTGGACGGGCTGCTCGGTGGAAAGCAGTCCGGCTCAGCCAGCACACTCCCAATTTGACTTGATTGCAGCAACTGTTGCCTTACTCCCCTGTTGGGTTGTATTAGTCTTCCAGCTTGTGACAGCTCACTGAAGTGTCTTTAAGGATTTAATTCCCACTGATTTTTTGTGCCTTTTTTTCACCTCCCTCTCCAGTTACTACAGTACTTTTTTTATTTCTTTAATTTGATTTTTTTTTTTTTTTTTTTTTTTTTTTTTTTTTAGTTTGATCAGATCAGTGCAGAAGGGTCCAATCACCAATGAAATGTACTAAAAAAAGCAACCCTGCTGGTGTAGTGAGTGGTTGGAGATTTGAATAAATTCTTTATGCCAAGTATTCAACTTGGCCACATAACTTGTCCCACACACTTGTGCAATTGAACATGAATTATTTCTCAAATTGTGTAACTTAAGTGAAGTGATATTTAGTGCTGTCACTAATGATTATTTTGGTAACCAAGTAATCGGATTTTTTTTTTTTTTTTTTTTTGTGGTAATAATAATAGACCGATGCAAACAATAGCCTTTAAAAAGACTTAAAATACATAACAGTGAGGCAATAATCTTTGGTTCAAATATAATATCAAAAGCTAGCAATCATGGTTTTATAGAACAGTGTTAAAATGCATCAAATCCTTGTTTAATATTGGCAAAACTAAATTTAATTTTAAGTTTATTTATTCTTTAATATTTGGCCTCTTGTTTATGATAGAAATGCTACAGCCACTGCAATATCTTGAACAAGAATATGTGGACATCAAAACAAGTAAACTCAGAGTGAGGGTTTAAACTTTTATTTTGAGACGTGTTTGTGTCAACGGTGTCGATCTGAGACGCATGTAACTAATAATTATTAATATTAAAATGTTTATATTAAACCTGCAGGTAAGGGGTGGGCGGTATGATGCTGAATGCGCTTTTGTGTTTAAAAAATAACTATGCATAAGAGACGGAAAGATGCAGATAACTATACTTTTAGGTTATTTTTCTTTTTTACAATATTGATATATGAAATGTTATCAAGTAAGCCTTGAAAGCTTTCTGCTTTGCGAACGTGCACTCTAAACTGTAGCTACGGGTGCTGCACTGCTCTAGTTGACGGCTGCGCCTTTCCCCTGAAAATTTAACGTTGGCAACCATTTAGAAAATGTAATTCCATTGTGGATCCTTTTGATCTGCTTTCTCCATGTTTCTTTGACAAATCTCAGTGTCTCAGTCTACAGCACGCGAGTTAACCACTCCCACTTATTTGCATGTCGCGGTATGCACGGAATAAAAAAAATTGTGGTTGACATTTTCTACCGCAGTAACGATATATACCGTCATACCGCCCAGCCTGCAGGGCATTTATTTAATTGAATTGGAGCCTTTGTGAATTTTAAAATAGTAGTATACATAGGAGTGAGGGCCGCGAGAGCAAGGCGCGAGGCCAATGGCGTGATTACCGATGAGCGATACCTGTGAGACGCACCAGTCTCGTATCTCTCAATGAGGAGTGGGGATTTTCTCAGCAATGTTAAAATGCACATCTACCGATCACTTGTTTAGCGTTCATGTAAACACTACATTCAGATTCTCCAATCAGAATGAATTCAGTTAGATTGAAACAAAAGGTGTGCATGTAAACAATGAATGGCGACTGCAGAAAGCAAGAGCTAAATCCCGGACATGGACAGCCGGACATGTCCGGGTACAAGAGGATGGTAACACCTACTACTCTGCTTTCTCCACAGAGCAAGAACCTGCTAGCTTAGCTTCCAAAAAATGATGGCTGACACTGTGTACATTCTGTGAGTGAGATCCCACACTCTATGGGTGGGTTGAGAACATGCGGGTCATCCCCTACTACTGACTGTAGTCTCTAGCCTCTGGCCAAAAAATCCTCAGATGACGCAAAATGACGATTTTTGCATAATTGGAGGATTTTTTCCATACCAAAAATACATGGGGGATATGACGGTGGAAAGCATGGCAATTAGAAAATACTACAGGTTTTCCACTAATATAAAGGTTAATGCTAAATCCTGAAGTATCCCTTTAATGGATTCTTGTTCGCGGAATGTGCCACTTCTGGTATTTTGCTGGGTAGTGGGTACTCAACACGGGTAAATTGCTGTACTCTGAATTTGATCGCGGAATTCTGGCAGCCCTTGTGATATTATGCTTAGGACATTTTAAAGTGTGATGGGGAAAAATGGACCTTAACCATGTGTAGAGAGCAGAAATATTGTAGACTTAAAGGTGGGTTCTCTAGTTCCTTTTGGTCATACCTTCATAGCAGTGTTCTAAAAATCAATTAGATATGCATTGCATTTTTATTGCAACGTTCTTAATATACCAATCAGTACACCATAGCAACTGCAAAGCAACGTTCTGAAAACATTCAGAATACCATAGAAACATGTTCTGCAGAAATGACAAAATACTGCTTTTAAATGTTATGCATGGTCATCCAAGTCATTTACAACTTGTTCATAAAGTAGATGGACTTCGATTTTTGCTTTCATTAATTTTCTTGGTCAATAGCTGTTTGGTCTTGATCTCAGTCTTGACCGTAATGTTTCACCTCTCATAGGTTGTGGTTTCTACAAACATCGCCGAGACGTCCCTGACCATCGATGGCGTGGTGTTTGTAATTGATCCTGGCTTTGCCAAGCAAAAGGTTAGTCTTCTCTTCTCTGCCTCACTTGTCTAATCTCACCCCATCATCTGTTTCTCTTGCTTCTGAAATCCCCAGATAAACCCAGTGGCGGGGCTCTGACAGCGAGTCGAGATGGAAAAGCTAGTTATTTATTCTGCTGACATTTCCCTAGCCCAGCTGCTGCTGTCATACATGTAGTCCAGTCAGAGATGAAGGATGGCTTCGCTTTGGCATATTGCTGTGGTGCAATGGTGTGCATTTATTATTCACACAGCTCTTTCCTTCTCGTCGCACAGGTGTATAACCCTCGTATTCGAGTCGAGTCGCTGCTCGTAACGGCTATTAGTAAGGCTTCGGCCCAGCAGAGAGCCGGTCGTGCTGGACGTACACGCCCTGGAAAGTGCTTCCGGCTCTACACCGAGAAGGCCTACAAGACTGAGATGCAGGTTTGTGTAACGGATCATTACTGCTGTAGGCATCTGGGAAACGGTTTGATTATAAGCCAGCGATGTTGGTTGGGTCATTTGTTGATCAACCAACAGATGGACTCAGTGGTCAAACCAGGCACTGGTTCTTTCAAGTCTTTAGTACTTCAGGCCTCTTTTCTGTACATATGGAAAATGTCCATATCAACTTAATGAGTTTGAATATTTCCTCAGGAGCTGCAACTTGATGGTATTAATAGGACACATCAGCTAATTTGTTTTCCTTTTTCTTTATCCTCATTTCTCCTGTCAGGATAACACATACCCCGAGATTCTCAGGTCGAATTTGGGCTCTGTGGTGCTACAGCTCAAGAAGCTTGGTATCGACGACCTAGTACACTTTGACTTCATGGACCCACCAGGTATAGAATAAAGTTTTGATTTTGTTCCTCAGTGTCTGATACTATAAAATGGTTCTGCGTTATGGGGCGGCATACTTCCTCACATAAAAGGACCGATATTTCTGAGTCTTTGCTTTGATCGTGTAATTGCTTTTATGCTATATGAAGACTGATGTGGAAATTCATTAAAACTGCATGATGACCAGACTTGTAGTCGCTGAATATTAACGTCTGGAACATTTCCTCGTGATTGGCTCATCATCTTTTCTCAACGGTTCATGATCTCTAAAGTCACCCTTAAAACGCTGTCTTATTGAAGCTTTCTACTTCTTGAAATACTGATACATTTGACTACTTAAAACCAACTAAATGTATGGATGTGTAATAGAAAAGACAACATTCAGTATCGTTGAAGGCTGCCTACAAATAAGATTTTTCTTGTCGACTATTTGTCATTCACTCAAGTTGTTAATCGACTAATTGCACATTTATATCAGTTTAATTACTTGAAAATATGCTGAGGAGTATACTAAACCGTAATGAGCGTTATATATACAGGCGTAATATATTCTGCACTAAAGTGCATGCATAAAGCTTGCCGCAAACCAACTGCAAAAGTAATGGTTATGAATGTCGGTTTATTAATAAACTAGTGTTTTCGGTGTCCGTGTCAGCTGCAAAGATGATGACGATGCTGACTCTCCATCTCCGATGTATAGTGTAGTGAACGTGACTGCCTATTGAGAGAAATGCACCTTTAATATGGATTACAGAAGAATATAATATATACTGTATATATATATATATATATATATATACACACACATTTATTTTATATATATATATATATTTTATTTATATAAATATTTATTTAATTTTTTTTGTTGCTTCAGCAACTTATATATATATATATATATATATATATATATCAAGCTTTCTATAGATATTTTTCTCATGTCTGTGAGGCAAGTAGTCCATACTCTTGAGTTTCAGTTTATTTTTGACACGCTCCAGTTCATAGAGCCCGAGGCGGCAGAAAGCGGCATTCTGTTTGTTTTCTTTTTTACAAAGGCACAATGGTTTCTTGTTATTGTGAGATTACACAAATAAAAGTAGGTTTACAATTTCGAATGATGTATAAATTTAGTGTTAAGTTGTTTTCTTTTCTTTCTTTTTTTTTCAAGTTATCGTGCTGGTAACTCCATGTCATGCACTAAGCACGCTATACTTCAGCTTTCACACTCGGCATAAACACTTGGATATGTGCCTAATAATAGCACACATCTATCTAGGTCAATATTGGAGTAAGCAGCCATGTAAAGTTATTTGTTTCGTTTGATGAGGCATATTTAAGGGTGATGTCGAAAGGCGAATGTTTGGATTTTCCTGCCCAACATACTGTGGTTACCACATATAACCCCCGTAAACAAGCTGTCACTCACGAACTGCGTGACTTAGCCACTTTTTTTTTTTTGTTTCTGCAACTAGCCGACTTATGAAATATTGGTCGATTAAGTCTCTTCTAGTCAACTAATATTTAGTCGACTATTAGGGGCAGCCCTAGTATTGTTATTTATGCATTTGTTCTAAAATATCTTTAAGGCATAGTTCACCCAAAAATTAACATATTTGTATTAACTCACCCTCAAGGTTTTGATATTTTGAAGATATTTCGAAGAATGGCGGTAATCAAACAGTTCATGGGTCCCACTGATTTTTTTTTTTTTTTTTTTTTTAAGCAGGCCATTATATAAACAAGGCAGTAACATAGCTTTATTGATAAATTAATTCAAATAATTAAAATACAAATGAAAATTTAGTTAGGAACTTTTTATTTAATCCAAATATATAAACTTTTTATTTAATCCATTTATATAATCCAATGTAACGATACGAGGTAGTAATAAAATGATCTCACATACACAAATATATTATTTGTTTATTAACATATTTAAAACAGTAAAAAAAGCAAATATGCTGAAACTAATATAGGTCGTTTTTGAAGTTCCCAGGCTACCATAGCTTAGGGATTTGTCTACCTGTATTCAGAAAGCAAGGGATTAGATGCACACGAGGCCAAATGAAAACAGCAGGAATTTGTTGCACTGGATGAGGCTGATGGAAGCCATTTTCCTGGTGACATTTGCCAAATACTCTCTTAAACTTTCCTTATTTTAATGTACCTTTTAGCTTTCCTTCTCATTGATTTGCCTTCAGTTAACACATCGGCACGTTCCCTGTTACAGTTCATTTCTGATGTGGTGTCTGCAGTGTAAATTACTTTTCCAGGCTGGCTCACTGCATGGCATCTATACTTAATTATTGCCCAAAACGGATTACATGCCTTAGCACGAGAAATGGGAAATGCTACATCCTTTCAAAACAAATAGAAAAAGTATTTTATATATACGAGATCAATACTTGTTCATAATAACAAACTGACCACTGCACATTTTTTAAATGAAGTTTTCCTGACTCATTGATGAAGACAGCCACAGTCTTTCATCCTATTCAGCAAACTTCTCCAAACCTTAGGCAATGCTAATTTTCAGTTAACATGCAACTGGTCATTAGAGCCAAACTCCCTAGAGCCAAAGGTCAGTAATTGAATTTGTTGGTGTGTGACCATTGTTGATGCATTAAGTAGAGCTTCCTCCCTATAATTGAATTAGTGGCGCTGCTGTTTGGAACTGCTTGCATGTCAGATGAAAAATTAGCCCTCTTTGTCTTGAATTAAAAGTTAGTTGTTGTCCAGGGGACCACAGCCACAATGTTTTTAATGCAAACCGATGGCTTTCATTTGCCTCTTATGTTGCTTTTTTATATACCTCCAATGTAGCTAATGCAAGTTTCCTATATTACTTTTGCTCATGCTTGGGATTAGAATGAGGGGGTCAAATGTATCATCTATGATAATATTGTAATTGTTGTTTTAACAATGTGCAGAGTGTCAGTGAGCGCACAAGTATCGGATATAGGGCTGGGTACCGAGTTCGGTACTTTTTAGGTACCGACCGAATTGCCTCGGTACTACCAAGTATCGGAATGTCTTGTTTTTCGGTACCTAAGTGGTTATTCTCGTCAACGTCAGTGAAACAATAAGCATTTAGCATGATTGGCTGTAGCGGAAAACACTAGTTTACGCAGCTGCCCAGAAACGTAGCTTGTCGCACGTGAGGCTGTAGTTTGTTTGTGTGTGTGTGTAAGCGTCCCAACCCAGATAGATAGAAAATATGTGGAAATGATCCAAAGTTTACCTACAGGGTTCCTACAGGGTCTTAAAAAGCCTTAAAAGCATTGAATTTATGAATTTGGAAATAATACCTTAAAAAGTCTTGAATTTTGATATCTAGGTCTTAAAAATTGTGCTGTATGTCAGTGTTAATTTCATTGACGAAAATAATGATAAACTTTTCTTCAACGACATTTTTTCACTGACGAAAACGAGATGCTAGTTTTGAATGACAAAAACTATGACGAAAATCTATTGACATTTTCGTCAACGAAAAAAAAAAACTAGATGAAAATGTTAGTGTCTGGGAAGCGATCCAGTCAGAACTGATGTCCTGTGTGTGTTTAGCTAATGTTAAAACACAACTTAACGTTGTTCGGCAAACTTTCTTGTGGCCTAGTGAAATGTTTTTATTTTAACTGCTTAACTTATCATCTTTTACCCATTCCACATTTGAAAAATAAATGAACACAAGTTGAAGGATTTTGTTTTTCTTTGCTGGTAGGGATGGGAAATTGGTATTAATTTTTTATACAAATAGTCTTAAAAAGACTTGAATTTAACTTGAAGAAACCTGTAGGAACCCTGTACCTATGTGCCAGACTCGAAGCCAGAAGCTCGCGATGCAATATTTTCGACAAGATAATTGGCGCCAAGTCCGGTAACACGGTAAATCTAATAAGCGCACAGACACTTGAGAGTAGAAAGTTTATCCATTTTCGACTGCAAGAACTGGAGCGCGTCACAAATGAAACCGAAACTCGGCATATACTTGCCTCATAGAGATTAGAAATAGGCCTATAGACGGTCAAAATATGTCTACTTTTAACGAAAGAATTAGAAATAAATAGACGGTGCGTTTTTGAAGTAGCTCCCTTTTTAGGTAATAAATTGCCGTCGGGGGCTGACATGCTGTTCTTACTCAGGCAGGTGGTGTTGGTGTGCGCGCTTGGGAACGTAAATGCTCCATACGTCATTACGTTGCTATATCGCTATATATAATTTTATACTTAAAAAAAAATTATTATTGTTCAACTAAAATATATTTTTTGTCATTCTCACACACCTACTCGGAACACCTCCGACAGCCTAGGCAACTACCCATGCCATTTTTCAGTGGCATAGTTTAATTGACAAAATATCATTTTATTATTGTATTGTAATATAATATTTTTTCTGGCAGCTCCTGAGACCCTGATGCGAGCCCTGGAGCTGTTGAACTATCTTGCAGCATTGAATGATGATGGGGACCTGACGGAGCTGGGCTCCATGATGGCTGAGTTCCCTCTCGACCCCCAGCTGGCCAAGATGGTCATCGCCAGCTGCGAGTTCAACTGCTCCAATGAGATCCTGTCCATCACCGCAATGTTATCAGGTAGTATGTGCTCATGTACACACATGACCCCTGCATATGAATTATTAGAGAAGACTGGCTATGAAATATGAATGCTTTGTAACTCACTCATTATCAATTAGAAGCGTGTAGAAGCGTATCAATTTTAAGTTGCGCTTCTTATGCTTATGCTTATAAAATCTTATGCTTTTAGCTGCTCGGCTAAAGTCATTTTATAGAACGACTCTCCAAGGAACGACTCACAAACAGTCAAGTCTCTTAATGTGCCTCACTGTAAGACTGCTAAATCAGAATGGAGCTTGAGCTATTAAATGTCTGTGATGCAGAGGGGTGGGGGAGAGTAGGATATAGGATACAACCACTTAAGACGGGTGTCCAACCTAGTGTTGTGATATTTCGATACGTGTCGATACTGAAATATTTTAAATATTTGTTCCAATACTCTTTTCTAGAGCATCAATACACCCATCCAAGCTGCACTTTCTCGCTCTCTTCCCTTCGACAGTGAATTGACACACCCACCCTCCACTCACGTGGCTCACTTGTATTGCGCATAATTTTAGTAATTCCCACAGGTTTCACGCTCACACTAAAAGTGCACACACCCCTTATCTATAAAAGTGCCGTTCACATAAAGCCGCCTCTCAAACAGTTCACAAATACCAAATTGACTTATTTTTTTGTGGCTTGTTGCAGTCTGTTTTCCCCAATGGTATCGAAAATGCTAGCAAATATTGATATTTTTCAAGGCATCTTAAGTTGGAAATTTCAGTATTGTGACAACACTAGTCAATACTTTGTTTAAAGGAGGCCAGGATCTAACTGGAGCGCACCGCAATGTCTTTTGGTCAAACTTAATAAATGCTCAAACAAGTAGTGCTGATACAATTTAAGCACATTTAAGGTTCCCCATACACAACGGAAATGGCAGCACTTATTAGTTATCAAATTGTATTCTTTCATGGTTTATTATGCGTGGTGGGACATGTGATATATATTTTAACAGACAAACTTTGGACACCCCTGGCTTAGGAGCTATCGCTTACTAGCGCTTTAGAGGTTCAAGCTTTGTTTGACACATCTAAACTGACCTGAGTAACCCTTCACACAATTCTGGGTTCCAAATCAGCTCCTTTTATAATCTAAAATAAAAGAATATATGAAACTCACAGTTTCCTATTAAAAAAAATCTAAATATACATTTTAAAATATTTAAAATAATTAACTTTTTTTAGGGCTAAAGTTAAGATTTATGGATTTGAACTGCATATCAAATTTACTTTCATTTTGATTCCTGTTTTAACACATTTTATAAGGAACTTAAATATCATTTTTTTAATTTAATCTCAATTAAAATCTTAGTGACGCATATTCGTCAGTCATAATGAAGCTGGTAAGCTTTCTGCACTCAAAAAATCATTATTTAACTATACTGTGAAATCTAAATGAATGTAAACGCATTTCAAATAAATACATTTTGGCGTAAGTATTTTTGTGTAAATGGCAGCATGTATTTAAAATGAACGTCAGTCAGGTTGGACTGTGCCGAGTGACCTTGACCCCCCAGAAAAATGGTCAGACCACAGGTTTAGCTTAATTTCCCACTGCAATAATTTCTCTCTTCCAAAAAGGCAAAACGAAAAGCCGAAAGCAGAAGCTCTCCCCCCACCCCGTCCTACCATTTGGTGTAGTCTACCCTGTGCCGTGCTCTAGCCTCAGAACTAGGCCTTTTGTCCTGTCTGGGTGAACGCTTGACTCATCCCTATGGGCGGCTATGTTGGGGCCCATACCAACCTTGTTTAGTCCCACAGTGCTTTGTGCGTCCCACCGAAGCCAAGAAGGCAGCTGACGAGTCCAAAATGAGGTTCGCCCACATCGACGGGGACCACCTGACCTTGCTCAACGTCTACCACGCCTTTAAACAGAGTACGTATACACGCACATACACTTGCATCTTATACTCATGTGAAATGATTCCCTCCCCCCATTTTTAATTAGCCTAATTGCCTAAATCTATTACAACTAATTTCAGGTTGTTTTTGTAGGTGGCTGAAAATCGTAATTTGTTTCATCAAAATCAGTGCCTTCGAGGCACCATGGTACTAAAACTGTTCTGAAAGGCACAGCGAATTATGTGCAGTTCATTTCTCACTTTAGCTTCCATATTTTCTCAAACTCTCATGGGGTTTCTTGCATCTCACTCGTTCTCTAGTAGTCAGTGCTTATTTGAAACATTCGAAAAATCATGAGGATGTTTGTGTTCATGTGATGCTGACAAGTTTCACGTTTCGGCACTTTAATTTGTCAATACAAATCCAGTGAATTTGTGTAAATTGTATAAACCCTTTCAATTTGAACCAGATTACATAAATGTTGAAATCAGCAGAAACAAGAGTCTATAGGTAACACTCGGGGATCAAACCTTTGATATTTGTGATGCATCTTTTTTTCACCCCACAAGGAAGCCATTGATTAATTAAAGGGTTAGTTCACCCAAAAATGAAAATTCTGTCAGTATTTACTTCCTCATGTTGTTCCAGCACCGTAAGACCTTCGTTCATCTTCCGAACACAAATTAAGATATTAAGATCGCTCCTGCATTCTAGTCCATAGGCTTCTTGAGGGAAAGACGCTTGCTGGCATCGAAAAGTCATTAAAGACATCGTTAAAATAGTCCAAGTGACTACAGTGGCTCAATTTTAACTTTATCAAGCGTCGAGAATACTTTTTGTGCGCAAAAACAAACAAAAACAACGACTTTATTTCAACTATTCACTTCCTTCTCCATGGGCCTCTAGTCAGTTAACGTAGAGTAATTGCGTAAAGCTACGTCACACGTAGGCTCACTATTGGCCAACGCTGGTCATGTGTGTGATGCGTGTGACGTACAATAACAGAAGCTTACGCTATTAAACTAGTAACCTGACTCGCGCTGAGAGAGAAATAAACGAATAGTTGAAATAACGTAGTTATTTTTGTTTTTTTGCGCACAAAAGTGTTCTCGTCAAAACTTAAGATTGAGCCCCTGTAGTTACTTGGACTATTTTAACGATGTCTTTAATGACTTTTCAAGGACAGCAAGTCATTCCCTCAAGAAGCCTATGGACTAGTATGCAGGAGCGATCTTAATATCTTAATTTGTGTTCGGAAGATGAACGAAGGTCTTACGGGGTTGGAACAACATGAGAGTGAGTAAATACTGACAGAATTATCCTTTTTGGGTGAACTAACCCTTTAAACCATTTTGTTTAGGCAGAATTTGCATTGGGGTTATAACATGTTGAAAATTGCAGGGCTGGCCATTTAGGGTTTTCACCACACAAAGTTAAAGTGAAAAGTTTCGTATTCACAACACAATACAGCACACAAATGTAATTAATTAGAAATTACATTATTTTACTTTTTCATGTATTTATATAGAAGTAAATAAGAAATATTATGTAAAATACTTTATAAATGGATAAATTGTTCAGTTAATATGCGGTTTTATTTTTCCTCATAAAAACGGTTGTTGTGGTCAATTCTAGAGTGTCAGCTTCTAGTACGCGTCACCCACTTTTAATGAATTAGGTATTTAATTGCTTTATACAAATGTTGCACTTCTGCTTCTCTGGGTCTCTGAGAGTTGCATTTCATCCAACTAAACAATATGGGCCAATAGGTGGTATGCTCACAATATTTCTTGCATTCTTAGTAACACTCTACATGTATAAATTCTGTCATTAGATGATAATTTGAAAAGGTGGTGTGTAAATATTTCTGACGTCAAGCAAAGCCATTTGTAGGTTGATTCCCACGAAAGGTTCTGAGACACTGTTGGCTTGAGTTTAGGGTGGTACTTTGCCAGTAGATGATATAGAAAAGTGTGTGGAAAAATTAATTCAATTTTAAGTGCTGCAGTTAAGTGCTGCAAAAGTTACACACTTTACCTTAAAATGACATATTTCAAAGATTTCAAGATTTGACAAGATGCATTATTAGCAATTTAGCAGTATATAGATGATTTTGTAGTGCTGGTCTGCTTGTATGTTGCCCATAACCTGGTTTTAACATGTAACCTTTCTATTGGAAGACCACGAGTCTGTGCAGTGGTGCTATGATAACTTCGTTAACTACCGCTCACTGATGTCGGCTGATAACGTGCGGCAGCAGCTCTCACGCATCATGGACCGCTTCAACCTGCCACGACGCAGCACAGAGTTCACCAGCCGAGACTACTACATCAACATTCGCCGAGCTCTTGTCACCGGGTTCTTCATGCAGGTGTGTTTGTTTTTAAATGTGACAAAAATATTCGCTTACGTTTCTTTAACCTGTTAACTGTCAGTGTCCTGATATCGGGACGGTTGGCATGCTTTTTTTTTTTGTTGCCTTTTTCCCCCACAGATTTTAGTAATCATCTTAAAGTAGGTATAATTTGAAAGGTTAAACATTCAAAATTCATCACTGAAAACTATTTTGAAATGGGAAATTATGGAAAAAGTACTTAACTTTTTAGTAGGTTTAACTTTTGTGAGACTAAAAACAATTTGGAACACAATTGGCTGTCTTTTTTTTTTTTTTTGCCAATTATCCCAAATGATCTTGTGTGAAATAGTTTAGTTGACTACTTATGATTTACAGTAGGGCTGGGTATTGAGACAAATTTCACAATTCGATTCGATTTCGATTCACAAGCTTGCAATTCGATTTCGATTCAATATCGATTATTTTGGGTATCAGTTACAATAAATGGACATTTTTCTCAAGGGAATCAAATCGCTTAACTAATCCTATAAATGGGAGTCTAGTTGTAGTCTATAGGCTTCATTAGCCTAAAATGAAGGTAGTAATGAATTGTTTTGTTGCTATACAAGCACTTAAATTACACTTTTATTTATTTTTATTATAAGATTATATGAAATATAAACATTTAAATGGTGGCTGTCATAAACTTGCCAGATTTATTCAAATATGCATTAAATATTGAAGAACATTAGGATTATAATGCATATGTAATATGGTGTATATATATTTAGCAAAATGCTCCTCTCTAGAGTTATTTTTTCAAGCTGACTAACGAGTTTATGTGGGTTTTCTGAGGTAAATATGACGATAAATGACATTGATGAGCTGTTTAACGTCTTTTCTCGGTTGAAACGTTGATTGAGTGAATCAATGTGACATGATACGGATTTTGATAAGTCGTACTCCATATTTTAACACACTTTCAGATGCTCATTCATGTTTATTTCGCGCTGTAACTGGTATTATTAAGCCGGAAGAGAGATCAGCGCTGCTGCTTCACTTGAGCTGCGCCAGAGCGATCTCACGCCACAGCGCCAAAACGCTATTTATGTTTTTGAATTTCTAAAGAAAATGGACGTGATTTGAAAATTGAGACTTTGTTTCATATCAATAGTAACAAAGGACAAAGATTATTGCGATTTTTTTTTTTTTTTTTTTTTTTAAACAATGTCCACAATGATACAATGTCCCATTCATTCAAATGAAACAGGATGACTAATCGATTCTTGAGATTTAAGAATCGATATCGGTTTGTAAAAATGAGAATCGATTAATATCGAGAAATCTATTTATTACCCAGCCCTAATTTACAGTGAACTATAACTTTTTTTTTTTTGAAGTGCTTTCACTTCTGCGATAATCTGCTGATGGTCTATAAAAGGAGACAAATCTTAGGTCAATATTCAAAAGTTTTCATGAATTACAACCATTCAAGTTCAGATGCTCAAAAAGGCGGAGGGTGACTGTTTACAGGTTATTGAACAATGTGAAAAACCCGACCCAATAACATTCTTCATTCTTGCTAAGGTTTTGAATTGCAATTTGAAAATCCATGCATGATGTTTCAATTTACCCAAAATACATTTCTCTGCACAATGTCCATTGCTATAAATATCGAGACCGGACCAGTTAGAATAGCTCACCCTCTGTGTCAAAATGATGGACAAAATCGAATCAACAATTCTGTATAGAATGTGTATATAATCACAGCTGAAGTGGTTTCAAGACAGTAACGCCCTTTAGCCATGATCATTTATAATAGAACAGCCTTGGATGATCTTATAACTTAAGGATTTATTTAAAGTGATACTCCACTTTTTTTGGAAATAGGCTCATTTTACAACTCCCCCTGAGTTAAACAGTTGAGTTTTACCGTTTTCGAATCCATTCAGCCGATTTTCGGATATTTAGAAGAATATCAGTAACCAGACAGTTTCTGGTCTCATTGACTACCATAGTATATATTTTTTTCCTACTATGGAAGTAGGTTTCGATATCCGTTTTCATTTTCGACCGTTTTCGAATCCATTCAGCCGAGTAGGTTGAATTTTCGAATGGATTCGACCGTTTTTGGTTGAATCCTGAATGGATTCGACCGTTTTCGAATCCATTCATCCGAAGTAGGTTTCGATATCCGTTTTCGACCGTTTTCGAATCCATTCAGCCGATTTTCGGATATTTAGAAGAATATCAGTAACCAGACAGTTTCTGGTCTCATTGACTACCATAGTATATATTTTTTTTCCTACTATGGAAGTAGGTTTCGATATCCGTTTTCGACCGTTTTCGAATCCATTCAGCCGAGTAGGTTGAATTTTCGAATGGATTCGACTGTTTTCGGTCGAATCCAGGATTCGACCGTTTTCGAATCCATTCAGCCGAAGTAGGTTTCGATATCCGTTTTCGTTTTCGACCGTTTTCGAATCCATTCAGCCGATTTTCTGATATTTAGAAGAATATCAGTAACCAGACAGTTTCTGGTCTCATTGACTACCATAGTATATATTTTTTTTCCTACTATGGAAGTAGGTTTCGATATCCGTTTTCGACCGTTTTCGAATCCATTCAGCCGAGTAGGTTGAATTTTCGAATGGATTCGACTGTTTTCGGTCGAATCCAGGATTCGACCGTTTTCGAATCCATTCAGCCGAAGTAGGTTTCGATATCCGTTTTCGTTTTCGACCGTTTTCGAATCCATTCAGCCGATTTTCGGATATTTAGAAGAATATCAGTAACCAGACAGTTTCTGGTCTCATTGACTACCATAGTATATATATTTTTCCTACTATGGAAGTCAATGAGACCAGAAACTGTCTGGTTACTGATCTTCTTCTAAATATCAGAAAATCGGCTGAATGGATTCGAAAACGGTAAAACTCAACTGTTTAACTCTGGGGGAGTTGTAAAATGAGCCTATTTCCAAAAATAAGTGGAGTATCCCTTTAAGTCTTAGTCCACTTTAGTTTTTTTAATCCTAAAATAAAGTACAGCTAGTTTTAAAGTAGAGCTTGATTTCTCCTTTTATTCTCTGCCTGAATTAAAAGATACTGTGTCTGTTGGGAATGGAGAATCACTGAGGCTTGCTAATGTAATGCAAGGCTTTCTATCAAAGTGTGACCATTTAATGCATGCAAGAAATCAAGGCAATTTTCGTCCCACGTAGCGAAAATAAATGACGTTTTTATCGAGTCGCTCTCCGGGAAGGGGGTACCTGAAACAAGTGACCTGACTAGTTGAATTACTCCATTAATATTGAAATATTTGTCAACATTAACCTTTACTGGTGAGACAAATTTGCACCTCGGTGCACGAATTACCGGGAGTTGCGTTCCCGACGTCTCTGTTTGAGTCGGCCGTTTATTGAGACTGATTGCCCGGGTTAATCTCGACATCCTCACGCCGCCTGTGTAGGTGCTTGAAGAAATGTTAGTGTGTGCGCTTTTGGTTTGCTTGTGGTTGATTTATTTGTTCATTTGCGTGTCTGGTTTTATCAGGTTGCTCACCTGGAGCGCACCGGCCACTATCTCACAGTGAAGGACAACCAGGTGGTCCAGTTGCACCCTTCCACCGTACTGGACCACAAGCCCGAGTGGGTTCTCTACAATGAGTTTGTGCTGACCACCAAGAACTACATCCGCACCTGCACTGATATAAAACCCGAATGGTAAGCTAAAACATGCAAATGCTGAATTTATTTGTGCATTGTTGGCATAGAGTAAATGTTTTTTTGCAACAAAGAAAGGAAAGTTAGTAAACATGCTGTGTACCGTCTCATCCTGCAGGCTGGTGAAAATCGCTCCTCAATACTATGAAATGGGCAACTTCCCTCAGTGCGAGGCTAAGAGGCAACTGGAGCGCATTATTGCTAAACTTCAAACCAAGGAGTACTCTCAATACTGAACCTAACCGAACGGTATAAGGACTATACGTTTTGAATTCAGTATGCGCTGTGCAATGCTTCTGAGGTTGTGCATCACACATTTGTCATTTAACATTAGATTTCTGTCGGTGTTTTGTTTTTTTTGTTTTGATTTGTCTTCGAGATATGATTATTTTTTTATAACTCTTTTCTCCGAGCGCCGCCGTGCATTTTGGCACCTGATAAAAACATAGTTAAATTGGTCAATTTAGGCACTACGGATTGATTGGGAGCAAATGCTTAACAGGGATACCACCATCAACTATTTTCGTTTTGCATGAGCATTCATGTGGATGTTGACATTCCTTATTGACATTGAGAACTTCCTGCTATGTTATTGAGTAGAAAAGTCCCTGTTTATTCTGTAAAGGAGCTTTTACTTCAATAATAAAAAACCCTTGATATCAGTCATGCTCAATCAGGTTCATGCATGCTATTATTTTTGTTGGATAAAAATAAAAGAACCAATTATACAAATAGTAATGCTTACTGCATTAGCTTATGAGGAGGCCCTAAATTGCACAAATGCATTCACAGCTTTGCAGTTGCAGTCAAAATAAAGAAGTATAGAGATTTGTTGAATGAGTTCCTTTCAGTTATTATTTCTATAAATCAGTGGTCATCTTTGTTAGGGTTAAGATTAGGGCAGTCGTGTTAATGTGCTCATTTATGAGGTTAATTGCATGTTTTACAACATTCATTTTAATCTTATTCAGCCGATTTGGGATTCCAGCTGTTTGCTTCTGATTTCTAAAGGCTGGTTGAAGAAATACTTTGACCCATGAATAGATGTTTCACACTGTTGAATACAATCGCAACAATCCAGTATATGGGTACTTGTTATCTGTTAATGATGTCAGGAAAAAAATTATTATTTCATACCTTGAATGCTATTTGGAGCACAAAATATTATATTTAAAAAAAAACAAAAACTTTGTGGTTGATTTGAGATCAGTTCTCAATTTCAATTTTAGTTCTTTGGTCTCTTAATTTTATTCAGTTTGTAAAGCATTGCTGTTATGCCCTGTTACTGGAAAACATTTTTTATTAGATTAAATAAAGATATTTAAAATTTTAAAAATAAAAATTAGATGAACTTAATTTATAATATAATAATATATAAATTTTATATATATATATATATATATATATATATAAATACACACACACACACATATATATATATATATATATATAAATACACATATATATATATATATATATATATATATGTGTGTGTGTATATATATGTGTGTATGTATATATATGTATTTATATGTATATATGTATGTATTTATAATATATATATGTATTTACAAACACACACACACATATAATATAAATACATACAAATATATATATATATATATGTGTATTTATATTATATATATATATATATATATATATATATATGTGTGTGTGTGTCTGTGTAAATACATACATATATATATATATATATATAAATACATATATATATATACAAAATAATTATACACAGCACACACATATTATGTAAACATAAACTTTTATTTTGGATGCGATTAATCGCAATTAATCTTTGCACAGCCCTAATATATATATATATATATATATATATATGTGTATATGTATGTATGTGTGTATATATATATAAATATATATATATATATATATATATATGTTTACATATGTGTGTGTGCTGTGTTTAATTATTTTGTATATATAAATGCATGTACAGTATATATTTAAGAATTATTTGCATGTAAATACTGTATATAAATACATAAACTATATTATATATATAAATATTTTATATACGAATTACACATTTTCTTAAATATATACATGCATGGGTGTATATTTATATCTACAAAATAATCATACACAGCACACACAAATATATTATGTAAACACAAACTTTTATTTTGGATGCCATTAATCACAGTTAATCTTTGCACAGCCCTTTTATATATATATATATATATATATATATTATTCTAAAATAATTTTACATATAAAAATATTTAGCAACTTGCATAGCTACTTTTAAATTTTAATACATGCATGCCATTTGTGCAGCATCCGAGGGTTTCAATTGATTCGAAAATAAATACTTGATACTCAATACTCAACTTTTGGTGAGTTGGTTTTGTTGCAGAGCCTGAAAGAGAAAATTTAAAAAAACTATTGAAGAGCACAAGGCATGTGATGGATACAAGTCATTGATTAGCCCTTGCCCTTGGAGTTCAGTGAAATCAATACGTAAGAAATGGAAAGAGCGTGGCTGTCAATGTACCTAGAGAAGGATGTCCTCAAAACCTGAATGGCCATTCAAGGACGGCACTGAGAGGCCATCGAGAGGCTGGTGACCAATGAAGGACTTACAAGCTTCAGTGGCTGAGATTGGAGAGACTGGATCCAACAACTGTCATGTGGGTGCTTCACCAGTCACAGCTTTATGGAAGAGTGACAGAGAGAAGCCACTGTTGAAAATGTCATATGACATCTCTGCTGCAGTTCGCCAGAAGGCATGAGGAAGACTCTGAAGCCAGATGGAAGAAGAATCTCTGGTCTAATGAGACCCAAATAGAGCTTTTGGCTATCTAACTAAATGCCATGTTTGTTGTTAGCCAATCGCTGTGCATTATCAGAAATGCACCATCCCGACCATGAAATCATTGCAGCAAAACACTGGTAAATCCTGGAGGAAAACTCGATTCAGTCAACTCGGGAGAAGATTTGTTTTACAGGTCAATGACCCCAGCATGAAGCTGAAGTTACACAGAAAGTCAATAGTGGCCAAGACGAAATCTACAAAAATAATTCTGTCCATTCACAATATTCATTAAACCAGACTGAGCTTAAGCAGTTTTTCCAAAGAGGAAGGAAACAGAAGCATCGCAATGAGTGACTGAGATTCATCCAGACAGACTTAAGGCCTGTGAAACACTTCAATGCGCACTTCAACTAAGTAAAGTTGCTCCATTTAGAACTGAAATCAGTTACGGAATTGGAACTTAAGGTGCAAAAAGGACGCAGAATGCAATTCAGATTTGATGGTAAGGAAGTAGAAATGTGATTTTCTTTTAAATTAATCTTAAAGGTGCAATGTGTAAAAAATTGAGTATCTATAAACAGAAATGCAATATGACATCCATAACTGTTTTCAATAGGGAATACGCGTGCCTGCAGTTACTCACGGTGAGTGGCAAAAAGACTGAGCGGCTGTATTTGTTTTCAGCGTGAATGTCGCGAAAAACAAACAACACAGAGTTTTGCGATTGACTGTACAACTAGATTTGACAAAAAATCTGAGGTATATTTTTAGACTGCTGTAGAAAGAGGAGCAAATGGATCGCTGCAATTCACAGAAACAACTGGACTCCAGTCAGCGAAAGCTGTATTTGCAGTTATCATTTTGTCAATTTGCTGAATTTAGGTTTAAAACAATACCCATATATTTTGTATTGTTAAATATTTTAACAACTCATTAATTAAATGTTTATCATTGCATACTCTGCAATATTGAATGTTTATAATTAGGGCTGGGAAACGATTAATCGCATCCAAAATAAAATTTGTGTTTACAAAATATATGTGTGTGTAGTGTGTATAATTATTTTGTATATATAAATACACACATATGCATGTATATATATATATTAATATATCAAATATTTATATTTATGTATATTAATTTTGTATAAATATATATAAAGTATATACATGCAAATATTTCTTAAATGTTTACATGCATGTGTGTGTATATATACAAAATAATTATACACACAACACACACATATTATGTAAACACAAACTTTTATTTTGGATGCGATTAATCGCGATTAATCATTTCCCAGCCCTAGTTTTTAATAAACACTGACCAAAAAAAAAAGCAAAACGATAAAGTTTTAGGCCTGGACGATATGATATAGGCTATACGTAACACTGATATAAGTGATCACCCGCATTTAGACCTACCTATATTGTATTTATATAAAGTGTTCACAGGCAAATTTGCTTTGTTTAGGTCTATATTGCTTTTATTTCCCCGGTGTTGAAATCAGACAAACATAAATGTCAGGCAACACGATTCCTGGCTGCATGTCAATATTCTTGGATCACTGGATCTTTAGTAAGTTGTCAGGAACACACAATATTGAGTCCAACATTTAGTTTAAATTGATAAAATTGTTCGTTTTAGTGGCGTTTTTGCAGTTTCCCTATTAAATCCAGTCACGCAGCAGATCTTTTGCCACTCAGTCAGGCTGAGGGGGGTTGTTTCGGGCGGGAAAGTGACGTCAATGCATTCCCTCTATAGTGTATACTAGTTTAGTAATAACTTACTTAATAAACCATAACGTTTTTATTACCTTAGAATGAGACATTTATATCTACATAAAGTGGGCACCCCTTTCGATGAAGGCCGACATATTGTGACGTCATGCCCTAAACAATGCCCTTGTGAGATTCTTTATTTAGGCTTATAATAAAATATAGGCATAATATAAAAACGAATTGAAGTATTTGAAGTGATATAATAAATCAATTTAAAATTTTTATTTTTTTTTACATATATTATTATAATATGAAAACAAACTGAAGATCTAATAGTTTCAGACATTGGGTTTCATTTATGAAACATTCGTAAATATACGAGTAAATATGAGAGTGAATATTGCGCGTAAAGAGACCTTCCCGAAAACTCTTCTCCTGATTCACAAATACTTCGTAAACGTCAGATGTGATAGTGAAATGTGTGTGTGTGTTAATGAATTCCAAGCAGTCGTAAATGGGATGCGCGTGCATGTTCATTCTCAATTACCATAAATCCCGCCCATGAAATCCGACTGACATCTATAGGCATATAATAACATGAATGCGAATGAAAAAGAAAGATTTCTCGGATATAGAAATTGAAGTTTTATTATCAGAAGTTCATTCAAAACGCCAATTTTATTTTCAAGCGTACATAGTGGCCTATCAGGTCCTAAAAAAGGAATCTTGGCAGCATATTACAGATGCAGTTAATGGAGTTTCAGCTGTTAATCGAACAGCACCAGAAGTGAGAAGAAAATTATCAAAAATAAGTTTGACGGCAAAAAAAAAAAAAAAATTCACTTCGGAAAAACTTCAAACTGGAGAAGGACCACCATCGATCTGCTATTACTGGCTCTCATAATAGAAGTAAAAAGAAAAACCGTATGTAATTACTATGTAAAATATTTTTTTCAAAATGCTGTTTAAATATGTACCCGATTAAGGTGAATTAAAATGTTGCCTTGACGTTCAATAACGAGCAAAACTTAACGAGCAAAACGGCTAACGCTTCCTTTTACAGTACAATACTTACAGTGTACTTACAGTGTACTTAAAGTACTGGCTAATATAAGGTAAGTACATGGAACAGGGGTAGGTTCAGGGTTAGTACTGGTTATTACCCAGTAATAGGCTCTATGCACGATCGCTTCCATATTTGTCTCAGCACGCCCACTCACTTCCGGTGCTGCGTCAGTCTATGGTCATAAGCCGGTTTTGCGATAGGTGGAGATAGTGTCAAATTACACTCGCTGTTTATAAAAACGTCCTCCGGTTAACGTGAATGATGTTAACAACACTGTGAGGCAGTTAGCTGTCACGCAAGAGTAAAAAAGAGAAGTTATTAAATTATATATTTCGAGCCAAATCAACAACTTTGAGTGTTAGTATTCTCTCATATCGTACGAAATTCGACTAGCGAATCAGCGTTTCTAAAATCGTTGTCTCCGTTTCTGAGAAAACGGATTTTATTACAGTTTTGCCGCCTATACACTTGGCCTGCAGAACGCGGTTCCGGAAGTAAAGACGCTGACTGAGATTCGTTCGAACACACGTCAGCAGGGTTCGTGCATAGAGCCTATTGTAGTTACTACAATAATTACATAGTATTTACATGGGTAACTGGACTGTAAAAGGAAGCGTTACCGCAAAACGTTCAGATGTTAAGCGCACCATTTACGCGTGGCCGGGAGCAGGTGTAGATTTCTTGCGTATTTGGAAAATACGAACATTTTAATGAATCCGAAACTTCATGCCAGAACCACTTTACACACGATTTACACAAAAATTCGTTCTGCTCGTGTTTCATGAATGAGACCCATTGTGAGAAAAGAGGCAATGCTGAAAAACTGAGTGGGTAAATACTTAAGCAAATCATTAAAGAAGTGCATCACATTTTATTTGACCGAGTTTTAGATTTAAAAACTTAAAAAAAGCTCAATTTTCTGTGGTTTGATGTTGCAAATAAGACAGTCTCATCCCAAAAAGTCATATAACGGACGTCTTTTGACCATACGTCAATATCCGCCTTTTTAGGGCCCCCTTAAACGTCGGTAGATGGCGATCCCGGGCCGTCATACAACTGACGCTTTACTTTTAACGTCAGTTAGGTGACTGGTTAGGTTTAGGTCTGGGGTAGAGTTAGGATCCCATAACCTCATCTACCGACGTTTAAGGGGGCCCTAAAAAGGCGAATATTGACGTATGGTCAAAAGACGTCCCAAAACGTCAGTTATATGACGTCTTGTGACGAGACTGCACTGTTGCAAAACACTAAAACATGACAACTTCATAAACCATTTTTTTTTTTTTTTTGCAGAGGGATTGCAAATAACTTCTCCAACTCTCATTCTGTAGGCTAGTTCAACTGTCAGCTTGCTGAAGCGTGAAACCAACAGAAATTGTACAGCTGAGCTGGGCATCTTAGAAGAGAGGGTCCTTGAAAACAGTGGCTTCCTTTAGGCCCAGGTCAGCTAAGGTCCACCGAACAGTGGTCAAAGTCTCATTGTTGTTCCTTTGTCATTGCATTTCCATTGTATTTCAGTAGTGCCATCATTAAAGCATCAAAAGAATGATCCTGTTGATAGGCGAAAGAGCTTAATACATCATTTTCAGTGTCTTTTGATAGAGCACAGGTATTTGTTTCACTATTTTTTCCCCGAGACATACAGAAGGCAGTGTCTTATTAATCCACGCCAGTGCCTTTCCCCTTGGCCCTGAGACTTTAAAGTTTCATTGTTGTGTTTTGCTGCACTTTCGATAAGAGAGAACACGGCACCCAGGGGGTCTTTTTGTTCTATTTCCATATTAATCCATTAGTCGTAGATGAAGACCAAATCCATTTTTTCACCTATGGCATTATACACCACGGTTATGTACGAGGAGAGGGGATGAGCCATTTGCAAGGTGACACGTGAGAGAGATGCGAAAACTTCAAAAGCGACCTTAAGTTAGCATTTGCCCTCAATTGAAGTTTCAAAGGAATATCACCAGAGAGGAGGGGTACTTGTGTGGAGTAGATGAGAAGAGAGGGCGGAAAGGAGTTTCACATCAAGGCTACCACGTGTGCAATATGCAAATGCTAGAGATTAGCATGTTTATTTTGATCTTTTCTGACGGGGGAAAGAAAAATATTGTTCAGCCCCAAGTTTTTAAATAGATGGCTTTCTACTCACGAGCACACATGTAACCGTGAAATTGTGCCAGAGATTACCGTGGTTCGCTGAAGCCAATAGAAAACACATTAGTTTGAGCTGATCTAGAAATTATGTGCCATTGATCTAGAGGGGGAAAGGGGTTTTGTCATACTGAGTGTTTCCAATTGATCCTTCCCAGCATAATTACCCAAGAAAATCATTATTTTTCTAAGTAGTCTCTTATTAGACTGGTCAGTGGCATGAGCTGGAAGCAAAACCCACAATTTTGGGCTCTTATTTCAATATTTGTCGTATTTGTCGTACAAGTATCATTTAACCATTTCTTGCAAACATTGTATAATATACACTCACCGGCCACTTTATTAGGTACCCCATGCTAGTAACGGGTTGGACCCCCTTTTGCCTTCAGAACTGCCTCAATTCTTCGTGGCATAGATTCAACAAGGTGCTGGAAGCATTCCTCAGGGAGTTTGGTCCATATTGACATGATGGCATCACACAGTTGCCGCAGATTTGTCGGCTGCACATCCATGATGCGAATCTCCCGTTCCACCACATCCCAAAGATGCTCTATTGGATTGAGATCTGGTGACTGTGGAGGCCATTTGAGTACAGCGAACTCATTGTCATGTTCAAGAAACCAGTCTGAGATGATTCCAGCTTTATGACATGGCGCATTATCCTGCTGAAAGTAGCCATCAGAAGTTGGGTACATTGTGGTCATAAAGGGATGGACATGGTCAGCAACAATACTCAGGTAGGCTGTGGCGTTGCAACGATGCTCAATTGGTACCAAGGGGCCCAAAGAGTGCCAAGAAAATATTCCCCACACCATGACACCACCACC
The DNA here is from genome assembly GCA_038021265.1 of Cyprinella venusta. Classification (NCBI taxonomy): domain Eukaryota; kingdom Metazoa; phylum Chordata; class Actinopteri; order Cypriniformes; family Leuciscidae; genus Cyprinella; species Cyprinella venusta. The sequence goes on along the minus strand of CM075864.1, from coordinate 8,960,689 downwards.
ACCAGCCTGAACCGTTGATACAAGGCAGGATGGATCCATGCTTTCATGTTGTAGACGCCAAATTCTGACCCTACCATCCGAATGTCGCAGCAGAAATCGAGACTCATCAGACCAGGCAACGTTTTTCCAATCTTCTATTGTCCAATTTCGATGAGCTTGTGCAAATTGTAGCCTCAGTTTCCTGTTCTTAGCTGAAAGGAGTGGCACCCGGTGTGGTCTTCTGCTGCTGTAGCCCATCTGCCTCAAAGTTCGACGTACTGTGCGTTCAGAGATGCTCTTCTGCCCACCTTGGTTGTAACGGGTGGTTATTTGAGTCACTGTTGCCCTTCTATCAGCTCGAACCAGTCTAGCCATTCTCCTCTGACCTCTGGCATCAACAAGGCATTTCCGCCCACAGAACTGCCGCTCACTGGATGTTTTTTCTTTTTCGGACCATTCTCTGTAAACCCTAGAGATGGTTGTGCGTGAAAATCCCAGTAGATTAGCAGTTTCTGAAGACCAGCCCTTCTGGCACCAACAATCATGCCACGTTCAAAGTCACTCAAATCACCTTTCTTCCCCATACTGATGCTCGGTTTGAACTGCAGGAGATTGTCTTGACCATGTCTACATGCCTAAATGCCCTGAGTTGCCGCCATGTGATTGGCTGCTTAGAAATTAAGTGTTAACGAGCAGTTGGACAGGTGTACCTAATAAAGTGGCCGGTGAGTGTATAAATGTCATGATTATTCTGCCCAAGATCAATTCATAACCCCCTTCAAGTGAACTAACCACTGCTACTATAGTTTCAGACCCTTTTTTTCTACAATACCTTAGATATATAATCAAAAACCCCAGTAATGAATTGACATTTTAGCCAGACTGATCTCATGAAATGGCGTATGTATGACACGCCAATTCGTATTTTCATTTTTGGTGTGCTATCAACATGCATAATTGCGTAATTTTCAGCGTGTTTATGAACGCCGTTGACTCAATGTTATTACTTTATAAATAAATATATGACCTACCCCAACCCCGCCCATAAACCTACTCGTCACTGGGGTTAATAGCATTTATGAGTCTTCCCCTACCATCCTAGGAAAAAAATATCACTCCCTAGATGTAGATCTACATTTTGCTTCATTACACTCAGACATTTAACGGCGTGTACATATACGCAGAATCACTCGGACATTTGACGGCGTAGACATACACGCATACACGCGGATAGCTCAAAATGTGTATAGCCAACACACCACTTGACTTGAAAGTGGCGTGTATGTTTACGCAAAAGTCATGATGTCATGTTGTTTTAGCAGTTATGTTTTTTTTAAATTGGTTTTTGGTTAAAGGATTGAAATAAGGCCTGTGGTTAACAAGCTTCTGATATTTTCTTGGTTTATTCTACTTCATAAAATACACTGGTAATACCCCCTTGTGGTTATTTTTCTTGAAAAGAGCTAGCTTTCAACTTCTGGGGCCTCATTTATAAACGTTGCGTACGCACAAAAGAAGGCGTACGCCGCTCTCTACGCAATAGTTGGTATTTATAAAAAACAAACTTGACGGTAAAATGTGCGGTCCTTCACGCAAGCTCTGACCCAGGCGTGCGCACAAAAACGGGTGAAATGAGAAATGGCGACACCGTCGGCAGTTGGAAAAAACACATGAATGTGTGTGAAACTGTTGAAAATATATAAAATTGTGTAAAATAAATGGCAATACTGCCTCTTATAAATAACACGAAGACTTCACAAAGCAAGCATTTAACAATAAACAATTAACAGCCGATCACCCGTTTGATCGATCTGTATACAGAAATGCAAATTAACACATATTTCCAAAAAGAAAGTGAAATATTTTCTGCTATAATATTGGTATATGCAATTCATCCTCATAAATAAGATGGTAAACAGAACGAAATAATGTGCAAAACTGATATTCTCGCCAATATGTCTGTCTAACGGAGCAGATATAGGCTAGCAATTATAGTCAGTCAGACAGATAGATAATTAGGGAGATATATAAATGTATAGATATATAGATGTATAACGTATGACGTGTCTCAACCATTCAGAAAGCTGCAAGAAATTACATTTGCGCTGAACTATTTCCCATTTCCAAGTAGATTATAACCGAAATCCGTAGCTTGTCAGATGCAGAATTAAATGGATGTAAATAAAATGCCCCATCACAATGGGTAATGATGCACAATGGCTGGCTGATTTTGCGCTCTTAGAAGATGTAGCGATTAAATGGAAGGATTCGGAGTGAACGCATCATCTTCATAACAAAATGTGTGGAAAAAATATATACTATTTATTCAAGAATTCTCTCATTATGCAGTTTATTTCAGTTAGGACAGTCTTGATTTCGCCCAACTCCTTGGCCACCTCTCTAATTGAATTAAATGACTAGACGCTTTTTTGCCTCGACTTTGATGTCCGACCATTTCTTTTTTATTTCGGCCACAGTCCGAGGTTGAGAGGCTACAGCACGGCGTCTCTAATCTTTTGCCACTCAAGTGCCTTTTTGGCATTAGTAATGCACAATGTGCCCTCTAAACAAAATTTTTCTCCTATTTTCCACCTCGCCAACGATAACTTCTACTTCACATTGAGTGAAGTTACGTTTTTTTAAAATTCCTCTCTGTGTTTAACATGATTTCCCAATTCATGAATATTAACTTTTGGGCGTTTCACGGACTATTTATGGGCAACTATGGGCGTGACATGAAGCCGCAAAAGCTGCGCTACATTTAGAATTGATTGTGATTTATTAAGGGAAAAATGCGTAGGATGTGCATGCGCACGGTTTTATAAATCCGAATATTTCTGTGCGTACGCACGTCCTATGTTTCATCCGTACGCCACTTCTGACGCAAATCATACGCAAAGTTTTATAAATGAGGCCCCTGGTGATTTGTATTTAGGCTTCATATTTCATTAAAGGTGTGTTAATTTGTGAAGATTATCATGGATAGAACATGTAAGAATCATAACGTTTAATTGATCACAGAGTTTATTTTCTGCAATAATCCAAGAGCCAAATGAAAAAGTCCTGTTGTGTTGTTCAAGGCAACTAGGGTGATACAAAAATGCATCATCATTTGTGTATGCATGCATGGATGCGTGAGTAATTTGCGAATACAAGCCTTTTTAGGTTGTATTTGCAAGTTTAAAATGAACAAATTAGATATGATAATTAAAATCCTTCCACCAATGACTGAGTTGAGCATGTTCCTGGGTCAAAGTGTTGATCCTTGAACCACATTCCAAACAACCAATCAGATTTGTTGATTATGATTACTACAGATTATGTTGTTCACCAACAACTTCTCTCTGATTTTAGATAAGTTATGGGTAGGGTTGGGTTTTTTGGTAAACCCTGGTTTTATATGGTCCCGACTGTACGTGATTAAAAAATAATAATAATAATACAGAATCATTATAGAGGTTTTCAAAGTAGGGTCTGGGAATAATTTTCCTCACACAGTGTAAATCGATCTTTGTACAATAATGTATCTATATTATAAAAAGGGTTAAAGGAGAACTCCGGCGCAAAATGAACCTTTGGTCTAATTACACATCGGTACCTAGTCGACCGTTCTCTGAGATTTGTTTTCATGATAATCGAATATAAAGAGTTTTATCTCTAAAACTGTTTAGCGTATATGCTAGTATATGGGGGCATTTGTTAAGTAAAAAGAAATCGCTAGTTAATACCACTAACAAGGCTCAAAATAGCCCCACACTAACACAGTAACATAATGAGGGTCCCTACATGCAAAACGAAGCATTTTGAACTTTGAAAGTGTTCAGACCGTTTAATAGGAAGATATTTTATAAAGACAGTCCACTTCGTGTATACAGGCAGCAGCCATCTTTGGAAAACAGTCTCGACAAGTCAAACCACGAACGACATGCCAAGTGAGCTGAACTGTACAAAGTTCAGTGAACTTCTGAACTGTATGACTGTGTTCGTGGTTTGACTTGTCGAGACTGTTTTCCAAAGATGGCTCCTGCCTGTATACACGAAGTGCAGTCTTTATTGTGCTTATTATATGTACTTATTATATGCCCCCATATACCAGCGTATACGCAAAAAAGTTTTTAGAGATAAAACTCTCTACATTCGATTATCATGAAAATAAATCTCAGAGAATGATCGACTAGGTACCAATGTGTAATTAGACCAAAGGTCCTTTTTTTTGCCGGAGCTCTCTTTTAAATGCAAAGGGAATCCTCATTTTTAGGGGTCCTTGAAATGAATAAAATCTCCTGTTCTGGACCATTTTGTGGTAACTTTCATGGTCCATAAAGATATGGTTTACTGAGTTTGAAACATTGACTGAAGGAACTATGCACCATCAGCATGCATTAATTACATTCAAAATTGAGAATAATTTAGACCGAGAGTATTTAACATGATTGGAATTAGAATTTAGGAGTAACGTCAGTGTGTAGACATTGTCCAGATGCATTTTCTTGCAAACATGGCCAACTTACATAGTATGACCAAATATCAGGCTGATGCATATAAGCCTACAGGACCACCCGCAGCACTCCGAGAATGTTTCCTTCAGCTGGAATTGTTTTTGTGGACAACTCAACATTTCCCTACCTCCCTTTTCATGTTGTCCTCCACCTGTTGTCCTGAATGAAGCCGAGACAGGTGTCTTATCTTCATCGCACAGTGTTAGCGAAGCCAATCTCGGAGGAAGATGTCGACTGGAATTTGACAAATCCATCTGTCCCGGTTTGAATTTGTATGCTAATTTGAAGTAATGGCCCCTCTGGTGACAGAGCGATGGAACAATTCAATCACGCCATCTCTGACAGGAGCTCAGCAGCCTACCTGTGATAGGTTCCTGCGCGGCGGACGCAAGGTTGCCGTTGATATATTAGTCCTACAGGGAGAGGAGTATCATCCTGCTTGTTTGAAACTAACTGCAAATGGTGAATCTTTGAGAAAGTAATCTCACCTCAGTTAAAAGACAGTTCAGGGTGATTTGCCACCATCTGCATAGCTGAAAATGGGAGAAATGAGAGCTTAACAAGATTCCGGGGCATATGCTATGACTTGTATTTGCTTTACCAAGTTTCTCAGAGAGACACCAAGGTGTGTTGGGCCACTAGTATATAAGCTCAGCACTCCAAATCAACTTTGCAGATATTTATTGGAAAGGGTTTAAACAATATTTTTCAGGCTTGTTCAATGGATTAACAATTATTGCACATGTGGAACAGTCCTTAAGACTAACAATTTACAGGCAGTAGACAATTAAAGGGATAGTTCACTTTTAAATTAATTTTTGATATGTTTTAGCTTACCTCAAGGGCATCTAAGATGTAGGTGTCTTGTTTCCACAGTATTTTCAATTTTGATATTTTTCGGTCAAACCGGTGTTGTCTGTCAGTCATATAATGCAGGTTTAGGGGGTCCACCTCAAAGAGCATGCACAGAGAAGTCAAAATTAAACAGGATTTAATGACTCGTTAAAGTACACACTGATGGTCTAAGACACAAAATGAGTGGTTTGTGTGAGAAAATGAACAGTATTTATATAGTTTTTACCTCTTGTTAACAGCCATGTCGAACTGATCTGAATCAGATGTCCAACTAAACCGAACTGAACCGTGTCCAACGTAACGCCGGAAGTGATCTCTCGTGCGTCTACGTCACGCAATGTTTACACAGAGATTTCGGACGTTTTACCTTTCAATAGACATATTTAGATACATCACAATCGTCTTCCATTGCGATGTCCCGTATATCTAAATATGTTTAGTGAAAGGGTAAAACTTCCGAAATGTCTGTGTAAACATTGTGTGACGTAGAACTATCCCTTAGTTTAGGGTCACATTTACATTATCTTTGGGCACTAAAAAGTCTCTAAAAGTTTCTATTGACTGAAAAAAATCAGCAAAAAAGATATCCAGGGTCCCTAGAGTCTGTAACATGATGCAAGTTGAACAAACTCAGGGTTACAGGATTAGTTTTGAGTTGACCAAACCCAACCAATGCAAAAAGGCTTTGTTGGTATCATGACGTTGATCAAGTCAAGTCAAGTCACATTTATTTATATAGCGCTTTTCACAATACAGATTGTATCAAAGCAGCTTCACAGAGATAACATGAAAGTAGTACGACACAGATCAATAATATTGTTAAATATTAAATATTAAATATCCCCGACTAAGCAAGGCAAAGCAAGGCAATAGTGGCAAGGAACCAAAACTCCATCAGATTGGATAGAGAAAAAACCTTGGGAGAACCCAGGCTCAGTCGGGGGCCAGTTCTCCTCTGGCTTACATTCATATTGTTATATATAAATATTAAATCTAAATATTGTTTATATATAAAACGGCGCCATAACATATCGCCGGCAATGAGTCATCTCTTCACAGGCGTTGGGGCATCCGAAATCCCTGTGAGAGGCTGGACACAAAACTAGACATCAACTACTTTCTCTATAACAGCCAATAATATGTGATTCATTTCACATAAACCACATAACCATAACTCCCAGATGTGTTTGAGAAGAAGCAAATGCCTTGATGGGAAAGTGGAGTAACATCTTACAGCAAGAATTGGAAAATCTGCAGCCACATCAGATACTTTCTGCAACTCAGTTTGTCTCAGTTGTTAATTTCAATGAGTGACAGTGCTGTGGGAGAAAATACCTTGCTGACGCCAGAGGTCAGAGGAGAATGGCCAGACTGGTTCGAGCTGATAACTCAACAGTAACTCAAATAATCACTCGTTACAACCGGGGTATGCAGAAAAGCATCTCTAAACGCATTCACAACATGTTGAAGCTTGAAGCAGATGTCGGCTAAGAACAGGAAACCGAGGCTACAATTTGCACAGGCTCACCAAAATTGGACAAACAAAGGTTAGAAAACATTGCCTGGTCTTGATTTCTGCTGTGACTTTCAGATAGGGGCAGGATTTGGTGTGAGAAACATGAAAGCATGGATCCTTCCTGCCTTGTATCTGCGGTTCAGGCTGGTGGTGGAGTAATGGTGTGGGGGATGTTTTCTTGGTTCACTTTGGGCCCCTTAGTACCAATTGAGCATCGTTTAAGCGCCACAGCCTTTCTCAGTATTGTTGCTGACTATGTCAATCCCTTTATGACCAGTGTACTCATCATCTGATGGCTACTTTCAGCAGGATAATGCACCGTCACAAAGCTCAAACCATCTCAAAGTGGTGTTTTTAACATGACAATGAGTTGGTTATACTTAAATGGCCTCCACAGACACTAAATCTCAATCCAATAGAGCATCTTTGGGATGTGGTGGAACGCGAGATTCACATCATGGGTGTCCAGCCGACAAATCTGCAGCAACTGCGTGATGCGATCATGTGAATACAGACCAGAATGTTTCTAAAACATTGTTCAATGCCACAAAGAATTAAGACCTCCAACCTAACCAGTGAGTTGATATAAATATTATAAATGTGCAGTCTTTAATGCTATCTACACTAAAAGGAAATTATCAGATATGAGAGCATAATAAGGATGATGAATAAACCCAATCTACTGCCTTTACTTACAGTACATCACTTTCGTTACCAGAGTTAGGTTTAAAAGAGCCTCTTTTTTAATAATATCCATTGGCTGTAGATTTATTCAGTTTCATTATATCTACATTCGTTCACAAAGCAAAGGGAAATTTTACATGAAAGGACTCCCTAAGAATCACTAAAATTAAAGTCAATAGATAACCATCCAAACTTTCAAAAGCACTTACCAAGCACTGTGCCTGTAAGATAAAAAAATACATCTGTTGCAACATTTGATCGATGTATCTATGCTCTTTGATATGTAGAGCAGGCTATGTAGATGTGTTATCGAGCAATTCAAAAAGGGAACATCGCCACAGAGGGTTTTAATACATGACTGTAAATAATTAAGAAAACAATGTCAATTTATTATCCTGTTAATTCACAGAATGAATTAATAATTTGCCGTCATTGATGTTAAACCTTGTCCCAAGTTTTTCAGCAACTAGACTTACATTTCAGCCTGTTCCTCAAACAAAGCTATAATTTGGCTTTAGAAGACTTGAATTATAATGCATAATATATATGGCTTTTATGGTGGTGCTTTGACACCTGGCTATAATGTGTTACATATTTGGATAGTATCTGGAATGGATGTTCTTTAGCTGGATTCTACCTAAACCTTAATATCAAAAGAAAGTCTTTGTTAACTGTACTTATTCAGTAATTTACCAAATTGAGAGAGAGAGAGAGGGGTAAAGCTAATAAGGATTAGAAATGATGTTAAGGAAGCTAACATTTTAAATTGCTTCCAAGGATTTGATGAACAAGAAATTCCAAGTAGGCTATAGTCCAGGAGAATAATTAATGAGATATAGTTCAATAAACTGGGTGACAAGAACATTGTGCTATACTTTTTTAACATTGAACCTATAAAGAAAAAAAACACAAAATACACATTACTTTGTGTTCTACGGAAGCAAGAAGGTCATACAGTTTGGAGCGACATGTGGGTAGTGAGTATAACAGAAGTCTCATTTTCTTTGGTGAACTATCAGACTGTCAACAATCTATTTAATGGAAAATATATGTGGACTGTTGCACATATCACACACCATAGAGTGCAAGTGACAATTATTAATTATTTCATTCATTATCAGGTAGATAAATCTGCTATTATTTCCAAGCCGGTTTGCTATCCTGATGCTTGCAACAGGTCGGGCCTCGCTCTATGCACAGCTCCACTACTTCCTGAACTTCAGCCAGCTTCTTGTTTCCTGTATGTCATTATTGGACACATTGATTAATTCAGGTGTGTTTGATTATTGTTGCCGTGACTACTGAGGTCAAGCACACCTGAATTAATCAAATTGTCCAATAATGATAGACAGGAAACAATACAAGGAGCTGGCTGAAGTTCAGGAAGTAGTGCAGTTGTGCATAGAGCCCAAACGAGGTACATACATACCAATATATGCAGTTTTACTAGTTTTATTTCCTACAGCCTCATCTGAGTCAGGCAGCCCCGTTAGTCAAATGATTGAAAACAAAGATCCAAATAAGAGGATACAAACAGGAATCAAACCACCCTTTTCCAGCGTAGAGATCCTGGTTTATGGAGGCGACGCCGGTGCGCACGTGACGGAGCTGAGCTTCCGCGGCTCACAGTTTCATTTCTTTAAACCCAAGGACGAGGAGAACCGAACCGGCTGAGACTCGTCGTGGGGAAGAAATTGACGTTTTCACCTAAGAAATATTTGAGCGGGAGCACGGGACGATGGACGCGTATGGGCTTTCGGACGACGAGCTCTTCTCCTCCTGTCTGTTCAACTTCACCTGGGAGAATTCATCTGAGCAGGTAAGAGCGGATACCTCCTCTCCTCTACCATTGGATTCCTTGTATGTATACGCCTTTTATCGCACCGAATTCTCTGTGTGAATTGTGTTGTGACTTTCAGCAGAGTTGTGTTGCCTATGTTTTTGAGTTCTTAAAGGGACAGTTCACTCAATTAATATTCTGTCTTTATTAGGCTACACTCGCATATCGTTCCAAACACGTAAGACACGTTTATCTTCGGAACACAAATGAAGATCATTTTGTTGAAATCTGAGGATTTCTGTCCATCCATAGACAGCAACGCAACTACCACTTTGACATTTCAAAAAGTTCATGAGGAGATCGTAACTATCCATATTAATCAAGCGGTTTAGTCAACATTTTCTGAAGAGTTGGGTCGCTTTATGAGGAACAGATTGAATTTAGGTTTTTATTTGCATAAAAACATTAATCAACTCACACAGTTTTAGTAAACAGAAGCTCAAGCATGTTCACTTGACTTGCGAGAACCAATGATGTTCATTCTTGTGTGTTATGCAGCACTGAGCTTCTGAAAGAGTTACCCTAGTTATTGCGCGTCAAGCAGGTTTAGTTGAGCTTCTGTTTGTGTACTCTGTGAATAAAAGCCTAAATTTAATCAGTTCATCATATAAAGTGATCATGTCTCTTCAGAAAATCTGGACTAAACTGTTCAATATGGATTTATACATTTTATGAACTTTTTGAAGCGTCATTTTGGTAATTGCGTAGCTGTGTCAATAGAGGGACAGAAAGCTCTCAGATTTCATTAAAGATGAAGGAAAATCTTATGGGTTTGAAACCTCATGAGGAGGTTGAGTACAGAATTAATTTTTAGGTGAACTATCCCTTTAAGGTGAGTCTTTGGGCTCAATCAAAACTAGTGTTTTGGTGCCCCTATTCAATGTTTTTTTTTTTTTAAATGTTTTTTCCTAAGTTTCTGCCTGAATATCTTGGAAAATTGCTAGTAAAGCTGTGGGTCTCAGTTTTACTCTCCCTTCACCAAATTAGAAGAGTCGACACATGAATTAATTGGCACTATTTTGTGTTCATTACTTCATTTTAGTATCAGTCAACAGAATTTGCGGGATAATGTTACCACAGAAAATAATTCAATTAGACTCGAAACGTGGTTACATTAAACCAGGCCTAAGTCGGTCCTGGATGGCCTCTGTCCTTCTTGCCTCAACACACCTGCCTGGAAGTTTCTAGAATGCCTAGAACTAAACTTTGCAGGACAGTGGCCCTTCAGGAGCAGGATTATTGGACACCCCTGCAGTAAATGGAGGTAAACAATCCATGAATGTTAAAATACACAGGCACTTAAAGGCTAGTGTAATCGCATGCGTATATATCCAATAGATTATTTCAGATTAGTTGATAAAATGCAGATAAAATAGTCCATAGCCTTTACATTTCTGCAGAAGCGTTCTTGTAAATTCTTGAACAGAAATATGACCATAATAATTTACCGTAAGTGGTTTAACTTCAATTTTGGCCTTATTTTTAATGCAACAAATACTCTCATTTGAGCTCGTATGGTTGTATCCCAGGTTCGTATTTTTCTTTTTTTTTTTTTTTTATAAAAGCACATTACATTAATTATTCTGTTAAAACTTTCAGCTGTTGAGCAAAAAGGATGTGTGATGTTGTGAATAGGATCTAACTTCACAGAAAAGTTTAACAAGCTATTTTGTGTAAATCTTATTGCTATATTCTGAAAAAAGCATGTGAGGTTAATGTATTATCCAAATTCACTTCCATTGTAAATGTCTCACTGTAACCCACAATGTTAGGATTTTTTTTTTTTTTATTATTTTAGAAAAGAATGGATACTTCTATATATATATATATATAAAATGGTCCTAAATAGCACTAAAAGTGGTTCATTGGCTTGTAATCATAGGGGAACCACTTTTATCTTTTCATATGGTGCTATGTAGAACCATAAGAGGTGCCATAGAGCATGTTAACCACCCCAGAGAACCATAGAAGAACCACTGAAGAACCAAACAGGGCTTAGTGGTGCTATATAGCACCATGACCACCGCAAAGAACCCCTGAAGAACCTTTTTAAGAGTGTATATATATATATATGGCTGTCGATTGAATAGTCCTTTAAAGGTTTAGCTTTTGCATCAGTCACATCAATTACTCATCTGCATGTTGTTCCAATAGGTGTTTGTCAACATATAACATTGATCAACTCGCAAACAAAGAATATAATATAGGCATGCATGATATCGGCCACCATATTGTATCAGCCGACATATGTTCATTTTTTAATGTTATCAGCCCGATAAGAAAATTTGGGCGATTTATTAAAGCCGATTAATAATGTATTATTTCCTGTATATATTGTCTCCATGATAGTTTTAAAATTGCTTGAAATATGATTTAAATCACTTTGGACATGGCTTTTAGTAATCATGGTTAGACTTGTTTTTGCAATCAGGCTCTCAAAAATTAAATACAATTTTGTTTAGATTAATATATCAGTTATCGGCTTTCAAATATAAAGAATGATCAGATATCGGTATCGACCAAAATGTTCATACCGGTGCATCCCTAATATAATATATGGTAAAAAGAAGCTCAAACATGCTTGCTTGACACACAATAACTAATGAGGTTTGTATTTGCATGTCAAGCAACTATATTTCAGCTTTGATTTACCATATTTGATGTGCTCTCTTAATGTGTCAAAGTTTTGGCCCAGATGAAATTTCACACACAAATTTCATTAAATATATTTTCATTCGTGTTTCTAAGATGAACAGAAGTCTTATGGGTTTGGAACGGCATGAGTGTGAGTAATTGATTACAATAATTTCCATTTTTGGTTTTGAACCCAAGTTGTATTTCCTTTTAATATAGTTCTCATCATAAGTAGCAGATATGAGCAAAGGGTGGCCACAGCTGTGTTGCTTGCTAGACCATCTCTTGTTTTATCTATCTGACTGATACAGTTCACTTCCAAGCAAACGTCAATTCACAAAACGGATGCCTCGATGAGGTTACCTGGAGATCACCCATGTCCTAGATATTAATAATGAACACAATTGACAGAATAGTAAAATCCATTGCAGGAATGACATCTATAAAATAGAAGCAAAGAGCTTCACCGTCCTGTTTGGAAGCAAATCAAACCGAAATGTGGTTTTGGTTCAAATCTACAGAGATGTAAGGTATGGATCTGTGTGTCAGATTCACTTTGACATCAGTGCTCTAGAGATATGTGAAATTAAATTGTATTTGACACATACCATTTGAGACATGTGCTGGGCAAAGTTTAAATGATGTATGAGTCTGTTTGTTGGAAAAGGCACCTGACATACAAGAGTATTGGATTGTGCAATTTCGTGTGGGCCTTACTTAAGACAACTTATACTGGAATGCAGTGGATGGGTGAAGGCATTTATTTGATGTTTGTATATTTATGCACTAGGGAAATGAGCTACTCATCTGAATGTTGTGAAGTTTAGAGCTACGGGTTTTTATTATTATAATTTTTTTTACTCAAAAGCTTATTTTTTGGTGATTATTCATAGTTTTCAGTCACTTGACTGTTGCAGTACATTCTAAAACGCTTAGCATTCATTGTCAGCATTTCCAGTCTCACTGCTGTAAATTAAGGTTTGTTACAAATTTGCATAATGCCCGCCTATGGTCTTCATTGGCTGCCCGCGAACAAAGTTACTTCTTTGAGCCAGCTCTCAAACACTATAGTTGAATCTGCCAAAGGATGAGAACTCACACTGGAATTGATACGGTAAAACTGACGGCATTGTTACTGTTCGTATGTGTGTGCTGAGGAAGCCTCCGGAGCTGAAATTCAGATATAGTAAAGCATTGTTATCGCGCTGTAAGCGATAGACCAATCACAACAGACTGGGCCATTTGACCAATCAGAGCAGAGTAGGCTCTTGGAAAGGAGGAGTTAAGACTGAATAGTTTATCGGGTCGTTTCAGACACATTAAAGGGTACTCCACTTTTTTTGAAAATAGGCTCATTTTACTGTTTAACTCCCTCAGAGTTAAACAGTCGAGTTTTACCGTTTTCGAATCCATTGAGCTGATTTTCTGATATTTAGACGAATATCAGTAATCAGACAGTTTCTGGTCTCATTGACTACCATAGTATATTTTTTTCCTACTATGGAAGTCAATGAGACCAGAAACTGTCTGGTTACTGGTATTGTTCTAAATATCAGAAAATCGGCTGAATGGATTCGAAAACGATAAAACTCAACTGTTTAACTCTGAGGGAGTTGTAAAATGAGCCTATTTTCAAAAAAAGTGGAGTATCCCTTTAAGGGTACTCCAACGTATATTGTACAATGATGATGTGCAATGTATATTATGAGAAGATTGAAGTGTTGTTTTTTTTTGGCATTGGATGCAAATATACACCTATATTATAGGAGACCTTCATAACAAAATTAGGGATTTAAAATAGCATAAAAGATCAAATTTGGTTTATACCTGACTGATGATGTGAAATAAACATCTGCTTACCTGTATAGTGCGGTTCATCAATAGGTGTGCGTTACATTAGTACAAAGCTTTGGTTTGCCCTCCAGGTGAATGTTCCAATACAAGAGTGGCATCAATAGTGAGTGAGAACTATGAATTAACCACCCTATTTTGTCCTAATAATAAATAAATTAAGAAAAGTTGTAAATTTGTGGATGAAAATGGTGTATTTTGCCCTCAAAACTGTTGATATTTCCCTTTTGCTAGCCATGTAGACAAAAGATTGCATTTATGAAAATGAATTTTGAACTACAAATAGGCAGCGCTAGTGTGCAAATAGTAAAAAAGTGGAATTTTAACATGCCATTTGATTGTGCCATTGATAACCCCCAAAGGATTCATCGTTTAATTGGTGTTCAGCCCTAAATTTAGCAAGGTAATTAAAAGCCAGAGATGCTCCTCATTTCCAGAACTTCCAGAGCCGATTATGTAGCTAATGCACTGAGCTCCTTCACTCTCCGTGTGCAAGCGATCCACCACTGGGATCGCTGAAAGCTTCCCCCCCAAAAAAGCTTGAAAAGAGGTGGACGAGCTAAAGAAAGAAAAGTCTTGAAAGAGTGTACTTTTGCCTTCTGCTGCCTTTTCCCTCCTGTCTCGAATGGACTAAAGAAATAAATAAATAAAAATAAGTGCAGTGTTGACACACTGTGTCCTTGTGGCCAGATTATCCACTCATGCCTGAGCGGTGTGTAAAGCCTCTACATTATTCAGTCAGCTGTGCGTGGCATGCTGGGCCTGGGCTGGGAGAGAGAGGAGAAATGCTGGGAGTTTCTCTCAGAGAGAGGTTCACTAGATTTAAGTTGGACTTTTAAGCTTGCTTGCAGCGTGCACATCCGGATGACAGGTTCATTTATGAAGCGTGCTGTATTCTCTGGGGTAGCTCAAGTTTTGTTAGTGAGTAAAGCGTTGGGAAGTGTTTTCAAGGCTGGCGCTGCTGGGACGCCTCTTGGGGGAGCTGTCCAAGGTGCTGAAAGTTTAATTCTACATTTCACATGTGATGCAAACAGGCTTTCTGTGCTCTTAAAAACTACGAGTTCGGTTTGTCTCCACTGATCAAACAAGTGTCCTTTTTTTACAATATGACCTAAAATTGCAGACCCTGGTGTCGTCAATGAATATTTTTAGATCTTAGCTTATTGAGCTGGTAAAGAAAGGAACAATTTGTAAATGTTTAAAGGGGTGGTTGATTGTGATTTCACTTTTCTAACTTTAGTTAGTGTGTATTGTTGCCGTTTGAGCATAACAACATCTGCAAAGCTACAACGCTCTAAATTTAAAGCAAAGGAAGATATTTGCTTTTAACCCTAAAACCGTATTCTGGACAAATGTGGGCAAAATAGTTTTGATTTATTTTTAAAAAAAATACTTCCCTTGATCTGAGCGGTACATTTCCTAAGTTTGCCTCCTGAACACACACATTTTTTTGACTCAATTCTATAATGTTAAGTGTGAAATAAACAACTCCTTAATCTTGTATTTGGGTCAAAAATGGGCACCCATAGAAATGAAAAACTGTAAAAAGCATTCCAAAATAAGCCACCAGGTGACGGCAAAATCACTTCATCTTTAGCTTTTAGCTCTTAGAACTTATTGGAATATTTTAATGTAGTTAAAAAAGAATAAAAACCATAAAAATAAGCATAATTTACATAAAATATGGTACTTTTTGAAGTAAATAAATTCAAAAATACCCCAAAAATAAAAAGAACACCATAAATGGATAGACAAAACTTTATCGAAGACAGTGATATAACATTTATAATAAATAAAAATTAGGATCACACCTGAGTCCTCTGTGCCCTCATTATCCACAATTACAGTATTAAAGGCTATAAAGTGAATACGGTTTGAGGGCTACAGAGATTGTTTTTTTAAAGGAATACTCCACTTTTTTTGGAAATAGGCTCCCCCAGAGTTAAATAGTTGAGTTTTACCGTTTTCAAATCCATTCAGCCGGTTTTTTGATATTTCGAAGAATATCAGTAACCAGACAGTTTCTGGTCTCATTGACTTCCATAGTAGGAAAAAAATATACTATGGAAGTCAATGAGACCAGAAACTGTCTGGTTACTGATATTTTTCTAAATATCAGAAAATCGGCTGAATGGATTTGAAAACGGTAAAACTCAACTATTTAACTCTGGGGGAGTGGTAAAATGAGCCTATTTCCCAAAAAAGTGGAGTATCCCTTTAAGGACTACAACAAACGGTTGGTAGGAACTACACAAGCTTCCTCCCAGGTCACTAACCCTAAAATTTACATTAACCCCGCCCCCGGGAACACGCATTCCATGTTGTAAGCACATTTGTTAGTCAGCTCAAACTGTAGCACATGACTGAGTTGATGAACATCTTTTCACATGCAATAGAAAGTTACTTTGTGCGCATCTCACAACAGTTCCTATACAAGCGATTTATAGGTTATCCTAATTGACAGAAAATGCTAATTGGAGATAGTTAACTCCACATCAGCAACATAAATTAATCAACTAACCATTCAGAGATGTCCTGTTGCATTGTACATGATGCCTCTCCATCTTTGTCTGACTTTGTCTGAACATAAAAGGCAGAACAGTTTCTGACGTTTTAGCGTGTTTAGCATTTTAGGTAATCAGAGCTGCACTCTTGAAGCTCCACCCACTGTGTCGGGAGCTGCAGCTCTTTTGCTTTTAAAGGGCCAGACAGTAACGGTGCGTTTTTGCTAACCTTCAAAAAGAGACAACTTTAACATGCTATGTAAAAATATATGTGGGTTATTTTGAGCTAAAACTTCACATACACACTCATCAGAGATTTATGTAACATCTTCTAAAAATGGCATTACACCACTTCTTTAAGTAGTTTGATCCAGCTACAAAACGATAGAGATGCCATATGATTTCAAGATATTTTGTTATGCTGTCCATGACATTAAGAAAGCGTGGATGAACTTTATTTTTTAATGAAGATCCAGTCAGGTCGAGTTAGATTTTTCGAAGAAGACATTTCGCTTCATTTTCATTTTTAAACCGTGGTGTGTGTCACTATTAGCCTGGCTGCGCCCTCCTACGCACTTCCGCTCAATTTCATTTTCCCTTCAGTACTACGTCTGGGATCGCTCCATATCCTTAGGTTTCCAGAAATCAATTTTTTGTAGAACCAATCAGCGAATAGAGGGAGTGTCTGAGAACGATGACGTTGATGTAGCGCGTCAGTTTGAGTTCAGTAATGGCGGCGGAGAAAGACGTGAGAAAAGCTATTTGGTCCGTTGTTGGAAAAGAAACTGCCGAATATACAGAATTTAAAGCCGGATTATTATCGTCTCACCTCTTGTTGCACAACGGAGGACCACGTGAAGGAGGCAGAAAGTTTGGAAGTTTGTGCTGGGCAGCTCTGCGTGCACAATAACCGTGACATTTTGGACTTTAGCCTGGTGTTCGGAAGCCCCGAGTCCTGGCTGCTAAACTATTGTTGAAGATCCGCTCAGGAGTCATGTCGGTAGCTCAGATTCCCAACTGTAAATTTACTGATTCTTGTGGTGAACATTTTGAGCCCCTTTGTGTACTCGTGCAGGAGGTTGGTGTGTCAGTTTTACATGTTGTAAATCATACAAATTGGTTGTGATTTTTTTAAAATAATTGTCATAAATAAAAATGTGAAAACCCATACTTTGGAGACTATATTTGATTTTCAGTTTTCGATGGCAATGGTTAATTTGTTTTAATTAAACAAAAAAAAAAACTAAATGCCATATAAAAATGTACAAACACATACTTTGAAGACCATAATTAAGGTAATTAAGAAACAATAAGACGTAATATGAAAAATTGCTGTTTATTACACATCTGCAGATAGAGACAGACTGATCATTCACAGTAACAGCTACAGCATTTGCGTCAGATCAGAAAACGACCACAGCGGCGTATTTGTAATGATTAGACACAGCTTCGACCGTTGACTGAATAATCACTGTCCTTCGTGTCAAATATACATTTCGAATTAATAATTGTTCCTAGATTAACAAAACCTGCAGCTCTCGTTGACTGAAATCCTATTGTAAACTTAATCCTTTGATCATCATTCGGAGTTCGGACTTGTTGTTTCCAGCCGTTTCGGCGCATGACATACGTCACTCACGACCACACGTTAGCGATTGGCTATGGCAGATCGTGAGTGACTCTGGGCAGATCCAATAGTTTTGAACTTTAATAGTGAACCCGCCTACAAGGAAGGAAACGTTTCTCAATGGAGCGGGGCCAGACTCTATGTACAAATGAAATGTACTAGAGTCTGGTTGAACCAGGCTATGTCACTATGTCTTTGTCTGTTACAAATTGTTTGATATGTACTGAGCATTTAAACTGCAGTCAAACTGTGAAAAGTTGTGATAGTTTTGATTTTCTCTTCTTTCCTTTGCTTTGGCATTTATGGGGTTAATGCATTGTATTATCGATTATGGAAGAAAGCTCTTAGAGAATCTATAGATTATTGTTTTAATCTAAGCCATTCACTGTAATACTGAATAAAAGCTTCATCTTCTGTTTTGTCATCAGCAAGGCATCACATTTTTTTCAAAACACAACACTGCAAATGAGAATAGATACATTTTTTTTTTTTAATTTTATCGAAAAGGATGAACTAGAATATGCTGATTTCACACAGCAATCATTTTGAAATGGCTCCGGTGTAAAGAAAACCGGAAGTGTCGCCTTTAATCATAGGAGAGTCGCGAATGCAATGGCGCATTGTTGTGTTTAATGTAGAAATTAGTTATTCTAAAAATGTACATACATTTCTTTCATATACTTTAGACTATATACAGTGAAATTCATTTATAAATAAAATATTTTTTTCATATATAATTCAGAATGTAAAAAAAAGAAGCAGGATTGAACTATATACATATCTTATTTTGGATATTAACATCCAATAGTTTAAATTGCGGCAGCAGCTTCAGGTTGGCTATCTGTACTTCCGGAGCTCTTCCCACCGGAGCCTCGCCTTATATTTCAAAATGGCAGCTGCGTGAAATCATATAGCCCATAGATATGTATATAAAGGCTAGATGTGTTACGGCAGAGTTTCCATCGTCATCACCGGCGGCCATCTTGTCACAGACAAGCTGATGACAAGATGAGTGGTCAGCACGAACACAAATACTCTTATCTCGTTGAAATCTTGACGGATTTACAAAGGGTTGGTTTCTTACTAACGTTATTAACGTGGCTATAATTATCTGGATGATTATTTATTTATACACTTTTTATTCATAAGTATACAGTGTCATAACTACATCTCTGATGTTTATAACAAAACAAACCATTTGAAAATCTGTAGAAAATTGAGCAAGTTATGGTCATTTAAATAGTACATGTACCATTAACACAATGTTACGAGTGAGCGAGCTGCCTGTGACAAGATGGCCGCCAGGTGCTGACGACGACCTCCATTGGCCAGCAGCGTGGACGACATATCTAGCCTTTATATACATTTCTATGATATAGCCTATAAGAACGACAGTGTGACTAACAATAGTACATTTATTCATAATTGCTTTTACACTAAACATCGCAATTTATTATTTGTCCTCTATAGTTCTAACTGTGGTAACTCCAAGTATTTAAAATGTATTTGCACAACCAAGATCTACAAAGCAAATTTAGCCTAATTCATATAAATATTTAATATTTTTGGCAAATGTTTCAACAATGTAATGATATATTTTTCAGCCTCTGAAGTTTTCAAAACAGTTCCACACGTGTAATGGCGGGGACATTAAAACAATTTAATATGCAAAACTGTTACCTAATCATTGCAGTGGGCGTTTACTTCCAAGTCTTGAATGCAGTACATCTATCAAAATGGAGCATTCAAAGAGAGAGTCAAAAACAGGATATAGAAAATACTTACTTATACATTTTTTTATGTAAAAATCATGATAACATTATAAGTGGACCTCAGAGATCATTATTAAAAAGAAATCAGTTCATCACACCTTTAAACTGAAGTCTGCATTTGAACGTTCATGTGTCTTTAATGCAATATCATAACACAATATTCTTTGCTATTGAGCCACTCAGTATCTCTGTGTTCTGAAATAGGGGTCCACAGGTGCCTAACCAATGTGTCTACCAGATGAAATCATCTCATCGTAGTGTCTTTTCTTTGTGCCATATTGCCGTGCCATGCATGAATGCCTGTCTAATCAGACTTCTCAAAAGAGCTGCTGCGTGTTCACTGCTGACCTGTTAAACATATTTTTGTGTCTGATTTGTTTGGTGTGTGTTGCATGAAAATGTGAACAGATAGAACATGATCTGGAGATACCATAAAAGTGAAGAGAGTCTTGACTGCTGAATTATCCTCAAACAAATGCATGAATAAGTGTGATTAAATAGTGGCCCATCGATACAAAAGAAAGGATTGTTAGGAACGCCATACTAATACAGTAATACTTTGTTTCAATACAGTTTACTGTGATTCAACAAGGTGCTGAAAGCATTCTTTAGAAATGTTGGCCCATATTGATAGGATAGCATCTTGCAGTTGATGGAGATTTTTGGGATGCACATCCAGGTCACGAAACTCCCGTTCCATCACATCCCAAAGAGGTGGGTTGGGTCAGCGCAGTCTCATCCCAAGACGTCATGTAACTGACGTTTTGGGACGTCTTTTGACCATACGTCAATATTCGCCTTTTTAGGGCCCCCTTAAACGTCGGTAGATGAGGTTATGGGATCCTAACTTTACCCCAGACCTAACCCTAAACCTAACCCGTCACCTAACTGACGTTAAAGGTAAAGCGTCAGTTGTATGACGGCCGGGGATCGCCATCTACCGACGTTTAAGGGGGCCCTAAAAAGGCGAATATTGACGTATGGTCAAAAGACGTCCCAAGACGTCAGTTGTATGACTTTTTGGGATGAGACTGTGTTAGTTGGGTTGGGTTGAGGTCTGGTGACTGTGGGGGCAATTTTAGTACAGTGAACTTATTGTCATATTCAAGGAACTAATTTGAAATGATTCAAGCTTTGTGACATGCTGGATTTTCCTATTGGAAGTAGCCATCAGAATATGGGTACATTGTGGCCATAAAGGGATGGACATGGTCAGAAACAATGCTCAGGTAGGCCCTGGAATTTAAACAATGCCCAATTGGCACTAAGGGGACTAAAGTGTGCCAAGAAAACATCCCCCACACCAACACACCACCACCACCAGCCTGCACAGTGGTAACAAGGCATGATGGATCCATGTTCTCGTTCTGTTTACGCCAAATTCTGACACTGCCATCTGAATGTCTCAGAAATCGAGACTCATCAGATCAGGCAACATTTTTCCAGTCTTCAACTGTCCAATTTTGATGAGGTCTTGCCAATTTTAGCATCTTTTTCCTATTTTTAGTGGAGATGCAGACTGATCTCATGAAGTAGCGTGTGTATGACACGCCAATTCGTATTTCCATTTTTGCCGTGCTATCAAGACGCATAATCGTTTTTCAGCGTGTTTATGAACGCCGTTGACTTAACGTTATATAAATATATGACTTACCTCAACCCCATCCCTAAACCTAACCGTCACTGGGGTTAATGGCATTTATGACTGTTCCCTTACCATCCTAGGTAAAAAAAAGATATGACTTACCTCAACCCTATCCCTAAACTTAACCGTCACTGGGGTTAATGGCATTTATGAGTGGACATTTGACGCGCGTGTACGGACACGCGGAATGACGCGAACGTTAATGGCGTAAACATACACGCATACACGCGGTTACACGCGGATAGCTCAAAATGCGTAGAGATAACACGCCACTTGACTCGAAAGTGACGTGTATGTTTACGCAAAAGTCATGATGTCATGTTGGGAGATGAGTGATACCCGGTGGGGTCTTCTGCTGTTGTAGCCCATCCACCTCAAGGTTGTGTGTGTTGTGGCATCACAATTGTTTTGCTGCATACCTCGGTTGTAACGAGTGGTTATTTCAGTCAAAGTTGCTCTTCTATCAGCTTGAATCAGTCGGCCCATTCTCCTCTGACCTCTAGCATCAACAAGGCTTTTTCGCCCACTGGACTGCCGCAAACTGGATGTTTTTCCTTCTTCACACCATTCTTTGTAAACCCTAGAAATGGTTGTGTGTGAAAATCCCAGTAACTGAGTAGATTGTGAAATACTCAGGCCGGCCCGTCTGGCACCAACAACCATGTCATGGTTCAAAATTGCTTGAATCGCCTTTCTTTCCCATTCTGACATTGAGTTTGGAGTTCAGGAGATTGTCTTGACCAGGACCACACCCCTAAATGCATTGAAGCAACTGCCATGTGATTGGTTGATTATATAATTGCATTAATGAAAAATTGAACTGTTGTTCCTAATAATCCTTTAGGTGAGTATACACAGTATATATTATGTATATGTAATCAAAATGATCTCAACCCCCATTGCAAATCAGTTTTATTGGCAAAATATATAATGGACAAATCATACAAAGTAAATGAAATAGCTTAACATAACAAATGTTTGTATGAAAGTGTTTGAAAGTGATTTTCCCCAAGTTCTTCTGAAAAACGCAACTTTTAATGACTTCTGCAATCTCAAAATTATTCAACCCCTTCATTGCAAGCAACCTAATAGAACATGCTTTTGCTGTTGACACTCTGCAAATGAAATGTATAACCTGACAGCAGCGTTTCTGAGGAATCTGAGCCCATTCCTCATGAGCAATGACCTCCAGTTCAGTAATGTCCTTGGGTTTGCGTGCTGCAACTGACTTCTTCAAATCCCACCAGAGATTTTCTATGGGGTTCAAGGTGACTGTGATGGCCACTGTAGAATCTTCTAGGACTTCTTCTTTAAGCCTTGGTGGAATTTGAGGTACGCTTGGGATCATTGTTCTGTAGAAAGGTCAAATGAAGCCCAAGCTTCAGCTTCCTCACTGATGTCATGAAGTTTTCTCCTAGGATTTCCTGGTACTTCGTTGAATCCATCTTGCCTTCCGCACACTGCAGGTTTCCAGTGCCAGAGGATGCAATGGAGCCCCAGAGCATTACTGAGCCTATGGTGTCTTCCTCCAGACATGAACCATAGGCCCGAAAAGTTTTGTTTCATCACTCGACAGAACAGAATCACAAAACTTCTGTGGCTTATTTATAGGATTTTTTAGCAAATTGGAGCTGACTTTTCTTGTGCTTTTGGGTCAGTAGTGGTGTATGTCTTGGAGTTCTGGTATGGAAACAGCATTAATTCGTGCTTTACTGTGCAAGCCCAGACCAAGTCTTGCTACAGGTCTTTTGCAGTCACTCTGGGGTTTTTCTGAATTTGCCTTCTCAGAAATCTGGTAGGAGCCATAAATTTCCTTTTTCTGCGCTATCCAGGTAGTGTAACCAATGTTCCTTTAACTTTGAACTTGTGCTTCCAACAATGTCTCTAGGAACTTTAGTGCCTTTGCTATCTTTTTGCATCCAGTTTCTTGTTTGTGAAGGGAGGTGATAAACCTCCGCCAGATGGATTTGCTCCGCATATCCATCTGGAAACCTTCCGTTGAAGTAGTTTTGGTAAGGGGCGAAAATACTGGTTAGCTGATTGGCCTATGTTGGTGATAGACAGGCCAAATCAACCAATCAGATCAACGAAGCATATGACGTACTAACAGAGCGAAACCAGTCGGGAGAAGAGCAAAAACATCTTTTCCTCTGAGAAAAGCCTCCAGAGCAGTGTTTTGCTCTTCTTTCAGTGAAGAAATACTCTGTAATTCCGATAAAACTTTCTCGATAGCCACGCTGATACTAGTTTCATCCGCTGAAGCCGTCATGTTCTTTAGACTGAACTGTCGCGCATCTCGTTGCGTCACACCTCAACCTGCCTCAAAGCCAACGCTGATTGGATGTTCGTTTGGTAAACTGCTCCCAAATTTTCTCTAACGGAAAGTGTCCAGACTGATCTGCGAGTGAAACCTTGAAAGGTCGCGATATCAGGATGGTCTCATGAGGCTAGGAGATGATATCTTCTCTTTAGTTTTTGGACCATTCTTACTTGTTTTAGCCATATTTCTATAACAAATAGACAGAATGAAATTGCGCGTGTATGACACGCCAATTCGTATTTCCATTTTTATTGTGCTATCAACACGCATAATCGCTTTTCAGCATGTTTATGAACTCCGTTGACTTAACGTTATTACTGTATAAATATATGACCTACCCCAACCCCGTCCCTAAACCTACCCGTCACTGGGGTTAATAGCATTTATGAATCTTCCCCTACCATCCTGGGAAAAAAATATCACTCCCCAGTTGAAGATCTACATTTTGCTTCATTTCGCTCAGACTTTTAACGGCGTGTACATACACGCGGAATCACTCGGACATTAATGGCGTGGACATACACGCCGATAGCTCAAAATGCTTATAGATATAACACACCACTTGACTTGAAAATGGCGTGTATGTTTACGCAAAAGTCATGTTGAAATAGAAAAGATATTTTAAATTGTAATAATGGTAATTCATTATGTTACTTTTTTTACTGAATTTTTGTTCAAATAAGCTTTGGTGAGCATAAGACACATTGGGATCTATTGTTACGATCCAAGTGCACAGGCTAAATCGCAAGTGCAGTTATGTCATGTCCAAATCCACTTTTGCTAGTTTAACGATGGGAAAAATGGTTGGCACTCCAGGCGAATGTTCTAAAAGGGTTGTCCCTATTCTCTTAATGAGTAATGGTTGTGTTACTGGCTCAGAGTCTCATCTCTCATTCCCTTTAAAAGCCAGTTGCGCTCGAGCTATGGCGGATTCGCTATTTACATGACGGAATTTGATAGTGAAAAGACTGAATGTGTCTCCAGAGCGCAAATGGATCCGAGACTATCTACGGAACAAGCCAGATTCATTCCACCATATCTTTATGTACACAATAATAATCTTTTACATTGATTTACAATTCTTTTTAATTTTTAATACTTGCCATGTTTGTGTGCTGCTGTGTGTTTGGTTGTACGCAGTTTGTGGACCCGCCTATATAGACGCACATTAACATGCTCATTAAATAAAAAAAAAATATTGCGCCATTGACTTTAGACCAGGTTTCAGTTTCTCAATGTCGCAGTCGATTTGTCAAAATAGCAACACGCCAACAAATTTAAACAACGGTGCCACAAGACGGTAAAATGATAACTGCGTCGGACTGAAACTAGCAAGAAACACTTGCGCCGCGCAGGTTGTGCCCCATTTTGTGAGTGAACGTAACGTGTCTCTGGGGGAACGCAAAGTTTCTCAGGGGGACACAAAATATCTGCTAGAGAATTAAAAAAAAACATTGACTTACAATTTTTCCTGCCATCTTATTTTGTTTTCCACCACCATGTCCCTTTAGGGGCTCTCTACCACATCAAAAGGTTATTAGTTTTTACACTATTTCCACCATGATATTGATTCGTACTCTTTCTTGTTCGCATTGAGGTCAGTAATGTTTGTCCCTTCAAAGTACCAGCGCTCGTTACAAGAGGAAAGCAGCAACATTCAGTGATACGGGTGTTCTGTCAGTATAGAGAGCATGTGTTTGATGATTGTTTACTGTAAAGATGATAAACTGGTCTTAGAGCCAGCGTTTTACTCGAGGGTAGGGCAAAGAGATCACCTTAATTACTCAGGGTTCAGGGTGTTTGTGTGTGTGTCTATGAATGTTTGTGTGTTGTCTCCTTCTTTTTTGCCTATACTGCCTCACTGTGGATTATATCATTGGACACCCACATACACACACTTACCTGGAGGTGAATCGCTCATACGCTCCTATCTCAGTCTCCCTTGCAATTACCGTCCTTCCTACTTTCATTTCCATTTATTTATTTATTACATGTAATAACTCCGCAGGCTCTTGTTTTGGTGGCAAGCCTGGTCAGGTCTGGCCAGCATGGGTATATTAATTTCCAAGGCCAATCTGCAGCGGGTGGATGAAATGATTTTGGTGCTTTCAAGCTTCTTCGCCACACAAATGTATTCTGCTATAAAGCAGCCGGTAGAGCAGACTCATTGCAGGTCATTGCGAGAGGTTGGGAGTATTTTATGCAGGGAATATTACTCTGCCACTTCTTGAACTCTCCTTATTTTGTGATTAAATAGATTTTGGCCTTGAGTTCTGCTGCTCCAGCACTTTCATCCATTTTCTTTTTTCCCCTTGCGTGTTTTTGCTCCGAAGCGCTTTACTCCTTGAGACGCTCATCACATACACACTTTATAAGACAATACTGCGATTAGGCAGAGGGAGTTGTGATTACTGAGGCAAGTTTGAGAAGTTTAACGTTGCGCTTTCACACTGAAGGTGTTTCTACTGTGCAACAGAACTGCAGCTCTATACAGAAAATCAAGTAATCACTGTAGGTTACAATATTGAGTGGTTTCAACATGATTATCAGGAGTGTGGCGTCAATGTGAAATGTCATTTACTTGAGGAAGGGAAACACATTTCTATTCAAGTGGTAATCAATCTTCATATATCACAAACGGTTTTGTTTATAGATCGACAGTTTTTTTTCTCCTAATGTTCCTCTGATACATGACAATACTGAGCTATTGACACTAAAAGAGTCCCAAACGCTTGTAAATTTGTTTGAAGGGAAATGTAAATCCGGATGAGCCCTTCAAAAATCTTGCACTGGCAATTATGAATGCATAATGAAATATTAGCAATATGTACATGTAACAGGGTTCAGGGAAGAAGGAGGCAGGAACCGGATGACGATCCACAAATAAAACTTTATTTAAACAAATTACCTGCCAGCAGCCCCTCACGGACGACTGCTGGCTACCGAAAATAAAACATAAATACCGGCCAGCAGCCCCTCGCGGACGACCGCTGGCTTACCAAAATAAAATACAAACAAAATCAGGCCTGTTCCTCTCTCGATCATCCTCCGTGAGAGATGCGAGACCGGTGTGCTTCGGAGGTGCTGCTCATTAGCAATCGCACCACCGGTCTCGCGACTTTCTCTTACGTCCCTCGGCCGTCCTGCTCACCACAGTACACTACCATTCAAATGTCTGGGGTCAGTATATATAAAACGGTTGGTTCCAGTCTTTGATTCTGATTGGTCAATAGCTTAGACAGTAAAAGAAATAGACAGAGCGACCCCATTGATTTCAACGGAGAAGACTGAAGCTCGATTTTTGCACTTCCTGTCTGATGTCTGAGTGACTGCGCCGGCTCAAACTGAGCGTGACGACAGTCTGACAGTTGTAAATCTTCTAGTAGCTGTGCCAAGCCAAAACGTTGTTGAAATATTTTGTCCCGTTGCTTTTATGGACTCTCTATCTATGGGCTTCTCCCATAGACAGTAAAAGGCTTCTCCCTCGACTTTATGCCTCCATGTCCCCCCCAATTGCCTCATAGAGAGTAAAAGATTGCCTGCGAGCTTCTCCTCCTGTCTATACGGTAATGTCTCTATTGTGCGATAGAAAGTTGCGTAGTGATGACGCAATCGTTAGCCTATTTTTCACAAAAACGGCATCTACGGGGCCGTAACGTAAGATACAAAGTAATGGAGTGTTTTATACATTGTCGTGTTTCTTTAGAAATAAATAATTTACAAATGGAGTCTTTGGACACCTCAGTTGTAAAGTTATTCGCTGTCAAAGTGACGCCAAAATGAATGGGAGTCAATGGGATGCTAACAGGAGGTGAAGTTCTGCTACAATGTCGGCTCCCGCGCGGCTTCAACTTCCGGCTGATGGATTACCCGCTTGGTCAATAGCTGTGTTTTATTCACGATAAAACATGGCTATGACCTCTTCGGGTGATTCTTTAACTATGGTATTTTGTCAGACTTCAGCCTAAGGGGAATTTATAAAAAAAATTTTTATTATATAATATGAGGCCTTTTATGCATGATTTTTACTGTTTTCCCCTGTCCCTAAGCCAGACTTTGTACCTTCAACCTTGCTTAATTCTAAGTTAAATATTTAAATAATGTAGATTTTAAGTACAAATTTTAAGATAATGTCTATTTTAATTATACGTATTATATATTGCAATATTTATTCACATTTTCTTATATTTTTCATAAATAGAACCCTTGTCCCTTGGGTTCACTGTCATTTCCGCCACACTGTACAAAATAGAATCCTGGGATCATTGTTTTAGGTTTGAATACTTAGTAACCATAGCAATAGAAACTCCACAGTGAACACATGGCTGGGTGAAAGGGTGACCTCTTTAGGGAGTGATGAAAAGAAAAAAATTCAAGGATAATATGACTAAAACTGAGAATATGTTTATAGGCTGTCATTTCCAAACGGCTCGTATTTCACATGGACGTAAAAATAACTGGATAAAATCAACGTAATAATGTATAATTTGTGTATATTTAATGCTAACTGTAAAACTAATATTAACAGGCTAACATAGCATGACATTTTAGGCCCTGTTTACACGAGAACGCTCTCGGGTGAAAACGTAAAAATATTTTATCGGATGTGCCTTTCATTTACACGGCAACGGCGTTTTTGAGGCTCAAAAACGCAAAAAAGTGAAACCACCCTCCAGAGTGGAAATCTTAAAAACGCTCCACCGCCGCGTTCCCGTGTAAACGGTAAAAACGCAAAAAGTCTGCTTGACGGTGAAGGTTGTACGCAGGCGCGTGGACTTGGTGTTGTTGTAGTATGCACTTCTAGCCGCCTGAAGTGCATACTACATTGAATTTCACACACTTTTGCGTCTCCATCTGCACGTGGATTTCCCACACAAAACGCTCGTCTAAACGCAGAATAAAAAAGATGACGCAACGCCACTTTTGCGTTTTCTCTTCAGAATCGTTTCCGTGTAAACGGAATATATGTTTATGCACAGCTAGGAGTGCATACTACAACAACACCAAGTCCACGCGCCTGCGTACAACCTTCACTGTCAAGCAGACTTTTGCGTTTTACCGTTTACACGGGAACGCGACGGTGGAGCGTTTTTAAGATTTCTACTCTGGAGGGTGGTTTCACTTTTTTGCGTTTTTGAGCCTCAAAAACGCCGTCGCCGTGTAAACGAAAGGCACATCCGATAAAATATTTTTACGTTTTCACCCGCGAGCGCTCTCGTGTAAACAGGGCCTTAGATGAAAAGGGGGGAAATGTCATTTCCACCACGGTGTTCATTGTGGTGATAAAGACAGGTTGTGGTGGAAATGACATTGTTCGTGCTAAACAGCAAATTATTTTGGGCTATAATACTAAATCGTTTATGTAAAAACAAAAAACATACAATTAATTCAATTAAGGTAGTAAGAAATATTTTATTTTTGTCTGATTTATTTTATCTGTCAGATAAAAATGCCAATATATATATATATATATATATATATATTATTCAACACAAATCATCGCACCCAACTTAAAGGAAGGTTTCTTGACAGATTGAGAAACCAACTGATACTAAAAAAACTGTTTATAGAAATGTTTTTATTTTCTGAAACTGTCTAGCTCAAAGAGTACCAGGGTTGAAGAATCACCCCTTCACCGAATGGTTCTGTGTATCACTACACAACACCCCTTTAGCAACCACTCTTAGCAATGTAAACGTTCTCTTTGATATTGTTCATCAAACCTTATAGAGTATTGCGAATGTACCTGAATTTACAGTAGATTTAACATCTTCATTCAGATTAGTCCTTTTTTGTAATAAAAAAAAATAAGTTTGAATGTCCACTATAGGCCTATCTGCTATTCATCCTTTCAACAGGGTTTTCCCATGCCCTGACACGCTAATCATTTGTTATTGCGTCTTGCTTCTCCATGTTCACATCAACTTCAGTCCTTTCTATATTAAGCTCTTCTCCACTGACTGACTCACTCATAAAGACAGTCTTTGTCACTAAATAATGTAACTGTATGTTACTGTTCATGGTCAGGGACTACTTTTTCCATCGGAAGTTTTATAATAGCAATAATGTTTTATTTGACGCCACTTCACATCGTGCCTAGCAACGCCCTTCAGCCGTGACTTATTCACGATACAGCACAGCCTCTCGAGTCGTACCTTATTGATGATATATATGATATATGAGTTAAGAACCAATTTTACTTCAGTTCAAGTCGAGCTTACTGCTCAGTGTGCACATATTCCCACAGCATTCAGACTTTATACTGCCGACGCAGTGAGAGTGTTATTGTAGTGTTATTCTGAACATCCAGTGCTTTTTGCTTTTGTACTTCTGCTCAGTTACTCATTCAGTCAGTCAGTGCACTCAGTCTCTTCTGGAAGCAGCTCGCGAGCAGCACAACAGTGCAAAAAGACCCGCAGCTACTGTCCAACTGCCTTTATTTATTCTTTCCCTTAACTTAGCCCATCAATTAACATCAGTGGAATTCAGCAGATCAGCAAGTATTGCCGCAGTCCAGGCTTGTTAAGTCCGACTCTGTGGGATAGCAATCCATAAGACTGGGTAATGCTCCGAGCCATCAGGACACACACAAACACAATGATGCTTGAGCAATTCTGTGCTCGCTCTCTCTCTTCCTCCTCCATCACATGCTGAATCCAGAAAGCGAGTCAGACTTGAGTTAGTTAATTTTGAGCTGGGAGAACCTGCAGGGAAAAAGGGTTCTCTCATGTTATTCCACAACACTTCCTCTCATTTTCTCCAATTAAAGACCTAACTCGTTTATGACATAGATCTGAATAGAATAATTTTGTACCAGATAGATATAAAATGCTATCCTGGCTAACGCCAGACCCAATTCTAGGGCTGGGTATCGATTCATATTTCGATTCGATTTCGATTCACAAGCTCTCAGTTCGATTCGATTTCGATTCTCGATTCGATTTTCGATTCCTGATTTGATTCTCGATTCAACTATAATGAAGATGTAATACAAATCCTATATTTATAATTAATAAAAAAGAACAGTGGACATAAGTTTACTAGTGGTTAATTTAAACAAAGAAATTAAGAGCCATAAACCTATATATAAAACACTTTTTATTTTAGGTACACTAAATGCATACAAAGACTAGACAGGATTTTGATGCAATATGCAAAAAAAAGTCAGAACAGTCGCACAGCTTGATCAAACAGTATCATGTTATTTTATGTGTAAGATAGATAAATATAAATAAATAAAATATATAAATATTTAGACATTTTTTACATTGATCTTACCTAAATAATAATGTATTTTTTTGTTAAGAGTTTATGTATGGATGCTTGATTTTAATTTTTGAATTAAATTGAAAAAAGTAGCACAAATAGAATAAAGACACAAATTAAGAGACATTTTGTGGTAGTTTTTTGGGTATGTCAGAAATACTACAGAACTGAATAAAGTAATCCAATGAAAAATAACACTGGGTAGTCATTTTAGTCCAGACTGAATTAAATACAAAGGCTGTTAATTCTGATTGCTTACAATTAATAATAGATTCTGTTGTTATGACAACAGAATTAATGACTGACACAAATGGCTGCGTTCACTTTAAGAACTAGTGCGCGAATCCATTACTGTTGCATTAACTTTCTTTCACACGCGTTTAATGCTAATTTAAGACATTACCGACTGTCTTTATGAGGTTACTCACCAAGACCAGTTTTGACATAATGTTGCGTGTTTTAACTGTTTAAGCGATATAATCCAGGGATAAAACTTTTCCGGCGAGCTGTTTGTGAGGCGGATTTAGGCTGTGCACCCAGTGCAAGACATCTCTAAGTGTGCACGAGCACAGGATGGTTTAACATTGCTTGTGCAGATAAATGATAAACGTTAGTTACGATCATAGGTCACGATGCAATGCTGGCCCGATTGTGCAAGTGAATAATTCCGTCATGTCCCGACTCCTAAACGCGTGTGTGTATTGGCAGCTGCAGCGCTTGACTAGTGCAGAGAGACGAGAAGATGCAGCACCGCGTCCGAAAGTCCTTTATATGGAAAAAATCGATTCGTGGCCGTTGAGAATCGATTTTGAATCGACCACATTTTAAAAAACGATTAATCGAAAAATCGATTTTTTTGCCCAGCCCTACCCAATTCTGGTTGAGAGTTGGGTCTGGGGACCCCATGTTCATTTTCTCTTATTTGAGGCGTGGTTTACGAATGCCCGGCGCTGTTTATTGGGTGCTAAGAATGTCTATCAAATGCGCCTGTACGGAGCTCATAGCCAATCGTTTCAATTAAAAAAAAAAACACAAGTATTAAGTACAGTTTAACATAAATGTCGAAATTGTTATTTGCATTAGAAATTTGCGCTTGTACTTCACAAGTTTAAAAAAAATTAAAAAATGTAATTTAAAGACTAAAGTGTCAACAACTTTAATCTGGTGCGTGTGCACAGCTGAAAGTTTTGCTACTAAAGCGGTAGCTGTATGTTGATATTGAAAAGGAACACAATTTATTGGCACTGTGACAACCACAGTAGGTAGTCTACAGGCATAATGGCAATATGATATTAAAGGGTACCTATTATGGATTTTTGAAAATTGCCCTTCATGTAGTGTTTAACATAGATCTAAGTGAACGAAAACATCCTGCAAAGTTTTAAACATGAAAGTTCATCGTATACAAAGTTATTGTCTCTCAAAAGTAAGAGTCGACTCTGAGACGCTGATATGAATCGTTCGAAGAACGATGCTTTTCCTTTGTCTGGTTGACGTCAACTTGACAAGTTATTTGAATAAGAAACGCCCACTTATTGCGCTCGGAGACGCCAGGGAAAACCGGAGCTCCAGGGGTGGCGGGCAAATCTGAAACTGGCCCAGGACGGGCCACCCTGCCTAGGCTGGCCAGGGAGGTCTGAGAGCATGGAGGTTTGGACCCACCGCACCTTTTTGGACTCTGTCGTTTTTCGAGATCTGGCAATCATGTCGACGAGACGCTGTGTTTTGAAGTGCGACGCAAAAGCGAACTTTTTTCACCTGCCAAGTCAGGAGTATTTGAAGACTAAGTGGCTGCAGTTCATATATACAAGTACTGCTATACCACACAAGTATAGCCCAAACCTTGTTCTGTGTTCGCGTCATTTTGAAGATGATTGCTTCACAAACCTAAACGCTATAAAGTATGGATTCGCGAGCCGGCTCTATCCTAACGAGCTGAGGATCTGAATCAGGTGTGTTAAATAAGGGAGACATACACAATATGCAGAGCAGTGGGTCGCGAGGACTGGAGTTGAGAACCCATTTTAAGGTAATAAGAGTTCCGTTTTCGGCAATATCTGCACAGAGAATACCAATCACAACTGACTAGGTCATCTGAGCAATCACCGCAGATTAGCGTCACGCAAAGGCGGGTTTTGGAAAAGGACTCGCTTAACGATTCATATGGGAGTCGGTGGGCAAATCAGGTAAAAATAAATGCATATTATAAGACAACAAAAGTGTTTTTTGTCATTGCATGCTTGTAAAACTGTTGTTGGGGACTCCCAGAACAATATTAGGAACATTTTAAATGCCATAATAGGTACCCTTTAATAAATACCACTTTTAAATGGACTTCGTCGAACGACGATGCCTAGCAGGTTGGTAATATACAACTCCGTGGCTATCATGTCTTGCCACTTTTTCCCTCATCCAGGCCTCGGGACTGCCGAACAGAAGTTGGTATCGACAATTCTTTATCGCATTTTCTTTCTCGGGACAGAGCTGAGCGGCAGATATTCCAAGGTTGACCGCCTCCTGTACTGGTCCTCCTTTAGGGCGATTAATGGAGAGACAACAATATCGACTGGGGTCTCGCGAAGTTTAATGCCAAAAGCTGCTCTTTTTTCAAAATAAACTTGCATTCTAAACTACTTAGAACAATATATAAGGTTGCATCAAAAGGTAGCTTTGCGTCTACTGCCATGTTGAAGATATAAACAAACTACTTTGGTGGGTCGCATAGATGTCATCGTCTTGCTGCTCCCTCCCCGTTCTGTGATTGGTTCCCTAAATGAGGTGAAAATCTGACCATGGTATCCAGACTGTCTTCAGCGTATGGGGAAACCCAGGCAGCATGGGGAAACCCAGACTAATAAAATACGAAGAGAAAAGAAAATGTATTCCATTTTTATTAGCCACATAAAGTGCATTAAATATTAAGCTACTTAAAAGGGGATTTATAATGCCCCTTTTCAAAAATTTTCATGTATTTTATTTTGTTGCAGCACATATCTTCCTAGTCTGTCCGTAACGCTTTGTTTACTTCTGGTCTCTGAAGTCCCTCCTTTCTTAAAGTGAAATGTGCTCTGATTGGTTAGCTGAACCAGAGTGTTGTGATTGGTCAACCGCTTCGAGCGTGTTTGAGAAATGTCACGCCTCTCACCATAACACAACCAGGTCCCGCCTCTTTGTTCTGTGCATGTCTTGGACAAGAATTGTTTAAATGAGGAATTTTTTTTGATGTGTACTTTACCGAAGGAAACCACAAGACAACAATCGTGGCGTTTCAGGGAGTTCAGAAACAGTGCACGCTGATATAGAGAATAACTACCTTTGGAGTGAATTTGTACTTTGTAACCTTTTTCATGCTCTTTTTCATTGATTTTGTAAAAAAAAAATGTTTCTGCCAGTTCTCTCCTTCAAAGGGAAAAGATTTCTGTAAACCCACTGGTCACCTGACTCATGGTTGGTGTGTGCAATTCTCCAAAACTGGAAGATTTTTCCAACATTTAAAAGAGAAGAGGAATTAGAGAGAAACAAGAATAAAAATACAAGTATGTGATTTTTGGAATCTGATCACGAAATCCAGATTGCATTTAATCAGTTGCTACCCAGCACTGAAAACAATGTAGAACGCAGCAAGTCATTCAGACAAGGCAGCTGGTGCTTTGCATGTTGTCATATTGCAAATAAATGCAGTGGCAAAGGCAGATTAATATGATCCGAGTGCAATAAGACGGTTTATGGCACTCACTAGCCCTAGAGGCCAATAGTAAAAGTCATGGCAAGCTGTCGAAGGCAAGACTAGAGGCCTGTTTAACAGAGTGAGCTTGAATGTGACTGATTTCAGATGATCAGTCTGGCAGATCAGGGAGTTCTGTTTGTTTTATGTCAAGGAACCGTTGGAGTAACCCGATTCAGACCTGCTTGATTTAGAACAAATTTAAGTGGAAATTGAGGACTGTGATGCTTATTTTCTGGTCTAAATATTGTCAAAAATTGTAAAAAAACCCCCCCAAAAATAAACAATCAAAAAAGGAGATGTTTCAAACAGTCGCATCATTTACTGTTTATTTTTTATATTTCAGACGTTTAAATAATCACATCAACGAAATAATGTCTCTGGTAGCCATCTTTTATCGTCATACATTAACTCACAAAAAAATACACTTTAGCATGCTTTTTTAAAAGAGTACTTATTATGGAAATTATATACTTTAAAAGAATATACTTAAATATACACAATAAAAAAAATGATTATTTGGTGAAGTAAATACTAGTGAAAAAAACCAAATGTAATTTACTTGAAAAAGTTAGTTCAGGCAAGAATTAAAAAAACTAAGTAAATTTCATATCAGTACTGAATTCAAGTGAGTAGAAATGAAAGTGTAAATATCAACTCAATAAAATTAAGTAAAAATTACTCAACTTTTCTGATACTGGGGTTCCCATCATGCACTGGACCTTGAATAATTAATGAGGCTCATTTTTCACTGGTTTCCAGCTGTATTTACACTGTATTATCATTGATTTTTGTTGTCAGTATTAGTAAATTGCCATTTTGTGACATTTTGAGGATTTTTTTTTCTCTAAATGACACATTCAAACACAAAAACGACCCATCAAATGTTACCGCCATTGTGTATTGTCTACCAAGTATTGAGGTGTTTGCATTCACATGAGGCTTAATGTCTGACATGATGTATGTATAAATTACTTAGATGATAAGTAAAGCACATACTATAAATGACTAATAAAATTCAAGATTATTGTTTTAGTGAAATGTAATACAAAGGCAAAGGAAATCGATATGAATCAACCTTTTACTAGCCGAGTTAAAATTACTTATTTTTTGTAAAGTTTACTTAATTCCATATTCCAAGTAAATTTAACTTAAAGATTTCTAATTAAAGCTACTGATAAATATGTTTAGGTTTTTACTTGGCAAATCTTTGTAAATTTACTAGAATTTTCCGAGTGAGATAGTTTAGCAAGGTTTTTTCAAGTAAATCCTACTCCAAATTTTTACAGTGTAAACTGAATGTATAGTTTTGAACACTTCATTGCATGTTAATTGCAATTTAAATTTATATTAAATGCATTTAGCTGAACTTTAGAGAGTTTTTGTAACTCGCTTAACTTAAGGGTGTCTTAATGTGTAATTTCACCTTCTGTGTTTGTAATATGGCTTATTGAATGTACTGACAAGATAATAAAGCATACTTCTTTATAGCACGAAAAAATATAAACACAGTTATGTACTTCAAAGTAAAATTTTAACATTATTGCAAAGTGCACATTTAAGTGTGTTAATAAACGATCATGAAAGTGTACTCTCTTAAGTACAATTATGTGGCCCTTTATTTGATAAATATTATATTATTTGCCTACTCCCAGTTAAGACTGAATGGGAATGACACTTTTGTAACAGCATAGTGTTTCACAGAGACACTGGATCCCCTTACAGCAGCTCCTCACGACCATGCAAATTGGAAATTACGTTTAACACTAGTCATTCGAGCGCACATTCAGAAGGCACTGACAATCCACAGAGAGGCAGTTTTAAGTTAAAATCTTCAGAATGTCTTGCTGCCAGTCTGTCTTAATGGAAAGCCATTAATGCTGGAATGCCTGAACAAATGCTTCGGCTTGCAGGAATCGCATTTGTTACCGAGGGCATTTGTTATTGAAATGGGTGGCGTGCTGCTATTTTGCACATATGTGCATGAATAATATCCCCAAATCCAGCAAGTTTATTTATGGCGAGAGGCTTTGTGTCTGTCTCCAGTATTTTATTTGTTGGGAAAACTCTGTTGCTTTGAGTCCTAAACAAACATCCTTGTCTTTGTGTGTGTTTATTTCTTTATTGCTTAGCTGTGGCAGAAACATTTTTGGTAACAAGGTTACATTAGTTAACTACATTAGCTAACATAAACTAATATGAACTGCACTTCTACGGCATTTATTAATCTTTGTTAATGTTACCATACTAATACATTATTAAAATTAAATGTTGTAATAACATTAGTTAACCCTCTGGGGTTGTTCGGCCCAAATGGACCCGAAGAATTTAAATTTTTTTTTTTTTTTAAAAATCACAGCTTCCTCGGAATGGTACGAAATTTGGTGACTTTGTTGGTATTTGTTTGAACACACAAAAAAATTGGGAACAGGATGTGAATAGTCTAAGTGGTTGTAAAAAAAAAAAAAAAAAATAGTCACACTTGGGGTGTTCGGGTCCAAATGGACCCCCATGGAAAATGAATGGGAATTGGCAAAAATGTGAGGTTTTTTGTGCGTAAAATCTACAAATCAGTCACAATCTTGAAAAAAAAGCACACAACAGTGAAGGGGTGAATCTATAAAATATCAAGAGTGCAAAACAGACACATCCAGACACACACACACACACACAAACACACTTTTATACACAAACACACCAAAAAATTCAGATTATACATGTGTTTTGCATTTTTAAAATGCTCAGTTTGTCCACCAGATGGCATCCATCTGAGTTCAAAAATTGCTTTTATGAGGCCTAGGCTTGACTCTAAAATGAAATACAGCTTTTAAATATATATATATATATATATATATATATATTAGGGCTGTGCAAAGTTAATTGCGATTAATCGCATCCAAAATAAAAGTCTGTGTTTACATAATATATTTGTGTGTGCTGTATATAATTATTTTGTATATATAAATACACACACATGTATGTATATATTTAAGAAAATGTGTTATTCATATAGAACATATTTATATTTATATAATATAGATTATGTATTTATATATATATACAGATTTTAAGCGCAAATAATTCTTAAATATATACATGCATTCATAGGTATTTATATATACAAAATAATTATATACAGCACACACAAATATATTATGTAAACACAGACTTTTATTTTGGATGTGATTAATCACAATTAACTTTTGCACAGCCCTAATATATATATATATATATATATATATATATATATATATATATATATATATATATTTAAATATTTTTTCTATTATGTTCAATGGGGGGAAATTTTGTCATAATTATTGCATTAATACTAATTATATTTTTTTTATTTTTGAAATTTTCTCAAAACACTAAAAAAGAAAAGAAAAAATATTATAAAAAACGAGTTAAAAAAAATCATGATTTTTTTATTATTCTTTTTTTTTTAATATGAATCCCGCCCTCTGGGTCCATTTGGACCCGAACACCCCGAGTGTGACTCTGAAACGAACAACCCCAGGGGGTTAATCTGATCTGAGTGTAGTTTTTGACAAAAGCACGTCTTTTCTTAGTTTTTTGCTCAAAATGTTGTTGTTTTTATGAAACTCACCCACATTTCATTGTAGACAAAAAAGGAATGCATTAAGCAGAGTCTGTGTTCTTTCTTTTGATTCATTGCATGTTCAGATATTCATAAAACATTAAAATTGAATGTTCAAAAATGCTGGCTGTGGCTGCCAACTTTGAAAATATAAACACTGATGGGGGATGAGTTAATAATGTTGACAGATTAAACCTTATTGTAAAGTGTCACCCAATTTTTCCACTAGTCACTTTCACATTATAGACCAGCAAGTGATATTCTAGAGTGAAAGCATCTTCTATTCTTGTATAATTATTTTTCATGGAGCTTATGAAAAAATGCATATCACCTTGACATTCATGTGTCTTTTTACCCATGAGAACAGTAGCCCTCCAGAAAAGACGGATGAGGTATTAATCTCAGTCTCAAATGTTGATCCTGTTCCGTCACATTAGCTAATGAAGACCGTTTGGAAGCGCCACCTCTTAAAATGCTGCAATGGCACTTTCATGGGAACGCCACGTCCTATATGTACCTGGCCGAGGACACCAACAGTCTATAGAGTTTGTGAGACAAAGAGAAAGAGATGGTCACCTTACCCTGGGCTCATTGTGACAGCTGGCAGCCGCTGCAGTCACCTGAGCGGCCCATCGGAAATCAATAAGCTCACTCTTTAATTGTGTAAGAAAAGAGATTCAGTGTTTACGGCACCACATCATCTGTTAGGACAACTTGACTTTGGTTCCACCGCTCGTGATTGCTGATCACGGGACAGATTATTGCAATGGAGCTTTTCTATCTGTATTTTCAGGCTCCATTTAAAATGCATAGAGCCAAAGTGTTCCTGCTAGAGGCGTTTTGTATAAGAGCAAACTGCTACAGGCGTCCCCGGCTTATTAATGGTGTTTGGTAGGGCAAGTATGACTATTAATATTGCAAGTCTTGTGACTAAGTTGGATTGAATTTGCACTTGTAGTGTACTATGAAAAATAAAAACAATGCTTGCAATTAGATAATATAATGGTACTGAAATGAAAGACCGCTTAATTGGATAGTTCACTAATTACTCACTGTGTCATTTCTAACCTGGCTGTAAGACTTTCATTCATCTTCGGAACACAAATGAAGATATTTTTAATGAAATCTGAGAGATTTCCGTCCTTCCACTGAAAGTCCATTCACCAAAAACGTTCATAAAGAGATCGTAAAAAATAAGTCCACATGAATATAGTGGTTTAGTCCAAGTCAGACACTTTATATGATATTTAATAGGGGCGGACAGAGTACACAGCTTTATTAATTGAGTAAAAGTACAGATACCCCTTGCTTAATTTTACTCAAGTACAAGTAAATGTACTCAATCAGATGTCTACTTAAGTGAAAGTACTGAAGTTCTTGCTTTTAAAAGTACTTGAGTATCAAGAGTACATTTTTGCATTATTACTGTCACAGTGCTTACATTTATGGACGGAAACGTCCAACATGGAGTTATGAAAAATGTTAAAGGGTTAGTTCACCCAAAAATGAAAATTCTGTCATTATTTACTCACCCTCAAGTTGTTCCAAACCTCTATGTGTTTATTTGTTCTGCTGAACACAAAGTAAGATATTTGGAAGAATGTTTTAATCAAACAGGTCTCATTCCCCATTGACTAGGAAAAAATACATACTATGGTAGTCAATGGGGAATGAGATCTGTTTGATTAAAACATTCTTCCAAATATCTTCCTTTGTGTTCAGCAGAACAAATAAACACATAGAAGTTTGGAACAACATGAGGGTGAGTAAATAATGACAGAATTTTCAGTTTTGGGTGAACTAACCCTTTAATGTTAGTACCTTGGAGAATGTAAAAGGACTTGAAAGTAAAATCAAGTCATTTTCATCTTTTTACCATGTTGGTTTTTTAACATTTCAAGAAAATTTCATAAAATTCAGAAAATTTTGTCTGGCGAGGTGGGGCCACTGGTTGGTACATTCCCGGGATTGACCTGCTTCGTCTTCATCCATTGTTTCGTCCATGGTTTCGTCTCTTATCTAAATCTGACCATGGAGTTGACTTTGGCGGCAAAAGGTGATTGCTGATTGGCTGTCCCAATCAGTGGCGCCTGCACCTTTTCAAAAGGTACACTTTTGTACTCAAAGGCAGCATATTGGTACCTTAGTGGTACATATTAGCACCTAAAATGGACATATTAGCTCATGAAATTGACATATTAGAACATAAAATGTACATATTACCACCTAAAATGGACATATTGGCTCATGAAATTGACATATTAGCTCCTGAAATTGATATATTAGCACCTAAAATGTACATGTTAACACTTAAAATGTACATATTAACACTTGAAATTTACATATTAGCACCCAAAATGTACACATTAACACCTAAAATGTACATACTAGCTCATGGAATTGACACATTAGCTCCTGAAATTGACATATTAGCACTTAAAATGTACATATTAACACCTAAAATGTACTTATTAGCTCATGAAATGGACAAAAGTGTACCTTTTGAAAAGGTACAGCCCCAGTGACAACTTTTGTACCTTTTTTTCTGAGAGTGCATGTAGTTGAAAAGTTACTTATAGTCAGTAGAATGTCTAAAGTGGACTATCGAAATAAAGTGTTACCTTTAACTGTACTTGCTGAATTCATAAAAAAACAAACCTCATTGGTTCTTGCGGAAGCGCAAACATGTTGGCAATACATGCATAAATAAACCAGTGGTTCTCATTGAGCTTCCATTTACTAAATTGAATGCTGTAAACATTGTTCGCTGATCAGATTAGATCAATGATGAATGAATGTATGAGGAATGTATTTATTCATTTAAACGAAAGAATATTAGATTCATTTATGAATTTATATTGGTAGCAGTCCCAATTTACATACAATGTACTTATAGTAATTACAATAACCCTTAAAGGGATACTCCACTTTTTTTGGAAATAGGTTCATTTTACAACTCCCCCAGAGTTAAACAGTTGAGTTTTACCGTTTTTGAATCCATTCAGCCGATTTTCTGATATTTAGAAAAATATCAGTAACCAGACAGTTTCTGGTCTCATTGACTTCCATAGTATTTTTTTTTCCTACTATGGGAGTCAATGAGACCAGAAACTGTCTGGTTACTGATATTCTTCTAAATATCAAAAAATCGACTGAATGGATTTGAAAACGGTGAAACTCAACTGTTTAACTCTGGGGGAGTGGTAAAATGAGCCTATTTCCAAAAAAAGTGGAGTATCCCTTTAACCTACCCCTAAACCTTACCTTAATCCATGAAGTTACCTAATATTGACCAGTCCTTACTTAGGTAAGTACACGTAAATACAAGTACTGTCAAATATTGTGCAACCTCAATATACTAAGTCAGACATTTGATTATTATAGATAAAGATAAAGCAGTACTGTATGTATCTTCAAAATGCAAATTTTTCAACTCCTTTTTTAAAAGATTGTTGTTTTCTTATGCTCACTGCTACAGTTTTTCAAATGCAAAGCTTACATGCAACTCTAAAATACGAAAGTCTGATTTCATTATGTTTTGTTTGCGATTGCATTTTTTTTTGTCCGTTTGTTCGCTTCATCAGCAGTCTCCAGGTGTCACCGGTAGGTGCTGAGATGCAGAACCATCCAGAATGTGCAGTCTCTCTTGCCACATGCTGTGTCTGTACCTTTTCATGCATTTCTTATTAGCCAATCACCTAGGGAGCGAGCAAGATCCAGAACCCTGATTGGGCCCCTGGTGCCTAATCAAGTGCCTTAGCCACCGTTGGGCATTTGCATCATTTGATAAAGGGACGCTGCCACCACAGCTGCCCTTCATCTGTCACTAGTGTGATTTCTGCCCTTTTGCACCGCAAATTTATGCTGTAAAATGCATAAATGGCTCCAGCAAGCACAGCATTAATGACATATTTTATAGGCTAGAAACATGAAGTGTCCTATGCCTCCATAAAACAAACAGTTACCATTTTATCTGACTAACGCACTTGCTGTTGCTTTATTATTATTATAATAATTTAGAAAATCCTTGAAATTCCTGCAAAGTGTTGCTAATTTCAAGCGTGCTGCGGTATTCATGGAGGCTGGGAGCATGAAGGTCTTTCACTGATTGTTTTCTCTTTCTTTCTTTTTTCCCCACTGAGCTGATTTGAGAGAAAAAGATGCTTAATTATTTATACCCGTCTGTTACGGCAGAAAAATCATAAGGACACTAACATGCTACAACAGGGTAAATCTAATATTCACCCCATCTTTTGTCAAGTTCGGATGTTATTCTTGTGGAAATTCCTCTTCTGTCAACTCATGTTATAGTCTGGGGACGCGCAAAGCTGAAGTGAATTCTGAACAGGTGATTTTTTTTTTTTCTCTCTCTGTCTTTCTGTCTCAATTTTTCTGTCACTGACTCTTTAACGCTCCTTTCTT
Organism: Cyprinella venusta; assembly: GCA_038021265.1. NCBI lineage: Eukaryota > Metazoa > Chordata > Actinopteri > Cypriniformes > Leuciscidae > Cyprinella > Cyprinella venusta. The sequence continues at coordinate 8,917,950 of CM075864.1, read as the reverse complement.
TACAGCTGTCTCTTACTGACACACATACTCACACACACTCTCTTTCTTTCTCAAAGCTTCAATGAGAAATAATAGTGTTGAACTGTGACGATATACTTGGTCAGTAAGCACGACTGAGAATTCAGTATAGAGTCTTTAATAAACTTTCACTCAGGAGAATACAGGAACAGGAGTAATAAACACTAACCGAACAAGCAACATTAACGCAAGACAAAACACTGGGGAGAACTAAGGGCTTAAGCACACAAGGAGTGTCAATCAACTGAACAGAAACCGGTGCATGAAATGAATTAACAACCGAGGAAACTAGGGTACGTGTACACAACAACGACGATATGCTTAAAATAGAGAATTTTTTCCTTTGAGTTTTTTGCGTACCGATGACACCATTGTTAAATTGATCCCTATACGCGGATCCGCGAAATCGACTAATACGCTGTATTCTGCTGCCAGGCCATTAGATGGCGATGAAACACTATAGACTGAACACGTAATACGCATGTGCGTGACGTCATCGCCTTCAGAGATTTGCGTTTTTGTTGTTTACACGGAGACCATTTTCAAAAATGTGCATTTTGAAACCAGATTTCAAATGTTTGCGTTTCAAAACGTATAAAAAGTTTTACGTTTTTAGTTGAAAATGGTGTCGTGTAAACAGGGAAAACAGAACACAGGCAACTGGGAACAGAGTGAAAACGAAACCTAAACATAAGAGAATATGTTATATTGGTAACACTTTACAATAAGGTTCATTAGTTAACATTAGTTAATGTATTTACTAACATGCACTAACCATGAGCAATACATTAGTTACTGCATTTGTTCATCTTTGTTAATGTTAGTTCATGAAAATACAGCGGTTCATTGTTTGTTCATGTTAGTTCACGGTGCATTAACTAATGTTAACAAGATTTTAATCAAGTATTAGTAAATGTTGAAAATAACATTAACAAAGATTAACAAATGCTGTATATGTGCTATTCATTATTAGTTCATATTAACTAATGTAGTTAACTAATGTTAACTAACGAACCTTATTGTAAAGTGTTACCGTTATATTAAAGGAGTAGTTCACTTTTAAAAAAAAATAATTTATGCTGATAATTTACTCACCCCCATGTCACCCAAGATGTCCACGTCTTTCTTTCTTCAGTCAAAAAGAAATTAAGGTTTTTGATGAAAGCATTCCAGGATTTTCTGCATATATTGGACTTCAATGGGAACCAAACAGTTCAAGGCCCAAATGAGAGTTTCAATGCAGTTTCAAAGGGCTTTAAACGACACCAGACGATGAATAATGGTCTTATCTAGGACACTTCGAGTCATAACTTGAAAAAAAGATTTGTTCATTTTGATGAACACGTTTGAACAGGAGAGTCACAAGCATTTGTGCTTATAAAACTTAAACTTTTTTATTTATTTTTTAAATGACCGATCGTTTCGCTAGATAAGACCCTTATTCATCGTCTGGTGTCGTTTAAAGCCCTTTGAAGCTGCACTGAAACTCTCATTTGGACCTTGAACCGTTTGGTTCCCATCAAAGTCCATTATATGGAGAAAATCCTGGAATGTTTTCATCAAAAACCTTAATTTCTTTTCGACTGAAGAAAGAATGACATGGACATCTTGGATGACATGGGGGTGAGTAAATGATCAGGAAAAGCTTTTTTCAAAAGTGAACAAGTCCTTTAACAGGGATGAGCAAAATTAACAATTCCTTTCAATTCACTATTTCTAATAGGAACTGAACTAATTCAGAAATCAAGTACTGTACATTTGTTTTCTGTGCTGTGGAAATGTTCCTCTGAGAGAAGCGAGGCCTTCCCTTATATAAAAATATAAAATATAAAAAGTTGGCACATGAGAACAAATCATGTTTGATTGAGTCGGCAGCTTTTTAAAGATACCCATGGGGTCTCCTCAAAACGGTTTTTGTCTTGCACTGCACATTTTGGGTTTAAAAGTACAGCCTGCTACAGTCTGTTGTTGTTCACTGTTTAGATTTGATCACTCTAAAAAAAAAAAAAAAAAAACTCCAAGGAATGACTTCATTTGGTATTCACTAAGGATAGCTTTTTAATTTTTGTAACAGCCTCACAATATAAACTCCCTGCCACTCATTGCTCCCTGAGAATTTACATATAAAGTGTCTGATAAGCATATTTATGTGTTGGCTGTGTGTGTTTGCACATTACAATGGTGAACATAAAAGAGGGGAGGGGTGGGTGGGGGTGCGAGCGATGTGTTTTGGATATCTATTAAAAAAAGGAAAGGAAAAAAATGTATGCGAGCGCTTTAGGGATACGGGATGGGGTGTGTGATTGTGCGAGCGAAAGAAAGAACGCATGCAGGAGATCCGTCTCAGCATTGTCAGGAGGATTTACGGCGCAGGTGTGTAGCCATCAATCACGTCGGCGTATGCCAAAGACAACTTTGTGTCTCGCTGCCATTTGTACGGCTGTCCACACAAATTGATCCTTAACAAGACACTTCTCCTCCCCTTCTGAAGGGACACTTGCCTTTTAACAGATCCATGAGCGCTGTGCTTGTTTACCCTAATGCTGGGGAAAAATTTGATTTGACACTTTGCAAATGGTTGCTTCCAGCACACCAAAACCAGAAACGATTCGCTGATGTTAACCAGCTAGGACTGTATTCTGACTGGCTTTGATTTATAGGGGGTAAATGTGCATTTGTTTTGTGTAGTTGAGATGAATATTATTTACTGAACTGAGATTTTTCTGTTTGCTGCTGACATGTTTTTCTTCACTTTTATGGTTGCATGCATGAATTTCGGGGATTGATAGGTTCCTTCCTTGTAATTAGTCATGTATAAGCAGATGTTAAACGGATACTGCTGTGTCTAAGCTGTTTTTCCAAATCTTACTTTGAATAGGTGGAAGAAAATAATATATAGTACATTCCTCTGTGGAAAAAAGTATATATTAGCATTTAAGCATTTAAAAAAACAAAACAAATGGCCGATGTGTCTCTTTCCACTGTAGAAAAATGCCAAAAGTTGTGCCGATCACACCTTTCAGAGCCTGAGTTTTCCCATTTATTTTGTAAAAATTGTACACCTGACTCGAGTAAGTATATTTTTTCTGCCCGACAATTTTTGATAAATGAGTATAAGTGCAATTCACTACAATATTGATGAAGTTCCACAATATCGATGAAGTGACGTTTCACTCATAGTTACTGCAGGCCGGACACAAAAGAAAAGGAAGTATCATCAGCCAAATTTGAAATGGCTCAGCGATTTACTGTATTATTAACTTTTAAGATGAAAAATGATTTGAAAATGATAGCTTTGTTATATGTTAAATGAGTATATATTTGAGATTGCCAATATGAGCCAGATGCTGAATGTACTGGGAACTGAGCTCTGATGAGGACAGTGATGATGGTATAAAACATCTGTTTAAACTGAATCCTTCCAAGCTCCAAAAGGTAAAAAAATACGCTATATTTGATTCTTCTGTAATTATAACTCTAAAATCAGGAGAATTTTATACTATAGCGACAGGTCTGTGCTAGATGTAGACCTGAGTATGTAATACTGATTGGCGAAACATTCATGCATTTAAAGGCACACTATGCAGGAATTCCATTTTTGTCAAACAGCGACCCCTAGAGTCGCTATGGAGTACTTGTATTTAAAGTTAATGCCCAGCCTGTTCCTATCCCAAGGCATCATATACGACGCTTTTGCCAATGCACATGGCACCCTTTAATGTCAATATGAGACGCAGATATTTATGAGGCAGAAGGCGCCTCCTAGTGGTCTAACCCTAACTCTACCCCAGACCTAAACCTACCATAACACGCTAAAGGGTGCCATGTGCATTGGATATCTACGCTTTGTTAAAAGCGTTGTAAATGACGCCTTGGTATGAGAATGCGTTGCAATATCGTAAATACCACTCACGGCCTAATACCCCTTCGAAGCTGATATATTATGGTACAAATCTTCCATAGTGTGACTTTAAAGGGATACTTCACTTTTTTGGGAAATAGGCTCATTTTACAACTCCCTCAGGGTTAAAAGTTTGAGTTTTACCGTTTTCTAATCCACCCAGCCAAATTTTCTGATATTTAGAAGAATATCAGTAACCAGACAGTTTCTGGTCTCATTGACTTCCATTGTATATTTTTCCTACTATGGAAGTCAATGAGACCAGACACTGTCTGGTTACTGATATTCTTCTAAATATCAGAAAATCATCTGAATCGATTCGAAAACGGTAAAACTCAACTGTTTAACTCTGGGGGAGTTGTAAAATGAGCCTATTTCCCAAAAAAGTGGAGTATTCCTTTAAGGGTTAACTCTGGACTGGTTTCACAGACAGGGTTTAGAATAGTAGATTAAGCCAGGGTTTGTCTTAGTTTAATTTGGACTTTAAAGTAGCTTTTATAAACATGCATTTATAAACAAACATTACTTGTGTGCATATTGATGGCAGTGACATATTTTAAGATCTGTCAGTGCAAGTTGCTTTCAGTTAAAACAGCTAAAACATGCATTATGTCGCACTTTACCACTACACAGTACCAGCTCGCCTCGACTCAGCTCAGCTCGCCTTTGTTTGGTTTTCCACGGTGTACCACTTTTTTTTGTATCGCCTCTAGCGAGGTTCTGATCGAGCTGCGGCGATACTAAAATGTGTCATGAAAATAATGCAGACTGCTGATTGGTCAGAGAGAATCGTCACTATTCACTGCGTCATCATTGCATGCGCCAGATGGAGTATACAGAATAACCCCGCAATTTTTAAATAGTTTGGCCAGAGGTAGTTTCTAAATGTACTACTATTATTATGACAACTCGGAAGAATACGCCGTGGTCAAACAAGGAGGTGCAGACTTTCCTTTGTTTGGTTGCCAAAGAGAGGATCCAGCGAAAGCTTGATGGGGCAACGAGGAACGAAAGGCGTCGCTATGACGACTGGGTACTATTTGTGGCGGTACTGTCTGCAATGGAAAAAGCTGAGTCAGGGCGAGTCGAGCTGATAATGGAAAAGTGCCAATAGTTTGGAACTAGGCTTAACTGTATGTTCACATCGCCGGCGACTTGAGCTTCCAAAGCGTCCTGAAGTCATTCATTTTCAATGGAAGCTGGCTTTTCTCAGCTGCAAGGATCGTCAAATTCATCGGCTTTCAGGTGTTTTGAGCGTTTTGAGCGTCAATCAGAAAGTTGAAAGAAGCTCAACTTTCTGGTAATGAGCTGTGACGCGGTTCAGCGGCAAGCAGCGGCAAAACACCAGCAACTAATCGGAATAGATGTCCTTCATTCACGCTGGCTGATTCTGGAGAAACATGAATGTAAACTTTTGTTCCTACCAAAACATTAGCTACGAGAAAATGGAAGAGAAGCTAATAATCGCCGTTGCTGTGATTCCTACTGGTTTCGTATCATTTACGTTGTTTGCTTATAGGGACCGCATGAGCGCAACTTTTATTTGAAATGTTTACGAATGCTCGTTTTAAAGCGGGAATGCAATTAATTTGCTCGCGGTGACACCGATTTGACCGCAATAATAATAATAATAGCTAACTATTTTTTTTTCCCGACCAAATGTGACCAAAACGGTTCTAAAAATGCTGTCATTATAAAAGGTTTTTTTATGTATTGCTTGTTTATTACATTTCATGTTGTGACACTTCTATTCTCCCTGCAACATCAGAGCGTTCAAAGCGTCCAATGCGTCAACAAGCTTCCCCGTACTTTTTGACAAGCGTCCCTGACAGGGTGGCCAGAGCTTCTTTGACGCTCAAGTCGGCGGCGGTGTGAACGTACAGTAAGCCGTATGTGTGTGTGAAACCAGGGCATTATTTTTGAATAACACTATAGCCGTTTCTCAATACCAAGTACGCAGACTTCGGACTTGCGTCCTTGGTAGTTCAGACTTGCCTAGTTCGACTCCGGAGAACGAACACCCGAGGACGAGAGGACGCAAGTCCGGTTCTTCTGCAAATGGAACAGAGCGTACTTGATCGCGTCACTCAGCAGCACGCTCTACTCCGGTTATCTCTTTAAATTATAGCCTATATTTTAGGCAACGATAAAACGAAATTTGCTACAACTCTGCATCTTTTCGTAAACAATAAAACGAAATATGTTATAAAACACCACTCTGCCTCTTTTCATTAAGAAAAAAACAAATTATTAGCCTAATGGCCAACGCGATTCTCTTCACTGCATATATTTATAACAAAATGAACATGATCTTTTTGTTTTCATTTTAAAAATATGAAACATTGATTTTTATTGACATTTATCAAACAGAGACAGGGTTATGTCATTTTATTTTATTTCTCATATAGTGCAGATAATATAAAAAAATGTTGTTAAAGTTAAATAGCCATAAAGTTATGAAACCTCAAACTTTTTTTGCCATGGAACAAACTATAGTTCAATGAGACCAAAATTCCTCATTATTATAGCTCAACAGGCCCCTTTTCTACCCCTTTTCTGATGTGCTTCTGTGAGCAACCCGTTTCGAAGCGTCCCCTTTAAATATAAAGGAGTTGCGTCTTTCCCCGCCCGCTCTCCAGGTCGCTGAGTTCACGGTCGGTTCAACTCCCCGTGTTCGGCCATTATTGTAGTTTGATAAGAGATATACGATTACTATAGTTTCAAAGAACATTTTTATTCACACGTCAACAAAATGTCAACAAAAGACTTGTCCATCAAGCGTTACGTATTCGAGCCAGAGCGAGCGATTTGAAAAAGACGACGACGAACCTGCAGAACAACGTCTTCATATGGATGCAGTGGTATGTAAAGTTAACTATGTTGTGTTATTAGTGAAAGTCGACTATTTCTCTTGTTAAAACAAGCACTCTGACAAGATAAATGACTGCGGTCTGATCTTACCACTAAAAATCTGTATGATAATAATATGATAACTTGCGTAAGCGTCAGAAAACACAGCAGCTAATGATAGAAGGAATTTACCCCTCATTCAGACGAAGTCGATCGGCAAACCCTTCTGTATACTGGTTGTTGGATTGGGGATCCTTGAAGTGCTTCAGGTCACTACATCCAACAACCGAACATTTTGAATAGCCCTCCCGTAACTTCTGCATCATTGAGCTTGGACTACAAAATCGGAGCGAGAAATAATAATGGCGGATTGCTCGAAGTGTTGGCCCGGTAGTCAATGTCCTTATTTGTCAGTTCCGCTGCAAATACTGTGACGTAATTGTTCAAAAAACGTAATAGACAACAGGAAAAATATGACCAAAACAGAATATAAAGATATAAACGAAGCACCTGAAGAGAATAATTTCATCTTTTCTGTACTTATAAACACTCCAAATATACAACAAAATGCATTTAAGGGCTAAAAAAGTGGATTTTGCATGATATGTCTCCTTTAATATACTGAATTGTTTTAATTAGTAAGAAGAAGTACACTTTCTAGGCTATGCTTTAAAAGAATATATATATATATATATACAGAATAAAAAGCAAAACAGATTTAAATCCCCAAACAACAGTAAAGCAAACTGCCACATTGGGCCACACTGTAAAAAATTTCTTGTCGAATTAACAGTAACTTACTGGCAACAATTATCCAGTACTTGCTGTATTTCATTTAACAGTAAAATTACTGTAACACTAACTACAGTACTGTTAAGCATACTGTAAATTAAATAACATTATTTTACTGTAATTTCTTACCATATTAAAATACAGTATTACACTGGTAATTTTTAATAATACTGTATAGTACAAAATGTTATTGTATTTATTTTATAGTGCTACTGTGTAACCTGTAGAAAATCCGTAGAAATATTATTTTAACTGTTAATGGGAAATAGAAAAAAGAACAATTGAAGCTTTAACTGCACAAGGTTTATTGTGTATTTTCAAACACATTAGTACATTTACATAATATACATTTAAATACATTAATACAATTAAATACATTAATAATAAAAATGTAATATAATACATTAAAAATCATGCATGACAATCACGAACAATTATGCATAAATAAATGCAAAAAATTATCATGAACAGGTAAAATAGAAAAGATTAAAGAGGTGCTATCTGATCAATCTATTAGAAAGATAGTTCATAACAACTCATCCACCCACTCCTTGCTGGGGCAAAACAGCTTAAACTAGTCTAAGATGGTCTATTGGTTTGAGATAGACTGTCTAACTGGTCAGTTGTTGATTTTTAAGGGTTTTTGGCTGCTTTCTATCTAGAGGAACAGATTTGCAAGACTGGGAGACATATATAAACTAGCTTTGATGAGTAAACCACCAATCCAGATGACTATTACAAAATGACAAGTTATCCAGTGTCATTTAAAAAAAAACTAAACACAAAACAATTTTCTCATGCACATGTGCCATGAAAAACTTGCATTACGGTATTAATAATCATTTATATGCAGACTTATGTTCTTTTGCAATAGGAAGTTTTCTATCCAAGCTTTTATGCAATTGAACCTTAAACTGTACAACAACGTTTAGTGTGTTTTTTACACAACAATTCTTAACAACTTGATAGACAAAATTCACAGATGGATAATAATCTGTTTAAAATGCTCTCAGTGGGTCAGTACTGGACCAAGGTGTAGTGGTAGTAGATAAATAGAATAATTAAATTAGATTTACAATTCATCGGTCGTCAAGATGGATAGGGGTCTTCTTAACATGCACAGCTCACACCTGTGAAAAAGGAGAAAGACAAGACAGTTAAAATACAGTACATTTTTGTTGTTGTTGTTTTGGCTAAACAGCAAAAACAGACAAAATGATGTCTAAAGTGTAATTCACTTAATACTAAAATCTTGTTTGGACTGTTGTTAAAATCAATTCATTTACGAACACGTGAAAACATAGGCTAGATTTTGCTTGTGTGGTACTAAGTTACATGAATTAAAAAAAGCTTGACAAGGCATCGTTCTCTTCAAATGAGTACATGTCAGTTAGTAAAAAAAATGATATTATAGCAGACAATACTGTAGGCTACATGTAACATGTCACACATAGCTTTGTATTTTGGACAAAAATGCACCTTGGGCGCTTTCCGCGGTCCATCAGTAAGTTAATCACTGAGGTAATGTTAACGTTAAATGGCAGAACGCCAGGTCAGGATTTACACGAAAATAAGCGTGAAAAAAACAATAAGAGAAATCGACACTTTAATTTTATAACAATAAATCCGAATCCTAACCTTTGATATCCGATTTCAGGATCGATTTTCAATTCCTAACCCTATAAGTTATAAAATAATGAACGTACAGGCGCTTCCGCCGACTTAACGTGATAAATAACAAAATGATTCGACCATTTTGACCTTATAAGAGGTTACATATGAAATGTATGTTAATAAAATCACATTAATCAAGTAAGTTAGCCAGGCTATCAACAATCCGCGTCTGATACAGACGTTATAGAACAATTCCGCGGTCAGTTCTTTCGTTAATCTGTTAACGCAAGTAACTGATATGGTTTGCATAAAAATATGAATTACTAACCAGATATGTATGGCGAAAACGTCGACAGCAACGCGATGCACTGCCTTCGCGTTCTTACAGAGGGAAGAGAACTGAAGAGTTCTTCATAAAACGGCAGCTTGTTGTTATTTTCCGCGGTCATTTCGTACTAATGTATTTGAATTTACAGTAACATGTCCCAAATGGCTACATTGAAGAGTAGCCTATCATATACATATTATATTAAAATGTCTAGAATAGATAGAAATCGTGGTCAGCTATTCTAAATAACTTTAAAGTTATTTGCTAGAATCCGTATGCATACACATATAAGAATTATTAGCCTACTCACCAGATGAAGAAGTTCCAGGTCGGCAGACGTCGACAGCAGCACCACTGACACGACAGAAACTCTTCCAAAGTCAAATGCTCTCATGTCTACACCCCACTGACATAAATTATGTCATAAATTATGACTGTTAATGGTCAACCAGTGCTACATTTTTATTTTAAATGTAAGAATAACATTAGTAGCCTAGGCCAGCAAATTTTCCCCTGGAACTGGGTGTGGTGATTTTCGCGGTCAATTTGCACTGCTGTATTTAGTAACTGATAATTTCCCAGAATGCATTGAAATTCAACAGTAACATACTGTCAACTGTGTGCACAGTACATAACTGTTGGAAAAACAATTTAATACTGTGAAAACAACTAAATCTACTGTAACTTACTGTGCATAGATTATACAGTAAGAAACTGTTGAGAAAAACAGTATAATCCTGTGAAAACAACAGAAATCGTTTACAGTGCAGGTGTCGTGGAATCTGCCTATGGAAAGCATATTTAATAGCCTTGTCAACAGTCCTGATGCTTCACCGAAATCTGCTTTTAAAAGTAAATACACTGGGGAGTTGAACTGGGGAAAATGAGTTTTTTGGTACTTCAGAAAAAAAAAAAAATCTGAATACTTTGATTAAAATCAAAACAACCCCCTCACCCCACCCCCCAGAAAACATATAAAAATGAATTTGCCATTTTAAGTTAATGTGCACACAGCTCTTCTTCTGTAGTTTGTTTCACATGCCTTTTCATGCTAGTTTTATTAAAGGTGAAGAAAATGACTGTTTCTAAGCAGGTTTCCTGAACACTCAACTTTTCTGCCATTGGTCAGTCAAACTAACAGCCCTGCTCCCAGACTCTTGCTATTGGTTGAGTGCTGTGAGAGTCAGAGTGTTTCACATTATGAAAAGCTTTTTAAGTCATCCCTGGAAACATGTTTTTGACTTTGAAAAACAAAAACAAAAAAAACCTCGCTTTTCCTTTAAATGGATGCGTCAGATTGAACAACTGTTGAAAAGTAGCAAGTTTTAGGTTTAAACCTTTCTCTGTTTGAGAAGTCACGTGGCAGTCCATATGTTCTCGCTCTTCATATTCTCCGATCTTTATCATATTACATACAGTGAAGCACTGATCCCACATCAGTTAATAAGTGTCTTTTATTAACTGAAGCAACCTGGTATAAGTATCACGTAGAAACCAGAGACCGACTTCCTGCTGACGCTGCACATCGCGATCGCTTCAGTGTGATTTGAGATGAGGTCAATAGAGCTCTAGAATCAAAGAAACAGGCTGTACTCGTGAATTATTGATGCTGATGATTTACTAACCTCGATGGATCTGCCAAGAACTGAAAGCTTCCTTCCGTTATTCTATACGTATGGGTGTTGCCAATTCAAGCTTGCGAAATTGGGATGTTTTTGTGGCAGAGATGGAATCATCAAGAAAGAATTTCCTTTGCTGCCGAAGAAATAAGCTGCCAATTATTCCCTCAATCAATCTAGCTTATTCCTTAATGCCTCGTTTTCGAGAGGGTCTTAAAACTTTAAATTAACATTATCACTTCATCTCCAGAGGGAGAATCGAAGCCCAGGGAGCGTTTAGTCTTATTTCACTGACACATATGACCAGGAATGGAAACGTGGAAAGCAATACAATGACTTTGTCTGTGGCTGCAGGGGATTTATCAGTTCAAGAAAGAGTTTTAAAGTCTTTATAGCAGCTTTTCGGATATCCATACCAACATAGGCACACTTTAATCCATATCACATTAGCTCAGTAACTTGATATTTGTGTTGGACTTCATTAACCTTTCCTTTTTTTAATTTCGGTTACATTTATATACTGTTGGCGCCATTTGCAGTGGGCAGAGATTGGTCGTGTTGATGCCACTTTATGCAGAATTGTCCTCACCACCTGAAATAATTTGGGATTTCCCATCCCATGTGAAAAGAAAATTATATATATATATATGAAGAGTTCAGATGCAAAAGCCTCTAAGTGCCATTTGAAATTTTCTTCTAGAATGATCATTTTTATCAAGCTTGTATATTTAAGTTCAGTGATTTCACTTAAATGGCAATGATGATTACCCATTAATTGTTATTTAAGTGAAATTACTGAACTTAAATATACAAGTTTGATAAAAATCATCATTAAAGAAGAAAATTTCAAATGGCATTTAGAGGCTTTTGCATCTGAACTCTTCATATTAAAAAACTACTTGTCAATAATATTTAATGAAATAAAAGCCCACCTAAATGTACTTAGAGTACGTTTCTTAACACACTGCTAAGTACTTTTAAAAAGTGGTCTTGTAAAGTTGTTGCTCGTGATGAGTTTTTCTATCCCCATGGGGAAATTTTGTTACAATGAGTTTTACTAATGACAAAATTAAAAGTTTTACTTTAAATTTCCCTTTAAATCATTGTTATAAAAATCTTCTGTCATGTTATAAAGAAGTATTTTTTTAAATATATTTTACAGCTACACTGTGTAACTTAGTTTATTCTTAGCTAAAAACACTTAGTTCTTATATGTAAATATATGTGCTCATTAATGTATATTAACTTCGTTCAAGTAATAAAGTATTCCCGTGAGGGTATAATATGCCATTGAAAATACATACGGGTAAGGGGTTCTAATGTCGGTCGCCATGTTGCCTCTCCATCTTGAAAATACATTAGCCAAAGAGGGACATACCCGTTAATTTAAGCTTCGCCTTTCGCGTTTACGTTTGAGTTAACACTCATGGACGAGGTCGAACTGGGAGCCATGTTAATCTTGGACTACATTGGCCACCGTAGGAGCAAAAACGAAATCGGAATTGAGAGGAACAGAAACTAATATTCACTGGATGGTCATATATCTTTACACGTTAGATAAGGGCTAAAAATTACACAGTGTAGCTTTAAATGTACTAGATTATAACTTAATCATTACAAATTAATTACATATATTTAAAAACAGGACACAGGTTTCAGTAGAAATTACATTAAAGTACGTATATTTTAGTTTTCCACAAATGCTTGTCAGAACATTTAGATACAGTGCATATTTCAAAAAACGAATGAAATTACATATAAGGATCTTAAATGGATCCAAAAAAGCACTCTTTAGTTCAACTAACTGCATTTTATATAATGGTAAATTATAATGCCTGAAAACATTACATTCAGTTTTCACTAAGTGTGTTATTTTAAAGTCCTCTTGTTAAAATGATGCCAAAGTGTACAACGAGAATCCATTGGAGAAGTATCTCCAGTTTTAGAGCTGCTGGAGTTTCCATGTTGTTTGTGTGCATCAAATTAATTGAACCGTTTTGGTTGATTAAAATAAAAAGTGGAATTGGGATGAATTAGAACCCAGTACCCCTCACAAACCCACACCAAGGAAGTCAGGTCTATTAAAGTTTTGTCTTCATAGGTTTAGCATCAGTAAACATAAACATGGATAAAGAAAAAAAAACATTTACAAGAATTTTGAATTTATTGAAATTTATTATTAATGGCACTTAAGCTGACAAGTTATTATCCCAATAACTCCCAGCGTATTTTATGTGAGGAGAGAAATGTTTAAATGCTGATCAAATCTTCAGGGAGCAAGCGAACGTCTTGTCCCTGAGAGGGTGTGTGTGTGTGTGAGAGAGAGAGCGAAACTGGCCTTCTTTTTCTGGGCTGCTGCTTGCACTTTTTTTCTCTCTCTCTCCTCTAGAAAGGAAAGCAGGATTCCCTGTGGGCCTGTTGCATCATGAGGAACTGATGAATCCTTTCTGAAGTCCAGCAGTGTAACCTGCGCCACACTGTTTTCCACATACTTACCCTCCTAAGTGCAAACACATTTGGGGAACAGCACTTGTGTTTTTAGTAGTATTGTATGTTGTGTTGGTCGATTTTGATTGGTAAATTGTAAAATAGCTGTTGATAAAATGAAGATGGACTTTTATTCTCAAGTGTTTTATCCCTCAGGTATCATCCCATCAGGGCCTGTTAAATTGACATTTCTTCATTTCTGTATAAATGCAGTGACACTTTAAGGGATGCTGGGGAAAGAAATGTCAATTTAACAAGCCCTGATAGGATGATACCTGAGGAATAAAACACTTAAAGCGTTAGTTCACCCAAAAATGAAAATTACGTCATTATTTACTCACCCCCATGCTGTTCCAACCCCGTAAGACCTTCGTTCATCTTCGGAACACAAATAAAGATATTTTTGATTTAATCTGAGAGATGGATCAGTCCTCCATAGACTGCCTAAGGGACTGGCTCTTGACGGCCCATAAAGTCATTAAAGAAAAGGTTTAAATATTCCATGTGCCTACAGCGGCTCAATTATAAGTTTATCAAGCGACGAGACTACTTTTTGTGTGAAAAAAACATAAATAACGACTGAAAAATATTTATGTGAAAAAAACATAAATAATGTATGATATATTTCCGTGTATGTTCACCATACTGACTCCGTGACTGAATGGTTTGGGGAACCCAGATAGACCGGTATTTGCCCATTTGCTGCAGTTAAATAGCCGCGATGGCAAAGATCATTCACTGTTTCTCGTTCATCTTTAATATTATGCATTTTATGTACTGATTCCATTTATATTTAGACTTTTCCTTCCAAAATATTTGTTTGTAGCGGCAATAAAATGTATTTTTTTGTCTAACATAGAGTAGCTTCCGCGAATGTCACTCACAAACATTACTAGAGAACCAATAGTACGGGAACGCCCTCCAGCGCAGCCACTGGCGACCTGCAGCGACAAAGTCACGTGTAGTGTGAACGGGGCTTAAGCTTGGCACATTTGACAGCATCCTCTTCCAATGACTATCATTTTTTCAACATGGCTTTTTCATCCCCTCCTGACCTCTTCCTTTCTCCCATCCATCCTTCCTGACGCGTACAGTAACTGTAGGGCCGGCCCAGCAATCGGTAGCCTCCTACCTGAGAAAACTTTTTGAAAAAGAGGGGCTACCCAACCAACTCTATTTGGAGAAGGGGGGAACTCCCTTACATGGTACAACACATGCAGAGGCTGCGAGCTGCAGTGTTATGCGGAACGTGTATAGCCTTTAAGAGAACATAGACAATGGGCAAATGTAAAAAAATAAATAAAAATAAATTCATGACCGGCCCAAAAGCGAAGCGGCTGATACAAGTTGTATACAACTTGCTGGCTTTGTGTCAAATGACACGATCCTTGAAGTCTTAGCAGGTGCGACAGCCAAACTATTCTCATGACTTGAGTTCACACTTTGAGTTCACACTATTCTCACACTTTGAGTTCAAAAACCTCTGGCTGTCCTCATCATGAAATTAGGGGTGGCAGCCATGACTAAGTCGAGACTATTTTATGACTATGGCACTGCCTAAATTAAAAACATCCTCTCTGCCCGAGAGTAGCTTGAACTTGTCTTAGTATTTTAGTGCTTCATCAGCATGCAAAGAACAGTTTGAGCTCTTACACAGTGAAATAACTCACACTTGCTTGCTACTCACCATTTTGGGCTCGCCAAGACCACAGTGTTATTAATGTTATTTAAATTTTGGTTACACTTTATTTCGATAGTCACTTTAGATGTTCTACTAATTATAAGTAACTTTTCAACTACATGTCAACTAACTCTCATTAAACTATTAGTATATTATAGTAGACTGTCAGTAGACTGTTAGGTTATGGTTATGTGTTATGTTGGGAGAATAAGTTTATTTGTAGTCGACAAGTTACTTATAGTCAGTTGAATGTCTGTTGGGGGACCAACAAAATAAATTGTTAGCCGATATTAAGCTGACAGTCTACTAATACTCTAATGACAGTTAGTTGACATGTAGTTGAAAAGTTACTTAGTCAGTAGTGGACTATCAAAATAAAAGTGGAAATCTAATAAAAGTGTCTAAAGTGGACTATCAAAATAAAGTGTTACCTAAATGTTTTATTAATTTGATGTTAACCGTCTCACACATTTTTAACCTAGATTTTGCTTGTTCCACTGCTAGTCATATTTAAACCATATCATACTTTTTAAACTCTAATAGAAATTGGCATGGTAATGGATATGGCAATGTAATACATGCTGCTACTGTACATGTATATTAACTCCGTAACAGAGCACAGGTGGAGCTGGGGAAGGTGGAGGGTTTCTGAAAGCGCATTGCATATAAGAAACACCCCGGAATTTGTTTAAACCTTGAGCTGCAGCTTATTGGATGCTGATGCAACAGGCACCAATCAGCATTTAATAATGTGATCACCAAATGAGTCAAAAATGTATCGGCCTGCGCAATCTTGAGTTTTATCCCAGAACTTGTTAATTGTGCTGAATCAAAAAAAAAAAAGATTATTTTCAAGACAATGTAAATACTAAACTCCAATAATGTAAATAAATGTAAATACTAAACTCTTAACTATGCCACGATTGATTTTGAGTGTACATGACTTCAATTACAAGCTCCACGCATCACATCATTCTTCATTTTCTCATTCAAAAAATGGTAACGCTTTAGATTACAGCCCGTGAAAGTACTGTTTAATTAAGAGGAATTATAAGTACTTGCATGTAAGTAAAAGGGAGTAATAAGTAAATTTGGGGGAATAAAGGGGTAACAACCAGGAGAATTAAAAAAATATTTTATACTTTAAGTATTATAGAACCAAGGGGTACTTATTCTACTATTATGATACAACAATCTTACATTTGGGAGCAATTTAGCGAGTACATTTACAGCAATTATGTATCAATTGTAGGCTTTTTAAAAATGACAGGAAACATCTATGCATTTAAAAAAATAAAAATTTGATAGCAAAAGTGCAGATGTTTATGTTTGGGCTAACATGTTTCAAGGCAAGAAAAGCTAAGACTATTGCAATTTTTTAAAATATAATGGGAAATATATCCCTCTGATGGTCTTCCTTTATAAATCACGTCCTGGGTCTTCCCGGTCAGAAGTGAACGGAGGCCTAAAAATGAAACTTCTTCCATCCCAGTAAAACCAATGCAATTTAGTTTTGTTCTATAATATTTATTCTTTTTAATTTAGTATTTTGAGACAATTTGATTGAATTTATTAATATTTAAGCAATATTTATGGTCTATTTTTTCAATGGATATATATATATATATATATATATATATATATATATATATATATATATATATATATATATATATATATATATATATGTAGTATTTTTATATCCCTCTGATGCAGATATCCCTCCATCAGAGGGATATCTGGTTTCATGTGGTTACAGGGTAAGTGGTGCTTGTATAATAAATAAAGGTTTCTGAGTCAGTGATGTAAGATTGTGTGTATACATTTTTATTGTACTTACCCAGTAACTACATGAAACAAGGGTATCTTCCCCCAATATTTAAGCAAAAGTTGCAATAGTTTTCATTTTCAGTGCACTTTAGTTCCAAAGATTACTTTATAAATGCATAGATATGTACCCTGTACTTTTTAAAAAGCCTATACAGTATGTACTGGTTCACCATTATTTCAAAAAAGGTATGTTCTCGCTAAATTACTCCCAAATGTAAGATTGTTATATCATAAATGGTAAAATAAGTTCTTGCGTATAGATATTTTTTTTAAATTCTCCTGGTTGTTATCCGTTTATTTCCTAAACTTACTTATATTGTAAGTACATTATAAGTACACTATAATTACCAAAGGTAAATCGCTTTAATTATGCAGTACTTTCCAGGCTGTAATCTAAAGCGTCACCAACAAAAATAAACATCAAATAAAATTTACAAGTTACTCTTTAGTTTAAATTCATCCTAAATGTATTCTGGTTTTTACAAAAGCTCGCACCATAAACTGTTGCTTTCATCACATGTGTTATTTCCTAAACTATATTTGCTAAAAGGAAGAAACATCATTTCTGTTGAGGAGCAGGAATCATATGCTTGTTCATGACGGTCTGAACCGAGTATCATCAGCAGCGGCGGCGATTCACACCAGGTGAAATGAGCTGGGCATTTTCCTCCTCCCCGAGCTTATTTACACCTCTGCATCCCGTTCACCTACCATCGCCATAGCTCATCGCCGCGCTGATGGCCCGTGATCTAATCACCAATGATCATTTACGAGCAGCGCCTTTGGTCATAAATATTCAAATGAGCTGTCTTTTGTCATGCTTTGTAGAAGTGTGTGATTTGTTCCTCTCTCTCCACCCCCTCTTACACCACAATTCATCGGCACCAATCTGTGCCATGTGGCTCCTGCAAAGCTCTCCATTTGCAGAAGTATGACCAGAATTGCTGGCGATGATGTACCTCATCCGACTTACATATTCAATCATCTACATGCATGTCAGTTTAATAGTTCTTTTTATGTTCAAGATTTTAATTGAAATGCCTTGACCGTGCAACAGTTTTAAGTTCTATACATGCATTGCACAGGAGAAAATTCTGCTGTTTTCATATATTGCATGTTAATTCAAATGTCAAAGTTAAAATGGATTATAGTTTAATTTTGTTAAATGCGCTTAGCTGAACTTTAGTGTAGTAATGAAGTACATCTTTATTTGTGATTTCATAATTACTTCTGTATCCTGCTCAGGGCCGGCGCTATGCTGGGACAATGCGAGGGCGGTCATTGATGCCCCTCCTACCACAGTGGAAATGGAAATATATATATATATATATATATATATATATATATATATATATATATATATAAAATATTAGTTTCTGTTCCTCTCAATTCCGATTTCGTTTAAACTCCTACGGTGGCCAATGTAGTCCAAGATCAACATGGCCTCCAGTTCGACCTCGTCCATGATTGTTAACTCAAACGTAAACGCGAAAGGCGAAGCTTGAATTAATGGGTATGTCCCTCTTTGGCTAATGTACTTTCAAGATGGAGGGGCAACATGGCGACAGACATTAAAACCCCTTACCCGTATGTATTTTCAAAGCCATATTATACACTCACGAGAATACTTTATTACTTGAACGAAGTAAATATACATGAATGAGCACATATATTTTTGAAAGAACTAACGGTTTTTAGCTAAGAATAAACTAAAAGAGTTACATGGTGTAGCTTTAATAAAAACCTCTTGGATGGTCAAGCAAACAACACAGAATGTAAGTGCTAAATGCTTACAAGAGGCAGCTTTGTTTCTCAAGTGTTCACATGAAACAAGTTTGCTGAACCTCAACATTTCTTTATCCTCTCTTCTGCTTGCTTCTTTGCTGACAAGAAATAAGTGATAATAGTAATAGCCTTTTATTTCATTGTGTCTTTAATTCCTTCTTTATCTCGCAGGAGCTTAATAAAGCCGTTCTACCTCACTGTCAAGAACTAAAACAAACAAGGTGTGCCGGACCTGATGGAGAGGTCCAATTTGGGCCCATCTTAATAGAATCTATAATAAGCGTTCAACTCCGTCATGATAGAATGCCACTGTATCTCTTGATAACGCACCGGGCACTGAGCACTCGTGACACAGCCTGATGTATCTCGGCTGATGGGCTCCATCTGAGACTTGAGGACAGCAAAAACTAGGGCAAGTGTCGCTTTGGTTTGACCACTCTATTTGAGATTGTCAAACCTCTCTGTTGTTTTCAAGGGCTTTTTTTTTCTTCTCAAAGTTCTCCTTTGAGGATCCTGATTATGAAAGGCTGCACAAATACAGGCTTTAGAGAGTTTTGCAGACTGAGTAGGCTACTTTAGGCTATGTGCACATATGCTTCAACAAACACAGAAAGGCTTTACTTTTCATCTGTTGATACAAAATACAAGAACCTGAAGAACTTGTTCAGCAGTGGCGGCTGGTGAAAAATATCTTTGGTGGGGCTGTATCATATATTTGGCATTTTCAATAGTCTGGTAAACCATGGGACGCTAGCATTTAGCATTAGCATTTAGCATAGGGTCTTTTAGCATTGTGGCATGCTCTTCCTCAAGACATCCGTCAAGCATCCACCCTTTTCTCCATCAAAAGCCTCTTAAAAACACTTAAAAAATCTGAATATTACTCTACAATCTTTAAATGATCCATGACATGCTTATTTTTGTACACTTCGATGTAGGTTCTGCCTTGTTATGGATATTGAGATTATCGTAAGTAACCTCTGAATATTGCTTTCTGCCATCTTTGATCTTGAGGGTTTTTTTATTTCTTAACCTATATTGTAAAGCGACCTATAGGGTGTTGGAAAGGCTGTCTAATTAACAATTCTTATTATAATTAACACTAATTAATTAATAAGACTTGTCCTGACTTTAGTAGAGGTGCGCATGGGCGCCGGCACGGCCGCGCTAGCTTGGGGCGCTATACAAGAATCGGCCATAGCTGACTAGATTTGAGCTAGCTGTTTGGCTACAGTAACGTCAAACATTTATATGTTAAATCAGCGATTGGCTGAGCTGCTCGAGAGACCCACCTTCCTGGGGTGATTTCTCCAGCGCCCCAGAGCTGATCACGTATACTACAGGAAGGGGACGTGTAGAAAAACCAGACATTTTGAATTTCTATTTTATTTTTCACTTATACTGGGTGCATTTAACATCTCAAACACACTAATTTTGACAATTTGTATACATGGTTTATGTATTTACTTATTTATTGCATTTGGCTCATTAACTGTGGTCTGGCTCATCAAGGGAGGGTCGGCACCTTAGAGCCCTCTATTGGCCAGCCGCTATTGTTGTTCAGCAACCTCGGAACTAATACATATTTAGCAACCTTGGAACTAATAACTAACAAAAAGCTGAGGAGCTTCAATAAATATAAGTTTCAATTGGTGTGACAACAGTTTTTAAAGGAGTGTCCCTTAAAGGAGAACTCCGGTGAACAATGAACCTTTGGTCTAATAAAACATCGGTACCTAGTCAACCGTTCTCTGAGATTTGTTGTCATGATAATCGAATGTAAAGAGTTTTATCTCTAAAAACTGTTTAGCGTATAATGCTAGTACTGGGGGCATTGACTAAGTAAAAAGAAATCGCTAGTTTATACCACTAACAAGGCTCAAAATAGCCCCACACTAACACAGCAATATAAGGAGGCTCCATACATGCAAACTAAAGCATTAAGAACTTTGTAAGTGTACAGACCGTTTAATAAGAAAATACTTTATGAAGACACTTGACTTCGCGAATACAGACAAGAGCCATCTTAAAAGATCTCTCGATCAATACAAATATGCAATTATAAATATATTTAAATACATGACTCAAGTTTCAATAGAAATTACCTTAAAGAATATTTTGGTTTATCTTTGCCTGCACATTCGGCTTTAACCATATTTCGAAGACAATAGATATAATTAGCCGTTAAATAATCGAATGAGTTGATCTGTTTAAAGTGTGTAATTTGACCTGTGCTTGTTTTTTTTTAATCAAAATGTTGTATAATTGTGTGTTCAGGTTTAATGCCGTCCTCATTGCTTTTGGGGTCTGATGTTTGGACCAGGAACTTTGACTTAATACCTGCACAGTTTTGGCTCTGAACTAAGCAGACAAATGGATTATGAACCTATATTTTTTTTCTTACCCAATATAGGCGTTAAAAAACCACATAAAATCCTCCCGTGAACAGTACTGACTCTTGCACTCATGCTGCTCCTAGCACACGAAGTCTAGTATGTTGACAAAAAGTATGATAACAGTTTCATGAAAATTTGATACAGAAAGATGTGTGTCCTAGAAACAATCTGGCAGATCTAAAGAGCTCGAGTTGTTTCATCTACTGACAGCTCAGACGTGGTTCACTCTCTTCTTGCTTAATCCTCAACGACAGGAAGTTCTGTCGGACTCTTTTCTTACATTTCTCACCACGAGTCTGCCCAGACCAACTTTAATTTCACGGGCACCTGTTCCACTGTGTTTGGAGGGGAGAAACAGACAAATGGCCAAGCTTATGTAACCACTGGGATCCAGCCAGAAATTCACAGGAAGCAGAAAATGTTCAACACAAGCCTATTCTCCAATGGCTTGCGCCTTGATTGCATGTGTGCAGTGTGATATGAGGTGTTCACGCTCTGCACAGACCGCAGAATGAAGGAGGCCACTGAGTTGGTCCATTTCAAGTGTCCATTCACCACACTGCTAGTTTAATGTACAGACATGGACCGGATGATAAATAGAAGCACAGCTACAAGACTTATTTTCTATTCCACAGAGGAATATGTATTTGCAGAAAGGTTAGGAAGTGGTGTGTGTAGAAATGTATAGGAAAAAAAAATCAATGGCAACTAAACAAAGCGTACGTGTTTAAGACTTGTGTGTTTTTATTATTGACCTCAAGCTCTCTGTGCGCCTTTTCTTTAGATGGAAAAAAAAATGGTTAGGCATGTTGCCAATTGTTTAGTGGAAACTCAAAAATCAGCATTACTCCTAATGTAATGATGCCAAATGTGGATAACGCATGTGTTTTCATGCACGCGCACAGACAGCACGACTAAGCATTTGCCCGCTCATGCGACGGCCCAGATGAAACGATAATGAATTTTGCCAATCAAGTCTATTCCAATTGGATTAAGACAAAGCCGGTCAAATGACAGGCAATGGCTGCAAATGTGGTTTTGTTTGTTTATGCCGCTGAAATTTACTGACTCATCATCCCTCGAGGCACCAAGTCAGCGATTATGCGGGAACTATAGCTTATCCATTTAGTATCTAAGGGAAGGTAGCTGACTTGTATGTTAAAGGAATAGTTTGCTCAAAGGAAAATTGTTTCATTATTTATTCATCCTCCTGTCTTTTTAGACCCATACGAGGTCTAAAAAGACATCCGAAGAATAGTTATGGAAGATATTTTGAAGAATGTCTTTGTGTTATTGTTTATTTTGTCCATTTAAAGGGATGCTCCACTTTTTTTTTTTTTTTTTTTTGGAAATAGGCTCATTTTACAACTCCCCCCAGAGTTAAACAGTTGAGTTTTACCGTTTTCGAATCCATCCAGCCAATTTTCTTATATTTAGAAGAATATCAGTAACCAGACAGTTTTTGGTCTCATTGACTTCCATAGTATATATATTTTTTACTATGGAAGTCAATGAGACCAGAAACTGTCTGGTTACTGATATTCTTCAAAATATCAGAAAATCGTCTGAATGGATTCGAAAACGGTAAAACCCAACTGTTTAACTCTGGGGGAGTTGTAAAATGTATCCCTTTAATAGAAGTCAATGTAACCAAAATCGTTTGAACATAAAGAATATCTCAAGAATATCTTTATGTTCTGCAGAAGGGTGGGGTGTTAAATGTGCTTTAAACTTTGAAGTACACTACAAGTGCATATTCATTGCGATTTTCACATATGGAGAAGTAGGCTAACATAAATTGGATTGAAATGATTCAGTTTGTCTCTGACTCAATGCAGTTGCAGAGGTCACATATCATATATGTATATATTTTCGGCCTTTGGTAAGTAAACAGTGAAAGAATTGTAGGCCCGGTTGTACAGACAAGGTTTAAAGGGATAGTTCACCTTGAAATTAATTTTTGGTTTGTTTTATCTTGCCTCAAGAGCAATTTTGATATTTTTAGGTCAAACCATGTCTTTCAGTCATATAATGCAGGTCTATGGTCACCACCTCAAAGAGCATGCACAGAGAAGTCCAATTTAAACATGATTTAATGACTTCTAAATCTAAGTACACATTGATGGCCTAAGACATGAAACGAGCAGTTTGTGTGAGAAAACAAACAGTGTTTATATTGTTTTTACCTCTTGTAACCACAACGTCCAAGTGATCTGAGGGCACTGGCGCTTCGGTTTGCGCAAGCGCTGGAAAGCACCCAAAGTGATCTCTCGCGTGGTTGCGAAAAAAAAAAAATCAACGTTGACTGTTGATATAACAAAAATCGTCTTCCATTGTGATTTCCTGTCTAACTAAATATGTTAAGATCTTCACATCGAAAGGTAACACTTCCGAAATATCTGTGTAAACAATGAGTGACGTAGACGCGCGAGAGATCACTTCCGATGCTTTCCGGCACTAAACCCTCTCAGATTACTTGGACGTGACTGTGGTCACAAGAGGTAAAACCGATACTGTTTCTTATACTAACCGCTCGTTTCGTGTCTTAGGCCATCAATATGTACTTACATTTACGAGTCATTAAATCATGTTTAATTTGGACTTCTCTGTGCATGCTCTTTGAGGTGGTGACCATAGACCTGCATTATATGACTGATAGACAAGAACGATTTGACCTAAAAATATCAAAATTGAAACTACTGTGGAAACAAAGACTACATCTTGGATGCCCTTGAGGTAAGCTAAAACATGCCAAAAAATAATTTCAAAGTGAATTATCCTTTTAAGCTATTATCATTTTATGCTACATATGTCCTAAATGAACTAAGGCCTAATCCTGGTTTAATTCCTGTCTATGAAACCGGGCTTTAATGTTTAGATGAATTATTCCCGTCTAATCGTATTCTTTTTTTTTTGTTCAAGTTGTTTTTTAAGCTCGGCTCTTTGCCTAATACCGTTCACCGACGCCAGGAGGCAATGTTTACATTGAGCATCTATATTAGCCTCTCAAATCTCCAATCCCGAATCCGTCCTGCATGCTTTTCGTCTCCACGACTTCTCACTTTTCCATTCCCTCCCTCTTTTCCTTTCTCTTACTGGGTGATGTACGCTCGGTTAGTCACTGCAGATGTTACTGTAATGATGCAGAAGGCTCTCACACAATCAGACAGAACGGGAGAAAGAGCCAGGCGAAATTAGTCAAAATTACTTTGTCATTACCCTCCTCATTGCTCCTGTAAGTAGTCTGCATTTGCCCACGATTAGATGAGAGTTGTACGTGTGGCATAATGTGGCTTTTTCCCCAGCTAAACCTTTGATATTCACTGCTTTGAGATGTTTTTTGTCTGTCTCTCGCTTTAATTCTGTTATTATTGCTGAGACTCTGAGGATGCTGATTGCAGAATAACAACATGTTCCAGAGGTGATGCGCAGCTGTATGCCAAACACAAACACACACATCCTGATACTCCCTTACCGTTCCCGAGTTCCCTCTGTGCTCCGTTATGACATCTAGTGGGAGCTAATTATTGCATATTGGCTGATTAGTAAGGTGTGCTTCATTTAAATCTCTTTTATTTGTGTTTTTGTGAAAACATGCTTTCATTTTCTAAATCACAGCTCCAATAGATCTGAGTCATATTCTACTGTGGTGCATAGCTCCAGGGATGAATTCTTGCGAAATCATTTAACACCAGGCTTTTAAATCAACATGAAATAATATCTGCAGCCTTTTTTTACTTTTGTATTGTGGCATATTTTAAAAAAAAAGAGAGAGAGAGAGAGAGAGAGAGAGAGAGGTAAATCTTGGTTTTATCCATCAGTGATTGTGAAAAGTTGCCTTGGTGACATAAGCTGAGAAAGGAAGTTGCTTCAGTGGTGGAGCATGTGAAAAAGAAGTATACTTAATCATACTTTGAGGTCGTTTGAGGTCCACTCGAAAACGAGATGTCACATCTCAAGGGGTTTTCCTCTTAACAATAAATTTAACTTAACTGATACTTTTAAAAAGAGAACTTATTTCGGAAAATAATTAGGGCTGGGAAAAGATTAATCGCGATTAATCCAAAATAAAAGTTTGTGTTTTACATAAAATATGTGTGTGTAGTGTGTATAATTATTTTGTATATATAAATACACACACATGCATGTAAACATTTAAGAAATATTTGCATGTATATACTTTATGAATATTTATACAAAATTAATATTATACATAAAAATATAAATATTTGATATATTAATAACACATTTTTCTTAAATATATACATGCATATGTGTGTATTTATATATACAAAATAATTATACGCACTACACACACATATATTATGTAAACACGAACTTTTATTTTGGATGCGATTAATCGCAATTAATCTTTTCCCAGCCCTAGAAATAATATACTTAAAGGGATACTCCACTTTTTTTGGAAATAGGCTCATTTTACAACTCTCCCAGATTTAAACAGTTGAGTTTTACCGTTTTCGAATCAATTCAGCCAATTTTTTTGATATTTAGAAGAATATCAGTAACCAGACAGTTTCTGGTCTCATTGACTTCCATAGTAGGAAAAAATATATACTATGGGAGTCAATGAGACCAGAAACTGTCTGGTTACTGATATTCTTCTGAATATCAGAAAATTGGCTGAATTGATTCGAAAACGGTAAAAGTCAACTGTTTAATTCTGGGGAGTGGTAAAATGAGCCTATTTCCAAAAAAAGTGGAGTATCCCTTTAATAGTCAAGTGCAAACTGTCATGTTTTCGGACGCTTAACTGCATGTCAGTTGCTATTAAATAGTTTAACGGTATACGTTTACACAACAACGGTATGCTTAAAACGGAGAAGTTTTTCCTTTGAGTTTTCCATGTACAGACGACACCATTGTCAAAATAATCCCCATTCACACATCCATGAAAACAAGAAAAAAAACAACAACGCTGTATTCTGCTACCAGGCCATTAGATGGCGATGAAACACTATAGACTGAACACGTAATACACATGTGCATGACGTCATCGTCTTCAGAGATTTTCGTTTTTGTTGTTTACACTGAGACCGTTTTCAGAAACGTACACTTTGACACCCGAAACGGCATTGTCGTGTAAACAAATGGCCAAAACGCATAAAAAGTTTTACTTTTTTGGTTGAAAAAAATGTTGTGTAAACAGTCCCTGTTTATATCAAGTAAATGCAATTAGCTGAACTCTAGGCCACATTTACACAAAGCCGGGTATTTAGCAAAACGAATATTTTCCCCCTCTCCGTTTTCAGAAATAACATTGTTTACACACCCGCATAAATACGCCGTCCAACGCCATCATAACTATGCCAAACCTATTGGCGGCAATGTAGGGGTTAAGGATAAAGCCATGCAAGCCAATCAGAATCCTCAAAATCGACAACACGACAACACATAACCGTTTTCAGTGATGACTTAAAATAAGTCATAATCGTTTTCAGTGAGAAAAACGCCGTTTTCATGTAAATAAGAGGACAAAACGCAGAGAAATATCTGTGTTTTCCCATCGTGTAAACGGGGCCCTCGATTGCTTTTTGCAGATTCAAAACAATTAACTGAACTTCTTTTCCACAAGGCTTCACTGGTCACTCGTGCACAATAAGACCAGACTTGTTTTTAAATCAAATTTCGATGTTGACTTCGAATGTTAGATTTTTGGCCCCTTCCCACTTCCCAGGTTCCTTGAATCGAACAGTTCTAGAAAAAAAAAAATCATGTCTCAAATGCCGTTTTTAGAGAACAATGGCTGTCAAACAGGAATGAGGGGATTGGTCTGCACTCTGTGACTATGCCAGACTATATGCCAGAAACACTTTAAGCTAAAAACACACGGATTTGAAAGAGTGCAGCTGGTATTACACAGGCACAAGTTCTAGCTACATTTTCGGCTTCACTTGCAGGAATGATGGGATCGCTTTACACAGAGCTGTGGGAATGAAAAGTGCAACCTCCTCACAAAGCGGTGCAATCAGAAACCTTGAAAGGTGGAAGCTGGTGGTGCCGGAGACACAGATATGAGCCTATGTCAATCCCTCACATGATAAAATGGCCAACTGAGTGAGTCTATGTGACCACGATACACAAATAGAAGTATTATTCTGTCACCTGATACTCCGGACATGATTAAGATGCTATGTGGTTAGTTTAGTGACGATACTGTAACTGTAGAGTTGCCTTATACTGTAAGTAGTCTGTGTTTTGAATAGCATAATACTGTACTGCATACTTATAAAAATTTGCAAGCTACAACAGCTTTTTTTTCGCATTCAAAATTAATGTGAAAAATGTGAAACACCACATAGAATGTAACACGAAAACAATGCAAACATTAGTAGCCTATAATACAGCTGTTTTATACAAATTCTGGTTATACAAAATTCTTCTACAAATACAAATAATTATACGTAAGCTGAATTGTTTTAATGCCGATAGTTGCTAAATGGCAGGTATTCAATTAAATACTTTATTAATAAAAACAAAACACTTAAAATAAGTCATTTTAGATGCTACATGTGAGATTGGGCATCACAACCCGTAATGCAGTTTGCTGAAGATTACATTCATGATATTAAATGGTATTGTGGTATTGAATATGGTAATTTGGTAAACAGAAATGGTTTTGGAATGTAAAAATATTGGAAATATGCATGCAGAATTAAATATCTTGCACTTGCCGATACTGAATAATTTTAACCCTTAGGGTTAGGCAATCATTATTATATATTCGGGTCTTTATAGCGACCCGGATCTATATCTAACACGGTCTCTACCTGTTGGGATAATGTAAAACTTACCTGATAGTAGTGTTACAAATACAGAAGAATACAATGGGTTCAGTTTAAACAGATGTTTTATACCATTATCACTGTCCCTGTCAGAGCTAATTCCCAGTACATTCAGCATCTGGCTCATATTCATGATCTCAAACATTCTCAAAATCAAAATTTCTTTTTTTTTTGCATCTTCACCATCAAGTGACAGTGACTGTATGTAAGTGCTCAAGACTGTCCTATGTCTCAAAAAGGCCAAAGTGCAGTGCCCTTAATGCACACTAAACCCACACTATCTTGAAAACCGCTTTGGAGCTGCATTTCGAGGCTTAACGTATCCCATCATGCATTATGTTCGGTATCTCGCATGCCCCGAAATCTTAAGATGTCGAGGAAACATTACACTTAGTTCAATTAATTAGATATTACATATAATTCGGTAGTAAAACATAAAGTGTTTCACAGTTTAATTAGAAACACCACCATTTTAATTAGAGCCAGACCGATATATTGGCCGGCTGATATTATCGGCCAATATTAGGCATTTTCCAAAATATCGGTATCGGCAGTTATAATGGCCGATAAATGAATATTTCTAAAATAAAAATGGACGAAACACGCTTCAATCATCTCTCCTTGGCCTGTTATATTGAAAATGTATGTTTTACAATGTGCAGTATGACGTTATATATTGCTAAATTATGGCTCATCATAGACTAGCTAACCACAAAGCTAGCTAATGCCACTATCATCAGTGGAAGACCGCTAACGTTAACACTAATGAGCTTGGAAACCACAATGAACTTTTTCTGCCTAAATAAAGTAATGATTACTATATTTATAACTAGCATATCTCTAGTTACCGTCCCTGCATTGTAAAATGTAAGTTAGACTTGCGAGGAGTGAACATTTAGACAGAGAAAAAGTATCAAACTTATCTTGTGCATAAAAGTTAGCTTTTCTTTTACACGTGTGTGAAATCCAACAACGCCAAGTGTGCGTTGCAGACTGTCGTTCTGTAATGGATTTAGAATTGCTAAATAGTAGGTTTTAGAAGGCAGGCAGCAACTGATGAATTGAAAATGGTTTGATGTAGCTTAATGGAACGAATTTAAAAAGTGAAGGTAAAGGGATAAGCAAGCTGACATTGTAATTATAAGGTAGCTTATAAGGCAATGTTATTTTATTTATCAGAACTTTAATATATTTTGATGTTCTTCTGTTGTGTTGTGACAATAAAAGAAACAAGTTTCTTTTTAAAATGCTTTATCATATTATTTTAGTTAAAACTCATAAATAACTACACATAACTAAGGAAAATCTGTTAATGTTTTGTTGCGTGTTTCTAAAAAAAAAAAAAATAAATAAATAAAAATATCGGCCGATATATCGGAATATCGGATTTTAAAACCCCAAAATATTTGTATCGGTATCGACCTTCAAAATCCTTTATCGGTCGGGCTCTACTTTTATATTAATTATATATTATTTATATTAGCTCTACTTTTATATTACATCTGGGGAGTGATCTATTTTTTCCCTAGGATGGTAAGGGAACAGTCATAAATGCTATTAACCCCATTGACGGGTAGGTTTAGGGACGGGGTTGAGGTAAGTCATATATTTATATATACAGTAATAACGTTAAGTCAACGGCGTTCAACGGCCTTTTCAGCATAAACACGCTGAAAAGCGATTATGTGACTTGATAGCATGCCAAAAATGGAAATACGAATTGGCGTGTCATACACACGCTACTTCATGAGATCAGTCTGAGTAGAATGTCAAAGTGGACCACTGAAAGAAAGTGTTAAAGGGATAGTTCACTTTGAAATTAATTTTTGATATGTTTTAGCTTACCTCCAGGGCGTCCAAGATGTAGGTGTCTTTGTTTCCACAGTATCTTCAATTTTGATCATTTTAGGTAAAACCGTTGTTGTCTGTCAGTCATACACTGAAGGTGCTGGGGGTCCACCTCAAAGAGCAGTCAAAATTAAACATAATTTAATGACTCGTAAATGTAAGTACACATTGATGCCCTAAGACACAAAACGAGTGGTTTTTGTGAGAAAACGAACAGTATTTACATCTTTTTACCTCGTATAACCATATCCACGGCCAACTGATCTCAGAGCAGTGCGCTTCGGTCAGCGCATGCGCTGAAAGTGATCGCTTGCGCTCGCCTACGTCACTCTTTGTTTATACAGAGATTTCGGAAGTTTTACCTTTCACTAAACATATTTAGATATACGGGAAACCGCAATGGAAGACGATTTCGGTATATCTAAATATGTTTAGTAAAAGGTAAAACTTCCGAAACCTCCGTGTAAACATTGAGTGACGTCACACGCAAGCGATCACTTCCATAAAATTATTATGCAGAAACATTAATCATCGTTTGGTAATGGATAAAAATAGGTAATGTGTATTTAGTGTCTTTAAAACACTTTTTGTTCTCTCTCTCTGTCTTTTTTTGCCTCGATACTTTATTTTAAGCACACATTAAATACTGTTTATAGCCTCTTAGCAGTGGTGTACTGTTATAATTAGCTTTGCTTTACAGCTTGAAGTCTCACAGTGAGTTACCATAACCATCTCTTCCACTCTCAGACAGCCATTTCCCTCTTCCAAGTCAGCAGGGGTAGACAGACGCCTGGAGAAAATGCAATGTGTTCTCTTTTACCCCAGCGGTGTCTCTCCCCAATAGTCCTGTTCCCCTTATATAGCACACGCTCCTCCCGAAATAACTTCCATTTCAGGCGAGTACAATGGTCGGAAGGAATCTCACCCATGCAGCCAAAATAGTTCCACGCCAAGCTTGTGTGCGTCATCCCAAAATTATCCCCCTGTGACGTCACAGCTCTGTGCCCTTGCATGGGCGGATGCAACGATGGGACCCATGCCAGCCAGAGTGTGCGAGGCTCGGGCGTCTGGCGCAATGCCAGCTAGCGCTCTGTTTCCAAATGAAAAGGCACGCTGTGAGAGGAGGTGGAATTCGGACAGATCGGTTACCGACAGATACCCAGTCGGTTTCCGTGAGAGAATTCATGAATAGATGGGTTTGGTTTACCACACGTGGTCGTGAGATCACATCCCCGTTTTCACGGCTCAGTCAAGGGCAGGGTATTCGTGTCAGTGGCTCATCTGACGTATTGAATTGTTGTGATGTAACTGAGGGCCTTACTTTAGCTCGTTTCCCATCAGGACTCAGCGGGGGGGTTGGAAGTGTGTGTGTGTGTGTGTGTGTGTGTGTGCTGGGTTATGGATGTGCCCCCTAAGAATAGCGCTGATCACAGAGTAGCATCTCTTTTGCTCCCTGCCAGTTTTAAATTATTGACTGCAGATGCTGCCAGCCTCCCTAAGATCATTCTTGCCCCTCGAGCCAGGCAAATGGTGGCTAGGTTATTAAAAGCAAATCAAATTCCCCAGGATTGTTTCATCATCCTGTTACTTTTACGCCACGTACATACACTTTGGCGTACCCGTTTGAAGATAAGCTATATTTGGCTCGGTACATGTGTTCACATGGTGTATGTATGTGTTTGTTGGGAATCGAAAATCGATTCCAGTTCTGGAATCGGATACTTAGGGGCTGTTTACACCTGGTCACTTCATGCGTTTTCTCAGATTGGATAGCTATCTGATTTACAACTATGTATCACACGAAATACGTTCTGAGGAAACTATTTTGAAAATCACAATTACGTTACATGCCAACATTTAAGCAGTGCTATTACGTTTGTCCTTAACCTAATACTATTGCAGTGCTATTACGTTTGTCCTGAACATAATACATCCAAAGCAGGTTTCTTTACAATTTGTGCATAATCGTGGCATTAAATTTTTGACTTTGATACACTTTTAACCTTAAAAATACCTTGTTTAACCATTTTGTAGTATTTAGTGTATTTACACAAAAATCATTTTCTCCAATAAAACGCAACATACTGATACATTCACAAAAGACATACATTTTATTAACTTGATGTAAACCAAATTCAAGAATCCATACGTTGGTTGCAAGAAACAGATCCAAATTCAGTATTTTATCCAGTGTTTTCATCTTCATTTCTCAGCAGCGACGGCAAACGTCAAATCCGCGTTGGTGATGAATTCAAATTCAAATTCAAAAAATGCGCCTTCAAGAAGCGTTACGACATGTTTTACGGCAGTGATATCAAACACTCATTGGCTCTCGCCTGCTTCGTCACAGATTGCGACATGCCGTGTTTCAGTCGGTGTAGTACATTTGAAATGGAGAAGAGTGCGCGCCTTCAGAGAGCGAACCGAAATCAGATTAACATTTTCATGGATTAATATTAATAACTTTAATTCTGCACTGTACCTCATACACAACTACTATAATACTGCCAGAGGACTGCGATGTGAACGACATTTGGTAATGTTAACGTTACCGGTTTTGACATTTTCCCAATAAATAAATTATTGTAAAACGTATACTTCTGTCTGTTATGTTTTTTTTCTGTATAATTGCGTAGTTTTAGGAATGGTTATGTTTAGGTCTGGGAGTAGGATTAGTGGCTCAAAATATATTGTAATGCTAAAACTCATCTATGTCCATTATGTTTTATCCTTTTTATATTCTGTATAAAATGAATATGTTTAGGTTTTGGGAGTAGGATTAAGGGATCTTGTTACATTTATCTTTAAAAGTGAAAGTATACAGATATCGTTATGGTATGAAATAGACGTAAATAGTTAACGTTTTATAGCTGTAAAAACGTAATAATGTTACGTTTAAATTTTACAAATACGTCCATATTATACGTTTTTGCATCTATCCAAACGTACAATACGTACATTTTACATATTTGAAAATTACGTATTAGTATCTACGTATTAACAATGAGACATATTACGTTAAGGACCAACGTAATCGCACTGCTTATATGTTGGCATGTAACGTAATTGCGATTTACAAAATAGTTTCCTCAGAACGTATTTCGTGTGATACAGGGTTGCTGATTTATCAAAACGATCCCATTTACACCTGGTCACATAAATGTGTTTTTGCGAAACGGATATAAATCCGATCTTCAATTCACGCGCTATATGCAGATTTAATGAAGCGCACGTCACCGAAAGCAACAGATATGAGCCGAATTTGATCATCGGTTAATTTCAAAATCAGCAAAGACAGCAATAAAGAGAGCGGGATCAGTCCTGGTAAGATCAATTCGTTTCTTTGGGCTACTTTTATGGTAGTGTTAATCGTCTGCGTCTTACTTTCACTTTGATTTGCGATAGATTGCGGCGCGTTGGCTTGATAGGCGTTCAGCTGCTCATGTTTGTCGCAGTAGCGTCATCATATCTGACTAAAATAACATGACATAGGCCTATAGTCTATAATACGCTCTCACACGTTTATTTTTTAGCATTTTTGGGAGGAGTAAAATTTACATATGTGGTTTCAACAACCAGATGCATTTACACATGTCCAGTTTCGTCTGGAATGCGGCCCAGACCACCTCCTGATGTGGTTTGAGCGATCGGATTCAAATCCGTCTCAAATGCGTTTCGGGGGCATTTACACCTGGTCTTTTCACGATCGGATAGCTATCCGATCTGAGAAAACGCATGAAGTGACCAGGTGTAAAAAGCCCCTTAAGGTCAGGAATCGGATACTTGTTATACAATTAAAATTTCACTTACTGATTCCTGTGTGTGCATTATAATGTGGTTTAAAATTAGCAAGAAGACGCAAAAGAGAACTCAATTTGGCACTTGTGTGCTGTTTACACTGCAAATACACACAAAACTGTATCGAAATATCCTCATAAACACAGCCGGATATGTCTTAAGTAAATATAAACAGGTGAGAAAGAGAATACATGTGTATCAGAATAATGGATCTTTGCATCAGGTCTTAAAGAAATAGTTCACTTCAAAATGAAAATTCTAAGTATTTACTCACCTTCACGTTGTTTCAAACTTGAATGAACTTCTTTCTTCTGTGGAACACAAAAGAAGATATTTTGAAGAATGTCTGTAACCAGACAGTTGATTAACCCCATTGACTTCTATTGTAGGAAATAAAATACTACGGAAGTTAATGAGGTACATCAACTGTTTGGTTACCGACATTATTCAAAATATCTTTTGCGTTCAGCAGAAGACTGAAATTTATACAGGTTTGAAACAACTTGAGGGTGAGTAAATTATGACAGAATTGTCATTTTGAAGTGAACTAATCTTTTAAAGTGACAGCAGCCTTATAAACCTGCTGCCGTCTGTGTACTGTTAATCAAAAACAAAAGAAAAATAAATGTATTTTCCAAGCATAACATATTTATCAGATTGAAATTGTAAGTAAAATGGTTATACTTATGTGAACCTTGGAGATAAAAAGGCTGAGAACCACTGTTGTGTTAATACAATTATCTATCCGTTAGTAACATTGACTTGATATTATATATTTAGAAATGTTTGCCCAATACCATTATTGGAAGGTTTTCTACAGCCCACTTCATGTCCCCTCACAGCTCATCATAACAAACTGTACATTCCAGGTCTCATTAATTTCATAAAAACACACCTTTCCTTTCCTTTCCCTTTCCCCCACAGCACTGTATCCGATACATTTGGTGAATAGAGTTAACCCAAATTTTTCCAGCTGTAGTACTGAAATGACAAACTAGATTAAGTTTTCTGAAGAAAAAAATGTCGGCGGTTGATTCCTGTCCAAGTATACAGCACAACTCTATAACAAACCTCACAATGAAGCATCATTCACAGCTCAAGCACTAATAGAGTATAGAATGACTTTTAGAAGTTGAGAACAAACCAACACTAGGCACGAGAAACGGTAACAATAATGCTAGCGTTAGCAAACACTAATTTAGAAAGCAGTCACAGCAGTTGGAATTGACCGGCAATGACAGCTTAGCACATCTTGAGGTCATCTTGATCATTAAAAATGGGAGTAAAAGTCGTCAGCAAGGAAGGTCTAACCTCCATTCTTCATTTTACACACAGCCTTAGTGGTAAATCACATGTCTCTTATCACAGAGGCTGAACAATGGAACTTTCAAACCGTTCAACAGGGTTTAAGAGAGATAATAACAGGGAATCTAGCCATTTATTTTGCTCTAATATGGCAACTGTGTCAGCAGCTTTTACTTGTCAGAGCAAAGTATGAGAAAACAAGGCATTTTAATGTGAAGTAGCGGACAGTAGCTCCTTTCACTTTACTGGTTTTGTCTCTCACTGGCTTGATTTTAAAGGATTTTCACATTGTAACTTTAATTGCAAAAAATCTCTTTTACAAGGTTCTACTGAAGTTCAGCGTTCAGTTTTATTTGTGTTTACTGGTTGAAAGTGCCTGTTTTAAAACCGTCCCTTGCCTGGAGCAATGTTCCTTTTAGATTTCACATCTTGCTTCTTGATCTCAGTGCAGGTAAACAAACCTTTTTCAAGCCGTAGTTTTTTTTTTAAATATCCAAAACCAGAGTTAGAGGGGTCTATATATGATGGATGGATGGATGGATGGATGGATGGATGGATGGATGGATGGATGGATGGATGGTTGGTTGGTTGATTGGATGGATGGATGGATGGATGGATGGATGGATGGATGGATGGATGGATGGATGGATGGATGGATGGATGGATGGATGGATGATTGAATGGTTGGATGGATGGATGGATGGATGGATGGATGGATGGATGGATGGATGGATGGATGGATGGATGGATGATTGAATGGTTGGATGGATGGATGGATGGATGGATGGATGGATGGATGGATGGATGGATGGATGGATGGATGGATGGATGGATGGATGGTTGGTTGATTGAATGTGTGGATGGATGGGTTGATGGATGGATGGATGGATGGATGGATGGGTGGATGGATATTCACACTACAGATAATCAAATTAATGTAATATATGTAATATTAGCCAACACATCAAAATAAATATTCCTTCAAAACACAGCAAAATATTATTAAAGCGTAATGATTTAAAATGCATTTTAAAGCAAAACGTATTTGACATTATTACAAGGTACATACTTAAAGGGATAGTTCACATAAAAATAAAAATTCTATCATTACTTTCGTTCATCTTTGGAACACAAATGAAGATCTTTTTGATTTCCGTTCTTCCATTGACAGCTACATGTATGCAACTACCACTTTGACGCTTCAAAAAGTTGGCTAAAAGAGATGGTAAAACTAATCCATATGAATTGTGCTGTTTAGTCCAGATTTACTGTAGAGACGATCGCTTTAAACGATGATCATGTTGAGTTTACACTTTTATTCACATATAACATTCATCAACATTCATCAGTTATGGTAAAAAGAAGCTCAAGCATGAGGACCACTGAGGTTCATTCTCATGTTACGCAGCTCATTTGAGCTTCCGCAAGAACAAATGAGATTTGTTCTTGTGTGTTGGTTCGGTGGGGCTTAGTTTATGATCACTGATCAATGTTAATATGTGAATAAAAGCCTAAACTAAATCTGTTTAACAGATAAAGCGATTGAGTCTCTTAAAAATAAAGGTAAATTAGTAAGTACTAAGTATTTAACTTCATTGAAAAAAAATATTTAGTGGTTGTTTATTGGTTGTTGTTAAGTCAACTGATCACTTTTTAATGTACATGTAAGTTAATATACTAATAAAATGTAATAATTATAATGTACTGTTCTTAAATGTATAATTACAGTGTTATAAAGACACCTTAAAGTGTAACCACGTTTTATTTCATTAATATTATATTATCTGAAACATAAATATAATGATAAATTTAAGAAATATTTTTTTTTCTTTTTTTAATATACTTTTAAAGATTTGAAGTACATTTGAAGTCCACATAATTGAGTGCACTTATTTTTCACAAGGGGACTTTTTTAATATATATATCAGTGTTTTTCTTACGCGTTGTTTTGGAATTTAAAAGAATATACATTTTATCTCAAGTTGCCCCTGATCTCTACAAAAATGTTTCCTTTTGACTACTGTCAGGTACATTAAAGATGTGAATTGTATATGTGTATGTACATGTCAGTGTGTTATTTCATAAGTTCTTCATCACTTGCTCTTTCCCTGTCACTTCTGCACAGACAGATTGAGGGCACTCAGTGTGACAGTGGGACAGCAATGACGGATACTATGACCACAGCCTGTCACCACTGAACCCAGTCCCTCATAAACTACATGATTAGTGTTTATAATGGGGAATGTTAAAGTAATAGTTCATCATTTACTCACCCTCAAGTTGTTCCAAACCTGAATGAATTTCTTTATTCTGCTGAACACAAAAGAAGATATTTTGAAAAATGTCTGTAACCAGAGAGTTGATGTATCAGGTACCCCATTGACTTCCATAGTAGGAAAAAATACTTTCAACACTATATTCAGTTTACACTTAAGTATATACATATATATGGAACTCACCTAAAGGATTATTAGGAAAACCTTGGTACTGTGTTTGACCCCCTTTCATCTTCAGAACTGCCTTAATTCTATGAGGCATTGATTCAGCAAGGTGCTGAAAGCATTCTTTAGAAATGTTGAACCATATTGATAGGATAGCGTCTTATGGAGATTTGTGGGATGCACATCCAGGGCACGAAGCGCCCGTTCCACCACATCCCAAAGATGCTCTATTGGGTTGAGATCTGGTGACTTTGGGGGCCATTTTAGTACAGTGAACCCATTGTCATGTTCAAGAAACCTATATAATTCGAGCTTTTTGACATGGTGCATTATCTTGCTGGAAGTAGCCATCCGAGGATGGGTACATGGTGGCCATAAAGGGATAGACATGGTCAGAAACAATGCTCAGGTAGGCCGTGGCATTTAAACGATGCCCAATTGGCACTGAGGGGCCGAAAGTGTGCCAAGAAAACATCCCCCACACCATTACACCACCACCACCAGCCTGCACAGTGGTAACAAGGTATGATGGATCCATGTTCTCATTCTCTTTACGCCAAATTCTGACTCTACCATCTGAATGTCTCAACAGAAATCGAGTCTCATCAGACCAGGCAATATTTTTATAGTCTTCAACTGTCCAATTTTGGTGAGCTTTTGCAAATTGTAGCCTCTTTTTCCTGTTTGTAGTGGAGATGAGTGGTACCCGGTGGGGTCTTCTGTTGTTGTAGCCCATCCGCCTCAAGGTTGTACGTGTTGTGGCTTCACAAATGCTTTGCTGCATACCTCGGTTGTAACGAGTGGTTATTTCAGTCAAAGTTGCTCTTCTATCAGCTTGAATCAGTCGGCCCATTCTCCTCTGACCTCTAGCATCCACAAGGCATTTTTGCCCACAGGACTGGCGCATACCGGATGTTTTTGACTTTTCACTCCATTCTTTGTAAACCCTAGATATGGTTGTGCGTGAAAATCCTGAGTAGATTGTGAAATACTCATATGGCACCAACAAACATGCCACGGTCAAAATTGCTTAAATCACCTTTCTTTCCCATTCTGACATTCAGTTTGGAGTTCAGGAGATTGTCTTGACCCGGACCACACCCCTAAATGCATTGAAGCAACTGCCATGTGATTGGTTGATTAGATAATTGCATTAATGAGAAATTGAACAGGTGTCTCTAATAATCATTTAGGTGATTGTGTGTATGTACATGTATTGTTTTTAGTATGCTAAAGTTTACTTCTTTCTCAGAAGGGAATATGAAACCGATTTAAATTATTCGTTTTTATATCGGGCCACAGAAAAAATCCCTTCTTTTGAGCCTTGCAATGGATCACACCAAGGAAAGCTCATGATGTAAACATTTATAGCAATATTTAGCACGTATAGAATCAAATTGTTCGTAATGTAAATCTATAAATGGGTCAAATGGGTAATAAGAGATGTGTTTATCATTTTATAAGACAGGCTACAGAAAGACATAGTAAATGGTCTAATATCAAAGACTGATTTTGATGGGAGCTTTTGAATGAGCTGAATTGACTAGATCTAACGCAGAGGTTCTTTGACTGAAGTGTCATGAATTATTAATGTCCCTCATAATTTTTAGGTGGCTATATTCCAGTCATTTCAAGGAAACTAAATGGAGAACCACAGAACATAATGCATTCTTATGACTCTGAGCCTTCTTTATGAATGGTTGTACACATTTTTATATGTTACGTGATTCTCAATATTAAGCTAGAGGATTGTTTTTTTTTTATCATCTCAGGTCAGAATGAATACATCTCATAAATACAGCCATATTTTTTTTTTTACCGACCACATTGTAGAACATGCATTGTGGATCTATTCACAATTCACAATACTTGCATGCTCGTGCCAATCTGCCAACAATCCTGCAGCCGGTATGCCAAAACCTACAGGAAACCCAATATGGGCCATGCTGAGTGTAGTTTATCTTCACAAATAATTGTAGCGAGGAAATAGGAAAAAGCCGCAGTGTGAGTCAAAGGAACTCGAAATAAACATTGCAGGTATGGGGTATGTGCTGTGGTGCTGGTGTATTAGAATAACAGTGCCAGCTTGAGTAGACTGTGATTGCCACTGCCCAATACGATATATATCAGCAGGAATTACGACTCTGAGCATTTCACTGCCAGTGGAACATATATTCTAGAAATACCTGTATATGGAGAGTGCTGCATCTTCGTGGACTGCATGATTTGGCCCTTAGCTTCTTTAGTGACCTGCTACATTTTCATATGGCTAGGGGCCTGTACAATGGTGGTGGTTGAACAAACTCAGGGTTACAGGATTAGCTTTGAGTTGACAAAACCAATGCAATCCGATCAGACTTTGTTGGTACCATGACGCTGATCATCAACTTTCTCTGTTAACTCAGCCTTTGATCCTGAGTTCAGGAGTAGCGAGCAGCCAATCACATGCTGAGAAAGAGTGAAACTGTGATTCAATTCTCCCGAGAGAAGCAGCGCGATTCACTTCTCTCTTCTGCAGAATGTTAAGAGATTGAAAAATATTAAGAATTTTAACAAATGTACACAGCAAGAAGAAAAGAGCTGTCTATGAAAAAAGTACTGCTTCATCAGTGCACTGTGCAAGTAAAAGTTGTCAAGTTAGTTTAAATAGTTGATACAGGTATAGAGAGAACTGAACATTTAAGTTAATTTATTAATATTTATTAAGCTTATATTAGTGCTGGGCAACGATTAATCGGGATTAATCACATCCAAAATAAAAGTTTGTGTTTACATAATATTTGTGTGTGTACTATTTTGTATATAGAAATACACACAAATCGAGTATATATTTGAGAAATATTTTCATGCATATACTGTATATATATATATATTTATTCATTATACATTTTTCTTAAATATATACATGCATTTGTGTGTATTTATATATATATATATATATATACAAAATAATTATACATAATTATACACGGAACACACATACAGTATATTATGAAAACACAGACTTTTATTTTGGGTGCGATTAATCGTTGCCCAGCGCTTACAGTATAATGATTGATAAACATTTTAAATCATTACGCTTTAATAATATTTTGTTGTGCTTTGAAGAAATATTTATTTTGATGTGTTGACTAATATTACATATATTACATTAATTTGATTATCTGTAGTGTGAATAATATTCATCCATCCATCCATCAACCCATCCATCCACCCACCCATCTATCCACTAACCCGTCCGTCCGTCCGTCCGTCCGTCCATCGATCCATCCATCCATTTAGCTTATAACAAACTTATAACAGTTTTCAGAATATTCTTATATTACATTAATTTGATTATCTTTAGTGTGAATATCCATCCATCCATCCATCCATCTACTATCCCATCCACCCACCCATGCACCTATCCATCCATCCATCCATCCATCCATCCATCCATCCATCCATCCATCCATCCATCCATCCATCCACCCACCCATCCATCCACCAACCCAATCCACCCACCCACCCACCCACGCACCCATCCATCCATCCACGCACCCATCCATCCATCCACGCACCCATCCATCCATCCATCCATCCATCCATCCATCCATCCATCCATCCATCCATCCATCCATCCATCCATCCAGCTTATAACAAAACAGTTTTATAACAGTTTTCAGAATATTCTTATTTTACATTAATTTGATTATCTGTAGTGTGAATATCCATCCATCCATCCACCCATCCATCCACTATCCCATCCACCCACCCATGCACCCATCCATCCACCCATCCATCCATCCATCCATCCATCCATCCATCCATCCATCCATCCATCCATCCATCCATCCATCCATCCATCCATCCATATAGCTTATAACAAGCTTATAACAGTTTTCAGTTACTCTTTTCCTGCAGTTCCTTGTGATCACTCGATTATGCATAATGACCTAATTTCCTCAATCGCAAAAACCACTGCGAGTATTCTTTACCCTGAAGCCTAACATTGAATGAAAATATACAGCAGTGCAGTTTTTAAAGTCATTTCCCCCTCTGTGATCTTCAGCAGACTGATATCAGTCTTGCAGCGGCATTAGTTATTATAGGTGAGTCTACAGACTCTGTAAAGCGTAAAGGCCTGAATATAATGCAGAGGAGAAGTTTAGAAGGTAAAACCTATTTTGTCTGATCATCCACCCCGTAGCTATTTCTTCATTTCCAGCTCCACACCAATCTGTTTTGGTTGAGTCACGTCGCACCCCCCGCCGCTCGCTTGCTGAACGCTGACCGCTTGCTGCGACACACTACTGCTAATCTAGCCGAGCAGCGCAAAAACAAAGCGGACCTGAATGCCTGTGTGCTGAGGTATTAGCATCTGAGCTCCGAGGCACAGCAGTAAAAGCTTTTGACAGCTCACTGCACCCGTATGGCAGTACGCAGAGAAAATACCACTGTTGACATTTCAGCGGCTTGCCTCTCCCTGTAAACGCCGAGCATCCACATTAGTGCACTTGCATCATTAGAAAGGGTTTTCTAGATCTCATGTGAGCTCTGGGATGTTCTTCCATCTCTGGGATGTTCAGAAGAGGGTCGGATTGGGAGGATCTGCTATAATCCGGGCTTGAGCATTGAGTCGATTTGTAGGCCAGAGATTAACGCTACATGACTCCATACAGTCATTTGTTGTGGATGGAATCAGGCAATGAGGCCAAGCTGCTCACGAGTTGTCCTTTTTGTACACATTACCCAATCGGCATTAATGGTTAATGTGTGAATGATAGAAAGTACTCACTGTCTTCATATTTTGGGTTAAAGGTTTAATTCATCCAAAAATTAAAATTCTGTCATTAATTACTCACCCTCATGTTGTTCCAAACCCGTAAGACTTTCGTTCATCTTCAGAACACGAATGAAGATCGTTTTAATGAAATCCGAGAGCTTTCTTTTTCTCCATTGACAGCCGCAACTACCTCTTTCAAGCCACGGAAAGGCTGTAAAGATATCATTAAAGTAATC
This sequence comes from Cyprinella venusta, assembly GCA_038021265.1. NCBI lineage: Eukaryota > Metazoa > Chordata > Actinopteri > Cypriniformes > Leuciscidae > Cyprinella > Cyprinella venusta. The sequence continues at coordinate 8,875,453 of CM075864.1, read as the reverse complement.
CATCCAACAAAACATAATCGACTACTTTGTTTCCAAAATATTAATTTCTGATACATGTTTTTTCGTCCCTGTTTGTTAATTATTTATGATGTCTTTCCTACCTTTCTATGGCTTGAAAGTGGTTTTTGCATAGGCTGTCAATGGAGGAACAGAAAGTTCTCAGATTTCATTTAAAAATTCATTTTTCTTCGGAAGATAAAGGAAGGTGCGGGGTTGGAACGACTTGGTGATTGATGACCTATATTTTTTTTTTATGGACTATCCCTTTAAATTAGTTTTTTTTTTATGAAGATTTGTTACATGTTTCTGAAATAAGTCACTTATGCTCACCAAGGCTTCATTTATTGTATCATAAATATAGTATTACGGTAATATTGTGAAATATTATTAGCTCTATTATTTGAATATGTGTAATTTATGTAATAAGTAATTTAATCTTTGGTGAATTTTCAGCATCATTAGGCTACTACAGTCTTTAGTGTCACATGATACTACAGAAATCATTCTAATAATATGGTGCTAAATTATTAATAATGATTCTTATTATTATTAACGTTAAAACCAGTTTTTAAAACCTGTGAGGGTTAGGGTCAATTCTTTTCAGGATTTTGCTGATGAATAGAAAGTTCAAATAACAGCATTTATTTGAAATAAAAATTGTTTGTAACATTATAAATGTACTGTCACTTTTTATTAATTGCTGAATGAACGTACTAAATTATTGTCCTTGTCTTTTTTTTAACAGTTTGCTTACCCTAAACTTGAACAAAATTTAGAAGTTTTTAGAAATTTTTAGATTTAGGAGAAGTATCAGAAGTAATGATGCTGAAAATACAGCTTTGCATCATAGGAATAAATTACATTTAAAAATATATTCAGAAAACAGGTGTTCTAAATTGTAATAATATTTGAAGATAATTATGATTCTACTTTTTTATCAAATAATGCCAGCCTTGGTGAGCATAAGAGACTTCTTTCTGAAACATTAAAAAAAAAAATTATTCCAAACTCCAAACTATTTTTTTCAAAGACTATTTTTACTATTTATTCAGAAGTAGAGTGTTTTAGAGTAATTTTAACGTAAAATTATTCAGTTTATCACACAAAGCAATCATATTTAGACGATTGCACTAATACGATATTAGGATTATATCGTATAGCACAAGAAGGATTGGGTGTAGTTTTTCGGCCTGTGTCAATAGACACAAACTCTTGCGGGAAGGCAGTGTGTGCCACAGAAACAAACCCCCAAGCCCTTCCGCACAACAGGAGAGGTGAAATAAGACAAGAAAGGCCTATTAGTTCCTCTGTCAACATGCATCTCTCCCTCTCCACCTCAATTTGTTGGCAACTGAAATATTGACTTGCTGCTGTCAGTGTACATTCAGCCCATCATCAACTGCAGCGTTCCAGGAAATATTTGGACTCCCCCCACCCATCTACACTAGTGCTATTTTTTTAATTTGATAAATTGAATGCTTAATGCTTTTGTACTTTTTCCTGTTCAGAAAATAACGAGAAAATTGCAAAACTGCACTATTCATTGAAAAATATATGCTATAACGTTGTCAGTAGGCCTGCATTGTATAGGCTACTGCCATTTTATGACTTCTGAATATAATGTAGTGTTATGTAATGTAATATAAAACATTCCCCCACTATTCCAATCCCATGCTACTGAATTTTCTGAAATAAAATCAGTTATATTTGTATTTATAGTAACACTATTTTAAAGGGGCGTACAGTAGTTACACTATGCCCTTACAACAGTAAATTATCCATAATTATTTTCATGCAACTAACCCTAAGCCAAACCTTAACCTCGCCGGTCTCTTCATCTTTACCACATCCCTATAGAAAGTACATGAAGTTAATTAATATTACTCAGTACTTATATGTATAATACTAACAATGACGCCTTAAAATAAAGTGTAACCTTGTTTATTTTTTACATTTGATATTTTCTGATTCCATTTTATTTTTAAAGTTTATTTTAGTCATTTTATGTGCATTTGTAATTTTTAGCAGTTTTAAAAAATACATTTCTTATAGCTTTAATTACTTTTTTAGATTGATTCATTTGAGTGTCGAGGCATCATTTCTAATTTTAAGTTTATCATCTAATATTTATTTTATTCGGTTTCACTTTATTTTAAGGTGTCATTGTTTACATTTACATTTATGCATTTGGCAGACGCTTTTATCCAAAGTGACTTACATTGCATTTCAAGGTATACATTTACTGTACATTTTTTACCAGTCCTTGCCTTCTCTGGGAATCAATCCTATGACCTTTGCGTTGCAAGCGCCAACGTAGAGCCCGAAGCCATTTGTTTCGAGAATAATGGCTGGCTTATGAAGTTATTGGCTGGCTAGCCGGCTCAGCCAAAACCTAAATGGCTGCTGCAGCCACCATAATTTTTATAGCTGCAAGTGGCTGAATATCTAATTATTCGGTAATTATTTGGCAATATCTAATTAGATATGTGCAAATTTGCATATATTTCTAAAAAACTAAATCTGAGTTTTGGATAAAGCCAGGTTAAAAATATTTTTTTTTCACTGTGTTCATATATTAGATGGTGGAAAAAAATACTGAGGGATTTATGGATATCTACTTTTGTTATCCTGTAAATCGGAATATAATGATTTTCGCCATATTTTTTTGGAATAAAATGTTATATATCAGGCTAGGAATAATGTACAAATCCCTCTGTAAATGTCTTCATTATATAACTAGGTACTACTGAAGTGGCGATTTCGGTAACGCTTCCTTTTACAGTACAGTACTTACAGTGTACTTACCTAGAAAGTACTTGCTAATATAAGGTAATTACATGGAACAGGGGTAGGTTTAGGGGTAGGTTCAGGGTTAGTACTAGTTATTACCCAGTAATTGTAGTTACTAAAATAAGTACATAGTATTTACATGGGTAACTGGACTGTAAAAGGAAGCGTTACCGCGATTTCTACAGACACAAACAGACGAAAAGTAGTAATAATCAGACCGGCCCATCTGGCACCAACAATCATGCCACGCTCAAAATTGCTTAAATCACCTTTCTTTCCCATTCTGACATTCAGTTTGGAGTTCAGGAGATCGTCTTGACCAGGACCACACCCCTAAATGCATTGAAGCAACTGCCATGTGATTGGTTGATTAGATAATTGCATTAATGAGAAATTTAGCAGGTGTTCCTAATATTCCTTTAGGTGAGTGTACATTTTAAGTACTGAGTAATATTAATTAACTACATGTACTTTCTATAGGGTTAAGGTAGGATTAGGATTTGATTGAGGGTTAGTTGCATGTTATTACGCATAATTTACTGTTATAACTATGGGAAGTACATGTAACATGTAACAAAGACACTGTAAAATAAAGTGTTACCTTTTATTCCTAAATATTATGTTGCTATTATAATTATTATTATTATATATTATCTAGGGCTGTCAAACGATTAATCGCGATTAATCGCATTCAAAATAAAAGTTTGTGTTTACTTAATATGTGTGGGCGTAGTGTGTATAATTATTTTGTATATATAAATACACACAAATGCATGTATATATTTAAGAAAAATCTGAAAGTATATACTTAATACATATTTATACATATTATGTATAAATATTTGATATAATAAGAACACATTTTTCTTAAATATATACACTGAAAAAAAAAGTGTGTTGGATTTACATGATTTGATAGTGTACATCGGTCCCACATGAACCAATTAAGTTACACAAACATAATTTATTCATGTATCTTCAGTGTCATGGAATTAAGTCATTTTAAGTTATCCAATTAAGTAGTCTCAAATACCCCTTTTCCACCGAAAAAAGAACTGGTTCGGAACTGGTGCTGGTTCAAAGTTGGTTCGGAGCTGGTTCAACTTGTGAACCCGTTCAGAACCGGTGTGCTTTTCCACTGACTAGAGCGCCCAGGGAACGACGTCGTTACGTCACTGTTAACGTCTCTTGCAAGTACATTGCTTTGGGATTATTTCTAACTCGTGTACCAAGGAAACTTTAAAACAATTGAAATATGTAAGTCTTTTAATCTTTTCGTTTGATATGTAATCTTTTCTGATAAGTTATGTACCCCTGTCTTGTGTCTTTTTTTCTTTCCATTTATTTGTTCTATATCGCGACTGTTTTCTTTTTTGCTTATGTTTAAAAAAATAAATAAATAAATAAAACGCTTGCGTGTTTCTGCAGTTTCTCCTCAGACTCCTGGCTTTGCGATGGTCAGAAAATATGTTTAAAAGAACCGAGAAGAACGCGTCTAAACCCGCCCCGTAAACATGACGTGCTAAAAGAACGGTTCTAGTCCAGCAAAGAGTTGGTGCCGCTTTGGAACCAGTTCTCGCGGCCGCGAACCGGTTCTTTGGCTGTCGAAACACAAAGAACTGGTTCGCGCGCAGGCACCGGCTCCGAACCGGCTCTCAAAATGCTTTGGTGGAAAAGGGGCTATAGTGATTTTAAAAGGCTCCCTGATTGGCTGTTTCAGATATTCAAATTAATATATTCAAATTCATATATTCATTTATCCAATTAAGTTTATCTGTTTTTGTCATACAATTCAATGTCTAGTCTTTAGCCTGCATTTAGCTACCAATAGTATTTGGTAGCATACTGAATGCTAAAGTATACATATACCATCAGCGAAAAGCAGTTGCTATAAAGATAGCAGAATCGGTCCACAGCCTAACCAAATCATCCACTCTTCTCCACAATGGTAACCAACTGTAATTTTAAATGGTTCTAATAATCCCAATGTACTTGAACATTAAACACAATTACACACTAACCTTATCTTATTTTCTCAATAACATCTAAAATAACACTTAATTTCCACATTTATTCTCTCATAATTCAGACATATGCAAAGCATGCTGGGAATTAACATGCACCGCCCAGTTTCAGTTAATGCAACACAAATCATTCATGTTATCCAACACAAACGGATTAAGTAAACTTAAATTGTACATATATTTAAGCAGATTGGACACAATCAAATTAAGTTTGGACAAAATGTAAAGCAATTATGTTGCTTAAGCTAATTTTAAGTAAGCAATTTGAACAAGCAGCAAAAATCATTTTTTTCAGTGTACATGCATTTGTGTCTATTTATATATACAAAACAATTATACACACTACGCCCACATATATTATGTAAACACAAACTTTTATTTTGGATGCGATTAATCGCGATTAATCGTTTGACAGCCCTAATATTATCATAAAATATTTCCTTTTATTTCAGGTACATAATTTTGAATAGTTTTACTAAATCACATAAGCACAGCGCAGTGAGCAGAAGAAGAAAGTGCCCATCATCAACTCCACCTCCCCCCATCCTATGTGAACACCACCGATCATCACAGGACTGGCAGAAAGAGTCACCTCCACTATCGGACGCCTACGTTTTGTTTAGCTTCCTCTGAATTTCCTATATCGGACTCGCGCTCCTCAAATAATTCTCTGATAAGCAATAACGGCAGCAGAGATTAATTGTGTCCATTGTGCACATGAACTGATATTCGGCCCGTGCATCCATCTTCGCCGCCCATCCCCGCGCCCTGTCATGTGACCCGATCATGCACTCAGACTATTCTTATGATTTTCTGAAGAAGCCATTCAGCCGTAGAGCTTAATGAAAGTCATTTTCTCACCAAAGCCCTTTGGCTAATGTAAAATACAGCTCTGAGGACAATCAGCCCTTCTGTAGTGATAAAATAAGTCATTTTGAAAGAGGAGTGTTTGATAATTGAAAGTGATGGAAGGGAACTGAATTGGAATAGGGAGAGTTTGCTCAGCCCAAGCACCTGCTGGACTTGCTCGCCGTATCTCGCCGCTCTCTTCATCTTTATTTCGATAGTCTTGGTGATTTAGTATGATTCATTCTTGTCCCGCACGCATCACTCTTCATTCGGGAGAAGTTTTGCCCGTCGCTTCTTTTTCTCCAGCTCTGTGCGCATTGTTTGACGCACCGGGCTGATTAAAAAAAGATACCTCTTCATGCACTGTGACTGCTTGTTTGCTCTAGAGATTGCAGAGTTATTACTGTGAAGCCTGCTGGGCCTGCTGATGATGTATGGGACTGGGCTTTGGGAGAGTGTGAAGTGAGAGCGAAAGCACCCCATTGAAGAGTTAAAGGCAAACTCGCAGACCAACTGACTTTATTTTTTTTTTCCGTATCTCTCAATAATGGCAGAGAAGAATAGACAGGGTATCATTGGGTATGTATAGACCTCTAATCAAAACAAAATAGAACCGAAACTGTGCCTTAGCTTTAATGTGTTGTTGGGTCACAAGCGTTCAGCTTGACAGGAATTAGAAACAACCAATGGAAATACCAATGTGTGATAAAAATATAAATGTTAATTATGTTTCTATTTTTTGAAAATTGGCTCATTTTGTCTGGAGAGAAATGGCAAACGAAGTAAAGCGGCACCCTTTTGAAAAGTTTGGATTTTTTTTTGTGTGTGTTAATTTTATGGTTTGAGACCACAAGCATCATCGCTTCACAGGCAAAAAGAAACTTCCCTGAGGGTACCAAACTAATTATGATTTTCTCTGTTGCTGCAATTTTAGTGATATGCGTGATTAGGTATTCATCAAGACAGTAAACTGTTCTGTTATATATATTTTTTTGGTCTTCCAATTTCAGTCACCCCCCCCCCCCACACACACACACTTACTGTAAGTGTATATGACTTTTTTCTTTCAGCCAAACACAATCGGAGTTATATCAAAAACAACTATGTATCACACGAAATACGTTCTGAGGAAACCATTTTGCAAATCACAATTACGTTACATGCCAACATATAAGCAGTGCTATTACGTTCGTCCTTAACCTAATACTATTGCAGTGCTATTACGTTTGTCCTGAACATAATACATCCAAAGCAGGTTTCTTTACAATTTATGCATAATCGTGGCATTACATTTTTGACTTTGATACACTTTTAACCTTAAAAATACCTTGTTTAACCATTTTGTAGTATTTAGTGTAGTTACACAAAAATCATTTTCTCCAATAAAACGCAACATACTGATACATTCACAAAAGTTATACATTTTATTAACTTGATGTAAACCAAATTCAAGAATCCATACGTTGGTTGCAAGAAACAGATCCAAATTCAGTATTTTATCCAGTGTTTTCATCTTCATTTCTCAGCAGCGACGGCAAACGTCAAATCCGCGTTGGTGATGAATTCAAATTCAAAAAATGCGCCTTCAAGAAGCGTTACGACATGTTTTACGGCAGTGATATCAAACGCTCATTGGCTCTCGCCTGCTTCGTCACAGATTGCGACATGCCGTGTTTCAGTCAGTGTAGTACATTTGAAATGGAGAAGAGTGCGCGCCTTCAGAGAGCGAACAGAAATCAGATTAACATTTTCATGGATTAATATTAATAACCTTAATTCTGCACTGTACCTCATACACAACTACTATATACTGCCAGAGGACTGCGATGTGAACGACTTTTGGTAATGTTAACATTACCGGTTATGACATTTTCCCAATAAATAAATTATTGTAAAACGTATACTTCTGTCTGTTATGTTTTTTTTCTGTATAATTGCGTAGTTTTAGGAATGGTTATGTTTAGGTCTGGGAGTAGGATTAGTGGCTCAAAATATATTGTAATGCTAAAACTCATCTATGTCCATTATGTTTTATCCTTTTTATATTCTGTATAAAAAGAATATCTGAATACTCTGAAGAAGACGCATGGGCGTCGAAACGTTAGTCATTTTATATCAATAAATTTGCTAAAAAAGTCTGTGCTCCGGTCCTGCTCCTTGGTCATAGTTAGACCTGGGTCCTTGTTTAGAAGTTTGTTGTGTCCTGTTCCGAGAGCACTGGGGAGGCTGAAGCGCAAGTGATCCCTTTCAATAAAATGAATATGTTTAGGTTTTGGGAGTAGGATTAAGGGATCTTGTTACATTTATCTTTAAAAGTGAAAGTATACAGATATCGTTATGATATGAAATAGACGTAAATAGTTAACGTTTTATAGCTGTAAAAACGTAATAATGTTACGTTTAAATGTTACAAATACGTCCATATTATACGTTTTTGCATCTATCCAAACGTACAATATGTACGTTTTACATATTTGAAAATTACGTATTAGTATCTACGTATTAACAATGAGACATATTACGTTAAGGACCAATGTAATCGCACTGCTTATATGTTGGCATGTAACGTAATTGCGATTTACAAAATAGTTTCCTCAGAACGTATTTCGTGTGATGCAGGGTTGATCAAAAAATATCCTGGCTCTTCCATGCTTTATAATGGCAGTGAATGGTACCATTTTTTTTTTTGAAACCTCAAAAAGCGCATCCATCCATCATAAAGGTCATGTATACGTTAATAAAGGCCTTCTGAAGCGAATTGATGCTTTTTTGTAAGAAAAAATTTCCAGAATTAATAACTTTATGAACTGTAATTTCTAGCTTCCAGTAATAGCCATACGCATGATCATGAGGGAATCAAGTTGACGTATGGCGTAGCCGTAGGATGTCGGAGTAGCGTAAACTTTGGTGAGTAGACACCTCTCATGGTTCAAACAAACTCAAGCCCCTCATGTTTCTTTCAAAATGATCATTTTAGACTTCTAAATCATAACGGGGGTGGTGATGGCGCAGTGGAGAAGACACATGCCTTTGGTGTGAGAGACCCAGGTTCGAATCCACTGTGAGCAAGACACTTAACCCCTATTGCTCCAGAGACGTGCAACCTCTGACATATATAGGCTAGCAATTGTAAGTCGCGTTGGATAAAAGCGTCAGCTAAAATAATAAATGTAAATAACCTGTGTTTTGATTTCTTAATACTGAGTAAATGCCCCCAGTACTACAGTCTTTAGTGATAAAACTCTTTACATTCGATTATCATGAAAACAAATCTCAGAGAGCGGATGACTTGGTACCGATGTTTTATTAGACCTTTAAGTGATTAAAAAGCACTCTCAAGTTCAGCTGATTGGATTTAATATACATTCAATATAAAATGCATTTGTATGTACACTCAGAAAAAAAGGTACAAAGCTGTCACTGGGGCTGTACCTTTTTAAAAAGTAAACTTTTGTCCATTTTAGGTGCTAATAAGTACATTTCAGGTGCTCATATGAACATTTTAGGCCCTAATATGTACATTTTAGGTGGTAATCTGTACATGTTAGGTACTAATATGTACATTTTAGTTGTTAATATGTACATTTTAGGTGCTAATATGTACATTTTAGGTGCTACTATGTCCATTTCATGAGCTAATATGTCCATTCCATGAGCTAATATGTCCATTTTAGGTGGTAATGCATATTTTAGTTGGTAATATTTACATTTAAGGTGCTAATATGTCTATTTTAGGTGGTGGTGATATGTATATTTTAGGTGGTAATATGTACTGTACATTTCAGGTGGTAATATGTACATTTCAGGCGCTAATATGTACATTTTAGGTGCTAATTTGCACCACAAACGTACCAATATGCAGCCTTTGGGTACAAAAGTGTACCTTTTGAAAAGGTACAGTCCCAGTGACAGCTTTTGTACCTTTTTTTCTGAGAGTGTAATTGCAGTTAAAAAGCGATTCAGTTTCCAAACAAAATTGCAACTCTTTTTTTTGAGTGTGCTATAATGCACTCCATTTCACAATAATTGCTTTTTTAGTGCTCTAACATTTTGAGGTAAAGGGGTCTTGGCATGAGAAATCAAATTTGCCTTGATCTTTTGACATATAAGAGGTCTTTGAACCATTAAAACATCCTGTAAATTTCATTGCATAAAACATCCTCCGCATTATAAACAAAGCATTTATATAATCAGGCTCCAAAAAACAACTTGTTTGGATATTTTGGGATTTGTGACATCACACACCGACAAATACATTTGCATATGACAAGATCTCAGCGATTAGTTTTACGTCATCGAGTACAGACTTCAGAAGGATCCCAGATTCGGAAACCTTAGTTGAATAATGTAGCACTGACTCACCTTTCCCTGAACTCTGGAACAAAACCGCCTGGAACAACTCAAAGCATCAACAGCACACTTTAGACCCATATTGGGTACTGACCCATAGCACAACAGGGGTTATAACGAGACTCTGTCATTAAGTACAGCCAATGTATGTATGTATAAGGTTGTGCGCTCTGGCCGTCGGCCTCCCTTCACCGGCATATGTGGCCTATCGTGGGATTAAAGTCAAAGCTTGTAATTAGCATGAAAGGGCAGTGTAGGGAGGAGAAGAGGATGAATGGAGGAAGAAATGACCCCTACTATCGCTCCCCCCGCATGCCTATGGCTTATCTCTCCTCCACCCGGTGGGAATGTTTATGTATTACTCATGCAGTTCAGAGAGGAACAACGCATAAGCCTCTGTGTGACAGTTCAATTTGAAATATGTGTTTGATTGTTGGAGAAGGCTGCTGAAAAGAGGCGAAAAACCTTGAGAAGGGGCTTTAGTCAAGAAGTGAACTGCTTTTATGTGCGCGTGCGCTCTCTTTTATGATTGCCTCTCGCTTCTGCCACCAGCTGCTGTTCATCATGGTGTGATGTTCGACCTTATGATTTTGGGAATGGCGTAATGATGATGTATCTCTATCAGCCAGAGTAATTGGGAGCTGTTTTTCTCACCACTTTCTTACAATTTGCTGCTTAAATTACAGACGAGCGACTATGCATTTCATTTTCACTCACTCTGCCCTTCACTGTCTAGCAGAGTCAGGCGGCGTGTAAGAACGAGAGGGGCCACTGTGCTCAAGGGCCCTTGAGCTGATTTTGCAGCAAATGCCATTTTGTTAACAATACGGTGAGTGCCGTTCCATCATTGAATATTAAATACGACAAAAATGAATCCAAAGCATCAGAAGCAAAGAATGAATCTATTCATTTGACATGTTGGGTCAGGTCAACAGGAATCCATTAAAAGTGATAAAACACTTTTAATGATAGTTCGCCCCAAAATTAAAATGAGTATCAATTCATGTTGTTTGAAACTTCTACAACTTTTTTTCTGATATTCTGAAAATGTCTTTGTTGATAAATTTTGGACTCCGTTGACTTTACTGTATGGATGTGAATATATTTAACGTATAGCTACTTTTTCTATAGATACCAATTTCTGTCTTGAAACTCTAGATGGTGCAGGCTGATGGCACCATAATGCAGCCTGCTGACAATCACATTGTTAACTACTGATTGGTTTCTGTAGCATCCGTCAACTTTTATAGTTGGTTAATGCCTGCTGTAGCAGTTTAGAGAATTCCTCTGAAACCCTCCACCTTCCCCACCTCCACCTGTATAGATCTGCTACTGGTAATTTCGCATATATTTGTGTCGCAGCAACAGCATGTCTTATATTCTCACAGCAGTGGGTCTTTGTATGTATTGGCAGTAGCAAGTCTCAGTACTTGCTCTGCAGCAGCAATATAATCACCAACAGCAATAATCAACAGCAGCAGCAATAGCATCATCAGTAGAAAAAAATCAGCAGCAATAGTATCATCAGCAGAAATAATCAACATCAGCAGCATTATCTAAATCAGACGAAATAATCAACAGCAGCAGTAGCAGCAATATCATCACCCAGAGCAATAATCAACAGCAGCAGCAATAGAATTATCAGCAGGAATAATCAACAGTAGCAGCAATATTATCAGCAGCAGCTATAATCAACATCAGCTTGCAATATCATCAGCAGCAGAAATAATCGACAGCAGCAACAATATCATTATCAGCAGCAATAAGCAACAGCAGCAGCAATATCCTCATCTGGAGCAATATGATCCTCCACAACAATAATCAACAGCAGCAGCAATATCATCATCAGCAGCAATATAATCCTCTGCAGCAATAATCAACAGCAACAGCAATATCATCATCCAGAGCAATAACCAACAGCAGGAACAATATCATCAGCAGCAGCAGCAGTAGCAGCAATATCATCATCAACAGCAATATCATCATCAGCAGCAATATTATCAGAAGCAGCAATAATCAATTGCAGCAGCAATATCATCATCCCGGAGCAATAATCAACAGCAGGAGAAATGTCTTCATCATCATCAGCAGCAGCAGCAATAATCAACAGCAGCAGCAATATTATCATCTGGAGCAATAACCAACAGCAGGAACAATGTCATCATCATCATCATCATCATCATCAGCAGCAGCAGCAGCAGCAGCAATAACCAACAGCAGGAACAATGTCATCATCATCATCAGCAGCAGCAGCAATAACCAACAGCAGGAACAATGTCATCATCATCATCATCATCATCATTAGCAGCAGCAGCAGCAATAATCAACAGCAGCAGCAATATCATCATCAGCAGCAATATCATAATCAGCAACAATATTATCAGAAGCAGCAATAATCAATTGCAGCAGCAATATCATCCAGAGCAATAATCAACAGCAGGAGAAATGTCATCATCTTCATCATCAGCAGCAATATTATCATCCGGAGCAATAACCAACAGCAGGAACAATGTCATTATCATCATCATCAGCAGCAGCAATATCATCATCATCAGCAATATAATCCTCCGCAGCAATAATTAACAGCAGGAGCAATATTATCAGAAGCAGCAATAATCAACAGCAGCAGCAATATCATCAGCAGCAGCAATAACCAACAGCAGGAACAATGTCATCATCATCATCATCAGCAGCAGCAATAATCAACAGCAGCAGCAATATCATTATCAACAGCAATATCATCATCAGCAGCAATATTATCAGAAGCAGCAATTATCAATTGCAGCAGCAATATCATCATCCGGAGCAATAACCAACAGCAGGAACAATGTCGTCATCATCATCATCATCATCATCATCATCATCATCAGCAGCAGCAGCAATAATCAACAGCAGCAGCAATATCATTATCAGCAGCAATATCATCATCAGCAGCAATATTATCAGAAACAGCAATAATCAATTGCAGCAGCAATATCATCATCCAGAGCAATAATCAACAGCAGGAGAAATGTCATCATCTTCATCATCATCAGCAGCAGCAATATTATCATCCGGAGCAATAACCAACTGCAGGAACAATGTCATCATCATCATCAGCAGCAGCAGCAATATCATCATCATCAGCAATATAATCCTCCGCAGCAATAATTAACAGCAGCAGCAATATTATCAGAAGCAGCAATAATCAACAGCAGCAGCAATAACCAACAGCAGGAACAATGTCATCATCATCATCATCAGTAGCAGCAGCAATAATCAACAGCAGGAACAATGTCATCATCATCATCATCATCATCAGCAGCAGCAGCAATAATCAACAGCAGGAACAATGTCATCGTCATCATCATCATCAGCAGCAGCAATAATCAACAGTAGCAGCAATATCATTATCAACAGCAATATCATCATCAGCAGCAATATTATCAGAAGCAGCAATAATCAATTGCAGCAGCAATATCATCATCCAGAGCAATAATCAACAGCAGGAGCAATGTCATCATCTTCATCATCAGCAGCAGCAGCAATATTATCATCCGGAGCAACAACCAACAGCAGGAACAATGTCATCATCATCATCATCATCATCATTATCATCATCAGCAGCAGCAATATCATCATCATCAGCAATATAATCCTCCGCAGCAATAATTAACAGCAGCAGCAATATTATCAGAAGCAGCAATAATCAACAGCAGCAGCAATAACCAACAGCAGGAACAATGTCATCATCATCATCATCAGTAGCAGCAGCAATAATCAACAGCAGCAGCAATATCATTATCAACAGCAATATCATCATCAGCAGCAATATTATCAGAAGCAGCAATAATCAACAGCAGCAGCAGCAATAACCAACAGCAGGAACAATGTCATCATCATCAGCAGCAGCAATCAACAGCAGCAGCAATATCATTATCAACAGCAATAACCAACAGCAGGAACAATGTCATCATCATCATCATCATCATCATCATCATCAACAGCAGCAGCAATATCATTATCAACAGCAATATCATCATCAGCAACAATATTATCAGAAGCAGCAATAATCAATTGCAGCAGCAATATCATCCAGAGCAATAATCAACAGCAGGAGCAATGTCATCATCTTCATCATCATTATCAGCAACAATATTATCAGAAGCAGCAATAATCAATTGCAGCAGCAATATCATCATCCGGAGCAATAATCAATAGCAGGAGAAATGTCATCATCATCATCATCAGCAGCAGCAATATTATCATCCGGAGCAATAACCAACAGCAGGAACAATATCATCATCATCATCATCATCAGCAGCAGCAGCAGCAATATCATCATCATCAGCAATATAATCCTCCGCAGCAATAATTAACAGCAGCAGCAATATTATCAGAAGCAGCAATAACCAACAGCAGGAACAATGTCATAATCATCATCATCATCAGCAGCAGCAATATCATTATCAACAGCAATATCATCATCAGCAGCAATATTATCAGAAGCAGCAATAATCAATTGCAGCAGCAATATCATCATCCGGAGCAATAATCAACAGCAGGAGCAATGCCATCATCTTCATCATCATCATCAGCAGCAATAATCAACAGCAGCAGCAATATTATCATCCGGAGCAATAACCAACAGCAGGAACAATATCATAATCATCATCATCATTATCAGCAGCAGCAGCAGCAGCAATATCATCATCATCAACAATATAATCCTCCGCAGCAATAATTAACAGCAGCAGCAATAGCATCACCCGGAGCAACAACAGCAGGAACAATGTCATCATCTTCATCATCATCATCATCAGCAGCAGCAGCAGCAGTAGCAGCAGCAATAATCAACAGCAGCAGCAATTTCATCATCATCATCATCATCATCATCATCATCAGCAGCAGCAGCAGCAATTATCTGTCTCGTCCATTCCTGACATCAACAGCAGCAGCAATATTACTAGCAGCAGCAGCAGTGTGACAGATCTGTTATTACAAGACCAAATACAATAATATCAATAAATGTTTATGCAGAACATTGTAGGTGACGGGAGTAAAACACCTGATAAATGACAACACATTCTCACCCCAAGGCGTCACCTTTGACCATGCTTCAATATTTGACGTTTTAGGCGCCCTTTAGCGTCACTTACATGACGCGATCCTACGGCGTGATCTAATTGACGCTAAAGGAAAGCGTCAGTTAGAGGACGTGGTTAGGTTTAGGTGTGGGGTGGGGGTAGGGTACACGCGATCCTAGGGCGTCATCTAACTGACGCTAAAGGGCGCCTAAAGCGTCAGATATTGAAGCATGATCAAATGCTTCCCAAGGGGTCAGTTAGGTGACGCCTTGGGGGTGAGAATGGGCTGTAAATGAACACATATTTAACTTAATTTTTTTATTATTTAACTGTCTGGCTGAACTGATTCACAAGTAGAATCAGAATTTCCAGACTATTTATATTTATAAAATGGAGGACAGACGTTTTAGTCAAGTATCTTTGATTATTGCCTTGGTTTGTACAACTGTTTGTGTACAATGAGAAGAAAACTAGCACTGTGTTTTGTAGTAACTACTCAATGAAATAAGCTACTTTTTTGTAAATGGAAAACTATTTAACAGAGCTGCTGTCAGGACACTAGAAAATGTACATAAGTTTGTTGCTATTTTTTGTTAGTTATTTGCCCACGCTGCACTTATGGACTGTTTAAATAACAGAGCCGTTGTATTTCATACGTCTTTCTTCCGACTTGCTAACATTTACTTTCAGCAATATTTTGGGTTTGACAGCTTCTTGCTGCTGTGCCTGTTGACCTGTGGCCCCTTACAGCCTTTGTGAACCATTTCTGTATTTATTTATTTGTTGTTCTTAGGGGCAGGCGTTTCAACAACAAGCTCTCTGCTTATAGTTGTTCACTCATCCTAAAAACCTCTGCATTATTCATTCCACCTCCGACTCCAACTCAAAACATTTCATTTCAGCTTTTATTTATTTGATGTATTACTCCAAGTGCTTCAATGCTCTACAGACCTCCATACTTTGAACCTGAGCTTCTATGTCGCTGTCTGTTTTTCTCTCTTCACTGCAACATTTTACTTCCTTATTTTCTCTCTATCTTTGTTATATTAGTTATTACATATATTGCATTAGTGACTCTTTAAAACACGATGAGTAGGTGGATACCGTAGAATGACTTTAAATGGATCCAGTGGAAACATACCTATTTAACATACCCATGGCCGGGTTCCACATTTAAAATTTATATAAACGTATATTCATTACAAAAAAGTAAATAAATGAATATTAATGAAATAGTCATAATAATGCATATTTGGTTCTTATTCTTCTTGTTAATGTTTATTTATGATTTATTGATCTATTTATTGGTAATAACTAAATATTTATTATTTATAATAATAGTTATTTCAGTTAGTTAATAGTTAGTTAAGTTTATTTTAATTATAATTATTATTTAAAATAATGTATATGTAGTAATGATAACAATAAATATGATTTGTCATACATATTATTTATTGAATGAATGCACTAATAATAATAATATAAGAATAATAAGAACTATTATTATTGTCTTATTGCTATTAATATTAAACATATTACTAATAATATTACTAATATTTAATATGGGTCAAATACGGACAAACCTAACAGTTGGGTTAAAATATATTCATTTATAGAAACATATAATCCAGTGGAAAATAATACCTATTTAATATACCCATGGTTGGGTTCCATATTTAAAATTTAAATAAACATATATTCATTACAAAAAAATAAATTAATATTAATGAAATAATAATAATAATAATGCATATTTGATTCTTCTTCTTGCTATTGTTTATTTATAATTTATTGATCTATTTATTGGTAATAACTAAATATTTATTATTTATAATAATAGTTATTTCAGTTAGTTAATAATTAATTAAGTTTATTTTAATATTATTTAAAATAATGTTTAGGTAATAATGATAACAATAAATAGGATTTGTCATGTTATTTATTGAATGAATGTGATAATAATAATATAAGAATAATAAGAACTGTTATTATTATTGTCTTATTGCTATTAATATTAAACATATTAGTAATAATATTACTAATATTTAATATGGGTCAAATATGGACAAACACAAATTTTAATTTTTAAAATTAAACCCAGCGGCTGGGTTTGTCCATATTTGACCCATGTTTGGGTTGAATCAACCCAGCATATTGGTAGTGTAATAATAGTGTAATAATAATAATAAAAATGACAATAATAAGCAAGTACATGCACCATATTGGCTTTACTGTGGTTAAAGTGCTTTATAGGCACAATGTGAAGTTCCGGTGGCTTACAGCTTTAATAATCCACAGTGAATATCTCACAGGAACATTTTCCTCTGTACATTGAAGTTTACATCTTTCTTTAGATGTTCTCAGTCAGACATCCTTTTTCTTGCCTTGCCAAGTAACAAAAACCAAACAAAGCTAGACAAAACCAAAAAGGAGCGTGAACTACTGTAGCTTGCTGATTGTGCATATCAAAGCATCAAAGCAATGAATGTGGTTTCCTCGAACATCTTATCACATGAAGTTGTAATAAGTGTGCCTCATGTCAGTAGGTTTCACAGAAGTATGCAAGGGTTCTGAACTCCCCGGAGCAGGTAACGGGGCCACGTTTGCTGCTCTCACAGGTGCAATGTTGAAGATAGAGGCTTCAGTGGTGCCTTGTGTTGAATTTTGATGATCCCATGCCTGGCTAGCTTAATGCTGCTTAGCATGTGTATCTGAACGCATACAGCGTTCATGTTCTGTAAAAGGCCTCGACATCTGTGTTTAAGCTGTTTTGCAGTCCTAGTGCTTTAGACTGAACCATGGGTTACTAGCGGCGCTAGTATGAAATAGCATGACATGCAGATCCGCTGCTAAATTGTAATTCTGTTCTACTTTTCCCCTAGCCTGGTAATACCAAACTCTGCTACTTCACTTTTCTTTGTAGGCAGAGTCTGGAATGGCATAATTGTTCATTATTGCCAATCACATAATGTTTGGTTGTTATGTGTGTTATTCGCCAGCTCAGCCGCATCGAACTTCCACTGTAAACACATGTACAGTATGATGCGAAAACGAAACCATCAAGCGAAACCCCGAAGTGTACTGCCTCCTTAACCTCATCTTCCATGAGTGCAACCAAGGGGGACACAATCACATATATCACCTTGCCGGCATTTGGCCAGCCCAGTTTCTTGCTGATGATCGGTAATAGTTGATAAATTAAACTTTCCCAAAACCTGTCGGGGGTAGGGCCACAACATCACCTCCATATTCCAAACTCTTCTTGTTCGGGCTTCGGTCTTCATATCCGTGGTCACAATCTTAAAGTCGGTGCTTAGAGTCTACGTCACGCCTTTCAGCCCGTCCTCTGTTCGTCTATCTATCTATCTATCTATCTATCTATCTATCTATCTATCTATCTATCTATCTATCTATCTATCTATCTATCTATCCATCTATCCATCTATCCATCTATCCATCTATCCATCTATCCATCCATCCATCCATCCATCCAAGGTTCTATTTGGAACCCCTAAAATCCAATGCATGTAAATGATCACAAAATTCAAGATATGGTGGTTAAAAAATGTAATTAATCAATATCACACGAAGAGTGCCATTTTAGTTTTTATCCTCCAAAAATCTGCATGATTAAAATGTGATATTAAGTTACTACAACAGTTTTTAGTAAACAATAATTTAATAACATCTACAAAATGTTGCAGAATAATCTAATATATGAATGAATAATAGCCTTTAAAGAACCTTTGTGCCAAAAGTGTTCTTTCTTGTCATTATTGAACCTTTTTTAGCATAAAATGTCCTTTGGAGTTGAGTAAAGAACCCTATGCAACACATATAGAACCCTTTTTTCTAAGAGTGTATACATGTGTGTGTATATATATATATATATATATATATATATATATACAATATATATAATCCATTCAAATGATCCTTCAGAAATAATTCTAATATGCTTATTTGCTGCTCGAGAAACATTTCTCGTTATTATCAATGTTGAAAACAGTTTCAATTGAAAAGTGGTTCATATATTTGATGATCAGAAAGAATTACTTTAAAGTACAAATCTTAGTAAAAGTATAAAATGTATTTATTGTCACTTCCAGCAATTTAATGCATCCTTGTTGAATAAAAGTAATTCATTATTAACATTAGCACATGAATTACCGTATTGAAGCCAAACGGTTTGCTTATGTTTGTCCACTCCCACCCTTTTCTTGTATAATTCTTTTTAGGTATAGCTGTAGAACAGAAATAAAACAGTACGTTTGTCTCTCTAAGGTTTGCTGTACACAATTTGCTGACCCATAGACGGCCAGGCCAGTGTTTCAGATAATAATACATGAAGCCCGCTGTGTTATTTACTGTGACATCCGTACTGTAGGGGTTGTCCCAACACACATGCAAACAAACATTTTCTCATTTGCTCGTGTTGCTTGGCGTGGTTGGATGCATGACGCAGGGCTAGCAGTCCACACAGAGACTTTGCAATGAGATCTGAATAGACGATTTGTTTGGATCTTACCGATCACACTGATCGCCTCTGCTTTTTGTTAGATGCCCCGAAAAAAGAAAACAATTACAATAGAGGCACTCTGAAAAGGGGCTGAGCGAAGGTGAAAAGCTATCAATACAGACACCTTGAACAATTCTGTCTGTGATATTGAGAGCACTCGGTGTCAGCAACCTCGCTGTTGACACTCCCCCAAGGCAGTGGCCACCCTATAAAAAGACCAATCAGAATGGCCTGATGGAACTAATTTCATCTGGCCTTTCAGTCCTGCGTTCTGTCTCTCTTTTTCCGTCTCGCGGAGTCGTCGGTACCTTTTGCTTTGCAGTCACGTTTCATCTCTGCATGATTCATTCTGCTCAATAAGCTCCAAAGTAAGCAGATTTGTCCATCCCCTCTCTCGCTCACTCTCTCTCTCTCTCTCTGCTCTTTTTCTTCCTCTTTAAGAAGGCTATTGTGATTCATGGACGGAACCCTTCAGAGCAAATATTCTCAGGACATTTCATGTATAAACATGCTTGACTTTCCATCATGAGAAGAAGGAGGGGAAAAGGAGAAAAAATAACCACAGAGCTTTCCCAGAACAACTTCTCGATTTGGTGCAAATAACGTGCGCCGCGCGGCGGCCTGTCGAATTGAGCGGTTTGGTCAAGTTAGCATCGCATGCCCCAAGTGTGATAAATAGATTAGTCTTCAAATGTGGGGAGCAAATGAGTTTCTGCTCATATTGCACGGGGAGCTGCCACTCTCGCTAATATGTCGGGATTTTGTTGCCAAGCGCAGTAATGGCAGTTGAAAGGATAGCGGCCCCTTTAGCATTTAGACTGAAATAAATAAATTTCTACGCTCTATTAATATATACATCCCTTAACTTGCTTGGAAACCAACCCTCTTAGCCTTCCACCAGATTAGCGGTTCGCGAATGCAATAGGACTTAAATTAAGCGAGACGTACACAAAGAAAAAAAACCCTTAGGAGGAATAAAATGGCAGGGTATTAACTTTTGAGCATTTACATAACTTCTCTGAATATGCATTTAACAGTCTCGGTAGGGAGTTGGAATAGGGTTCGGTTTAAAAGCAACGACTGAAGTCGTGTTTATTCGTCAGGCGGGAATTTGGGATTTTGTGCATTGCAGTAATAGAAGATCAATATCATTTATAATAAAGCAAACGTGCGCATGCGCACACAACTCATTAGGGCAATTGAAAACCCTATATATATAAACCCAACCCCTTGACTTAAAACTGCCTCACTAAGCAACTTCAATTCTTTTTCATTTCTCAGGCAGACAGCAATATTTATTGCCTTTGATGATGTTCGGTGCATTGTGCTGGAATATACATATGGAAAGGGGGATTGGGGAATTTTGATTAAAATTGATTTTCCATCTCCTGGGAATTGAAAAGTCAAATACTTGCACATTTATGTAAAAGATTTAGTCTGTTGACATTTAAGGGGCCGCTTGATGAGTAATTAAATCCCCCTTTACCCAAGGTGACAGGTACCGCTTTTATTTAGCTTTAATGGACGGGTTTCTACCTACTGCACAGTTTTAATGGCCGCTCTTGTCATATTCAGCCTGTCTGCGGTCCACTGTTAAAGGACAGAATTGTTTTTGTCAGCACTTGTAGTCACTGTTGTTCAAAGACATCACGACCAATTGCGTCCGACAGCACGCAGCATTAAAAGATGGCAACTGAAGCCATAATGTTTGTATTGCTTGTGTTTCTTTTTGCTTCAGCTGTGTTATACATCATTTATAGGTGTTTGGGAGTGCCAGTATTACATAACAAGAATGTGTAAAAAATGTTCCCCAAAAACTAGTGAAAATCTTCCATTTGAGCTTTTTTTTTTCATTTGAAGGGGAAGTGTGTAATTTCCGTACCTCTAGCATCCCCAAACTGAATTTTTTAGCCTGTAGGTCTTTGGAAGCCCATGTGGATTTTCCTCCAGTTTCATTGTCTTTTTCTTTCCTTTTTCAGCATCTGCCATTGTTCTATCCAAGGAGTTTTATAATACCTGAAGTAAGCTATCCGTTTGCATTCCCATTCTCTCTCAATGGAAGTTGCTTGGCTGGTGCAGGACTCCACTTATCGATCCCATTGAAAGGGTCATGAAATGCATTTTCAGATCCTTATATAATGTTTCTGGAAATTATTTTGTCAAGTTAGAAAAGTTTTGTGCCCAAAACTTGATCATTTTCACTCTGTCATTGCTTCTTTCAGAAGCACAAGTAAACATACACTGCTTTGATTGGTGATCCTGAGTGTGTGACGTGTGCTTTGATGCTTGAGATGTCCAGCACTGTAAGATATTAAAATAAACAGTTGCAAAAAATAGCTACTAAAAAACTTAGGCAATTTGTTGGATAAATGGGCATTGAGTTACAATATTTTTTAATACTAAATATTTGAGAGTAAAATGTAGGTGTCTTTTTTCCACAGTATTTTCAATTTTGACATTTTTTGGTCAAGCTGTTGTCTGTCAGTCATATAATGCAGGTTTGGGGGTCCACGTCAAAGAGCATGTACAGAGAAGTCAAAATTAAACATGATTTAGTGACTCGTAAATGTAAGTACACATTGATGGCCTAAGACACGAAACGAACGGTTTGTGTGAGAAAACGAACAGTATTTATATCGTCTTTACCTCTTGTTAACCATGTTAGCCATGTCCAGCTGATCTGAATCAGATGTCCTGAACCGAACTGAACCGTGTCCAAAGTTCAGCCGGAAGTGATTGCTTACGCATGTACATCACTCAGTGTTTACACAGAGATTTCGGAAGTTTTACCTTTCACTAAACATATTTAGATATACAGGAAATCGCAATGGAAGACGATTTCGATATATCTAAATATGTTTAGTGAAAGGTAAAACTTCCGAAATCTCTGTGTAAACACTGAGTGACGTCGACGTGTAAGCGATCACTTCCGGCGGAACGCTCTTCAGTTCGGTTCAGTTAGACATCTGATTCAGATCAGTTGGACATGGCTGTGGTTGCACAAGGTAAAAACTATATAAATACTGTTCGTTTTATCACACAAACCGATCGTTTCGTGTCTTAGGTCATCAATGTGTACTTACATTTACGAGTAAGTAACATCAACCAATCAGATTTGAGGGACAAGTTGACAGTTTATGCCAAGTTTAGGCTTAAAACCAGGCTTCTACATCAGTGTTATTATATCATTCCCCTCTGATTTTATAGTTAAATAATGGGTAGGCAGGGATAGGGTAAGGACTACATTTTAATTTTTGGACAGGTGTGTTGTTCCGGGATCAACAAAATACTTTGAAACATGTCTTACTTGGCAAAATCCCTGTGGCCTACTTGTCAGTTCTCTGCAAATGTAACTGGGAAAGGTATTTTTCTTACAGAACTTTACATATATCATGTTTAAACATTGTAGGAGAAGTTTAAATGCAGAGAAAAGGCCAGGGTCAAGGATGAAAGGCCAACCCCCATGAATGGCTCTTTTTCCCACACCTCCTGCCATATTTGTCTATGGAGGTTGAGGCTGTCTGATTAATGATACTGCTTTGTCCCTTAGACTGGCCACGACAGCACATACATCTGTCACTCACAACCTGCGGCGTCTCCCTGCCGGCTGGCCACCCGGTACCAAGGGCATCCCCAGATGTTCCCAAGTTTCCGTTGGCGACTCCTAGCAGTCTTGTGCTGACAAATGGCTGCTGTGACTTTGTGTATGATTGCCCTTGGCACCTTACTAGGCTACTTAAGTTGCTGTGCATGAAGTAATAGAGGTATGGTGGTTCATTTTCGTGTCGTTTTAAGTTAAAATCATCATAAAAACCTTTATCTGTTACCCAACATATCTGAGTGGAACAGGATATTCAACAAGAAAAATGGAAGGCAAGGCTAGATGTTTATCCATAGGGAATTTATTCATTGTAAAAAGTGGAATTTAGAGGCGTGAGTATGTGCACCAATGCCACTTGTGGGAAAGTACACTCTAAAATTGCTGGATTGTTTTAAGCCAAATTTGGGTCAAATGTGGACAAAAACAACAGTTGGGTTAAAAATTCACTTAAAACTATAACCCAGTGGCTGAGCTTGTCCATATTTGACCCAAATTTGGGTTTAAGAGACCCTGCTTTTTAGAGTGTAGTACACTGTACTTAAGTGCTTTAAGGATACTTAACTGCATGTTAATTGCAAGTAAATGCAATGTATTATAGTTACACGTTATGTTAAATGTGATTAGTTGAACTTTAGAGTGCTTTTTTGACCAAGTAATTTCATAATTGCCCATATTATCTTTGAAATATGCTTAGTGTACTTCTGAATGTAACATAACAACATACAAATGGTAAAATAAAACATATTTTCATGTAATTTCTGTTGAAACATGCTTGCCATATTTAAATATATTTGCAATTACATATGAGGAAGTTGCTATTTGGTACATTTAAAATAAATTAACATCAAATAACACACTAGTTAAAATTGTAATCAAGTACTTTACATGTGATTTAGTATGTTATGCAACCCATCAAAATAAGTGTACGGTACCTTTTCAAAGCAAGACACATACATTAAGTAATAGTTTTTAAAAGTGTACTTAACTCTTTCCCCATCATTTATAAGACAACCCTAGTGAAAAAAGTTTCTTTATTGTATTTGAAATATATTCCCTTTTTCAACAGTACATTGCAAACTTACTATCTTTAAATATATTAAAAGTATATTAGCATCATGCTTTTAGCTATATTGTCACAATACAACTTTCAACACATTTTAAAATAATTGTACTTCAGTATATTTTCTAAAAAAAATATGTTCTCTAAAAAATACTGTATACTTGAAGTGAAAATTAAGTTTTGTTTTTTTCATGAGGTAATGAATGAAAAACGTTGAACTTGTGTTAGTTCCTGATGATTCATGAGATATTAATGCATGAATGAATACATAATTCATACATTAATTTATACATGAATTCATGATAATTCATGTACCCTTACCGTAAAGGGTTACCAAAACTTTTGCTGATAATTTACTCACTCACCCCCATGTCATCCAAGATGTCCAAGTCTTTCTTTCTTCAGCCGAAAAGAAAGGAAGGTTTTTCATGAAAACATTACAGGATTTTTCTCCATATAATGGCCTTCAATGGACTCCAAAAGTTTCAAGGTGAACGAATCTTTTTTTCGACTCATTTTGTTCATTCAACGAACAAAATGAACGAAATGACTCAAAAAAAGATTCGTTCATTTTGATGAACGAGTTCGAACAGGAGAGTCACAAAACAGAGCAAGGTGAGCATTTGTGCTTATAAAACTTCAACTTTTTTTTTGTTTTTGAAATGACCGATCGTTTCACTTGATAAGACTCTTATCCATCGTCTGGTGTCGTTTAAAGCCCTTTGAAGCTGCAATGAAACTGGCATTTGGATCTTGAAATGTTTGGCACCCAGTGAAGTCCATTATATGGAGTAAAATCCTGGAATGTTTTCATCAAAAACCTTAACTTTTTTTCGACTGAAGACAGAATGACATGGACATCGACATGGGGGTTAGAAAATTATCAGCAAAAGTTTTTTTTTAAAAGTGAACTGATCCTTTAAGTAAACAGGGTCAGTCTTGATTTCATGTTGACTTTAGGAGATCAGTGTGTAACCATGATGCAACTTTATTGAGGCTGCATGAAATTTTAGCTCCTATCACGTATGATCAAGGCAGGTGCCTATGATCACCCATATCTCCTGACAGGAAAATATTTTTTTTGAGTTGTGATTTTATCATTTTTTGACTGGCTTGTCATGGCAATGTGAAACAAGCTAATCCAACCTTGTTAGCTTCAACTGCATGACCACATGACTCTCTCTTGGCTTATCTTGTTAATTAGAAATGCTCTTTAAAAGACAAGGACTTTGTGTTAAAATGACCTGCTCATGACCTACATGTATCCGAAGCATTCAGGCACTTTCACTCCCTGCACTTTAGCATGATAACAAGCTGGACCTCAGTAATCGTTCCTGTAAACGTCACGATGGTAGTTCCAGCGCTGAAATACAATTTTAATATGTGCGTGCTTCTCTTATTTTCTTTTTGTATTGGGGAAAAAAAACAAGTCAAAAAGCAAAGCAAACAATCAAAAAAAGGAAAAAAGTAATCAAATTCAGCCGAGGCATTGGATTATAAATGAGGTTTGCGCCAAGCGTCATAACGTTATTTAGATTTCTGTGTACTGAGACCTTGTTCCGGCTCCCAACAGCACTGCGACAGGAACGGATGAGAATATAAGCTGATGTAGGGAAATTGGCTTGTTATGTGCTGATGCTTTGGAGACCAAACCCAGTGTGGGGAACAGAGTGGGGAGGAAAAAGAAATCTGTGGTGCAGACTGATGTTTTAATTACTTGAATTGGAAATGATAACAACGTTCCTCTCCCGGAATGATGCAAATTAATAGGGTGAGAGAAGAGTCGCCCCTCTCCAGAGCGTGTCTCATTTTCTGAGCATGTGCCGAGGTGTTTGGGATTCTCCCTTCTCTCAGGATTCAGTCTTAGCAGCAGTGAGGAATTTGAAAACAGTCTTTTTGTAAACAGTCTTTAAACTGCATTATATTTTAGTTTAATACAATGAGGCTTGAATATTGTAATTTTCACATCATTTGAATTTCATCAGTTTTTCAATGTGTAATATTGATGTAGTTTCTGTTTGGAAACTTAGGGTACGTTTACACGACAACGATATGCTTAAAACTGAGAAGTTTTCCGCGGACAGAAGACATCGGATCGGTGAAAATGACTAAAAACACTGTATTCTGCTGCCAGGCCATTAGATGGCGATGAAACAGTATAGACTGAACACGTAATACGCATGTGTGTGACGTCATCGTCTTCAGAGATTCACGTTTTTGTTTACAAGGAGACCGTTTTCAAAACTTGTACTTTAAAACCCGTTTTCAAATGTTTGTGTTTTCAGGCACCCAAAATGCCGTTGGGGTGTAAACGAACGGTCAAAATGCATAGAAAGTTTTGCGTTTTTAGTTGAAAACGGTGTTGTGTAAACAGTCATTTTTGTATAAACATTGCTATGAGCAAGTAAGTGCTGCCACTGCACAAATAGCATATATAAATTGACCCATGGCAGATCTATACAGGTGGAGCTGCGAAAGGAAGGGAGTTTCAGAGGAACTCTAAAAAGGCCCTGCAAATTGCTATAGTTACAGCTTGTGCCATGTAGTAAAAAAATTGAATATCATCAGGTTGCACTAAGGCAGTGTTGTAGTCGAGACCAGCTCACTCGAGTCAGAGTCGAGACCGAGACCATAGAAGGTCGAGTCTGAGTTGAGACAGAGTCCATAGAGAGTGGAGTCCGAGTCGAGACCGAGACTATAGAGAGTGGAGTCTGAGTCGAAACCAAGACCATAGAGAGTGAAATCCGAGTCGAGACCGAGACCATAGAGGGTCGAGTCCGAGTTGATAGTGGGTCGAGTCCGAGTCGAAACAGAAACCACAGAGGGTCAAGTCCGAGTCGAGACCGGGACCATAGAGAGTCGAGTCCGAGTCGAGACCGAGATCATAGAGGGTCGAGTCCGAGTTGAGACCGAGACCATTGAGAGTCGAGTCCGAGTCGAGACCGAGACCATAGTGGGTCGAGTCCGAGTCGAGACTGAGACAATAGAGAGTCGAGTCCAAGTCGAGACCGAGACCATAGAGTCAAGTCCGAGGCAAGACCGAGACCATAGAGAGTCGAGTCCGAGTCGAGACCGAGATCATAGAGGGTCGAGTCTTAGTTGAGACCGAGACCATTGAGAGTCGAGTCCGAGTCGAGACCGAGACCATAGTGGGTCGAGTCCGAGTCGAGACTGAGACCATAGAGAGTCGAGTCCGAGGCAAGACCGAGACCATAGAGAGTCGAGACTGAGTCGAGACAGAGACCATAGAGTCGAGTCCGAGTCAAGACCAAGACCATAGTGGGTCGAGTCCAAGTCGAGACAGAGACCATAGAGGGTCGAGTCCGAGACGAGACCGAGACCATAGTGGGTCGAGTCCAAGTCGAGATAGAGACCATAGAGGGTCGAGTCCGAGTCGAGACCGAGACCATAGAGGGTCGAGTCTGAGTCGAGACCGAGACCATAGAGAGTCCAGTCCGAGTCAAGACCGAGACCATAGAGGGTCGAGTACGAGTCGAGACCGAGACCATAGAGAGTTGAGTCCGAGTCGAGACAGAGACCATAGAGGGTCAAGTCCGAGTCGAGACAGAGACCATAGAGGGTCAAGTCCGAGTCGAGACCGAGACCATAGAGGGTCGAGTCCGAGTCGAGACCGAGACCATAGAGAGTCGAGTCCGATTCGAGACCGAGACCATAGAGGGTCGAGTCCGAGTCGAGACCGAGACCATAGAGGGTCGAGTCCGAGTCGAGGCCGAGACCATAGAGGGTCGAGTCCGAGTCGAGACTGAGACCATAGAGGGTCGAGTCCGAGTCGAGACCGAGACCATAGAGAGTCGAGTCCGAGTCGAGACCAAGACCATAGTGGGTCGAGTCCGTGTCGAGACCAAGACCATAGTGGGTCGAGTCCAAGTCGAGACAGAGACCATAGAGAGTCGAGTCCGAGTCGAGACCGAGACCATAGTGGGTCGAGTCCGAGTCGAGACAGAGACCATTGAGGGTCAAATCCGAGTCAAGACAGAGGCCATAGGGAGTCAGATCCGAGTCGATAGGGAGTCGAGTCTGAGTCGAGACCGAGACCATAGAGGGTCAAGTCCGAGTCGAGACAGAGACCATAGAGAGTCGAGTCCGAGTCGAGACTGAGACCATAGAGGGTCGAGTTCGAGTCAAGACAGAGACCATAGAGGGTCAAGTCTGAGTCGAGACAGAGACCATATAGAGTCGAGTCCGAGTCAAGACAGAGACCATAGAAGGTCAAGTCCGAGTCGAGACAGAGACCATAGAGAGTCGAGTCAGAAGTCGAGACCGAGACCATAGAGAGTCAAGTCCGAGTCGAGACCGAGACCATATAGAGTCGAGTCCGAGTCGAGACCAAGACCATAGTGGGTCGAGTCCAAGTCAAAACAGAGACCATAGAGAATCGAGTCCGAGTCGAGACCGAGCGCAAAGAGAGTCGAGTCCAAGTCGAGGCCGAGACCAAAGAGAGTCAAG
The DNA here is from genome assembly GCA_038021265.1 of Cyprinella venusta. Lineage (NCBI taxonomy): Eukaryota > Metazoa > Chordata > Actinopteri > Cypriniformes > Leuciscidae > Cyprinella > Cyprinella venusta. The sequence continues at coordinate 8,846,727 of CM075864.1, read as the reverse complement.
TCCGAGTCGAGACCGAGACCAAAGATAGTCAAGTCCGAGTCGAGACCAGAGAGGTTGGATAACCTAAGGTTGGGTCTCAAACCAGACTTAAAGATATCTTCAAAAATATGTAAAATATTTGGTGGTAACAATAAAATTGGCACCATACTCAAACAGTAAACCAAATATACCATGGAATCATGTACACTGTAATGGTAAAAAGGCCACATAGTGGTGTAAAGGTAATTTTATTGAAAATTATGACTTACAATTATTACAATCAGTCAGTGCTCTTTCACAGAACATTACTGCACACAAATTATGTGATAAGGCAGACATTTTCGATACATAGTTAGCGTTACATAGAGCTAGAGGCCCCACATCACATCTGACCTCGGTCCTGCTGCATTTGCATGCCGCGAACTATATAGTCTCAAGTCATGTGCATTTGCGCCCAAGAAAGTCAGCAATCATTGGACATTTCAATCAAACAACAATTTTAAAAAATATTAACATACAGTAATAATCATGACATATTTTGTATGGGACTCGAGCGGACTCGGGAATAAGTCAGAGTCTTAATATGTTAGAGTACGAGTCAATTCCGAGTCCGAGTTCCGAGTCCATGACAAGACCGAGACAATTAAAATATGATCTCGAGACCGAGTCCGAGTCAGCATTAAGGAACTATAAACCTGTATCATCTAGAGTTTCATGACATAACTTGGTTTATAATTCACGTCAAAAGCAAGCACCACCCACCCTACTCCATGACACTGATTCTGTCGTCAGTGGTGTGTCTTTTGGAATTTAGTCTGGCTCAATCAGAAAATAAGGGGCGGAGTTAGTGTAAATAGCCTCTGCCAACAAGGAGGCCTATTGCACTTGGTGTGGGTTAGCATGGAACATGTTACTGGAACGACATCAGGGTGAGTAAATAATACCAGAATTTATTTGGGCCCATAATGTGCAGGCTAGGGATCAATTTTCACTAGAGAGAAGATATGGATTTACTGCATGTTATCATTCCTTATCATTTCTCATTTTTGTGTTCCATGGAAAATATAGCATATGGATTTGGAATGACATGAGAGTGATTCATTTTGGGGGAAATTATTCCTCAAATCTTTTCATTGAGTGTCACACTTCATTGAGCCCCACAAATGTAATCATCGAAATGGATCACATTTGAAATCACGCAGAGGAAAAAAATCGGATCTAAATTAGAATCAGCTCCAATCATAGATGTGGAAGAAGAACCAAAGCCTGCAGTGATCTGTTTGACAGCAGCTCCATACTGTTTCTGTAAAACATGTCTCTGTGGTACAATCTTGGATTACGCCGTCTGTCAATCCTTTGCTTTCTTGGATCCATTATCCAAAAATGAGAGAAAGTTTGGTTTGGATGGCTTGTTTTTAACAAGTGCAGTCAGCTGTGTTGGAGTCAGAGCCAAAGTGACAGGATGCTGAAACTGCTATAAAGAAAACCTAGCAGCACTCCTTTCACCGCCACTTGAAAATAACTTTAAACTATGATGCGAAATATACTGAGAGCCACAGCCAGGAAACAGTGGCAGACATGCACATCAAGTCAACAGTCACTTTTTTCCCCAGACGTCAGCTCTCCACCAATGAAATGGCGCCGACTCAAACTCAGAGCGTGCTGTGATGTGCCAGACGCCACTACAAAAAGAGGATTATAAAGTTCTCAAACCTAAAAACAGACCTTGTTTGTGTTCTCATATACGAAAAAAAGAAAGAAAAAAGCCTATAAATATTATGAAGGCTTATTTTATATAATCTTTGCTGCAGCCTGCAAACGTTAAAGCTAGTTTTTTAAAAGAATCTTTGGTAACATTTTACCAAAAGGTTCAATAGTTAACATTTCCTTGAATGAACAAGACTTCTTCGGCATTTACTAATCTTAGTTAATATTAATTTCAACATTTACTTGCGTTAATAAAATCAAAGGTTGTATTTATTAACATCAGTTAATGCACTGTCAGTGTTGTTTTTGGCAGCCCTTTTAGTTTTAGTCTTAGTCTTAGTCTTTTGGACGAAAATGCTTTTAAGTTTTAGTCACATTTTAGTCACTTATAAACTTAATAGTTTTAGTCAAGTTTTAGTCGACGAAAACACCAAAAGGTTTTAGTCAAGTTTAATCAATTTTTTTGTAAAAAAAAAAAAAAAAACAACAACATTAATTTAGTTTAAAAAGTACTGGGAATGGGCTTAGGTTTGACAGATTTAGCAAGTGTTGCAATTCATAAAACAAGCTAACCTTACAAACTTTAAATAATAAACTATAGAATTTCTCATTGATGGAGATGCAGTGCTGCCATTGCCAAGCTGTACTTCATTGTCACATTGGGCAGAAACCTTTCATCCCCATATTTCAAGTTATAGTTTTACCCCTGAATATTAAAAGCTGTTTTCACCAGTTATCACAGCAAAAACATTGAGCTACTACTAGAACATTACACACAGATAAAGTGGTAACCGTGGAATCACTGTTTTACTCCAAAAAAAGCTAAGAATAAAATATTCTTGAGAATAGAATAGAATAAGAATAGAATAGAATATTCTTACTTTGGCAATTGTGGCTTTATTTGAGAAATTGCTAAAGTGCAATGAACAACGTAGTATGCAACAATAAGATGCATATTATTTGTAAACACAAACATTATACAACCCAATCTATCTTTAACTTTTGCAAACTGCAAAGTTGCAAACATTCTGAAACAAAATAATAAAATAAATATCTAATACTGAGGTGCATTGAACAAAGGTTAGGAATGCATACTTGAATATAACAAGTATGAAACAAACATGACACTTGGAGTGTGTTGAACATAAAAATGAATAAGACAATCCCTGAATAAACACTGCATTTGGTCTTGGTTAGTTCGGTTAGTTTTACACTTAAAGCCCTGTTTCAAGATCGTTTCTGATGAAATAGAACGGTTAAGATTGAAATTTGGACAAATGCTGTTAGGTTTGTGTGTTAGCACCCACAGAATCATTCATAAAACGCATTAAACATTAGTTTACAAAGACGTCAAACTCACCGAGTGGTCAGGGATGTTCACTGATATGCTCACACAAACATCGCTGCAAAATATGATTTACAACAGGTTTTATCCTAGTTTTTGTCCGACTCTATTGACTTGACTTGGTACAAACTACCATTAAACCCGTGTTGTGTGGAATCTGGTGCGCGCGCGGCGGCCGGTGCTGGGCGCACGCCATAGTCAACGGCAGCGTTGCTGATACTTATTTTTAGCTCAATACAGACCGACTTCACGCAAAACAGGCATAAATTACATGCACTGTGAACGTCAGACTTATAATAATTTTCGTTCCGTCTCGTCAACGAAAACTCGAAAACGTCTCGTCATGTTTTAGTCACCTCAGCTATTTTTAGCTAGTCGTCGTCGCGTTATCGTCATAAAAAACGGTGCGTTAACGAAATCATTTCGTTATCGTCATCACTGACGAAAACATCACTGTGCACTGTGGGCTAAAATGAACAAACAATTAACAGCTGTGTTTTTATTAAATAACATTTACTAAGATTTATAAATCTTTAGGTGTCATTGTTTCCACAGTAGTTTCAATTTTGATATTTTTAGGTCAAACCGTTCTTGTCTGTCAGTCATATAATGGAAGTCTAAGGTCACCTCCTCAAAGAGCATGCACAGAGAAGTACAAATTAAACATGATTTAATGACTCGTAAATGTAAGTACACATTGATGGCCTAAGACACGAAACGAGCGGTTTGTGTGTGAAAACAAACAGTATTTATATCGTTTTTACCTCTTGTAACCACAGTTACGTCCAAGTGATCTGAGGGCGGGCGCTTCGGTTTGCGCAAGCGCCGGAAAGCGGCGGAAGTGATCTCTCGTGCGTTTAAGTCAACCCGGTCTCATCCCAATTCGTCATATAACTGACGTTTTGGGACGTATTTTGACCATTCGTCAATATACGACTTTTTAGGGCCCCCTTAAACGTCGGTAGATGACGTTATGGGATCCTAACTCTACCCCAAACCTAAACCTAACCCTAAACCCAACTCGTCACCTAACTGACGTTAAAGGTAAAGCGTCAGTTGTATGACGACCCGGGATCGTCATCTACCGACGTTTAAGGGGGCCCTAAAAAGTCGTATATTGACGAATGGTCAAAAGACGTCCCAAAACTTCAGTTATATGACGAATTGGGATGAGACTGTGTTATTTAAGTCACTCATTGTTTACACATGAGATTTGAGATTTCGGAAGTGTTACCTTTCACTGTGAAGATCTAAACATATTTAGATATACATGAAGTCGCAATGGAAGACAATTTCGATATATATCAACAGACAACGTTGAATTTTTTTCACAACCATATTTTGATCACTTCCGGCGCTTTCCGGCGCTTGTGCAGACCGAAGCGCCCGCGCCCTCAGATCACTTGGACGTGGCTGTGGTTACAAGAGGTAAAAACAATATAAATACTGTTCGTTTTTCTCACACAAACTGCTCGTTTCGTTTCTTTATGGTAAACTAAAATATACATTAATGTAATTTTTTCAATTGAAATAAGCATGTCATGTCTTTGAATATACTGTGATTAATACCAGCAGGTGCTGCACTGAATCATGCAGTCACATTTGCTCCCAGCTGATGATAGTGTAGATCGGTGCATGTTCTGACTCTGAACACACCCGTGAATAAGATGAGAGCAAGCAACCCCTCTAGACACAACCATCCTATGATACCTAATGGTATTGGTTTGATGCTTTCCCTGCCTTTCTCACCCTATTCCATTAGGAAGTTGTTTGATGGCACCTCTGCTTTTTGAGGTTTAAGCCAAAAGTTGCCTGCAGCTAATTCGGATCCTACATTTATAATCTTTAAGCCCTGCAAAAATGGAACTCTCTCACACTATAACGAGAAATCCAGTGAAATAATAATACGCGTATAGATTGCATCTCCTGGGTGATGTACATAACCAATAGCCAGCCCACTTTGACAGTCAAGGGAACTCTCTAAGGATGCAAGTCATTATGTGAAACCAAGAGATGAAAATATATTCACTAAGATATGTAAATGTCCAGGCTTTCACTGCTAGAAGTAGGTTTAGTAATTCTCAATCATACTACGTGGGACTTTGATTTTCTTTGATAAAATGAAATTGGTGCCAAGATGTCGCTCTTCAGATGAGGTCTGATTGATGGTTTTCTCAGGGCAGAATGTTTCATTAGGAAAATGAGGACAAAATGTGTAATAGCTGCAGAGAATTTCCCCCCAAAATGAAAATTCACATGAACAGTCTGCTAAACATCTTCCTTTTGTGTCCTGTCATGATAATTTGTGTAAAAAGGAAGGAATAAAACTTGTCATTTCAGCTGCAGTGAATTGTGTGCATGTTTTTGCAAAAATGATTTAGAAACACGTTTTTCCAATGAGCCTATATAGGATTTAATTGTGTCAGATTTAATCGTTAAATCTAAAAAATAATTAAAATTAAATCTGACACAATTAATTCCTATCGGCACGAATTTCCTACTTTGGCAACACTTAAAATCATTATATACATGATGTATTATAAAGGTATTCATAATGGATGTTATAATTAATTAATTATTTTAATAAATAATTTTAAAAAGAGTTAAATCAATTTTAGTATTTTCAGATTCATTGTTACACCTGAAATGTGTTGTTTGTCATGTGTTTTAAGAATGTTATAAAAGCTAAAGAAATTAAACTGATTTGACAAAAAAGCCATTATCATCATATTTTTTTTTATGTAACACTCCTACAACCCCAACAAAAGAAGTATGTGTATCCATTCATAAACATTTGAATCAAGTGGTCTATAAAAATCCAACCATAGCAATTCTGCTTTAACAAACACCAAAATAGAAAGACCTATTTGTCTTTCAAATGAAGTTAAAGTAAAAAGTTTCTAGAAAAAGTAATACGTACTGATAGTCAAAAAGCACAGAAATCCAGTAAATGTACTTAGTTGCTGTCCACCCGGTTTCTAAACATCTGTAAATGACAGCTTCTCAGTGAGGATCTGGAATATTATGCTGTGTACATAGACATCTTAATGCCCGTTCATATCTCTTTTTAAATAGGCAAGGCTGCTCATAATAAGACATATGAACGGAATGGTGATAACCTCTTCCATCTAATCATAGTTAGCCATGGCGCCGCGAGAAACATGTGCTAGAGACGTGCCTCTCGTTCACCCACTGTCCCTCCAGCAATTACTGTTCTGACATCTCCACAATGGCCCTGTAATTACAGCACTCATATTTATCCACTGAGCCTGCGGACTGAATATGGATCACAGCCTCATGTAAAACAAGCCCATAATAACATATGTGATGGTTAATAAACTGTTAGCATTTAGCGTTGTAAGTGTGTCATTTCTTCATCTTCTTTCCAGTGTGGCAAAGAAAACATGCAATGGTTTCATTAAAGGGTTAGTGAGCGCATCTAAATGAAAATTGGTATGCCAACCCTTTTTGAACATCTAAAATAAATATATTTCGCAGCAAGGATCACTCTGGCCTTTTCAATGAAATACAAAGAAAGTGAATGATGATGATCAGGCACTGCCAAGCTCAAAAATGACAAAAAGGACTCTTTAAGACAAATCATACATTTGTTAAAAAAAAAGTTCAAACCACCGGTGTCAACAGATTCACCCGCTGTAAAATGCAAAAGACTTTGTTCGGACTTCGGAGTGGCTACAGAAAAAAGAGACTGCAACCGGACCCATACTAAAACAAGGATAATATCGGAAGGACATTATGTAGTCCTATGGCAAGCCATTTTAGCTTTTATTCATTTCCAGGATATAAATTCTTGATATCAACAATTACATTCTTGATGTCAACAATTCAATTCTTGATATCAACAATTGAATTCTTAATATCAAACAATGTAATTCTTGATATCAAAAATTGTATTTTCACTAGTGAAATGTCACCATAGGCTGCCATTCAAAAACGAATTGTTGATATCAAGAATTGATTTTTTACAAGTAGAAATATCATTTTTGATATCAATACATTGTTACTAGTAAAAATGTGAATTCCTGATATCAATAATTAAATTGTCACTAGTTGAAGTGTCTATTCTTGATATCAACAATTCAATTGTTACAAGTAAAAATTATCATTTTGATACCTGAAAATGTATTTCTGATATCAATATTATTTCAGATATCTAAAATGGCTTTCTTACTAGTAACAATCACATTCATGATATCAAAAATTAAAATTGTCACTAGTAAAAATTGAATTATTGATATCAAAAATGAACATTGTTACTAATTCAATTGTGGATATCAAGAATAGACATTTTAACTAGTAACAACTGAATTCTTGATATCAAAAATAAAGGTTTTTACTAGTAATAATTGTATTTCTGATATGTGAAATTGGAATTTCAACTAGTAAGAAATCAATTCTTGATATCAACAATTGGTTTTGAATGGCAGCATATGGTGACATTTCACTAGTGAAAATACAATTGTTGATATCAAGAATTACATTTTTGATATCAAAAATTTAATTGTTGATATCAACAATTGAATTCTTGATATCAAAAATGTAAATATTGATATCAAGAATTGTTGATATCAATAATTTAATTGTCGATATCAAGAATTTAATTGTTGATATCAATAATTTAATTGTTGATATCAAGAATGTATTTGTTGATATCAAGAATTCATATCCTGGAAATGAATAAAAGCTAAAACGGCTTGCCATAGTAGTCCCGCAATGCTGACGTTGTTAATATTAACAATTTGAGAACAAAGCATCATCATCATTCTGCGAAACATCTCCTTTAGTGTTTCACAGGGGGAAAAAAAAATGAATGAACGTGGAGTAAATGAACATTTTTAGGCGAACTATCTCTTTAAATTTCAATGCTTCAATAATCTAAAAACAATTTGCTCAGCATTTGAGGGCTGAAAGAGGAAATCCTGCAGTACTTTGTCTCTTTAGTTCTCTTCCCCATGTTGATTAAATAAATTAGGGTGAGGTTTGTGGCATTGATCCTGTACCTCAATTCAGGCTGTTATCGAGTCTGTGGGAAAGGAGTGTCCACTACCTAGAATCCCTGATTTTGATGAACCTAGATGGGTCTGTCTGCGCTGATGAGGGACTAAGTCTGTTCTCGGCACAAACACACTCTTAAAAGCACCTTTGGTGATTGGCTCCCCTGATGAGACAGAAGATAAGAGTCTTACGGGAAGCCAGACCCAGGTCTTTCTGGCCCATTCCCGATCTGATGAAAAAAAAAAAAAAAAAAAAAAAGGTGACCGCCTGGCCACAAACGACACCATGTAGGGAAAGATGTAGAAGAGATTTTCCTTTTTTGGTAACACTTTATTTGAAGGGGTGTGCATAAGACTGACATGACACTGTCATAAACATGACATAACACCTGTCATGAACATGAAGGAGTCTTTATGAATGTTTATGACTGTTGTCATTAAGTCTCATTCGGTAAATTATGACACTTTTAATGCAAAGTTGACATTGTTTAAAATGTCTTTGTTATGACAACTTGACATTAATCAAGACAAAAATGTCTTTGTTATGACAACTTGACATTAACCAAGAAATCATAACTAGTCCAACGTGTTCCACTTTACTTGAGGTAAGGGTAAATATTAATGACACTGTTTTTTGACAGCATTTGACAGTGTAATAACCCTTAATGACATCTTTATAACTAGTACAATGTGTTCCACTTTACTTGAGGACAAGTAAAATATTCATGACAGAGTTATGGTGTCATGACGCCCAAAGTCAAAACCAAACACATATGACAGGGTAATGTAACGTTAACGCAAAGCTAAATAACACTTTAAGTTTGATAATTAGACCTGTTATGACATATTTGTGACAGGTTATGGTTTCTTGGTTAATGTCAAGTTGTCATAACAAAGACATTTTAAACAATGTCAACTTTGCATTAGAAGTGTCATAATTTACCGAATGACACTTAATGACAACAGTCATAAACATTCATAAAGACTCCTTCATGTTCATGACAGGTGTTATGTCATGTTTATGACAGTGTCATGCCAGTCTTATGCACACCCCTTCAAATAAAGTGTTACCCATTTTTTTTCATGTGCCTGTGGTGACAATTCTACAAATGATATTGTGTTTTTGTGTTGTATTGTGTGAGTGGTGCTAAAAAGGTAAAAGCTTTATCAAGTTTAAAAATAACGTATCACCAGAGGCGGACAGAGTACACAGCTTTATTACTTGAACAATTAGAAAAGTCATTACAATTATTCATGAGACCAAACAATGCATTTTAAGGTGTATTATAAGGCATAAATAATGCATTAAATTACCTATTATTCTATATAAAGGCTTTAAGTAGAAGTCTTAAAAAAGGGAAAAAAAGAAATATTATGAAGGCTAATTTTTATATAATCTTTGCTGGAGCCTGCAAAAGTAAATCCTATTTTATTCATTTTTTTAAAGAATCTTTTTGAGATTTAACAATAAAATTATCAACTTTGTTACACCTTTAGAAAGTATAATCCATTAAAGCTCATAATTCCACAGATACTACTAACTGGTAGGTGTGTTTACTAGGTTGTTTCAGAGGCATAATGTACTGAAAGTATTACATGCAACAATATTAAAACAATGCGTTGACATTTACTTTTTGCTTGTGATACTTAAGTACTTTTAAAAACAAGTACTTTTGCACTTTTACTTAAGTAGAAATCTGTCAACAACTTTGTCAAGTTTTATCAAAAGCTTGGCGTGAGATCACATGCGGTTAGGGGAGGAGCCCCAATGGAACCCCGCCCCCAATTTTACCAATTGTTCATAATTAGCCAGCACAAATTGAAATTATAACAATTGATGACAGAGCAATTCATCAAATATAGCCTACTCTTTAATTTTATATTTAAAAAATTACAAAAATATAACAAATTGCTCCAAACAGTTTGGAAAAACAAATCTTTATGCATTTTGAATATGTCTAGTCGAAATGGTATTGTGTGCTGAGATATTGTGATCAAATGGACATATTAGAATATTAAAGGGGGGGTTGACTGCGATTTCACTTTTTTCATTTTAAATAGTGTGTAATGTTGCTGTTGGTGCATGAACAATATCTGCAAAGTTGCAGCGCTGAAAGTTCAGTGTAAGCAGAGATATCGTCTTTTAAAATCAGGAAGTAGATTGCCTACAAAAACGACTCGATTGGGACTACAGCTGGGTTATGGTACGTCACTAACCCACATATTTGCATCAACCACTCCCTCCGGAATAAGCAGAAAAGGGCATGGCCATTTTTCAGCAGCTCCAGCTCGTCGAGTGTGTTGTTCACGCAGCTGTCAGGTCTTATGTCTTTGAACTTCCCACGGACGCTGTACTTCGTCAACAATGGATACAATTTATGTTTGATTATGTTCCTGAAAGTGACGATCGTAATCTAACTCTCTGTGCTGCGCATTTTACGGAAGACAGCTTCCAGAATCTCCACGAGTTCAACACCGGATTCAACAAGAAACTGTAATCATGAAGCAGTTCCGACTTTAAAACCAGAGGCAGCAGTTGTTGGGCCACAACCTGTAAGTAGGCTAAGACTTAACCATTTTAAATGTATTTGCGTGTATAATTCCAGACGTAGCGTTGTGTTTTAGTTTTTTTCAAATGCCAGCGCTAGCTTTATTGCCATTAGGCTATACGTTATGCTATTTTGTGTCTACGACAAACACGTACATACATGAATTTTGAATAAGTGCTAATGTTGTAAATGTATTTTTCATGTATATATGTTTTATGACGTTATTTTCGATTTGATCAAGAATGTAAACTTGCCAACGCTGTTTGTGTTTAACATTAGTATCCAGTCAGTTGCTATTGTTGCCAGTCAGATGCTATTGTGTTAAACAAACGTGTATAAAGTTAAAACATGTAGCAAATTATCATTCAGAAACCTTTATTAAGAGCCGTGTGTGGTGTGGTTCTGTTTGACTCGCTTCATCGCGGCTTTCTCGGTCTGATTCTGGGTCATACTGATACTGCAGTTCGACGCATATTTACATCTGGACCGTAGCTCATGACGTGCCCATAAAGATAATGGGCGTTAACTTTACGGACAACGCAAGCGACAGTTTAGTCAATCACAACACACCGGACCAAGCTAACCAATCTGAGCCCACTACGTGTTTCTGAGGGAGTGGTTTCATAGACTCAGGAAGTCAACCGCTTGTTCGAGGACAGAGGAGAGCGCGGCTGACAATAAACGTGAAGTTTATGAAAAATAAGACTTTTTAAAAATGAAAAACCATGAATACATGTTATATCGCACCCCATAAACACAATCATGCAAAGAAAAAAAAGCAGTCAACCCCCCCTTTAAGGTGTGTGTATGTACACAAATATCTTTTTGCTTTTTCCCTGACATCTTTGAAAATAGAAATACAATGGCAATGATTAATGTATGTTTGACAGGATATAAAATATTACCCAGAGCACTCTGCTTTAATACATGTAGCCTTAATGTAACTAGAAAGACTATTAATACAGTAATATATATAATTTAAAATAAAATGAAGAAATACATCTTCATTCCTGCCCATACCCACTTAAATTTCTCTTATAGTTTCAGGTAATGTAAGCAAGCCAAACTGAGCCAAAGCTTCTGGCCTGGTTGCAAAGTAGTTGTAGAGTTTTTGACTGTATCAATAATAATGTATACGATTGATTATAAATTAAATGTTCTAGCCTAAAAATGTTTGACGAGCTTTCTTCCCTTCTCCATCACGACGTGTGTTCGCGCGATGTTGTTGGTTAACGAAGGTTCGGTGGACGAGAATGTTCCGTCAACTTCCGTGTGTTCTCGCGTCTATTTATGTTGCCTAACGCAATCTGTCCGAGAGATTCGCGCTGGTGGCAGGAAACTTTACTTTGTGTGCCTACGCCTCGTATACAACGTTATATATATATAAAGCTTGCAGGGCAACTTAGTTGGTGTTGTCTTTTCAGCATGAGAAATACACGTTGTGAGCGTGTTAACAGGTTGAATTGTGTGTGTCTCACGGCCAATGCGTGAGACTTGAGAACCCTGACTTATAACGTAATATTCTAACGTTATTATAATACGTCATTATAACGTTACTTATAACGTAACTGAGTAATATTTAACCAGTAGTATCTGTGCCTTCACTCAAGTAAGGAAGTTGTGTACTTTGTCCACTCCTGTTAGAAACAACGTAGGCATTTTTGACCTTTTTTGTACAGCCATTTTGTATCCACCTATCAGAAATTGTGACAGACTTACAGGAGACTGACATTATTCCATAATCCTCTTAGTGCCTTAGTTCACGGGATAATATGTCTATATCAGTATTTATTGTATAGAAAGGGTAAGTTGTGTTGGGTAACTGTTACCAAAAATGGCTTTACTTTCTTACATGGATTGGTAATTGTTAGGCCACTGAAACAGTGAAAGAACAGGACCCGGGGCAGTCACGGTGTGTTAGTTTTCACAGGAGAAGCCTATTTTATGAGCACATGTGACTCCACGATGCAGGGCATAATAGAATAAAAAATTGAGAGTGTGACTTTAAACGAATATGCACTTTTTTTTTTCACGGAGCGAAGATTGAATGTGAAAATTGCCTGTCATAATGTCATCAGACATTGTGAGGGGAATATGAAGATAATCAGTGGCTAATCAGTGCTGTGCAGTGTGCTGTGATACGCTAGGCTCCATTGCTATTCTGTTTGCTGCTTTCTCTTTAGCTGATGATTGCACTGGACAGGCTAAATCAGATCAATTTATGCCTGAATGCTTAATATATAGCTACCCCTTGTCTTATATATCTTATTATGTCTTGATATTTGAAACTGATGTGCGTTAAATTAATTAAACAATAAGGGAGTCAACCTTCCTTAAATTCGAATTACGAAATGCTAATGCAACATCAGTCATATCAGCACAATAAAAGTTTGCGGTAATCTAATTGTGAGTCAGTAAAGGTTGAATGAAGATCTCAAAGTAACTGCAAGAGCAAGCCGTCCAAATATCTATGCAGAGCACTCTTGTGAAATGCACTGACCTTAATCAAAAGAGCCATGCAATTGGCTACTATTAACTTAGCGTGAAATCTACCCCACGTTAGCAGAGCATTATGAAGACTTGTCTGGTTTCAGACTGATACAGTTTCCCAGTAAGCAGTTGTGCTGAAGAGGCGTTGGTGACATATTAATCTTGAATGTGAATCTTGTTGATACCAATTTCTCACATTTTTAATGTTAGTTTGGTTAATGTTTATTTAGCATTAGCTATTACATGTTTTGTTTACATCACTTTTATACATTTAAGTGACTTTCATTGCATTTATATATTCCTTTGTAAAAACGAAGTTGACTTAATTGCATTGAATGTGGAATTATACTATACTTAACTTTTTTAAGTTAGACATTAACCTTCTTAGTACTACTCAATCAATTCATTAACAATATTAAAGAAAATACAATTATAAAAGAATCATTGTTTTCCCATTCATTTTATGTAAAAATTGTATAGGGTCGGTAACGACCCGATGTGCGTAACAGTGTAAGTAAATTTTTTCTGCATAACAATAATTTAATATTTGATGACTGAATAAGTGCAATTCTCCTTTATTCCACAAGGTGGCAATGTTTGATACATAATAATGAAGTGAGTGAAGTTTCACTCATAGTTACCGCAGGCAGAAAACAAAAGAATAGGAAGTATCATCAGCAAAACTTGAAATGGCTCAGCGATTTACTGCAGAGCACGTGCTGAACACATTTAAATATTAGATCCCTATTTTAACAATCTAAACGCATGGTCTAAGGCGCACGGCGCAAGTGCAGTTAGGGCATGTCCGAATCAACTTTTGCTAGTTTAGCAATGGGAAAAAATGTTCGTCATGCCCAACGCGTGGTGTAAAAGGGTTTTGGGCACAAATGCATTTGGTATTTAAACAATGGTGGCACAGGACATGAAAATGATAACTGTGTCAGGGTGAAACTAGCAAAAAAAAAAAAAACACTGGCGTTGCGCTTACCACTACATTGCGCCTGGTTTGTGATAGGGCTCTTAGTGTCACTTGATGGTGAATCTGGTGAAGAATAAAAAAATATACAAAAGTGAACAAAATATTTAAATATTGAAAATTATTGACACATTTTTTTCATTTCATCATCATGTTTTAATCATCTTTTGTCATGCATTAAAGTAGTACAGTAGTTTACTTTTATGTGCTGACTAACATACTAAACACACTAAACAAGTACTTGATTATCATGGGCGTCAGTTTGGTTTGAAATGTGCTGGGGACAGAGACGTATTCGGAAGGGCATTTTCAAAAGTGCTGGGTACAATGACGCATTCATTCTTTTTTTCTCTTTCGAGTAGGTCATGTATTGAAAGACGATGTCCTGTAGCTTCCTGATGTACATAAATAAAAATGAGCACAATGTCCGAGTATATTGAGTATACACACTATATACGCCCTATATAGTATATGTACGGTGATGGTCCAGGGGTAGAATTTTGTCCTAGCGTTTCGAGACTTGGGAGGTTCGAGGTTCTAATCCGACCTTGTGTAGTTTTTTTTCCCCCTTCATCAAATCCAATAATGTTTATCATCAGTGGTTGAATTGATATAATGTTTATCAGTGGCTTTATATGTTTTGATGAGGGAAAAAATATACGAGAGCGAATTAGAACCCATGAGAAACAGGGACACGTTTGTGTGCGTTTTGATTTGTGATTTCACCGGAACGAATCTCCGCAACGGATTGAAGCGCATTTCCGAGAGAAGACAACACATTTCAGTGCTAGATCGCCAATTATTTAACAAACAAATGAAACGAATGCTGTTAACTGGAGATGTTTTATTTGTATAGGTACATCTGTGCCGCGAGTTTCAAAAGTGGTGGGGACAAAATCGACCCTGGCAAAAAGTGGTGGGGACATGTCCCCCCCCCCCCCCCCCCCCCCCGTAAATGACGCCTATGTTGATCATAATTTGGCAGACAATGACATACAAAAACATTAAAAAAAAATACATCAAAGTACATTTTAGTTTTCCATAAATCTTTGTAAGTACATCCTATGGATAATGAAAGTAAATGTGAAATTAAAAATACAGTGGGTCAAAAAATTCTCATATTCAGCTAATTGCATAATATAAACATTTGTTTGCAATTATCATGTAATTAAGTTAGGCTATTTAAAATATGTGCTAAGTGGGTTTTAGGTCATGCAGTCCTTGGGAATCGAACCCATGATCTCCCTTTGTAAAAAAAAAAAAAAAAAGAAGAAGTTAAATTTAGCATACTTTTAAAAATAGTACTTAATACAGACAAGGGTAGGCTCTACTGTTTGAGCCAAAAGAAGGAAATTTACGCAGGACTTTATATTTTTACTTCGGCACTTTTAATTAAAGGACTTTACCATGGTTACCAGGACTAGATTTACACTGCAAATTAATAAATAAAATGCTATAGACTACAAAACGATAAACATTTGAGTTTAAAATATTTTAGAATATTTTTGGTCAATCATTTCAACAGAATGCAATGGTTGACCAATCAGAATCAAGTTTTCCTGAGAGTTGCATGGGTTGAGCTTTCCATTAGTCATTAAAAGACCTCCTTGTGTTATTAACCACTGAGATTTTGACTGTTTAGATAGTGGGATAAATATGTTTTCCAAACTGAAGTATGTGAAGCTCTTCAATGTGCATTCAGAGTCAGTTTCTGAAGCAAGATGCTCTGAAGTAGTTTTGAAATATCTCCTCATTGTTCCAGAAGTCTCAGTCACAGTTTCTTTTTTGTTTCTCTGCGTCAAGTCTGCTGGCTCTCTCCAACACTTGGCTCTATTTTTTGCCAGCCAACTTATTACCGGAGACACAGGTAGCAGCTCTTCACAAACATAATATTTTCACACATGAGTGACAATAATTGTGATCTCCACAAAGCTGGATGCCTTGTCGCGTTTGCAGAATGACGTCCTCCTTGTCTCCTGCGAGGTGGAAGAAAGCCTCTGTTTGTGCAGCTAAAGATGAAGGCAGATTCGCTGTCACGGCAACCTAAACATTTTTGATTGCATTTCTTTAAATGGTGCTTTTTGATCGACTTGTTTTGAACAGATGTGCTGTTCCAAACAGATAAGAAACAACCCTGTGCCACGTGCAAAGTGTCGCTTTTCTGTTTCCCCACATGTCGGTCCCCATAATTTCGCAGCCGCTGTTTTGATGTCGGAGACCTCGTTTATGTGAAAATAAACTTAAAAAAGTGTAATATAATGGAACCAGGGCTTGTTTCATTTTTATTATTCAGGTCTTTTAAACCTAGTAAAGTGTTAATATACAAAAAAGAGCGGTTAAAACATGTATCTTATTTGACTGTAAAGTTCACCTCACATATTTTCACAATTCTTTTGTTTTGCTTCATAATTGTTTTACTGATTAAGTATCATAAGGATTTAAGGTATGTGTCTATGCAGAAACTGGTTTTCATAAATAAATGTACCATATGCCTGGTTCAGATTACACGATTTTAGCCTGATTTTGGCATGATCCGTTTGACGTAGGGTGTCGTAGGGACGCGTAAACGACAACGGGCGTCGGGACGCAAGATTCGATCGTATCATCTCGTATAGTGTCAGTTAGCGACAACCTACGTCACGTCTGCGATGCTTCACGACAAAAGACTAACATGTTTAATTTTTTTTAAACGGTCGTCCACGATGGTTCCGTCACATGTATGAGGTTGACCAATAGGAGCACAGAAGCTTTTCCGTAAACAACTTTTAAAAATGGCGAAACGAAAGAGAGACGATGATTAAAACTAAAAGAAAAAATGTATAAGAAAACAATATTTTACCTCAAGTTCTCTTTGGAGGATTGACAGCCCATATTGTCCTCTTCGAGCAATCCAGGAACGTGTCCATTGTCGTTTTTTTTCTGAACACAGGACAGCCAATACAACACTCACCGCTTCGTCCATTGTTTGTTTACGTTCGTTTCCAGAAGTCACTCGCTACTAGTTTCGCCTTCTCGATGACATCATGCGCGCCATTAAAGATGGCATGCGATGACTGGTCAGGAAGCAACGTGTAGTCTGACATGTGTCTTGTCCACGACACGACAAGATTTTATGGGGTCAAAATCGCGTAATCTGACAGTGACTATCGTAACAGATAAAAAAAATCATGTAATCTGAACCAGGAATTAAGGAATATTCAATATATATCACTGATTATACCAAATTATTTTTTAAAGTACACTTTACAAGGAAACAAGTATCAATCACAACTAACAGCACATAGAAACAATATCGTTGGAATCTCTTTCGTAATGTTTCTTTTGAATGATAAAAACAACAACAGCCAATATCCGTCCTGCTTTAAAGAGCTTGAGCATTTAAAGTGGCATACGAAATAACCACATTAATTCAAATTCTATTTTAATCTCGGAAATAAACAAATTGTTGTGGAAGTTTTAGCACTTTAAAAATAATAAGTAGGATTCTGATCAGTTTAAATGTGTGACTGTTCTCGCTTCCATTGAAGCACAAGATTCTACCTGGATCATTCTCAAATCATGCCGGAAAACAATTTGTATTTGTATATTAATGGTCCATTTTGTAATTGCACTTTTTGTTGTATATTCACTGTGTCAAGTACAATCTTGCCACCGCTGGGAAAGGCTGGAATACAAACAAAGAAATTGGCAAATCAAGTCTGGGCTTTAGGTCGACATGTCTGTTTGTGTTGCTTGTTCTGTTGGTTCATCTGTCTGTCTTCAGTCTCGCAGTGCAGACAGATGTTTTATTCATATGAATATGGGCTCTGCGTTGCTGGATAAATTGGCCATCTCATAAAAGACTGTCGGTGAACTTGTCAGGCTGTACAGGGAATTTCCAAGCCTGGCGACCCACATTTAGCTAAAGACTGGACATGAGCAGGGCATAAAATAAAACATAAAAGCATCTTAATTCTTCAGAATAAAATAATTTTAACGGAAGCTTTAAGGGCTTTTGTTATGAATGCTGCATTAAAAAAAATTGGGGCTGGTGATAGCGCAGTGGATAAGACACATGCCTTTGGTGTGAGAGACCCGGGTTCGAATTCACTCTGAGATACCAATGTGTCCCCGAGCAAGACATTTAACCCCTATTGCTCCAGAGGCGTGCGATCTCTGACATATATAGCAATTGTAAGTCACTTTGGATAAATGCGTCAGCTAAATGAATAAATGTAAATGTAAAACATACAAATAGTCAATTCATTATTGGTCAGTATTAAAAATATACACTTATATCTATAATAAATAGGAAACTATGTGTAATAATATTGCTTTTTTCATATGAGAAACAGAATATTGAGGTAGACATGTCTTCTCTCTAGACATCCGGTTCACCCATTATTTTAACTCGTTTGTGTATTCATTCTTTAATGCTGTAGTTGGTCTTTTTTAGACTAAATGTACAGTATGGGACTATTTAAATTTTCACTGACATTTATTTATTAACAATTAATGCGTTAGTTAACATGAGCAAATATGTGCAATATATTTTTAGGATTTGATTATGTTAGTAAATAAAAATTAATTGTTCATTGACTGTGGTTAGTTAAAGGGATAGTTCGCCCAAACATGGAAATTCTGTCAGTATTTACTCACCCTCATGTTGTACCTTCGCTCATCTCTGCAACATGAATTAAGATATTTTTGATGAAATCTGAGAGCTGGATCACTCGTCCATCAGCGTCTTAAATGATTGAAACTCGTTCCCCGAATAGCCCGTTCACTGAATTTTCATTTTTGGGTGAATTATCCCTTTAATGTTTAGTTCATACCATTAACTAATGTTAACACAATTTTAATAATGTCTTAGTAAATAAAAACAAATTAACATTCTCTAAGATTAATAAATGCCGTAGAAGTATTGTTCATTGTTAGTGTTAACGTTAACCAATGAACCTTATTTTAAAGTGTTACCCAGTAGTCTTTGCGAAACTTATTATTAGACAGGAATTATTAGAAATTAGAAGGTGCAGGAGACAGATTATTATAGTACGTTGTACTGTTGGAAGAGTGCAGCTGTTCAAGAAGTATTAAAAGGAATGAAAGTCATGACAATCAGTTATTTAAATTTTTTTCAAAACATGAAAAAAAAATCAGTTCTCGATCCTCAACAGTGAGCAGAACAAATCAACGGCTCTGACAAAACTTGACTGCGTAAAATTACTATTTGACATAAACTCTGAGCTGCATCATAGGAATGAATTACTATTATCGGTTCAGTTCCCCATGTTACTGCTTCAGTTTACATGCTCAGCACCACACTGTAATATTAATCGAAGATTATTGGAGTATGTTTTACAATAATACTATTTCAGTTGGTCTTCAATTTTAATTGAAATGTAGCAATTTCTAGTTGAAAATTGTTGTTTTTTTCAGTTCATTGAGTGATTTGACTTCAAATCATATCCATATCACTCATCCTATGTTGCTTTATTTGAATGTCTGCTCTCCTTTAAGCAGCACTCCTCCTACACCTCAGAAATCCCCCAAATAGAAAATAACATTTGCATGGTCAGTAGACAGACTCACAGAGGTCTCTAATGTCCGCAGAGGATCTGACGGTTGCTAGGACTCGCTATGTATACAGGGAACTTGTTATTTGGAAGGGAATTTTATAATGATGAAGAGTCTGTTGAATGCCCTTTGTCTTCAAAAGATATAAGTACAGCAAGAAAGACTGAGGAATGGGCGAACAGCAGGAATTCATCCTTAACGTTTTTGGGTGACTCTGGGGAAGGATTTGCTGGCTGTCTCTGATAGCTTGACTGGAGCTTGATTTATCTGAAAAAGGTCAGACCTGAGGCCAGTATAGTGTTATTGTGTGCAGACTATAACATATTATTTAATACTTTGGCATTACTTTTGGATTATACCAACAGATCAGTTTGACTGGATGATAGATCATTGATAAAATAGTGTAAGCTTGTCACACTATTTCAATGTCAGTAAATCACATTTGACAAGGTGGAGAGTAATCTTTTGGACAAGACCGCTCACATTTGATCATTTTTTTTTTAATCAGAAAAGCTATGTTTTTTTTTTTTTTTCTATACAGTATTTGCCTCAGCTTGCGGGAAAGTTACAGTTGTTTTTTTTTTTCCTGCGTAATAATCAAGACACTTTACTGCCGTACCATGAGTGCAGCAGGCACGATGACTACACAAACTTAGTCCCGGTCACGTTGGAAGCTGGCCACTATTTTCAGGCGACGTGTCATAACATTACGCCTGCTGCACTCATGGTACGACAGTGAAGTTTCCTGATTATTACGCAGGAATGAGAGTATAGTTCCTAATCATATCAGCCTAGAAAATCATCAACTTTACTTTTTCCGTCTGTCTAAGTGCACGATGTAACTATAGAAGAGTCAAGTTTTAAATAGGAAAAATATCAAAACACTTTGGTAATTTTTTGGGAGAAATGCTAATGGTCTTGTGCACTTCAATGATGTATGCTAAGCTATGCTAAAAGTGGTACCGCCAGAATTGGAGATCGGCTGAATGGATTCAAAAAAGGTAAAACTCAACAGTTTAACTCTGGGGGAGTTTAGCGTATTTCCAAAAAAAAGTGGAGTATCCCCACACAGCGAGTCTGCAAAACGTCACAAGATACGGTGTTAAGAACAGCTCCACATAAGACATCATGTGTTGCCATCTTGTTATTACAGTTACAATTGTTGTTTTGGTTCAGGAGGAACTGTAAACGGTGGCTGCTGTTTGTTTTTGGCTGTCCGTCTACAACTTTGCATAGCCTTACGGAACGCGCTGATGATGTGACTTCTCTCAAGCGCTGTAATTCCTAAACTCTTCCTTCAATTTGGATGTAAATACCCTTAAATCAAAGCTGCACTTTCAATAATTGTAGCTTGAATATGTTTTGATAAATACCTGAGGAAAATGCCCGTGTCCAATTAAATATGGACCTAACTGCACATTATATTATAGGCCTATATATAATTCACTATGTAGGTACATGTACCCAATTTTTCCTGACCATTCTTAAAGGTGTTGGACCCTTCTCACTGTGGAAAAGCTCCACCCCTCATGCTGACGGGATTGGCTACATGTTTGTGGAAGTAGGAACTTTCTTTGATACCATCACATGTACTCTCCATCTGCCCAGTCATCTAATCAGAAACTATACATTTCCCAGCATCCCGCCTGACCCTCACCTGCACATTATAGAGTGGCCTTTTTTATAGTGGCCAGCCTAAGGCACACCTTTGCAATAATCATGCTGTCTAATCAGCATCTTGAAATGCCACACCTGTGAGGTGGATGGATTATTTCGGCAAAGGAAAAGTGCTCACTAACACAGATTTAGGCCATGTTTACACAATGGGTATTTAGCAAAACAAATATTTTCCCCCTCTCCGTTTTCAAAAATAACATCGTTCACATACCAGCATAAATACGCCGCCGAGCCCCATCATATCTATGCCAAACCCATTGGCGGCAGTGTAGGGGTTAAGGATAAAGCCATGCAAGCCAATCAGAATCCTCATAATCGACAAGAGAAAACCTAATACCCCGTTTCTCCCAGTTCACACGGCATTTTCAGAAATCTCCACTTTGGCCGGAGTTTTTAGAAATAATCGTTTTCTGTGATAAAAACAGGGTTTTCGTGTAAACGAGAGGGCAAAATGCAGAGAAATATCTGCGTTTTCCCTTCGTGTAAACAGGGCCTTAGATAGATTTGTGAACAATATTTGATTGTACACTTTGTGTACATCTTGAGTTCAGCTTATGAAAAATGGGGGCAACAAGTGTTGCATTTATAATTTTGTTCAGTGTACATATTTGATCTTCAGATTTAATAATACATGGCATCACTCTAGTGTGTTTGTGTTATATTTGACTGTTCCAATCACCTCCTGCTTTGTTTCTCCCCAAACCAGCATACAGCGTGTTTTATGTGCTCTCCATTCTCAGCCAAACTCTTCTTTACTGCTCTCACAGGTTCTGTCTGAAAGGAATCAAAGAGCGTTTTCTCCTCCGCTATTAATTATTCTTGGATGGAGCGCTCAATGGGAATAAAAGCAGTCTGCATCAATAATTAAGTAGAAAAACAATACGAAACAAACATAAAATGGAACAACTCTTTGACAAATTTCACAAGAAAGTATCTGGATTAGGTTTAGGACCAATACTTGTCTTTTTTTTTTTGGCGTGTCACCCATCTTTAAATAAAAAGGAACACAATGGCTCAGGGGTTTTGGAAAAACTAAAATTACTATTTGATAAAAAATTCTGAGCATCATAAAAATGATTTTACCATTACCGTTTCAGTTGACCAGGCCTGAATTTACAAGCTTACATGCTCAGCAGTAACACTACCACATTGTACATATATATGTACTATTATATACTATTTCCTCCTGGAGAATGGTTTCTCCCAACCATTTTTTTTTTCATTTTCCCTGCAAATCAGCGCACAGACATTTGAATTGGAATCTTGCAGATATCCTTTTTAATAACAATTTCAGTCTCACCCATGCATGATCTTGCGCTATTTCCTTAACACTTCTCACGTGTGTTTGGTTGTGAAACATAGTCTGCGGGATTGCCGACCAGAAGTTGTCGAGGATTATTTCTTTTGTTAAGTTATGCAGTGTGAAACCCCCTGTTGCCGATCTATCGTGCAGTGAGCACACACCAGCAACTGAATGTTACCCCCAGATAGTCTTGCAGTGTGAAAAGAACAGTGACCCGACTACTTTGAAAATTGTGCAGTGTGAACTCGGCATCTACACACTAACCTCTGTCAGACCCTCTTCTTGCTGTGTACCCGGCCCACTCCCCGCTACTATAAGAGCTAGAACAAACTCAGCTGCATCCACACATAAACATTTGGGCAAGGGAATACAAATTAACCTGAGGTGCCATCAGCAATTAAGCCTAATTTCAATAACATTTAGGCAGTTCATATTCATGTGCATTCTCATTAGCGTAATCAACCGACAACAAATGTTATCCCGCATAGTAATATCTGTCATCCAGTGTGTCTGGAGAAATTGCGCATCAAGATTATATTTGATTTCTCTCATCAGCGAGGGAAAAGCATCCGATTGGATGCTAATACCCCGTCCTGATCTAAAAAAGCAGAGTGGGACACATAAGTTGCGTACTCAGCGATGCCCATCAAAAAAAAAAAAGCCTTCAATGCGCTATTGTTTGGATATGAGCTCCTAACAATGTTATCTCTTCAGTGATGAGACACCACTTTTCTGAGAGATGCTACATTAATATTCCTTGTGGCGGCATAAAATAGGTAAGGATGGATTCCACGTATGACAAAAATGAAAATGCGGGATCAAGGAGGCATCCTCAAAGAAACAACGCTGATGGAATGCCAGCCGTGATTTAGTTTAGGCCTGAAGAGACTAGACAAACACTGTATGTTTTACACATTCACAGACTACTGAACAAAAGAAAATCCAATTTCAAACTGGTCATGAGTAACATCTGGCTTTTGCGCCGCACAGCCGTTTCATTTAAACATCCAGTTCTGATGGTGCAGTGGCTGTTGTGTTGATCATCAAAACCCAGTCAGTGTGCATTAGACATAAATGAGGTATTTCTAACAGCTTTACTAAATGAAAACCAATTGCCAGGCAATAACGGTTACATTCCTGCATGAGCTGCAATCATTCGAAGACCACATTTACATTGCTTCAATTTTATGGGGTGATAGTACGTCTTAGAATTAAATACTCATATTGTAAATGATGAAAAATGAATTTCAGAATAAGTGAGCAAACAAGCATGTTTGAGCATCTGGTTACCATATTTATGTGTGTTGATCAGAGTTTGCTTAAATTAAATGTTCTTCGTTTGAATTTTAGAGATTGATAAAAGTCTTATGGGTATGGGAGACGTGGTTGAATAAACAAAGACATGATTTTTATTTTTGAGTGAACTATCACTTAACCCTCTTTAAAAAATGATAATATTTTTTAACGGTAAAGGGCTATGGTAAAAACCTGTTAATTGGTCAATGGTAAGTTCCATTACTGTATATGGCGAAGAACTGTAATAGATCCAATGGGACAAACCATAAATTGACATTCCCATAATGTAATGAAAATAAATCTTATTTTCATTATTAGTTATGTAAATTAGGGCTTTATGTTACATCTTATGTTGCGAAATGAACATTTATTGCATTATTTTTGTGTCACGTGCAGTCTCATCCCAAGACGTCATATAACTGAAATCTTGGGACGTCTTTTGACCATACGTCAACATCTGCCATTTTAGGGTACCCATTAACGTCGGTTAGATGACGTTATCGGATCCTAACCCTACCCCAGACCTAAACCTACCCCGTCACCTAACTGACGTTAAAGGTAAAGCGTCAGTTGTATGACGTCCCAGGATCGTCATTTAACTGACGTTAAAGGGTAGGCTACCCTAAAACGGCGGATGTTGACGTATGGTCAAAAGACGTCCCAAGACGTCAGTTATATGACGTCTTGGGATGAGACTGTGTTATCATGTGATTTGCTTAAAATATCTGAAGTTGAGAAAACTATTCTATCTTTTTACTTCCGGATTGTCTTTAATCAACCTTAACTCATCATCATATTCTTTCTTCACTCTGCAAAATATTAACCTGTATGCTAATCAGCTTTTGCTGTGCTTTTGTAGTTTTCATAGAATTCATGTATCGAACATTTTGTATTTGACACTGATGTTTTGTGAATTCAACTAATGTCTACAATATTAGAATGTAGCAATTGAGAATTGAAGGAGTAATCAAAACCAGAATTCAAGGCTATTATCTAGACTATTTGAATTCAAGCCTATTTTGATTACTCTTTCAATCCAAAGAAATGTTCCTTGATTATATCTTAGCCATTTTTTCACTCCCTTTCTCTTATTCTTATGGGAATTGTAGACCTTGAAATGAATGCGTCAGGTGTGCCAAATGAAAGCTTTGATACACTGGCTTTGATTCAATGACTTTTCTTTGGTTGAACACCATAAGACTTATGTTGTGTTCTACAAAGGTATCAGTGAATATCTCCTGTTTAAACTCTACTGGAGGACTCTCGGGAGAAAATTAAACTATGTTTACTTACACTTTGAACAATACAAAGACACAAACATGGACATTTGATTTCACCAAGCTGATTGCTCACTAAAAAAACCTCCCACAGTCATCATGTTTTCAGGCCATTTCAAGTTTGATTTTAGTGTGACATAAAATGGTGATATCTATAGCCCTATTCGGACGGGATTAGTTTTAGGGTTTTAGGATTAATGTAATTTTACCACAGGACCTCTGTAATAATAGTGGCCAATTCGCACGGGATAAGTGGGAGGGGTAACTCGATTTACACACCGCCGTCACCTTCCTATTGTCATTTGCGTATTACGTTGCTTCCTGATATTATGTGCGCAAACACATAATTTGTAAATATATATAACAGTTAAAGGTGCAAAACGCAAGTCTCTGAGTTTTTGCAGAACTACGCCCCCTCTGGCGACAAGTGAAACAAGCTCATGGATCCCACACACGCACGTTTGCACGAGCTGTTCAATAACCGAAGGAGCATCAGCCGCACACATCTTTTGTTACAGTCATAATGAGGTAATAAAGTTATAAATCTGCAAGTCATTTAAAATATATGAAAGGAAAGGCATTTGAGTAAATTACACACTTATGTGTGTGTGAGGGGGAAACGGGGGTGGTAGAAAACTTCGGGGGGGGGGGGGGTTTCAATCTATCTCCATGTTGAACTGTTTTATGTGCTTACTGTATCCACTTATGATTGTATCATTATGGAAACATGTTTATGAACAATATAAGTTGATCCTTTTGAGCCCTAGAGCAGACCGGAGATCTCTCCGTTTATTCGAAGTCTTCCCGATGTTGACTCTCGTCTTATTCAGACGCCTGGCAATAGATTAAAGTTGTATTGTCTTTGTCTTACGTGGAGTTTGCGTTGGGGTTTGGAATGAACTACTAGTCGGTGTCTTTGAATCCATCTTCTACTTTTGTCGAAAGTTGACTAAAGTTGTGTCGCTCGAGTTGTCTTCTCTGATACGGAGAATGGCGGCGAATACACAAACCTGCCAGACAAAGCCAGGTGAGCGTGAACAGGCATGACATCACACCCAGTCTCAAATTCGAGCCTGAATCCCTTATAGAGGATTATAGAGGCAATCACAGTCATCAGAGAAGGGCTCATTCAGCCCATTAGGCAATTGTTTAAGCATGTATGGGTTAGAAAAATGTATATTTATAACATAAAATGTTGCATAATGCACCTTTAAGTCCGTTCGAACAATGTGTAATTATTTTCATCTTGGATTATGTTGGTGATAGGCACTTAGCTAACGCTAAAAGAAATTTCGTGCCTCTAACAAGTGCTTTCGACCTTCTTTTTGATCTGAATGGTAAATCACTTGAGTTTTACCAAAGACTTGTCCCAATGCCTTG
Source organism: Cyprinella venusta (assembly GCA_038021265.1). Taxonomy (NCBI): domain Eukaryota; kingdom Metazoa; phylum Chordata; class Actinopteri; order Cypriniformes; family Leuciscidae; genus Cyprinella; species Cyprinella venusta. The sequence continues at coordinate 8,820,177 of CM075864.1, read as the reverse complement.
AACACCTCTATACGCGAAACAAATAAATAAATAATAAATGTGGGAAAACTACTTTTAAACAGGAAATGGTAGAATATTTACTTAAGCCGCGTTTCCACCGCAATTACCAGGAACTATTTGTCCCAGGAACTTTTTTCACAGGAACTTTTTTTTCCCCAGACCGCTTGCTTACTGCGTTTACACCGCGTACTAAAGTACCGGGGCGGGAAGATGACGTTGAACTGCGTGCGACTGCTCTTCTAGCTTGCGCGTTTGTTTTGAGTATTGTGTGGAGGAGATTCAAGCTTTGCTGCTTTTTTGTGTGCGATTGGTTTACTAACGAGGTAATTAACAAAACGGCAGAAAAGAGACGAGCACCCAAAGCGTATTCAGAAAGCTCGTAATGCTAGATATAAAAGTAGACGTTTATCAGCGGACATTGACCGTGAGATGAATGGGACGAACGCTCGCCATCGGGCTGAAAGAATAGCGCGGTAAGAACCAATCAGAATGTTCAGTGAACAAGTCCCTCCCCGAAAGTTCCTGAACTCTGAAAAAGTACTACCTCGCCAGCAGGGACTTTCTGGGGGGGAAATTTTTACCCGGAACTTCATTTAGACCCTGGTTCCTGCGGTATAACTGACGTTTTGGGACGTCTTTTGACCATTCGTCAATATACGACTTTTTAGGGCCCCCTTAAACGTCGGTAGATGAGGTTATGGGATCCTAACTCTACCCCAGACCTAAACCTAACCCTAAACCCAACACGTCACCTAACTGACGTTAAAGGTAAAGCGTCAGTTGTATGACGACCCGGGATCGTCATCTACCGACGTTTAAGGGGGCCCTAAAAAGTCGTATATTGACGAATGGTCAAAAGACGTCCCAAAACGTCAGTTATATGACGAATTGGGATGAGACTGTGTTATGTAAACATACCAAGTACCACCCCAAAGTTCCTAGTTCCTGGGGAAAGTTCCTGCGGTGGAAACGCGGCTATAGATATTTACAGCGGGGCTATTCACACGGGATTAGTATTACCTGAGGTATTTTTTTCCGGACCTTAATCTTTACTGATACTGACTGTAATTATTACTGAGATAGCACATTCGTACGGGAATATAATCACTGAGAAGTACTGGTAATAATTACTTTACCCCACTTCTCTATGTTAAACTCCTAATAGGGCTTAAAGGTTGTATCAACGATCGCGAGTGACGTCACTTCTGTTTGTGTTTGAAGCGAGATCCCAAACAAACCAAGTTAGCTCGCCCTTCGCTCCCGTTTCGTGCATCATGAAAAACTCACAGACTAAATCCCTACAATCTAATATTCGCTAGAGCTATCCAAGTTTAGTCGAGCTTCGCTCATATTTTTTAAAGAATTATATTTCCACACAGTTCACATACAAAAAGTCAGCAACTCACCTCTCCAGAAGAAACAGTGCAATCTCGGCGTCTGATTTAAATTTTTTTTCAATTCTTTGAGTTCTCTCCACCGTTCAAAAGCAAACCCAATTATTATTTGTTTATTTGACGAAAAACGACGGTATCCCCTCCCCTAATCATGCTTCTCTTTTTGGGGATTGCATCTTCCATGTTAAATGTATCTGGTCCATTGATAGCTTAGGGTTGATAGACGCTAGCTTATTCTTCAGTTCCGACTTCGCGTGCAGGCGCCGTGCAAAAACAAACAACACCCGTCCCTGTCGGTGATTGGTTAGAACACTGTTTATTTTGATTTTGAGTGGTGGTTGTACCCATTTGTTTTTGTTTGCAGATCTCAGAGCCTAGGCTGCCTATGAAGACGTGTTTTTTTTTTTTTTTTGACAGCCTGCTGGGGCGTGCCTTAGCGGATCGTTAGGAAAGATTAGATGAATGTGATCATTTTTGTTTGGGCCTGAAATCGCTGATACAACCTTTAAGAGGGTGAGTTAGTTGTTTACTAACTTTTTGATTAGTCTTCCCATTAATACCATCATTATCTCCATTCATGCTGATTCAACAACACTCATGGAAGAGGCAGGATTTATCACACAAACTAATCATATCCTTTTGGGGGGTAAAAGTCTGTTAAAAATCAATGGGCTCAAGGGAGGCAAGCCTTCCACTGTAACTTTACCAGAGTTACTTTTTAAAAACAAGTGAATTTTATACTTTTATTGTCAAATTTTGTCATATTTGCGTCGTTTTATTTTTGTAATATTGATTATTTTCTCATCCAGTTTATTTTTTTTATTTTTTTTCAGTTCTAAAAGAAGTTGTTGGTCAGTCTTTTAGACCTCACACCAATAACAACTGTACAACACATTTAGTAATAATCAAAATGTTCTCACAGTATTTCTGTAAGAGGAATACACAACTCAGAAAAGCCGCACAACCTCTGACTTGTTTTGAGATGTCGTCTGACATTTGGAGGGAGGAGGGTTGTTGTGTGTTCGGGGCAGGGAGCTGATTTCTATTCTGGCGAGGCACCAAGTGCAAAAAGTTGCGTCGCTGGTTTCGATAGCATTTGCATGAATTGTAGCTGTGTAATGGCCCGAGTCTCATTCTCCATAACAATAAAACAGGAAATGCGGACAAATATAGCGCATAGATAGATTCAGATGAGAGGGAGGAAATGGAGAAGAGGAGGAAGAAGAAGAGAAACCGCTACAATAACACACAATCTGCAAACACAACACTTTTTCTGCCTCTTAGGGGCGGCAGCTGTGCTACCTCGCTATTCCCGGGAGATTTTAATGGATTCTCCCTCGCAGGAGGAGGCGACGACTCCTGGGTTTAAACACAACGCTGGTGGGAGCCGGGCTGTGCTACATTTACACAGAAATGAGCTGCAGAGACATCAAATCATAGAGCAGGACTCTACTTAGGCAGATTTATTTTTACCTGACTGGATTCAGACCTCTCTTAATTGTGCTGGATGTTTGTGGATTCTGTTGAGTGTGTGTGTGTGGCGCAGATAGCTATACTCTAACATTTTGTATACCCTGCGGTGGAATTTCAAGAAACCAATGAAAATCCACAGGAAAAAAATATAGAAATTCATCTAAATTATTGCTTCCTATTTTAAGAAGTGCTTGTGTGTGTGTGTGTGTGTGTTTTTTATGTCAATTTCCACAGCAAGCTAAAAAAAACCTCTTTCCCAGAATCTAATGAGAATCATCACCGAGAATAATGATATAAAAAAAGAGAGATAAGGAAACAACAATGTCCAAACGCATTATGTTAATGAGAATTTGGGGGAATAATGGATTTAATTGTAATGAAAATTATGCCATAATGCAGAGGGGAAAAAAAGTTTATGGTCCTAAAATAATCATGTTTTATTAGAAATTATAAAATGGATAGGTCCGGTACTTGATGCTGATTGGTCAATAGCCATGCTTATGTGTGTTTGTGTGTTTACCATAAAGCTCAGCGAGATATACTAATATATACATTAGTGCTGTCAAACGATTCAAATATTTAATCGCGATTAATCGCTTTAATGCCATAGTTAACTCGTGATTAATCGCAATTAATCGCACATTTTTATCCGTTCTAAATGTCTCTTGATTTGTTTTTGTCACATTGTTTTTTTCTCATTTTTTATGCTCTTATCAACATGGAAACGTGGATTGGCTTGCTTTGTGCAAATGTTTTTTTTTTTGTTGAAAACAGCATTGGCATATACTGTTCAATTTCACACTAACATTCTCACCTCCAGCAAATAATCTCTCACACAATGTAACACTGTCCATCAATAACAGGGTGAATGAAATACTGATGAGATCCTGAAATCGACTAGGGGAGAATTTACATCATCTGTGAAGGTGCTTGGCCATCATCAAGTGGTTTTTCAGACTGGACGTCCTGCGATGATCAATGGAACCATTTGGAAACTTTTTAAAAGTCCATTCAGAATCTTATTGGCATCCATTTCGGCGTCTCGTCATCCACTCAAAAATATAACGTTAACCTACTATTTGGCCGACTCGCAAGGCCAAACAAGTTTGTGCGGCGTCATGCTTGTTGTTATGTTCTTAGTCTAGCTAGATCCGTCTGCGCTTTGGTTGTTGAAGCAACAAAACGTCCTCGCACGGCGCAAGCCATTGAAATGAATGGGTTTCATTACGCAGCGCCACGCATGCGCGTCATGTTGCAAAATCATGTGAAAAAAAATCCTACAAAGTTTGTTAGGCCAAGACTGTTAATCTTGCGATAAAAAAAAATAACGCTACTAAAATTGGTTTGCGTTAACGCCGTTAATAATGCGTTTAACTGACAGCCCTACTATATATTTTTGTGAAACATTTTGAAATACTCAGACTGCCCGTCTGGTACCAACAACTATCCCATGCTCAAAATTGCTTAAATCACCTTTCTTTCCCATTCTGACATTCAGTTTGGAGTTCAGGAGATTGTCTTGACCAGGACCACACCCCTAAATGCATTGAAGCAACTGCCATGTGATTGGTTGATTAGATAATTGCATTAATGAGAAATTGAATAGGTGTTCCTAATAATCCTTCAGGTTAGTGTGTGTATATATATACAGTACATATTAGAAAAAAAATAATTGTCCTAATAATAAGCATTTTTTATTATAAAATATAGTTTCATATTCTTTCTTTGAAATTGAAAGTACTTTGCCAGTTGTATTTTTTTTTATTTATATATTTTTTTGCTTTCCTCAAGTTATTGAACTGGTTTTAAGCCTCAACCTCCTGCAAATTGTACTTTACCCACTTGTTATCCAGGTTAACAAGGTGTTGTTGTTTTGTAATCCTGTCTTAAATGGCTATTGCCATTGTGTGTCACTTCATTTACTTTCTCTTACTTTTTTAGTCTGCACTGAATTATCCGATATGTACAGAATCAGTGAGATGCAATGCATCAGTTCTGGAGTAACTATCTGAGACGCCATCTAAGAGGCACTTTCCATGCGAACTGAATCCTCACATGGTTCATCCACTGGCATCGTTTGTCAATGGACACAACAACCCACATCAAGTGAGTGTCATGTGTTAAGTGAAAGCAAGCCTCCTGAAGATTCATGCATTATTCACGCTGGATTCAATATTCCTGGGATAAATGTGTGTAATTTCATAAAAAAATAAAAACAAACCAAGGTCTCTCTTTACAAAAAAAGTGCCTAGCAGATGAATAATGTATATGATGGTCAAAGACAAGAGACAGCTGATACTAACGGCAGTCTCTGGTCCTGAGATTACAGTAGACCCGATGACCTCCAGTCATGAAAAATGTACATCACTGATATTGAGCTGACTTTATGCTTTATTTAGTCTTTATTCAGATCAGCTCACCACCAGTGCTGAGCCTAAAAAACATCATCTAAGTCAGGGATGGGTAACGTCAGTCCTGGAGTGCCGCTGTCCTGCAGAGTTTAGCTCAAACCCTACTCAAACACTCCTGAACAAGCCAATCAATGTCTTCAGGATTACTAAAGCTACAGGCAGGAGACGGGTTTTTATCAGGGTTGGAGCGAAACTATGCGGGACAGGGGCACTCCAGAACCTTCCCTGATCTATATGGATGTGAGTAAATTAAAATCTATCTATCTATCTATCTATCTATCTATCTATCTATCTATCTATCTATCTATCTATCTATCTATCTATCTATCTATCTATCTATCTATCTATCTATCTATCTATCTATCTATCTATCTATCTATCTATCTATCTATCTATCTATCTATCTATCTATCTATCTATCGTTCTATCGTTCTATCTATCGTTCTATCGTTCTATCTATCGTTCTATCTATCGTTCTATCTATCGTTCTATCTATCGTTCTATCGTTCGTTCTATCATTTGTTCTATCGTTCTATCATTTGTTCTATCTATCTATCATTCTGTCTATTGCTCTCGTTCTATCTATTGCTCTGTCGTCTATCCCTCTATCGTTGTATCTATCGCTCTATCTATCTATCTATCTATCTATCTATCTATCTATCTATCTATCTATCTATCTATCTATCTATCTATCTATCTATCTATCTATCTATCTATCTATCTATCTATCTATCTATCTATCTATCTATCTATCTATCAATCATTCTGTCTATTGCTCTCGTTCTATCTATTGCTCTGTCGTCTATCCCTCTATTGTTGTATCTATCGCTCTATTGTTCTATCTATCTATCTATCTATCTATCTATCTATCTATCTATCTATCTATCTATCTATCTATCTATCTATCTATCTATCTATCTATCTATCTATCTATCTATCTATCTATCTATCTATCTATCTATCTATCTATCTATCATTCTGTCTATTGCTCTCGTTCTATCTATTGCTCTGTCGTCTATCCCTCTATCGTTGTATCTATCGCTCTATTGTTTTATCTATCTATCTATCTATCTATCTATCTATCTATCTATCTATCTGTCTGTCTGTCTGTCTGTCTGTCTGTCTGTCTGTCTGTCTGTCTGTCTGTCTGTCTGTCTGTCTGTCTGTCTGTCTGTCTGTCTGTCTGTCTATCTATCTATCTATCTATCTATCTATCTATCTATCTATCTATCTATCTATCTATCTATCTATCTATCTATCTATCTATCTATCTATCTATCGTTCTATCTATCGTTCTATCGTTCTATCTATCGTTCTATCTATCGTTCTATCTATCGTTCTATCGTTCTATCGTTCGTTCTATCATTTGTTCTATCGTTCTATCATTTGTTCTATCTATCTATCATTCTGTCTATTGCTCTCGTTCTATCTATTGCTCTGTCGTCTATCCCTCTATCGTTGTATCTATCTATCTATCTATCTATCTATCTATCTATCTATCTATCTATCTATCTATCTATCTATCTATCTATCTATCTATCTATCTATCTATCTATCTATCTATCTATCTATCTATCTATCTATCTATCTATCTATCTATCTATCAATCATTCTGTCTATTGCTCTCGTTCTATCTATTGCTCTGTCGTCTATCCCTCTATTGTTGTATCTATCGCTCTATTGTTCTATCTATCTATCTATCTATCTATCTATCTATCTATCTATCTATCTATCTATCTATCTATCTATCTATCTATCTATCTATCTATCTATCTATCTATCTATCTATCTATCTATCTATCTATCTGTCTATTGCTCTCGTTCTATCTATTGCTCTGTCGTCTATCCCTCTATCGTTGTATCTATCGCTCTATTGTTTTATCTATCTATCTATCTATCTATCTATCTATCTATCTATCTATCTATCTATCTATCTATCTATCTATCTATCTATCTATCTATCTATCTATCTATCTATCTATCTATCTATCTATCTATCTATCTATCGTTCTGTGTATCGCTCTAGCGTTCTATCCATCTCTCTTTCTATCTATCGTTGTATTGTTTTTCTATCTATCATTCTATCTATCGTTTTATCATTCGTTCTATCTATCGTTCTATCATTCTAACGTTCTATCTATCATTCGTTCTATCGTTCGTTCTATCTATCGTTCTATCTATCTAGCTGTCTATCTATCTGTCGAATCTAGCAACATGACATCATCGTGACTTTCACGTCAAATGGCGTGTTATCTATACGCATTTTGAGCTATTCACGTGTATCTGCGTGTATGTCTACGCCATTAACGTCCGAGTGATTCCGCGTGTATGTACACGCTGTTAAATGTCTGAGCGAAACGAAGCAAAATGTGGATCTACATCTGGGGAGCGATATATTTTTTTTCCTAGGATGGTAGGGAGAGACTCATAAATGCTATTAACCCCATTGACGGGTAGGTTTAGGGACGGGGTTGGGGTAGGTCATACATTTATATATACAGTAATGTAACGTTAAGTCAACGGCGTTCATAAACACGCTGAAAAGCGATTATGCGTGTCGATAGCACGCCAAAAATGGAAATACGAATTGGCGTGTCATACACACGCAATTTCATGAGATCAGTCACTTCCTTGAATACCCCCCCCCCCATTTTTATTATAATTAATGGAGTCTGACCCACCCAAATCCCTGCCATGAATGAAAATCTGTCTAGTAGAAACTGCAAACATCTACTAATATCTTTGAAAATCATTCCAGACATTGTGCATGAGTAGCAGTAATCTGCATGTGAAGTTCTGACACCTGACCATCAGAGGTCATATCTGTCCTTTTTTATTATTGTTGAGTGAAGAAACAGGAACTTGTATAGTCTCTTCTGCAACAAAATGAGACGCAGATGAAAAATACCACATTAAACAATGACGCCGTCAAGCTGTCAGTAAGGTAATGAAGTTGGCTAACACCATTTGTCTTATTTTGTCACGGTTTTTCCCCATTAGTCATAGCGCCTTGCCATTAACTCCTCAGGAACCCCCTTCACCCAAGGACACTTAAACTCACTTTCAGTGTGCACACACACACACACACCCAATGACAAAGACACTAAACTAGAGGAACAGAGAGTGTTGCCGAACGAAGTAGTCAAAAACTACTTGGTGACAGCAGAGGTGTACAAGTGATGAACAAATCCTGACATTTTCCATTACTTGTTGAATCTGCTAATGCTCCCATTTACCCGTATTATGCAAATACCATGCTCTAAAAGAATATACTTGATTGCAAACTGAGAGTAACGTCTTCAGGTTACTTCAAATGTGCTTTAGTAAGTGAGTCATCACACCAAAATAAGTGTACTTCTTTAAAGCACAACAAAAGATTAAAACATAATTCTGTCTTCCCCTAACAGCACCAACACCAGACTTTCTTACATAACTCCCTATTGCTTTTCAACGGCAAGCAACTGTGCATTTTCAAGTCACTCATTTATACAAAAATAAATGTATTGTATAAACATAAATGTGCTAATACAGTACTGCTGTTGCTGCTGCTGTTTAGGGTTGTAAAACTCCATATATATGCTTCAAACGTCACTGTCAAATGCTATTTCCCAGCTATATCCGACAGATTTTGGTAACTGGGTGGATCATTTTGCATGTGATGGCTTATGAAAGAATTTTTAGAAGTTGTGTTTCACAATTTCACTGAGAATCAACTTTTTCAGTTTTGTTCAACAATCTATGTGCATTTAGTTATTGCACAAATTGTTCTTAGCCTTTTGCAATTTGCTTAAACCAATAAGAAATTCAAAAGCTAATAGTTTTGATAACTGAAATTATTGTTTTTAGAAATAAAAATCTCTTTCAATAACTGAGCCCAAGCCAAGATTGAGAAAAACACAGCCCGTTCTCATCCTTTAGCGTCACATAGAACGCTCTATGACAAAACGGCGCTATACTACGCACATGGCACCCTTTATCGTTAATATTCACGCTAACCCAAGTCGTCATAAATCCTTTAGCGTAATATGAGACTACCCTACCCTACCCTACCCCACACCTAAACCTACCCATCACAGCGCGTGTTATATTAACGATAACGGGTGCCATGTGCGTAGTATAGCGCCATTTTGTCATATAGCGTTCGTTCTATATGACGCCAAAGGATGATTAAGTAGCCAGTCATTTCATTGATTTTATATTATCTGCAAGTTTTCAAAATATATACTTTAAAGATATGACGCATTATAAGTACACACTTTTTTTCCCCAAGTGTTAGAATTAGTCACAGGGTGCCAAAGACTTAGAGTTAGGATGGAAGATACCCGTTAATAAAGTTGGCACTGAAAGAGCAGCCAATTAAAATGAAGCCGACCTGGTATCAGTAAGCTCTAAATAAACCAGTATTTTGGTGTAAATGTCTGAGTGGGTGTGTCTGTGGGCTGCTGACATTGGTGTGTGTGTGTGTGCGTGCGCTGTTAAATAAGGCGTAATGAATCTTATTGATGTGTGTCCCACAGCGCTGGCTGAAGGCCACCCTCGTGTAGTGGGTCTGCTCTTACAGATGCCAGGGGCCAAGCACCTGGGAGGGGATTAATTACCAGACAGCTGCCCAGCAGCTCTTAGCTCACTCTTGGGAAGGCCGTAGCATCCACCCCCTTCAGAAATTGGCCTTCATGAATCCACACCTAAACAGTACACCAGAATGTTGTATTGCTCTCTTATCAATGGCAAATATGTATACTCAAAAACTCACAGTAACCTCTCCAATGATGTGGTTTTATAACGGGTTGGTTTTAAATTGTCTTCCGAATGCTACTTCTGAGCGTCTGTTCTGTATGGACCCTTGAAATAATGTGGCATTTGTTTAAATATAACACATTTGTTTTTCATCTAACAGGTTGGCACAGCAGCTGTGAGTTAGAAAGTGAATACTATTCATTTAAGTCGCATTCATAAAAGCAACACCAAGGAATTTTTCCTTTGTGGTCACCCTACAGGTTGGAAGCGGAATTTTCCTCATTAGAACTACAGAAACGCGACCTGAGCTGGCAAACTTAAGCCTAGTTCACACTACATGATTTATGATTTTAAAGGGATACTCCACTTTTTTTGGAAATAGGCTCATTTTACAACTCCCCCAGAGTTAAACAGTTGAGTTTTACCGTTTTTGAATCCATTCAGCTGATTTTCTGATATTTAGAAGAATATCAGTTACAGGACAGTTTCTGGTCTCATTGACTTCCATAGTAGGAAAAAAATATATACTGGAAGTCAATGAGACCAGAAACAGTCTGGTTACTGAAATTCTTCTAAATATCAGACAGTCGGCTAAATGGATTAAAACCCAACTGTTTAACTCTGGGGGAGTTGTAAAATGAGCCTATTTCCTAAAAAAAGTGGAGTATCCCTTTAAAGCGTCTGGCTGAGCTGTGCAGTTCACACTACATGACTTGCTCTCTGTGAAATCAGGAGTGTTCAAGGTGTTGAGCTGTTCGCACCACACGACTCAATGTGATCCGCAACAGGAGGTAACGGGTTGACAACAACTCTGTCACCCAACGATTCTATCTTGTCTACAAACTACGTTTTGTCACGAATAATCACGATATTTTCTGGGCTCGGCGACGCGTCTGCGAGCGTCTTTGATTGGTTGTTGGTTCTTTCATACTAACAGATTGGCAAGCGTTCATCGCCCGCTAATCCCCCGCGATTTGCACGCGATAACACTTTGACCTGTCGGCAAGCTCAACGATTAGCAAATTGGGCTTAAAGGAGCCCTCTGTAAAAATTGAGGTTAAAATATCCCAAAAATGAGCTACATGCATCAAAAGAATGAGAAGAAATAAGGTTGATGATGTCATTAAAAAAATGACAAGTTATTGTGCTGCCGAGATATTATCCTGAATTAGCATGCTAAATTACTAGCCCTGGCCCGGCAGGTGCCGTAATACCAGTTTCGGCCATGGGAGGCGGTAAGCGGGTTGGCAACATAACCACCAGCCAAACAGCAGTACACGAGTAAGTCGCGCGGCTTGTGTGTACTTAACACAGTCTCATCCCAATTCGTCATATAACTGACGTTTTGGGACATCTTTTGACCATTCGTCAATATACGACTTTTTAGGGCCCCCTTAAACGTCGGTAGATGACGATCCCGGGTCGTCATACAACTGATGCTTTACCTTTAACGTCAGTTAGGTGACGAGTTGGGTTTAGGGTTAGGTTTAGGTCTGGGGTAGAGTTAGGATCCTATAACGTCATCTACCGACGTTTAAGGGGGCCCTAAAAAGTCGTATATTGACGAATGGTCAAAAGACGTCCCAAAACGTCAGTTATATAACGAATTGGGATGAGACCGTTGAACCTGATGTCAGTTGTGTGGAAAATACAACCCACTACTACATTTCAGTTCAGGGATGAGTTAAAAAATGATTGGTCGATATTACGCATGAGGATTACATTTTGGTAAGTTGTAACATACTGTATCTTTCAACAGTGTTCACGTTCTTTTACTATTAGCTAGTAGAGATGATCGGTTCACGTGCGCTAGGTATCTGTCTTGTAACATTTACAAGCGTTAAAACTGCATTTATTGTTTGAATTGCATAATGAAATTAACAGAATCTGAGAGCTGAGATCGGTCTCCGTGTCCTTTTCTGTGCATGACAAAATTGATGTGTGGCGTGAGATTGTGTGAAAAGTGTCAGTTGTGTGTCTCACAGTGAATTTGTGAGAGTTGGCAGCTCTGAAAGGCGCTAACTTGGTCCACATCAGGGAATGCTGTCTGTCAAATTAATTCAAACCAATGATAAAAATGTAATATGAACAAAACGAATTCAACGCATTCTCATCCTTTAGCGTCATATATGACGCTATATGCAAAAACGGCGCTATACTACGCACATGGCACCCGTTATCGTTAATATAACACGCGCTGTGATGGTTAGGTTTAGGTGTGGGGTAGGGTAGGGTAGTCTCATATTACGCTAAAGGATTTATGACGCCTTGGGTTCGCATGTTATATTAACGATAAAGGGTGCCATGTGCGTAGTATAGTGCCGTTTTTGCTTATAGCTTCACATATGACGCTAAAGGATGATAACGGGCTCAAATAATTAGCCTGGGCTTTAATTTCCCCATATCGTCGAAATGCACCGGCTTGTCTATGAGACGGCCTTCATAATTTAGTATTGAGATGTTGTTCATTTGTTCATTTAGTCTCTAATCTCTAAAAATATCCAAATGATCCACGTGAAACTGTGGTCTTCCAACCTTTTACTATCGTGTCAATTAATTTGATTAATATGCATGAGGGAGACAGAGCAACACAGCGCTCGCCCGTCTTGTTTGAAGACAAGAGAGTGCGCGCGGCCGCGGAGGTATTTCTGGAGGTATACTGCCTCCATCTGGTATGGAATATGGTGTATGATTTGATTTTTTATCCCAGAGGGCACCTTTAAAATCAATAGAGTGAACTAGGCTTTATAGCGTGGATATACCTGATAAAGGACTGCAACGCGGTGGCATAAGTGCATTTCACCATGTCACGACTTGATGAACTACTTAGTGTTGCTTTAAGTCGGAGACCACTTTGATTCAAAACATAGCCGTTTTAAAGAGAAATGTTATGATATAAAATATTCGATGTCTTATATTTAAGGAAAAAATAGATTTTGTGGTATGTATAGGTCACAAATGAAATAAATTATTGGGCATGAGAACTCTCTACAGATGGACAGATTTTCTTGCCGTATAAAGCACACATTCTCAAATCATGCTGGAGTTTTGCACCAACTTGTGGAGTTTCTGCAGTTTGAGTACTGCTTTAATTAAAGCAAATGAGAGACAGATGCTGAGATTTAACGGTTGCTCTGCAGATGAAGGCACGAAGACGAAAGCTTCCAATGTAGTATTAAATACCGGCAATGCAAACACAACCATGTGTAAATGCAATCCCCAAACAGTGAACATCAGCAAAGCAAGAACTGAAGTAGTGCAGATAACAAGGTGATAATGAACACACAGCTGAACTAAACAAACTCGTAATGATGTGTGACCATGGAGACGGAAGAACTCAACCATGTGATGAAACAAACTAAAACATCCATGAAAACAAAACTAAGAATGAACTTAAGGGGATACTTCAGGATTTAGCATTAAGTTTTGTATTTGTAGAAAACCTGTAGTATTTTCGAATTACCATGCTTTCCACCCTCATATTCCCATAGACGAGAGATTTATGTATGTTTTGTCTAGAAAAAATCCTCCGATCACGCAAAAATCGTCATTTTGCGTCATCTGACTCTGAGGATTTTTTTGGCCAGAGGCTAAAGACTAGCCTGCATGTTTTCAACCCACCTATAGAGGGTGGGATCTCACTCACAGAATGTACACATAGTGTCAGCCATTCTCCCGCGGCCCTCGCCTCGACCTGCTCGGCACAGTAAACATAATGAATGGTGACTGTAGAACGCAATAGACGAATCTCGGACATTTTGGGCAATCTCAAAACACATTTTCGGGCAGACTCATCATGGAGACTCACTAGTAGCCTAGACTTGTTGGGAAGCAAAGCAAGTGCATTCTGGGAGTTGTTGTCTTTCATATACATCCAAAAATACATTTCCTGGCTTTTCTCAGTCTAGAAAGCTCCAAATTCAAAAATAACCACATTTCTTCTATATAAATGACCCATTTTAAATACACATTCATCTTTCCAGAGGTGAAGTATGCCTTTAACTGAATCTATTCTCAAATTAGCTTTTCATTCAAATTGTCATAAAATAATTTGGAATATGAAATTTTATCATTATAATATTTATTAATTAACCTATTAATTAATTAACCTATTTTGGTATTTTAGGTTTTTAATTTTAGTAAAGTTCTAGTCATATTGTTTTGTGCTTTTGTCATTTTTATGAGTTTCTTTTTTTTATATATATATATATATATATATATTTTCCTTAACTTTAATGTAATGTTTTATTCATGTTTCAGCTTTATTTCTTTTAAGACTTTAAAAAATATATATATTGTTTCAGTTTTAGTTAAAGGGATAGTTCACTTTGAAATGAATTTTAGCTTACCTCAAGGGCATCCAAGATGTAGGTGTCTTTGTTTCATTTTCAATTTTGACATTTTTCGGTCAAACCGGTGTTGTCTGTTAGGGTTGGGTATCGAGAATCGAGTATCGATTGGAACCGGGACTAACTTTTCGTTTTTCTCGGAATCGTTCAAAAGTTAAAATTTCGATTCCTAGTTTCGATATTCACACTCCGCCGACCGGAAGAAGAAACCGCTGAACAACACCAATGAAGAAGCGTCTACCGGAAGTGTTGGCATAACCGCGCGAGTCGAACATGAGTAGCTTACGTCGGCGGTCCAAAGTGTGGCTTCACTTTTCTAAAAATAACAAAATCTCAGCAAAATGCAAAATTTGTGACAAAAGGAGTATTTCCCTTTAGAAAGGAGTATTTCCTTTAGAAAGACAGGTGGTTAGCAAGGTTAGCTAAACTTTTTTGACCCTGCCTCTTAAAAGAATCGGAATCGAGAATCGTTGGGAACTGGAATCGAAACAAGGAATCGGAATCGGAATCAGAATCGTTCAAATTCAAACGATACACAACCCTATTGTCTGTCAGTCAATGCAGTTTTAGGGGGTCCACCTCAAAGAGCATGCACAGAGAAGTCAAAATTAAACATGATTTAATGACTCGTGAATGTAAGTACACACTGATGGCCTAAGACACGAAACGAGCGGTTTGTGTGAGAAAACGAACAGTATTTATATCGTTTTTACCTCTTGTTAACAGCCGTCGAACTGATCTGAATCAGATGTCCAACTGAACTGAACTGAACCGTCTCCAGACGCTATGCCGGAATTGATCTCTCGCGCGTCTACGTCACACATTGTTTACACGGAGATTTACCCGAAAAGTTTCGAGTTTTACCTTTCACTAAACATATTTAGATATATCGAAATCGTCTTCCATTGCGATTTCCCGTATATATCTAAATATGTTTAGTGAAAGGTAAAACTTGCAAAATCTCTGTGTAAACAATGCGTGACGTAGATGCACGAGAGATCACTTCCGGCGGAACGTCTGGAGGGTCTGGACTCTCTGGAGACGGTTCAGTTCGGTTCAGTTGGACATCTGATTTCAGATCAGTTTGACGGCTGTTAACAAGAGGTAAAAACAATATAAATACTGTTCGTTTTCTCACACAAACCGCTCGTTTCGTGTCTTAGGCCATCAATGTGTACTTACATTAACGAGTCATTAAATCATGTTTCATTTTGACTTCTCTGTGCATGCTCTTTGAGGTGGACCCCCTAAAACTGCATTATATGACTGACAGACAACACCGGTTTAACCGGAAAATGTCAAAATTGAAAATACCGTGGAAACAAAGACACCTACATCTTGGATGTCCTTGAGGTA
This sequence comes from Cyprinella venusta, assembly GCA_038021265.1. Taxonomy (NCBI): domain Eukaryota; kingdom Metazoa; phylum Chordata; class Actinopteri; order Cypriniformes; family Leuciscidae; genus Cyprinella; species Cyprinella venusta. Next base: position 8,804,457 of record CM075864.1, on the reverse strand, counting down.
AGCTAAAACATATCAAAAATTAATTTCAAAGTGAACTATCCCTTTAACAGCAACAACATTGTCTCCGACTTCTGGTGTTTTCCCGCTGAGCTCGAGAGCATTGGCTATTATGGATCTGTTACGGAATTGTCAGCAAAGCGGGGAGCAATAGGTTGAAATGTAATGCCTGTAAAACTTTTGGCCCCTGCAAAGGCATGGGTAACAATAATTAAGCGGCACAATAAAAATGATTAGAACTGCTTCTGACATTCTCATTGCGAGTAACTTGGCTTTAATTGCAATCACAAATTTTAATGCCAGTTTTATGTGCCAAGGCTATGAGCTGTTTGAAGTTCAGCGGTTCTACTCTTTAAATCTGTCCCATTTCTTTAGGTGAGCAGGGAGAGTCTGAGACAACGACAGTCATGAATCCCCCTGACCATTAACGGAGCAGACTTGTGGCTACGGCCAATAGGAGGCCCCGCGCCGCTCTGCTCCAGGCTAGTTAGCTATTCAGCTGCAGCATCTGTTGAGGGCTAATGAATGTTATAACCTCATAAACGTCATGAAATTGGACATTATCCCTTAATTAAAAGAACAGAGATGCATTACAATGATTACAGTGGCACCACACTGCATTTCTACTCAGCTGCAGCGGAGTGCTCCAAGCGAGGCTAATGCTTCTCCTCTACGTGGGGTGGGACATGATGGGACCTCGGTGCACAAAACGACGGAGGAGAGGATGCTTTTAATGTGAGGAGTTCAGTCAATTCCTGTCACAGTGTTTATGCAAGTATCTTTTTAAAGAAACTTTTTAGGCCTAAAAGCTATAGTGAATTGCCCTCGAAGGCATTTTTTCTAGGCATTGTGTCCCGGCACAGCGTTGCTGTATTGTTCGGGGAGAACAAAATCCTAGATTGCATCCTAAACAGAGAAATAAATCCAAGATGGTGGATGAGAAAAGAGAAACATTTACTAAATATATTTATACAATTCAATACTGAACTGTTGATTAAAAACGGATTATCTTTAGGACAAAGAATTACACTTTAGAGAACATTTATTACTTATATAATACACTTTATAAGAATATACTTACGTGTGAATGGCATGCGATGTTTTCAGTCATCAAATGTGAACTCAAAAGTGCTTTTTGACCCACTTAAGTTGGACAAAAGTAGGATACAACTTTATATGTATTTTTATAATTACTTAAATTATTTGTTGTTGTTGTTTAAAAAAAGTGTAAAGTATAAATATAAAGTGTTCTGAAAAATGTTCTGACAAGCAGTTATATTAAACTAAAATATACTTTTTTTTTTTACCGAATACCATTTCGGTAACTATCCTTGTTACATATGTTGCATGTATTTACTATAAATTGTGTGCAGAATTATTTGGCAAGTGGGTATTTTGACAATCTAATAATTTCTGCATATTTCACAATTACAAGCTGTATAAACTTGAATGCTCATTGGATTTAAAGGGATACTCCACTTTTTTTGGAAAAAGTCTCATTTTACCATTCATTTCCAGACATTTTTGATAAATACTTGCCTTACTCTGTTCTGTGATGCACGTTCGTGCAACACAGTCTCATGAAAGTGCGTACCCACTGTCAGAAAAAAAGTTACAAAAGTTGTCACTGGGGCGGTACCTTTTCAAAAAGGTACACTTTTGTACCTAAAGGGTGCATATTGGTACCATAATTGTACAAATGTACCATGAAGGTACCCATATGCACCCTTTAGGTACAAAAGTGTACCATGAAGGTACCAATATGCCCCCTTTAGGTACAAAAGTGTACCTTTTGAAAAGGTACCGCCCCAGTGACAGCTTTTGTACCTTTTTTTCTGACAGTGAAAATTTTTTTCTGACCTTTAGGTACACTTTTGTACCTAAAGGGTGTATATTGGTACCTTCATATTGAAACTTGAAAGTCATATATTTAGTTGTAATTACACATTTGTAATGATGAGGTACAATTAAACAATTTAAAACGTTTTAACGTAACGTTTTATTTAAAATGTTAAATGTGTACTTCTTTAAAGCACGACGACAGATTATTAAAACATAATCCACTTTAAAGTACCATTGAGATTATTACAAAGTGATATTCTCTTTTTAAGTACATTTAAGTACCCTATTTTACTAATATTATATATATACCACGAATGTCATTTCTTGTGGCATTTTTACGGCAGTTTTACGCCATATTACTCAGTACTTAAAGGAATACTCCACCGGTTTTCATATTAAACTATGTTATTCCCTTAACTAAGACGAGTTGATGCATACCTCTCCCGTCTCAGTGCGTGCACTCTATCGCTCTGTATTGCCGCAAAACTGTGTTAGCACTTAGCTTAGCCCAGTGCATTAAATATGGGCCCAAAAGAGAAGCGACCAAACACTTCCTCGTTTTACCTATTTAAACACAGTTACTCGATTAGTGTAACTCGACCTGGGCTGGTGACACAAAATAAAGCGTTGTGTTTTAAATTGATTGCGTTTAAAATTGATGACTATATTGTATGGCGGAATACCATGAAAATTGCTTTAGAGCACTTCGACTTGGCGCAATAATACCTTCACTCGTTAAAAGTCCTCTTACCGGGTCGCGCTTGTCGCATGTCACGTTGGTTGTATTGACCCTATGGTATTGACGGAAATAAGAGGGAGGGGGAGAGGAAGCGGGAGCCGGTAAGAGGACTTTTCACGAGTGAAGGTATTATTGCGCCAAGTCGAAGTGCTCTAAAGCAATTTTCATGGTATTCCGCCATACAATATAGTCATCAATTTTAAACGCTTAGAAAAACACAACGTTTTATTTTGTGTCACCAGCCCACTGAGACGGGAGAGGTATGCATCAACTCGTCTTAGTTAAGGGAATAACATAGTTTAATATGAAAACCGGTGGAGTATTCCTTTAAATGCATAATTACACTAATATGGACACCTTAAAATAAAATGTTACCGTCATTTCTATTGAAACTTGAAAGTCATATATTTAGTTGTAATTACACATTTGTAATGATGAAGTATAATTAAACAATTTAGTATTTAACACGTTAAATGTGTACTTCTTTAAAGCACGACAACAGATTATTGAAACATAATCCACTTTAAAGTACCATTGAGATTATTACAAAGTGATATTCTCTTTTTAAGTACATTTAAGTACCCTATTTTACTAATATTAAATGACTTGCAGTTGGCCTTAGGCCTTGTAAAGACCACTGGTCGGCCCAATGGTGGAATCCAGCAGCATGCGTGTTGGTCTTTTCAGGGCTTCTGTGAAGTTCACTTAATTTATTAGAATTTAGTTTCAATTTTACTTTAGCTCTGTGCTTAATCTGACTCTTCAAATGATTATGAAAATTAGACTGTTTCTAATTAGGAACTAATAAATATTGATATTTGATTATTCTGGATATTATTTCTATTATTCGTTCATTAGGTACTTACTTCAGCCGAGTGTTGAACTCACAGACACAAAATCGGCAGTTCTGATCTTAGACAGAGGATGCAGAGTGCACTATTTACCATTAAGTCAATCCATGCCTTGCTTACTCATAACAAAAAGTGCATACCTGACAGCGAGAGACTCACAGTAGTGTGTGTGTTCTGAGTGCAGGACTCAGGAGAAACACACAGCGCTGCATTGGGGTTTTCTGCTAACAGAATTCCCAATTGCTCTTCTGCCAGTTTCCCTTAAATACCCCAACCAGAACAAAAGAGTAGTAAATATTTACTACACAAATATTTTTTGCATGTTTGACCTACTCTCATGGCCCAAAGAGTGACAGCTGGTTTTGAGGAGTTTAGCCATGATTATCAGATATCTTGAAGAGACACCGCCCACGAGAGAATTTTCTCATGAGTGTTCAATCTTTCTCATAAGAAAAGGGGGACTGGAGTGAAACTGAGATTTAATTTTACCAATAGCACTTAGACATTTAAAGCAACACCAAGTGAGATTTTTTTTACCTTAAAATAATGTTTCCAAAATCGTTTCAGTGGTTCATTAAGTCGTAACAGGGTGAAAGGCACTTCTGGATTTGTTTTGCGGTCCTGCTATAAACACGCAATGTAAGATTGCCAGATCGGGTCGCGTTTTTGTAGTTCTAATAAGCCATAAGAAAACTACAAATTTAATTTGCTTTACATCAAGCGCTACAATAGTCATTGTTCTGTTTTTCTTCGTTTCTTTCATTAATTCATGCAACTTACTCCACCTTGTCTGTGGACATCGTTCATTCCAAAGCCATTGCTTGATAAACAACGAGTGTGCATGCGACAGTAGGCTGCCGTAGGCTAAATTACAGTATTTACCACAGCGGTAATGGACAATTCTACTTCCAACCTGTAGGGTGACCACAGAGGAAAAATTACTTGGTGTTTCTTTAAAATGATACCAAACATGAAAGGGAAAAAACAATAGATTCACAAGATACAGTACATTGTTATCAACATAAGTGAACTTTCAGTGACGAGTCAAGGGCAAAAAAGAGGGAGTATGAAGAGAGGGATGTGCAAGTCTTTCTTTGAGATTAGTGAGCTTTTTTGCTTTATTACAGGTTAGGATTCTGGAGTTCAGTCTTAGTGGAAATCCAGTATTACAGCCTGGTTTCACAGGCAGGGCTTAGATTAAGCAAGGATAAGACCTTAGTTCAATTAGGATATTAAAGCAGCTTTTACAAACATGCCTTAGAAAAAAGAAGAAGAAAAAAACCTACTGGTGTGCATCTTGAGACAAAGCAATGTCAGTGACATATTTTAAGATATGTCAGTGCAAGTTCGCTTTTAGTTAAAACAGCTCAACAACATTTTCGTCAGGGACTAGGCTTAAAGGGCATATTGCAGGTTAGAGGACCCAACGAGTCAATGCATAGAAAAACAATGTAGGAACTAGATTTTCTTTCAAATATACTTATAAATACGCTACAGAAGCTTCTGGAGTCGTTTTTGTGAGAAAATTTTACTTCCGCGTCTGAAAATGGGCGTGGCGGTCGTGACGCAATGAGCGGGAGAGCCGTCGATTCAAACAACAGGAACTATAGATCGCAATGACATTTCGGACGCTGAGGAAATACTCGTATAACGGACCAAACCATAAAGTTATGAGCCTGCTATGCAAAAGAGAGCAGGGACAGGCCAGGATAATGTCAGACAGAACGGTCAGAGACTAATTGAGCTGTGATGTGAGGAGAACCAGTGGAGAACAGGACAGGTGCCTTCTGGTGAGAGACGTGCTTATAGATATACACGCTCGCTGACGATATACACTGTGCTCACAATACTGTACAGATTATTATGATCCTATTACAGGCCAGCAGACATTAGTATGTTTAGGGTAGATTTATATACTATTAAAACTTTACTTGAGTATATTTCTATTGTACTAAAAGCATACTCAGGTAAATTTTTAACACGTATTTTTCACCTGGGTTATAACATAAGCAGAAAATTAAAGATTTGAGTATTTAAACAACCAATTTTGTTTTTCAATTACAAGTTGCCTCTATTTAGGGCATGACATGACTGAGTTACCTATATCACGCTATTTGATGCCATTGGTATATAGTATATGACGATCAATATTCTAGCTTCGGCATCCCATATTGAACTCCATCATATCGCCGGGATGATAATCATTTGATCTGAAGTGAACGCTACACACGACCGCGTTTTCCGAAGCCGATGCGGAAGAGAAATCCCATCTCTTCACCTGCACAAACCGCACCAGGAACGAAAGATAGGCTATAGCACTGTCCCTGTTCTTGTATTGGATACTTGTGGACTCGATCTTGAAGTCCTGACAGGCCGGAGTTTTTGCAACCTCCACATACACAATAATTTACCATGACGATGATAAATTACAATACAAAAAGTACCGAAAGCACACTGACTGACGGCCGCTCTCACTGAATACCAGCCTACTCTGCACTGAGCCGAGGCTGCGGCCCTGAAATTACGTCAAATGACGCGGTGTTGAAAAAAAAAAGCCGTTTTTACTAGCGGTCCAAGAAACGCTCACTTTATCTTCTAAATTAGTGCCCTTATGTTGTTTTATAAACATTTTAAATCATGCATTAACTTTTCATATGGTATTTTCATACAAGGCTATCTATAAATTTCAATTTTTTTTTTTTTTTTACCTGCAATATGCTCTTTAAGCCGAATCTAATTTTGCTAGTTTAACGTTGGGAAAATGGTCTAAAATGGTTGTCCCTATTTTCTTAATGAGTAGATGCACAAACAATATCAAACTATACAAATAAAATAGTACTGAATTATGTGTGTTACACACAAGTGTTACAACTAACCCCTCTGTCTGTTACAACTAACCCCGCATATGGGGTAAGTTGTAACATTTGCACTTCTGTCACTTTCAGTCCAACTGTACGAAAATGGTAGGTCCTAGAAAAAAACTTTAAGTGTTCATTTGTAGCAGAGATGTGTATGTTGCGTGTGTAAAAAAAATATTAATCTTACCTAATAATTTTTTTATTAATTGAGCCAAAACCAAAATGCGTTAGGTTGTGGCCCGCTCTCCCCTAATCTTGATATGGAATGAATAACGTTCAATACAAAATGAACATGTCTCGTATATAGAAATAAAATTTTAAGTGATAAAATATTTGCTTTGTTGTGCATAATCCCACCATGCATTTAGTCATATTACAAAATAATTTATTGAAGCATCCAGACACTTCACCACGTGAGCAAGCAGCTAGGCTCCTGATTGGTTGACACGGTGCGAATTGATGCCAAAGTTCAGATTTTTCAACTCGGGCGGCAGACGCGAATTCGTGTCAAACGCGTGAATGCACAAATAGCACTAACTAAATCATTCGTGCCTAACGTGCCAGACGCTCAATTCGCGCGAGGTGTATTCGCGTCTTCCGCGCCGCGCTCTACGCCTCATTCGCGCCGCAGGAAATTTTTATGTGCGTAACACGTCTTTGCATTGACTTAACATTGAAATCATTCATGCATGACGCGCTATTCGCGTCCAGTGTGAACACACCATTAGATTTCAGACCAGCACGCAAATGGGCGCAAATGCATTCGCTATCTGGCGCAGGACGTGAAAATGATGACTGCGTCGGGCTGAAACTAGCAAATAACACTTGCGTTGCATCTGGCTCTGCATTCCCCCCTAGTGTGCAGTTATGGTTTTATGCTTATTGGACTATGCCGTTAATCTGGCCCCATGCATGCTAACAAACTGGACATCAACTTTGAATTGCTTATCTTATGCTTATTGCTTCTTGTGTGTGTGCGAGTTACGCAAAGTGTTCCAAATTGGTCATTTTTGAGGTTCTGTGACGATTAGCTTGTTGCTTTAGAAGGCAACAACATATAGGCAGCAGAGATGGTGTTGACCGCTGTGCTTCAGCCATGATGTCGGTCAATCTGCGGGGAGTTTATGTCCCTTGCTGGTTTATGTTTAGGCTTTCTGGAGGCCGTGATGATTATGGGAGCTCCGCTCAGTCAGGAGGTGATTATACTGCAGTGTCAGCCCCCGAAACAGCTGTGCAATAAAGGCCCTATAAAAACAAAGCAAGGTGCCTTGGGTTTGCACAGCACCTGGACCAGACAGGCTTTAAATACTCAGCACCCACTAACCTGTCCAGGGAGGTTTATAGAGCTCAGTGCACATCAAGGCTGCATCCGTAGGTGTGGATGCTATTGTCTTGGAAGCCTGGATGGCATTCACATGCTCTGCTGGTGACCCTAGTATGAAAATGCCATGTCTGACTGGACACATTCTCACCCTGCGTGTCATAAGTGACCCGGCTGATTGGTTTACAGTTGACCAAAACTGAACCTCATTCATTTGTGTGTGACCATGGATGGACTGTGACCTTGCATGTTGATGTGAGCTGCATTCAGTCGGCGGGTGACAACCCTGCCCCCACCACTTATTTACATACATGAACATCTGGCACATCTGGATGAATTAAAGTCTCAGAATCATCTCTCCTATTTGGAGGCATGATATATTTCCACTGTTTATACTGATCCATGTTTATCCCTGACTGATCTCTTGATCAGTGGCTTTGACTTATTTTACGCTAAAAAGAAACACTGTACCATAATTAACTCTTTCCCCGCCATTGACGAGTTATCTTGTCTTTAACGAGAAAACGCTTCCCTGCCATTGACAAGATGTTAAACACATTCTCATCCTTTGGCGTCATATAGGTGACGCCATATTGCATTTCGCCGAAATACTACGCACATGGCACCCTTTAGCGTCAACATAACATGCACTGTTATGGGTTGGTTAGGGTGTAGGGTAGGGTCTGTGTCTCATGTATGACGCCAAAGGATGAGAACGGGCTCAGATATTTTATGCTGTCACTCTTTTAAGGTAGGGGGCACTGTTACACATCTCCTGAACGAGTAGAGTATCTCCGGATCACAACACAGCAAAAGATGCATGTGAAAGATAATCGGATCGTCAACGATAAACAAAATAAATCAAAATAGCCTAATGTTATCGAGTGAAACGGTGACCCGGGAAGTGGTTAGGACTGCGCATCTGGCCCATGTTCTGATCATCAAACTGAATTTGATCCAGATTTACTGTAGTATTGGACAAAAACATGATTTTTGCTCAAAGTGTTGCTTTTTAAACCACATTCAAGTGTTGAAAAAAGAATGCATGAAGCTAGAATATTTGGCTGTGGGAAAAAGAGTTAAAACAATAAGAGGCTTTGTTTTCGTGTTTTATGGGTCGACTTTCCATATTCTATCCATACACTAACCCTACCCCTAAAACTACCAGTCATTTAAAAAAACAAAACAAACAAACAAACAAAAAAAAAACATCACTTGGTGTGATTTATACGCTATTTTCCTTATTAGGCCCAAAACATGTCCCCACAAGGACAATTATTTCAGATATTGCCAGCATCTTGGGACATTTTGTCCCTATAATTTTATCTGAAAAATATTAACTCTTTTCAACATTGATCATTACTAATAAGAAATGTTTCTTGAGTGCTAAATCAGCATGTTAGAATGATTTCTGAAGGATCATGTGTCCCTGAATTCTGGAGTAATGATGCTGAAAATACAGCCTTGACATCACCGGAATAAATTACATTTTAAAATGCGTGGAAAACAGAAGTTATTTTAAATGGTAATAATATTTCAGAATAGTACTGTTTTTACAGTATTTTAATCAAATAAATGCAGCCTTAGTAAGCTTCAGAGACTTTTTCAAAAACATTTGAAAAACCTTACCAACTCCGATACGTGTTTGAGGATATTCTTGAGAATATCTTCTTCCTACATGTATGTTTTTGGAATATGACTTATGACGCTTTTCCACTACACAATCCCAGCTCGACTCGGCTCGGCTCGCCTATGTTTGGTTTTCCACTGTATAAAAGTTGTACCTGTACCTGCTTTCGGGTACTTTTTTTAGTACAGTATCACCTCCGGCGAGGTTCTGAGCGGGCTAAGGCGAGCTGAGCCGGTGTGGTGAAGAGATGAGTCCCCCTGAAGAGATGAGTCCCACCTTAGGACCCAAGCGATCCGATTGGTTCAAAGCTAGTTTTATGGGTAAACGCTTTAGTGCCTGGTTACAAATTAGAGAAAATCAGTTTATTATAAGAGACGTTTGAAGTACGTTATAAGGAGTCATTAATGTATTTTAACTTATATGTTTCATATACTAGTATAACCGAAGCTGTAGATTGTAAATTTAAACATTTCTCGTTCTTATTGTTTTTTAGTTAGCTTACATAGCAGTATAGCATTTATCCGCGGCAAACGTCAGAATGACTAGCCGAGTTAAAAGAGAACTCCGGCGAACAATGAACCTTTGGTCTAATAAATCATCGGTACCTAGTCAACCGTTCTCTGAGATTTGTTTTCATGATAATCGAATGTAAAGAGTTTTATCTCTAAAAACTGTTTAGCGTATAATGCTAGTACTGGGGGCATTGACTAAGTAAAAAGAAATCGCTAGTTTATACCACTAACAAGGCAAAATAGCCCCACACTAACGCAGTAACATAATGAGGCTCCATACATGCAAAACGAAGCATTGACAACTTGGTAAGTGTACAGACCGTTTAATAAGAACATAAGTTATAAAGGCCGTTCACTTCGTGTAGACATACAGGAGCCATCTTAGGAAATAGTCTCGATAAGTCAAACCACGAACGTCGTGCTGAGTGAGCTGAACTGTATGAAGTTCAATTAACTTCTGAACTGTATGAACGGCGTTCGGGGATCGACTTATCGAGACTATTTCCTAAGATGGCTTCTGTATGTCTACACGGAGTGAACGGCCTTTATAACTTATCTTCTTATTAAACGGTCTGTACACTTACAAAGTCCTCAATGCTTCGTTTTGCATGTATGGAGCCTCGTTATGTTACTGTGTTAGTGCGGGGCTCTTTTGAGCCTTGTTAGTGGTATAAACCAGCGATTTCTTTTTAGTTAGTCAATGCCCCCAGTACTAGCATTATACGCTAAACAGTTTTTAGAGATAAAACTCTTTACATTCGATTATCATGAAAACAAACCTCAGAGAACGATTGACTAGGTACCGATGTTTTATTAGACCAAAGGTTCATTGTTCGCCGGAGTTCTCCTTTAAGGCTGTTCCAGGCGGGCTAGTTAGATGTGCTGCAGATCCCTGGTGCTGACAACTCCGAAAGCGTCAGAACAATGTTTTAAAAAGGCGCAATCTTTATAAATAAACCACAGATTTGAGCTTTATATAACTATGTTCTCGACTTAAAAACTCTTAAAATGACATTTCATGACACAATAACAGTAATATTTTTAAATTTTGCGGACTTTCTCCTCAGCTGTTGACGCAACCTACTATGAAAAGCGCTAAACAAATAAACGTATTACTTGAAAAGCGCTAAACAAATAAACATATTACTTGATGGCAACAAACTGCTTTTATCAAGTTATCGTGAGAACATATTTAGATCAGGCATAGTACTGGCATACTATGGGGTCCTAAGGTGGGACCCATCTCTTCAGGGGGACTCATCTCTTCACCACACCGGTACTAAAATGTGACGTGAAAACAATGCGGACTGCTGATTGGTCAGAGAGAATCGTCACCATTCACTGTTTCATCATTGCACAGGCCAGATGGAGTAGGCTATCCAGATTTTTTTTTTTTTTTTTTTTTTGGAGTATCCAGAATATCCCCGCCATTTTTAAATAGTTTGGCCAGAGATAGTTCCTAAACTTACTACTATTATTATTTTGGAAACTCGGAAGAATACGCCATGGTCAAACGAGGAGTTGCAGAGTTTCCTTTGTTTGTTTGCCGAAGAGAGGATCCAGCGAGAGCTTGATAGGGCAGCGAGGAACGAAAGGCGTCGCTATGACGACCGGGTACTATTTGTGGTGGTACTGTCTGCAATGGAAAACGGAGTGAAAAGCGAGTCGAGTCGAGTCGAGTTGAGCTGGTACTGTTTATGGAAAAGTTCTGGACATTACCATGTGAAGTCCACTTCCTTGGGCACAATCAGTCAATCAACATTTATGACAAATAATGAGCAATGCAACAAAAATAACAGCATGTGCTGAGTGCAGACAATGCAGAGTGATTGGTGACCAGACTTTTTGTGTCAGCTGTGGATTTTTGCATGGCTGGACGCTGCAATAAACACTCAGCAACATGGACCAGAGTTTTTTTGTTTTTTTTTTTTAAAGGGCATACAACGTCTAAATGAATAACAGTAACGGACGTGTCCAACACAGCCATTTTTATTTGCAAATCTTGCCTCCTGAGGAGTAAATGAATGAAAAGCACCATCTCTTGGCAAAGTTTTGTTATAAAATATTAATATATATTCATCAAGGGCAGAAAGCATGTAATTTAAACACAGGGACATCCGAAATGATCCTGGGTGTCCCCTCGTTTTACATTTGGCGGAAGGACCTTCAGAAGGCATTTGTTTCAGGTTTCCTTCCTTGTTAATTGCCTTTTATTTTGCGTGTTGAAAATTCACATTGGCAGTGTTTGGTTCCTGCTGGCATATTATTTATAACCCCCAGTTTCTGACAGGAAGTTTTTTCTCACTCACTCTCTCTCTTTCTCTCTCTCTTTTGCCTCATGGACAATGATTGATTTATTCAGTTTAACCTTGATAAGGAAGGCAATAGAAAAACAAATTGCCTTATTGACACAGACGTGACGGCACGTTTGGCTCAGGTGACGGGGGAGGTGAAGCAGAGGTCGCTCTGTTTGGAGAGGAGAGAGGAAGTGATACACATTTCTCAAAATGATTGCCTTTCATGTCACTCATCCACTCATGCAGGAACACATACTGTCTCTTTTTAGACAGAGGCATTGACAATTATTCTATTTCTTATAGTGGAAGGAGTTTGCACTATATTAAGTTGAGTCTGAGGTCAGAATCAATCTACGAATAACATGCAAATAATTGAAACCAGGATAGATATTTTTTATTTATTTTTTTTTAATCCATGATTCGGCTTTTCAAAACATTTGTCAGTTTATGACATGATTTTTACACGCAGTGTCAAATGTGCTTCTCTCAGTTTGAATCTATTTTTACATAAGCTTTAATATTGGTAATTAAAAAAATATCCAAAATAATACCAAATAAACACACAATAGGTGAGGCACATTCGAAACTTGTGAACGTTCCAATTCTGTCGAAATCTGCTGAGCTTTTTACAAAGTTCTGTGTATGCATGCTAGTACATAAAAATGCTTAACAAGCACAGTTTTCTTCCCTGTGTTGATGTATATTCTTTAGAAATGGGAAGTTCCAATGGACATTTTGAAGGCCTAATCGGCTTCAGTTTATGGTTTTACACCACGGCATTAACCATTATATGCTAGTCAGTTGTAAGTAGTATTCATTCTAGAAATCACCTGATTGGACAAATCTATTTAGTAGTCATCATTACCAAGTGAAAAACAAGCATACTTTTAAACAAAGTACTTAATATAATTGTAAAGAATATATTTAAGTCTGAACAGAATGTAATGTTTTTTGGCTGCAACTAAATTAGCATTTATTATACTTTAAATTGAACGAAATCTGCACTTTTTTTGACCCACTTAAGTAGGACTTAAGTACTCAATGTGTAATAAAAAAAACTACTTTTATTGTCTTTGAAATATAGTTAAAGTGTCCTGCCAAACATACTGACAAGCATTTATGGTTGAATATACTTTAATATAATTTCTGTTGAAATGTTTAAAAATGTTTAAAATATTTGTAATTACTACTGCTGTTAAACGATTAAAATATTTAATCGTGATTAATCGCATTAATGTCGTAGTTAACTGGCGAATAATCGCAGATTTTTATCTATTCTAAATGTCTCTTGATTTCTTTTTCTCACATTATTTTTTCTCATTTTAATGCTCTTATCAAGATCAACGTTTGTGCGGCATGCCTGTTGTTTTGTTTCCGGTCTAGCTAGATCCCCTTGCGTTTTGGTCGACGAAGCAAAAAAACGTTGTCGCACGGCGCAAGCCATTGAAATGAATGGGTTTCATAGTGCACTGCCACGCATGCCGCGTCCTGTTGCAAAATCATATGAAAAAAAATAAACTACAAAGTTTGCGAGGCCAAAAAGATCGTTAATCGCACAATAAAAAAATTGACGCCGTTAAAATGGGTTTGTGTTAACGCCGTTAATAACACGTTTAACTGACAGCCCTAGTAATTACACATTTGTAACAATGAAGCAATTTAGTACTATATCGACTTTAAATGTAGTATCGAACACACTATGGTATAAAGATTAAAATACTTTACATAAAAATAAGTGTATTATAAGATTATTAAAACAAAATGATTTAAAACGTATTTTAAAGTAATAGTAAAAGCCGAAAGTGAACTTAAGTGTGTTAAGAAACAGTCATGTTAATGTATCTTTTAGTACAGATTCAATACAGTTAAAGGAACACTCCAACTTTTTGGGACTTAAGCTTATTCATCATATCTCCCAGAGTTAGATAAGTCCATACTTTTAAGTCCATACATCTCCTTGTGTGCTGTAACTCTGTCTGACGCACCCACCGCTAGCCTAGCTTTGCACAAAGACTGGATGTAAATGTATACAGCTAGCATACTAATCCCAAATAAGTGACAAAATAACGCAAACATTTTCCTATTTACATGTACATGTTGGAAACTATGCTTTTACCAGCCCTTTCTCATCCTTTAGCGTCACATAGAACGCTATATGACAAAACGGCGCTACGCACATGGCACCCTTTATCGTTAATATAACACGCGAACCCAAGGCGTCATAAATCCTTTAGCGTAATATGAGACTACCCTACCCTACCCCACACCTAAACCTAACCATCACAGCACGTGTTATATTAACGATAACGGGTGCCGTGTGCGTAGTATAGCGCCGTTTTGTCATATAGCGTTCTATATGACGCTAAAGGATGAGAATGCGTTGGCTTTTACTATCTAGTAATTGCTGACTCTATTACTCCAACTCTGAACGAACTCTCTGCTCCTCACCACGGTGCGTCTCAGTTGCTGCGGTAATCACTCCGCCCAAGTTGCAGTGCTTCGCCTTCTGAGAATATAGTTCCCAATATTTATATGGTTAAAAGATAGCTGTGTTTCATGTGATTTTGTTATTTGTACGTGACTATACAAATGTAAATAGGAAAATGTTTGCATAATTTTGTCTCTTATTGGGATTAGTATGCTAGCTGTATCCATTTACATCCAGTCTTTGTGCTAAGCTAGGCTAGCGGTGGGTGTGTCAGACAGAGTTACAGCACACAAGGAGATGAAAAAGGGATGTATGGATTTATCTAACTCTTGGGGATATGGTGAATGAGCTAAAGTCCCAAAAATTCGGAGTATTCCGTTAAGCACAACTGTACTTTTGTACTCTGTACAAAAGAACAACCCCGGAATATAGATTTTGAGAGGTCTATAATTTCAGCAACAAATTCATGCACCTTCAAATCTTTGTGTTCACTGTTCATTCATGGTCATATCACCAGGATCACGATAATAACCATCCGGAACAATCCATCACCAAAGCAAAAAGATTAGCATATTGCTATTCTGCCTGTATGAGACCAAGCAGGCTGTAATGTGGTTTCTCCTACACTTTGCCACGCATGTAAATGCACTTTAAGTCTCATTTGCTTTCTTGTGCCGTGTGAAGTGTGTGTGGGTCTCGCCGCTCTATTAATCTCCCTCAGTGGACCTGCCCTCTGTGTCGTTCATTTCTCCCTCATTTCAAGGGGCCTTCTGACATTTTTTGCCATTATCTTTTCTGGCATATGTTGATTGTACTTATCACTCTTGACCTGTGTTTAAAACGTCTATGCTGCATGTTGTGGTATTTTTCTGCATTTTCCTCTCTTTTTTTGCTATCAAGAAATGAACCACTATTCCCTCAGTGGCACATGATGTATTAAGATACGTCACTCACAGACCTGTCTCTATTGAACCTGCACTTCGAATCTTAAAAGTATATTAAATAAAAACAACTTACTTGCAGATCATATAATATTAATGAAATAAAATCCACTTTAAATGGAGTGCACTTGTTTCTTAAACCTAGTTGCTGACTGTTTCTTAACACACTTTCAAAATGTGCAATTTGTTATAATGTTTTACTTTAAAATACATTTTAAGTCATTGTTTTTCTTTCTTTGTGCTTTTTAAGTACATAACATACAAAATTCAATAGGAAAAAGTTTACCATTAATGCTTGTCAGTACATTCAGCATTGCACACCATATTTCAAGTACAATAGAAGTTAGGAAATTACATTCAAAGATTTACTGATGTATGTAAGTGGGTCAAAAAAGTACTTTAAAGGGATACTCCACTTTTTTTGGAAATAGGCTAATTTTACAACTCCCCCAGAGTTAAACAGTTGAGTTTTACCGTTCTTGAATCCATTCAGACGATATTCTGATATTTAGAAGAATATCACTAACCAAACAGTTTCTGGTCTCATTAACTTCCATAGTAGGAAAAAAATATGGAAGTCAATGAGACCAGAAACTGTCTGGTTAGTGATATTCTTCTAAATATCAGGAAATCGGCTGAATACATTCGAAAATGGTAAAACCCAACTGTTTAACTCTGGGGGAGTGGTAAAATGAGCCTATTTCCAAAAAAAGTGGAGTATCCCTTTAAAGTTCATTTAATTGCATTTAATATAAAGTTAAACTATTTCAAGCAATTAAATGTCAAAACATTTACTTCAGTGTGTACTTAAGTGTAATCTTTTAAAGTATATTATTTCCATAATATGTATGATAAAGTGTTCTTCTTTTTCACAATGGTTGGTTGGGGGGATCAGCTTTGAGCTTGAGATTATACCATGACAAGAGCCCGATGGGCTTCTTATAGTGCAGCAGAAAGACGGTAACCCTCTGTGATCCAGTTAAAACACAGCAGGGAGTCAAGGGTACCCATCACCCCCTTCCATTCAGAGACGCTCCCGTAACCAATAAATGTCAGGGCTTTTTTTATTCCATGCCACATGCTGCATTCAGCTGTGCTTCTTCCTTTCTGCATCCCAATTTGCCCACTTATATTATGCCCTAAAAGTATGTACTCCTTTTGTGAAGGAAAAGTTGATACTTTTGAGTGTGTTGCAAAAGAGTATAAGCAAGCTTTAGGACATACTACCACTTCATAATTGTGCTGTTGCATATTTACGTACATTCTGTCACCAACCCATAAATTGTCCTGTCAATCATCCTGTCAAAGTTAACATCTTCATATATATATTCCACTTTTTATTTTAATTGAATGTAGACTAATGAAACAATTCTTCATATTTTCCTGGAGAGAAAACTAGAACGTCCAAACAAGTAGTATGTAGAGAACTTTTTTTGGATAATGGTGTATTTAATAGTTAATGGACAAACATATCTGTTGTGCTATTGTATTATTCATACCTTTTATATAAGTTGGCAGAAATGATGCACATGAAATATTACACAGATAGAATTAAATAAACATTTTTCTTTATAGGTTAAATGTTAATTAGTAATAAGTCAAATCCATTTCAGGGCATCTGTACTGAACCGTCAGTCTCGTGCATGTCCACCATGTTTGTAGTTTTTAATCGTGTTTGTAGTTCTGTACTGAATCCTTCTCCAAAGCGCAATGGGTAATATTATCCGTCACCAACGGACGTCGCTGATAGACCTAAAACCAATCAGAGCGGTGAACGAGATGACTTATGCAGAGCGGTGGAGAAACATCTCAGCGTGTTGTTCTTTGCTCGGTTTTTAACAAAAAGGAAACGTTCAAATCGCTTAAAACAGACGCGAGTGATGTTCAATGGCGGCATCCATCTTTGTAATGTAGGCTACAAAATCTGCTTCAAAATCCCAGAGCTGTCGTCATCGTGTAAAGCCCACCCCAACGTTTCTGATTGGTGCCTTGATTTCGACGGATTGGAAATGGGCTTGAATGAGCTCTTTGCCAGACTAACCTTCAGAGCAAATCTAAATTTACCGACAGTTGTCTGGGTTTTCCCAGAATATGACCCTTGTGCTTTTTCCCTCCTCTCCATTTCATGAGAACATTTTTCATGTGCATTTTATTTTTCAATATTGACTTTGTCCTCCATTTAAAATGTGAAGCTCTTCATACACATTCATAGACCTTTAATCAGGGCTTTCAAGCTCAGTTCCTGAAGGCACGTTAACGCTGATAATGGCCCAGCACTAGTAATGATAATAAATATAGGAGGACTATGTCAAAGTATTTGTATTTGCCACAATTCCCGCTACCAGCAGGTGGCGCTATAACCAAATATGAGCATGGTCATGTGTTCAGGACAGGACCAATATTAAATGATTCGAGCTTTGTGACATGGTGCATTATCCTGCTGGAAGTAGCCATCAGAGGATAGGTACATGGTGGCCATAAAGGGATGGACATGGTCAGAAACAATGCTCAGGTAGGCCATGGCATTTAAACGATGCCCAATTGGCACTAAGGGGCCTAAAGTGTGCCAAGAAAACATCCCCCACACCATTACACCACCACCACCAGCCTGCACAGTGGTAACAAGGTATGATGGATCCATGTTCTCATTCTGTCTACACCAAATTCTGACTCTACCATCTGAATGTCTCAACAGAAATCGAGACACATCAGACCAGGCAACATTTTTCCAGTCTTCAACGGTCCAATTTTGGTGAGCTCTTGCAAATTGTAGCCTCTTTTTCCTATTTGTAGTGGAGATGAGTGGTTCCCGGTGGGGTCCTCTGCTGTTGTAGCCCATCCGCCTCAAGGTTGTGCGTGTTGTGGCTTCACAAATGCTTTGCAGCATACCTCGGTTGTAACGAGTGGTCTGACCTCTAGCATCAACAAGGCATTTTCACCCACAGGACTGCCGCATACCGGATGTTTTTCCTTTTTCGCACACTTTTTTTGTAAACCCTAGAAATGGTTGTGCAAGAAAAACACAGTAACTGAGCTGAACCAGAGCAGGAACAGGTGTTCCCAATAATCCTTTAGATGAGTATCTATCTATCTATCTATCTATCTATCTATCTATCTATCTATCTATCTATCTATCTATCTATCTATCTATCTATCTATCTATCTATCTATCTATCTAGAGAGAGAGAGAGAGAGAGAGAGAGAGAGAGAGAGAGAGAGAGAGAGAGAGAGAGAGAGAGAGAGAGAGAGAGAGAGAGAGAGAGAGAGAGAGAGAGAGAGAGAGAGAGAGAGAGAGAGATACCTGTTAGAACAAGATGATACTGTTAAGGATTTTACCTGTGGACTAACGGCACCATTGGACCTGCCAAACCTTGACCCTGAAAGCATGCTCATATTTTCCTAAATATTTCATAAACAATGCTTAAGCTGCAAGGCATGTATAGAATGTGTGAATGACTGGTGTGTTTTTCCAATTCTGTGGAAATCTGTTGCACCTTTTTTTGGAGTTGTGCGTGTGATGATTCCATGTGGGCCATGTGAGAAGAGGGCCAGTCTGTGAAGTTGACTAGTAAACTCAGCCCTCACGATGGCAGCAGGTCTTTAGAAATGCTGTTGCAGGGGAAGGGGGCTCAGATGGGTCAGAGAAAGGGGGGATGCCGCCTGAAGAGCTAAATGAGGAGTAGGGGGAGGGAGAGGAGAGGGTTAGTAGCTGAGCTCATGGGCACTAATTTAGACATCTTCTTTTGCAGTTCATTTGATGTCCATTAATCTGCTGGCAGCAGAGTTTATATTAACTTAATTAACAGCCAATGTTAAGGGCCAGGAGTCTTTGGCAAATCCTAACAAGGGCTAAAACATTTTGATGTTTACTCAGGTTGGAATGATCATTTCTTCGGATAAGTGTTACATGCTTTAATATTAAAACACCATTAAAACAATAATATCATGCTTATTAAATAATTTGTTTTGGTTGGTTGGTTGGTTGGTTGGTTGGTTGGTAAGTTAGTTGGTTATTTATTATTTGCTGTTTTTTTTGAAGTTGTACACTCTTGTGTAAAAACAATTTGGTAACACTTTATTTCGATGATCCACTTAAGACATTCTACTAACTAGCAACTTTGCAACTACATGTCAACTCTCGTTAGAGTATTAGTATCACTTTATTTTGATGCTCAGCAGACATTCTACTAACTTTAAGTAACTTTGCTAACAGTCTACTAACAGTCCTACGCTATCTCACGACCAATTCGAACGAATTCGACGAATGGTTAAAAAGTGGCTAATTCGTACTAATTCGTACGACCTCACTTGTACGAATTCGTACGATTTGTCTAAACCCACGTGATGGGTAGGTTTAGGGGCAGGGTAAGGGGTTGGTCAAAATATGATGGTAAAATATGTACGATTTAGCAAAATCGTACTAATTCGTACGAGTGAGGTCATATGAATTGTTAGGAATTAGCCACTTTTTAATCATTCGTCGAATTCGTATGATTTGGTCGTGAGATCGGGTTGAACAGTCTACTGCAGTTTACTATACATATATATACGTATATATATATATATATAATATATATATATATATATATATATATATATATATATATAATATGCATACTGATATGTAATATCCTCTTTTGGAACATTGTTCTGATGCTATTTAATGTCATTTCGACATCTCTTAAGTCCTTATGGATGCTTTGAATATGAATCTTCCTTTATCTAGTCGGTCTTTCTCAGACTCATTTTTAGTTTGCATGGAATACTTGCAATAATAACAACCTTTCCAGCATCCCGTTGTAGAATTTAACCCTCGGAAGACCATCGTATGTGCTCAAAGATTACAATTCAGGATTTATGGCAAGCCCACAATCCCTGTGAAATCCAGAGGGATACAAAAGGATCATGTGGAATCAGTGGACAAAGTTTATGTAGCTGCTCACCTCTTGACCTTTGGCTCTTGATCCTGTGCGGTGCTTCCACTGCTTAATTAAACAGTGGAGTGGAGTTGGCCATTTTGCCAAAAGCCTGAGAAAATGCATCCACTGACTCGTTTACAGAGGATCAACATGATGTATTTTACCAAAAAAACTGCACATGAGTACAAGTGGTCACGAATATGGAAAGATGCACCCATTGCGGTCACGTTTTGGTAAAGCTTTACTTTAGTTTCAACTAGTAGATTAAAGACAGATCAGACCATTTCCCACTGAATGAAAAGACGTGTCTTTATTCAATGAAATGTTGGGTGTTGCTCATCTTCCTCCAGAATGGCAATCATAATCATAATTATTAGGCCACTCTCTAATCACCGTAATTATAATTTGCCGTAATTATACAGCTACAGATTGTGACAACACAATGGAACCAGGAAAAAAAATGTCCATTACTGTAAACACATACTCTAATTATTATCCAAATAAATGAAATCAAGAACACTGATTATGGTGTCAGGAGGCTTGATGGTGTCAGCCTAAATGCAGATGTCTCAATTTTATTTTAAGGATCGCCATTCTGCCATGTTTTCTTAGAAACACTACTACAATTACAACACCTCAGCTGCTTTTATTGTTGTCATGTACACAAAGTGTAGATGGAGAGATGTAACATGATCATTGGTGGACCACTGAAGGGTTATTGTTACCTGTATGTGATCTGGAATCATGCTGGTCCCTGATAAACAAGCAGTTGTAGGGAGTGCTGGGGCATTGGGTTCAGGCACATCATGGCAAATCCACTTGTTTTTTTTTTTGAATATGTCAAACTTGGAAGTGCTAAAATGTGTGCGCTGCTCCACCACAAAGAGTGCATGTAAACTGATGCCTTTGGCGGAAAAAACAGCTGCCATAAAAATTCCCCGAACAACACTTTTACCACAGTAAAACACATTTTTTTTCCACAGTGTCTTGTTGGTAGGATATTTTCCCCCCTAGTGAAACGCCAATGCTATATTTTTCTTTTTTCAGTTTGTAAACAGAAAAATGCTCAGGAGATGCAAGAAAAAACTTTTTTTTTGAGAGAGAGAGTTTTGCTACTTTTATATTAATGGACCAATTGTGAAAAAAGCACATCATCGCATGAGTTTAGAAAGAGTACTTATCACAGAAATAACAAACCAATGTAATTATACACACACACACACACACACACACACACACACACATATATATATATATATATATATAAATTACAGCATATTGCGGTAATGCTCTAGAATAATGGTCCGTAGTTAACAAGTAGCTATGCAGGAAGTAATAGGTAGTAATGTATTAACACCAAACTTAATACTATTAACTAATATGGAAGCAATATTAAGTATTAGGTAATTTTGTACAAAGGTAGTTCCTTGGTAGGTATTTGATCATTACTAATATCCTCATTGAGAACTACTTGTGAACTAAGAAGTAATAACCAATTAATTACTAATCACAAAAGTAACATGTCTAAAAGTAAACAATTCTTTTACTCTTAACATATAACATTTCAGAAGTTTATGAATATTATATCCCCCAAAATACATTATCCACAGGTTGAGATTGTGACTACTACTCTTGCAAAAGGATGGACGTATGTTCTCTGTTTATTTCAAACTTAAACATAGAATAATACAAAAAATGATAGTTTGTAAAAAAAATAATCTTAAATAATTAGATTCATAACCGTATGTACTGTTTTATCAGATAATAACTTGATGATAAACAGTAAAAAGAAATTCTGTAACATTTACGGTTAAAAATAAGTAGCAGCTGTGGTTTCCAGAAATTAACCGTAAAAATAAAGTAGCAACATTTTAGGTTTTACAAAATTTACAGTAAAAAACATATTAATTTCGACCAACCTATTAAAGTGCTAATATCTGTTTTGTACCTTTTACGATAAAGAAGTAATGCAATAAACATTTTTAACAACTGCAACATTAAATGTAACACAAAACCCTAATGTATATAACTGATAAGAAAAAACTAAGAAACTCAATGAAAATATAACCTCTGACATATATAGCAATTGTAAGTTTCTTTGGATAAAAGCGCCAGCTAAGTGAATAAATGCAAAACACATTCAAGTTTCATGGGAGAATTCTGGGATTATCAATTTATGATTTTTCATTCTAAATTACAATGTTCTTTTTCACTTCCCCCCCCCAAAATTTAATTTAACAGTATTTTACTGAAAAATTACATAATTGAAAATTCTGTGATAAATTACTTACCTTCATGTCATTCAAAACCCATGAGATCTTCGGGAACACAAATGAAGCCAAGTCCATCATATAAAGTGAGCGTGTCTCTTAAGATAATTGCGACTAACCCGCTCATTTCATATGAATTCAAAAATAATACTGTAAAAAAATGGTAAACTACTGGCAGCTGTGGTTGCCAGCATCATACGGTAAAAATACGGTGTGTTACTGTTTTTGAAATTAACAGCTAAATACCGTATTGTCAGCTACAGTATAAAACTTTAATTTAACAGCTATATGCTCTAACACAAAAACAGTAACTCACCATATAGTTACGGTATGATGCTGGCAACCACAGCTGCCAGTAGTTTACCGTTTTTGACAGGATTTATTTTACAGTGCATCAAAGTGGTAGTTCTGTAGCTGTCAACGAAGGAACAGAAAGCTCTCAGATTTCGTTTGTGTTCCGAAGATGAACGAAAGTCTTACGAAGACCCGGTTTGGTTAACTAACACTTTTAGTGTAAGGCGTATTATGTACTGTATAGACCTTATGTAGCCCCGCCCCTTTTCAGCGTTGCGCACGTTGTCTTTTGACTTCCGGTCTGTATTTCCACAGCGATCTTGCATAGGTATGAATGAACTGCTCATAAAAAAAATTCCCGTTCGACATTTGTTAATACATCTGCTTTACAATGCTTATGATAAACATTAGAATGCTCACGATAACTCTACAATAAGTAAATCCACTTCACCAGCTAATTACTCCTCAACAGCAATGCCATAGAAATATACAGAACCGGAAGTTCAAAGACAATATTCTAAAGATGACGGCGCCCACGTTTCTGGTGCATAAGGTCTATATGGTAAGGAAACTTACTGTCAACCAATTAACAGGTTTTTACCATAGCATTTTTACAGTTAAAATCAAAAGATTTTACATTGAGAATGACCGCCGACAAACCTGCACCATATACAGACTTTACACCAGGCTTATTCCTAATTTAAACCTTCAGCTGCTCTGAGCCCTCACTTACAGTCCACGGTCAGTGAATGTGGATGTTGAGATATCTCTTTATTCCACAATGCGTATAATGCAGTATGCTGTGGGCCTTTCCAGAGAGAGAGAGAGAGAGAGAGAGAGAGAGAGAGAGAGAGAGAGAGAGAGAGAAGGACATGTGAGGGAAAGGTTTTGGGGAGCCAGCACCTGGTCGGTGAAGTGGAGCAAGCAGGAGAGAGCAGTGAGCTCTGGGAAACAGATCACTACCTCGGAAAAGGAAGGTAATGCTGATGTGAACACGCTCACCTGGGGACGACATAAATCACTGATCGGCCAGAGGAGCAGACAGCAGCTGAATACACAGGAAGAGATAGAGAGGAAAATGAAGGGAGAGGATAAGAGCTAAAAGAGTCAACTACACTCTTTTAGAGAAGAAAGAAAGAAAGAAAGAAAGAAAGAAAGAAAGAAAGAAAGAAAGAAAGAAAGAAAGAAAGAAAGAGAATGCGGTGGAGTCTGATGGAGATTAGAGGCGTCTCCGATGCCTGTCCTTAATTGTCCTCATTAAAAATAGAGGACAGTTGTGCTGATGTCACAAACACTCATTGAAACACTCAACTCTTTTGAACTCCCCCTCATCTTCTTCTTCATCTTCTCCTTGTGACGGCTGAATTAATGTTTTATGTTTGTCACAACACACTATTACATAATACTCTGAAACATTATTTGTTGCATGTTGTATACTATTTCACAAAAAAAAAATAAATAGTGATAGGCAGTAAGCAGCCAATCACTGCATCCGAAATTGCACACTTCCCTTCTATATATTCGGCGAGAAACAGAATGTGAAAAAAGAAGTATGCCTGAATTCACAGTACTCAAAAAACAGTAGGCAAGAAGTACTCAGATGACCTACTGTACAACTTCCGTCTAAATCATGAAGTGTACTGTAGACTCACTGTATTCCGGACATCACGGTATTCCGGACACTAGACAGTTTCCGCAAATTCTATAAATAGACACTTCATGGTCATTTCATCTTATGTCATCTTTGACTCATCCTCTTTTGCTTGCGACTAACCCAGCTTATAGTTGTTAAAATGTATGCGTTATATATTAGAAATGACTCCTCCTACCTGTTCGTAACACAGTGAGTAGAATTTTTCAGCCGTCCGGAACACCGTGAGTCTACGTTACATATGATGGACACTTTACTATCCCATGAGGCTGCGGGAGAGGACTTGTGAATGACGTAACTAACACAGTCTCATCCCAAAAAGTCATAACTGACGTCTTGGGACGTCTTTTGACCATACGTCAATATCCGCCTTTTTAGGGCCCCCTTAAACGTCGGTAGATGGTGATCCCGGGCCGTCATACAACTGACGCTTTACCTTTAACGTCAGTTAGGTGACGGGTTAGGTTTAGGTCTGGGGTAGAGTTAGAATCCCATAACCTCATCTACCGACGTTTAAGGGGGCCCTAAAAAGGCGAATATTGACGTATGGTCAAAAGACGTCCCAAAACGTCAGTTATATGACGTCTTGGGATGACGTAACTGACGCTGGTAGGTCACATGATAATGAAAGCATGGCGAATGTACATTACACTTATACTACACACATTCATATTTCGGACATTTTTTTTAGCAATCATAATTACTTATTCGAAATATGTACCTACTCAAGAGAGTGTGTGATTTCGGACGCAGCCGATGTTTCTGACCGTCAGCGGGGCGGGGTTTGGGGAGGGGCCATTTGTTATTAATTTGCCTACTGTCCATAATATGACGTAAATCCGGCCCTAAATACAAAAATATAACACTCTGAGTTGAATTACAACAACAACAAAAAAAAAAAAGGAAAAAAGTGAAACGTTGAGCCAATTTCTCAGCATGTGTTTGTTTGGGGAGCATTTACCAGCCCTGAGTGCTAAAACACGGCCAACAGTGACTTGATTTTACAAGCATGTCTAGTGCTAAATAACCCCTCTTGTCACGTCAAACTCCGAGAAAATGGCCGTTGTAACACAAATGGCTCATAATTGTGCTCCAGAAGTGGGGTTTTACATTTACTCTTATTGACTTTTGGCCAATAACACAGTCAATGGCACTGCCTGGGTATCCATTTCCACCGTCAATTACTCTGAACAAGAGCGTGGCCTAGTATTAATGCTGGATGGGGGATTCAATAAATCAAATGCATGAAGCAATTTTCCAAATGTAATTCAGCAAAAATACTGTGTTTGATTTGCGTCCTTGTTTACCGCTAACTCAGTTCCACATATTTCGGGTATAGTCCACATCGTCTCCTCTGGTGTAATATATTCCACGGCACATTGTGTTCAATGCATTATTAGAAGCAGTTTGTGTGTTAAATGAAAAAAAAATTAAAAGGACACCCTTTCCGCCATTATTCAAAGGGGCTTTCTGAACGAATGAGAATTTATGGTTCATAAATCACATTAATGAGGACGATTAGTTTGCACTTCTTTTTTTTTTTTTTTTTCCTTCACCCCTTCCATATGCGTGGTGCTTGGCTACTGGAATATAAAACAAATGGCATGAGACCGGTTATTCTCAAAAGCACAATATCAGTGCTCTTCTATCACCAGGCTGAAATGGCAGCCATTTATAATTAATCCATCCCGCTTTATTTCCTTCGCAGTCAGTCTGGGATTCACACACACACACACATATACAGTAGAAGGATTGCAATGTGTGTTGGAGGTCAGATGTATAGTACCTCTGAGGTCGTAGGTTGCCTGCGGGCTGCTGTTGTAGATAAGAGACAAAGGAGACACATGGAGAGTTTTTTCTGCTGATAACTCTCCTCTCTGCCTCCATACTGAAGAAGTGGTGATGAATGTGTGCCCGACATCCACAGGCAACATCCACTGCGCCTGAAATACCAGCTTCCACCATATAGAAACATGTCTGCTGTGTGACTTTACTAATAAATAACAGTATCGCTGAAAAACAGTCGCATGTCAAGCTTTGCCGGCACTAAGGTTACACTTTATTTTAAAGGGATTCTCCAATTTTTTGGGAAATAGGCTCATTTTACCACTCCCCCAGAGTTAAACAGTTGGGTTTTACCGTTTTCTAATGTATTTTTTAATATTTAGAAGGATATCAGTAACCAGACAGTTTCTGGTCTCATTGACTCCCATATATATTTTTTCTACTATGGAAGTCAATGAGACCAGAAACTGTCTGGTTACTGATATTCTTCTAAATATCAGAAAATCGGCTGAATGGATTTGAAAACGGTAAAACTGAAAAACGGTAAAATGAGCCTATTTCCAAAAAAAGTGGTATCGTAGTTACATTTTAGGCCTGCTTACTCAAATAAGTAATATGTACTTATTTAGTTATCGCTAGGGTTTTGTTTTAGGGTTAGTTACTTACCATAATAAGTGAGGAAAAATAGCTAATTAATTAAGCTATAAAACTTTACAAGTACATGTGTGTGACTGTCACCTTAAAATTAAGTGTTACCAGCACTAATAATAATGATAGCACTGTTTTTTATATTATTATTTTATCCTTAATTTAAATGTAAAGTCGTGCGCTAGACAGCTGTTGCCTCTTGCATTTTCACAGGGAATTATTTCCATTCATCCAGAATCAGAATTCTCTTATTTGATCCTCTTCTTCTCATGTGGATTTTTTGTTTTGTAGCTTAATTAACGAGCTATTCTTCCTCAATAAAGTGCTTACAAAAAGATAATTGTGACTTTATGAACAGTTTCTTGAGCAGCAGATGGTCTTCTACAGGCCTGCCATGTTAAATTAGTGATGACGATGTCTCTTTATGTGCTCTCTACTGTGGCAACCCATAAAAATCCTCATTAGGCCACTAATTAATAGTACCTTTCTCCCAGATTTAAGCCCTGTTATTTTTTTGGAAATTAGTGCAAAAATATGTTAAACCCTGTTACATGCTTTTAACTTCAAATAATTGCATTAGTAGTTATGATCATTCGTAATATGGTCATTTGCTAATTAAATACCTATTAAAAATGACACAACATTTTTGGCCTCAACTTAGAAGGGTTGCTGGCAGTTTAAAACACAATAAAACTCTATTCACGTAATCCTCCCAGTTTATTATTATTATTATTATTATTATTGTTTTTTAACAAATTGTGTCCTACTGCGCCAGCAGTAATCCAGCACATCAAGTATCGGTAGCTTGAGGGCTTTAATTACATGCACAAATAATGAGCCGGCAAAGTGTGGGGATTACCATGTTTGCTTGAAAATGTTGGTTTTGTTTTGAAATGTTCCCTTGGATGTATTCCAGCGCAGAGTGACTTTACATCTGCTGGCAGAGATACAGCGCTGCCTGTGGAGGTGCGTCTATTGGCTCAAGGAAAGCATGGAAATGGGCAATAGTCTTTTTTGAGGTCTGTTGATGGTGTGGTTATTGCTTGTGCTCTGCATTACAAGATTCAGTAGTTGTGCTGTTGTGAAGCTGAACAATGGATTGTTTTCTGACACTTTTTCTGCCCCACTTAAATAGGACTTAAAGGGATAGTTCACTTTGAAATTAATTTTTGGTATGTTTTAGCTTACTTCAAGGGCATCCAAGATGTAGGTGTCTTTGTTTCCACAGTAGTTTCAATTTTGATAATTTTAGGTCAAACCGTTTGTGTCTGTCAGTCATATAATTGAGGTCTATGGTCACCACCTCAAAGAGCATGCACAGAGTAGTCCAAATTAAATGTGATTTAATGACTCGTGAATGTAAGTACACATTGATGGCCTAAGCCACGAAACGAGCGGTTTGTGTGAGAAAACGAACAGTATTTATATCATTTTTCCCTCTTGTGACCACAGCCACGTCCAAGTGATCTGATCTCGCTTTGTGGCTTTGGTTACAAGAGGTAAAACTATATAATTACTGTTCGTTTTCTCACAAAACCGCTCGTTTCGTGTCTTAAGCCATCAATGTGTACTCACATTTACGAGTCATTAAATCATGTTTAATTTGGACTTCTCTGTGCATGCTCTTTGAGGTGGTGACCATAGACCTCCATTATATGACTGACAGACAAGAACGATTTGACCATTAAAAATATCAAAATTGAAACTACTGCGGAAACAGACACCAACATCTTGGATGCCCTTGAGGTAAACTAAAAAATACCAAAAATTCTATCTTTTGCTTTAAAGTCAATCTTTTAATTTGAAATTATTACAATGTGCACTTCTTAAAAGTGTACTTAAGTGTCTTAAGAAACATATAGTAGTGTATTCCCTTTAAATGACCTTTTATTTCCTTATTATATAATTTGCAAAAACAGTGTTTTCAATGAGTAGGCCTACAATTGAAATGCACTTCTTTTTCAAAATGAGAAAGTTACTTTTAAAAAAGTAAAATAATAATAATAATAATTGTAATGCCTAATTGCATCTTGTTTAATGATGTTAAAATTGAAAAATATGAAATAAAGTGTCTGATTATTGTTCTTTTGAGATCTTTAGTGAATAGTTATACTGAATATGTTGTATGATTGTAGAAGAATATTAACTCTACCATACATTTTTGAATCTTCAAATCTACATACTCATTATAACTACAAGCATTCAGAATTTCTGTTTTTGTGAATAAAAGATTGTTGGTGAATTATTCCCTTTAATCAGATTTTCAGCTTTTTGGTTAGTGGTTTGGTTACTCCAATTTCATTAACTTTCTTTACATTAATACACTTTTTGCATGCCATGCATATCTTAAAGTGTACTCGCATATCAGTCTCAAACCAGAAGTCTTATGAGGTCTATTCCCGTCTTCCTAAACCAAAATAACGAGAAAGGCCATAATTACAGAGTTTACAGCAGGATAGGAGAAAATGAAAACTTTCTGTAGTCCCATTAATGGAGAACATTGTAATTAGCTCCTCGCAGCTTCTCTCCTGCAGAAGCCTATATGACTTATTCATTGCTGTTTTCTTGTCCGTGTGTTAAAGGAGCGGCTGATATGGGGCTGATTCTTCTCAGCAATCGAGCTATACTTCCCTCTGATCTTCAAGCGGTAAAAATCAACTGCATCATTAAGTGCCTGCCATTTCATCAAAGTGGGAGTCAAGCAGAAAGACTCTGAGGGCATGTAATCAGTCTGAGGGAATACACTTCTGTTTATTCCAAACAAAATGAAATTATGCCAGACTGTCTGGCTGATGTTTATAGGAACACTAGGTACCAATGGCGGCATCGTGTTTACAAAATAAAAATGCTAAAACGGATGAAGGCCGCGCTCGCAATCGGAGTAAAACCACCAATCTATATTCTTGACTTCCAGGCAGTTTCAAAACTCTGTGATTGTAGGGTGTGAATTTCATGTTTTTAATTCTCTCTCCTATAAAGTAATCCCCAATATGTGACTATGAGGTAATCCGTAGTTAATCAGAAGTTTAACTGTGGTGTTAACTGACGAATGCTCATCTCCTGTATGCATATCCAATTAATCTCCAATTAAAAGACCTGAGATGACATGACCCCCATTTGAACCTGATCAGGTTGAGATGCATGCTACTCTGCATTGGGAATGAGCCAGTTTGGTTACTTGCGGTCCCATTCATGGGCATTTTTTTTTTAGCTTAGAAGGTTAGTGACCCTTCTAAGTGAAAAGTAGGGGACTTTTAAGCTATGATTAATTTTTTAGACAATATATTTGAATAATTTATTATGTCAGAGGAAGCAAATCAATAGAAGCCAAATAATTGCCTGAGAGTGACTTGTTATACTGGTGACCTCTTCTCAGATTTCCCAGGGGTCTCTTGCTTCCTTTCCATGCTTGGTGTCACATCACTTCAATTAATGTCTAGAAGATGTTATCCTTATATTCTTGTGTTGTATTGTTTTGTCAGTCCTGTCAAATAGTCACCTTTCCGTTCAAATTCCAACCAAGATAAATAATTTAAGATTGAGAAATACTTAAATAAGGAGACATAACTTTTTTGAATCCTGACCTAAACGATTATTAGGAACCCCATACTAATACTGTGTTTGACCTCCTTTTGGCCAATTTAAATGCCCAATTGGCACTAAGGGGCCTAAAGTGTGCCAAGAAAACATCCCCCAGACGATTACACCACCACCACCATCCTGCACAGTGGGAACAAGGCATGATGGATCCATGTTCTCATTCTGTTTACGCCAAAATCTGACTCATTTGAATGTCTCAACAGAAATCGAGACTCATCAGACCAGGCAACATTTTTCCAGTCTTCAACTGTCCAATTTTGGTGAACTCTTGCAAATTGTAGCCTCTTTTTCCTTTGTAGTGGAGATGAGTAGTACACGGTGGGGTCTTCTGCTGTTGTAGCCCATCCGCCTCAAGGTTGTGCATGATGTGGCTTCAATACCTCGGTTGTAACCAGTGGTTATTTCAGTCAAAGTTGCTCTTCTATCAGCTTGAATCAGTCGCCCCATTCTCCCCTGATCTCTAGCATCAACAAGGCATTTTCGCCCACAGGACTACCACATACAGGATGTCTTTGCCTTTTCACACCATTCTTTGTAAACCCTAGAAATGGTTGTGTGAGAAAATCCCAGTAACTGAGCAGTTTGTGAAATACTCAGACCGGCCCGTCTAGCACCAACAACCATTCCACACTCAAAATTGCTTAAATCACCTTTCTTTCCCATTCTGACATTCAGTTTGGAGTTCAGGAGATTGTCTTGACCAAGACCACACCCCTAAATGCATTGAAGCAACTGCCATGTGATTGGTTGATTAGATAATTGCATTAACGAGAAATTGAACAGGTGTTCCTAATAATCCTTTAGGTGAGTGTAAATAACTTTCTAAATTAACATAAGGCATTTTTTGTTCATAAATGCACAATTTGCACATAAAGGCAAAATAAATGTGTGAATAAACTGACTGTAATCAATCATGAAAACAAGTGCTCAGTTTTTTTTCAGCTCTATTGTGTAGAAACTGTAATTAAATTGATAAAACAGTTTCTGTCTGTCTGTCTGTCTGTCAATAACCACATGAATAATAGGTGGTCAATTTTATGATGCAACGCAAGTCCTTTGCACAAAAAAACATTCTTTTAAAACAATAAAACCATAATTTACAAGTTTATTTACAAAATATTTATCTCCAACGTGCGTTCAACCAACCGACTACTCTCGCATCAACACAACACGTGAACGTGAGTTGGAGATTAAAGCTGCCCTATAATGTTTTTTTTTAATTATTTTATGTTTCCTGGGTTGCCCTTATAATGTTAGTATGTTTTTTAGATCAAAAATAGTCACAATTTAAAAATAAAAGGCATTTTTCCTAGCCTGATTTGAACACTCGGTTTGAAGGGGCGTGTCTGCTGTGTGTAACCGGCCTCTGCTGTGATTGGCTGATATGCTTGCATATAAAATAGCTATGTATTACATGTGAAACTGTCTCGAATGATTTTACTCCAGCTATTATACGTTTTTTTTTTTACTATTAAAGCTATCGAGATTAACGAATCGTGAGATGTTTTTGAAGTATTTAGATCTATTCCCATCACATAAAATGTTGCTGTGATGAGTATTGAGCAAGCGGACAGACAGCCTGTCGATCGCAAGGATGAAGATATTATCATTGCAACGCAATTTCTGCCTTCTCTGCTTTCACTAATGCAGACACGATCATGTAAATACAGCAAGAGCTTCGTTGTGCAGTGTAACGTGCGTCATTGAATTCATAACGAGTTTGGCAAGTGTCCAGATAAACTCGCGCTGTGTGGAAAAATATTGATCGCTTTCTGTATATAATTTATTCACAATTATTATTATTTTTTCATCCTACTAAAAGAAACGATGTGAAGTCCCCGGCTTGACTTACTGATGCATAAACAGTATTGAACGATTTTGAGTGAAAGATTAACGTTACCTGTCTGAACTTGAACAACAATAACACGTCAGCTCGGTCCGAGGCCAGCTCTTGGCAAGTTGAGGAATCAGTCGTCGGTGAAATTAAAAATATCCAGAGAAAATAAAATTAACCCATTGTTTCTTCAGAGGCTTGGATGAAGGAACTAAAAATAATTTTGTGTTCATGTGTACATCCAAACACTGATCAACGGCCATGCTTCGGCTGCGCAGCTCCGTCTCGTCTGTCACTGAACACGGGCTGGCATATGCAAATATTTTGGGTCATACATATTGATGATCCCGACTTTTATGTCAGAGTCGGTATTATGTGGAGATTCGTCTGTTTTTCAGGGGTGTTTTTCAAAAACGAGATTTAAAGGAGAACTCCGGCGAACAATGAACCTTTGGTCTAATAAAACATCGGTACCTCGTTAATCTTTCTCTGAGGATTGTTTTCATGATAATCGAATGTAAAGAGTTTTATCTCTAAAAACTGTTTAGCGTATAATGCTAGCACTGGGGGCATTGACCAACTAAAATGAAATCGCTAGTTTATACCACTAACAAGGCTCAAAATAGCCCCGCATTAACGCAGTAACATAACAAGGCTCCATACATGCAAAACGAAGCATTGACAACTTTGTAAGTGTACAGACCGTTTATTAAGAACATAAGTTATAAAGACTGTTTACTTCGTGTAGACATTCAGAAGCCATCTTAGGAAATAGTCTCGATAAGTCGATCCCCGAACGTCGTTCATACAGTTCAGAAGTTCGTTGAACTTCATACAGTTCAGCTCACTCATCACGACGTTCGGGGATCGACTTATCGAGACTATTTCCTAAGATGGCTTCTGAATGTATACACGAAGTAAACGGTCTTCATAACTTATGTTCTTATTAAACGGTCTGTACACTTACAAAGTTGTCAATGCTTTGTTTTGCATGTATGGAGCCTTGTTATGTTACTGCGTTAATGCGGGGCTATTTTGAGCCTTGTTAGTGGTATAAACTAGCGATTTCGTTTAAGTTGGTCAGTGCCCCCAGTACTAGCATTATACGCTAAACAGTTTTTAGAGATAAAACTCTTTACATTCGATTATCATGAAAACAATCCTCAGGGAACGATTGACGAGGTTCCGATGTTTTATTAGAACAAAGGTTTATTGTTCGCCGGAGTTCTCCTTTAAGTAAGAAGGAGAAAACGATGTTTGAGACTCACTGTATGTCATGTCCATGTACTGAACTCTTGTTGTTTAACTATTCCAACATAAATTCAATTTCACATAGGGCACCTTTAATATTTTGTAAATAAACTGGTAAATTACGTTTTCACGTGCTTCAAAACTGAGGTTATTATGTCTGTAGTTTTCTGGGGCTTGAAAGTGGTAGTTGCGTAGGCTATCAGTGGAGGGACAGAAATCACATGTGATTTCATTTAAAAGATCTTTATTTTTGTTTCAGAGATGATGGTGTTACTTTTCAATCATCAATGCTGTATTATAATGAATTTAGCAATATTCCCCATGATTTGTAGCCTGACTTCGTCATACTCATTTTCCTATCGGAAGATGAGTCTGAAACCCCTCCGTCTGGCTTTGATTATGAGCCGTGTCTTAACCGAACCAGGAAAAAACAACAACTCTGCACTCAATTGGATAGTCGGTAAACCTACAACCAATCAGAGCAATGCAGTAAGTCATCTACTTTGCATACAGTTGTCAAATACAGAACGTAGCCTAGCTTTACTTATTTTAGAAGTTAAATAACGAGTGTTGCTTCTTTTACTTACTGTGACCAAAGGAGAAACCACAACGACCACAGGCTTTTCATTACGTCCCGTCTTCTTAGCGACCGTCAGAGCCAGCTGATAAGTTACACTTTTCCCGAATCATGTAGGAAGGACGCCAAAAATATCTTTCCGATCGACAAATGCCTTGATTGCAGTTCTCTGTTTGTCTATTAAAATGAATGCGCTGTCGATTTATTTCACAACAGACGCGACAGCGGAATCTGTACATCTCCAGCTGCAGTCATCTCTGAGGGAAGACGGTAAGCGCTCTTTGATAACGTGATGATTACGTCCCTTCAGATCACCTGTCCATTATCGTATAAAGCCCGCCCTGGCAATTTGATTGGCCCGATGATTTCTGAACCGATCATAATTACTCCTCAATGGATCGAGTCCAGACCGAACTTCCCGTCCAAAAAGTGTTGTGGGCGGAGTTCGGGCTGGCATCCAGGCTACATGATTTGCATTTGATACCTCAGAAAACTCAAATTGTAAGTGAAATGTCCTGTAAGGGACCGCTGATAGAATGGAAGCAGTGTTTGTAGTGGTGTATTAATATTCAGCCTCTCCCGCAAACACGTCTAGAAGCTCCTCCCATAACCAGTGTGTAATCTGACACAAGTCTCAAATGAAAAGAAAGTGGCTGCAATTATTCTGAAAGATTAATTGTCTCGCATGTGTTCACTCGCAGGCTCAAATCGAGGCATGCGGCACACGCGTCCCCACAAACACAGCCTTCTCGTTCCCCTGGCCTTTTTGTTTGTGGGAGAAGATAAATATCCTCATAACAGAAAAGGCCCTGCTCCTGATGCATTTTCAACAGTCCACTGCTTCAATTACATGTATTTACTTACAAGTCACAATTTATTTTCTGCTCGGTGCAGTCCGATTTGTTTTCACGTGGAAATGGAAAGGTCTCCGGCGCTATTGTGCGGGCCATATTTTAATATGGCGCCGCCAGTGTCAATTACCACAACTTTTTACATGCAAATGCCTTAATAATTCAGGGTCCTGCATGGGCGCTTTCACACCCTGTAACCGCAAGTTTATACCTGCGTTGGACTTTATGAGAAAAGGCTATTCGGTTGTTGCCATGGAGATACACTGACTATCATTCTTTTCGCAGGGTAATTTGAAGGGACTCTTGTAAAGTAATACACTATAATTTATGATGGAATTTTTCCAGCTGCCGAATATGTCTGCTGATAAATGAGGTGGATAAATGTGGGAACTGCATTTGTTGAGCTCGGCCAGATCCTTGACGATTGACTGGCGATGTATGCTGCTATTGGCCACAGCCACTGGCGTCTGGGCCTTCATTTCCAACCGCTGCTGTGAGCCAACCAGCGTTTCAATGTGTCAACCTGCTTATTCCTTCTTGTCATATAGTCCATTCCTTTCAGAGTCTTAATCTGAGTTTCGCACTTCACATAAAGTACGGCACTTATTACCCCCGATCTTAACTTTATTTGGCGGCTTTAGATTGATTAGCCAATAGTTCATTTTCAGACCACTTTGTTTAATTGTAACCGACTTAAGTTGGTTGGGACGAATTAGGGGAGACCAGAAAAAGAGAAATGGGGGGAAGCTTGCAAAATCCAAAACGTTAAATATTGGAGTAGTTGCCGGAGGGCTAATGGGATTAACAATGCAGGAAAACAGCCCAGCGTGTGCTGGAGACGCAGCCCAACCCTACCTTTAGACCCTCTCAAAGAGCCTCATTATAAAGGAATTGGCTTTGGGGGAATCTGGGCTGGAGGAAGAGTGCCTTTCCAAGGTCAGTTACTGTAATATGACCATATACCTATTGGCTCTCTTCTCTTATGCTGTAGAGTGAGTATATGGAGTGGTTATCATTGATCAGCACTTGATATAAGCCCTCATTTCTGCGTCTCATTCTGCATCCCTTTTCCTCTTGAGTATTTCCCCAGCTCTCCTTAATTACCTCAAATGATTGCTGCATGTCAGTCAGAATATGAGGTACATCTCAAATTTAACTCATTTAGTCCTGCTGTCTCCATTAATGAAATCCAACAGCAGTTTAAATAATTGATGCTACATTCTCATGTTTTATGTACCAGGTTCTATTTGATGAATTATGCTTTTTTTTGACCACATTTCGCTAAGTGACTCAATTTCTGTGCTAAGCCTGTAATTTTTTTAGATTAACCATTTTGTGAAACAATTTTCAGTGTTTCCTCTTTGTCAATGTTTGAATTGGTTGTCGGTGCTTATGAAGGGTTGGCTCAGACTGCGCTGGGGTGCGTTACCCGTAAAACATGTAACTCGCTGCTTAGCTACCGTACGATGCATCGTTGAAGAAACCAACTAGCTAGTCACAACTGCTTCCCGAAACCGCATTTGCGTGAATGTGTCGTTGAACCACGTTAGTTAATGATGTCCAGCGTGTGATGGAGTAATAACTTCTTTTAATGAATCCAGTTCATTGACGTAATGCCGTAATGACGTAATGATAAAAACGTAATGCCACGTAATAGGCTTTATGCACAACTTACTTCCGCATTCTCTGCAAAACAGGTCGCATCGCTTCCGGTCCAGGTCTTTTGTATGTGCTCCATTCAATTTTTTGCGGTTTTACTCAAGATAACTTATAAGGAGCGAGCGAAGATTAGCATAACCAATATCCCTCACATGTGCAGATTGATATTTAAATGTTTTATATTTTTTATCACAGTAACGTTTAGATATTTAAATGGAATAAAACGCCAATAACAAAGTGAACTAGGTAGGTTAGCTGATTACCTTACAAATCCATAGATATCGTAGTCAGTTCTTACGGCCGTTAACACTTTCTCTGACAAGCGGATGCGATGAGACCCGTTTTACGGTTTGGTCACGTGACGCGCGGCATAAAGCCTATTTGCCACTTACTGCCAAAAACCTTGTATCTCCATTTGAGCTTGGTTTTAGTAGAATGTAAATAATGTTTTTATATTATATTATATTAAAAAGTATCTGACCATGTACTGGTACAGAACTGTCTTTAAAAACTCTTTTGTACCGGTATCAATTAGAATTTTGAACATGTATTAGCAACGTGTATTTCTATGTGTATGTTTTGTATGAATATTTTGTGTCATTTTTTAATGTCAGGTGTTGGTAGAATTCTGGCTATTGAGTATTTTTCATTTCATATATAAGGCCAGTACTGGGGGTACTGTGAATGTCACAATATGAGGGAAAATCTGTCCGTGTACTTTCAGTTCAATTAAGTGCATTTCATTTAGGGGGATACTTGATCCCATCAAAAATAAAAAGGGTTTTGATGCATTTCGAGAAACTAGAAGATTAACAACAAATGCTATCAAATGACACATTCTGTAACAGTGGATGAGTCAAATTAAGTTAATAAATGCAATACTTTTATGGTGCTTCTGTGTCCTTTTTTAAACTTGAATGCTTCCTGATTTAGTACATGGATTAGTGCTTGAATTAGTCCTGATCTCTCTCCCTTTCTCTCATACTCCAAGTCTAAAATCTCCACTTCAGTAGCATCTATATTCATCAAACTTCCCACTCTTGTACCTAGTTATATTATGAAGACTTTTACTGAGGGATTTGTAAATATATTATTCCTAGCCTGATTTATAAAACATTTTATTCCAGAAAAAAAAATCATTTTTTGAGGCTATTGACAGTATATTCTGATTTACAGGATAATAAAAGTAGATATCCACAAATCCCTCAGTATTTTTTTTCTCCAATATGTGAACACAATGAAAAAAGAATTTTGAACCTGGTTCTATCAATACTAATTTTTCGTTTTTTTTTTTTATTATTATTTTTTTTATAAATGCAAATGAGTGCATATTTAATTAGATAATGCCTAATTTGCATATTTAAACATTCAATTAAAGAAAAATTGTAATCATTTTTTTCTCATCTTAATGTAGTTAATCAACTGGGAAAATTTCATCGTGATATAGTTTAAAAAAAAAGCTTTGAAATTAGCGAAATTTGGCTCAACTTGAGATTAAGTATCGTTGGGATCATAAGTCACATCCGAAGTAAGACAAATAATAACATGAAAAATACAAAAAGGGGTAATAAGGGCAACATGCTGGTTTGAACATGAATAAAATTTGGATGTGCGATTACACAGGCTGTGAATAGGTGCAGTTAATGTTTGTTAAAGGGGTGATGAACTGAGAAATCAAATTTTCCTTGAGCTTTTGACATCTAAGAGGTCATCATATTATCAGAATATCCTGTAAGTTTCAGAACTGAAAATGTCCTTGTTAGTCCAATAAAAGCTTTTATTGACACCAGCCTCAGCAAATGACTCATTTTTCAAAGTGGGGAACTATGACGTCAAAGAGGATAAAACACCACCCCTGTAGAAGAAAATCAACGCCGGTCCGTGGGGCCGGTTTAGCCCCGCCCATCGATTCGCGCATAGATGCCTACCTCGTGATGACAAACCAGATCGAGCTACCGAGCAATACAAAATATTGTGCAGTGCCTGGTTGTGGAAGAAGACAGTCGCTCCATATGCTTACTCTGGACTCCAATATGACTGCATGGATAAACTTTATTTTTAATTTTTAATCGTCTGTCTTTTCGCTTCATTTCACTGAGGATTGTTTTGTAAACAAGGCTGGATTTGCAGACCAATTAAGAGTAAAGAACGGTCTATATAGACGAATCCGACGAGCGTTCTTGTGTAGGCTGCCATCTTGTGGCGACGCCATTACTGAGCTGTCACACCGGCATAGACATATGCACCGGTATGTAAACAAACCTCGGAGATAAGGTGATAACGCACCCTCGATGACAGCTACAGCCAGGCAGAC
This sequence comes from Cyprinella venusta, assembly GCA_038021265.1. Classification (NCBI taxonomy): domain Eukaryota; kingdom Metazoa; phylum Chordata; class Actinopteri; order Cypriniformes; family Leuciscidae; genus Cyprinella; species Cyprinella venusta. The sequence continues at coordinate 8,765,388 of CM075864.1, read as the reverse complement.
TTGTTGGGTTGATGATGTTAGACATTGGCCTCCAGTCACAGATGAAGGTACAAACGATCTTACAGATTATTTATGAAAATAGCTTGGCAAGCTAGTTAGGCTAACGTTTGCTACCGAATAAACTAAAAAAAAGATCTGTCCATTTGGCAACAATAAATAAATGAAATCAAATAAACAAATTCATGTTTTTCATTTGTGTCCATTATTTATCTCATTTTTACACTGCAACGGGCATGGGTAAGGTAACGTTACAGCTAGAAAGTATACACAATATCGACCAACTAGTGTTTTTAAACCATGGAAAGAGGTCAATATAACAGCAGGAGAACAATTATGTCACATAACGTTACATTTAGCTCAGGAAAGCCATTTAATGACCATAGCATGTTAATTAAATAGAAAAAATAGCAAGAGAGGAGATTTTGCTGATCACTATATCACACATTTATTGTATATATTTTTTTGTCATTAAATAATTGTTATTATACGCGAATGTCCGCGTCTTGTACTCGCCCAGGAAATCTGTGTAAACCGTACGGCACCAGACAGGGGCAGTCGACCCGGGGTATTCACAATGTTTTCTCCTCAAAATTGAAATTTTACTGCCACCATTGAAACAATTTATAACGGAAACTGTTTACCCACTCGACATTATACAAGGGCTAACGTTGTAACGTTAGTGACAGTCGTAAATCGCGGGCTGTTTATTCCTGTGGACGCAAGTTGCAACTAAAACAATAGAAGGCAATGGAGCAACGCTACCCAGCAACAGCTCAGTAATGGCGCCCGCTTACTTCCGGTAGTTTCGCCGGATTCGTCTATTGGATATGACAGAAATTGAGCAACACATGGACTCTGGGTCGAATCATTCCGGTTGCCGTTTTACAACATTGGACGTTTTCAAAACAATTTCCCCCAAGTGCATCGACGGGTGAGTTGAAACTCATTATAATACGCAAAACTGTTATCCACTCACAGCAGTGGGCGTTTATTTCCAAGTCTTCGCTGTAACACTGTAACACAGTCTCATCCCAAAAAGTCATATAACTGACGTCTTGGGACATCTTTTGACCATACGTCAATATCCGCCTTTTTAGGGCCCCCTTAAACGTCGGTAGATGGCGATCCCGGGCCGTCATACAACTGACGCTTTATCTTTAACGTCAGTTAGGTGACGGGTTAGGTTCAGGTCTGGGGTAGAGTTAGGATCCCATAACCTCATCTACCGACGTTTAAGGGGGCCCTAAAACGGCGAATATTGACGTATGGTCAAAAGACGTCCCAAAACGTCAGTTATATGACGTCTTGGGAGATGCCCATAAAAAACGAGCGTTTTTCAGCTAGGCTCAAAACTAGGGTAGAAAATAGCCTATTGCTTATTCATTTTGATGTTTTTGAATGCAAAAACCAAGCGAACATCATAAGTTCACCTCAGACAACAATATAATAAAATTTAAAAAGCCAGTTCATGACCCCTTTAATACAACGTATTTTTAAAAAAGGTGGTAACAGGTGGTAAAGGTGGTCTGGTGGCAACACCAGCATATCCAAAACAAATCATGCTGGTGACCAGTAATGTCATTCTTTTCAAAAGGGAAAGGTATACTCTTGTAATGCTAAAAAGTGGCCAACATGAACTTTAGCATTTGCAGTACTCATATAGGCCATATATACGTATATGCGCAGCCAAAGCAGCCCCACTTCATTCTTATTCGCTCACAGCTGTGAGTCTGCAGGCTGTAACTGTACCAGTTGGTGTGTAGTATTGATGCTCAATAGGGACGTTTGGGTCAGAGAGACACATGCTCCTTTTGAGAGGACGCACTCTAGACAGATGGGCTTCTCGGTACTGAAGGTAAATCCTGTTTGACTGGCTCTGTGCTGAACAGAGAGAAGCTTAAGAAATCAATTTCAGACCCATTAATCTCCTCTTTTCTGCTCTTGTCATCTGTGGCTCATGTCTAGCCTGTTTTGTTTAATGCAGGGACTGACATGACACAAATTTCAATACTTCATTTTGATTTTTGCCCCAATTTTGTGAAGTATCTCAGGACAAAATGGATTTGTTTTGGGACAATGAAAACAGATATTTATACAGCAGTGCTAAGTGTGCCATGTGTCATTTAAAATAGCATCTATACTCATGCCTGTTTTTACTCATGTTGCAGGAGTTTGGCCCAATTTGCATTCCCTTCAAGACGACAATGTGTACGCAGCAAAACAGAGCGTTCAAATGCGTGCGATTATTAGTGAATGAGACTAAACGTGTACAGGAGGAAGTCAGTAATAACTCCACAGAACATCCATAAGTTATTTTTTGTTCATATCACAGTTAGGAGCAACATTTCATGAGGCCCATTGAGGCAAAGCCTGTCTGCCAAATGAGGTCAGGCTCTGCTGGAAGAGCTCTCGAAACACAAGCTGTTGCTGTAATAAGGTGAGGGTACGGAGCGTGGAACTGAAGAACCTTCCAGCACTTCCTCTCCATCTGGAACTTAAGGTTGTCAGGGGGATATTAGGTCAAAGGTCTTTGTCAGTTTTCGAGTCCCTCGCAGAAAAGCTGCACACGCCGAAGGAGAATGGAGACTAAAATTGGGTTTATAATTGGGCGCATACATAGCTAGATCTGTGAGCTAGTCGCATTCATTGCTGGTGCAGGTAATGGCTGAAGATATTGTAAAATGGGGATTCAAATTAATAGCTGTTATTATTGTGGGAATGTTTAGTAGTATAATGTGTGTTGACCAAGATTATTTGGTCACCCATTTTACCCAAAAATTCTGTCAATTTACTCATGTTGTTCCAAACCTATGACTTGGTTTCTTCCAACTAACAAAATAAAAGTATGGACGATTTCATTTACGACGGTATAGTGACTCACTTGAACTTGACCCTATGGAGAGTTTGACATTTTCCTGTGTGATCCAATCAATGAAACAATTTGCCAGTAAAATTGTGTTGACCATCAATTCTATCAAAGCACTTAAACTTTGCAGGAAATGTAAAAGAAGTGTGCATATTTGTACTGAATTGAGTGTACTAAAAAAAATCTTAAAGGTATATTTCTAACTGTACTTGCAGATAATTTAATATTAATAAATAAATAGACAAAACATTACATTCAGTTTGAGCTCAAATATATTCCCTTAAAGGTGTAGTTCACTTTTAAAAATTTTTTGCTGATAATTTACTCACCCCCATGTCATCCAAGATATCAGTGTCATTCTTTCTTCAGTCGAAAAGAAATTAAGGTTTTTGATGAAAACATTCTTGGACTTTTCTCCATATAATGGACTCCAATGGGAACCAAACGGTTCAAGGTCCAAAAGACAGTTTCATTGCAAACTGCAAACTGTTCAAAGAGCTTTAAATGATTCCAGACGATGGATAAGGGTCTTATCAAGTGAAACGATCACTCATTTAAAAAAATAATAACAAAGTTTAAGTTTTATAAGCTCAAATGGTCGCCTTGCTCTGTTCTGTGATGCGCGTTCATGACTCTCCTGTTCAAACTCGTTCATCAAAATAAACAAATCTTTTCCAGAGTCAACTCATTCGTTTCATTCATTGAATGAACCAAATGACATGAAAAAAGATTCGTTCATTTTGATAAACAAGTTCGAACAGGAGAGTCACGAACGCGGATCACAGAACAGAGCAAGACGACTTATTTGAGCTTATACGATTTGAGCTTATAAAACTTAAACTTTGTTATTATTTTTTAAAATGAGTGATAGTTTCGCTTGATAAGACCCTTATTCGTCATCTGAAATCATTTAAAGCCCTTTTAACACTTTGCAGTTTGCACTGAAACTCTCTTTTGGACCTTGAACCGTTTGGTTCCCATTGAAGTCCATTATATGGAGAAAAATCCTGGAATGTTTTCATCAAAAACCTTAATTTCTTTTCGACTGAAGAAAGAATGACATGCATATCTTGGATGACATGGGGGTGAGTAAATTATCAGCAAAAGTTTTTTTTTAAAGTGAACTTCTCCTAAAGTGTCCAGGGTAGCAAATGGAATAACACAAGAGTGAGTAAATAATTACAGAATTTTCTTTTTTTTGGAGCGAACTAACCCTTAAAAGTATATGCACCATAGCACTGTGCTTTTATGCATGCATATGTGTGAGTTTGAGATCATTGTTCACTGCCACCTCAAGGCCTTCCATTAATAAATGCCTTCCTTGCCTGCGTTCTCCACCAATTAGCCTCAGTATCTCTGAGCTTTTCACTTCTTTATTTTCCATTAGTAAGACAGTGACTTATTACCTTCACATGTTTATGGGCTCAGATTAGCATGGCACAGTTTTATTTCTTCATCTGATGGCTTTCACATGTCTCTGTATTGAAATAGGGGATTGAATTTTCACGCTACATTAGTCACCAGTCAAAATGAAGATGCCGCCGTCTCATTGCAGAAGTCTCCGGGGAAATGGGAACTACAGGCCTCTCCGTAAGCAGAAACAGAGATAGGACATGCCTTCCTTGTGTTGATTTAACTGTATATTCCCATTTACCTCTATTCGAAGCATCTCTGAATTCATTTACTTGTCTTGAGTTTAAAGCTAGAGAAAAATACACTTTCCTGACGAGGAAATATTGATGGAGATTCCTCAAGCCATCAACATTTATTTTCCTGTGAGATTAGAGAGGAAATGAAAATGGAGCATTATTTATTTATGATGAGCACAGATGAACTAAAGCAAAGAAGATGTTTTGTCAGAGCAAATGCTGGTTTGCGGAGAACACAGGCATCGCTGTAATTCCTAGAGGTATTAAAGTGACAAAGAACTATCATTCTTTGAATGCGTGATGCCTTTTTAGTGACTCAGGTTGTCAGACACTTGTCATTGCTTATACATTTGTGTGCATGATATTGATATATTTGGTACCCACTGGTCTTTTCTTAATAAATTTGCTAGTTCATTGCATTCGTTACAACAACCTGCCAGTGTAACCCATGTGCATAGTGGATACAATCGTGTATACACTTACACAACCCCTGATCGCGTAATTTAACCCGACTCTCACCCTCTTTGACCAGAACTGTTCTATAGATTTTATTTATTTTTAATATAAATAAATATTATTATAATAATATTTATTTTATAATTAAACATATTATATTTAATTATAAAATAAATATTATTATAATAATTATTTATTTTATAAATATATTATAAATAAATATAATAGATATTTATATCAATATATATATATATATATATATATATATTCATGATGGATATAATTGTATAGCATGTATAGTATCTAGAGTGAAATCCACGATTTAGCTCAAAGCCCACAACTAAGTTCACTGAATATGTTATTAATTTATTGTAAACATAATTTATGTACTGTATATATTTTTATCTTAATTTGGTATCTTAACTTCACTTGAAGGGGTGTGCATAAGACTGACATGACACCTTCATAATCATAACATGACACATGATGTTGTATGCATGTTTATGACAACTGTCATTAAGTGTCATTGGCTCAATTATGAAATTTTGAATACAATTATGACATTGTTTGAGATGTCATGGTAATGACACCTTGACATAAACCAATACATCATAACCTGTTTGTGTCTTTGTCATAACATCTTGACATTACTAAGACAACACAACCTGTCATAAATATGTCATAAACATGATATTGCAGATTAATTATCAAACTTAAGAAACCACTTAGCTTTATGGGTTAACATTACATTAACTGTCAGGTGGTTGGTTTTGACATTGACTGTCATGAGGCCATTATAACTGTGTCATGAATATTTTTCTTGACCTCAACTACAGTGGTACTAATTGAATTTGTCATTAAAATGTTATAATGGCCTAATGACAGCCAATGTCAAAACCAACAACCTGACAGTTTAATGTAATGTTAACCCATAAAGCTAAGTGGTTTCTTAAATTGGATGATTAATATGCTTTGTCATGTTTCTGACATATTTATGACAGGTTGTGTTGTCTTAGTAATGTCAAGTTGTTATGGACACAGACAGGTTATGATTTATTGGTTTATGTCAAGGTGTCATTACCAAGACATCTCAAACAATGTCATATTTGCATTAAAAATGTCATAACTGAGCGAAAGACACTTAATGACACTCATTGTTAACATGCATAAAAGCTGATGTGTCATGTCATGATTATGAAGGTGTCATGTCAGTCTTATACACTCCCCTTTAAGTGAAGTGTTAGCCTAATTTTTTTTAACTCACTATACCACAGGAACACATAATATTTTAGCATGTTTCAAATTTAATGAAAGGTTTTCTGTTTCAGATTGACAATGGTTGGTAAATAAATTCCATTTTATTTAAAATATGCCCCTTTGAAGCCCAATTGCTACTTGTACATATTTCTCTAGCTGAATATACAATTAATATGCTGTACCTAGTTTAAGCATATTAATTAAAACATAAGTTACAAAATAAGCATCCTGTAACAGTTCGATTATGATCTAATCACTTATTTTATTGTAAATGTGCATCTATTTATGTCTATATTCTTTCCCTCCAGAGGTCTAAAGGCCATTGCACACCGAATCCGAAATTCGCATCCGAATACAGCGCAGTCTCATCCCAAGACGTCATATAACTGACGTTTTGGGATGTATTTTGACCATACGTCAATATACTCCTTTTTAGGGCCCCCTTAAACGTCGGTAGATGAGGTTTTCGGATCCTAACTCTACCCCAGACCTAAACCTAACCCTAAACCTAACCTAACCTAACTGACGTTAAAGGTATCGCCCCGGGATCGCCATCTACCGACGTTTAAGGGGGCCCTAAAAAGGCGGATATTGACGTATGGTCAAAAGACGTCCCAAGACGTCAGTTATATGACTTCTTGGGATGAGACTGTGTTAAATTTTCGCACATTAAAAAAAAAAACAATTCAACCTCACTTTATGTCAATCACGCTTGCACACCGCCTCCGAAACTTTCGTCCGTCATAAAAAAAATAGGATCGGGTTTGATTTTCTGCGTTTTTCGCATCCACAGCAAGCATTTTGAGAGTTTTTTTTTTTGACAATTCAGAACCGGCTGAGCTCGTTCCGCACATCATTGCGCATATGCGCAGTGCTTTCAGTTTCGGTTTTCAATTCGATCAAGTGTTTATGTTTTCTTCTCTCGATTGGATTATGGAAGAAAACCTCCCCTTTCAATCAGATTGAAATTTTGGATCGATTAAAAGGTGTGATTGAGCAGCCAATTCGAGAACTTATTTATTATTTGGGTACAATATATAACAGCCTATATACAGCTGTTCCAACCTGATCTCACGACCAAATCGTACGAATTCGACGAATGATTAAAAAGTGGCTAATTCGTAACAATTCATATGACCTCACTCGTACGAATTAGTACGATTTTGGTAAATCGTACATATTTTACGATTTGGCCAATTCGTATGAATTCGTACGAATGACCTACGCCTTACCCCGCCCCTAAACCTAACCATCACATGGGTTTAGACAAATCGTACGAATTCGCACAAGTGAGGTCGTACGAATTAGTACGAATTAGACACTTTTTAATCATTCGTCGAATTCGTACAAATTGGTCGTGAGATACTCTGTTCTGTCTGCCCAGCGCTTCCACCGGGCCGTGCGTGTGTGTGTGTGTGTGTGTGTGTGTCTCCATATCTTAGACATACTGCCAGTCTCTGTTCACAATCGATTGGTTCACGGAAATTGTTGTTCTTGTTTTTAAAATGTGGCTCCAGCATCAAACTTTTCCACTGACATTCTGAAGTAAATTTTGAATCGCAACTCCTTGATAAGGAGGTGCTTCCTCTCGGGGCAGTTTCAGGATTGGATGGACGCAAACGCAATATTTCCTCTTTCTTCTCTTTTAAATAAGAGAGAGCACCAAAATCACCCTCACTGATTGACGAATTCATTTTGTATTTTTGTGTTGTTTTTTTTCCGCAAAGGTTTAATAAATACACATTGGACTCAGTGTGCAAGGTTTCTGCGTGACGAATTTTTAGGCCGACGACACGAAAAAACGCATACGAAAATTTCATACTCAATGTACAATGGCCTTAATTGCTACTAGCGCATAGTACAAACAGATTACTCTGTTCAATATGAATATATGTTGACATTTCAAAATATAACCATATTGTGTAAATGAATTAGCGTTTATTTATATGAAATGGCAATGAAGATTACCTATTAAATGTCATTTAAGTGAAATTACTGAACTTAAATATACAAGCTGGATAAAAATGGTCATTTTAGAAGAAAATTTCAAATGGCATTTAGAGGCTTTTGCATCTGAACTCTTCATATCTGCATCTTGTAATAATGACTGCTTCCTCCACTATTTAAATTACATTTTTTGGTAACACTTTATTTGAAGGGGTGTGCATAAGACTGACATAACACTGTCATAAACATGACATAACACCTGTCATGAACATGAAGGAGTCTTTATGAATGTTTATGACTGTTGTCATTAAGTGTCATTCGGTAAATTATGACACTTTTAATGCAAAGTTGACATTGTTTAAAATGTCTTTGTTATGACAACTTGACATTAACCAAGACAAAAACTGTCTTGATTATGACAACTTGACATTAACAAAGACAGAAATGTCTTTGTTATGACAACTTGACATTAACCAAGAAACCATAACCTGTCACAAATATGTCATAACAGGTCTAATTATCAAACTTAAAGTGTTATTTAGCTTTGCGTTAACGTTACATTACCCTGTCATATGTGTCTGGTTTTGACTTTGGGCGTCATGACACCATAACTCTGTCATTAATATTTTACTTGTCCTCAAGTAAAGTGGAACACATTGTACTAGTTATAAAGATGTCATTAAGGGTTATTACACTGTCAAATGCTGTCAAAAAACAGTGTCATTAATATTTCCCCTTACCTCAAGTAAAGTGGAACACGTTGGACAAGTTATAAAGATATCAGGTTGACAGGTTATGATTTCTTGGTTAATGTCAAGTTGTCATAATCAAGACATTTTTTGTCTTTGTTAATGTCAAGTTGTCATAAAAAAGACAATTTAAACAATGTCAACTTTGCATTAAAAGTGTCATAATTTACCGAATGAGACTTAATGACAACAGTCATAAACATTCATAAAGACTCCTTCATGTTCGTGACAGGTGTTATGTCATGTTTATGACAGTGTCATGTCAGTCTTATGCACACCCCTTCAAATAAAGTGTTACCCATTTTTTATTTAATTTTAATTAGTTTTATTTATTGATTGATTTTATATAAATATGCCTCTATTTAGGCTTATATTCTTCCCCTCCTAGAAGCCTAATTGCTACTAACATACATAGTGCCATTAGATTTCTGGGTCAAAAATGCTTGCCAGTTATAGAGACAAAGCAAGTGCATCTGTCCTGAAACGAACATATTTCACATGACAGGGTGCTGAAGTAGGTTGGAGAATCCAACCTCCAACCCAACAGGGGAAAGTTCAATGTTAGCTGTAGTTCATGGTCTAAGTGTCTATTGTAGGAAGTCCTCTGTGTTTAGTGAGGGCTGTTCGAAGGCTTTAACCCTAAAATATTGAAGGGTTCATATGTCAGTGAATCCACAGCCCAGAGGAGGCTCTTGAGAGTCAGAAATACATAACAGGTGTGCGTTTGAGTGTGTGTCTGTATGAAAAAGGTGCTGTCAGGAATCATGTCGTCATTAGAAATGTTTCCGGATGTGAAGCTCTTGTGCTTTGTGCTTGAGGCAACACTAATGCTTCGCTGAGAAAGTCGTCTTTATCATTTGCTCACTGACTGGTGTGTGTGTGTGTGTTATAGAAGCATTAATGTAACATCTGTCTTGTGCGTTCCTTTAGGACTTTTGGTACGGCTAACCAGCGGTTACGTTTGTCATGTAAGTTTCACAAGCATGCGATATAGTCATTACTTACCTCTTGCGTTCCCGCTCCATGCCGACTGTCACACTTTACGGCAGAAGGGATACACTAGGTTTATTAGGGTAGCAGTGCATACGGCGGGTGTCAAGATCGCAGCGAGATGGAATTGCATGCGTTTTTTTTGCCATTTTTTCCAAGTCAATTTGTTGCTTTTGTCAATCCGGGAGGAGCATTGAATGTGTCACGTCAGCTGTAATTGCTGGGGACGCTGAAAATCCCCCCGTGGCTACGGCACAAACGCACCCTCGCGGTTCTCTCCCGCTCTCTTTCCTCAGCTGCTGCCACTCTTAATAAAAGCGGGAGAAACCGCCTGCCTGGCTGTCCGGACCAGCGGACGCCATCTTGGCTCTGTTTTTGACAGGTTACAAGTTTGACATAACAGGGAACTCGCAGCAGGCTCCTGGTTGTCGCAGCTGATGCAGTGAGATAAGAAGTAATGAGAGACATCACATGCCGCTTCTGCGAGTTTCCTGTGTGCCCCGAGACTGAAACACAACGTTGAGGTCTGTAGGAAGGGAACGCAGGTAGCGAGGGTTCATGTCAGTCTGCAGGAGCCCATGTCGCCAGCAAGAGGCCTTTCTGCGCTTTTTAATTAAACGTACAGGAAATTTAACAGAGCTGCGTACACGATGTCCTTTACAAATCCCTGTAAGGTCATTGCTACTGTGCCATAAAAAGCCAGAGGCTTCAAATATGAGCGATTTTACTCATTCAGTGGTTTATATACAGTACACTATCAGTCAAAAGTTTGGGATCGGTAAGATTTTTAATGTTTTTAAAAGAAGTCTGATGAATACTGCATTTATTTGAGTTAAAAACAGCAATATTGTTAAATATTATGACAATTTAAAATTAATGTTTTCTATTTTATATATATTTTAAAATGTAGTCTTTGTGAAATGTGATCTTTACTCCAGTTTTCAGTGTCACATGATCCTTCAGAAATCATTATGTGGGTTTGGTGCTCAAAAAGACATTATTATCAATGTTGAAAACAGGATTCTTTGATGAATAGAAGAACAGCATTTATTTGAAATATAATATTTTGTAACATTATAAAATTTTCAACTTTACTTTAGTTAACTTATTTTAACTGTAACTGTAACTTTTGATCAATTTATTTCACCCTTGATGAATAAAATTGTTGATTTGTTTTATTTCTTTCCCCCCAAAAAATAAAATAAAAATTCTTACTTTTTTAATGTTACAAAAGCTTTCTATTTCAGATAAATGCTGCTCTTTTGTTCTTTCTATTAAGAAACCTGAAATACAAACTGTTTTCAACATTCAATTTCTTGAGCATTAAATCATTATATTAAAATGATTTGTGAAGAATCATCCCAGATAGCACACGTACGTCTGCAAAAATCTGTTAAAGATCATTTCATCTGGAAAGCATCTGCTGTTTACTAACATCTGATAGACATCTTTAAGATGTCTGTTTAAAATACATTCTAAATCATTACATCTTAAAGACATCTTCTAAACGTCTATTTGACATCTGGCAGGAAACGTCCTATATAGGTAACATACAAGTAGCACAAGTCTATTTGATGTGATTTTTACAACTGGAAGACATATGTTTAACACAGTGTTTGCAGTGTTTGCTCATCTGCAATACGTCTATAGGTCGTTTCCTGTCAGATGTCAAATAGACGTTAAGAAAATGTCTAACTGACATCTTCTAAACGTCTATTTGACATCTGACAGGAAACGTTGTATTGCAGATGAGCAAACACTCTAAAAAATAGATAGCACAAGTCTATTTGATGTGATATTTACATCTGGAAGACGTATTTTTAAGAGTGTTTGCTCATCTGCAATACGTCTATAGGACGTTTCTTGTCAGATGTCACATTTAGAAGATGTCAGTTTAACAAGCATTATAAATCATTACATCTTAAAGACATTTTCTAAACGTCTATTTGACATCTGACAGGAAACGTCATATAGACGTATTGCAGATGAGCAAACACTCTAAAAAACAGATAGCACAAGTCTATTTGATGTGATATTTACATCTGGAAGACGTATTTTTAAGAGTGTTTGCTCATCTGCAAGACGTCTATAGGACGTTTCCTGCAGATGTCAAATAGACGTTTAGATGATGTCTCTGATGGAAGAGGGTTTGCTCATCTGCAATACGTCTATAGCATGTTTCCTGTCAGATGTCAAATAGATGTTTAGAAGATGTCCATTTAACATACATTCTAAATCATTACATCTTAAAGACATCTTTTAAAAATCTTTTTGACATCTGAAAGGAAACGTCCTTTAGACGTATTGCAGATGAGCAAACACTAAAAAATACGTCTTCCAGATGTAAACACACACATCAAATAGACGTCTCTGTGATGTACGTGTTAGATGTCTATTTCAGCGGTTCTCAAACTGGGGGCCGCGGCCCCCTGGGGGGCCACTAGATGGTGCTAGGGGGGCCGCAAAGAAATTCTACAATATGAAATTATTTTTAAAAATTATTTTACCTGTATGTAAGTTTGGATTGTCCTATGTGAACTATGATGTTTTTTTATTTTTATTTTTTTTTAATATGTATTTTTAAAATATTATCAATTATACATATCATATTACGCTGAAACGTCACCAAACCGTTGAGGTTGCCTAGTAGTGAACACAACGACATGAACATGCTGATAAATGCCAAGACTATTTAAAATGGTCAAGTTTTTAGATAGAGGATGCAGTGTCTCGGCTAAGGTCACAACAGAAGAGCCCAGCGTGAAAAAAAAGAAACTGCGTAAATTTAACGACTCGTACATAAAATATGGCTTTATGGAAAATAGTGACAGCAGACCACAGAGCACACTGTGAAAAAAAAGATTGCTGAAAAAAAGATTGCTGAAAAAACAGATTGCTGTTCAAAATTGCAAACCAAACCAAACTGCAATTTTTGCAAGTTCCCTCAATTTTTGCAAATTCCTGCAATTTCATCGCATAAAATTGCATAAATATCCCGCATATTCCATCGCATTTTTAAAGAAAACGGGCTGCGTAATCAATCAATTTTTGCCCGCAACAATCACAAAAAACTCTGCGTTTTTCTAGGACTGAATAAATTATGGTAAATGTTATATATAAATCGCAAATTTTTTCACAAATTTTTGGAAATTACCACCACAAAATCAGTCATTTTGATCGCAAAAATCACACAAAAAAATCGTGAAATCCTGGAGGGACTGACTATGAACATCACAAATTACTGTTCAATATTCAATACTTCTAAAAAAATCTAAAATTTGTAAGTAAAATTGTATATTTGAGGATGTTTTCGTTATGAGTTTTCTTTTGGGGGGCCCCAAAAGGATTCACCCTACACAAGGGGGCCTCCTCCTGAAAAAATTTGAGAACCACTGGTCTATTTGATGTGTGTGTTTACATCTGGAAGACGTATTTTTTAGTGTTTGCTCATCTGCAATACGTCTATGGGACATTTCCTGTCAGATGTCAAATAGACGTTTAGAAGATGTCAGTTTAACAAGCATTCTAAATCATTACATCTTAAAGACATCTTCTAAACGTCTATTTGACATCTGAAAGGAAACGTCCTAGATGTATTGCAGATGAGCAAACACTAAAAAATACGTCTTCCAGATGTAAACACACACATCAAATAGACGTCTCTGTGATGTACGTGTTAGACGTCTATTTGTGTGTGTGTTTACATCTGGAAGAAATGTTTTTGTGTTTGCTCATCTGCAATACGTTTCCTGTCAGATGTCAAATTGACGTTTAGAAGATGTCTTTAAGATGTAATAATTTAGAATGTATGTTTAACTGACATCATCTGACATGACGTACGTGTGATATCTGGGGAGTAATGTTGCTGAAAATTCAACTTTGATCACAGGAATAAATTACACTTGACTATATTCACAAAGAAAACAGCTGTTGTAATAATATATCACAATATTACTGTTTTATTTTTTTTTATCAAATAGCCTAAATGCAGCCTTGGTGAGCAGAAAAGACTCCTTTTAAAAACATAAAAAATCTTTCCGATCCAGAACTTTTGACTGGTGTATCACTGTTACGGTAAAAACTAAAGCACCCTGAGATGTGTTATTCGTAAGGGCTTGATGACATGCACAAACTGACAGTGATAATTCCAGCGTTCATTAAGTCATTATTGCTGCGAGATGTGGATAAACTGACATTTACTGATTAATGCTTGCTTGTAATTTTGGCAACGCTGCTAAAGAGGCACCTACGGTTGGTCTTATCTTGTTTATAAGCAAGCAGAGCTGATTTGTTGTGTAGGAGGTTGTCTTTCAACGCAAGGTAAAGCATTTCAAGTGGAACATCATTTTCTTTTTCATTTGTATGAGGCTTTATTTGAGCGATGAAGTGTGTTCATTGAGCTGAAGCTGCGTCAGGGCTCCATTTTCACCTGGAAATAAAATGAAAATGAAAATTCTTGTCATCATTTACTCACCCTTTCCAAACCTGTAAGCCTGACTTTCTTCTGTGGAACAAAATAGATAAAAATGTTAAATCAATAAAGTTCTATTATTGTTTCGTTGTTGATGTGTTGACTAAAGCTCTTGATTATATTTTTAACTGCAGTGATATTACATTTAAAGTCCATATATTTTAAATGTACTAACTTTCTTATATTCTTCATTATACATGTAATTTAAATATATGACATACAAGTTTCAACAGAAGTGATATTAATTTCTATATAAATGCTTGGCAGTGTGCTTAAAGACAATAGAATGTACTTAAGTCTTAATGTTTTTTAACTATAATACAGGTTCATTTAATTGATTAATATGCAATTGTGTCAAACATTACATTGACTTTGCACTTGAAGGAGTAGTTCACTTTAAAAAAAAAAAAACTTTTGCTGATAATTTGCTCGCCCCCATGTCATCCAAGATGTCCACGTCTTTCTTTCTTCAGTCGAAAAGAAATTAAGGTTTTTGATGAAAACATTCCAGGATTTTCTCCATATATTGGACTTCATTGGGAACCAAATGGTTCAAGGTCCAAATGAGAGTTTCAGTGCAGCATCAAAGGGCTTTAAACGACACCAGACGATGAATAATGGTCTTATCTAGGACCCTTCGAGTCATGACTCGAAAAAAGATTTGTTCATTTTGATGAACGAGTTTGAACAGTCACCAACGCTCATCACGGGACAGAGCAAGGCGAGCATTTGGGCTTATAAAACTTAAACGTTTTATTTATTTTTTTAAACGACTGATCGTTTCGCTAGATAAGACCCTTATTCATCGTCTGGAATCGTTTAAAGCCCTTTTAAGCTGCAATGAAACTCTCATTTAGACCTTGAACTGTTTGGTTCCCATTGAAGTCCATTATATGGAGAAAATCCTGGAATGTTTTCATCAAAAACCTTCATTTCTTTTCGACCGAAGAAAGAAAGTCTATTCTTATATGCTTTCAATAATAAGCACACCTATTAAAAAGTATGCTAATTTGCATTCACATGGGTTCATTTAGAGTATATCGACAAAACAATTGAAATATTCTTCCAACTATCTTTCTGTGTTCCACAGAAGAAAATCAATCCTTGGAATGAGGGTGAGTAATTGAAAACAGAATGTTAATTTTTGGATGAACTTGGTTTGATTTGGTTTATTGAGGCATTACACTCTAACAAAAGGCTGGGTTATTTCAACCCAAATTTGGGTCAAATATTGACAAACCTAGTAATTGGGTTACCATTTTAAAATACATTTTTAACCCAACATTTGGGTTTGACCATATTTTACCCAAAATTGAGTTAAAACAACTCAGCATTTTTTAGAGTGTATAGTTTTCAATAGTCTAATGGTCTAATCAATCATGTTTTTCCTTAATATGCTGAATGTGGCTATTAAGGTTCTGGTAAGTACGATGACAAGACATTTGTCACATTACCAAAGCGAATCCCTCTTTTGGACAACACCTGAAACTGTTTTTAGAAAGATGGAGAGTAAAACTGGTTATAGTCCTGTCATAAAATACCTATAGATGTCTCCTAGCGCGCACGGAATGGAGCGGAGGGAGGATAGACGGATCTGCTAGAGGTGAAATATGATTTATAGCCATTGTGGAGGTCACAAGCGAGTCAGCTGTTAGTATTTTGACCAGGTGGTTGAGGACAAAGAGGGCATTCCCCCTTTAGAAAGGCCTGGAATCGTGTCGGCGTATAGTGTGAGGGTGTGTTTAAATTAGCAGCCCTCGCCATATCACAAGGACATTTGTTCTCACGCGCGGAACGCCGCTGTTCCTCTGCGGATGCTCATTCCATATATGTACATAACAATTATAGCAAGTTTTCTCCCAGAGCGTTCCACAGCATGCTATTCTCATAAACTGGAGGTCCGCTCGCAAGATTGATAATAAAGGACTGGCTCATTAACAGAGCCTATTAACCATGTCCGTGTGTGCTTTCCCCAGAGCAGTGTGGGGGCAAACTGGATGGACATGCCACAATATGAAGACTAATTACATTTGAAGAGGGACTGTCCTGTACTGGAGGCCTCGAGTGGCTGAATGGCGTGAATGTACAGCTAATGTTTGTTGGGCCAATTCTGGACAATGTGGTTCTTCTGAAACCATATTTCCACAAGTTACATCGATTTATTTGAACTGCACCTGCTCAGAAAAGGATATTAGCTTCCTCTGTGTTGCCACTGATAGTGTTGTATTACATGGAAAGTGAAACTATTTTTAATTATTTTGTGACATATTCACCTGTATTACTCATAGAGGGAGGTGGAGTGGGGGATAAACACAATTAATAGTTGAAATAATAATACAAATTGAATGTAAAATACAATATTTGTTTATTTAGTATATTTTATATAACTATTATATTTAGTCATAATACTATTCAATAGTAATAATAAGGGTAACAACATCAAACAGTTAGGCAAATAAGTAAAAATAATAAATTATTATCATTCTTTCCTGCCATGTCTGCCAGTTTTTAATAATAATTCTAATAAACACAATTCTGAAAATATGTTAAAAAATACATGATTATTTATTACCTGCCATGTTCACAAGCAATATAATAATAATGAAAATTATAATAAGAACTAAATTATGTAAAAAAAATAAATAAAAATAATATTCTTATTATTATAAATTTCTGTCAAGTAATATAATAATATAATTACACTATTATTGTAACCGTCACCAGCTGGAGTGCCACCAGAGGGCACTCCACATCAGACTATTGTCATTCCCTCACAAACTACATCTCCCATAACTCATTGCCCGGACTCATCATCCATTATCACATCCACCTGTGTCTCACTATCTTGTTTAGCTCACCCCATATAGAGTGTCGAAGTTATAAGGTCACATTGTAGGACAACTCGGAAGGTAGTGGCGCATGGGTTCCCTCGACCGAAAAGCTATGCATTTTCCCCATATACTTTTGGAAAATCACAAAAAAAAAAAGATCTGTGTTCAACAAAGAGTTGGAACGCTTACACGTTTTGTATGTTAAGATAATCTTTAAAAGTTAATCCAAAATTTATACATTTTGAAGCCTATATAAAGTTTTTAAAACACAAGCAGGCACAATAAAGTTAAAAAAAACACAAGCAGGTTATAACTGGTGTGTTTTATGTCATAGATCAAAACTTGAAAATATTTAGAGGCCGCAGACCGTATTTCATGCGATTTAGCAAAAACGTAAAAAAAAAACAAAAAAAAAACAAAAAAAACATAGACTTTAGGGCGAGGGAACCGGAAGTGCTAAAATGCTAACTCACTTCCGCGTTTGGCCTACTAAGTGACGTCATAACTTTGGCACTCTGTAAAGCCGGGTTCACACCGGACGCTGAAGCGACGCGGAATGGAGGCCGCTTCCTTTCGCCACCCATGTTAACCTATGGTGTCGTTCAAACCAGACGCGGAGCGCCGCAATGCGGCGTGAAGCGCCAGTTCGCCGTCTGGTCCATTTTTTCCGCGAGCCGCAAGTGATCCGCATAACACAGTCTCATCCCAAGACGTCATATAACTGATGTCTTGGGACGTCTTTTGACCATACGTCAACATCCGCCGTTTTAGGGTACCCTTTAACGTCAGTTACATGACGATCCTGGGACGTCATACAACTGACGCTTTACTTTTAACGTCAGTTAGGTGACAGGGTAGGTTTAGGTCTGGGGTAGAGTTAGGATCTGATAACGTCATCTAACCGATGTTAAAGGCTACCCTAAAACGGCGGATGTTGACGTATGGTCAAAAGACGTCCCAAGACGTCAGTTATATGACATCTTGGGATGAGACTGCGCTGACGTAACTGACGCTGGTAGGTCACATGATAATGAAAGCATGGCGAATGTACATTACACTTATACTACACACGTTCATATTTCGGACATATTTTTTAGCAATCATAATTACTTATTCGAAATATGTGCCTACTCAAGAGAGTGTGTGATTTCGGACGCAGCCGATGTTTCTGACCATCAGCGTAAATGAGACTGTGCTGATCCGCATCAATTCCGGCAGGAATTTACAAGTTACACCAAGAAACACTCGACCATCCGGTCAATTGTCAAAATATAAGCAATTTTCAAATTAAAATACCGGGAGTGACAAATGCGAACACACAAACAAACAGGGAAATAACGAGAGAGAGGCAGGCGGGAGTTGATAAGTGACAAGAAACATGGTGTATTTATATTATGAGGTTATTTACTTCCCCATGATGTAAAAAAAAATAGCTCTGAATAAACAACAACTGAGCAGAAGCGCTTGTCGACCTCCGTGAAGAATACGCGTCTGGTGTGAACAGCCAGGCTCCAGACCGCGCGTGATTTTCCGTTCCGCGTCGCTTCAGCGTCCGGTGTGAACCCGGCGTAAGCCTGGTTTTCTAATTCATTTTCTGCAAAGTCTTGTTTAGTGTTTTAGGGAGAATGCTCAGAAATGCAGTTTAAACACTAAACAAGACTTCTTATTTAAAGGAAATAAAGACATCATCAAAGTAGTCCATGTGACATCAGTAGGTTAGTTAGAAGCGTCGAAAATACATTTTGGTCAAAAAATAACAAAAACTATGACTTTATTCAGCATTGTATTGTCTTCCGGTTCTGTTGTCAATGCGCTTCAATGACGTTGCTGACGTAAGACACTGCTGACGTGTTATCTGGTGTGTCCGTGTATTTGGGTTCAAATAAATATGGCTGATAAACACAATTATGCAAATTTGTGATGTATATATATATATATATATATATATATATATATATATATATATATATATATATTATTATTATTATTATTATTATTATTTCCTGCCATATTTGCAAGTATTTACTACTACTACTACTAATAATAATAAACACAAATATGCAAATGTGTACAAGTTATTATTGCTTTTTTTAGAACAGTAAATTTATAAAGCATTTACTATTCACATACTTTTTAGTCTAATTTAGAAACTATGAAGATCTCAGATGTTAGAACAACAACACACAACAGAAACTTTTAATACAAGTATCCTGATCTTTTGCATGGTATGAATTCAGTTTGGCTGAGCCGGTGTGATTTATCTCAAGTGAAACATAAAACAACAGGCCACCCATGATTTACGTGGCTATCTCATGCTTTTGTTGTGTCTGCACGACACGTCTGTATTTCCAACCCTTGACCTTATGAATACAGATACCAAAATGTTGACAGACGATGCCTGTCCAGAGATTTTAGTAAGAGCCGGAAGCTTTTCTTGTTTGTGTCTTACGCTGTCTTTATAGCAGCATATGGCCACAAAGCTGTAAAACCTTGGAGCCGGAAAGAGACAGGTGGCTTCCACTCTGCTGTTCCTCGGCAGACCTCTTTCAGGGATGCCATGTTGTTTTTGTGAAATAGCTACTTTAAAGAGTTAATGCAAGAATACCACTACACTATGCTCTCTCACACACTCTATTAATTATAACAAAATAATGAAATGCAATTAAATACATATTAAATACATTCTATAATAAGGAATTACTTCTGATCAATAATTACTGTAAAACCAACCCGGTCTCATCCCAATTCGTCATATAACTGACGTTTTGGGACGTCTTTTGACCATTCGTCAATATACGACTTTTTAGGGCCCCCTTAAACGTCGGTAGATGACGTTATGGGATCCTAACTCTACCCCATACCTAAAACTAACCCTAAACCCAACTCGTCACCTAACTGACGTTAAAGGTAAAGCGTCAGTTGTATGACGACCCAGGATCGTTATCTACCGACATTTAAGGGGGCCCTAAAAAGTCGTATATTGACGAATGGTCAAAAGACGTCCCAAAACGTCAGTTATATGACGAATTGGGATGAGACTGTGTTAGTAAAACATACTGCATATGTGTTCAATGCAACGCATTCTCATCCTTTAGCATCATATAGAACGCTATATGACAAAATGGCGCTATACTATGCACATGGCACCCGTAATTGTTAATATAACATGCGCTGTGATGGGTAGGTTTAGGTGTGGAGCAGAGTAGGGTAGTCTCATATTACGCTAAAGGATTTATGACGACTTGGGTTCGCGTGTTATATTAACGATAAAGGGTGACATGTGCGTAGTATAGCGTCGTTTTGTCATATAGCGTTCTATGTGACGCTAAAGGATGAGAATGGGCTGGTTCAATGATACAGAAATAAAACAAGTCATAACGTCACTTTTGTGACATCTGTTTAATTCAAAACTTGTTTGATGTGCACTGTGTGTTGATGATGAAAGCTCTCGAAATATCTCTTTCTGAGGTTTATACAACGGCTACACCTCGGATTTTATACTGTATGCGTTAATGAAGCGTTGAAACTCTTTAGATGTTAATGGGATGAGATGCGTTCTGTCGAGGCAAATCAAAACAACACCTACCGTACTTTTGCGTTTCATTATCGAAGAATGGTATTAAAATCGACTTTTAGAAGTGTTCGAATTTGTTCAAATTAGTAGTTTTACTTCCGTCATGACAACTCTAGGGATGGTTTATTAATGGAACATTTTCTTCATGTAAATGGAATCGACAGGTTTGGTCTTGGTGGGATAGATCTGTGTTAGAGAGAGGGGGGACCCCTAACCCCCCACCCCATAGCAGATCTAAGCAGGTGGTGCTGGGGAGGTGAAGGGATAAATAAGAATTTGCATAGAGTTATAACAACGCATAGAGTTTGCATGCAACATGGTTTTAAAGGGAAGTAGTAATGCCTATTTTAAATCGATTGGCTGCAAGTTACATTGAAACAATCAAAACGTGATTAGAGTTTCAAGGCTGAACTATTCATTTGTTCCTTGGCAAGAAAATTATATTATATTCTTTGAATAGTAATATTTACAATGAGGTTTGTTAACATTTTAAGATTTGTTAACATTTTACCCTGGAGTACCATGTCAAAACTACTGTATATAAAGCCCAGCACACTGTCCATGTGGCGTTCTTTCCTTCATCGGGTCAGTCCGCGGATTGTCCGTATGCAGCCCAATTTTTGTGTCCACGTGGATAGTGCATGTAGAACAGTGCATTTACTCACCCTCAAGCCATCCTTGATGAATATGACATTCTTCTTTCAGAGTCAGACGAATACAATCAGAGATCTTCCAAGCTTTATAATGACAGTGAATGGCCGTTTACGTTCATAAAAGTGCATCTATACATGATAAAAGTGCTCTACACGGCTCTGGGGGGTTAATAAAGGCCTTCTGAAGCGAAGCGATGCGTTTGTGTAAGAAAAATATCCATATTTAAAACTAGATTCGGGCAGACGGACGTATGCATCGATTCATAGCAGAACCATTTTTGGTTCTGGAAAGAATCTTTAAGTGAACATGCAGTTTGTTTGTTTTTTTCTATAGTGTGAAGAGCATTTGAATAATCGAAAGAATCCTTTTATACTATAGAACCTTTTGTGCAAGGGAAAGATCTCTTGGATGTTAAAAAGGCTTCATGTAACCGTATGTCAATAAAGAGACTTTATTTTTGTGTGAGTGCAGAGTGAAGTTGTAGACTGTGGATTTATGAAAGGCAATTTCTAGAGAGCATCTGGAGAATCACTGGAAAGAAGCCCCTTAGATTATACTTCCCTCTCTCTTACACATGTGAAAGCCCACCACCTCTCTTCACATCCCAGAGGTAATGCGCCATACTCTCATAGCTGTCATTATGCCGGGACTGTCTTTCCCAGCTTCCGCTGGGCAACAGGGGTGATAATTAATGCATTTGTGTCTCCTTACTCCTCACTGACACATATTTCCTAATTTTACCCATATTTCCACATTCATTATAGTGTCATTAAGACATTAATTCCCCCTGCTGTGTTAACCTTTATGCTCGTTCTACAGCAGGGGTCCATTGCAATGCTTCAGCAGGCTCCTACTTTACATAGTGCACGAGTTGTACCATTTAAATCACTGGGCTGTTGATGGGCTGTTATATAACCGTTGTGTTAAAAATAAACGCGTCTTTTCGCCCCATTTGGTCCCTGGGAAATTGGGTGCACCGCAGCAGTTAGCCATAACATCGCCGTGTGAATGTCAACTTTGGATAATACTCTTATGATGGTGATGTCTGTGATACATATAAAAAGAGAGACACACACACACACACACTTACAGTCTCAGATCTACACTCACCCAAAGGATTATTAGGAACACCTGTTCAATTTCTCATTAATGCAATTATCTAATCAACCGATCACATGGCAGTTGCTTCAATGCATTTAGGGGTGTGGTCCTGGTCAAGACACTCTCCTGAACTCCAAACTGAATGTCAGAATGGGAAAGAAAGACCAGTGCCAGGCGAGCCGGTCTGAGTATTTCACAATCTGCTCAGTTACTGGGATTTTAGGGTTCTAGGGTTTACAAAGAATGGTTTGAAAAGAGAAAAACATCCAGTTTGCGGCAGTCCTGTGGGCGAAAATGCCTTGTTGATGCTAGAGGTCAGGGCAGATTGATTCAAGCTGATAGAAGAGCAACTTTGACTAAAACAACCACTCGTTACAACCGAGGTATGCAGCAAAGCATTTGTGAAGCCACAACACGCACAACCAAACTCCAACTCTCATCTCCACTTCA
This sequence comes from Cyprinella venusta, assembly GCA_038021265.1. Lineage (NCBI taxonomy): Eukaryota > Metazoa > Chordata > Actinopteri > Cypriniformes > Leuciscidae > Cyprinella > Cyprinella venusta. The sequence continues at coordinate 8,742,393 of CM075864.1, read as the reverse complement.
AATAGGAAAAAGAGGCTACAATTTGCAAGACCTCCAAAATTGGACAGTTGAAAACTGGAAAAATGTTGCCTGGTCTTTTGAGTCTTGATTTCTGTTGAGACATTCAGATGGTAGAGTCAGAGTTTGGCGTAAACAGAATGAGAACATGGATCCATCATGCCTTGTTACCACTGTGCAGGCTGGTGGTGGTGATGTAATGGTGTGGGTGTTTTCTTGGCACACTTTAGGCCCTTTTGTGCCAATTGGGCTTTGTTTAAATACCTCGGCCTACCTGAGCATTGTTTCTGACCATGTCCATCCCTTAATGGCCACCATGTACCCCATCCTCTGATGACTACTTCCAGCAGGATAATGAACCATGTCACAAAGCTTGAACAATGAACATGACAATGAGTTCACTCTACTAAAATGGCCTCCACAGTCACCAGATCTCAACCCAATAGAGGTATCTTTGGGATGTGGTGGAATGGGAGCTTCGTGCCCTGGATGTGCATCCCACAAATCTCCATCAACTGCAAGATGTTATCCTATCAATATGGGCAAACATTTCTAAAGAATGCTTTCAGCACCTTGCTGAATCAATGCCATGTAGAACTAAGGAAGTTCTGAAGGTGAAAGGGGGTCAAACACAGTATTCGTATGTTGTTCCTAATAATCCTTTAGGTGAATGTAGAGCTGAGCATGCATACACTTCCTGATCTTAGATATGGGCCAGCATGTGGCCTATATGTGTGCCAACAGTATTCCTTTATGAAGGACAGGAGGTTGTGTGTTAAAAGTAGCATTTAAGGAGTCATTTATCAGCACTTATGCTTTTAGCAGTGCTAGGTCTACTGTTGGGGAAACAGGGTGAATTTGTTCATCCTCCTACTGTGATAAATGGCTTTTTAGAATTCTTAAAGTGTACTTAATGACACTAAGGTGTCAAGTCTGCGTACCCCATGCTGCTCTCAACACAGTCTTATCACTATGGACATGAGGATTCCTGGAAAGAATCCCTCCTGCATGTGAAATCCATCTTATATGTCAAAACTGTTTCGTAGAATGAACCTCTCGGTGGGAATCATGTATATATCAAGGCGTTGGTAATATATTATAAAAGCATACATTTACAAGTCACCTTCTAAGCTCTAATGACCATGATCTACAACATAAAAATAAATATGTATGGGCTAATACGTCTTCAGTGGCTGCCTGCAAACAACGTATACTTTGACCCAACCTCAAAAACTGTTGTTATAGCTGAGAATGGAAGAGGCATTCATTTCAAAGGAAGGAAGAATTGTGTTGAAATTGATGTGTGAAACAATGATTGATATGCCGTTGTACTGTTTGTATCGCTAAAATTCAGAGCTAAAATTCAGATATGGTATAATAGGTATTTTGTTTCCGACACGTGCTGTAAACGATAGACAAATCATAACAGACCATGTGGGCCATGTGACCATTTAAAGCAGAGTAGATCAATCACAATAGACTGGGTCGTCTGACCAATAATTGAAGAGTAGATCTGTCACAACAGACTGGGATGTCTGACCAATCAGAGCAGAGTAGATCAATCTCAACAGACTGGGACATCTGACCAATTAGAGCAGAGTAGATCAATCACAACAGACTGGGATTGAGTAGTTCAATCAACACTATCTCACGCCCAATTCATACAAATTCGACGAATGATTAAAAAGTGGCTAATTCGTACTAATTTGTACGACCTCACTCGTACGAATTTGTACGATTTGTCTAAACCCACGTGATGGTTAGGTTTAGGGGCGGGGTAAGGGGTAGGTCATTCGTACGAATTCATACGAATTGGCCAATTCGTAAAATATGTACGATTTAGCAACATCGTACTAATTCGTACGAGTGAGGTTGTATGAATTGATACGAATTATATGATAGCCACTTTTTAATCATTCGTTGAATTCGTACGACTTGGTCGTGAGATCGGGTTGGATCAATCACAACAGACTGCGACATCTGACCAATCAGCAGAGTAGATCAATCACAACAGACTGGGTTTTCTGACCAATCAGAGCAGAGTAGACTCGTGGAAAGGAGGGGTTTAGGTTGACTGAATCTTCGAACAAACTGTTTTCAGACTCTTTGAGAGATGAGGTGAAATTCAATGGAAATTATAAGAATAGTAAAGTGTATTTTGACCTTGGATGCATGTAAACTAGCAGACAAAACTAAATTAATAACCTTTAAAATAGTATTTTAAATAGCACTTTAAAGCCTATTACCAGGCTATTATTTGTGATATGAACTTCAAATATGGAACACAACTTGGTTACATATATTGCTTTTATTTTCAAGCAATTTTAGAGTCCAAATTATTTAGCAGATATAATCTGCTAACTGTCTTCAAGAAGAAGAGACCAATTTACATCTGTATTCCAAAGCATTCATGATTTACAACCATTTAAGTTTAGATTAATGCTCAAAAAGTGTCTGACAGTTAACAGGTTACGGAAATATACTTCACTAGCCCAGCTATCTAAAGGAAGTCGCTTGCTTTTGGCAATAATCAGTTAAACTGTTTAGCATTTGTTATACAGAAATATTTAGCAGAAATTCACCCATAAGGATCCTAGTATTCGAGATAACCTATAAAGTTTGTTCTTATTTGACGGTCTTGGTTAATTCGTGGTTCTAGCAATGCTCACAACTTTCATCTTTTCCTTTATCATGCTTGAGTTGGGCGAGTTTAGCCCTCAGCAACCGGTGTCTTCTTTTTGCACATCCCGAGGTGAGATGTTCTAGTCTGTTCCCTGTGATCTGACCGCTTTGCTTTTAACTTTTTAACCATAGTGAGAGATTCACCCCATCTTCCAGCTCCCCATGTTTAACATAGTTTCTCGCCAAAAACAAACTGCACAAAATGTTTGCTTTCAAATGCCATTGTCAAAAGCAGCGCGCACACACGATTTCGATTTACTTTTAACAGATTGCAAAGGAGAAGAGCATGGGCAAATCCAATTCAATGCAAACCAAATGCGTTCTGTCAAGTTTATGGATCAACTTTCTTCGAAATGGCAGCTACAAGAGACTATAGATTTCTGTGCAGAGTCAGAAATTTGCATCTCCAGTATGCCCTCTATAGAAACTCTATCCCTGTCTGTACTTTAGACGGATGAAAGGTACAGCCTCTCCTCTCCTCCGCTCCCTGGCTGCTACTGGCTCTTCTTACAATGGAGTCTGTCAGTCCAGCTTAGTACACTCATTCTCCTTTATTCTCCCTCTCTCCTTGACTCAATTTTCAATCTCCTTGTTACTCAGCCTAAAAATATAGTGTCTGCTCCCTGTAAAAGCACAAGCGGCTCCGCTGGTAGCCATCACACAATAAATGTATTGCTTACTCTCAAGACAGTAGCACAAAACAAAAGTTTTGCTGTTAAACTGCACTAAATCTCGATAGGACAACTGACATTATGATGATCTGTTTTGGAGTATACTGTAGATACGCATTGCACTTTCAGAAATGAAAAACAACTGCCTTGACTCACATAAACAGAGAAAAGGATTCTCTCAGGCCTCCTTTACCCCTGGAATATATAGTTTCTAGGTGTTCTTTAGCAGAATTTCATTTAAAGCTTAATTTCAATCTCCAGTGTGATCATATACATAGATCTGATAACACTTACCTGTGCAAAATGGAAAAGGCCACTTACAGTATTGCATTCAGATATTGCATCTTCACCAGATGTGGTTAGATTTTTCCAGAAACATCTCTTTCTGTGCACTTGTTTTTTTTAATGTGATCAAGTGCTATCCCAGAATAAATCAAGCAAATAGTGTCAGAACCGCTTCAAAGTAAAGGCATGGAATGAAGATTGAATTTAAAATTGAAATAAAACAAATTGTTAATTTTAGGCAAACTGACTTTTTGGGCCCTATTTTAACGATCTGAAACGCAAGTAGCAAGCGCAAAGTGCAAGTAACTTTGTCGGCTATTTAACTGCCGGGATAAATGACTGTTGCACCGTGCACAAGTTTAAAAGGGGTTGGTCTGAAGTAGCTTCATTATTCAAAGGTGTGGTTTGAGCGTAACAGAAACAAACCAATAAGAGCATCATATCAGTTGCACATTGGTTAAATGTGTAAGCTTTATGCCTATTTTTCCCATCGTCATGGATACAACAATGATTTCCCTCATGTTTATATATTTTTCCTCATAATAATGTATCATTTGCCAAAAGTAAAATGGATCTGTGTAGATGAGAGAATCATCTACAGTGTATGCGCGTTGTTCACACTCTGTATTATGTCCAAGCATGCGCGCTTAAAATAGCATCTGAATGTACGCGCAATGCGCTACTGATTTTGGACCAGCCTTTTCTGGTCATTGGCGCAATTGTTGCGCAATTGGTGCAAATGTACACAAAATGTAAGATTAGATTTAATAGTTGTAACAGTTTTTTCTCTATAGTACGGGAACTATCTGTTAACCAATAAACAGGTTTTTACTGTTGCAGTTTTTGCAGGGTTTTTTTTTTTCCAAGTCTTCTACAGTTAAAATTACAATTATTTTGTATAGTGTATCCAAGGGTGCTTTTCCACTGAATGGTACGGTACGGTACGGCTTGCTTTGACTCGATTTAATGCTACCACCTCTGTTGAGGTTTCAAGCGTACCCTACTGATACTAAAATGTGACGTGAAAACACAACAGATCACTGATTGGTCAGACAGAATCGCCATTACCAGGGTCATTGTATTTGCGACACGAGACACCAAACCATACTCTCTTTGAAAAAAGGGTTCTGTATATGTAGCATAGGGTTCTTTACTCAACTCTAAATGACATTTTATGCAAAAAAAAGGTTCAATAATGACAATAAAGAACACTTTTGGCACAAAGGTTCTTTAAAGGCTATTATTCATTCATATATTACATTATTCTGCAATATTTTGCAGTTGTTCTTAAATTATTGTTTAATAAACTGTTGTAGTAACTTAATATCACATTTGATTTTTGGAGGATGAAAACTGAAATGGCACTCTTCGTGTGATATTGATTAATTACATTTTTTAACCACCATATCTTGAATTTTGTGATCATTCACATGCATTGCATTTTAGGGGTTCTAAATACATAGCGGTTTAGAACCTTTTAAGGTTCTATATAGAACCTTTTCTTCTAAGAGTGAGACACAAAAATAAAAACACGCTAGATTTAAATAGTCAGTAACAGCCACCGCTGAAGCACTACTTGCTTGACTTGCTTGCAGTGAGAAAGTGGACCGAGGCGAACCGTGCCGCACCGAGCCGAACTACGCAGTGGAAAAGCGCCAAAATGATTGATCTCAAGATGAATGTTTTAAAACCTCACACACTGTCCATAAATTGTGCGAAAATTTTACCTTTAGACAGCTTTGTACCTTATCTATCACCAAAAGGTGCATTTTAGGACCTTATAGTAACATGCATTCCAAGGTGATGCTAACATTTAATGGTAAACGAATGTCTCTTTAATGGTACTGTTCCAATGACAACCCTCTTCTGAGAATGCACTCAAACATATGGTGGTGCAAATCTGTCTGCTTCTAAAAACCATTAGTTTTTGTGTGGAATCCCACATATTTCATATTAAAGGTTTCCAGTATGTTTCTGGTTCCGCTTCGATTATTTACAAATAGTCCCGTATGTCAATTCTGTGAGGATCATTAGTGTGCTAGACTCCTCATCCATATTTCTGCGCCTAATTATAATTCTTTGTAATCTCACACGCATCTGTCATTCATTTTTACCCTCCTGGGTCCACAGATGAATACTGTACATCTTTAAGTCTGTTGACTTTAATTTCCAGTTATGCTTTTTTGAACATAATTATGAGGAACTCCGAACACTGCCATTAATTATTCAAGCCTGATACGTGTCCATAATTGATACGAGCCGCGCAAGTCCTTCCTTGGCAAACACTGCAGGAGTTCCCACTATTCTAGTTGAGTTTAAAACACGTTTGCCTACGAAACAGCTGCCATTTTTGGCTTTTGCACCACTCAAGCTGGACAACACATGCCAAGCCCCATGAATAGATGCCGCTACATACACGCATAGCCACACATGACAAGCCGCTGTAATTCGGTATGAATTGCAGAGCTCTGGTCTTCTGTGTTTGCTGAATGTGACAGAGACTCTGAGACTGACATTATCACGTAGCCAATAAAAGCCCACCTGTTTTCCACCCAATGCTAATCTAATCCAGTCTTCAGCCGCCTGCTTTGGAATTACTCATATGTCATATTCCATCAAGGCCCCAACAGTCTCTGGGCAAAAGAAAAGACTGTTGTTAACACAGTGGCCTGATACGCACAGTGACAGTTTCACACTCCACTATAGTTCCACTGACATCCTACATCAGAGTCTCTTTAATTGGCCTTTTCTCTTGCATGCATAGAAGTACATGTAAAATACACGATAGCATTATGGATTTATAGTGTCCAAAATCCAAAATGACATATATGGCTGGCTCTGTATGCAAAACGGGATGGTTCATTGTGTTCACAGCTCGCTTATAACTGGCTTTCACAGTACGACACAACGCTGCTTTATGGAATGAATGGTAGTTTGTGCCACACTTAAATGGCTTTTTATTCAATTAGTGATATATTATCTGCGAGTACAGTTTTCAATATTGTACTTTTAAAGTTTGAAGTACACAACAAGTGTAAGTTGAGTGCACTTCTTTTTCATAAACTTAAACCTGCGCATTTGCACTACGGACTTTCTGCATGAGAAGAAGCATGCTATTACATTTCTAAGTGACTGGACTTGCAATTTTCACTTGCTGCATGATAAAACAGGTTGGAATTGCCATAACTTGAACCATGCCTGTGAGGGCAATATTACAAAAACTCAGAAAGGTATCGGTTTATTAACCATGGCAGTTTCAGTTATTGGAATATTAAACCTATCAGATCTTAAAGTGCCTCTATTCTATGTACAACCTGCGTATGATTAAATATTGATGTATATCTTTTACATATACAAAGAAATTTAGGATCATAACATTAAATAGAATGACGAATAAAGTGCGTTGATTAACTTCAAGCAATGAGACAAATGAACTCATTATAATCAGTGACGTTTTCTACCTTAGATGTAACGCTGCCTGACAAATCTGTTTACAGTCTGTTACAGTGTTTTCAATAGCATACGCTGTAAAAAGCTGTTTAAAGCTACAAGATTATAATTTTCCACAGATCATGTTGTCTGGAAAGATATTTTTGCAGCATTTCATCAGCAGAACAATCCATAAATATTAAATAACAGTACCAACCCACCGAAGAGATGTACGTCTATCCCTCACTGCCTCGCTTCATTGCAGTATGAGAGATCCAGGGGGTGGAGTTTGATCTAGATCTATGGGGTGGAGATAGGTAGGATTAGGGGTGGGGTTAGGGATCAGGGGGTGGAGATGGGTAGGATTAGGGGGTGGGGTTAGGGATCATGGGGTGGAGATGGGTAGGATTAGGGGTGGGGTTATGGATCAGGGGGTGGAGATGGGTAGGATTGGGGTGGGGTTAGGGATCAGGGGGCGGGCATGGGTGGGGTTAGGGATCATGGGGTGGAGATGGGTAGTATTAGGGGTGGGGTTAGGGATCATGGGGTTGAGATGGGTAGGATTGGGGTGGGGTTAGGGATCAGGGGGTGGAGATGGGTAGGATTAGGGGTGGGGTTAGGGATCAGGGGTGGAGATGGGTAGTGGGGTTAGGGATCGTGGGGTGGAGAAGGGTAGGATTGGGGTGGGGTTAGGGATCAGGGGGCGGGCATGGGTGGGGTTAGGGATCATGGGGTGGAGATGGGTAGTATTAGGGGTGGGGTTAGGGATCATGGGGTTGAGATGGGTAGGATTGGGGTGGGGTTAGGGATCAGGGGTGGAGATGGGTAGTGGGGTTAGGGATCGTGGGGTGGAGAAGGGTAGGATTGGGGTGTGGTTAGGGATCATGGGGTTGAGATGGGTAGGATTAGGGGTGGGGTTAGGGATCAGGGGTGGAGATGGGTAGTGGGGTTAGGGATCGTGGGGTGGAGAAGGGTAGGATTGGGGTGTGGTTAGGGATCATGGGGTGGAGATGGGTAGGATAAGGGGTGGGGTTAGGGATCAGGTGATGGAGATGGTAGGATTAGGGGTGGGGTTAGGGATCAGGGGGGCAGAGATGGTAGGATTAGGGGTGGGATTAGGGATCATGGGGTGGAGATGGGTAGGATTAGGGGTGGGGTTAGGGATCAGGTGACGGATATGGTAGGATTAGGGGTGGGGTTAGGGATCATGGGGTGGAGATGGGTAGGATTAGGGGTGGGGTTAGGGATCAGGGGTGAAGATGGGTAGCGGGGTTAGGGATCGTGGGGTGGAGAAGGGTAGGATTGGGGTGTGGTTAGGGATCATGGGGTGGAGATGGGTAGAATTAGGGGTGGGGTTAGGGATCAGGGGGCGGAGATTGGTAGGTTTAGGTGTATGTAAGGTGGGAGTTTGAAATCCCCCTAGATTTCATGTTCTGCAGTGAGGACCATCTCCTTTTATTCCCATTAAAAATCAAAGATGGCGCTGCTGTGAATAAGGTCTATTACTCCAGAGCTGTGGAAAATTATTTTGATGTGTTTACTAACATCCTAAAGCAAATGTAAAATACTTGATTATCATTTTATTTATGTATAGCCTACATGAATGTAAATGCAAATGTATTTAAATTCTCAACATACACGTTTCAAGAATTTGCATTAAAGTGTATTTTTGTTTGCTATGAATCCTTGTCACTACGTTCAACAGAGCACTTTAACCATATCAAAGACAACAGAAGTACTTATACAATTACAAATGAAGATATATCATTTCCTACTTAAAAGAAGCCAAAATAAATCTAAAGCTCAGCTATTTGCATTTAATAAAAATTTAAACTGTAATATATTTTCAATTAATTGCAATTTACATGCAATTAAGTGTCTGAAAAACAACATTCATTTCCATAAATGTTCTTTTTAAAAGTATGCTAACTTTATTTTCTCAAGTGTACTTAATTTGGCCCCTGGATAGAGACTTGAAAGCTTTCACAGTATGGCATCCATATCAACTATATGGTTGGTAGTTTGTGTGTTTGGGTGATGTTTGGTGCAAGATCGATGAATTATTTATCACAAGAGTCTATTAATGGCTACCTGAGTGCAGTCATCTAAAGTTCACATGAAAAAAAATGTATATTTCATCAAACTGGTTTTTATTAGCCTTTCTGGAAGTTTAAATGACTTGATCTTGATATCTTCTGCCCTTTTAAGCACTAATGCAATCAAGTGTTTTTAACCCATGTTGACCCCCTCATGCGGCGTGCAGAATGCAGCTCGTGCGATGTCAGGTGATTCGGCTCCGCAGGCCAAAATAAGCCTATATAAATAACATGACCAAAATCTGAGGCAATCTCCCACTCACTGGGGTTCCCAGCGAAACGCTAACACTGTGCACAAGCCCTGATCAATATCAGGAATCAGGGTATTATGCACCTTTAAAGTGCTACTTGTGAGATCGATATGTTATTATTTTCCATCTGCTGGCTATATTTAATTCTCTCATTATTGTTTTCCCATTTCCATCAGGGCTCCTCTTTTTGGCCCCATAGTGCTGCGATTCTCTGTTCCCTTCACTTGCCTTTCTTCACATTTAGAGTAAAGTAGTTGGATGCGGTTTCTTTGTGTATCATAATATGTGCTTTTCATTGACCTCACTTCTGTAGCTCATCCTGCACGTCTGTACTACAGACATGAATTATATCAAATTATGCAGCTTTGCCTTCTACCTAAGAAGTAGCATGCCATTACATTTTTAAATGACTGGATTTCCTATTGTCATTTGCCAGATGATGCAATTCTCATATTGAACCAATCAGAAGCGATTTCTGAAAACACTGTTGATATTTGAAATCAACCCAATCAAACACACCCCTCCCTTCATTGCTCCACCCTTAAAATGCACAAACACACAATGCAAGGGTGGATGTCTCTTTAGCTGAAGTGAAGCAAAATAATTATTGTGGAGAACAAGGAAGAACAGAAAATTAACATACAGTACACAAGTATTCAAACAATAACACTCAAAACTGTCCAATGGCTAACATTAAAACAACAGCATATCTTGATTTAGTGAAACATAGCAAAACCAGTGTTACTTAGGTCTACGTAAAAATCACAACCATGGTGTCTGTTTTCCGTTTTCCGCTTCGGCCTCTCCAGCGCTGTAAATTTCTAATATTAACGTGGGTCCTAAAGCTCTTGCCTGATCATAAACCTTCTTTTTCCAGGGATATTCATCTGCCCTTTTTTCTTTTGTAATGTCTCTCAGCCAAGGTTAGAAGTACATTAGATAAACCAACCCGGTCTCACCCCAAGACGTCATATAACTGACGTTTTGGGATGTCTTTTGACCATACGTCAATGTTCGCCTTTTTAGGGCCCCCTTAAACGTCGGTAGATGAGGTTATGGGATCCTAACTCTACCCCATACCTAAACCTAACCCTAAACCTAACCCGTCACCTAACTGACTTTAAAGGTAAAGCGTCAGTTGTATGACGGCCCGGGATCGCCATCTAGCGACGTTTAAGGGGGCCCTAAAAAGGCTAATATTGACGTATGGTCAAAAGACGCCCCAAAACGTCAGTTATATGACTTTTTGGGATGAGACTGTGTTTGATAAACATAAGAAAAAAGAGAGGCGAAAGTGGACACATCCAAACATGCACACATACAACTATACTTATACCCATATAGACACATATACATAGAAAGGACATTGGGATAAGCCAGCCCGTTCTCATCCTTTAGCGTCATATGTGACGCTATATGACAAAACGGCGAAATACTACACACATGGCACCCTTTATCATTAATATAACACGCAAACCCAAGGCGTCATAAATCCTTTAGCGTAATATGAGACCACCCTACCCCACACCTAAACGTACCCATCACATTGCGTGTTATATTAACGATAACAGGTGCCATGTGCGTAGTATTTGGCCGTTTTGTCATATAGCGTCATATGACCGTCCAAAGGGATAGCGTCCATATGACGCTAAACGATGAGAATGCGTTGGATAAGCTTCATGGTTACTCGGTAACAAACTATGTTAAAACCAACATGTTTTTATTTCAGTATGTTTTTAGGGTTTTTTTTTGCTTTCGCTAGCGCAATGAGTATAAATTGTTTTTGATGTTCCGACAGTTAGCGTATAGTGTATATACATAATACACACACAATATAGCGCAAGTGTAGCTTTAATAAATTTGTAAGCAACCAGAATTGCATACTAAGCAACACCCTACCAACCCAACACAGTCTCATGAAAATGCGTATCTATACCACGAATGTCATTTCTCGTGGCATTTATTCGCCAAAAATGTTTTTTCCGTCTATATGCTTCGCACTAAAAAAACGTGTTCGTGCATATTACACGCCAAAAAGTGCGTATCATATGCACGTGAAAAACGCGTACCATATACTCGAAAAAACTGTTACGAAAAAAAAACTGTATACGAACTTTCATGAGATCAGGCTCAACAACCAGCTGAAACACACTTGCAAATGCATAGATAGTCCTATGCCCAGGCAGCCACCGATAGGTCCCTTAGAACAAAGTGGGGTGTTCACATAATAATCTTGTTTGTATATATTATTTTGATGAGTTTTTATGGTAATATGCATATTACTCCTTTTGACCTCTTGTTAAGACTATAGACCATGTACGTATCGCTCTGTACATTATAAAAGGTTGTGTTTCGTTATGGTGGATCCACAAAATCCATGTTTCGGAGGCCTACGGTACAATAAGCAAAGCTATTACGTTTAGTCGATTTTCCTCCTCACAGTAGAGGTGAAGAGGCGGGAGTTTAATGTACATGCTCAGGGCTGCATCCAGCTTTAATCTTTATGGGAAATATCGGTGAGATCAAACATCTATTAACTCAGTTATAATAAAGAAGTTGCTGTTTGCAGGGGCCGCGCTAATCGGGTACAAGCGCCCGGACTCGTGCTGAGTCCAGAATGTATGGGAGGAATTAGCGGTGATTCTCATTTTAATGTAAATGAGCTTTTGAAGGCGATGTGCCAATCTCAGCGCACGGCAGGAAGACGGTTTACCGCTTAGCAAATGACAGTTTGGTGATAAATCATCTATAATTAAACAATTTGGCACGAGCGTGTTGACGCCAGCCATCTTTCCTGGTGGTCTCTTAATGAAGTCGAAAGTACTGATAGGCCCGAATGTTCCCGCGATTGAGGAACGCCGTGTTCGCGTCTGACCCTCAGCAGCACTTTATGATATATCCGTCCCTATTTGCTTTTTAAACATCCTCATACATAGTTTATGTGGACGGGCGCTCTCTCTAGGCACACTTGAAGCTGAGAGCCATTCCTCTTAGTAGGAGATTAATTGCTTTTGATCAAAGTTGTCACAGTATTGCGCTGGCCGTAATGGACTTAAAGTTGAACGGGTAGTGCAATGAATGAGGTAAAAAAAAAAAAAAAAAGAGACCCCAACGTTATCTTGTTGTTCGTGTTCCTGGTTGAGGAAATTTAATTCGTCCTCCTTGTTTACCCTCCACGTTTGTTCGGGTTACAAGGCTTCAATGTCAGCAGTGATGCCGACGGGCTGAAACATGCCGCTATCAGACAGGAGAACCGGAGGTTGGGTTCACACTCAGCTCATTTGGAAGGGGTATATATCAAAGAAGACCATGTGACAGAGATTAATGTCGGCCCGGTTCATGAAATAACATCCCCCTCCTCGCCCTGAAACAACTTCCTGATAAAAACACCAGTGGAACACCTTAACGTTGCGTAATAACAGAAAGGCATTATTCTGGAAAAGTTTACGACTGACAGATAGGGCAACGGACAGGCTTCTCATCTGCGGCAAATTAATATTTTTATGTGCTTTCTTGTATATCATGCCATGATTTGTAAGTCCTTTTGAGACTGGTGTCAACAAAAAAAAGATGCAATCACATTTTCATTATGTGATATGCGAAACAAGGACACGTTTTCTTGTTAGTGGGGGAACGTAATGTGGTCATTCATGCAAGATGTTGTTTAATCTCTATACTCTTGGACATTCAAATTCAATTTCATAAAAAAAAAACATATCAGCACAGTGACTCTTGCACATACTCTCACCTAAAGGATTATTAGGAACACCATACTAATACTGTTTTTGACCCCCTTTCGCCTTCAGAAATGTCTTAATTCTACGTGGCATTGATTCAACAAGGTGCTGAAAGCATTCTTGAGAAATGTTAGCCCATATTGATAGGATAGCATCTAAGATGATGGAGATTTGTGGGATGCACATCCAGGGCACGAAGCTCCCGTTCCACCACATCCCAAAGATGCTCTATTGGGTTGAGATCTGGTGACTGTGGGGGCCATTTTAGTACAGTGAACTCATTGTCATGTTCAAGAAACTAATTTTAAATGATTCAATGCAGCATTATCCTGCTGGAAGTAGCCATGAGAGGATGGGTATATGGTGGCCATAAAGGAATGGACATGGTCAGAAACAATACTCGGGTAGGCCGTGGCAATTAAACGATGCCCAGTTGGCACTAAGGGGCCTAAAGTGTGCCAAGAAAACATCCCCCACACCATTACACCACCACCACCAGCCTGCACAGTGGTAACAAGGCATGATGGATCCATGTTCTCATTCTGTTTATGCCAAATTCTGACTCTACCATCTGAATGTCTCAACAGAAATCGAGACACATCAGACCAGGCAACATTTTTCCAGTCTTCAACTGTCCAGTTTTGGTGAGCTCTTGCAAACTGTAGCCTCTTTTTCCTGTTTGTAGTGGAGATGAGTGGTACCCGGTGGGGTCTTCTGCTGTTGTAGCCCATCCGCCTCAAGGTTTTGCATGTTGTTCACAAATGCTTTGCTGCATACCTCGGTTGAAACGAGTGGTTATTTCAGTCAAATTTGTTCTTCTATCAGCTTGAATCAGTCGGCCCATTCTCGTCTGACCTCTAGCATCAACAAGACATTTTTGTTTACCCGCAGGACTGCCACATACTAGATGTTTTTCCCTTTTCACACCATTCTTTGTAAACCCTAGAAATGCTTGCGCGTGAAAATTCCAGTAACTGAGCAAATTGCGAAATACTCAGACCGGCCCGTCTGGCACCAACAACCATGTCACACTCAAAATTGCTTAAATCTCCTTTCTTTCCCACTTTGACATTCAGGCCCTGTTTACACGAGAACGCTCGCGGGTGAAAACGTAAAAATATTTTATCGGATGTGCCTTTCGTTTACACGGCGACGGCGTTTTTGAGGCTTAAAAACGCAAAAAAGTGAAACCACCCTCCAGAGTGGAAATCTTAAAAACGCTCCACCGTCGCGTTCCCGTGTAAACGGTAAAAACGCAAAAGTCTGCTTGACTGTGACGTTTGTACGCAGGCGCGTGCACTTGGTGTTGCTGTAGTATGCACTCCTAGCTGCCTGAAGTGCATACTACATTGAATTTCACATACTTTTGCGTCACCGTTTGCACGTGGAATTCCCCACACATAACGCTCGTCTAAACGCAGAATAAAAAAGATGCCGCAACGCCACTTTTGCGTTTTCTCTTCAGAATCGTTTCCGTGTAAACATAGCCTCAGTTTGGAGTTCAGAAAGTTGTCTTGATCAGGACCACACCCCTAAATGCATTGAAGCAACTGCCATGTGATTGGTTGATTAGATAATCGCATTAATGATAAATTGAACAGGTGTTCCTAATAATCCTTTTGGTGAGTGTATACATGTATGAGTGTTCAAGGAACTCATGAAATATTGTGTCATTTACTCTAGTACTTAAATTGTTCCAAACCTGTATAAGTTTCTTTCTTCTGTTTAACACAAAAGAAGATATTTAGATTAACCCTGAAAAAAAAAAAGAACTATGGAAGTCATTGGGTGCCGTCAACTGTCTGGTTAACAAACTTTTATGTTAGATGCAATAAATCCCAATTAATAGATTTGACAGCACTTTATTGTTCTATTAATAGATTTTAGTCGATTTTGTTCTAATTTAGAGTAAGCGATTCTCAAAAGAGTGTGTAATAGATAGGCTACATTAAGATACATGATTGGTTTTATCAGGTGAAAAATGAGAAAAAAAAATCGATGCGTAGAAACATGTCTGATTGTTCAAGAAATTTAGATAATGGCATAAGATAAGAGGGTGTGATTCTTAAAAAGCATCAATTAAGATACAACCAAGATACAACCATTGTATTAAGTAAAAAAGAAATGGTTGTCAATGAGTTTTATGTGATTTTAACATTTTCCAAATGTAATTAGCAGTCATTTAAAGACCCCCTGCAGTTAATAATTGTATCCCTTAAAACTGATCTTTGATTACCAAAATGACATATTTACAGTAAATGTTTTTTTCCCTTGAAATTTATTCATGCCTTAAAATAGCTTGAATGTAACTCCACACTATTGCCTCATTTAAGTATGCTCATTTATTATTCGTAGTTCTATGAATATGCAAATTAGTCCCGCCTCCACCCACTCACAGAAGTCTCAGCTCAGAAATCCACTCGTTGATGATCACACGCAGATCTGATTGGTTACAAGGTAGCTTGTGGCGTCAGAAACACCAGCGATTTCCAACCTTGTTTTTTTCACTGCAGTTTTAAGGAGATACTCAGCAATGGTGTTGACTGTGCTGAATTTGCACATGATTTGTCTTAAAGCATATTAAATACACCACATATGCATAAAAACAACATTAAACATTTTATTTTCAACACAGGGGGACTTTAAGAAACCGTATTGAGATATGGCTTTAATTTCAATTATTAATATATCTGATTCGAGGCAGAATTAATAGATTATGATGTTGTTCCTTACTCTGGTTGAAAACGACTTACTATATACGATACTATCCGACTTGACTTCCACATCCATCAAAAATCACTTTGACACCAGTTGGTTAAAGTAATTGCAGAAATGGTTCAGAAAACTGAAGTTACCTTTGAGTAAAGCAGTAGCGTAATTTGTTTACATATGCTGTTTGTTAGATAATGTAGTGGCGTTCAGATTTTTGAACGTACAAATACGTTTTGAGGACACTGAACACAACTGAACTGTTGTTGTGCGATGTAAAGCAGGGTCTTTTCTTTCTCTCCTAATGTCTTTCTCTCCAGCCCCTCCCTTAATTTATTTATGCCCGACTCGGAGTCTCCACAGTCAGTATCCATCCATTATGTCCTCCCCTCTTTAATTTGGTTGGCAAATTTAATTTACAAATGAATACCTTGCCTTTCTAATGGCCCATCGGGAAAGATAAATACACTTTTGTATGGAGAGTGTTTGATCACTTTTCCCCTCCTTTTCTTCTTCTTTGATGCTAGTGAGCTGGCTAGAGAGAAGCCATAGATGACAGCAGGAAGAGAATGAACACTTGAAATGATATAGCATGAGCAGCTAATGTGGCGTCGTGATTGAGCAGTTTACTGCGCAAATGTATGCTGTAACGTTGCCAGATTAATTGAACTCCATATTACCGTTCGAGCCTGAGCTGAGCACTGAATACATTAATGAATACAAATAGTTAGAATTCAAAACACGTTTTAGTCTTTGTTTCAACATGTATCAACATTACTATCTTGGGGTATTAACTTAATGTTGGTTTGATTCTGGATGAATTAATGGCGAAATGTTTCATAAATAAATAAATAACCCATATATTTCTGTAATATCAAGAAAATTAGACTATATTGCATCGCTTGTGGTCCAGGGTAGGGTTGCACCAGCCGTGGAGCTTAAAGTCCACACTAGACTAGAGGCTTAGTAACAAAGAAGTTAATTGATCATCACTCAAAAAAAAAAAAAGAAACATTAAAAAATGACATTTTTTGATTTTGACTTATTTAATTTGACATGCACAACACAAAGCAATATACAGCGGTGCATTGTTTAAGACAGGTCTGTGTTGAAGAGCCACTAAGAAAGAAATCTATTCGCATAATGTTATCTCTCTTAAAATGTAAGCGAGTGTAAATGTCAGCATTATCATATATATGTCTAAAGATTTGAAGTCTGTCACGTAAAATAAGAGCTAATTGAGCAGTTTAGTCTGTCTGCTATTTTATTCCAACCGTTACTCCTGATCCGAGGCTTCCGTAAATATTTAGTTTATACGTAGAGTTACGCTTCAACTTCTAGTTTATTGGTGGAACGCAGAAATATTTAGTTGTGCATAAGTTGTAACTCAGTTTCCATTTATGTGAAAACCAGGCTAAGTTGTAACTGGAACTGAAGTTGGAACCAGCCCCAGGTTCCAACAAGAAAATGATTTATCAAAACTCAAACGGTAAATAATATGCTGTATATTTTCTAGATCATGAATGGTACATATTTTTACCATTCACGACTCTCACGTTGCTCTCCGCCATTTTGAAAAGGTCAAAGGTAATCTCATCTCGGCAACTCCTGCATCAAAATATTCTACGAGTTGCCCAGTGTTGCCATTTTCCATGTCGGCTTTTGGTTTCCCATAATTACCATAGCACGTGAACGCTGGTGTAGTATCATTCATTACTACAGAGACATTTTACTCAAGATACATTCAAAGGACCGAACAAAGACGAGCATAGCCAATATTCATTGCATATACAGACTGATATGTAAAAGCTTTTTTTCCTCCTCTAACTAACATGTATATTACTAAAATATATTTAAACTGAATACAATTGCAAAATGAACTTGCTAGGTAGCCTAATTAGGCCTACCTTAAGTCCATATGACCTGTAACTCTGTGTGTTTCTCTGACAAGTGCATATAGTTTACTGGTAAAAAATAAAAAAATGTTTATTTTTTTTATGGTGACTAGGGCTGCAACAACTAATCAATTTGGAAAATAATCGACAGCTCATTTTATTATCGATTAGTCGCGTCTGCGCACTGCGCACGTGAAACCATCAGTCAGTCGACGTTGCTTTGGTTGCTTTAGTGAATAATCAATTTCTATGGACAAAAACGCACATGGAAAACATCGAAGGACACCGAGTGAGATGCTCCGGGAAAGGTACATGATCTGAGCTGACCGAAACATGAGAATGCTTTCTATTAGCGGTTCAAACAAAAGCATTGCGTTTAACTGTCTTGCTGTCTCGTGCTTTGACTGATGAGTGTGCTGTTTATTGCCTTTGACAAGTGTTTTCCACAGTGCATAATGTTATATATAGTTATAGAAGGATATAGATAGTTGTATCCTTATCTGTAAATGTTAGAAAGTCCCGCGTGTATTTCTATTTATCATATTCTAACACAACAATCGTCTTGTTAACCTTCACATACTTCAATGAACGAGCCCTGAGGGGCGCAATGGCGCATGCGCGTCAAACAGACGAAGTAGAGGAGCACAATCATTTACTAAATAAAATAATTTATTATGTATTAATAAATTATTTTATTTAGTAAATGATTGTGTTAAATAATGATTGTGCTAATAAAATTTCGAAATACACATTTATAATTAAAATGTATCATATATATATATATATATATAACACAAAAAATGTCATACAAGTACAACATACAACATTCTGTGCTTTTTTTTTTATTTTTTAATTTAGTCTTCTAAATTAAAAGTGAAAATCTCAGGTTTTTTTGGGTTTGAATGTAATGTTTCTGTTTAAAAGGTGTCCTGTTATGCTTTTTAATTTTTTTTTTCAACTTTAGGTAGTCTGCAATGTTGCTGTTTTATAGCATTAAAAAGAGGTTAAAGCTCAAAGTCCATTCCAAAGGGAGAAATTTTATTTAACTGAAATTTTCAACAACCAAAACCAACGGCTTGTTTGGACTACAACGCTATCTTATGAAGTCATAATGTTCCTAATTTAAATAATCCCCACCCACAGAATACACAAATAAGTCGGCGAGGCCTGGTCAAGCTGTTTTTTTTCACCCTAGAAAAAGTTTGTCCTAAGGCTGACAAATTCAGAGAGGTAAAAATGTGTTTAACATCCTGAACATTATAACCTCAACATTTGTCTGTGCTCTGCATATTTTACAGAGAACAGCAGACAGACAGAGTACAATGCAGTCTACACGCACAAAGGCTTCTCCTGATTGTGGATCACATCTTGTAAGTACATCTTATTATTTTTTTAGTTGTGTTTTCTATTAACAGTTCCAATTATTTATGTAGTTGCTACGATAGCTATGATGTAAACGGAGGGCAAAGCTTTGCCTCCGCTAGCCTGATTACTAACATTACACTATTGATGAAGTGTTTACTTTAGCTTTTGTAAGCTCTTGCTTTTGTAAGACTGTTCACCGCCCCTTAGGAAAATTATCCGTGATTTTGTGATCGATTACTGTTTGTATTACCATAGTTTTCCAACAAATAGGATTAAATGGTGGATAACCATCGTATCAATATGAAAATGACAAAAACATTCTGAAAACATCCTGTGAAATCCCTGCTTGCAAAGTCTGTGCTTGAAAGCCGTTCAACACGATCCTCTTGCTCGTTAACATTGTCAGGGTCTGAATCGGGCTCAAAATAGTTTGAAATTGACGCCATCTTTAAGATTTACTTCCGAGTAGAGCTTGAATTATGAAGAGGGATGATGTTTCCTGAACTGGCACTAGGCACTGCCAGTCACTACACACTGGACCAGCTAACCAATCACAGCACATTTAGGGGGGCTTCATCGAAAGCAACGTATTCAACCAGACTGGGGAGAGAGGTGCTGTAGTAATGTAACATATGTGAATAATAGTGTGTTTTTTGAACAATCAAGCATGAAAACATACTCTACTACACCCCAAAAACAGAATTAATACTTCTTAAAAGGGCATAATAGGACCCCATTAACACTTCTTTTGCTTAGAATGTACAGCATATCCTACATACGTGTTCCATAGGCTTTATAATACCCATTGAGAAGGATTTCCAAAACAAAACAATATTCTCAAGAATTTTGTTGTTTTGTTTGAAGCATTATAATTGGTGAAAAAACACTTGTATTTCAATGATCCACTTCGGACATTCTAACTATAAGCAACTTTGCAACTACATGTAAACTAACTCTTATTAGAGTATTAATAGACTGTAGTTGACAGAAATATATTGTAACTTTTTCGTCCTGGAATTGTGTAATGTTTAACATCCCCTCAAACTAATGTGAATCTGGTGTAGTTTAATAAAAAAAAAAAGCTTGCTTAATTTTAACCTTTAAAAACGTGTATATTTGTAATATTTGATCCTGTATATCGAGACATAAATTTGCTGTATATAAGGAATGATCCACATATCTCTAGCCATGACAACATTTGAGAGACGTGTTGGTGTTACACTATAAATGAGCATTCTCTCTGATGAGCCACTTCCCTAAAGGGTCCACTGAGCACAAAAGAGGAAAATGAGAAAGTGTAGAACAATGAAAAGGCTTTCATTTAAGAGCATCAGATTATCAGAAAGAGGGGGAGAATCTTCACAGAAGTAATCAAGCCTTGATGAAATAAAGGAATGCGTTAAGCCTCCACAGAGTCAACGCAATGTACTGTGATGGCCACAAGTACATGAACCCACTCAAAACCTCAGAGTATTAGCATTCTCATTTCAAATGTCTTAAAAGCTGGGAAAACATGCACATTGTTTTAAATGGATGACAAATGGATGGAGCCCCTTTTCTCTGCCTGTGGATCCCCTTTGAAAGTCCATGTTTAATTCGATCAATGGCAATGTGTGTTCATTTTGTCTTTTAATATCTGTATTTTCGAGCCCGTTCTCATCCTTTGGCGTCATATAGGTGACGCCATATGACATTTCGTCAAAATAATACGCACATGGTACCCTTTAGCGTCAATATAACACGCAGAACCCAAGGCGTCATAAAGGTGAGAGGCATCCTATAACATCAATGTTAATATGAGACGCAGACCCTATCCCAGACCTAAACCTACCGATAACAGTGCATGTTTTATTGACGCTAAAGGGTGCCTTGTGCGTAGTATTTCGACGAAATGTCATATGGCGTCACCTATATGATGCCAAAGGATGAGAATGTGTCGGTATTTTCTGTTAGAAAAATGAAATCTCTCCAATGAAAACAAAACTAGCTGATTTGTAAGTTGTTTTTTGAGGTTTGTAATGTAGGGGAGAACACGGAACAACCAAACACATTTTGGTTTTGGCTCGATTATTAAAAAAATTATTAAGTTAGTTTTTTTTTTTTTTTACACAAGCAACATATCTGCTACAATGAAGACTTAAAGGTCCTACCATTTGATCAATGCATAGTAAACAAATCCCGTAGCCTACAAAGTGAAAAACAAAATCATACTTTGACATTTAAATTCCAACATTGTTTGTGAAAGTCCAACAAATTAAATGTGGCAAAATAATAGATTAGATTGTGCCCTGCACTCCCCTATAGATCTGGACTGTCTCTGTCCATCATTGATTGGACAAGCAGGTAGCCCCGCCCCAAACTCAAGCCATTAGCTGAGCCTGAAGCTGACAAGCCAGCTTGCTCAAACAAATACAGCAAAGCTATAAAGTGAGTCAGCAAATCACTTACTTAAAGGTGACTTGGCACATTAAACTGATTAGAAAAAAACAAAAAACATTTGAACACAGAAATCATTAACGATTTCACCTTTACACAAAACCACGTATTTAACAGCTTTCAAGCGTAACGAAACTCAGGGCTTTCACAGTGGCCCACTCAACCCAATCTTATGTAAAATCATAAGTAGTGATGCACCGATGTGAAAATTTGTGGCCGATACCGATAACCGATATTAACATTGCTGTTACGGCCGATACCGATATTTACCGATGTCGATATCCCTGTATAGAAAACACATAGCGAGGATTAGGGCTGCACGATATTGGTAAAAAATGACATTGTCATTTTTTATTTTTCTGTGATATATATTGTGATATAAAAACAATTTCACCAGATTACTTGAATAGGCCTAGCTGTATTTGGAAAGAATGAATCAATCTAGAATGACTGGGGTAGTTTTGTCATGGAGTAAATCCGCATAGAAACTAATATTAATAGAATGTTAACAAATGTACACTTTAATAATTTATGTCTCTTGAGCTCAGTGTTGGACAGATCAGTTGTTTTAACCATTCATTAAAGTGAATCAGTTCAAAGGAGTCATTAGTTCGCGAATCGGACGTGCCATCAACGAACCACGGCACACGTTGTGTGATTATCCAGGCAGTTTAGAACATCGCACGAGATTTGTCTCGACCTATTTTTACAGTCTATGGTCTCGACAGGCGACACAGAAAACATTTCATCACCAGGTAGACTTTTTTGGTTTATTGAAAGTGTGGTTATGTCATCTGATCTTAATGTGTAGAAAGCTTTTCAGAGAAGATAAGGCAGTGACGTCATTTTAGCACAATTCACAACCGGTAGTTCAGAAGAAAAAAACTTCGGTCTTCCGACCTTTTACCATCGTGTATTTTCAAAGATATTCAGTCAACTCAATTCATAAACATGCGCGAGGGAGGGAGAGAGAGAGAGCGCGCAAAACATTTTGAAGACGGCGCGCGTGACCGGTGCTTTCACTCTCTCTTGTTCCCTCAGTTAAACAAGCGCAGCAATCACTCATATCACTTACCGGTCAAATATGGCTTTGGCGGGACAAAAATACGTATTAGGAAGGCTGGCAGAAAACAGCTCAACAGTTCCAGTCTTCGTGCGCTTGATGTTTAAACGCACTTGCGCTTTTAATACGCTCGTGCAAAAACAAACATCCCGCCCCCACACTCACATCTACACGCACGTCAAATACAACACATGGATGATCATCGGCCTGTTCACATCGGCCCTATTTTGACATCGGAACGATACCGATGTGTAAAAAATTGACCAAATCGGCCGATGTTATATCGGCGGCCGATATATCGTGCACCACTAATCATAAGTATTTTATGAGGTGGAGATTTCGAATGAATTTGTGTGATTTGATTGGGCAGAAAATGTACGATTTTTTTGAAAAAAGGTAGCACGAAGCTCTACACCTAAACCTAACCTTCAGTGAGGAGTAAGCAGATTGACACAAACATACGAATGAGATCTTACAGTCACATCATTTAGCCACCAATTTATGAATTGCCATTTGAGTGTGTTGCCGTTCTAGTGTAGGCCATCGAAAAAATAGGCTCTGAGAATTGGCCCTTCTTGCTACTTCATTTAACTATTTTCCTTAGCCTGACTTCGCTGACTTCGTCATACTCATATTCTAGTCAGAATTGTGAGTATGATACTGCTCCATAGGGCTTTGATTATGAGGCGTGTCTTAACTGAAACAGGAAAAAAACAAACAAACTCTGAACTCAATTGGATAGTAGTCGGTACCTACAACCAATAGGAGCAACGCAGTAAGTCAACTACTTTGCATAGCACAGTTGTCAACTACAGAACTAAACTGCACTCACGCTGGAAGAAGTAAAATAACGATTGTTGCTTCTTTTACTTGGTCCGAATTTGATTGACCCGAACATTTTTTTGATTGATCATAATTACTCCTCCATGGATCGAGTACAGACCGAACTTCCCGACCAAAAAATGTTGTGGGCGGGGTTCGGGCTGGGATCCAGGCTACATTCCCCCGTCATTGACGTACATTTTCGTAAAGCCTTGTCCACACTACATGATTTTAAAACGTCGGGCTGAACTGTGCGGTTCACACTGCATGACTTGCTCTCTGTGAAATCAGGAGTGTTCAAGTTGTTGAGCTGTTCACACCACACGACACAACGTGATTGATCCGCAACAGGAGGTAGCGCGCTACACAAGTTGGCAACAACTCTGTCACCCAACGATTCTATCTAAAACACGTTTTGTCACGAGATAAAACGAACTGGAAATTGAGCGAAACAGCACGCCAACCAAAACCCAGCGAAGAATACTGACCTCAACCCATGCCTTGCTCTGATTGGCTATAGCTCATGACATCACGTGAGGTTTAGTCATGCAACAGCTCTGAATATCTAGCATGCTAGATATCTTTTTGGGCTCGGCGTGGCATCTGCGAGCGTCTTTGATGCGTTGTTGGCTCTTACTAAAAGATTGGTGAGCGTTCATCGCCCGCTAACCCCCCCGCGATTTGCACGCGATAACACCCTGACCTGTCGGCAAGCTCAACGATTTGCAAATTTGGCTTAAATCGGGCTTAAAATCATATAGTGTGAGCTAGGTTTAATTTGTGAGCCAACGCTTCCTTGCCATTGACAATTCGTGTTTTCTCTGTTATACAGTAGGGGGCGCTATTACACATCTACTGAAAGAGTACTGAACCTCCTGATCAAAACACATGCGAGGGAGATGCAGAAACAAGCGATATGTAATCATGTTATGTAAAATAATGCGAACACCAACATTAAACAGGATATAAATCAAAACTGCATAATGTTACTGAATGAAATGTTGATCCAGAATGAGCTATGTGACTGTGCAAGCTTTAGGGATGTTAATAGACTCAGTCTATTCCATCTGTGTTTTGATCATTGTTCTGAATCCGTTTTGACAAAAACTTCTCAGCTTTTTGCTCAAAATGTTGCTTTTTTATGAAACTTAACCATTTTCAAGTGTTGATAAAAAAGAATGCAGGAGGTTATGATAAAACAGGGTTTTTTTTATAAGCAGAGGCTTTGTTCTTTCTTCTGATAAATTTCATGTTCAGATATACATTCAATGAATGTATATTCATGCAACTTTTGTGAGCATTTTTGGCGGGGAAAGACGAAAGGTAGTAGACACAACGCTGGCGGGGAAATGTTTAAGCGTATTCAAATACAATTTGCTGGTGAAATGTGAAAAAAAGTAGCCTAAATGACTAAAAAGGGCTGAAATAAGCAGAAAAAACTGAAATATGCTTATCACAACTGGCATTGTACAAACGGTTGAACACTGACAAAAGCAGTCAAGGACATTGGTCTGAGAAAATCACGCCATTCTGTCTAATCTGACCATGCATCTTTCCATCTGAGCTGTGTCACGATTCCATTAGAAAGCTTGTGAAATTTAATTTCCATCCTTTGCTGAGGACACTGTTGATTTGGCTATTCTCAGACAATTGAGAACATCTTTCCCTGTTTAGAGAGGTACACAAAGACATGCTGTGGTTCAAAACACAAATTGCTGTGCTGTACAGATCTAACGTCTCCCCCTTACACAGCACAGCCACTAATAATATAAATTAGTATCAATGTAAAGTCTGTTGCATTTTGTAGCTTATTCTGGCCAATTACATCTTGTGTGTACATGTGACGTGTAAAATGGACCTCAGTTTGTTTTGGAATACACTGACTACTGTTTAAAAGTTTGGGGTTGGTAAGATTTAAAGGGTTAGTTCACCCAAAAATGAACTAACCCAGTATTTACTCACCCTCATGTTGTTCCAACCCTGTAAGACCTTCGTTCATCTTCGGAACACAAATTAAGATATTTAAGATATTAAGCTCGCTCCTGCATACTAGTCCATAGGCTTCTTGAGGGAATGACAATTGCTGGCCTCGAAAAGTCATTAAAGACATTGTTAAAATAGCCCAAGTGACTACAGGGGCTCAATCTTAAGTTTATCAAATGACGAGAAAACTTTTGTGCGCAAAAAACAACAAAAATAACGACTTTATTTTAGGGATGCACCGAATATTCGGCCGCCAAAAATTTTCGGCCGAAAATGGCCCAAAAGTGCATTTTCGGTTTTCGGCCGAAAGACTTTTATCACCGAAACAATACGGCCGAAATATTGTGATGACGCAAACAGAAACCGCGACCTGCACGTGCTTGTCTGAAGCAACATGTCTGGGGTGCAGACGTATTTCAGTGTATTTGGACCCGCGAGGAGACGGAAGCCTTGTTTATCAATGTGCGCCGCCATGACGACTACTCCGGTTGCGAGCGGGTCAAAAGCGGTGCGCGTGCTGTCTGTGGAGACTCGCGCTGCGGAGGTAGTGACATTCTCTGGCGAAAGTATCAACAAGGCAGCGCGAGTCTCCACAGACAGCGCGCGCACCGCTCCAAACGGTCGAGGCGTTCATACTTGACGCGCTCTCCGTTGTACTATTCCTTGAAACGACAGGGGACGACTCAAGTAACTGTCCTCTAACCATCAGGAATCGATGAGAAGAAGAAAGATAAATGCATGACAATGTTTATTTTTTAGTATTCCACCACCAAAACAAAAATAATCATGTAAAACCCAGATTATTACTTATGACATTACAAAAAAATATGTATATGGGATTGGGAACTATGTATATGTATGTATAGAACTAAATTAATGCTCTCTTAAATATTTAAATACATTCACTAAACATATTTCATTAAGTTTCATGTACATTTGTATTAAACATGGACCATTGTTCATTTAAAAAGGCTTTTTATGCTATTGTATGCTAAATTTTTAAAATGTAACTAATTTAGATGTGCAAACTGGGTGCTGGTGTGATGAGAAGTTTGCACTCGGCTTTGTTTTTGAGAGAACATTCGGTAACACTTTATTTTACGGTGTCCGTGATACAGAGTAATTACTTAATTAATTACTTAGTAGTAGACGTTGTAATAACATGTAACAAAATGTAATTAACATGTAACTAAGTTACGGAACAGCCTGTACTTACAGATTGTAATTACACTCATGTAATAGGCAGCTACTGTTACACATGTGTAACAGGCCGAGTCGGTTACATACGTGTAATTATATAAAAAAGTATGTTGTTCTACTCAATGTAACAACAAGTATTTAAATATGTTACTAAGGTGGGAAAAAAGCTTGCAGTTCCACATGGTCATTTTGTACCTTCTAAAATAGTGTATCAAGATTGTACCTAAGTGTTCTTCATGTGTATAAGGTATGTAAATACACATGAGGTACACTTCAGTACAATCTTGATTCACTTTATTTTACGTAGCTTATTCCTGTGTAATATTATGTAATTGCAATGTAATTAGGAAGCAACCGCATACATTTATGCTGTGAACGAGGAAGTTAAGCCTAATTCAAACTAAAGTACATATGGATAAGGTATGTAGTTACACATGAAGTACACTTAAGTACAATCTTGATACACTTTATTTTACGTAGCTTATCCCTGTGTAATTGCAATGTAATTAGGAAGCTACCGCATGCATTTATGCTGTGAATGAGGGGATAAGGTATGTAGTTACACATGAAGTACACTTAAGTACAATCTTGATACACTTTATTTTACGTAGCTTATCCCTATGTAATTGCAATGTAATTAGGGAGCTACCGCATGCATTTATGCTGTGAATGAGGGAGTTAGGTCTAATTCAAACTAAAGTATATATGGATAAGGTTTGTAGATACACATGTAGTACACTTAAGTACAATCTTGATACACTTTATTTTACGTAGCTTATCCCTGTGTAATATTATGTAAATTGAATGTAATTAAGAAGCTACTGCATATATTTAAGCTGTGGACTAGTGGGTTAATTCAGATGGAGAAGGTATGAAGATACTCGTGAAGTGCACTTAAGTATGTGATATACTTTATTTTAGAAGGTACAAAATGACCATGTGTAAATCCAGGCTTTTTAACTTAGTAACATATTAAGTACTTGTTACATTGTACCAAGTCGGTAACACATATGTAACCGACTCGGCCTGTTACACATGTGTAGTAGCTGCCTATTACATGGGTGTAATTACAATCTGTAAGTACAGGCTGTTCTATAACTTAGTTACATATTAACTACATTTTGTTACATGTTATTACAATGTTTACTACTAAGTAATTAATTAAGTAATTACTCTGTATCATGGACACCGTAAAATAAAGTGTTACCGAACATTCATTTTAAAACCTTTCTGCAGGCCAGTAGATTATTATTGATGTACACATGAGTGGGGTCAAGTTAAACATTTTAGTTTGAATTTTATTTTATACTGTGCATTGTGCTAAATAAATATTTGCATAATTTGTAATTGATTTATTCTTTGAAAATGTTCTATATTAATTTATGCAATTGTAATGACTTGATTTTAGTAAAGTTTGTACAAAGTCATAGCCATAAATGCAATTATACTAATAATTGGCATAATTTCTTTCGGTGTTTCGGTTTTCGGCCTTGGTTTCCTCTTTTTCGGTTTTCGGCCAAGAATTTTCATTTCGGTGCATCCCTACTTTATTTCAACTATTCATTTATTTCCCCCTCTGCGCGAGTCAGGTTACTAGTTTAATAGCGTAAGCTTCTGTTATTGTACGTCACACGCATCACACACATTACCAGCGTCGGCCAATATGAGCCTACATGTGACGTGGCTTTACGCTATCACACTACGTTAACTGACTACAGGCCCATGGAGAAGGAAGTGAATAGTTGAAATAAAGTCGTTATTTTTGTTTGTTTTTGCGCACAAAAAGTATTCTCGTCGTTTGATAAAGTTAAAATTGAGCCACTGTAGTCACTTGGACTATTTTAACGATGTCTTTAATGACTTTTCGATGCCAGCAAGAGTCATTCCCTCAAGAAGCCTATGGACTAGTATGCAGGAGCGATCTTAATATCTAAAATATCTTAATTTGTGTTCCGAAGATGAACGAAGGTCTTACGGGGTTGGAACAACATGAGGGTGAGTAAATACTGACAGAATTTTCATTTTTGGGTGAACTAACCCTTTAATGTTTTTGAAGGTCTTTTGTGCTCACCAAGACTGCATATATGTGATCAAACATATAGAAAAATAGTAATGTTGTGAAATATGAAACTGTTTTTTGTGTGAATATTTTAAGATGTAATTTATTCCTGTGATGCAAAGCTGAATGTTCAGCATCATTCCTCCAGTATTAAGTGTCACATGTGAAATCATTCAACTAATGCTGCTCAAGAAACACTTATTATTATTGACCCCAAACTTTTGAACAGTAGGCCTAGTATGCATATGGACATTTTTATATGCATTTTTAGATCTTTGACGATTTAAGACCACAAGATCATACTTTACATTTTTTTTTTTTGTATGCTATGCTTTCGTTTCCTGGCAGACTTGTGAACCTCGATTTTAAACGTTGTGTAAAGCATGCTAACCAATTGGAACTTCTAACTTTCTGCTAACTTACATTCCCGTCAGAGGGCCAGTTGACGGACTTTCGGTGGTCTGTGGGTGTGTCTGAAGTTGAGTGATGTAACCACTGCATGGATTCTGATTGTTAGATGCTTGTAGTCCATGTCTACCAGTTGAAAAACAAGGGTAAGGGGATCATAAAAGGGGATCATAAAAGACAATAAATAAATAAAGGGGATTGAATAGTTGGTTTGATGGACAAATTAACAGAGAAACCATGTGTAAAGTGCAACCCTGGTCAGAGATTTGAATAGTAATCACATGAGGTAATAATGAAGTGCTGATGTGATGAGTGCGCTTGAGATTAACCAAACTGCCTTGGTGCAGCAGGAAGTGCTATTATATCTGTGGATAGTGCTATTGTGCACCTCTTGTGGCAGCTGGGCTTGTTCTTTCTCCTTTTATCACTCTTCACCTCAATCCCACCTTAACTGCCTCTCAGCGCTTTGGCTTCTTGAGGAATACTTTAACTGACAGATCTTTTGTACCGGTATTCACCAGTCCATTTGGTTTAGTGTAGTATTGTTCCTTTAAAAAAGATGTGCAAAAATAGATGATTGGTATAACATTTTTTTTTTAGATGCATCATGGTATTCTTTGCTTAGTTCCTTTAGAGTATTCATTCATGAACAAAAAATAAATAAATAAATAGATATCTGTTATTTTATTTTAAGATCCCGAATGGCATGTGAAGTTTCTTTGCAACTGAAATCGCTTCTTGAAATAACTTCCCGTCCATTCCATTGCAAATTGTCATATTCCTTTACAAATGTTTTCCATCTTGTTAACATTTTTGAACAAATATTTAAAATCTATATATTTATAATAGACATCTTCCCGTGGTTCTTTCTTGTTAGGATCTCATTTCACTCATTGTAGAAGATATATCTAGCTATAGATTATTTCTGTTGGCATATATATATATATATATATATATATATATATATCTATATATATCTATATATATATATATATATATATATATATATATATATATATATATATATATATATATATATTAGGGTTGTGCCGATAGACGATAGTATCGTGTATCGACGATAGTCTGAGATATCGCCGATGGCAGATGCCTTTGACGATATCAATACGATAATTGGCTCGTTTTAACATAATGTATTAAATTATTATTATTATTATAAAGCTAGTATTGTTATTAAATTAATATTAGGAACTACAATTAATTTGCCTTGCCAAAATTTACAACGACATCACCTCATAACAATTGCAACAACACCGACACGCACTAATAAGGACTCCTCTAAGAGAATGTTTTTAAAACCGACTAAAAAACATCCCACATCAAAATTTAATTGCAAGGTGATCCATTCACAAATTATCAAGAGTGCTCGTTTTAACAGACGCATAATAGGCTCTATGCACAGCTCCACTACTTCCTGAACTTCAGCCAGCTTCTTGTTTCCTGTCTGGCATTATTGGACACTTTGATTAATTCAGGTGTGATTGATTATTGTTGCCGTGACTACTGAGGTCAAGCACACCTGAATTAATCAAATTGTCCAATAATGGTATACAGGAAACAAGGAGCTGGCTGAAGTTCAGGAAGTAGTGCAGTTGTGCATAGAGCCTATTCAATTTCCTACAGATCCAAGATGAAAACAGCATCGTTGTTCGTCAGTATTTGTTTCCGTAACACATTAACAAAATGTTTAATGACACTAACACTAAAAACAATACAATTACTAAATAGTATTAATAATAATATCACTAAAGTAGTATTATAGTTACCGTTATCATCGTCGTCTCTGAGGGAACGCGGCGTCAATGCAGATGCCGAAAGCAGTCCGTTTTTACTTTCACTATCAGAGATTGAGCGCGTTTACATGCGACGACGTTCTTAACCCGATTATGTTGAATAAACTTGACAATGCATGTGGTCATGTAAACGCATTAACCCGTTTTCCTTTATCAGAGTCAAGTCACAAGTATAAGTATAAACCGATCGACTCAGCTAGACGTTTGGCCCTTGCTCTGGTTTCTCCCGGCATTTAAAACACATTAACCCGCGTACCGTGCTTACTGAAGTGCGCATGTGAAGTGCATCCAGACAGAGAGCGAGGAGGACGCATATCGCAAACTCCGACTCTTTCTGACCCAAGAAATTATTAAAACGTGTTTTCATCTCGTGCAGAAATAGGCCCTAGTCAAAATGCTGCATGTAACGGCACGAGGATAGGCTAATGTGTCCGTAAATTTCCTAAAGGATTAGGATCTCTTTTTACCTCACTATACCAGGAAATAACCAGATCCTATTAATAAACACGCCACATTTGCTAGCAAAATAGAAAAAAAGATTCTCGTATAACGAAGTTGGCTAATAAAACAAGCAAATTAATGAGTAGGTTAAATAATCAAGTTAATCAAATAAGTAAGCCCCGCCCCCTCACGATAATATCGTGTATCGCCGATCTCACAGGCTGACGATAGGACGATATGAAAATGGAGCATATCGCCCACTAATATGAATGGATTCAAAAAAGGTAAAACTCAACAGTTTAACTCTGGGGGAGTTGTAAAATGAGCCTATTTCCAAAAAAAGTGGAGTATCCCTTTAACATTTATATTATTTCAACGAACAAAAATATATTTTTTAATGGTTTTACTTTTGTTTTAGTTAAACATAATAGACCTGACACAGACTATCTCTGCAGAAACATCTCTGATATATTTTTTTAATGTTAAATGAGCATTTTAGGTCTCAAAAAGATGCCATTTGCTCACTCGCACGCACACGGAAATCTTCTCATCCACGCAAACACACAGCAGAAGACTGCTGCAGATCTGCAGAGAGCAACCTCTCGAACAATCAGATACTGTCCTGTGTTTCACCTTCCTTTGTTTCTCCTTCCCGTCATAACGTACCAAAACAATACCATCACCTTGGGCAAAGCACAGCTTTGTAGAACGAAGAACCCAGGGAGTAGAGCGGAGTGAACTTTGCCAGGCTGCCGCATGGGGAATACTGCGTTATTGGAAGAAGACTCTGCAGGGGTGTATTTTCGGAACACAGTAAATGACACAAAACATGACACTGTGAAACGGTGTGTGAAACAAAAGTTTGATGTTGTTCTGGGCTGTTGCGAGGGGTTTTATGAGCGCTGCGATCCTCAGGAATGCTCAAGCCGCTCCAGTAGCCTCATGTGAGGAGATAGAGCCACACTCTGGAGGTGCGGACAGATGACCGCACCCTGAGAGGAAATCTGTCATCGCCAGCCAATCAGGTGCTGTCGCTTCCGCGTGACGGTTCAATCTGTTATTTAGGTCTAAGCCGAGGCTCTAACACAGATGTACAAAAACATATTTTTTTCCATAGAGGATTAATGCTATACTTTATACATGCTCAGTCAGGCGTGGGTGGACTATTACTCTTGGGATGGAGTTTTCAGCATCTGTTTTCATTTGGATTTTACTTTAGCTAATAAGACGGAGAATTACACTGTAGATTTGATATGAAGGTAATGACAGAGTGTTTCAGAGCTGAAATCAGTCTCTTCAAGGCTGATTTCCAATGTCCTTATATCCAGATGATTACCCATCGCTTAATAGATGTTTTTAAGAGCGCTCAGCATGGCCTTCTCAGCTCACCCGTAAATTCTAATAGCAAAATATATTTTTAGCCTCAAGGCAAGCAAATGATAGAGGCAGAGTCTTTCGAACATTTTGTTTCAATGGTGTAATCTGTTTTTTTTCTGTATTTCATTTATGTAATTTCATTATGCATTTAAAATAAATTCACTCATTGCTTCTCGTTTCATTACATGTCGGACATACAAAAGAGATGGTTCTTGGTTCATTGAGTCAATGAGATGTTGACTTGAGAATCACTGTAAATGATTCTGTATGATTTGTGAATTCATGTTGTGAACTGCTTCAACCTGAAGGATTATTCCAGCTATTCTTTTTAAAGGGATACTCCACTTTTTTTGGAAATAGGCTCATTTTACAACTCCCCCAGAGTTAAACAGTTGAGTTTTACCGTTTTCGAATCCATTCAGCCGATTTCTGATATTTAGAAGAATATCTGTAACCAGACAGTTTCTGGTCTCATTGACTACCATAGTATATATTTTTTCCTACTGTGGAAGTCAATGAGACCAGAAATGGTCTGGTTACTGATATTCTTCTAAATATCAGAAAATCGACTGAATTGATTCAAAAATGGTAAAACTCAACTGTTTAACTCTGAGGGAGTTATAAAATGAGCCTATTTCCAAAAAAAAAGTGGAATATCCCTTTAAGCTATCATGTAGTCTGGTATTACTTGCTCTATATTGTTTCCATATCTGCCATCTCATACATCTCTTGCATATTTCACTAAGTGCTAAAAGCATGCCTTGTTTTATCTAAAACAACCTGAAGTACACACATCGTAGCAGTTCAGAAATATGTCTGGTGAATGGCGCTAAAAGGTTAATGTTGTATCTCGTTTGAAAACATTATTGATATCAATTCAATAATCTGCTCCTGTAATCATAATTTGTGTTAAAAGGAATACAAGTTGTTGGTGTTTCATTTCCACCAGTGTCACTGGTGGCTTACTCCAAAAGACGAGATGCTTAATGCAGAATGAATAAAGATACTTTTAATGAACATCAAGACATCAAAATATACAAGACAACTAACATTAACACAAGACACATAACTCAAAGGGTTAGTTCACATACAAATAAATTCTGTCATTATCACCCTCATGTCGTTCCAAACCCTTGCAAAGTCGGCATGAAATCAAATTTGACTAATTTTCTTTTTATATGTTATATTGTATTGTTTATTATAAATGATTTATCTGTGCACTTCATATTTTTTTCTAAATGTACCCTTATAATCTTTAATCAAATACATTACCCTTCCCTCCCCCATCGAAAACAACCTCTCTTCTATTTCGGTCACGTGCAATGACAAAAGGGTGCGGCCAGAGTAGATGAGGGTGTGGCTATCGGTGCACCGCCTCTCAGAGAATCACATTCAAATCTGCCTCCATTTTGTTTGCGACGCCCAACCTTCAACGATCCAATCAATTCCCGAAGAACGAAATCAAGCCCCGCCCTACTTTTTTTCTGATTTCAGGAAAAAATGACAATCTCAACTTCCGTTTCACGCCGACTTTAAGACTTTCGTTCATCTTCGGAACAAAAATGAAGATCGTTTTGATGAAATCTGAGAGATTTATGTCCTTCCGTTGACATCGACGCAACTACCACTTTGATGCATTAAAAAGTTCATAGTCAAACCATCTGTTCATGGTTCTCATATGATTATCACTCAGGCATGTTTAAAAGAGTTTTTCAGAGATTTGTTGTCTTGAGAACCACCAATTTTTCAATGGTTTAGATGGGTTAAACTGATTAATTGGAAAGATTAATTAGTTTGTTCACTTCATCTCTAGAATGGCGAAGAACGATCCTCATTATAGTCCTTGTTACTGTGGCCTGTCAATACTTATTACATCTAGCCTTGGTCATTGTCATGATGTTTAGGTTGACTTGTTGTCTAAATAGCTTCACCATCTAGCTAATGCTACTAGCAACTTAATCAATTTATCCGAGATCTGCTTCTGCGGCGATTCACAAGATGGTTTCATGAAGACATCAGTGGCTGCACCAGTTGGATGGAACAAAGGGTTAGCGTTCAAGGGCTAAAAACCATTAGTATAATTTATGGTGCACTTGTGGATCATTAAGGGAGCTTCAGTCTTACTGTGAGATGGATGTTTTCCTGAGCCCGCCCTCTCTAGGAGCCTAAGTGGCACCCCTATGCAATCAATGGGATACCTGCATAGGTTTGACTCAAACACAGGGCTAGACAAACAATATCACAGCCAACCTGCTGATCGTGTTTCTTTTAACCCAGGCCAATATGGTTAAAGTTTTAGAAGAAAGTAATTAAAATGGTGGCAGCTGAAAACGTATTATGCTTGGGTGAAAGAAGAGCTGCCTATACGTTGAGCAAGGGATCGTTCAAAAGTTATCTTTAATCCCCCATAACATTAAAGGCTAGCCTTTCATCATGTCACAGGGTTGCCTGACACTCTCAATGGGCCCTTTCGCCTGCCTCTTTGAGAACATAATTGAAATTTCTTAGCAATGCTATGGGAGGCCAGTGCTTTTACAGAAAACAACAGAATTTGGGCCATGATTTTAGTCCATTCAGTGACTGTTTCTTTAATGTTACCACTGTAGCAAAGGCTGCCGACACACAGCTGTGAGTGCTTTCTCGCTTTCTCTACATTGTTATTATTTTTGGCTGATGGTATTCTATCCCTTGATGGTACGATATTGTTACTTTTTCTTTATTATTTTCAGAAGGGCCACTTTTAGCTGCTCCTTTGTGCTGTACAACACAGGTTGAAGATTTACAGAGCTGGAAAAGGAATTTCTTAATGTACTGCCAGTCACATTTATCACATTTCTGGTGCTATATCCACAGAAAAGCACACCTAGCCAATTTGTAATTCACATTCGGTGGCAATTTCAATGTCCAAATGTTTCCTTCTATAAGGTAAAGCCTCCAAACATGAGGGCATTCTTAAAATGCACAAATTTCAATGTCCCGTTGAGGCTCTGGGTTATTTATTTTCTTACGGAGTCTTGAGGGAATTCTACTTTTTAAGTGCTTGTCCATTTGAGGGGGTTGGGGGGTGTTTTTGCAGCAGGTGTCACTAAACCTCTTTCTCTGCTTCACCTCCATTTGTGCTGGCGGTTCCCAGAGCTACCGTCCTTGTTGCTCACTCAGGGTTTGCCGACCCACGTAATCTGACGGGTCATCCAGAGTGCACTTTACTCCGACCAATTCTACATTTCCTCTTTCTGTACAATGATTCTTCTCTTTTGCCGTGGTTTATTAGCACTGGGACAGATACTTCATTAAAATTAACAATTCCTTATTAGACTAAAATGTAAAAAGTTGTAATTTTGAAAGAATCAACCCAGGCTTATTGGAAAAGCGTACCTTTGGCGACATTTCAGTGGATATTATTTTGGTTCCTGCATGTTTTGCAGCACTTTCAAAGTGGATTGTCCAGTGAGTGGTGATAAAAGTCTCTGAAATAGATGAATGTGGCAACGTTTTATTACATTGGTTGTTGCGTGTATCGCAGTTACAGCGCAGTCTCATCCCAATTCGTCATATAACTGACGTTTTGGGACGTCTTTTGACCATTCGTCAATATACGACTTTTTAGGGCCCCCTTAAACGTCGGTAGATGACGTTATGGGATCCTAACTCTACCCCAGACCTATACCTAACCCTAAACCCAACACGTCACCTAACTGACGTTAAAGGTAAAGCGTCAGTTGTATGACGACCTGGGATCGCCATCTACCGACGTTTAAGGGGGCCCTAAAAAGTCGTATATTGACGAATGGTCAAAAGACGTCTCAAAACGTCAGTTATATGACGAATTGGGATGAGACTGTGTTAATCGCAGTGGTTCAGAAATCAAATGTCTGGTGATCCAGTTGAAACCAAAAGTGGTAACAAAAAAGCAAGCTTGTGATAAAAATGCATTTACTGAAGCAACCATGCTTTTTCAACTTGCTTGTCCAAGTCTTTCCACTCTTTTATCATGATATGTACTAAAGCTCTCCATGTCTCCAGTACAATGTACCAGATGTGCTATACCATGTCAAAATGTATTAGTTTACAAATTATGCATTATGGTAAAAGCTTTTAGGTCATAATCAAGCGGCAACCTCTCCGTCTCTCTCTCTTGAAACCAACACGGAAGTGAATTAAACTGCAATTCATCGAGTTGCCACTTGAGGCTGGCTGCAGAAGCGAGTCAAATCTGTATCTCCCCCATGTTAAAATGCCCAACTTCACAGCAGAAAAAACATGTTTACAGCCTGGAGCAAAAAGTGGTTTTGGTCTATGTCGCTAATTTTGCCCTTCATGACGACTGTGAGGGGGGTAAATTTTTTTACAACTCATCCGTTTAAATTATATTAAGCCTTAAAGTTCTGCATAATTAAGGGCGTGGCCACTTGAGTGGCAGGTGATTGCCTCTGCTGTGTCACTGCTAGTCGTTTCTCTGCTGTCTGTTAGTCACTCTCAGCTGTGTTTGTGCTTTTTTACGGAGTTATTTCATACAATTTAATACATGTGTTATATCTACGCCCATGCACGCCATCGTATTCCGTCTATTCCGTCCATCTATTTCCAGTTGTTTCCCTCCCATGCTCTAATGGATGTCTGACAATTTCAATGCTTTCTCTCCGTCCATGCAATAGATGCACACCCTTGAATGAGCACGAATTTCTAGTGCATTTACTTGAACTTTTGAGGTAATATCTTTGGTTTGACCCATCTGAGAAATTGAGAGGCGGGCAAAATCAGATTGTAAAATGGACTGAATATAGCTCTTTACGAACTTGACGTGTGATGCCATGTTGACTGACATATGCGTGAATCACTGTCACACGCACAAGCTTAGAGCAATATTGTAAGTAGTCTGCATGATAATAGATTTTTAACTGGCAGAAAAATAATGCATCACGATACACATAGTTGCTTGTATGTTGTGAGAAATGTGTGTGATCTGTGTTATGTACTATTGTATACATGCTCTTAACCTTGTGGGATCTATAAAGTTGATAAAAAAGTGAAGTAAATAGTCTTTAACTAACTTTAACTATTGGCTTTAGCCCAAGGCCAGTAGCATTATATAGCATGTCAGCTCCACCCACGTCCCGCCTCTTTGCCCATTTTATTTTATCCGGTGATGAGCGGTGACGCGCTGCCAAGATGGTGACGGCCGTCCCCGCCCACTTTAGGCTTCAAAAACGCTCTTCAGAAACCTACGGGTGACGTCACGGATACTTACGTCCATATTTTTTTTTTTTACAGTCTATGGTCATAATATAGTAATGTGAAAGGAACTGACTTTTTTTTAAAAAAAAGTCTTTATTTAAAAAGTCAACAATCTGCTCATATAATCATAATTTGTGTGAAATATACATTGTTGCCTTTTGTAGTGAATTGCATTTTGTACTTTTGCAAAAATGTAGTGGCATGATTTTCCAGTGAGCTTAGTTTGGGATTAAGGGTAGGTGATGGGTAGGTTTAGGGGCGGGGTAAGTGGTTGGTCATTCGTACGAATTCATACGAATTGGCCAATTCGTAAAAATATGTACGATATTGCAAAATCTTAGTAATTCGTACGAGTGAGGTCGTACAAATTAGTACGACTTAGACAGTTTTTAATCATTCGTCGAACTCGTACGCATTGGTCGTGAGATAGGGTAGGCTCAATTGTGATGTAAAAAAGATTGTAATTTTATATTTATAATAATGGTTTGCAGATTAATATTTTACCATTCTTTGTGTCCTGAAGTAAATGTCCCTTTTTCTGTTTCAGTCCTAGGAAAAGCAGTGGTCCTATTAAACAATGCTTAGAGAGCATTTGTGTGTGATTTGAGGTGGACTGAAATCTGAAAACTTAAAGAGAATGACCTGTTTAGTTGGCTCAAAGTTCATTAAAACAACTATTTCAAAAGCTGAACTGATTTTCTTTTTTATATTATAGTAAGAATATGTATAACTCAATGTTTTAACTAATTGAAAAAAGCTGGATAATCGTTCCAAACTTACTCATTAGCCGGCAAATAATCGACGATTAGCCGATTAATCGGTCTAATAATAATTAGATTGATCGATTATCAAAATAATCGTTTGTTGCAGCCCTATTGTAAACGTACCCTAATATTTGACATTTAATGTTTCTCCATCTTCTCTGGCTCTCTTTTTCATTCTATGGCAAAGGTTTGGATGTTCCCCTTTCAAAGCTTACTGGGGTTGAGGGTGCCATTCGACAGCAATAGTCATAAACTTTGGCTATGATGTTTATTGCAGTGATAAAAAGTGATGCATAAAACACAAAACAGAAAGAGCTATATCTATTTATAGATAAGAATATCTGAGCCTTAAATCTCAATAGCAACCAGGGGAGCCTGGACACGATTTCTTCCCTAGAGCTTCTTTACGGCTTGTGTTCAGCTTTGACACAGCATGTCTATCTAAATACTCTGAATAAGGGATAATCTTTTTTTTTTTTTTTTTTTTCTTAAAAAGAGTGACATTACATGTGCTAACGTACCTGTCAACATTTAGTGACTTTGTGTTTCATTAAACATTAGGCTCATACATCAGCTATCAGTTGGTGGTGCTGAAGATGAAACTGAAAATAACTATGTGGTGTCTGGGATGGATGGAAGCAGCAGACCCACACATCCAACAAGTAGGTCACCGAGGGATCAGAAACACTCATCCACAATATGTTTTTAGCAAAACATCCCCATGACTCTTCATACCTCTTTCTCTCTTACTTTCTGTCCTCCTTCTTTCCTTTTGACTTTATTTTATTTATGGGTCATTTCTGTTATGCAGTATTCTTCATTTTGTAGCATTTTACAAACATTATCACGTCTTAATACCCCTTTGAAAAAGAATTGTGTTGTAGATGGTACACTTATAGTGTACTTCAAATCTTAAAAGTATATTTTAACCCTTAAATGCATGAATGTTTCATTATTACATATTCGGGTCTTTAGCGACCCGGATCTTTATCTAACATGGATGGATCTCTTCCTGTCGCGATAATATAACACTCTCCTGATATTAGAGTTACAATAGCAGAAGAAAAAAATAAAACACATGTTGTTACCTTTTGGAGCTTGGAAGGGTTCAGTTTGAGCTATGGATGGGTGACGATTAATCGTGATTAATTACTCAGATCCAAAATAAAAGTTTGTGTTTACATAATATATGTGTGTGTAGTGTCTATAATTAATTTGTATATATAAAAACCCACACACATGCATGTACATATTTAAGAAAAATGTGTTATTTATATATGAAATATTTTTATTTATATATAATATTAACTATGTATAAATATATATATAAATATATACATGCAAATATTTATTAAATGTATACATGCATGTGTGGGTATTTATATATACAGATTAATTATACACACCACACACACATATATTATGTAAACACAAACTTTTATTTTGGATACGATTAATCGCGATTAATCATTGCCCATCCCTAGTTTGAGCAGATGTTGTATATCATCATTACCATTTGGAGTTAAAACAACACAAATACAATTCTTTTAAATAATTATGTGTTCGCAGTAAAAGTATCTAAACATACATTTTCTTGAAACATTTTTGTCTAATTTTGTCTATTGTGAATGGGCTAAAAAAAGTAAACAATTCAGTTTATCAATAATCTTTACAAAAATAATTGCGCATTGATATATCGGTTTAATGAATACTTGGTCATTTTATTGGAAAGACATTGAAAATCCAGACTAAGAATCTTTTTTTTACCTTCTGTGTAACATGAATCTGAATCTACTTTCAGCTGTTTAACTTGCCTCTTGGATATCTGAAAAGGACAACTCCTTAACAAGCTCACACCTCCCCTCCTGTACTCTCTTTCACTCATGTTCTGTTTGTCTCTCTCTTCTCTTCACACACACACACACACACTCTCTCTCTCTCTCTCTCTCTGCCTGTGGGGCTTGAACTAATTAGAATCTAATGGACCAAAAGTGACTTGTGCGCTTGAGGAAAATAAGAAAAACTAAGATGGCATTCATATGTAAACGCAACCATGCTAGTTTACACAGAAATAATACTGTGGCGTATCTTGCTGGTGCCACAATGGTCCTCCAAGAAGAAAAAAAAAGAGCCAGTCAGGGCTAAAAAGCATATTTAAATGCATGAGTTTTCCTTTTACAACTCTTATTAAGCAGCCGAGGCATAATCTTGGGCAATTGAATGTCCTAATATATACATCTATAATTTGTCAAGGAGTGTATTTTATTGCAGAGCCACAGAATGCTCTCTTTCGTGTTTGGAGTCCTTTTTCAGTTGCATTTTTAGCAGGTGTGTGTGTGTGCGCGTGTGTGTACAACCAATCATCATTATGCAATGATAAGAGACATGCCCCAACGACTCACTCGGGAATTAACCATGTCATGATTCCACACCCCCGATTCCAGCTCGCACTCTCGTTCTGCTCTTCTTTCCCTGTTTAGTAGAGCTAAATAACTGATGGCCATAATTTAGGTCCTCTAAAAGGCTCATTTCATAGAGGGCAGTCATTTCAAGACTGAGGAATGAATCTGAATGCAGGCCGCATTGTCGCAATATTCCTATTCTAGAAACGCAGCGCACGCACTGATAGATAGAAGCGCGGCGTTCATTTAAATGTACATTTTCAATGGCTCCATCCTGATGTTCCTATAAAATCGATAATCATATGACACTTGAATTACAGGAAAATGACACAGAGCAAACATAAACTGGATGTGAGTTACTGTAGACGAGATGCTGTTAGTGTCTGGTTTAATAAAATGCTACAAAAAAATGTAGTGGAAGAGCAAATTATGGTATGAGACATGCATGGAATGCATAATTGAAGACTATTAGATCTCTTTAGGATTAGGGATTGAAAAAAATCAATAATTAATGTATGTGTCCAAATGAAGTGTCTCCAGCCTACATGTGTTTGAAGGTGGGGGTGGGCTGAACACCATGCAGTCGTGCTTGCAGCAGACAGGGAATGAGACGCATCCATAGCTTTGAACACACACACATGTACGTTGTGTTTTCATGTTTTATGGGAACTTTCCATAGACTGGGATTTTTATACTGTACAAATGTTATTTATATCCCTCTACACTAACCCTACCCCTAAACCTATCTACAGAAAACTTTATGCAATTCAACATTTTCAAAAAACAGTATTCTTTATAGCTGAAAAAACATCATGTTTATAGAAGTTTTCCTCATTAAAAATGTTCCTCACAAGGACAAGGATTTTGGATATTGCTATCTTTGTGGGGACGTTTTATCCCCATAATGTAGGTTTACCGTGGACACACACACGTTTACTTAGCTATCTAAATGGGGACATTCCATAAACGTAATGGTTTTATACTGTATAAACTGTATATTCTATTGCCTTGCACTAAACCTAGCCATCACACAAAACTTTCTGCATTTTTACATTTGTAAAAATCCTTTAATTAATTTATTTTATACCAGATTTACAAATGAGGATGTACCTAAAGGAAGGTTTTTGGAGATTTTGTCAGGTTTTGGTCACTTCTGGGTATAAATTTGTCGCCAAACTTTAGTTAAGAAGGCACACACACACACTTTTGTTTGTTTATGACAAATTGGGGAACATAGTTGCTCAGTTAGTTAATTAATCCGAAGATATAAGGAAAGGAAAATGACTGAAAATAAAAAAAAACCCTGAAATGCTTTGTGCCATCAATTGAACTTTGACCTTACAGACTTTGTGAATGAGAGTAGGAGAAATGGAAATGAACAAAATGGTACTCAAACCACTCAATTAATGTTTACAAGGTTTTTCTGAGTAACATAAGCATAGCAAGAAATTTTAAGTAAGTTCAACACATTGTTGTACATTAAGT
The DNA here is from genome assembly GCA_038021265.1 of Cyprinella venusta. Lineage (NCBI taxonomy): Eukaryota > Metazoa > Chordata > Actinopteri > Cypriniformes > Leuciscidae > Cyprinella > Cyprinella venusta. The sequence goes on along the minus strand of CM075864.1, from coordinate 8,699,790 downwards.
AAAGTTAACAAAAAAATTCTTAGTAAGAACAATGTTAGGGTTTGGGCTAGTAGAATAAGTTGAAATGTAGCTACTATGCTTAGTAGTACTACGCTTACATTTTATGAGAAATGTTTGAGTTTCACGCTGATACCTCTGACTTTGATAAATTAAAGCTACACTGTGTAACTCTTTTAGTTTATTCTTAGGCAAAACACTTAGTTCTTTCAAAAATATATGTGCTCATTAATGTATATTTACTTCGTTCAAATAATAAAATATTCTCGTGAGTGTATAATATGCCATTGAAAATACATACGGGTAAGGGGTTCTAATGTCGGTCGCCATGTTTTCCCTCCATCTTGAAAGTACATTAGCCAAAGAGGGACATACCCGTTAATTCAAGCTTCGCCTTTCGCGTTTACGTTTGAGTTAACACTCATGGACGAGGTCGAACTGGAAGCCATGTTAATTTTGGGATAACCAAAACGAAATCGGAATTGAGAGGATCAGAAACTAATATTCACTGATGTCATATACTTTTTCCGCTAGATGGGGGTAAAAATCACACAGTCTAGCTTTAAATAAGAAATGTATGAGATCATATCTCTGACAATGATATCTCTGGCTTTGAGTAAATTAATGAGACATGTTTAAGTCCATATTGGAATAGTTTGATTAGAAATGTATGAGATCATATTGATCTCTTTTATAGAGGCTGTTATAGAGCAGATATATGGTACATTCTGATTAGTGACATGCAAAAGAGGAAGAGGATTCCAGAATGAGAAAAAAGGACAAGTTGGCAGAAATCCCAAACTGCCGACAGGAAGAGTGAAAAAGAGGAGGAGGTGTCATTTTGGGATTGTAGGATAAAGCACAGGTGCTAACTTAACAAGCCTGTTATTAGATGCGCACCTGCGCTAACACTGAGGGTGTGCGGTGTTTGAGGACGGCTAGTTTTTGTCGGGATGCTCTGTTCCAATCCAACCTGTTCTTTTTGGAAAAACAAGAGGGTCTGTGTATTCTCTGTTCAGGTGAGGCCTTGACAGGAGAAGAAAGATTCAGGAAGTCTGCTGATTGGAGGCACGTCCTCCGTGTTGACTCCTCGTGCCTCGCTTGATGGAAAAAAAGCCTTGGGAGCTTGTTTTTTTATGGACCCCCTGTTTGTGTGTCAGTCCCGGTTTCATTGTTCTCTTGCCCCAGCTGTTTCTACTCTGCTCGCAATTGATGTAATTTATTCTTCTGCTAATTTAACTGGCCTCAGCTGAGACCGGGAGACAGGCACAATAACAACAACAACAACAAAATAAAAGGCCCATCTGCACCAGCGCCAGCCCCCTTCTGTGTCAAGGTTGAAACCCATGCAAGAGCTCTGACAAATATAAGGAACTTTTCTCACTCATGATTTTGAAAGAGAATATTCCCACTCAGTAGTCAGGCAGATTGAAGGCATGAAGTTGATGGTGTATTGTAGCTCCCATCTGACATGCTGTCTTGTTTGTGAAAAAAGAGCAGACTGACTGCTTGACGTTCGCCTCTACTTACTCTATAGATGTCACATACCATGATGGACTCTTGTTTAGGGCTGCCCCCTAATAGTCGACTAAAAGTCGACAAGAAGAGGCTTAATGTCCTTGCACACTGAGAGCCCAACATATACTTTGCGCAATGCGGCGCTAGGTGCGACGCAAGGGTTTTTTGCTAGTTTCAGCCTGACGCAGTTATCATTTTCACGTTGTGCAACATTTTCACGTCCTTCAACCACTTTGTTTATTTAGCAAATGCATTTGCACCCAGCTGGTCTGAAAACGAGGTGAGTTCAGGCTAATTGTTTGCGCATTGCTATTTTGAGGCAACTGACATAGATTGTTCCATTGACCAACTGAAACCCAGTCTAAAATCAATGGTGCAATATTCTTTTTATTTAATGAGCGCGTTAGAAATATGCGCCTATAGGCGGGTACACAACTCGCATACACTTAGTCCCAAAGATGCGCGCTTTAACCTCACGCACGAGCATATCCGTTTCCGCGCTAGAGAAGCAATCAGTTTTTCCGCTTGGAAATTCCTTCAAGTAAATAGCGAATCCGCCATGGCGCGAGTGCAACTGGCTTCTAAAGGAATGGGAGATAGGAGATTGGATAGGACTGATTGGTTCATTGCATGTTATGACTAAAACACACCTGTTACTCTGTAAGAGAATAAGGACAATCCTTTTAGACCATGTGCCGGGTGCGCCGACCATTTTTCCAGAGATGTATAAAGTACTAGAAACCCGGACTTGAGTAAAAGTACAAGTGCTCTATCAAAAAATTGACTTGAGTAGAAGTTGAAGTGCTCTTTAAGCACCACACTTACTGTAAGTAGAAGTAGTAAAGTACAGGGCTCCAGACTAACTTTTTTTACTAGGAGCGCTGTTGCCCCTGACTGAAAATTTTAGGAGCGCAAGCGGAAAATTTAGGGGCACACCTTAAATCAGCTTGCAATGCAATTAATCAAATTTTCCCCAAAATAACTGTAATACTGACAAATTCTTTAAAAATAAATAGACTTAACATTATGATATGCTGTTTTATTTTAAGTTCACAGGGATCCAGACTCAAATTTGAGGGCAGCATGCACCACCTTAAATGAGAACTTGCACCGAGTTCTACAAAACAAAAAACAAAACAAAAAAACTGGTTGCACTGGGGCTGACAATAAATCACTAAGCTTAATTTAGGGTGTAGATGAAGTTAACTTTAGTTATTATCATTTATAATGTCTTAATATTAATTTAAAAAAAGTAGTGAAAACATGTATATTAAGGACTCAGAGTGAAAGCCAATACTATTTACAATGTTTTTTTTTTTTTTTTTTTTTTAAGTTTTTAAATAAGACATTAGCCTAAATCCATGGTGAATGTTGCTGATTTGTGGACTGAAAGCCTTCTATGAGTGTTTCTCCTGGTTTCCACGTCAGCACTGTTTGGTCTGATATGGTTTATAACAGAAATCTGCGCCGAATCGGAGTGTTTCTCACTGGATCTCGTAGTGATGATGTTATTAATTCTGACGCGAATTCGATGGATTTCTCCACTGGATCTCCTTGTAACAGTGTCGCGTGAGCGACATCGGCCCGCGACTGGCAAGTTCGGGGCTTTATTCCTGTCAGTGGTTCGGGGCGCTCCATAATAACGGCTATGCGCTTCTCTATCTATTATTGGTCCAACCTAATAAATACGCCAACGGTCCGTGATAGCCTATATGTGAGTTGCGTATTTTAGTTCCACTTTCATTTTGTTTGTATTCGCTGCTAGGTAACGAGTCGATAGATTGCTTATTGCTCAGACGCACATAGCAGGTTGTGATACTTCCCACAGATGTTTACGCGTGCCATTCTGTCACGGATTCATTGACGCGCCCCTTCCACGCTTACCATGCGTTTAACGTGTGGCAAATTTACTGGTCGCACATGCGCACACTCTGAAATTTTGGTCGCAAAATGCGCCCATTTGGTCGCAGTCTGGAGCCCTGAAGTATTCAACATTTTTTGTACTTAAGTATTGCAAGTAGTTTATTTTAAAATTCACTACTTAAGTACTAAAAGTAAAAGTACAAGTATTGTGTCATGTAATTATTAAAGAAAGCAGTCAAAAGTTTGAACTAGCAATCAAAGAAGGCGTTTTGGCGGGATACAAATTTGCTTTGGCAGCCGCCAAAAAAATGTCATTGCAGGACAACCCCTGCATTAGTTGTCAATGTGTGTGTCAATCAATAACATTACCCTATACAACTGGCGTGTGATTTAGGCAGCATGAAAGCCAACTTGCAACAAATGATTCGTAAAATTTTTATAATTGTAACGAGTAACTAGCAGAACATTAAAAAAATATCGAAGTAAACGTATTAAATTCATTGAAAATATCTACTGAAGTAAAAGTAGAAGTATGAGAAAAAAAAAAACAATACTCTAGTAGAGTACAGATACAGCATTTTAGTACTTAAGTACAGTACTTAAGTAGTTCTACTTTGTTACTATACAGCTCTGTATTTTTCCCATCGTTAAACTAGTGGATTCGTAAACCTTGAATCGCTTGGGATAGACCCGCAGCTCCTTGATAGGGAGGCGGATCTCTCCTTCGTCTCTGTGCAATCTCAGGATTGTATGGACCCAATTTTTACTCTTTCTTTTTCTCTTTTTAAGAAGAGAGAGGACAACAAAATCATCCTCACTGCTTGAAGACTCCATTTTGTATTGTTTTGCGAATTTTTTCCGCAACAGATTAATTAATCGGACTCGATGAGCAAGGTTTCTGTGCATGACGAATTTTTAAGAATAGAAAAATTTAGTACAAAAATGAAAATTTCCTACTCTGTGTGCAAGTCAAACAAAATTGTATTAGTTGGTTAGTCGCAGAGAGAGAGAAAGAGAGAGAAAACTCCACTGGAATTGGCGAAATCACGCGGTCTGTGAGGGACAGATTGTTAATGGTGGGGGTCATTGTGGTAACAGTATGTAGACTTTACATGGCGGCTCGCTCTAATGTCAACTTAGATACATATGGGCAATTAAGGTATTTTATCCAAGTGTTTGTGCAGAGGGTGGAAGCTGAAGTATTGTATAGTAGAGTACTGTATAAGTTATTGGATTTTTTTTCTGATAACAGCAGAAACAACTTAAAATACTCTGTCTTTCATGGTAATGCAGAGTAATACATAATTTAAAACTGTAAAGGGTCTACTTTTATTTGAATAAACAATAAAACGTTGTACTTTTGTGAAATGAAAACCATTCTCATTCTCTGTGAACTGGTGTGCATCACAAAACCTAACTGAAACTTAGAAATATGTACATAGAAAGCTTGAAATGTCTTTTAAACAAACCAATTTTAATCAAAAACAAATACGTTTCTCTATACGATTACGACAAATACGATTTTATATGTTTCTCTCTAAGGGCACGTCCACTAAAGGCTACTTTGAAGATGGCGAGTCAGCATCGACAACTGTTAACTCATTGTGGTATAGTATTCCCCGCAGTATATATTTAAGTATATTTAAGTTATATTTATTTAAATTAATATAATTGTGCGATTAGATGACTAATGGCTTAAATGTACGACTATTAGTCGACTAGAAAAATATTTAGTCTGGGGCAGCCCTACTCCTGCAAATAGTTTGTATTCACATTTGCCAAGTGTGCTTATAATTCTTGAATTGTGGCTTATTTTTTTCAAAAATAAAAAAAGCATGGTTGCTTTTTTGGGCTTAATTAAAAAAAAATATGGTTGTTTGTTAGGAAAATTTGACAAGAAACTTCTTCTTCCTCTTCTTTTTTTTACATTTATATTTTCTCCATTACATTGATTGACACAGTCACCTTTATAATAGCCAATCAGTTTTATAATTAAAGTGCTGTAGCGTAATTCGTCCTCTCTCCTCTCATCTTGGAGAAAAAATTGCATTCAACATGCAGGCATGTGACATTGTAATCCAAGCGATGATAGTTACGAGACTTAAATTGACGCATGTACCTGTACATTTTCACAAACAATGCCACCAACAGAGATACGTATACATGAGGGAGAGGAAACATGGGGGATGATGGACGTTGCAGGGGAGGTGAGGGACCTAATTTAATAATATATATATATATATATATATATATATATATATATATATATATATCATATATTAATCATATTGAGCTTATTCCTGGCTTCTTTTTAAGCGGTGGTTGCTTATTTGTCTAATGAGAGTTGGATACAGAATGTTAATACAAACTATGCTGTTATTAAATGAGTTCAACTTTTGGAAGAGATAGTTTCTCTTTTTCTGTATTTAATTAAGCAATTAATCTCATTACAACACCTAATGCTTTGTTTTTCCAAGGCAAGTTTGGTGGATTTATATTTAGACTAGTTACAGACTGAGGGAAGCATTGCACCATTTAAGTTGGTCTGCCAATCACCATGAAGAAGTTGGAAAACCAGATTTTTAGATATAGCTGTGAAGTTGCTAAGGTGTTGTGGGTGGTTGCCATGGCATTGTTATGCAGTTGCTAAGATATTTGATTGTTTTGAACATGTTGCTATGCAGTGTCTCAGTTGTTCAGAGTTGCCAGGAATTTGCTATCACGTTTCGCTATGCAGCTCACTGGGTTGATCAGAGTGTTATTAGCATGTCACAGTGCAGTTGCTAGGGTGATGTGTGAGTTTTCTAGTTGTGGGTAGTTCCTAGCAACAGTTTGCTAAATATGAGCGCATTGCTGAGCAGTCGCTAAAATATTTTGAGTAGAGCCCGACCGATAAAGGATTTTGAAGGCTGATACCGATACAAATATTTTTTGGTTTTAAAATCCAATATTCCAATATATCGGCCGATATATATATATTTTTTTTCAGAAACACGCAACAAAACATTAACAGATTTCCCTAACATTAGTTATTTGTAGTTATTAATGAGTTTTAACTAAAATAATATGATAATGCATTTTAAAAAGAAACTTGTTTCTTTTATTTTCACAACAGAACAGACTGATGATATATGGCGTTAGCTAGCTTTGTGGTTAGCTAGTCTAGGATGAGCCATAATTTAGCAATGGTGAACGTCATACTGCAAATTGTAAAACATAGATTTTCAATATAACAGGCCAAGGAGAGATGATACGTCTCATTGCTATAACTGTCACGCTATTAAAGAAATACTTCAGTCACATTGTCAAAAGTTTAAAAGACAGTCAGTCAACTACACTGTAACAACGTAACTATTACTAGCTAATTCCGCTTCACTCTCGGCTTATTTAACCGCAGCAAAACTGGACATGATAGTCACAAATTTTGTCATGCTTATTTGAGTTAAGAGAACTAATGGATATGTTTTTGTAATTGTTATTCAAGCAATGTATGTATCCTGACCAACTCAACGAGTGTTGCCAACAGGGACGGTGTAAAGTGCCCTCTGGTGGACAAACTATACAACTCCAACAGTCATGACATGGTTCAAGTGTGTTTCGTCCGTTTTTATTTTATTTTTGAAATATTCATTTATCGGCCATTATAACTGCAGACACCGATAGTTTGGAAAATGCCTAATATCGGTTGATAATATCGGCTTGCCGATAATATTGGCTCGCCGATATATCGGTCTGGCTCTACACTGATAAAAATGATTTTGTGGTGAAGTAAATACTACAGAAAAAAACAATGTAATTTACATGAAAAAATGTAGTTCAGGCAAGAATTTTAAAAAATAAGTAAATTCTATAGTAGAACTCAATTCAGTCGTGTAGAAATGAAAGCGTAAATATCAACATTATAAAATTAAGTAAAATTTTTCTGATACTGGTGTTCCCATCATGCACTGGGCCATGAATAATTAATGAGGTTGATTTTTCACCGTTTTCCAGCTGTATTTACACTATTTTATCATTGCTTTTGTTGTTAGGATTAGTAATTTGCCATTTTGTGACATTTGGAGTTCATTTTCTACTTAAAATGACACATTCAAACACAAAAACGATCTATCAAAAGTTACCGTCATTGTATATTGTCTATCAAGTATTGAGGTCTGCATTCACACACGTTATATCAAATGTGAAGACATGATGAGACACACTGCAAGTATTGATTACTTAAACAGTGTGGTCTAATTCAATGTTATATTGATTGAGTGAAATGTTGTACTAAGAAAAATTCAATTAAACCGAATAGATATTACTTAATCTTTAATTAGCTAAATAAAAATTACTTAATTTCTTATTGTTACTTTCACTTAACTTAGTTAAGTATAGTTACTTAATTATATGTGTGAAATTTACTCAAAAAATATCAGTGCAAAAAACTTGCCTTGAAAAAATTAAGTAAATTTTACTTATTGTTTTTTACAGTGTAATTTTGAGTATTTTGAACCAATCGCTACCAGGTCGCTAAGTGTTTTTGTCGCACAGCTGTACATTATTATTTGTAGAATGTTGCTTCGCAGTTTCTAGGGTGTTGTGGGTGGTTGCCAGGGCGTTGCTATGTGGTCACTAAGGTAGAATGTTGCTGTGAGTTTGTAGGTGGTCGCCTGAACATTGAAATGCAGTTCCTAATGTGGCAGAATATTTCTAACATGTTACCTTTATAAGTGCTTTTGCCTGTTTTATTATCCATTGGAAAAACACATTAGTCAGATCTAGGGCTGTCAAACGATTAATCGCGATTAATAAAAGTTTGTGTTTACATAATATATGTGGGTGCACTGTGTATAATTATTTTGTATATATAAATACACACACATGCATGTATATTTAAAAAAAAATCTTTATATATAAAATATTTATATTTATATATAACATAAATTATATATAAATTTATATACAGTATAAACTTGAAAATATTTCTTAAATATATACAAGTATGTGTGTGTATTTATAAAAATAATTATACACAGTGCACCCACATATATTATGTAAACTAGGGCTGCACGATTATGACAAAAATCATAATTGTCGATTATTGCCTTGAAATTATAATTGTGATTATTAATTACGATTATCACAATTTACACTGAATGATGTTTTGAACAGCTTTATGCCATTGTTCGAAGTGACTGCATGCAAATTTTTATATCAAAATAAAACGTCTGAAAACTCCTAAAAAGCTTTCAATGCTTTTCTATCGTTTAAAGTAACACCAAGTAACTTTTCCTCTTCAGTCGCCCTACTGGTTGGAAACGAAATTGTCCATTGCCGCTGTCGTAAATAATTTAGGAAAAACCCTTAAGATAAGCTGTAAAAAAAACCCAAACATTTTAAGCACACAGAATAATGTAAGTGGACTTTTTATAATTGTGCCTTTGAACGATTACATAATTGTGGGCTCCATAATTGTAATTGCGATTACAAATTTGATCAATTGTGCAGCCCTAATGTAAACAGAAACTTTTACAGTATTTTGGATGCGATTAATCGCGATTAATCGTTTGACAGCCCTAGTCAGATCATCAATAAATTTAATATTGTATTAAATTTAATGTTGTACCTCATATTGTATCATTCATGTCTGGAATGAGTTACACACTAAAGTTTTATTCTTGGGGTAAGTGGTCTGTTTAAATCAGTTTTAAAATCTCGATAACCAAACTAATTTCAACGAATCTGAAATCTTATCACCTGCTAAGATTCTAACTCGGTGTTGTAATTGCAGTGGTCTCCATTATTATAAACCGCTTTGTCAGTGCATTTACTGGTAGTTCAATTAGAGAACCTGATGGTACTTACTTATTATGCAAAATGGTCAGGAAGGCACTGGCTCAATCTGTTTAAAATCAGCCCCACATTATTCATCCAGCACTACAAAGCATCGAGTCCCCAAAGCGCTGCAGTTAATTGTTCTTCCCGTCCCTGTCTCTCAACCCAATCAATTGGTGTATTGTTACGAACACAAGCACGCTGTTTTAATACTCAACACGAATGTTATTTACTGCATTCGTTTGGCTTGAATTGTCATTTCTGAGAGTCGTGGGATATCTTTTCATGCCAATATATTTTGCAAATCAATATCTTGTCATGTTTAACAATGGTTGCGTGACACCCTATTGTAAAGCTCGTCTGAAAATAGAATGGCCTGCGCTGTGTTTGTGGACGTCTTTGCTGGAGATTGATTCTGAAGACACATCAGGGCTATCAGCGCGGAGATTATGTGGCCTTACATCCTCTTATCATGTGCCATTCCCAGCCATCGTCTCATAATCTCCGTTTTGCTGTTTTCTGTCACGGTTATCTGCACTCTCCCTCCTTTTCTGTGTCATAATGTTAATAATTAAAGCAAATCTCCTGATTTTTCTGAAGTTGGAGTGTCTAAAAATACACCATCCCACGTGTGCAATTACAACCAAGCATGATATCGTTCTAGAACGGAGTGTTCTGATCAAAACCTTAGCGGAAACACTACTAATTACCATTTCAGAACAATTAATGCCACCTTTAACCTGACGGTGATAAGCGCATCTTAAACCGCATATTCTGTAGTTGTGGATGTTGGGGTTTTTTTTTGTAAAAGCGCAATGACTTATGGTTGTTTTTTTCTACTCGAACACCTGCTAGGCTTCAGTAGGCTCAGCGCGGCTACATTTTCTGATAGATTACTCACCTGATTCCTCTAATGTGTCAGTGCGTAACCAACACATGACATCTCATACATCCAAGCATTATAATCGTTTAACAGTAAAAAGAATTATGATGAATCGAGAGCGGGAGAAAGAAAGAGACGGAGATGGATATGAATAGGGAAAGCTTTCTCAAATCTCCTGTATTTGTTCACCCCATGAAAACAAAGAAGGAGTGTGTTTCAAGGACAAGGTTTAGAGACGTCTGCACTATTGATTTGCTAACAAGGCTCCATTCAGCGGCACTTCCGTATTCATCTCCCGGCCTGACAGACAATAGTGCACATTGGACTATTTACAATAAAACCCAAACCCAATGTTCTCCTGCCGTGGAGCAAGTCTTGCCTTGCGAGAAAGAGAGCGAAATCGAGGGAGAAAGAGAAAGGGCAGAAGCTTCATATCGTATCGCTGACCCATATTTGAATATGTATGTGCGGGAGTGTTTGATAATGGGAGGCTGCAAATGTGTGTTTATGCGAATATTTGTGCGCGAATCTCTGGCAACCTCCCTCCCCTGCGCTGCCCCGTAAGGATCTCATTTCCGTTGGCCATAAAACATTAAGTTGTTAAATTTCTTTATGCGCCTTGCTCCCCTCGCACCGAAGGGCTCTGAGCGTGTCTGAAATTGAGTGATTGCCTGCAGCCTTTGGATTGCTTAACCCCTACTGTCACACAAACCTCTGTGGACTTATATTTTTAGGACTTTTTTCCCCCTCCACTCCACCCCCCAGTTTCTTTTTCTCTCTCTTCCTCTTTAGTCTCTCCATTTGCCTAATTCTCTAGCCTCAAGTGCCTCTGTGTTCTTTTTTTTGTACTTTCTTCCTTTATCTTTTTTGCTTTCTTTCTCAGTTTCCTTCCCCCTACACTGCAACAGTAATGTTTGCAATTAATATTTTCCGTTAAAAATATCTAAACATCCTTTAAAGAAGATACATTTACTTGATACATTACGTTTTAAGATAATTTATTTTGGATTAAGTTTTTTTTTTCTTTGTCTCTTTTCCCACTGGTAATTTCTTTTTCTTCTTTTGAGCATACATCACAATTTTGAGGGGGGGGGGGGGGGGGGAAGTGTTTTTCTAGACAATACAGCCACATCAGTGCTTTCTGTCTTCACTAAAAAACAATATTTTCAAGATTTGTTATCAAAACATTTTTTCTTTTGTCAAATCAACTTAAACAATTAATTTAGTTCAGATAACTTATTATTTTGAGTTTCTGATGATTAAATCAATCTCCTTCATTGTATTAACTCTCTTTTTCCAGTTCAATCAACTTAAAATTTTAAGGCAACCAGGTTACTTATTTTTTTAAGTGAAACCAACAATATTTTTTTTACAGTGTAGGTGTAGTTGATGTAGATGTAAGAGAAACGTCTTGATATGGGTAATATTAAAATGAAATGGATCCCTAAAAGGTTGTTGTGAAAATTAAATGCATTTAGTCTAATGGGATTGTGTCATACCAAAGCTCCAACATATAACTTATTGAGGACTGCTTGCCTGCTATATCAATAATTATGAAGAGTTTGGTACCAAAACGCGATAAACGGCATTTTTAAAAAAAATGAGTTACTGCAAAAATCGGACTTTTCAATACCGACCAGATACAAAACAATGTTTAGTTTGACGTAAAATGCGATATCCGCCGTGTTATTATGTAATGTTTTCTCCCTTTCTTTCCAAACCGCGACAAACGCCAGTCTCCCTATTCTGCAAAATGCAACATATCCGCTTAACCGATCACAACGCACCATTCACGTAATGTAAACAGTAACGGAAATGCCGGCTGTTGCTTGTTCTCACGCGACAGCATCAAACTTCTGTCACGCTGGCACACTGACCCCAGAGATCTTTTGAAAAACTTTCAGTTGTTTTATTCAAAGTCAACGAAAACCGAGCTGGACCAAGCCATTTTACAGCTGATCGCCGTCAAAAAAAGCTCAGCGGCGACATCCCAAGGTTGACAATAGCGATATGCAGAAGTAACGTTAGATCATGCTTAATAAATCATAATTCATGATGATGTGCTCATCTTAGTTAATGTTTTAATTAAAGTGTTTTTCATCCATGAAGTCATGAATGAAAAACGTTGAACTGTTAAAAAAAATGTTGTTAGTTCCTGATGAAAATAATGAATGAATGAATGCATAATTCATGCATGATTCACTTTATCCGTGAATTCATGATAATTCATGACCTGTACCCTTAAAGTGTTACAGAATATTGTTAAATTAAAGCAATGGATTTATAGGATTACACAAGAAATTCAATGTGTATAAAAGTTTTTTTGATTAATTGCATTTTGAAAAAAATAAGTTAATGGATTTATTGCATTTTGGGGAAAAAATAATCTGTTTTTATAATAAATCTTTGAAAATCAAAACATGGATTTAATTTTTATTGATATTATAACCTACAAATGCTATGTGAAAATTTGAAACTGAAAATAGTGTTTTTCATCTTCCCATTTTCTTGCTAAAGAAAACACAGTTTTACTCAAATTCATCAAAATGGATTTATAGCGTTTTGGAACCAAACTCTTCATATGATGATCATCAGAGGACAGTTACTAGATAGAATTTGATGAATTATGTTGAGAAATTAACACTTGAAGGCAATGAATCCCTGGTAAAACTTGAGATGGTGTGTGTGTGTGCAGTGCTCCGTTCATCTTTAGTATGCCATACTTTTGCCCAGATTTTGAAGCCCCAAAAAAGCACATCCATCCATCATAAAAGCAATCCATACGGCTCCAGGTGGTTAATAAAGGCTGTCTGAAGCAATGGATTTTTTTTATTTTTAAAGAAAAATATCAATATTTAAAACTTTATGACCTATAATCACTGGGTTCCCGTAATGGCCATCCATGCATTAACTAGAGATTTGAGTTCCGGCTGTATGGATAACTTTTTTTGATGGATGGATGTGCTCTTTTGGGCTTTTTTGGGGCTTTTTCCACTTTGATGCCAAAGAGAATTGTTGATGCCCCACTCACTTACACAATCTCATTCTCACCTGCTCGCAAACACATTCTTTACGAGTGTGTGGGTGAGAGGGCTGGATGACAGTGATGTGTGACCTGTAGCTGTAGGGCAATCTCTTCTCTGATGGAGGAACTCATTTCCCTGTGTATGATCATTACAAGGGGGGACAAAATGAAGGGATCACCTCTCGCCTCTTTTTTTTTTCTCCTCTTATCTACTGCTTCTGCAAACCTGCTGGCTTCTCCTTCAGTCTTTCAGCCTTTACTACCCACTCAGAAGTGCCAAATTGATAATTGCAGTAAGATTTGATCTGACATTTTCCACCATGATTTTGACCATGATTTATGCACACATTATGAAGATCAGTGTAGGGCTTTTTACTTAGAAAATAATATATTTTATCACTCATTGATTGTTACTCCTTTCAAAAATAATATTATTACTTATTACCTGGCGACAGTAATTTGTTATAGTACTCATAATATTACCTTATTAGGGTTACACCCTAACGAATTTGTAATTGCATATTTTCTCCTCAAAATTCATTTTGTGAATGTTAGGGTGTATATATATATATATATATATATATATATGTATGTATGTATGTATGTATGTATGTATGTATATACCCAAATGTGACCCTGGACCAAAGAGCCAGTAACAAGGGTCAATTTTTATCAGTTGAGATTTATACACCATATGCAAGCGGAATGAATAAGCTTTTCCATTGATGTATGGTTTGTTAGGATAGGACAATATTTGGCCAAGATACAACTGTTTGAAAATCTGGAATCTGAGGGTGCAAAAAAATCGAATTATGGAGAAAATCGCAGTTGAAGTTGTCCATTTATGTTCCCAATTTTGCGGCATCCACTCAATAATATTTTTATTATATATTTACGGTAGGAAATTTACAAAATATCTTCATGGAACATAATCTTTACTTAATATCCTAATGATTTTTAGCATTAAAAAAAAAAACAAAACAAAAAACAATAATTTTGATCCATACAAATGCCACAAATGCTACTTGTGACTAGTTTTGTGGTCTAGGGTCACATGTCACTCATATTTATGTATTCATAACCTGCCTGTCTCTTCCGATGACAAAGTTCCACTACATTTCTGCGGTAGTTTTCATTCATAATAACATAGAGAAACATTTCTACACATGCCTAGCTTATTCTAAAAGACTACAACCCACATTGTCACAGTGGGACTCTTACCCCTTTTCCATCGAAAAAAGAACTGGTTCAGAACTGGTGCTGGTTCAAAGTTGGTTCGGAGCTGGTTCAACTTGCGAACCCATTCAGAACCTGTTTGCTTTTCCACTGACTAGAGCGCCTAGGGAACGACGTCGTTACGTCACTGTGTACGTCGCTTGCAAGTACATTGTTTTGGGATTATCTCTAACTCGTGTACCAAGAAAACTTTAAAAACAATTGAAATATGTAAGTCTTTTAATCTTTTCGTTTGATATGTAATCTTTTCTGATAAGTTATGTACCCCTGTCTTGTGTCTTTTGTCTTTCCATTTATTTGTTCTATATCGTGACTGTTTTCTTCTTTGCTTATGTTTAAAAATAAATAAATAAATAAAACGCTTGCGTGTTTCTGCAGTTTCTCCTGGCTTTGCGATGGTCAGAAAATATGTTTAAAAGAACCGAGAAGAACGCATCTAAACCCGCCCCGTAAACATGACGTGTTAAAAGAACGGTTCTAGTCCAGCAAAGAGTTGGTGCCGCTTTGGAACCAGTTTCCGCGGCCGCGAACCGGTTCTTTGGCTGTCGAAACACAAAGAACTGGTTCGCGCGCAGGCACCGGCTCCGAACCGGCTCTCAAAATGCTTTGGTGGAAAAGGGGCTACTGAGACCAGAGAATTTTATTGTTGTTACACTGGACTACATACACTTTTTATACAAACATAACACATATTTGTTTTGCGCAATATTATAACACCAGTTAACACCAGATATTTGTGTGTTTTGTGTATTTTCGCATCATCATTTGACCAACAAAAACATTAGATCACTATCTGAAGTAATTACAAACACTCAATGGAAGGTTACAGTGAGTTTTGAGTAGAAGTGTAGTAGGGGTGGGGAAAAAAAACGATTCTTCGATGCATCGCGATGCGGACGTGGACGATCCTGAAACGATTCACAAATATCCAAAAATCGATTTTCCAAAAAAAAAAACAATTTTTTTGATATATATTTATAATAACGTAATATTGACGGAACGCGAAAGACTGAAGTACGGTGACCGGACCGTCTGGTCTGAGGCGCGCACATAACAGAGACACGATGGCGCGCGAGATCCAAACACCCTCGGTTAAAAGCTGACGTGTGGAAATATTTTGGCTTCTGAAGTTGAAGGGGGAAAGGAACTGGGCAAGAGCCACGCTAGTTGTAAGCTTTGTAGAGTAAAACCAACGACGGAAACACGACAGATATGAGAAGCCTTATGACACGTTTCCAGCCAGAGGAGGAAAAACACTCGGCTGTACCAGTCGTTATAATATTAATTTACTACAAGTAAGTTAAAGTTATGCGCCTAGTTCAGGGACACGTTTATTTTCCTGTTGGTTCTTTGGAATGTTAATAAAATATATTGTACGTTAATTTTTTATGAGTCATTACTTTGTACGTTTAAAGGAAAGTATTTATAGTCACACACACACAAAAGATTCAGATAATCGATTTGTAACATTATACATGTCTTCACTGTAACTTTTGATCAACTTAATTTAATTTATCCTTGATGAATAAAAGTATATTTTTCTTTTTTCTTTCTCCCAAAAATTAAATAAAAATTCTTAATGACTCCAAACTTTTGAACGGTGTTGTTTAATGTTACAAAAGCTTTCTATTTCATATAAATGCTGTTCTTTTGAATTTCTGGATGATTCTCTGAATTGGGTGCCCTTCAAGCCCCCCAAAATTGCTTCAAAGATTTTCAATAGAAGGAAATCACAAAATGCATTTTAATGTCTTTATAATGCAACACAATTGCTTAAAAAATTATTTAAAGATAATAGTTTGCCTAAGTAGTAGACAAAAAGCATGTTTGCATGTCTTCACTAGTAACCATCATTACATTTTCATTGAATATCAAACAAATAAAAAGTGCAATTAATACCAAAATGTTGCTGCTGCTAATATAATCATGTTGGTCTAGTGTATTTTTGTTTACTGTTGTGAAATGGAAAATCAATAATCGCTAATCGAGAATCGTTAATAATCGAAAATCGACTGTAATCGAATCGGGACTTCAATAATCGTAATCGAATCGAATCGGGAAATCGGACAGATTAACCACCCCTAAAGTGTAGTATTAATGTCATAAATTGTCCTGACTAGCTTGATGCTACTCATTTGTTACTATGGTTTGTGAATAATTACTCATCACCTGTTCATCATTTAGTTCAACAAGTGCCTCCTTTTCATTCAGTTGTTGTCTAGTATTGTTCAAGTGTGTATGGAATCCACTGTTATGCTGCCTCCCCGCAATAGGATAACCTGGGTTTGTTTTATTAAAGAATCTTTTGTTTTTGGGAAACCTGTTTGAAAGTAGGCGGTAGGGCTAAATAGATCTGTGTCTGCATTGCTGTAGTAAGCAATTTGGTTCCTTTTCATTATTTGGCTCAGTGGGAACATGCACAGGTTGAACAGGAGTGGCGCAACAATTGGGCCTTGAGGGACTCCGCATGTCATGGATGTCCATTCAGACTTATGGTCACCTATACTCACTTAATAACTTTAGACATTCTTCTAACTATTAGTAACTTTGCAGCTACATGTCAACTATCTGTCATTAGAGTATAAGTAGAATATCTGCGTAATATCTGCTAAAACTTTATTCTGATGCTCCCCCAACAGACATTCAACTGACTGTAAGTAACTTGGCAACTACAAGTCAACTTATTCTCCTAACCCTAACTCGAACCCTAACACCTAACACTAACCGAACAGTCTACTGGCAGTCTACTACAACCTACATATTCTCTAATGACGGTTAGTTGACATGTAGTTGAAAAGTTACTTCTAGTTAGTAGAATGTTTAAAGTGGATTATCGCAACCATAACCACTTCTATTGTCTTTGAATTGATATTTCTGAATGTACTGACAAGCATTTGTGGTAAACTAAAATACAATTTAATGCAATTTCTATGAAAAACTTGTATGTCTTGTATTTAAATATATTTTTAATTAGACATTTGTAATGATGAAGTTGCAGTTTGTTACAATTAAAATATGTAGACTTTAAATGATATCGGATAACTCTAAGTTAAAATTGAAATCAAGTACTTTACATGTGTTTATGTTAGTCAACACATCAAAACAAGTGTACTTTAAAGCAATGACAAAAAATAATGATTTAAAGAATAATGACACGTTTAAATTGCTTTTTAAAAGTGTATTTAAATGTGTTGAACGTCATGAAAGAATGCATTTAAGTGGCCTTTTATTTCATTAATATTATATTAACTGCAAGTACATTTTTTAATCTACTATTGAGATTAAAAGTACACTGCAAAGGGCACATTCAACACATTTAAACGGTAGTCTTTTTCACAAGAGTTCACCAATAAGTAACTGCTTATCAACCACCCAGGGCTGTGTTTCCCAAAAGTATCGTAAGCTTAAGTTGATCGTAGAACAGTTGTCACCAATGGTCTCTAAAATCATCTTAGGCTTACTATGCTTTTGGGAAATGCAGCCCCAAACAGCATAGCATCAATCATAGCCAAACACTAAATAAAGGAGACTTGACATGACTAAAAACTCTCAGGCAGTCCTATAGCAACCACCTAGCAATGCCTAGCGACCACCCACAAGATCCTGGTAATGTGACAACAAGTTTTGCACCACTCACATAATCTTAAAGTAATGTATTTCTTTTCTTATTTTTGTATTAAAAATACTTTGTGTTTCCCAATAAATCAAAATTTTACCAACAAATGTCCTTTTGTAAATCCTCCAGTGATCACTTCATTTACGTAGTTCAGTTCATTGGACCTGAATGTAGCCCTGTCGGACTCAAAACAGAACGATGTGGCCTCTGTTTGTGTGTGTTGACCTTACAACACAGCTGACTGAGTTTACAGCCAGGGAGTGTGTTGGTGTGTCATGTGTCTCCATCTTTCGGGATATCAGAGATGCAGTCATAGCATCATTGGGAATATGCAATTTTGAGAGTATGAAGTGGGAAAGGGCTTGCCGGTGATGTGATGAGGGGACACCCCGCTGTTTACGCACACACACTCACGTTAGGGAGTCTCCTGCTGCCGAACGCTGATGAAAAAGTAATGTAGTGTGTCTGAAAGTTTCTTGTCGTCTTTTACCCAGCACCCCGTTCTCCCTAAGGAAATTGATATCTGAGAGAATAGAGAAAGAAAGATAGAGGGGAAATGTGTGTGAAAGTGAAAAAAAAGAGTGATTTCGTCTGGTAGGACATTGTGACTTTTGGTGCGTTCAAGTAATGTTAGAGTTGAATGCACTTGAAACGTCACCTCAATATCACAGTTACGAGTGTATTCTCTTTACCCAGGATTTTCTTTACGGATTGTCTATTTACAAATAGCCTAGTCAAGTCAAGTCAAGTATATTTATATAGCGCTTTTCACAATATAGATTGCATCAAAGCAGCTTCACAGTTAGCCTAGCTAACGCCAGACCCAATTCTCATTGAGACTTGGGTCTGAGAACAACATGTTCTCATATTTGAGGCATGGTTTACGAATGCCCAGCGCTGTTTATTGGGTGCTAAGAATGTCTATCAAATGCGCCTGTACGTGGCTCATAGCCAATCGTTTGAATTAGAAAAACACAAGTATTAAGTACAGTTTAACATAGATGTTGAAGTTATTTGCATTGGAAATTGTTTGCGCTTGTACTTCAAGTTTAAAAATTTAATTTAATGACTAAAGTGTCAACAACTTTAATCGGAATATTGAAAAGCAACACTACTTAGTTGCACTGTGACAACCACAGTAGGTAGTCTACAGGCATAATGACAATATGATATTAATAAATACCACTTACCATTTATAAGTTAAATGGACTTCGTCGATGATGATGCCTAGCAGGTTGGTACTATACAACTCCGTGGCTAACATGTCTTGCCACTTTGCGCTCATCCAGGGTTCGGGACTGCCGAACAGAAGTTGGTATCGATAATTTTTTATCGCATTTTCTTTCTCGGGACACAGCTGTGCGGGAGATATTCCAAGGTTGACCGCCTCCTGTACCTGGTCCTCCATTAGGGCGATTAATGGCGAGACAACAATAACGACTGGGGTCTCATGAAGTTTAACCCCCTGGGGTCTGAGGTGTGTTTGGGGCCCTTGAGAAGTTTTGACATGCCCTGACATTTTTGCTTATTTAAGCTACTTACAACATACCATTGGCCAACATATAATTATGCTATATTCAGCACAAACACTGCTACAATAATACATGAGCAAAATAGATGTACATGTTTGCATTTTATAGAAAAAAAATATTATGCGTGGTAAGTTAGTTTTAGGAAAAAAATTGTCACTGCAATAAGGCCATTTAACAAATACTGAACAGTTGTTCACAAGACTTTTGACTCACTATTCTTGTAGGCTAGAATTTTTACTACAAAATGATGTGAAAATCATTCTGACCACACTTTCACAAACCACAATATAACAATTTAAATATTGCAAGTCAGTTTTTGTGTCAGCACTGCTGTATGCGTGGGAGTGTCAATGGCCATGAATATTAAGTGAGATTTACACCAGGGGAGACAAAAGACACTCCCCCAGCGGCTAATGGCCCATCAAGCTGCTGTGAGGCAGCCTGAACTAAGAATGAGAGGAGATTCAAAGGTTATGTTTTCTGTTTTATTGTAATTCCTCCATGTGGAGGAACTAAATATTGTGCCTCACAAGACCAGAGTGCTACATACATAAACATAGTACAGGTGAAAAGTTTGGACACATTCCTATTTTTAATATTTAAAAAAATAATAATAATAATAAATTAAGAGTAACACAGTCACACATCTTTATGCCACTCTTGAAAACAGTTCCTTTTCAACTGAAGACATAAGTGAACATCACATGCCTGGCATTTCCATGGTGTTAATTGCGTTTTACCACGCACTGCTTTGCAATGAACACATGTCCGGCGACCAAGTGTGGCAACATTCCTTTCATCTGATGTCAGCTCAGCTCCTGGAACTGGTACATGGTCACTATTGGTCCGTTTTGGTGCAGTTTTCTGTGACACACCACAGAGCTCTGTGATCAGTTACTCCATAAACTCTTTATGTGACATGTTACCATGTAGCTCTTTGTGCACAATGAAAGAGTTGGTGGAAACAATGCCCAAGAAGTGTAGAAAAATCTTTCTGTACCACTTCATTGTTTTGTGTTGTGCAGTGTAGTACTGTAACAGCTGATCAGACAGGTCAACACCGCCCATGTTCTGATTGTATGCAGTCACAGGTGCAGGACATGGAAATGTCTTTGTCCTCCATGTATCTTGTGTTTTCACCCTCCTCTGCACAGTGTCTCCCGTATAAGCAGGATGGATGGTAGAACAGACAGATACCTCTCGAGTGTCCATCCACTTCACAAAAACAAGAGGTCCATCCCGAATCCACCTGATGGATCCTCTCCTCTGGCAGATTTTTTAGAGAGTGAATTAGCTGCATTCTTAGGGCAGTCCTTCCTGTTGTCCCTGTAAGTCCCACATGCACCAAACTTCATTGCAAACAAGTCTTTTAGGAGCTTTGGGCTTGTGTAGAAATTGTCCATCGCACCGAGAACTGAACGACACCTGCGTGTCCCTCTGCGTGGTGCTGGCGAAGGAGAACGGGATGCTGAGACATTCCTGAGAAATTAAAATAAAATAAACTGTTAGCATTATCCAAAGTAAACTGATGGAAAAATAATGGGTATGGATAAAAAAAATAAGTTTTTTGTAGTTTCACTCAAGAATGGGAACTTTTACATTATTAAAAGTAAACAAAATACAACTTTTACATTATTATTCTGTAAACACAAAAAGGCGAAATATCTATAGATGGGCCATACATGAAATAGCCTACTCAATGAACGGATAGTTCGTGAATGACACATCACTACATTTCAAACATTTACACCTGTATTCACGAGGCCATGATAGTGTCATAGGCTAACCGAACATTTATATCTGTTGATGGGCCATATGGGACGGAGAAATATTAATGGGCCGACGCGTCGCGTCACCGCGAGTAGGCTGTTGATGCACGCATTTAGTGGATGGCCCGTTTGCGAACGCATTTCAAACATTTACACCTGTATTCACAAACATCTGTGCAAGGCACGCCTATACGCATGATATAGTGTCTAGGGTAACCAAAGCTGAACAATTATAGGCCAAGATATATTGTATTTAGACCTAATTACCGGAGCCTGAAATATATTTCTCTCAAACACATTAACATAAGCAGTTATTAGCAAACTAAATACATTATGAACAGTTATATATAAAAATGTATTGTATTTAGACAGGCTAGAGATCACATATTTTACCGGAGGCTGAAACATATTTAACGTAATCAGTAGGCTATATAACCTAAACATGTAATTGTTAACAAAATACATAACGCATAGTATTAGATAATATAATAGCCCAACAAATTTGTTTAGAGAGTAACAGGCTATATCACATTCAAAACATATACAAGCGTAGGCTAGGTAGCCTATACTATGCCCGAATGATGTGAGGCAATCTTTTCAAAATAGTCGGAAAATTCATATGAGCTCTATATGATCAGAAAATGAATTATACAACACTAAACAACTTACTCCGAAATGAAATCCTCGGCGGGGTCAACGCGTTCTTCAAAATGCAGCCGTTCGTCGTCCGAGTTGCAGGAATCTTCCTCAGAGGAAAAGGTGAAATCTTCCTCGCTGTGTAGAATCATCTGAAGGACCTTTTCGGCGGAGTAGCGTGCCAAAAACTTTGTGTTGTTATGCCACTGATCGGTGGGCGTATGCTTTGCATAACATTAGATCTCCCATTTTACCATGTGAAAAGCGCTGGGGGCGTGGCGGTCTCAGCTAATTAAAGATAATGAACTGAGAACGAAAAAACTGTGCCTCTCCTTGGTTTCAAACGGATTACATAAACTGGAAATATTTATTTTTTTAATAAATTACTTCATTTAAAAGAAGAGAACACAAGCTTTAAAAAGACATATGTCTCGTGTCTCTGTGACAAGTATTGAGTGAGTAACAGTGTATTTTTCGGACGCGTTTTAGAATGGACTTCACTAAAAGAGAGAACGCAGAACGCGCATCATGTTTATTATTGTTTATTTGGCGAAAAACACAACACTTTGTTTTTATTGTGAGGTTCCACAAAAAAAATACACACTTCACAGGATCGAATGATGTATAACACTTATATGTAAGATAAAAATCAACAGAGTAATTTGAGTCTTTTTTGCACTGATAAGAAAAAAAGTGTGCTTATATCGCGGGCGATATGGTCGACCCCAGGGGGTTAACGGCAAAAGCTGCTCTTTTTTCAAAATAAACTTGCATTCTAAACTACTTAGAACAATATCTAAGGCTGCATCAAAAGGTAGCTTCGCGTCTGCTGCCATGTTGAATCTTTCGAAATAAACAAACTGCTTCGGGGTGTCGCATAGATGTCGTCATCGTCTTGCTGCTCCCTCACCGTTCTGCGATTGGTTCCCTAAATGAGGCGAAAATCTGGACCATGTTATCCATACTCCCTTTCAGCGTGAATAAAATCACGCTGCGGGAAGGCAGCATGGGGAAACCCAGACTACTTCACAGTGTCAATCAAAACACAATAACAATGTTCGTTTCTTAGTGGAAAAACATCCACGTTTGGTAGAGCTAATCAATGGTATTACTTATTGGTAGAGCCCGACCGATAAAGGATTTTGAAGGCCGATACCGATACAAATATTTTTTGGTTTTAAAATCCGATATTCCGATATATCGGCCGATATATATTTTTTTTTATTATTTCAGAAACACGCAACAAAACATTAACAGATTTCCCTAACATTAGTTATTTGTAGTTATTTATGAGTTTTAACTAAAACAATATGCTAATGCATTTTAAAATGAAACTTGTTTCTTTTATTGTCACAACAGAACAGACTAATGAGAGTTGCATTAGCTAGCTTTGTGGTTAGCTAGTCTATGATGAGCCATAATTTAGTAATGGATAATGTCATACTGCAAATTGCACAAATTTTGTCCTGCCTATTTGAGTTAAGAGAACTGATGGGGATGATCTTTTAATTGCTATTCAAGCAATATATGTATCGTGACCAACTCAACGAGTGTTGCCAACAGGGATGTGTAGAGTGCCCTCTGGTGGACAAACTATACAACTCCAACTCTCATGACATGGTTGAAGCGTGTTTCGTCCCATTTTATTTTATTTTTGAAATATTAATTTATCGGCCATTTTAACTGCCGATACCGATAGTTTGGAAAATGCCTAATATCGGCCGATAATATCGGCCTGGCTCTACTGATTGGTTAATTCGTTTGAATATCCCCAACTGAGCAAGCCAAAGGCAACAGTGGCAAGGAACCCTAAAACTCCATCAAGTGACCTACTGGTGTCCTAAAACTCCATCAGGTGACCCAGTGGAGAAAAAACAAACAAACAAACAAACAAAAAAAACCCTTGGGAGAATCCAGGCTCAGTCGGGGCCAGTTTCTGGTGTTTATGAACTAGAGTCTGGATTTACAGTAACTGTAAGGTACAAATGAATATGAATATCTCTAAACAGACTTTAAACACGAACCTGTGATAAACGCTGGCGTCCACATTCGCATTCAGAATTGAATCTATAGTTATGTGCATTTGAATATATGTGCGCAGGTTTGTAATTCCCTTCAAAACCATGCCTGAACAAACTACTTGTCTTGTCTATAAATATAATACAGAATTTTGTTTTATTTTGTCACTTCGGGGTAGGTTCGCGAAACGAAATTCACAACGCTTTATCTGTAGAGTGGGAACGGGATCCTCCTTAGGGAGAGGCTAGATGGCACTTTAGCACTCCATTGTCATCGGGTCCAGGCTAAGCTCCTCGTCAGATCTGGATCCAGCAGGCTGCGGGAAAACCTCTGGATAAACAAATAGCCTACCTAGTTGGCAGGAGTTAACACTAACTCCGCCCACCATTGTGTGATTGAACTGGGAAAAAAATGACAAAAGAAATCTTGCTGATAACAGGAGCTGTGGCATGGAGAGATGGAGAGTAAGGTGTGCGGCGTTCGCTTTGGACATGACCGACCCGAGTTCAAATTCGCCTTGGCATGTTCTTCTCCCTTTTCGTGATAAAATATGGCATTTTCAACCAGACTGGGGAGAGAGGAACTGTAATAATTTAAAATATGATGAAAACCATTGATTCAACAATCAAGTATGAAAACATTTTCTAGTAAACCCCAAAAACAAAAATCAAAAATGGCATATTAGGACTCCTTTTAATTGAATAAAATCATTAAGAAGAGAAAACACAATGGGCATTCTTAATTATCATCTTGTAGTGGTAGGGTCAAATTTTGATAAATTATGTGTACAGAAGAAAGATCACTATCTTGCTTCTACCAACATGATTTAAACACACCAACTTGTAAATACAAGCTTACAAGCTTGAACGAACCATTAGACACACACATCTCACAACCAATTCGTACGAATTCGACGAATGATTAAAAAAGTGTCTAATTTGTACGACCTCACTCGTACGAATTCGTAAGATTTGTCTAAACCCACGTGATGGGTAGGTTTAGGGGCAGGGTCATTCGTACGAATTCATACGAATTGGCCAATTCGTAAAATATGTACAATTTAGCAAAATCGTACTAATTCGTTTGAGTGAGGTCGTATGAATTGTTACGAATTAGCCACTTTTTAATCATTCGTCGAATTCGTACGATTTGGTCGTGAGATCGGGTTGGACACACACATAAATATATGCGATTTAAGGGGACTGTCTTACAGTAACCCACCCCTAAACCTACCTTTCACAAAACGTTTGGCATTTCAAAAAATAAATAAATAAAATAAATAAATAAATAAATACATTTACTAAGCCATTTGGTTTAAGGACACAGGAAGTTGTTATACCAATGGCATTATATACATTCGTGTCCTCATAAAACCTATATACAAGAATACACACACACACACAAATGGTAACATGAGAAATTATGTTCAACTGAAGGTAAAAAATATTAGCTCACAAATATTAGTCGTAAATCCAATTTGGAAAGGAAACTTTTTTTCCTCAGTAGGTCAGGTCAATATCACAGACAAACTTTTTGATTTTAATCCCTTCCTAATCGAATAAGTCTTATGTTTTTTTCCTAAACAATCTTAGGAAAAATTACGACGCAAATTACCTTTAGTTTTTCGGCTGACTCAGGGTTCCTCTGAGAAATCTAATCCTGCTCCGTTAGGAATGTCTGTGATTGCGGTTTTACTTTCTTATTGTGCTTCTCACTTTATTTTGACCTTTGTTGAATACCAATACAATACAATACTAAAACTAAATATCTTGCTTTTGCTGCCTAGTACATATCTTTTAAACATTAGACCTTTCTGGCATCTTTTTGGGGAAAAATAACAGTCGGTGATTTAAGTACCGGTGGAATCTCATCCAAAATAATATTAAGCTTAAAAAAGCTGTTTGTTTTGTTTTGTTGTTTTTTTTAAACAATCCCTAGGACACATTCCTCAATACTTCACTCAAAACTCTTCACACAGTAGAGCAGTCCATGCTGGCTAAACTGGATCATTGCTTTTGCACAAAATGCATTCAATAACGAAATCTATCAATTTACAGGATTTCTTTTCTCATTCAATCACAATCAGTGGCAAAACTCCCTGTACCTAAGAGCCAATATGCATGTTTACATAGTTCTCTTAAAACAGTTTAACAGTTAAACTTAAAAGTTAAAATCCTAACATAATACAAAATTGAATAAGACAGTAACTTGTTACATTTCTACATGAATATCATATTGAAATATTCTAAATAATAATAAAAATACCATCAGAACAGTTTAATGTAGCTGAATGCATACAGGCGCGAAGCCCGTCAATTTCATTACCATCTATACAAATGGAGAAAAATTAATTCTAAAAAGCAGATGTCAGGGTTATGTTCCGTTTTGTCTTTGTTTTCAATTTCTGTTTGGATTGGCCTTTGACCCAGTTGTTTCATTGATTAATCCTATTCCTCTCCCTCGTTAATTAACTTGTTAGCGCCTTTACTTGCCCGTATATTACATCACAACATCAACAAAACATCTTGAATAGATTATTTAACAGTTATTAAAGGAGTAGTTCACTAAAATAAATAAATAAATAAATAAATAAATAAATAAAAATAAAATACATTAAAAAAAAAAAAACTTTTGCTGATAATTTACTCACCCCTATGTTATCCAAGATATCCATGTTATATTCCTGAACCAATACGGTTCAAACGACAGGGATTTTACCATGTTTCCATGTTGTGATAAGGTGGTTAGTTTCTCCAACGGGGCAACATACTATCGGTAGTTAATCAGAAAGTTGCATTGTTGTACGGGAAACGCGGCCCAGGTCGGAATAGCGCTACACAGATGAATTTAACTGTTCTTTGCTTTGATAACACATTAATCTCTCTCCTCATGCAGACACAATCATGTGGTTAGGGACTTGTTTATTTTATTTTGGTTTGAAACCGAAACAATTGTCCTTGCCTCTCTGCTGACATGGCAAGTCTCCAAAAGCACAATGCAGCCTTATCGCAGGTATAGAATATACTGTATAGCTAAACTCCAACATTGCATTGCCATTTTAAGCATAAAGTACCTACATTTGTGAATTGACAGTATTTCATTGGTCAAATATCTATATATTTATTGTTTGTAAGGAATAACAAATGAACTTATCACCTTTATTTTTTGGCCAGAGATGTTCAGAAACTGTTTTCATGATCTATTTTTTCATATTGAAATGAGCCATTAGCTGAGATGTCTGGCCCAATCAAGAATCTTAGCAATTCATCAAGTGCGCTGAAGAGCAAGTCATGTGAATTTTCATCATACGGGCATAAAATGCATTTGCCGGCTCTTTGTGGGAAAAATAAATAAATAAATAAGTAATGATGCATATTAGCCATTGATTGCCACCAAACATAATTTCTTGACACATTAACTAACACATAAAATCCCCTCTTTAATTAGAAAAGCCAAATGTAAAAGGACAAAAAACACGTTGGGTGTCTGAGAGAAACCAATTACTGTATTTGTCGTCATCTCTTTTCAGTTTGGAAAATAATTTGATTCAGCATTTCACCATCAACTAAACCTGCATTCATAAAATCATCTTTTTCGTGTCAAGGGTGTAAATATGTTCCTCAAACGTCCTTCCATTGAACGACTCATTATTTATTACATAGAGTGGGATGGAGCCATATGGCACCATCAAACATAATCACACAGAAATTATTGCTTTGTTTATTGACAGAAAATGAGAATTTAGAGGATGATTGCTGCCTAGATAGAGTCTGGAACAATGCATTTACTAATGTAATGATGGGTGCTCGTTTTATGTGTGAATAATTCCTATCACACCTCAAGTATTGCACATGTAATTTACTTCCACTGGAGGAATGTGATCACAATTTGTCAAATGAAATGGATTAATGTGGTGTATCACTATCATTGTTTATTTGATCATTTTTCCCTGTTTCAGTTTATACACAGGTACTGTATTCCTGTCTAAGGTATTATTTAAATGAAAGTGCTGTGTTGCTCAACGTGAATTTAAAGGGTTAGTTCACCCAAAAATGAAAATTCTGTCAGTATTTACTCACCCTCATGTTGTTCCAAACCTCAATGTGTTTATTTGTTCTGCTGAACACAAAGGAAGATATTTGGAAGAATGTTTTAATCAAACAGATCTCATTCCCCATTGACTTCCATAGTAGGAAAAAATACATACTATGGTAGTCAATGGGCAATGAGAACTGTTTAATTAAAACATTCTTCCAAATATCTTCCTTTGTGTTCAGCAGAACAAATAAACACATTGAGATTTGGAACAACATGAGGGTGAGTAAATACTGACAGAATTTTCATTTTTGGGTGAACTAACCCTTTAAGTAAAACGTTTTATACTATGCCTCTCTATATATTGTTTCCTGTTAACAAAAGTGTTAAAAAAGCACTGTGTTATGCCGTCATATTAAATATATTTACTGTTCCCCTCATCATATTTCCTGCATCTCTCTTCTAGCTCATAAATTAGTCAAAAAGCCTCTATGTACGTATGTATGTATGTGTATATATTTATGTATATATTATATATGAAGAGTTTAGTGCCACTTGAAATTTTCTTCTAGAATGATCATTTTTATCAGTAATTTCACTTAAATGACAAATCATAGGTAATCTTCATTGCCATTTGAGTGAAATTACTGAACTTAAATATACAAGCTTGATAAAAATGATCATTCTAGAAGAAAATTTCAAATGGCCCTTCGAGGCTTTTGCATCTGAACTCTTCATATATATTAGACTGTGGTCTAATTCGCACTATTAACTAACTATTAACTGACTTTTGCCTCAGTAAACTCCAAATTACTGCTCATTAATAGTTAGTAAGGTAGTTGTTAAGTTTACATATTGGGTAATGGATGTAGAATATGGCATTAATATGTGCTTTATATGTACTAATAAACACCCTAATATTCCAGTAATATGCATGCTAATAAGCAACTAGTTACTAGTGAGAAATAACAAAGGTCACTCAGATATTGCTATTCAGTAATGTCACTAATTTGAGGTAAATATGCGTGATCTTTCCCAGAGCTTAAATTAGTCACTTCGGGTTTAATATTAATGAATATCAAAAATATATCTAATGTATTGGTACATTTCAGTTTTTGAATAAATAAGATACATTGTTTAACATGAAACCTCCCTCTAGATTTCCTATACCAACATGTCTGCCAGAGAAAAAAGGCCACTTTTCACTTCTCTCACGTCTTCTTCGCACACAATTCATAAAAAAAAGACAATTCTTTTTGATTTGCAGAGCACGCTGACAATAAGCCATTAGGATGAAGGGTGAGAAAATGTTTCTGGCTCCACTCACCGCTGTAAAAGTTCAACTAGGCCAGTTGTTTGTCTATCTATACCGAATTTATTTCAATTAGAGAGACGTCCCGACTCTCTTTTTCTCTAATCGATCGCAGCGCTTGGCAGCGGGGCACTATGTATTGTATACGAGTACTCTGCCACACTGTGAAATATTCACTCCTTTTGCCATGTTTATGGTTGGAACCACTTTAGCACTGTCAACAGTTAATAAAGGCACGGCTAAATAATTAGCAAACTAACAAGGGTTTAATCTTATTCAGATTAAAGCCTGGCCCGGTCTGGTCATTCGATTGAGATGTTTCTAACCCCTTTATCTCCATTAGTAAAGAATCTGCGTGTTTCTTTTAATATCGGCAATGGCCATTGATTTTCCCCGTCCCTCTCATTGTGTGCTTTTCGTTTTTTGACACCGCGTGAGTGATATTATACGAGCCTGTGTGGAGGCTGCTATCGACTCCTCGTCCATCGATATTATAAACGCCTTAACAGTAGCAGTTAAGCTCATATGTGATTTATTGGATTTACGAAATAACGAATTCATCAGTCTAGCCGAGCATCCGCTCTTGCGGGTAACCGTGTTAAATTAGCACCATTACACACTCATTTATAGCAAGCGTTTGCAAAATGCGCTCTTTTAGGGGGTTAAAGAGAGTGCCTGCATTTGGACGTGTCACTTCTGACATGTCGCCTCAAGGGAAAGACACAATATCAGATTTGTAGACTTGGAAGAAAGTAATACAGGCCTACAGACTTGCTTTGGGAGACAGGCTCAGTCCTGAATTAAATCACTTCCTAGTTCTGTTGTTGTTGTTATTGTTTTTTTTTTTTTCTTCTCTTATCTCAGCTGCTGACAGTCAGTTTGCGGCTGACAGTACAGCAGATTCGGGTTAATGGAGACCAGCCCTCAGGCCCCAGTGAACGCTGGGTATTTTCACAGCTATGCCTGCCTTAGACAGAAACAATCTTCTGCTGCGACCTCATCACTGCCAAACTTAACTGATATGTGCTGGTTATGCTGGTTTCCAAATTTATGGCTACATTATCACAGGCATAGTAATTATGTTCATCTTCATGTGACACTCACGAGCGGCTTTTGCGCGTAATTAACCTACTTAACATATTAATTCTACCGATTAGATGCACGTCAATCATCGATTGCAAAGACACATTCTCTGAGCTGCTTCCCGCTGCACTGCAAAAAAACCCCAAACAATATCTTAGAGAGTATGTCTGCCTTGATTTACAATATCTAAACATTGTTAAATCAAGATATATCTACTTGAGAAGCTAAAAAAAACTTACATATGAAGAAATGTTTTATTGAGTTTATGCTTAAAGGGTTAGTTCACCCAAAAATGAAAATTCTGTCAGTATTTACTCACCCTCATGTTGTTCCAAACCTCTTTGTGTTTATTTGTTCTGCTGAACACAAAGGAAGATATTTGGAAGAATGTTTTAATCAAACAAATCTCATTCCCCATTGACCATAGTATGTATTTTTTCCTACTATGGTAGTCAATGGGGAATGAGATCTGTTTGATTAAAACATTCTTCCAAATATCTTCCTTTGTGTTCAGCAGAACAAATAAACACATAGAGATTTGGAACAACATGAGGGTGAGTAAATACTGTCAGAATTTTCATTTTTGGGTGAACTAACCCTTTAAAACAGTACAAATATATATGTGCCAAATGAAGTAAGATAAATGTTGACATAAGATATTAAAGTCTCCCACTGGTGAAAATCAAGCTTTTTATGTTGTTTATATATCTATGTGGTGTTTTTAAAATGATTTAAGACAAACCATGTTTAAATTCATAAGTCAACACCATTGCTGAAGAATTTCTCGGTAACGCTTCCTTTTACAATACAGTACTTACAGTGTAATTACAGTGTACTTACCTAGAAAGTACTGGCTAATGTAAAGTAAGTACATGGAACAGGAGTAGGTTCAGGGTTAGTACTAGTTATTACCCAGTAATTGTTGTAACTAAAATAAGTACATAGTATTTACATGGGTAACTGGACTGTAAAAGTTAGCGTTACCAATTTCTCCTTAAAACGGCTGTGACCCAAAGATAAAAAACGCGGTTTGAAATCGCTGGTGTTTCTGACGTCACAAACTATCTTGTAACCATTGTCAACAATTGAATCTCTAAACCGGTGTGAGTGAGTGGAGGCGGGGCTGATTTGCATATTCATAGAACCACTTGATGAGGGTAGGGTATAGAGTTACATTCAAGCTATTTTAAGCCATGCCAAAAAATATTCAAGGAAAACCCATTTATTATTTTTTTTTTACTTTTTATTTATATTTTTCACAAAACATAACAAAAGGAACATAATCTGAGACAATAAGAGACTTCAAGTGATAAAATAACAAGAATACAAAAAATAAATAAATAAATAAATAAAAAATAAATCCAAATATTTGGTATATAAATAGCTGCACCTAGTATTAATGTTCACATCTCCACAAACATGATGCAATAATATACAGCCTTATAATGATATAAATTATATAATGTTTAAAAAAAAAATAAATAATAATAATAATAAAATAAAATAAATAATTATAGATTTAAATATTCTTTAACCATGTGCCACCTCTGGTTAAAGAGGTCAGTTTTCAATTATAATGATGCAGTAATTTTTTCCATCATGTAAATCTGTTTTAGTCTCTGTTTCCATTCAGTTACAGTTGGTGATTTCACAGACTTCCAATTAGCAGTAATGTTTTTTTTAGCGATTAGTAATAATATTCGTAAAACATATCTTTGGTCAGCATTGAAAACATCAACTGATATAACACCCAGTAAGAAAAAACATACATTCGATGGAACTTCTCTTTTTACAATTTTCTCCATTTCTTCTTTAATACTTTTCCAATACGCAAGAATTACTGGGCAATCCCAAAATATGTGTGTATGGTTACCTGTTTTACCACATTGTCTCCAGCATAAAGCTGCAGAGGGGTCTTTTACAAACCTTGAAATAACCAGAGGAGTATGAAAATAACGTATTTTAATTTTCCAGTCAAATTCCTTCCACTGTTGACTATTAATTCCCTTATGGCACCTATAACAGAGTTTATCCCATAACTCATCCTCTATTACTGTATTAGCTTCTATTTCCCATTTTTCCTTAATATTATAAGTGTTTCCAACCGTGCCTAATAACAATCTTTTATAAGGAAGGAAAACCCATTTAAATATGTCATTTTGGTGATCAAAGGTGAGTTTTAAGAAATAAAATGAGTACAGAGGGACTTTAAGACTTGTTTCCTGAAAAACTTAACAAAAGTGTCTAAAAAGCACTGTGTTATAATGTTCCCCTTATCAAATTCCAAGCCTCTCTTTACTAGCTCATAAAAGACTAGCTCTAGCTTATCGAAATGAAGTGTCTTCGTGCTTAAACCAGGAAAAACTATCTGGCAATGGGTTAAGAAAAATAATGTTGTTTTCCTAGTTATTTTTCTTGTTTTAAGCATACACTATATGAAGAGTTTGGTTCCAAAACGCTATAAATCCATTTTGATGAATTTGAGTAAAACTGTGTTTTCTTTAGCAAGAAAATGGGAAGATGAAAAACACTATTTTCAGTTTCAAATTTTCACATAGCATTTGTAGGTTATAATATCAATAAAAAATTTAATCCATGTTTTGATTTTCAAAGATTTATTATAAAAACAGATTATTTTTTCCCCAAAATGCAATAAATCCATTAACTTATTTTTTTCAAAATGCAATTAATCAAAAAACTTTTATACACATTGACTTTCTTGTGTAATCCTATAAATCCATTGCTTTAATATAACAATATTCTGTAACACTTTAAGGTACAGGTCATGAATTATCATGCATTCACGGATAAAATGAATCATGCATGAATTATGCATTCATTCATTCATTATTTTCATCAGAAACTAACAACATTTTTTTTAACAGTTCAACGTTTTTCATTCATGACTTCATGGATGAAAAACACCTTAATTAAAACATTAACTAAGATGAGCACATCATCATGAATTATGATTTATTAAGCATGATCTAACGTTACTTCTGCATATCGCTGTTGTCAACCTTGGGATGTCGCCGCTGAGCTTTTTTTGACGGCGATCAGCTGTAAAATGGCTCGGTCCTGCTCGGTTTTCGTTGACTTTGAATAAAACAACTGAAAGTTTTTCAAAAGATCCCTGGGGTCAGTGCGTCATCGTGACAGAAGTTTGATGCTGTCGCGTGAGAACAAGCAACAGCCGGCATTTCCGTTACTGTTTACATTGCGTGAATGGTGCGTTGTGATCGGTTAAGCGGATATGTTGCATTTTGCAGAAAAGGGAGACTGGCGTTTGTCGCGGTTTGGAAAGAAAGGGAGAAAACATTACATAATAACATGGCGGATATCGCATTTTACGTCAAATTAAACATTGTTTTGTATCTGGTCGGTATTGAAAAGTCCGATTTTTGCAGAAACTCATTTTTTTTAAAAAATGGCGTTTATCTCGTTTTGGAACCAAACTCTTCATATATTTTAGAAAATATGACGTAATCTAAAAGTCACTTTGCATCTCAGTATATCTTGATTTAAGAATGTTTAGATATTTGTAATGGCACAAATACACGTTATTTTTTTGCAGTGTGCAAGTTGTTTATTTCTCCCACCGCTTCTCTAAAAGTCGTTCATTTTTCACCTTACCTCTGGCTAGGACAGCTCTGATTCACAGGTTCACCACAACCCTTGACATTCACACGGCCAGCTGGAGGCGGTCCACACCTTCACTCATTCCATCCATCACTCCTTTGGGGGTTGAGATGGAGGGATTTTTCACTTCGTGCATGGCCCCCACAGCAATTGTCTTCTATTTTAAGGCTGTGGAGGAATCAAAGCACTTTATATATCAAAGCACATCAAATCTTGCACACGGTCCTCCTTCACATCCTTGTTCTAAAAGTGGAATCTGGGAAAGCCCCTGAAGAAAATCCTCTGCTCGTGAGAATCAGGACTGGGAAATATGGGGCGGGGTAGTGTAACAGCTTGTGTACCGTGTGTGCCGATTGTCAAGGATGAAGCTAATAAATAAAGCATAGAGCAGACTTGCCCTGATGGGATGGGAAAAGTGCTCCCTGCGCATACTCGTGTGAGAGCGTACATGCGGTGGAAGAGCATATCATCTGAAAACATTGCATGCTATTTTAAGTCGTATTCGTGTATAAACATGCGAAAGATCAATCAAAATCTAGATGAATAGCATACGTCAGGGAGACGTCCCTGACGTATGCTATTCAAGTCAAAATCAACTCTATGCACTCTATATACGTCAAGTCAAAATCAACTCTATGCACTGTTGAACTGAATATTTTAGGTTGTTCATAAAGAATACTTTATAATACTGTTTCTTTCTTATCCACATAATGCATTAGTACAGTGTTTATTGTATTTGGACAGTGTGATTACCCCCCAAACCAGGTAAGCACAAACCTACCACAGATTCTAACCCTTTTGGAAAAAGAATTACACTTTAGCATACATATTACAGAAATAATGAAATTATATACTGAAGTGTAATCTGAATGTAAGGTTTTCAGACACTTAAAGGCAGGGTAGGCAATTTTAACATTTTTTGTTATACTTGTTGAAACTCTCTTCACATCCTCCTAATTGTAATCAATAACAGATATTCTAAATATTAAAACATGTACATGTGAACATGTACAGGTGAAATCCGGCTTGTCCCATAGATAATGTACTTTAACCTCGCACACGAGCAGATCCATTTCCTGTCTGGAGAATCGTTCAGTCTTTCCGCTTGCAAATTCCGCCACGTAAATACCGAATCTGCCATGGCTCGAGCGCAATTGGCTTTTAAAGGGAATGGGAGATGAGACTGTGATTGGTTTATTGCAAGTTACACCCAAAACACACCCATTACTCATTAAGAGAATAGGGACAATCCTTTTAGACCATGCACCGGCTGCGGCAACCAATTCCCTCATACAAATTATTTAACTGCACCAAAACTGGACATGATCGTCACAAATTTTGTCATGCTTATTTGAGTTAAGAGAACTGATGGGGATGTTCTTTTAAAGGGGGGGTTGACTGCTTTTTTTCTTTGCAGAATTGTATTTATGGGGTGCAATATAACATCCGTGTATCCGTGTAACCAGTATCCGTGTTTTTTCTTTTTTAAAAAGTCTTATTTTTCATAAACTTCAGCTTTATTGTAAGCCGCGCTCTCCTCTGTCCCCTGAACGAGCGGTTGACTTCCTGATTTTATGAAAACACTCCCTCAGAAACACGTTGTGGGCTCAGATTGGTTAGTTTGGCCCGGTGTGTTGTGATTGGCAAAACTGTCACTCACGTTGTCCGGAAGGTTTAACGCCCATCACCTTTACGGGCGGAACGTGAGCTGTAGATGTGAATATGTGTCGAACTGCAGTATCAGTTTGAGGCAGAATCAGACCGAGAAGCCCGCGATGAAGAGAGTAAAACAGAACCACACCACACACGGCTCTTACTAAACGTTTCTGAATGATAATTTGCTACATTTTTTAACTTTATACACGTTTGTTTTACACAATAATAGCATCTGACTGGCAACAATAGCAACTGACTGACTAACGTTACTAATGTCATACTCAAACAGTGTTGGCATGTTTACATTCTTGATCAAATCGAAAATAACGTCATAAAGCATACATACATGAAAAATACGTTTAAAACATTAGTACTTAAATTAAAGATTTAGATCCATTTTGAAAATTAAGATCCATAATGTTTGTACGAGTTTGTCGTGGACACAAAATAGCATAGGCTAACTAATAGTTAGTGGCTTTAAAGCCAGCGCCGGCATTTGAAAAAAAAAATAAAACACAAGGCTAACGTTACGTCTGGAATTACATGCAAATACATTTAAAATGATGAAGTCTTAGCCTACTTACAGGTTGTGGCCCAACACTGCTGCCTCTGGTTTTAAAGTCGGAACTGCTTCATGTTTTAGTTTCTTGTTGAATCCGGTGTTGAACTCGTGGAGATTCTGGAAGCTGTCTTCCGTAAAATGCGCAGAACAGAGTGCTAGATTACGATCGTCATTTTCAGGAACATAATTTCAGGAACATAAACATAAATTGTATCCATTGTTGAGGAAGTATAGCGTCCATGGGAAGCCCGAAACACAGAAGACCTGACAGCTTCGTGAACAACACACTCGACGAGTCGACGTGCCTCAGAAATATGCGCATGCCATTTTCTGCATATTCTGAGGGAGTGGTTGATGCAAATGTGCAGGTTTGTGACGTACCATAACCCAGCTGTAGTCCCAATCGAGTCGTTTTTGTAGGCAATTATACTTCCTGATTTTTAAAAGACAATATCTCTGCTTACATTGAACTTTCAGCGCTGCAACTTTGCAGATACTGTTCATGCACCAACAGCAACATTACACACTATTTAAAATGAAAAAAGTGAAATCGCAGTCAACCCCCCCCCCCCTTTAATTGTTATTCAAACAATGTATGTATCGCGAACAGGAACGGTGTAGAGTGCCCTCTGGTAGACAAAGCATACAACTCCAACACTCATGACATGGTTCAAGCGTGTTTCGTCCGTTTTTATTTTATTTTTGAAATATTAATTTATCGGCCATTATAACTGCCGATACCGATAGTTTGGAAAATGCCTAATATCGGCCGATAATATCGGCCTGCCGATACATCGGTCTGGCTCTAGTATGCACATACATAAGTGTATGAGTGAGCGTATTAAACCCATCACACAGCATTGTTTTACATGTTTGGTTGCAAAATATACATCATAGAACGATTTTGTGTGTGTTTTTGTATGTCTTTAGGTTGACAGTGAACGCTAAGCACACCCAGCCTAAATGTATCATTGTGAGCCGGACAAATAGAACGAAGAGAACCAAACTACAAATGTGAACGCCAAAGTTTGACATTATTTAGAATTCAATTTTTAACTGGGTGTACAAACACTTTTTTGAGGCCAAGGTATATAAACTAGGACACTTCAAAATCAACTGTTTTTCATGGTAGTGGCCCGGTTTCCTCAGCTTCAGATGAGTTTCTCAATTCAGTTTACGAAACAGTCGCAGTCCCGTTCTGGTGAAGTTTGTTTGTTACCGTCTGAGGTGAAGACAGTATTTGATGACACTTCTCATTTTAAATTGCCACCTGCCTGCCTGTGCCACCGCAGACGCTGTTTGAGTGCGCCAGGCCCTGGCAAAACCAGCAGTCACTGCTCAGCAGACAGCTTTATAAACCCACTCATCATACATCGCTGTCGCATCCCTCGCTTTATTGATGTAATGGTTTGACAACAGCTTCTCTAACAGTGATGTTCTTTTTGTTTGCCATCTAGTTAGAGCAATCAACATGACACCAGCATTAGTCTGTATCCCTGGTGTGTGTGAAAGTGTACCATCACCACATTTTGCTCTGTCTTCTGTTGGTGAGCTGCTAGCTTGTAATTGACAGTAATTAAAAGGCTGTTGAGCCTCATGGTGAGATATAGATCCCTTAAAGGGGACATAAAGGCTCAGCATAACCTCTGGATGCTCTAACTGGGTTCAGCTTTGGAACGTTTCATTAAATACATGTCTGCAAGGCTGTGGTGCCAATACTAAGTCTGTTTATTCGTTCAAAATCTAGCGTTTACGTAATTATTTATTTGTTGGTTTATTTATATATTAAAATCTAATTGTCACAGTTGTTGACAGGGCTTTAAACGATTTCAGACGATGAATAAGGGTCTTCAAGCGAAACGATCGCTCATTAAAAAAAAGTTTAAATTTTATAAGCTCAAATGGTCGCCTTGCTCTGTTCTTTGATGTGCGTTCGTGACTCTCCTGTTCGAAATGGTTTATCAAAATGAACAAATCTTTTTTTGTGTCATTTGGTTCATTCAATGAACGAAATGAACGAGTTGACTCAGGAAAAGATTTGTTCATTTTGATGAACGTGTTCGAATAGGAGAGTCACAAACGCGCATCAGAACAGAGCAAGGCGACCATTTGAGCTTATAAAACATAGGGCTCTATCTTGCACCCGGCGCAAATGACTTTATTCACTGAAGCATTTATCATTCCTATTTTGCACTCGCGCAAAGCGTGTTTTTTTCCTCCGCAGACGCACGTCGGTAAACTAGGAAATGAACTTGCGCTCCCTGGGCGGGTTGGCGCAAAAAGGAGGCGTGTGTCGGCGCAAACAACCCCTGGTGCTATTTTGCAGTTCCAGAAAACAATTGCGCCAATGACCAGAAAAAACCTGGTCTAAAGTCAGTGGCGCGTTGCGCGTACATTCAGATGCTATTTGAAGCGCGAATGCTTGGCCATAATACAGAGCGTGAACAACGCGCATACACTGTAGATGATTCTCTCATCAACACAGATGCATTTTACTTTTTGCAAATGATACATTATTATAAGGAAATCATTGTTGTGTCCATGATGATGGGAAAAATAGGCATAAAACTTACACATTTAGGCTACCCAAGTTATTATATGCATGTTTAACCGAAGCTAATTTGGGTGGGTTTGTCCTATCCCCAATGTCCCTTCTCTTTCTTTTACGGCCCTGACGAGAACATCGATCTCCTCGGCTGTGAACCGATGCTGAAGCGCGCCTGGTAAATGCGCCGTTAAAATAGAATTGCGCCATGGAACACGCGCACCTCGTTCATCACGCTCTTAAAGGGAATGTGATATGACGCTCTAATTGGTTTATTTCCGTTACGCCCAAACCACACCTATGAGTAATGAAGCTACTTCAAACCAACCCCTTGTACATTTGCGCCAGGCGCAAGAGGCATTTATCCCGCCAGGAAAATAGCAACAGCGCCGGGATCCGCCCACAAAGTTACTTGCGCTTTTGCGTTTTGACACTTGCGTTTCAGATCGTTAAAATAGGGCCCCATAAACTTTTTTTACATCTTTTTTTTAATTGAGCGATCGTTTCGCTTGATAAGACCCTTATTCATCGTCTGAAATCGTTTAAAGCCCATTGAACAGTTTGCAGTTTGCACTGAAACTGCCTTTTGGACCTTGACCCGTTTGGTTCCCATTGAAGTCCATTCTATGGAGAAAAATCCTGGAATGTTTTCATCAAAAACCTTAATTTCTTTTCGACTCAAGAAAGAATAACATGCATATCTTGGATGACATGGGGGTGAGTAAATTATCAGCAAAAGTTTTTTTTAAAAGTGAACTACTCCTTTACTTTCTTGCCTGCAAATACATTTATATTAAATGCAATTGGCTGAAATTTAGACTGCTTTGTGACTAACTTACTGTAAATTGGACTTGATATTTAATCATATTTTATTTACTCTGTACTTTTATTGTCTCTGAAATATGGTTGCCGTACTGGCGAATGTACTATCTATATGTATAAATCTCAAAATGTTGCTCTTCCTGTGATATGATGTAAATGACATAAAGGCCAATCATGCCATTTGTATTCAGATCCGTTTCCCCACATGAAAAGCACCATGTGCCACCAACATATGTGTATGTATGCGTGAGCATATGCATGTTCTCCAACATGCCCCCCATATATCACCATCATCCTCTGCCTTTGTAAATTTTGTATATCCTTGCTCAAGAACATGATATCCCCTGATTGGATCAAGCAGCCTGAAGGCCTTTGCTTTTAAGATATTGAAAAAAGGATGGGGTCACTTTAAGGAGGAGGGCATTACTATTCATATCATGCGGCCACTATTGAACTCTGCCGGTATTATACTGTAAACAAAGATTAATGTGCTTTTAACCTACAACAAACAGAAACAATATCTTTACAGTATACCCACCTGGTGGCCCCCGGATAGCATGCAGCAATCCCACGGAAGAGGGAGAGAATATGTTTTTCCAAGCGTTTCGAGAACATCCACCAGCGAATGTGATTTCTTAAAAGTGCTTTATCATGACAATGATAGAAATCCAGAGATTAGAGACGCTTCTACAACCTTCCCCTCTCTCCAGCCTCCCTCTCGCTGTTCACAAAAAACGGCTATCTAGGGTAAATGTATAACTGCCACTTCAGCTGACAATCATGCTATCACTGAATTCTCACTGTCTATCACTGTGGACTTGTGAGAAGAGTTGACTGTAGAGCACAGCTAACTGGACTTTAATGGTTTGGGGAGGCTCACCGTTAGATTTTCTCTCTCTGTCTGCAACATGTTGTTTCATCTGCTTTTTCATGTCGAGGCTTCTTTCACTGTAATCCTTTTATTGGATGCTCTGTTTATAATAAACTGAACTCTCTCTCTGCTTCTTGAATGGGGTTTAAAAGTCAAAGGCTACGTTCACACTGCAGGGCTTAATGCTCAATTCCGATTTTTTGAAAAAAATCGATTTTTTTGCAAGGCCGTTCACATTTCCAATTAAATGCGACCTTTTATGATCTCCTGTCTGAACGTGAAATGACCCAGAAGTGACCCGCATGCACAGAAGAGTAATCAACGGTCAACGACGTCACTGGTTGTTTGCGGAATAGTTCTTTTTTTCCATATGTTGAGCTTTTGTTTTATTATTATTATTGCCACAGCCCATATACAAACACAGACAACAATTATTTTATCGACGGGCAAAGTTTGCACATAAATGTAAGATTTTTCCGATCCTCACCGACCTCGTCATAAAACCCGCTCCTTGCTTTGTCGCCGGCGGCCGCGGTGCAACACTTGTGGCTGGTGTTGCCAGATTGGGTGTTTTTTCCCTACATTTTAAAGGGTACCTATTATGGATTTTTGAAAATTGCCCTTCATGTAGTGTTTAACATAGATCTAAGTGAACGAAAACATCCTGCAAAGTTTTAAACATGAAAGTTCATCGTATACAAAGTTATTGTCTCAAAAAACAATAATAAAAACAAGAGTCGACTCTGAGTTGCTGATATGAATCGTTCGAAATACGATGCTTTTCCTTTGTCTGGTTGACGTCAACTTGACAAGTTATTTGAATAAGAAAAGCCCACTTATTGCGCTCGGAGACGCTAGGGAAAACCGGAGCTCCAGGGGTGGCGGGCAAATCTGAAACTGGCCCAGGACGGGCCACCCTGCCTGGGCTGGCCAGGGAGGTCTGAGAGCATGGAGGTTTGGACCCACCGCACCTTTTTGGACTCTGTCGTTTTTCGAGATCTGGGCTTCGGAAAACAATCATGTCGACGAGACGCTGTGTTTTGAAGTGTGACGCAAAAGCGAACTTTTTTAACCTGCCAAGTGAGGAGTATTTGACGACTAAGTGGCTGCAGTTCATATATACAAGTACTGCTATACCACACAAGTATAGCCCAAACCTTGTTCTGTGTTCGCGTCATTTTGAAGATGATTGCTTCACAAACCTAAACGCTATAAAGTATGGATTCGTAACGAGCTGAGGATCTGAGGTGTGTTAAATGAGGGAGACATACACAATATGCAGAGCAGTGGGTCGCGAGGACTGGAGTTGAGAACCCATTTAAGGTAATAGGAGTTCCGTTTTTCTGCACAGAGAATACCAATCACAACTGACTAGGTCATCTGACCAATCACCGCAGATTAGCATCACGCAAAGGCGGGTTTTGGACAAAGGACTCGCTAAAACAATTCATATAGGAGTCGGTGGGCAATTCAGGTTAAAATAAATGCATATTATAAGACAACAAAAGTGTTTTTTGTCATTGCATGCTTGTAAAATTGTTGTTGGGGACTCCCAGAACAATATTAGGAACATTTTAAATGCCGTAATAGGTACTCTTTAAGGCATATTTACATGTGTTTTAGCCGGGTTTTTGCCTGGAAGGCTCTATAGAAATCTGGCACCCTACTGTACGAAGTTAAACTGACAGAGAGCGCACGTTCACAGACACCAGAATGAACGTGTTCACAGTAATGTTCATCAGGCAGTAATACAGTAGGTACATTTATTTATAAAATATGAATTTGAATTAAATATGAATTAAAATATGAACGCATTCATGCATTATCGTTCATTGAACGAGTTCAGGCACAACACTGGGGAAGAGACACGTCTGCAGCAGCCCATAACAGTGCAGAAACGCGTTGGAGTTAGCGTGTATTGGCTAGCTACAGGTGCGTGCAATGACGTGCGTGTCGGATATATGTGACCTGGCCGTTCAGATTGAAGTCGCATTTCAAAAGATCGGATACATATCGGATTTGGACCACATACCCAAGTGGCCTGGGTCGCATTTGAAAAGATCGGATCTGTCGTTCAGACTGTCATGAAAAAATCAGATACAGGTCGCATAGGGGCAAAAAAATCGGAATTAGGTCGTTTCAGCCTGCAGTGTGAAAGTAGCCAAAGACCACTTGTGCAAAATTCTTCTTTTGTGCAGAGGCCTTGTCAAAAAGAAGTACACATTAGGATACTTTTAAAGAGCCCCTATCATAGCATTTGAAATGTTCCTGTTTTTGTTTTAGGAGCTCCCAAAAACAGTTTAACGTGCATGCAAGGATAAAAAAACACTTTATTTGTCTTATAATATGCATTTATTTTTAACTGATTTGCTCAACGACTCCCAAATGATTCTTTCGACGATTCATTTTCCCAAACACCTCTTTTGAGTGACGTGAATCTGCGGCGATTGGTCAAATGACCCAGTTAGTTGTTATTGGTAAACCGTAGGCAAAGACTGTCGGCAACGGAACGCCCATAACCAGGATTATAGCTTGTCAAGTGTTCAAAATTGTATACAGTGTTTGAACAAACGTGTCAGAAAAAATGCACTTTCCACACGATCCCTTACTCGCGTCTCCATCAAGAGCGAGCTTTCCCGGCGAAACTCGCAGAACACAAGATTCGGGCGTTGCAAATATGAACTCTGACCACTGATTCTTCACATGCTCGTCCCTGGACAATGGAAACAAGTGGCTGAACTGTCTTTGCAATGTAGAACACAGCGTCTTCTCGACATGATGCGAATCATGCGATTCAGCTGAAGTATTTGAATTTGTTCTAGACGTCACTTCAAGTTTACACTTCAGTTGTTGGGAGCGGCCAATGAGCTATCTACGTCACGATGTAACAGCTAATGACTCGTTTCAAAACAATTCATTTCATAGGCTAACTGTCGACTCTCACTTTTGAAAGACAATGGGCTCTATCTTGCACCCGGCGCAAATGACTATACACTGACGCATCATTCCTATTTTGCACGCACGCAAAGCGTGTTTTTTTCCTCCACAGACGCACGTCGGTAAACTAGGAAATGAACTTGCGCTCCCTGGGCGGGTTGGCGCAAAAGGAGGCGTGTGTCGGCGCAAACAATCCCTGGTGCTATTTTGCAGTTCCAGAAAACAAT
Organism: Cyprinella venusta; assembly: GCA_038021265.1. Lineage (NCBI taxonomy): Eukaryota > Metazoa > Chordata > Actinopteri > Cypriniformes > Leuciscidae > Cyprinella > Cyprinella venusta. Next base: position 8,656,190 of record CM075864.1, on the reverse strand, counting down.
TGTGCCAATGACCAGAAAAAAACTGGTCTAAAGTCAGTGGCGCGTTGTGCGTTGTTCATAATGCTATTTTAAGCGCGCATGCTTGACCATAATACAGAGTGTGAACAACGCGCATACACTGTAAATGATTCTCTCATTTACACAGATGCATTTTACTTTTTGCAAATGATACATTATTATAAGAAAAAATATATAAACACGAGGGAAATCATTGTTGTGTCCATGATGATGGGGAAAATAGGCATAAAACTTACACATTTACCCAAGTTATTATATGCATGTTTAACCAAATCTAATTTGGGTGGGTTTGTCCCATCCCCAGTGTCCCTTCTCTTTCTTTTACGGCCCTGACGAGAACATCGATCTCCTCGGCTGTGAACCGATTGTGAAGTGCGTCTGGTAAATGCGCCGTTAAAATAGAATTGTGCCATGGAACACGCGCACCTCGTTCATCACGCTCTTAAAGGGAATGTGATATGACGCTCTTATTGGTTTATTTCCGTTACGCCCAAACCACATCTATGAATAATGAAGCTATTCCAGACCAACCCCTTTTAGATTTGCGCCAGGCGCAAGAGGCATTTATCCCGCCGGGAAAATAGCAACAGCGCCGGGATCCGCCCACAAAGTTACTTGCGCTTTGCGCTTTGACACTTGCGTTTTAGATCGTTAAAATACGGCCCAATAACTTTATATGTGGTGTACTTTCAGATATAAATCTTTGCAGGATGTTTTCATTCCCTTAGAGCTATATTCCACACTACATGAACAGTCATTTTCAAAAATCCATCATTGGTGCTCTTTAAATTTTTTTTTTTTTTTTGAAGAATATACTTAACCCTTTCACACAGGTTTTTCAAGACCACTATTTAGAACTTGCCACTTTAATGTTTCCATGGTGACGCGTCATTGCTTGTCACATGACACAGCACAACCAGCAACACAGCGCTGAATGAATGATGATCTGCTTTTATGTAATTTTTCCTTTTTTATTCAAAATATTGACAAATGTATTAGCTATAGCATGAAACACTCATATTCCGATTGTCAAACACGTGCAAGTGGATGGGTTCTGTTGGGATGTTTATAATGATTGCGTTAGTTGAGCTGTATGCATGATGGGTGGCGCCATTTTAGTTTGTTTTACGGTTACAGAGAATCGGATCTGTTGGATTTACTACGTCAATTCCTCAACTTCTCACGAAATACACGCAACTAAGTGGTTGGTGAACTGGGTGAAGAATAGGGTCACGTGTTGTAAAAGAAAAAGAAGTGTGTGATGAATAGTTCACAATTAGACCCGCAATGCTCATTAAGAATGTAAACAATGACTACATTTAGTCTTCATTTACTCTCTGTTGACTAGGAAATGTGATTCTCCTACAGTAATGACTGAATGAAGTAGGCCAGTAAATTAGCCCTGAGCGCACATAATAATTTGGTATCTGTGATTCCATGTCTGTCAGACAGGGAGTCGGTGTTTGTGTAGATGCTCTGACAGACCCAAGCTGGGGACGCTTGTCAGTGCTGGTCGCTTTTCCATCAGACAGCAGACATGACAGCTGTGTTTATGGGGACGGGGATGTCCCAGGACCAGACAGTCGGATTTAGAGGAGGAGGAGTGGAAACTGACACAAACGCACACGCCAGCGTCACGGAGAAGACGGCATGAACACAGTAAGCTCGACGTTAAGCACTGATCGCTCGAAGAATCAGACACAAAACTGTCCTCCGAGGCCTAGAAAGTTCACTGTTGTCCTGCTCGTCCTTTTGCCCAGAGACAAAAAAGTTTAAAAAACCCTTTAAACTTTTATTGACGAGGCTTTGACATTTAGGATTGGACAGCCATCAAAGTTCTAAAGCTCAGCAGCTGATCCAAGACTTGACCATAAAAAAAGTAAGTGTCCTAAACCCACTGCCCTTAGCTATCGCTCAACCTGTCCCTGATGCGTTCGTAATGAAGAGAAAAACCGATCCTTAATTACTTCCCGAGTGCAGAGCGACTCAAGCTGCATGTTCCAAGCATTAACAAAAAAACTCAAGAGCAACCTTGTAAAACAAATGAGTTGTGTCATTTTCTGTGGCGGCTCTTCTCTGTGGGAAAAAAGAAATGAGCCGGCTGCTACGATGAATTGTGACGTACCTTATTTCCTGGGGCCTCACGGCAACAGTCGATAAAAGGGAATAGCTTTAGAATGACCTACAGTCGGCCGTAATTGACCTATTTTGCATACGCTCTGGAACATTTTGTGCTGCGCAGGACAGACGTTTTATTTGCCCGGTTATTTATTGGCTGGCAACATGCTGCTAATGCCCGGCCAGGGACTTTGCTGGAGTGTGGTTGTAGATTATCATGATTGCCACTTATTAGCATCGAGCAGCCTGTGTGTGCGCCGAAGTGAAGGAGCGTGTTTACGTCCTCTGACAGGCTTTAAAGCCGAGCGGTCCCCTGAACTTTCGACGTCTCTAATGTAATGGGACGCGTAGGGGCGCATATTCGTTTCCATTATGTCGCGTCGACAATACGGGCAGATCATCTCGTGTCGCACCACCTCCCGTGTCGTTTCAAGTCAGATGTTCTCGAGCGAGGCGTTTGTTTGCTATAATTTAGCCCCGCGATCAATGCGGTGACTGACAATAATTGTGAGAAATCACCTCAGCCCTCGCAAGGGAAGCGCGACGCGCAGCCTGTGTTTGTCTTTGAGACTGCTTCTGCCAAAGGCTTAACTTGAACTCCAAACACCAAGGCTCCCATCATCCCCTCCAGTGACGAACTCCAACTAATGAACAATTGCAGCCGGCGGGATCACTTAGTTGATCATTATGAAAGACCCCTGATGGGAATAAATAGATGCTTTTGAATGTGAAGATTGGTTAATAAATGGGTCTGAGTCGAAAAAACGGGGAGAAGCATTTGTCTGTGTAAACTGTGTGGGATTTATGCAATCTATTTTCTACATTTGTTCTATTTTATCGTCAATGTATTGATATTAAGATGCAAGTTCAAGAAAAGTGTCTGGTTTGCTCTTTATAAGAAACTAGCTGATTACTTTGGAGAAATGTCTGGAGTCATACAATGTTTTGAGAAAAAAATTGCAATGCTATTATTCGCTCTCTTTATCGGTCCTCTCTTTTGTAGCATTGACATCACATACTTCCTGTTTTTTTATAAGATAATACTCTAGACCCTATTCATCGACTGGTGTCGTTTAAAGCCCTTTGAGGTTGCACTGAAACTCTCATTTGGACCTTGAACTGTTTGGTTTCCTATTGAAGTCCATTATATGGAGAAAATCCTGGAATGTTTTCTTCAAAAACCTTAATTTCTTTTTGACTGAAGAAAAAATGACATGGATGTCTTGGATGACATGGGGGTGAGTAAATTATCAGCAAAGATTTTTTTTAAAGTGAACTACTCCTTTAACTGTTTAACTGTTATTCTTCTAAATTCTCTTCTAACATTTTCCGTACACTCAGAAAAAAAAGGTACAAAAGCTGTCACTGGGGCTGTACCTTTTCAAAAGCTAAACTTTTGTCCACTTTAGGTGCTAATATGTACATTTTAAGTGTTAATATGTACATTTTAGGTGCTAATAAGTATATTTTAGGTGCTAATATGTACATTTTAGGTGCCATTATGTACATTTTAGGTGCTAATATGTACATTTTAAGTGTTAATATGTACATTTTAGGTGCTAATATCTACATTTTAGGTGCTATTATTTATGTACTTTTTGGGTGTTAATATGTACATTTTTGGTGCTAATAAGTACATTTTAGATGTTAATGTGTACATTTTAGGTGCTAATATGTACATTTTAGGTGTTATGTACATTTCAGGAGCTGTTATGTCCATTTTAGGTCCTAATTTGTACATTTTAGTTGCTAATATATACATTTTAGGTGCTAATATGTACATTTTAAGTGTTAATATGTATATTTCAGGAGCTAATGTGTCCATTTTAGGTGCTAATATATCCATTTATGTGTTAATATGTACATTTTAGGTGCTAAAATGTACCACTAAGGTACCAATATGAAGCGTTTGGGTACAAAAGTGTACCTTTTGAAAAGGTACAGCCCCAGTGACAGCTTTTGTACCTTTTTTTTCTGAGAGTGAAGGACAATTTTCATCAGACCCTACTTGAATGTTGACATTAGTGCCGCTTTATTTGTAAGATGTTGACTTGGAATATTGGATCAGACATTATTACTGTACATTGAATATGGTCCATACTATGTTCAATGTACTATAACAGTATGAAGGTCAGGTTATGTTGGATATTTATTATTTTAGACAATTTCTATACAATCCCTTTTGGTTGCCCGCTCTGATTTTCTCTGAACGTTTTCTCTAAGGAAAGGTTAGTAGGTAGGATTGTGCTGCTGTGTGGTGCACTATAGTCCCTGAAGTGTAATCAAAAAGGCTGATGGTGTTTGGGCCAAGATAGTCAGAGGAGAATATTACAGTGTCAACAGTTCCTAGCCAGGTTGATATTCCTCTCTCTCCCTCCCTCTTTCTCATTTGCTCCCTCTATCTCTTGGCTACATTTGTCACTTCCTAGAGGAAAATTCTATTGCTCAGAGATTGCTCTTTCTTAGCTCAGGAGAATCAATGGAGTTTTGTGTCAGTCAAGTATCACCTTTGTGTGAGATGTGTCTCTTAAAATTGATAATTAATGAGCTATACAATTAATATGCATATGTGTGGCCCAGATGATTTGGTCTAGGAAGAATTTGAAGAAATGTGTGATTGCAAATGTTGGTGTCTTGGCACCTGCAATTTCTTTTGTAAAGGCAACCCTTTTGAAATGGAAGCATTTCTTTAGCATACTTTTAATGGGACTAATGTAATGTAACGTTTTCAAACACTCAATTTCCTTGTCAGTTTTTTTTTTTAATTAAAGTGTACTATGGTTTAAATATATATTAAATGCATTTAGTTGAATATTAGAGTTGTATTGTATTAAAATGAATTTTAAAATACATATTTTTTTAATGATTTGACAATATATATCTGATTAATCTCATATAGGATGTGTTTGATTAAGTTAATGGTTGATGCAATAAAGCGCTTCATTGTACTGGTGATCATCTTTAACTTTAGCATGCACCGTTCAAACAGCAATGGCACAACATTAATAGCTTCTTGGAATAACTGGGACTGTCATATACATAACATTATTGTAATAAAATGTAAATTCATTTATTTATTTATTTTTATTTGATAGGGAAAAGTGTGAACAATCAACATGCCCCACACTACAACATTTATAGCCAAGGCTAATTTGCGATGTCCGTCCCCAGATGGGCTTTTCACATACCAGTACATACATAATTACAGTACAAAAATAATACATTTACATTTAAATTATTTCGGTTTAGTTGTGTTTCAGTATGTTGTTGTGGGAAGAGCGCGTCTACAACAAGAGTTACACATTCTGATTAGCACAAGTTCACTTGTGCATTCACGTCATTTTGTGCAGATATAAGTAACTTAAAATTTAGTTTATGTAGCCTAGTATAAATATCTGATCTCATATAGAATGCATTTTAATGAGATACACCGCAGCACTTTGTACCTGAAGCTGATCATATTTAGCTTCAGCCTGTGTGCTCAAACAGCAATGCAAAATGCTGTTTAACAGCAAAATTCTGTTAACACATGGATTTTAACGGTGAGCCTTTTGGTTTTGTAATCAGGCTCCCAAAATTTGGATTTAGATTTATCGTCCAATATATCGGTAATCGAGTTATCAGTTATCGGTATCGGTCAAAATGTTCATATCGGTACATCCCTATACTTTACATGTGCTTTAGCATGTTAGTCAACACATCAAAACAAGTATAGTTCTTTAAAGCATGACAAAATAATAAAACATTGATTTAAAATGTAAAACTTTAATCTGACATTATTTCAAAGTGCAATTTTGAATGTTTACCTAGTTTTTAACTCTTAAAGGGATACTCCACTTTTTTGGAAATAGGCTCATTTTACAACTACCCCAGAGTTAAACAGTTGAGTTTTACCGTTTTCAAATCCACTGAGACGATTTTCTGATATTTAGAAGAATATCAGTAACCTGACAGTTTCTGGTCTCATTGACTTCCATAGTAGGAAAAAAAATGGTAACACTTTATTTCGATAGTCCACTTTAGACATTCTACTGACTATAAGTAACTTTTCAACTACATGTCAACTAACTGTCATTATATTATTAGTAGACTGCTTAATATCTTCTGACACTTTATTTTGTTGGTCCCCCAACAGACATTCAACTGACTGTAAGTAACTTGGCAACTACAAGTAAACTTATTCTCCTAACCCACAGCCTAACACCTAACCATAACCTAACAGTCTACTGACAGTCTACGATAATATACTAACCCAGATAGCAAAAAATGTCCGCACGGCTTCTTTTTGCCGCCGGCCCTACGCTGTCGGCTATAGGTGCGTCCCGCTGGCGGCGATGAAACGTTTGCCGCCGAATACGTCACTGACGGTCACTCCCATTTTTTGCGAGATGCCGCCGGCGAATAGCTGGCGGGCCGCCTGCTTCATTTTCACTGGCGGTTGCCTCCGTCTCATGGACCGCGGCCGGCTGGCGGCAAGCCGCTTTAAAATTCAGGGATTTCAACACTCAGAATCGCCCAGCCATGGCTTACTTGCTCCATGGGTTTAGGCTATAACAGATTCTTGACTCTTGATTCCGTTATAAGGTCTAGAAAATTAAATTTAAATTACTTAAATATAGGCTAGTAATATAGGCTATGTAAAATATATATAATTATTTTATGCAGTTAAAAAAATATGTAGTACATTTTTTTGATTAATGCACATTTGAGACAGATTAACCAAAAATAATTTGTCAATAAAACTTACTTGGCAATAAATATCTTTCTGATTAGGTTTTACAAAATATATTTAATTCGTGGTATGAACAATTTAGAAGACATTTTTATTATTATTTATTTTAAAGGCAATTAAAAAATAGAACCATTAGATTGTGAATGTTATTTCACTATTTTGTGCATAGAAAATCTATAGCTAAAACAAATGTGTTTTAGCTATAATTTTTGCTATTCACAAAATAGCAAAATAGTGAATTAACATTCACAATCTAAATGTTTATATTTTTACAAAGACTGGGCGCCGCGTTGCATTCTGGGACGTGGCAGTCGTCATGTTGGAGGCGTCGCAAATGTAAACCAACACACCAGCAAATCGAATGAGAAGCAGCTGAGTTGGGAGAAAGAAAATAAACAAAGATGTTAAAATCCCTAAAAGGATGTGGAATTTACCGGGATAGGTTTAATAGCGAAACCCGGGACCGGAATGTGGATAAAACGGCACTTTTAACGGGTTGGATCCATTTGAAATTTCCAACAAACAGTGGGAGTACAGTACGCTACGCTAACCGGACAAAGGTAAACTGTGCTCCACCTAGCTGCTAGTTTAGTGACAGTTATAGTGCTAACAACCATTCACACATGTAACATTCTTTTAACTATGCGTTTCAAAAGTGTAGTTAATAACGTTAGCTGTTTTAAGCATTTAATCTTAAGTTAGTAAGCAAAACGATGCTTAAAGCAAGAGGATAACAGTTTAGCAACAGGACAACAGAGACTGACAGGTCCGATTAAAGGGCTAATGTTAATGTTATGAGAATATTAAAATACGGGATATTTTACAGGAATATTACTAAAACGGAAAGACAGCGGGAAAAGAGCTCAAGTACGTGAGAAACTCAGAAAAAAAAAACTTGAGGATTGACAGCTAACTTTACTAACTATCTGTCCGGATTACCCTGTTCCCTCTGTTTGCCGACTCTTTGTTGGAAATTTCATATGGATCCAAACCGTTTAAAGTGCCGGTTTAGTCCACATACCGGTCACTGGCTTCCCTATTTAATATATCCCGGTAAATGCCACAACATTTTAGGGATTTTAACATCTTTTTTATTTTCTTTATCCCAACTCTGCTGCTTCTCCTCGTTCGACTAGCTGTATGTTGCTACATGCGCGTTAGCCTCCAACATGGCGTAAAGAGAAGAAGAAGATTGCCGAAGTTACTAGAACAGCCCACAGTTTGCTGACTAGCAAAGTCATCCACTACCGTCGTATAAGTAAGTATATGTTTCCTTTTTTGTAACGCAATATTATGTTTACATTGGTTTTATTTTATCTTTTTAAAGTATGCTAAGTTAGTCATCTTTGTTCTTGCAGTACGCTGCTAGTCCTGTTGCTAGAGTGGCTAACGTTAGCAGCTAACACATGCTGTTTTGCCTTTGTTAGGACACGTTGCTAATAACATTAACGTTACATGTAGAAATTTAATTAGCTACTTACAGTAGTTAGCCAAAGCTTTACATCTAGATGGACCAAGTTTAACTTGTATAATGATATATTATAATGTATATATGTTGTGTAAATTATTTTGTTTGTCCGAACTAGTATTTTGCTTTTTTGCGTATTTTAATTCTTTATTTTTTGCAGATTTACAGAGACTCTAGAATGAAAAACAAACTCTGAGGGAAAGCAATGCACCAGCAGGTGAGAATATGCACTCTTTCTTAAATTTAACTTTTTTTGTGTGTGATGTAGGTCCAAAATTACCATATGCATTTCATTTTGTAGCATCAGATGACAGCGGCTCACTTCAAGAGCAAGGTGAAGCAAGTTGGGATAATTTTGAAGATGTTTGCTCACACTGGGCAATCAGGTACAACTTGCAAACAACTTAAGCATTGGTTGTTGGTTTAATTCCCAACGGGGCCCATCTGTACATGTGGTAGACCTAGAAATAACTGTCATAGTTTAGTAGTTGAGGGACCCGTACTGACTACTTTATTCTTTTATTCTGGGAACCCCTATAGGTGCAGACGTCTTGGAGAGTTTGGGCGATGTTGTGCGCAGCATGGACAACAAAATGGACTATATGCTGCAACATTTTGAGTTATCCCTGACAGGGGATCTGATACTCCCACTAGACACCCAGGAAGATTTGGCATTACTTGACAACAGCATGAGGCAGGATAAAGAGCATGTTTTAGAGACATGTTCCTGAAGACCATTGGTCAAAGTAAGTTGGATATTTATTTTTATATTTAAGTAGATGTGTATGACTTTATGCCTTTCAAACGGAATGACAGATCTTAATTTTCGACATATTTTCTATCTGATGAGGCGATCCAGGTTAACGTTACACATCACGGAAAAAGGCAGCGCTGAGTGGGACCCACAGCCGCCCCCTTAAACCTAGGCTGACTACTGACACCCCAGCATCACTAGACAACTGGAACCCTTTTTTTATCCTGCAGTAACTTCAAGACATCTAAAAAAGGCTTGTTACAGTGCTTAACTCTTCTATTTAAATATAGCTTGTAAATCCTAGATTATACATCTAATACTTGATTTCTGCACATTACCTGGTACCAAATATTCTTCTTCATTCTGTCACAGTGCTTAACTGTTATTCTATTGTTAAATATAGCTTGTAAATCCTTGTGCCACAGGTCAGCATTGCAGTTATAATGGTATATTCTCAAATTATTTGGTGTACTTCACTTTCTTTGGTACCAAATATCCTCATTACTTGTGTTTACTGGTAATTATTTTCATCCCAGAGCTGAACTCTTTACGTTATTAGCAAGTATTGTAAGTGTTTTTTATATATATATATATATATATATATATATATATATATATATAAAACACTTACAATACTTGCTAATAACATAAAGAGTTCAGATCTGGGATGAAAAAAAAGAAGATTTTCACTATTATATATAATAGTGTATATATAATGTTAAATGTGTATAATAGTGTTTTTAACTAAAAATGTATTGGAAAGCTGTGTGTTTCTATTTTTCTGTTATATTTCAGCGATCTGACATATTGTTTAATGACAGTTACTGTACTTTCAAATGTGGAAATAAAATATCAAATGGAAATTTGTCTGGTTTGAGCAATCATTATTCTTGATAAACTGCATGCTGTAAATGTTAAAATAAATAAATAAATAAATAAATAAATAAATAAATAAATATAGTGCAATAAGCGGCGGGCCGCGGTCAGCTCGCTCAAAAAAAGCGTTTGCCTCCGACGGGCCGCTGAAGGTCCGCCTTTAGGTATAATGGCGGTGGAACGGCGGCTGGCCGGCGGGCCGTCCGCGGAACGAAGGCGGTAGGAAGGCGGCAGACGCTTTTAAAAAGCGGCTGCCGCCGGCGGTCCGCCGTCAAACGTGTTTGCGATTACGCCTTTCTGACGCTTCTACTGCCTCCGGAGCGCCGCCGGCGGCCCGCCGACTCATTGCTATCTGGGAATACTCTAATGAGAGTTACTTGACATGTAGTTGAAAAGTTACTTATAATTAGTAGAACGTCTAAAGTGACTATCGAAATAAAGTGTAACCAAAAATGTATATATACTAGGGCTGCACGATATTGGTAAAAAATGGCATTGCGATATTTTATATTTCCACGATATATATTGCGATATTAGAACAATTTCCCCAGATGACTTGAATAGCTCTATTTGGAAAGAATGAATCATTCTAGAATGACTGGTGGTTTTGTCATGGAGTAAATCCGCATAGAAACTAATATTAATTGAATTTTTACTAATGTTGTTAACAGGTTATGTTAACAGGATGCAGCACATTAGTGGTGGTTGAGGAGATCCCCTTCCTCCTATATAAAGCACTTTGAGTGCAGAGAAAAGTGCTATATAAATGTAATGAATTACTATTATTAATGTAGTTTACTATACTTTAATAAATGTAACCTTATTGTGAAGTGTTTCCGATTTATGTATCTTCAGTTCAGTGTTGAATAGATCAGTTGTTTTAACCATTCATTAAAGTGAATCGGTTCAAACGAGTCATTAGTTCGCGAATCGGACGCGTCATTAACGGTCCACGCCACACGTTGTGTGATTATCCAGGCAGGTTAGAAAATCGCACAAGATTTGTGTCAACACAGAAAACATTTCATCACTGGATAGCTTTTTTTTATTATTCAAAGTGTGGTTTATGTAATGTCATCTGGATGTGGAACGGCAATTCACAACCAGTAGTAGTTCAGAAAAAAAATAACTTGTCTTCCGACCATTTACCGTCATGTATTCTCAAAGATATTAGTCAACTCAAATCATTATATGCGCGAGACTGGGAGAGAGATCAAGACAGTTTGAAGACGGTGAGACTGCACGCGCGACTGGGACTTTCACTTTCTCATTTAAACGAGCGCAGAAGTCACTCACTCATCGTCATCTGCATCACACATCATTCACCGGTCAAGCTTTGGCGGGACAAAAATGCGCTTTAGTGAGACTGACAGAAAATAACACGCAAGTTCCAGTCTTCTTGCGCTTGATGTTTAAACTGACAGGACTTGCAAATTGATAAACGCACACTATGATGGTTAAACTTTGCATTTAATCCGCGAATCACAAGCCTTACGGGCCGGGGAGCTGCTGGCACGTAGCCTACTGATCACGAATCACGGATTAACTACGATATGAGTGACATCGCACATCCTTGCGATGTAACTATCGTGGATTCGCACATCGCGATATCGATGTTAAAGTGATACATCGTGCAGCCCTAATATATACTATGGAAGTCAATGAGACCAGAAACTGTCTGGTTACTGATGATCTTCTAAATATCAGAAAATCGTCTGAATGGATTCAAAAACGGTAAAACTCAACTGTTTAACTCTGGGGGAGTTATAAAATGAGCCTATTTCCAAAAAAAGTGGAGTATCCCTTTAAGTTGTGTGTCAGTATGTTATGGTGAATTTAAACATGGTTGTCTTTGCGATCACAGGGTTTTGATGGCAGGAATAGTGACTGAATTTGTGGTATATTGGGTCTCTCCTGCTCTTGGAAGGGACCCGTTTATCTCACCCTTAATGAGAGTTAGTCTAAAAGCGTCAGTGGGCAGTAAATGGTCCCAGTATGAGCTGCTTGGTTATAAATCGGAGCGGTGCAAACAGAGAAAGCACGCATTGGACCTGGGTAATGGTGTGGGACAGGGTGCCAGACGACTCCTGTAAGACAGGTTAATATTCTTCTGCCTGCCTCTCTCTCTTTCTCATTTGCTACCTCCTTGACTTGGACAGCAGCTAGGCTTGTTTTTGACGAGTTTCGCTATTAAAGCGTTCTTCCAGCGCTGGGCTAATTAGCCACAGAGTGTATTAATCACGGTGTTAGCCGTAGTGGCTGGAACTCAAGGTGCGTGGGTCTTCAACATTGTTCCCACCCCACCAAGTCGGCCAGTCTGGCAGTCCATGTTTGCTGCTTCACGTGCATTAACCTCAGTCGGCCGGGTCATTTGTCTTTGCAGACGGCTGCTGTGCCTGCTCGGCATCCACAAGATCCGACTCTCCTAAGACATGTTAATCACTACGAGAAGCAACATGGATCAGAACGAAAGGACAAGCGCACATTTTGAGTGTATTTTTAAGAAGTGCACCAACTTTCTATTATCGATTTCTGTTGCTAAACATGTACAATTACTAATGATATGGTAACATATACTAGTTAACACTGCAGTGGAGCTTATTAGCATATTCTTGTATATCAATCAAGTATCACTATGCGTTAAAGGGATAGTTCACTTTGAAATTAATTTTTGATATGTTTTAGCTTACCTCAAGGGCATCCAAGATGTAGGTGTCTTTGTTTACCCAGTATTTTCAATTTTGACATTTTTCGGTCAAACCGGTGTTGTCTGTCACTCATATAATGCAGTTTTAGGGGTTCCACCTAAAAGAGCTTGCACAGAGAAGTCAAAATTAAACATGATTTAATGACTCGTGAATGTAAGTACACATTGATGGCCTAAGACACGAAACGAGCGGTTTGTGTGAGAAAACGAACAGTATTTATATCGTTTTTACCTCTTGTTAACAGCCGTCGAACTGATCTGAATCAGATGTCCAACTGAACCGAACTGAACCGTCTCCAGACATTACGCCGGAAGTGATCTCTCGCGCATCTACGTCACGCATTGTTTACACTGAGATTTTGGAAGTTTTACCTTTCACTAAACATATTTAGATATACGTGAAATCGCAATGGAGCATGATTTCGATATATCTAAATATGTTTAGTGAAAGGTAAAACTTCCAAAATCTTTGTGTAAACGTTGCGTGACATAGATGGTTATTTTTTAATAAAAAAATAACCAATCAGATTTGAGGGACAAGTTTACAGTTTATGTCAAGTTTAGGCATACAACCAGGGTCTACGTCAGTGTTGTTTGCCTTCACTCTAAAAAACACTGGGTTTAAAACAACCCAATTTGGGTTGGGCAAATATAGGACAGAACACATGTTGGGTTAATTTTACCCTGTACATTGGGTTGAATTAACCCATCATAGTGGGGTTAAATCCATCATACAACCACTGGCTTGCATGATAATTCCTTTATTTTCAAACATATTTACAGTATAATATATTTTATATCATTTTAATACACATTGCCAACATTTAAGCTCAGTTTAACTAATATGAGAAGTAAAAATTAAACATGTATACATAATTCAAATGTAATCGACCAGTCCCTGTTGTCCCGTTTCCACTGTAACGGCGCTGAATCTCGTGCCAGCACTTGTATCATGTTCAGCGGGAGGACTTCTAACTTCAGACCGGTTCCCTGCATTTCACTTGTAATTTGTAACATTTCACTCGTAACATTTCACTCGTAAAATGAAACTATATACAGCACAATAATGAATTTATAGGTCAAATAAAATGTACACAAACCTGTATCTTTACCAAAGACATGCACCATTTTTGACGGAGCTGCACTACTCTCTCCTGAATAGTTCGCAAAAAGCCTGCAATAATAACTCGATCCCTGGGTCGTTACTGTAGTGTCTGCCCCCAAGTTCTGGGTAACACAAGAAAACTGTTCTGTGATGCGCATTTGTGACTCTCCTGTTCAAACTCTTTCATCAAAATGAACAAATCTTTTTCTGAGTCAATTCGTTCATTTAATTCGTTGCATGAACCAAATGACACACAAAAAAAGATTTGTTCATTTCGATAAACAAGTTTGAACAGGAGAGTTACAAACGCGCATCACAGAACAGAGCGACCATTTGAGCTTATAAAACTTAAACGTTGTTATTTATTTATTTATTTATTTATTTATTTATTTTAAATGAGCCATCGTTTTGCTTGATAAGACCCTTTTTCATCGTCTGGAATCATTTAAAGCCCTTTGAACAGTTTGTAGTTTGCACTGAAACTGTCTTTTGGACCTTGAACCGTTTCTTGTCTTTTGGACTTTGAAAATCGTGGAATGTTTTCATCAAAAACCTTTCTTTTTGACTGAAGAAAGAATGACATGGACATCTTGGATGACATGGAGGTGAGTAAATTATCAGCAAAGGGTTTTTTTTTTTTTTTTTTAAGTGAACTGCTCACCCAAGATAATTTCCCTCTGATTTTAGGGATAACTTATGAGTAGGGATCAGTTTAGGACTAAATTTTGTGACCAGAATGTTGTTCCAGGATCAACAAAATATGTTGATATAGGAACGCCGCCGCGTCTAACTCTGCAAAATCATGACGTGAGACGTGAATAGACAATTGGTCAATCAGTAAAGGCTTTCCACCTTTCACCTCATTCCTGGTTACTCAGTCTACATTTGTCTTGGATATTCACATCCCATGATTAATGATCTAAAATCCTTTTCATTTTTACCTTAACCCATTATCTTAGGTGTGCACAAAATGACCGGCGTCCTTTCCATCCAAATGACATCTCCATCAGAATTTTGACGAGCTATTAAATTTAAGGCTAAGCATTTTGGTTCTGTCAGTGCATATCAAATCTCTCATTTTTCCCCATCTGCGCACCCCAGCAATTCCTACGCTCAACCCACACACAACCATCCTTAACATTTTGATTTCATTATCGCCATGACTGAATATTCATATATTCGTTTCATGGGCCCGACTACACCTGCTATAGGGGACCTTTATGCATAATTCATGAGCAGAGTGCAGTGGGGCGTGGTCTGAACCAGTAAAGTGTGCTGGTGGGAGTTGGAAGCAGACTAGACGGTGACATTAAACAAGAATATTCAGCACCGCATTTTAGTTATTCACCTACACCCACGTGCACGCATTGGCTGTGATCTCCCACAACTGATGGCTCTTATTTAATTGCCGTCTCCGAGTGCGAGTCAATGTTAAGTTTACTGTTGGGAGAGAAGCCGGGCTGAGTTCAGCAGTGCAGTCTGAAGTTGATATTTGCACTGGCTGACTGGTGTAAATACTCCCACACAAGATGATATTCAGGTTGTTGCGAAATATCAGGGACATCTTTGCCTGCTCTCCTGTGGATTCGCTTATGTACTTACAAAATTCACCAAGGCACAAGCGAAGGGAAAAAAAATGAGAGTGCTGTTCGCTATCTAAACATCTGGGTTTGTTCTACACTGTGGAAATCATTTTCTTTTATCAGTATCTTTGTGTTGTTTTCCATGAAGAATGTCTATAAAACAAGTTAAATTTACTGAAAAAGCAAAATTGATTTAGATACTTCTTTTAAGAGAATATATCTTGACTTTTTTTTTTCTTGCCCCACTAGCATTGTTGTTTTAAATATAAATCAAAACAAAAATTCAGTGCAAATGTGGAAAAAATGAATATGTATTCCCTTAAAGACAAAAAAAAAACAAAAAACAAAAAAAACAGTTTTAAAAACTCGGTTTAAAATCGCCGGTGTTTTACCTTGTAACCAATCACGTCAAAGTGTCGGCGGGCTTTAGTATATAATTAACTGAAGCAGGGGTGTCTTAAAAAAAACAAACAAACAAAAAAAAAATCTTTCTTTCTTTCAGTCTTTCTTTTTTCAGTCGAAAAGAAATTAAGGTTTTTGATGAAAACATTCCAGCATTTTTCTCCATATAATGGACTTTAATGGGAACCAAACGGTTCAAGGTCCAAAAGACAGTTTCAGTGCAAACTAAAAGGGATGAATGAACAAATCTTTATCCGAGTCAATTCGTTTGTTTAATGAACCAAATGACTCTGAAAAAGATTTGTTCATTAACGAGTTCGAACAGGAGAGTCACAAACGTGCGTCACAGAACAGAGCAAGGCGAGCATTTGAGCTTATAAAATTTAAACTTTGTTATTTATTTATTAAATGAGCGATCGTTTCGCTTGAGAAGACCCTTATTCATCGTCTGGAATCGTTTAAAGCCCTTTGAACAGTTTGTAGTTTACACTGAATCTGTCTTTTGGACCTCGAACCGTTTGGTTCCCATTGAAGTCCATTATATGGAGAAAAATCATGGAATGTTTTCATCAAAAACCTTAATTCTTTTTGACTGAAGAAAGAAAGACATGGACATCTTGGATAACATGGGGGTGAGTAAATTATTAGCTAAATTTTTTATTTATTTATTTATTTTTTTCAAAAGTGAACTACGCCTTTAAGAGAAGCCAGTCTATTCTTGTATATTTTTCTGTTGAAATGAAAAATCAGTTAGGCGATGTTGCGGGTGAATTACTGTATGTATATGATTTATATTATGATCAACTATTTGCCTATCTTCACCAATGCTCTGACTTGTTCAAAGCGTTTCTAAGGATGCTGATTTTTAGAAGGCAGCTGTCTGACTGTGAGATGCCAATGGGAACATGGTTTGTGTAACATTAGCAACACATTATTAGCTGTTTGATGTAGTCAAGCCAAAGGCTAATCATATTAATTACTGTTATGTGTCCGATGTTGTAGAGAGCGATACATAAAACGCATTACCATTCTGATACATCGACTTGTAGACGAGCCTGTATGAGTGAGCGGAGGCGGGGCTAATTTGCATATCCATGAATCCATGTATACTTAATAAAGCAAGGGTGTAGAGTTACTTTCAAGCTATTTTAAGGCATGGGAAAAAAATTCACAGGATTTTTTTTTTTTTTTAAACATGTCATTTGGTGATCAAAGATGAGTTTTGAGGGATAAAATTATTGACTGCACAGGGATTTGCTTTTTTATTTTCAATCAATTAACAGCATATATCATACAGAGAGAACATTCAGATGAGGATAGAAATACAATTAAAGTAAAGTCAAATAAAAACACACACAGACGCACAGAAGACAACACACTCAACAAACACAGGTAGAAAATATTGACTGTAAAATATTCAAAGAAGGGCAGAGGCTATATTCATCCAGGTGTTTACGGTGGTTGTTTTTGCCTTATTGATCTTTGCGGTTGTACGCTCGAAGCAATTTTGTATAATCTCATTTCATTACACGGTTTGCCTTAAGTTTGTATCTGGGGTTATCCACTGCTGTAAAATAGCTTTTTTTTGGCAGCTGTGAACCCTCCCATTAACACTTTTTTGGCATGTAAAGAAAATTGGTACTTTGAATCATTATTCAATAATAGTAAACAGGAGTCCAAAACCACATATATACCTGAAAGATCATGTAACCTAACAATCACATACTTCCAGAATAGATTAATCCTTGTAACAGAAACTGCAGTATGGATTTGGTTTAAGTTTCATGTGATATCGCTTGTAAGGTGTGTTGTAGAAACAATGGCTAGTCTTAAAATGAATAAGTGCATGATCAGACTGATCTCATGAAGTAGCGTGTGTATGACACGCCAATTCGTATTTGCATTTTTGGCGTGCTATCAAGACGCATAATCGCTTTTCAGCGTGTTTATGAACGCCGTTGACTTAACGTTATATAAATATATGACTTACCTCAACCCCATCCCTAAACCTAACTGTCACTGGGGTTAATGGCATTTATGACTGTTCCCTTACCATCCTAGTGAAAAAAAAGATATGACTTACCTCAACCCTATCCCTAAACTTAACCGTCACTGGGGTTAATGGCATTTATGACTGGACATTTGACGCGCATGTACAGACACGCGGAATGACGCGGACGTTAATGGCGTAGACATACACGCATACACGCAGATAGCTCAAAATGCGAGATAACATGCCACTTGACTCGAAAGTGGCGTGTATGTTTACGCAAAAGTCGTGATGTCATGTTGGCATGATTAAGGTTTTTAGAAGTAAGGCCATGGTTTGACCACACTGTTTCCCGGTCTGGGTATATTTTATTTGTTGATATACTACAATGTCATTTAGGGTGTATTCACACCAGGAAAGTCCGATAGTTCACTTGCTTTGGTCTGGACCAAATAAGTTATTATTATTATTATTTTTTTGGTACGGTTCGCTTTCACACTGCTCTTTTTGCAAGTGAACCAAAATTTGTGAACAAAACCACACGTGTGCTAAGGTCGTCCATTCACTGGACAAGGATTCTCGAGGGAAATCAGGAAGTGCAAAAAAGGCTCAGAGATATTTCCATATATTTCGTACTGATTTGTTCTTTTACTAATTTTGTGTTAATTCTGTACAAACACAATATGAAGAAGCTAATGAGTATCATATGATACAATGTCATCTATACGATGTTGTAATTCGGATTTTGAGAAGACGACGAGTGTAACGTTTGAGTGGTTCTATTAAACGCGGGGAAATACGACAACTCTCGTCTCTCGTGCATCTTTTCATTCGACCATCTACTGTTTTTTTTATCTCTGGGCAACATCTCAACTTTGCGTTACAAGTGGCCCGGCACAGAAGACTGATAAGGTATAAAGTTTTCATTCATAGAGGGGGGCTATGTTCACACATTCAAATAATGAGATTCTCAGTGTGTACTACAAACAAGTGCTGTTAATGTTAACGCTTGCGATTAAGTTTGTCCAGTTTAACGTAAATTAACGCATCATCATCCTTGTATTGTAACTATCCTTACATTAATAATAATAATATTAATAATTCATTACATTTATATAGAACTTTTCTCGGCACTCGCTTTACATAGAAGGGGGAATCTCGTCAACCACCACCAAAAGGTGGTGAACTGCAAATGCTTTCTGAACTGCAAATGATTTTTTTTTGCATCTATGCGCGATTAGACTAAAGAGAACGCTCTGTATGTGAACGTCCTGATGCACGCACTCATTCATTCATCCATTAATGATGCACACACGACGCGCAGAAAGACGCGCAGCAGTATCGTGTGGCCAGACAGCGCGCCAGAATATTCTCTTTCGACGCAGTGCTTTCTTGCAATTGGGTCGGTTCATGTTCACACCGTAAACGAACCGTACCAGAGTTCGTTTGGAACCGTACCGAGACCACCTCTTCAGCTGGGTCTCGGTTCGGTTGTTTGGTCCGCACCCGAGTTCGATTGCTGTATTCACACCTGCCTAAAAGGTCCGCACCAAGGGGGCAAACGAACTAGAGTTCGATTCAATCGAACCAAACAAGGCAGGTGTGAATACACCC
Source organism: Cyprinella venusta (assembly GCA_038021265.1). NCBI lineage: Eukaryota > Metazoa > Chordata > Actinopteri > Cypriniformes > Leuciscidae > Cyprinella > Cyprinella venusta. Next base: position 8,636,823 of record CM075864.1, on the reverse strand, counting down.
TTAAATATCATTCTCAAAAAAAAAAAAAAAAAAAAAAAAAAATCATGTCCGCAAACAACATGGAAGAACGACTTGCATTAATTTGCACTGATTTGGATTGGAAAAAGAAAAAATCAAGAAAGCATTAATAATTAACATTAATGAGACAGACAGCAGTTTATTTTGCTGTTGTCCCTTTAAGACCGAATGTACTAAGACACATCCTGTTTCCGTTAAATGTTTTCGTTAATTTAAGACAAAACCGACTATGATTGTGTGAATCCTTCACACAATGGGCATTTTGACATTTATTGTGGATCTATCTGACCATTTAAGTGCAATAAAATGCATGCGGTCTTGCATTCTGCGCTTTGTGCATTGTGTTGTTGATACTTTATTGATCCTTTACAGGAAATTACGTTGTCATGGCAGCTTCAGCATGTAACAAGCACATCACCACACATAACAAACTATTCATTTTCCGACTCTCGTACCAATCAACAGTGTTAATTAAATAATATACAGTATGTATATATATATATATATATATATATATATATATATATATATATATATATAAATTGACAAGTAATAAGAATAATCGCTTAAACAGTATTGTGTCATGGCACATTACTGTGCTACACAGATCTATTTACATTACATACCCTACACTGTAAAAAAAAATATTGTTGGTTTAACTTAAAAAAGTAAGTAACCAGGTTGCCTTAAAATTTGAAGTTGATTGAACTGGAAAAAGTGAGTAAATACAATGAAGGAGATTTATTTAATCATCAGAAACTCAAAATAATAAGTTATCTCAACTAAATAAATTATTTAAGTTGATTTGACAAAAGAAAAAATGTTGTGATAACAAATCTTGAAATTTTTTTTTTACAGTGATAAACTATATAGTAAAATTTCTAATGATAGACACTTTATATCTTGGTCACTATATGTATTGTCATACTGCCCAACTGGAAAACCAGCCAAAAATGCTGAGTAAGAAAATGTGTGGAAGTTTTCGGGTGTATGTGTGCAGTGTAGATGTCCTTCACCCTTTTATTTTCAGGGTTTTGTAAAATATAGATTGTGGTAAAGAAAACTGTTTTTGACAGTAGAAGTCTCTACTAAGCCAACCTCAATTCCTCCTTTGCAGCCACCTCAAAGTCTCTCCCGACATCAAATGTCCCTCTTTCAACCTGTCAAATCAAGCTTCAAAAATGATTTCAGAGAATCGCTAAGATAAATGACTGTCGGGAATCTTTTCCATCCATCCTTGTTTATCTAAGCGCTAACTCCCTTGCTGTGTCATGACCATAACTGAGCCACATCCAAGTTTATCTTCCCGTTTGTCAGTCATTGAGGCCGTGACCTTTTGACCCGAGACTAGCTGTTAACCTCGACATTCACATTCAACATCCAGAGCCATTAATCTAGCTGGATTTGGAAAGCTTTATTCCAAGCATTGGCTGTGATCTCTCATGTCTCATCTGACATGCCTCTAACTAGTGTTGATGTATTTATTTCATATCCACATTGAACGTATCACGATTATCTGTTGAATATCGTATAACTCTCTTCATACTGCAGGTTGTTGGCCATCATGCAATTTGAAAAAATTTGAAAAGTCTCGGCTGCCTGTGTAAAATTTGATTTTGTATATTTCTGAAGAAGACAACCATCTTGGCTCTCTGGTCTCTAGCATAGTCCCTTAAGGCCATATATGTCCCTGTCCTTTTGATATATATATCTCAAAATGAACCTAAAACTGCATTATGACATGACCTTTTCCTTTCTTATGGTGGACTAAAATTATACAGTCTTTCAGGTTTTCCAAATTTCCCCGCTGATATCTGTAAATGAAATGTTCAAAGTTATCATTTTGTGTGACAATTTTATATAGTAAAGGTTAGATGTGTCATATTGGCCAGCTTCAGCATCAATGAATTGTACTCCGGAGTTGTCATGATTAAAAGTAGCATAACTTCTATTGTATCTGAGCACAGAGGTCTACATTTCTTCATTTTTGGCATGAGCATCTTTGCCAACCCTTTTAATAGTATGCTTAATTGTATTGAAAGTGTACTTTTGGTGCACTTTAAATATTCTATATATGATTAATAAAATAAAAAGCCATTGAAGTGTATTTAAAGACAGTACAAATTCATGAAAATTAAATATTTGAGAGAGTTTGGACTCTATGTAATGACGTTTGCCAATCATAATAGTGGCATTTACTGACAAGCCTTAACTGAGCCGCCCCTTAAAATTTGATCATTTTAGACAGAGGATCAAAATGAGGAATGACATTTTTTTTTTCATATAAATATACTGGTTTGTTTTTTTGTTAGACTAAAATGTTACATTATAAGTGAAACTTAAGGAACATTAAAAAACTTGAAAAAAAAACCCCAACCCCTTTAAAATAATGGTTTGTGACCCATCTAACACCTCATCGGCCATGGGACTGCACCATCGACCTGCTGCTAGGGGCAACGTCACCTAAGGGTAAAATCTACCCACTGTCCATCCCGTAACAGATGGTCATGGAGGAGTACATTCAGGAGGCTCTCAAACAACGTTTCATCTGTCCATTGCCACATCCAGCTTCTTCTTTTCGTGGCCAAGAAGGACAGAGGCTTGCGGCCATGTATCGACTACCAGACCCTTAAAGGGATACTCCACCCAAAAATGAAAATTCTGTCATCATTTTCTCACCCTCAAGTTGTTGTAAACCTGTATGAGTTTCTTCTGCTGAACACAAAGGAAGATAGTTTGAAGAGTGATTGGAACTTTGGCACCATTGACTTCCATAGTATTTTTTTTTCTAATATGGAAGTCAATGGTGCCAAACAACTGTTTGGTTCAAATCGTTCTTCAAAATATCTTCCTTTGTGTTCAGCAGAAGAAAGAAATTAATACAGGTTTGTAACAACTTGGGGGTGAGTAAATTATGACAGAATTTTCATTTTTGGTATCCCTTTAATGCACAGGCTGTTAAATACACTTATCGTCTTCCTCTGGTCCCTGTCATATTGGAACAGCTCTGTGGGGCTTACATCTTCTCCAAGCTGGACCTGCGGAGCGCCTATAACCTCATTCGGATACTAGAGGGTGATGAATGGAAGACGGCGTTCATCACTCCGGCAGGCCACTATGAGTACCAGGTAATGTCGTATGGCCTGTCCAACTCGCCCTCCATATTCCAAGGTTACATGAATAAGGTGTTCCGGGAGGACCTCCAACGCTTCATAATCATCTACATCCACGATATCCTGATCTACTCTCGGAACCTGGCCAAACATCACCAGGTGACAGAGGTCCTCAAGAAGCTGAGAGAACACAACCTCTATCTCAAGTTGGAGAAGTGTGAGTTCCACACACCATTTGTCCAGTTCCTCAGTTACATCATCAACCAACAAGGTATCCAGATGGACCAGAGGAAGGTGAACGCCATCCACAACTGGCCCCAACCTGACACCTTCAAAGAACTCCAATGCTTCCTAGGTTTCGCCAACTTTTATTGCAGATTCATTCAGAGTTACAGTCTCCTCAGTTCACCTCTCACCTCACTTCTCAGGAGCCAGCTCAAGCCTCTGTCCTGGAACCCCTTAGCCACCAAAGCCTTCCAACACCTGACTGATGCCTTAATGACCTCTCCAATCCTGGTGTACCCCAATCCAGAACCCCCATTCAAGGTCAAAGTTGATGCATCTACCACCGGGGTTGGATCGGTGCTATCCCAACTTCCTCGACTCCATCCATGTGCCTTGTGCCTATTCTATGAAGCTGTCCCTGGCGGAGCAGAACTATGACATCAGAAATCGTGAGCTGCTCGCCTTGGAGGAATAGAGACACTGGCTGGATGGAGCTCATCACCGTTTCGAGGTCATAACCAATCACTGGAACCTAGAGTATCTCCGAGAGGCCAAGCAGCTCAACCCATGACTAGCCCGTTGGGCGCTATTCTTCAAAAGGTTAAATTTCACCCTGACCTACTGTCCCGGTACCAAGAATTGCAAGGCAGATGCCTTATCCTGTGTGTATCTGAAACCTGTCCTCAAGAACCAGTTCTCCCTCCAGCTATGGTAGTCAACCCAATCAAATGGTCCCACAACGATCAGATCCTCTAGGCCACCCACACCAAAACTGCTCCACCGGAAGGTCCTTAGTGACGGTTGTACCATTTGCCTGCCATCTGTCCCTCATAGACTCACATACCTCTCCGGGCTCTGGAAACCCAGGCTGCCAGCGAACCCTCTCACTCCTACAGGATCGCTAATGACCCAACATGTCCTAGGATATCTCCCGGTACGTCTGAGGGTGTAAAAAAAACTTACCAAGGAAGCTACCTGAGGGAATGTTGGTACCTCTGCCGATACCAAGATGTCCCTGGTCCCACCTTGGAATTGTCTTCATGACAGACCTTTCTCCATCCAACCATCACACCTGTGCATTTGTCGTCGTCGACTGCTTCTAAAAGGCCTGTAAACTCATCTCTATCAAGAGCCTGCCCATTGCATTCGAAGCCACAGAACTCCTGTTCCAACAAGTATTCCGTCATTATGGTCTACCAGAAGACATCTTATCGGATAGAGGCCCCCAGTTCATCTCCCGGGTGTGGAAGGCCTTCAAATTCCTTGGCATCTCAATGAATCTATCATAAGGTTGCTATCTGTAAACCAACAGCCAGACTGAGTGCAAGATCCAGGAGATGGGGAGATACCTGTGGTCATACTGCCACCAGCACCAAGAAAGCTGGAGCCGCTATCTCCCCTGGGCGGAGTATGCCTAGAATTCCCTGCGCCAATCCACCACTGGGCTTACTCCGTTCCAATGTATCCTCGGCTACCAAACTCCTCTCCTCCCATGGTCCGGAGAACCCACTGAGGTTCCAGCTGTCAATCACTGGTTCAAAGAGAGCAAGAGGGTATGAGACTAAAGACAATATATATATATATATATATATATATATATATATATATATATATTAGGGGTTTCACAACTACTGATTTTTGCTAGTCGACTAGTTTTGCATAACAGTCGACGACTAGTCGACTAGTCGTTAAATGGTTTATTTTATTTTAATTTTGTGCGATATCACGAATAGTAAATATCTCCACGATCTGCTTTTGAGGAAATATCGTACAGTGCATTCTATCAGTTCAGTTCTTGCGCCTCTGTCTCAACTGTACAACGCGACGTAGCCTACACATCACACGTTAATGAATTGGTACGGGACACTGCAATTCCCAAAAGTTCATTATTTGCATAAGCCTTGCCGGTTAAACATTAATTCACGCGCTGTGGCTGACTGTTCTAACGTGCGCTTTCCTGAGCGCGCGGCATAGCCCCGACGCTCACAGGCACTAGAAGCCTGTCAAACAGCGCCTGAATACTGGACTAAGTTATATTTCGAGTCTTATTATGCTAATAGGCCTACTGTTAAATACACACAATGTTTACATCCGGAGCGCCTTAAATATGGATCAATTGCTCGCGCTCGTGTCCATCTTATGCCCGCTTTGGCACACGGCCAGTTCAACCTCGTAAATCAGTCACATGCCCGCTCACGAGCGCTCACTCTTAACACACACACACGAACAGGCACACCGGTGCTGCTCGCGCGTCACTGAATGTTCATTAAGCGCTCCCCGTTCACAGTAACCGGGTCGTCTCATTCAAAACAGCCAGCTGTTGCTGTAAATTACGTGTCCGCCCCAGCGCGCTCACGCCTAAACGCATCACCTCCGGCGCCGCGCACGCTGCATTCCCTTTAGCACATCTAGTGGATGCATAACGCAAACCCAGTCAAACGTTTGAAAAATGTTCTAAAATAGGTAATTGTAGGTGTGCCTTATAGTGCTGCCGCTTGTACTTAAAGGGATAGTTCAGAAAAATATATATATATACAAAATATATTTTCATAATTTTGTTTCCGACTAGTCGACTAAGGCCAACAGCGCGGACTAGTGGTTGTGACAGTCGACTAGTTGATGAAACCCCTAATATATATATATATATATATATATAAAGTACTACTTAAGTGGGTTAAGTTCAGCTAATTGCATTTATTATGAATCTAAACAATAGTACATTTTCATTTAATTAGTTAACGAACAATTAAGTGTCCGAACCTTCAATTCAGACTTAAGTCTATTATTTTTAAGTATAATATTCCCATAATTAGTCAAATGTTTAAAGTATGATAAAGAGAAGTGATCAATAAGAATTAAAATCTCAATCGCATCTCCCAAATCACTAAATAAAAGACCAAATAAACCCTAACATGGTCTTGTCACACCGAAAACGTGTTGCCTGTCTGCCTGTGTGAGATATTTCATCATTGAATGGTTATGCTAGCAAGCAATCTATCAATAAGGAAAAAACAAACAAAGGAATAAATGATGCACGCATTGCCGTCACTCACCCCCTATAGTGAGAAACTAAACATCCTCAAAAGAATGGATTTAAACACGCTGAGGCAGACACTATAAAGACGCTGCACTAAATGCAATTCAGCCTTATCTGTCGCTGGACTTCTCCAAGCTTCAAAATGATTGTTTCACTCAAATAAACAGATTGAATATATCATGCATTCTTGGCGTAGATTGAAATAAATCTTTCGAATCAATTTTTTTTCCCTCCTCTTTTTTCAAAAGCAATTTCTTAGCTGGTGTGCCCATCAGAGAAGAGCTGCCTTTCATAAATTCTTCTGTGAGAACGCATAAATCTCCCTTACTGATAACGTCAGAAAAGAGTGAGTGTGTGTGTATGTGTGTTTATTTTTTAAGTTTGCGTCTCACATGCTCGTAAATCCAATGTTTATAAGATGCTTGGATCTAGACCTGTATTTATGCACTTGTCATGTTGTGTCAGTAGGCATTCTACACATTTTGAAAATTTAAATGTGTAAGCTTGTGCTCTCTAGGCAAAATCAAGTGTGCTTTTGTGGGCAATTGAAACCAAGCTCATTTGTGTGATTGCGTGGCTTTGCAGTGCATGACTGAGTGGAACTTCTGTGTGTTGCCGTTTCATTGGCAGAATGGAAGGATTTGCCTGTCAGTATGTTAATTCTGTTTATGGGTGTTGGTGAATATGTGTATGTACTCTTGTGTCCGTGTGCCTGGCTGACAAAAGATAGGCTACCACTCATGTCAAATGAATGTTGCCGTGATTCTGTGAGGTTTTAGGTGGGATTGTAATTGCGATTTGCTTTACTGTAATCCTTCAGGGTAAGTTCACCAAACAGTTTTAGCATGTTTTTGTGTTGTATTTCCATTTTAAAAGAATAGTTCACTTCATAATGAAAATTATGTCATCATTTACCTCAAGTTGTTTCAAACGTGTATGATGTTTTTTCTTCTTCTGCTGAGCACAAAAGAAGATATTTTGAAGAACCAGACAGTTGATGAACCCTATTGACTTCCATAGAAGGAAAACAAAAAAATATATACAGTAGATGCTATATATAGATTTTAGATGCTATACCTTATATTGGAGGAGCTCGAGAGCCACAGGGCAACAGGTTGAGAGAGGAACTCTGGGATATACCTTTGGCATTGGAGACAGAACTGGAGCAGCAGACTTTGAGCAAAATTTGAAGAAGCGATCGATTTTTCACTCGACTGGAAGTGGTGTGGTAGAAAGGAGGGCGAAGCGGTGGATGATAAATTCCTCTGACAGGTCATCCAGTTTTATATCTTTTCCTCGGCCAGAGAAATGACACATATTAATTTATAGATGATGTGAAGGATGTGCACTCTATTGTGGCCGAACAAACACATATACATATACACATACACATGCATTCTGCATTCACACTGTTGAACTTTTGTGTTATAATGTTACAAAATTGAGACTTTCAGTCATGGATGCTGATCGGTCAATATTAATCCTATTAAAAATACATGAAAATTGTGATCGCTATGATGCCAAACATGTTTTCATCAAGTTGTGCCCATTGAGGCCAACTATGAACATCGCATGTTCTAGCAGAAGGATGGCATAATAATGAATTTGTGAATGAATTTTAAACTTATATACATATATAAGTTTAATATTAATAATATTAAGTGTACCACTTAAGTGTATTTATAGTGTACTTTGTAATAATGATAAATTAAAATTTTTACTTCAAAGTGCATTTTAATTCTTTGTTTTAATAATATTAAAATATGTACAATTATCTTGAAAGCACATGTAAACTACTTGATTATAATTTTAACTGTCATTCAAAATTACATTTTAAATGTAGCTACTAAATTGCAACTTAATCATTACAAATGTCGGTCCCACTTTATATTAAGTGGCTTTAAGTACTATGTACTTAAATTGAACAATAAGTAAAATGTATTATTGTGTTCCTGTTGTATTGTAAAACACTTTTGCTGCTATTGAGGTGTGATACGGGTAAGGTTAGGGACAGGTGTGGTGGTATGGGTCGGTTTAAGGGTAGGTTAAGGTGTGAGGGGAGGGTCAACTGTGTAATTACAAATGTAACTACATAAAGTAATTATAGCTGTAGTTACATGCTGGTATTTTTAAAATATAAGTACAATGTAAATACATGTATGTACACAACAAGTCCATTGTATCAAATTATTAATTTCAATGTAAGTACATAGTACTTAAAGCCACTTAATATAAAGTGGGACCCAAATGTGTAATTACAAAACGTATTTAAAAATATGACACACATGTTTAAATAGAAATGACATTAAAGTATATTTTTGTTTACCATAAATTTGTGTCTTAAAAGAAAAGTTTCGACATATAACCTCGAAGGGTTCTGTCAGACGCTTGTGAAATTGAATTTTAATCAATTAATGTAGTTTTAATTCATTCAATTCATTAATTTAATACATTTTTATTTCGATTAATGACAGCTCATAAATTAATTTATCACTAAATGATTTGAAATAACCCATTAAACATGAAAGTCTTAAATCCAATCATTTAAAAAATAATTAAGACATCTCCTCATATAGAATCTTTTTGGCATAAAGCATTCATTAAAATTGAGTCAAGAACCCTATGGTGTACTTAAGTCCTATAGTGTGTCAAAAATAGTCTCAAAATTGCATTTAATGGAAATATAAACTATAATAGATTTTAATTTCATTGCAATTATAATGCAAGTGTCCAAAAACATTACCATCACTTCACACTGAAGAATATTCTTTTAAATTATAGTATTTCCACAAGTACGCTTTTTAAAACAATGATAAAGTGTACTTCTTTTTCACAAGTGGGAAGGTCATGCTGTAAAGTGAATATAGTTATTATTGAGGGGGTTGCAGACATTTCACTTTAGCCATGCATATTCACGGTCTTTTGTGGCCTCCCACGGTGTATTTCTTAACTATATGTGCAAATCGAATGACTAGAACAAAGTCCTCTTGAAGTCTCTCGCTCTCTTTCTCTCATGCACACATATAGCCTGTCCCAACAGGGTAATTAAGTCATCAACCTTAAGTATCAAGCTACATATTTGATTTGTGTCACTGTTGAATGTATAGCTTCCCACAGCTGCCTCAATCAAAATGTTCTTCCCCACCTGTTCAGTTACACATCAGAACCACAGGGAAGATGGTATGGAGCACAATAATCACTAATAGATGAGGTATCAGGGCTGTGTGTGTTCTGGTAAACCCTGGTAAACCCACAAAGTGAACTGTCTTTATAAAGTATCTTCTTATTAAACGGTCTGTACACTTACAAAGTTCTCAATGCTTTGTTTAGCATGTATGGACACTCATTATGTTATTGTTAGTGTGGGGCTAATTTGAGCCTTGTTAGTGGTATAAACTAGTGATTTCTTTTTATGCCCCCAGTACTAGCATTATACGCTAAACAGTTTTTAGAGATAAAGCTCTTTACATTCGACTATCATGAAAACAAATCTCAGAGAACGGTTGACTAGGTACCAATGTTTTATTAGACTAAAGGTTCATTTTGCACAGGAGTCCCGCTTTAACTTACTAAAAATAACAGAAGTCTTTGTTATGACAGCTTTTGTTGGTTTCAGTGTCATTCCACTGAATGCCAGAGACACAAACGTGTCCCAGCTGGCGTTAAAGCTTTTACATAACAGAATTGTTCTGCTGTGAGACACACAAAGTGATCATATTTCTCAGTATCACTGTGAACCTTGATAATTCAGTCCGTACACCTCCACCAGCTGTGTTTTGCCTTTCCGGACATTAAGTATCACACCCCTCTATTGCTACTTTAAACCCTCTAAAACTCTTTTAAATTCGCAGTTTAGCATCTTCTGTTGTGCAATTTAATGCAAGGTTGATCTGGATACAGTAGAGGGATGTTTCGAGTGTGTGTGTGTGTGTTCTGAAAATGACGAACCCACACAAATGAAGGTCATTAACAGCTACTGAAGTCGTATCAGAGTCTTAGCTGGCGCAGAAAACGGCTTGTGATATTACTAATTAAACTCAGTGATGCGGCGGAGTCTCCTCCGTGCTGTAAACACAACCTCGCTCGTCCTCTCTCTCTCTCTCTCGTCGTTGGCGGGATGCGATTGATCCTAATATCTTTGAAATATACACCCGCTTTCATCTCGTCAGTGCCGGGGGGACATCGAAGTGAAAGCAACGGAGGAAAGGAACAATTCCAACACATAAAATAAGATCTTGTTGCCGTATTCATTGTATAATTATATTTCGCTACCAGCTCGCTTTGATAGATTGAAGCGTTCACCTCGTTGAGCACTCTATGCGCTGTGAGAGAACGTTTCTGATGTCTGCTGTTTGGGTGGCCCTCATGTGTGAAAAGGGGGAGGGTGTAGAAAAAATGACTTTGTTGATATCAATTACCAGGTGACTGTTGATCAATGATAGCTGCACCGTAATGATTTGTTGTCACATCTTTGAGGAATGAGCAACGCTGTCTTTTTTTTCCCCTTAAAAGAGAAGCTCGTTTGGGTTGAGCTGTTTTTAAGAAGTCGAGAGGCTGATTGTGTTCTCTTTGCTGTGCAATTTTCCACTGATGGGCCCTGCCAACATGCCCTGTTAACACAAAAGACCCGGCTGACACGTGACAATTACCATTACCCCAAACACATCGCAAGTGACTTTTTCTTCAGTCGCCGGGATGAGAAATGAAAAAAAAAGAGAAATATTCAGCTTTGCTCTCTTTCTTAATGAAGCGTTTAGCTTGTGCCTAATTGAAACAAATGTTAGGCTTTTAGTGGGAAACATCTCATGCACAGGATTGAGGAATAAAAACAGAAATTCTACATTTAGTAGATAATGAACCAAACAGAGCCTCTTAGAAGCGCTCCCAGATAGGTGCCAAGGGAGGCACCTGTTCTGTCGCAAGGGTTGTTGACAGCAAATAGCGTGTACTAGAACATCAGTATGGAGGCTTGCCGCAAGAACTATCACCGTCGAGCAATTAAAAAGGAACTAACAGATGTTCTTTGTTGCCTTCAAAGCTCAAACTTCTTTTATGATAGAGATCCGCACCAAAACAATCGCTCAGGTGGTCTCGGCCCGATTGCAAATGAACTCTGGGGCGGTTCGCTTGTGGTGTTGAAAGCAAGTCGACCCAACGGACCAATGAACAAAATGGTATTATAATTCATAATGGGAAATGTACTATACAAATAGCAGTAGTGTCTGATTCTGTGAGTGAGCACATTAGTTCACAGTTGAAAACCAATAGAGCACCTGTTCATCTTGGTGAACTGAGAAATCAAATTTTCCTTGAGCTTTTGACATCTAAGAGGTCATCATATTATAAGAATATCCTGTAAGTTTCAGAACTGAAAACGTCCTTGTTAGTCCAATAAAAGCTTTTACTGTCACCAGCCTCAGCAAACGACTGGGGAACTATGACGTCAAAGAGGATAAAACACCACCCCCGCAGAAGAAGATCAACGCCTACTTCAACACAGCCGGTTTAGCCCCGCCCACCGATTCACGCATCACACGCATAGCTAAATAACATAGGCCTGGTGATGACAAACCGGATCGAGCTACTGAGCTACCTGCTTCCTCTGGATTCCAATAGGACTGCATGGTTAACTTTATTTTTAATGACGTTCCAGCTGCTGAGGTAAAACATTGTCCGTTTGTTCGCTTCATTTCACTGAGGATTGTTTTGTAAACAAAACTGGATTTACAGACCGATTAAGAGTGAAGAAAGGTGCTGTGCCGTCTAAATTGGATCTGACAGGAATTGTGGCAACACACAGATTCTGGGTCGAACGTATGGGCGAATCGTTCCGGTTGCCATTTTACAACATTGGACGTTTTCAAAACAATTTCCACCAAGTGCATCGACGGGAACTCATTATAATATGCAAAACTGCTATCCACTCACAGCAGTGGGCGTTTACTTCCAAGTCTTCATTGCGAGACGCCCATAAAAACCTAGCATTTTTCAGCTAGGCTCAAAACTAGGGTACAAAATAGCCTATTACTTATTCATTTTGATGTTTTTGAATGCAGAAACCAAGTAAACGTCATAAGTTGACCTCAGACAACAATATAATAAAATTTGAAAAAGCCAGTTCATGACCTCTTTAAAATGTTGTGTAATCGCGTTTCTTCATGCAAGAATGCTTTCCCGATGAAGCCTTGATTCCTGCTCTAGCTCCATTATAACATATGTGTTTATGTGTCTGACACCGTGTCCTAACTACACGCGACGCGACGCCGCGACACGCGATAAAAGGTATCTTTTCCATGTTAATCAGAGTTTTTGTCCTAACCAAACGCGACGTTTCTAATTTAGAAACGGTTCCTATTTCTGCGACGTCGCGGCTGACAGAATGAAGAAATTACACTGGTTATGAGTACACATTATTTATTTTTAGTTAAAAATAGGTCACTGTGCCACTAGCGATAACGGATAATTTACCTCAGATTTTGAAAGCATGTAATATAGCGTTCAAAATGAATTCTATGCAAACATACGACTGTACTTGTATAACAAAATTAGTCAATGAGTATATTTTGTTAATGTTTTGATTTTTGATAATGTTATTTCTTGATTTGATTATGTCCTTACTCATATTCAATGCGAGTGTGGGCCAACAGTGCACTTTCACAGAGAGACTCTGCTCACACCATAGGCTCACACGCTGTTCTGAATGCGTGGCATCTCACATTCGTGTCGCGTCTTGTGTGGACAGACACACTTGCTGTCGCTGGAATTGTATCGCGTCGCTTGTAGTTAGGACACGGTGTGACACTGTAAACCTCTACCCCGACGCCAAAAAATAGAGATGACGCCATATGACATTTCGTCGAAATACTACGGACATGGCACCCTTTAGCGTCAATATAACACGCAGAACCCAAGGCGTCATACAGGTGACTGGCATCCTTTAGCCTAAATATGAGACGCAGACCCTACCCCAGACCTAAACCTACCCATAACAGTGCGTGTTAAAGGGTGCCATGTGTGAATTAGTAGTATTTCGACGAAATGTCTTATGGAGTCACCTATATGACGCCAAAGGATGAGAATGTGTTGAATAGTAAGGTGTGGCCAGCTGAATTCAATAACTACGTATCTGGCTGTACGATTGATTAGTATACAGTGGACACAGCAGCCCTCTTGTGAAGACCGAAGAGTGTAAACCGAAGAGTCTACATGTCCGAGTCCACCAAGCAAGAACAGCGGCTTGGCACTTGAGGCACTTGCTTTTTATTTTCCTTCCTGTTTTATACAGCTTGTTCTCATCTATTTGTTTTTGTGACCTGGCTTTACTGTGTGCTTCCAAATCCCTATTATTACTAACACTCTTAAATCACATAACACATTGGAGGCAGCTCAAACCTGAGTACTGTCCCTATGTCCTCTAGTACATTACTTTGTTTTCCTATTCCTTTTTGGCATTGTCAACAAAGGAGACTTCATTACATCTGTTACTAGTCATTCAGGTCTCAACCTCATGACCCTTACTGAGACCTGGATCAGATCAGGAGGATACTGCTACACCTGCAGCCCTTTACACAAATTTCACTTTTTCACACACTGGGAGGGTTGGGGGTACTGGTATGTTCGTCTTCAATTAATGGAAATTGAACTCTTTACCATCTATGTGTGACAGTTGCTCCTTTGAGTCGCATGCAGTTACTATCACCAGTCCTATTAAAATCTGTTTTATAGCTGTTTATTGTCCCCTAGGTCAACTAGATAACTTCTTGGTAGAGTTGGATTTGTTACTTTCATTCTTCGCTCATGGTACTCCTCCGGTAGTACTTGGAGACTTTAACATCCAATTAAAACTCAGGCTGCCGACCTCCACACTGTGCTTGCCTCGTTTGACCCCAAGTGTGTGTCTACTGCGGCTACTCACAAATCAGTCAGATGATCCGACGGTCGCTGCTCACATCTCAGCCTACCTGACAGACATTTCTTGCTGTATTGAAGGACCACCACCTTCAACTCAACCTTGTGAAGACAGAACTGCTTGTAGTCTCCGCCAACCCAACACTTCATCACAACTTCTCAATTCAGCTAAGTTTATCAACTATAACTCCATCTAAGACAGCCAGGAACCTTGGAGTTGTGATTGATGATCAGTTAAACTTCACTGAACACATTGCTAGAACTGCCCAGTCCTACAGATTTGCCTTATACCACACTAGCCCTTCGTATCAAAGCTTGCTACATAATTCCTTGTCCAAGCTCTTGTTCTATCCAGACTGGACTATTACAATGCTCTCTGCAACCATATACCTAAACTCACTACTTCAGACCTGCTCTCCAGAACGGCGCCTTGTGGTGCCATCCCAAATAGGCACAAAATCACTCTCACAGACCTTTACCTTGACGGTCCAAACTGGTGGAATGAGCTGCTCTGTCTTTTTGCTTCTATTGCGCTCCTCATTTGTACGTCGCTTTGGATAAAAGCATCTGCTAAATGATTGAATGTTAATTGTTTCTAGTTTTTGGTCATTCATTAATGATTAATTGTGGTGAACTAAAAGTTTATTTCTCATAATTCATGTTTGGCTGCATTATAAAAATTGGTGAATTCGGAAAATGATCAAATATCTGAACTGCTCAAATTAACCAAGATTTGTATATTTTCTTTAACAGATTCAAATGTCAAGTATGCCTACGTTTGATCTGATCTTACCATCTACAAAATTAGGTCCATGCGCTCATTAGTTACTGTCAGACTTTAAACTACCTTAAAATTGTTGGGTTGACTTTTCTGTTGAATACACTACACTCTAAAAAGATCCATATAAAATAGGGCACACTGTAATGTATTTATAAGAAGGCATTGTCCAAATTGATTTTTACCGGTGTATTACCTGTATTTTGAATTTTGCACTTCATGACGTTATGTTGGTTAACGAAAATGTCTGTAAAATAATGGCTAATATCATGGCAGAATATACTTTTGCCATTTTTTTGTTTTTATTTATTTATTTATTTTTTTTATGTAAAAAATTTCCAGCTTTTTACCTTTATCTAAGCACAAATATCCTGTAAACACTGGGATGTCAATAATTAGAATTTGCCTTAAAGGGATACATTTTACCATTCCCCCAGAGTTAAACAGTTGGATTTTACCATTTTCGAATCCATTTAGCCAATTTTCTGATATTTAGAAGAATATCAGTAACCAGACGGTTTCTGGTCTCATTGACTCCCATAGTAGGAAAAAAATACTATGGAAGTTACTGATATTCTTCTAAATATATATATATATATATATATATATATATATCGGCTGAATACATTCGAAAACGGTATGACCCAACTGTTTAACTCTGGGGGAGTGGTAAAATGAGCCTATTTCCAAAAAAAGTGGAGTATTCCTTTAAAACGATGTACTATTCTCTTCATCCGCCGAATGAGAAGTACTTCTCTTTCTGTCCAATTTTATTAATGTTGACTTCCAAGTCATTGTACTATAGTACTGTAAATAACTGTCAAGTACTTTAAATACTTGATTGTAAACTGCTCTATAGATGTTTTACCACTGCTCATTAACTGGGGCTGTACAAATAAAATAATAGATCTTGTCAAGCTTGAATACATCTGATTTTGCATACTGGTTGCATAAGTGCCCTGATTCATACTGTGTTTTCCTACTCTACAGTCATTTACTTTTACTCAAGAAACGCCCACGGTCATTTTATAATCGTCATCCGTCTACACACTGAATTCAGCCTCACAGTGACTGTTGGCTACTGATATTTAGACATTGAATACTAATCCTCTGATTCTGTCAGCAATTCAAGCCAGAGCTTTTGGGGTACACCAATTATTCATACGGACTATTTTGAGCTTTATTTGTGTGATCTGGCAAAATCACCCCAAATTGTCCTTGTTATCCCCTCTTTTTCACCCTCCCAACGCAAAGGATGGCTAATTCTAATTTAAGTTTTTTTTCTGCTTTTAAATAGGGCCATCCTCCATGATTGACTCAATCCATTTCCTCATCTCTGTCTCTCTCTTTCAGCATGGTGTTTGTAATTAACACTCACAGCCTTTTCTCCTCCTTTTAGCTATTCTGTCAGCTTCACTTAGTTCACTTGCTATTTCCCCCCCTCCCTCGCTCTGTCTCTCTTTCACACTAAGGATACTTCTTGAACTGCCTTTGAGGCTCGGGCATACTTGGTCTGCGGGTGAGAGGCCCTGTGGTTCTTCTCACGAGTCTCTAATCCATTGACACATCATAGTGACAAAAAACTTCACGGCTCTAAGTCAAAGTTCTTACTTCTCTCGGCTCTCAGGGGAGGTTTGTTTGCCCAGCAACTGTTTGTCTCAGTGTGTATCACGGTCGCTCTTGTGTGATGCAAAATGGAACTGATAATTGGGCCACAAGCAGATTAAAAAATAGTTGTCGGTTTGCCACTTGAAAGCCTTAAGAAGAGAGTTGTCTACTCCCACCAAACCTTGCTTGAAAACAACACTAAAGAGCCATTTGGCTCGACCTAAGTCTAAGATTATCTGGTTTTAACACATGCTTTACTTGTTATGGCCGCTTGGCCCAATAGCCATGATTGGTGAGCAGCCTAAACCAGTAGCAAACTGAGCAAATCAGATTTTATAGGAGTAACTGGCAGTTCATTTTAACCAGCAAGTTGAGGCTTGACCAATTAGAGTAGGCCTCTAAAATATATACTTAAATGTAGAGCCAGACCGATATATCGGCCGGCCGATATTAGGCATTTTCCAAAATATCGGTATCGGCAGTTATAATGGCCGATAAATGAATATTTAAAAAAATAAAATAAAAACGGACGAAACACGCTTCAATCATCTCTCCTTGGCCTGTTATATTGAAAATGTATGTTTTACTATTTGAAGTATGATGTTATCTATTGTTAAATTATGGCTCATCATAGACTAGCTAACCACAAAGCTAGCTAATGCCACTATCATCAGTGGAAGACCGCTAACGTTAACATTAATGAGCTTGGAAACAACAATTAACTTTTTCTGCCTAAATAAAGTAATGATTACTGTATTTATAACTAGCATATCTCTAGCTACAGCCTCTGCATTGTAAAATGTAAGTTATACTTGTGAGGAGTGAACATTTAGACATAGAGAAAAAGTATCAAACGTATCTTGTGCAGAAAAGTTAGCTTTTCTTTTACACGTGTGTGAAATCCAACAATATTTAATAAAAGAAAAAAAAAATAGCGGCCAATATATCGGAATATCGGATTTTAAAACCCAGAAATATTTGTATCGTATCGGCCTTCAAAATCCTTTATCGGTCAGGCTCTACTTAAATATAAGTGTGAACTGAATGTAATGTTTTCAGACACTTAAAGGGTTAGTTTATGCAAAGTTGTCATCATTTACTCATCATCATGCCTTTCCAAATCCGTAAGACTTTCGTTTATCTTAGAAACACAAATGAAGATATTTTAAATTAAATCTGAGAGATTTCTGTCCTTCCATTGCCTGCTAAGCAAATACCACTTTGTCGCTTCAAAAAGTTCATACAGAGAATGTAAAACAAATATGAATCGAGTGGTTTAGCCCAAATTTTCTGAAGAGACTCGATCACTTTGTATGATGAACAGATTTAATCTACGCTTTTATTAAACATTGAGGAGCGAACATAAGCAGAAGTCAACCGTACTTGCTTAATGAAAGAACAAACCAAATTGGTTCTTGCACGTCAAGCAATCATGCTTGAGCTTCCATTTACCACAACTGATGTGTGCTTTGATGAAGCCTTTACATAAAAAAAAAATATATGTTCATCATATGAAGCAATCATCTCAATTCATATGGATTGGAATTACGACAACCTTATGAATGTTTCGAACTTAATGAACCAGTCCCTTTAAGGCAAGTCATTTCACTCTGCGGTCATCATTGAAATGCCTTTCGGGCAGCTATTTCAGTCATCAAGAACAGCTCCTATCTCCGTGTTAGCCTCTTGGTACCCAGAGTATTTATACCTCTGTGTTTCAGTCCTTGTTTGTTAGTCTTTGTCTTTACATCCCTATGTAAAGGGATGCTTTGGATAAAAGCGTTAGCTAAAATCAAATGAATGAATGTAATGTAAATGTAAAGCTGTTGTGTTTCCTGTTCCCATATTTGATAAAGACTGTTTGCTATATGTAATAATCCTCAACTCTCCTCGTCCCTGCTACACCCGACACATGGTTACTGTATGTAATAATATATTTATTTACAGTAAAAACATTTTTTTTAAATGTTATTGTGAATTCAATTTATTCATAGTGATATAAGGTTTTGGTCATACAACCCACCCCTAGCAGGATGTCACAAATAAGTCAAATCAAGCTATAAATGGGCTTAAAATGAAAAATAACTACTTCCAGATGTCTCTGCACATCAAGTTGAAATAGGAGAAACTATTTTAACAGTACTTTAATCTAACAAGGTCTAGTAGATTGGCTCTTGGTTACGATGTCGAGAATGCATTTTGGGACTTGTGCACCTCGTTCGGAAGATTACCACAGACATTGTGCCTTTCCTGCTGGAACCACCAGGGTTAACGACTTGCAGTTAACCTAATTCTAAATATGTCCTCCTGGTGACATCATCAGCTCGCGCCCCTGGGGCAAGTTTGAGGTCATTATTCCCAGACGTCTGTTTTAGGCAGGAATTGTGGAGGGGGAGTTTCTTTTCTCTCATTTCACACTCTACCGGTTCAGCATCCTTCATTGTCAGCATACTAACCTCAACACATCACGTGAAACACATGCAAATATACTGATATGATATTGATATGCATTGGAATTATAACAGTTACTATTGTATCCACAGCTCTTCTCTCTAGGCCAACTTTAACGATTCTGCGTTACACCACCCGCTCAAAAAGATTTAAAATATCTGGAAAAAGCGATCAGTTAAAATCTCAATGGTATTTCCTCAGTTAGCACAGGACATGGCTACAATCGCAAAACACTTAAAGAGTAACTAAACCCTAAATCAACGTTTTTTTAGTTAATGATCTGTAAGAATGGATCTTTATTAATACCAGTCATTGATTTGAGCAACTTTTTTGACATTTGTGTATAAAGTGTTTTATTTCTACAATATATGGTGTAAAAACGTCTAAGTGCTGCCCTCTTCAGGTTGAACGGTGGCTACTGCAGTTTAATTTTCCTATTGGATGTTCCGCACTTCGTGACGTACGCAGGTTTCAGCTCACCACGCTCTTGGTGCGAGCTACGCCCTTGGCAGTATAAAAAACAGCTTGTTTCGTCAAAACCAGTCAGGAGTTGGAATTGCGAGTACTGAAAACGATCAGGATAAAGTGTTTTAGCATCTATTTCGTCCCCTCTATCTCCACTTTTTTCAGCATTTTTCAAATATTGCCAGTGGGTGGAGTCAGGCTCTGACCAGACAACATGACATCATGTATTTTGCATAAACATACACGCCACTTTCGAGTCAAGTGGCGTGTTATCTCTACGCATTTTGAGCTATCCGCGTGTATGCGTGTATGTCTACGCCATTAACGTCCACGTCATTCCGCGTGTCCGTACACGCCGTCAAATGTCCAGTCACAAATGCCATTAACCCCAGTGACGGTTAAGTTTAGGGATGGGGTTGAGGTAAGTCATATATTTATATAACGTTAAGTCAACGGCGTTCATAAACACGCTGAAAAGCGATTATGCGTCTTGATAGCGCGCCAAAAATGGAAATACGAATTGACGTGTCATACACACGCTACTTCATGAGATCAGTCTGGACCAGGGGCCTCATGTATAAAACTTTGCGTAGATTTCATCCTTAAAGTGTGCATACGCACATAAGGCAGAATTTGCGTACGCACAAAAGTTTTCAGATTTATAAAACCGTTCGTACGCCAGAACCTGCGCAGAATTCACTTTATAAATCCCAGTCAGCGGAAGAATGCGCGCACATGCGTCTCCTCCCCGAAATAACCATATATGGAGATTACAACGCCTAGTTTAAATATGCATATCCTCATCTGCATATCATTTGCATATGATTACTCATCCACGTGATACCAAGTTTAATGGTACAAGACGTTAGGAAAATATGAAATGCGGAGGTACCGTCACATTATTACAAACAATTTTTTTAGTAGCCTATATCCTTGCCTTGTTTTTGAATAAATAAATCAAATTGTGTTAAATACATTTCAGAGAAAGTTTTTCTCAATCTTTTCCACTGGCCAAATAGTATGTTTAATTGATTTATATTTTAATGGAAACAGATAGACATGCTTGTGCATTATTTGCACAAAACAATTTTCTCAGACAATCTGCCATTATCATGATTAGCAATTATCTCTAGTTAAAACATTAAAACACAGCATGCCAGAAGAAAAATATTTAAAAGTAATGCAGCCACAACAAATAGGTCTATTTCTATTTATTGAATATATATTTTTTTTCTTCTCAGTAATGATTTCATGTAGTTTAAGTGTTTAACTCCATTAATGAGAATGGCATATTTAATCTAAATGTTTATATCAGAAGTAAAACATAGTTTAAACCATTCTCTTATTTATTTAAACTGTTATTGTGAACATGGACTGTATTTATGATTTGGACTCATAAGGTTTTACTCCATCTGCCGTTAGATTATAGGCTTTATGTGCGTCAGTTTCACCAAACGGCAACGCGCGTGCTGGCGCGGTCATTTAAGAAGGGATGGATGTTTGCTTCAAGTGATGATAGGTTTGTGAAATTATATTTGTATTATCTTTCTGTAGATGTATAATTTTCTTTAGATTCTCTGTCTAATAGTAAGCAAAAAGACATTTGACTCCAGCTCGCCATCGGTGTCGCCAGAACCCATACTCTTCTAAAAGAGTGCGTACGCACGGTCAAGGGCATCCTTACGGTGCGCACTTATTTACGCCAAGATTATTTTTTATAAATCCCGATATGCGCGTGGAAAAATTGGTACGCATATTTCTATGCCCATTTTGTGCGTACGCAACGTTTATACATCAGGCCCCAGGGGTTTAGTTACCCTTTAACTAGTTACTATCCTGAGCTGTGACTTGAAAGGTATATAACAGCATCAACTAGCAGGGGCGCCCTTGTGAAAAGATTGTGTGCATTATTGTCATGAATATGCACTTGTTGTGTACTCCAAATCTTTACAGTATATATTTAAAAAAGAACTGTCCATGTAGAGACTATATAGTGAAATAAAAGTCAGTTTCATATGGTTTCATACTTTCTGTAACACACTTAAATACCCTTTTTAATTATGTCTAATTAAACGTTTTATTTTGAGGTACATTTTAAATCATTATGTTTCTATCTTTAGTCATGCTTTAAAGTACACATGTTTTGGTGTGCATACAACTTGACAAATTAGTGTGTTATTCAATATTACATTTAAAGTTAATACAGTATAGACCTTATGTAGCCCCGCCCCTTTTCAGCGTTGCGCTCGTTTTCTTTTGACTTCCGGTCTGTATTTTCACAGCGATCTTGCATAGGTATGAATGAACTGCTCTTAAAAAAATTCCCGGTCGACATTTGTTAAGACATCTGCTTTACGATGCTTATGATAAACATTACAATGCTCGTGATAGCTTTTGTTAACTCTACAATAAGTAAATCCACTTCACCAGCTAATTACTCCTCAACAGAAATGCCATAGAAATATACAGAACCGGAAGTTCAAAGACAATATTCTAAAGATGACGGCGCCCACGTTTTTCTAGTGCATAAGGTCTATAATTAAAATTTTCTAAACTGCAAATTCATCATTGCAAATGTATACTTACAAATATATTTCAATGCATCGCATATAATTTTCAATAGAAATTACATTGAAGTATATTTTAATTTAGCATAAATGCTTGCCAGTTTATTTGGCCCCAACCAAATTTTCAGAGTTATTCGAATTATGAAATTAATAAGTACTTAAGCTTATCTCCTAGCTACTTTATTTACTCAAAGACAGTGCACTCATCTTACTTTTGGATGAGTGAAAGTTTGGGAGAAAAATGACAGAATTTAAAGCTGAGACTAAAGTAACAAAGCACAAACTTATTTTGATTTATTGGATGGCAGCATGCTATTAATTTATGTTGAACTGAAAACAGAATACGTCGATTATTGGGATTTAATAATCAATACCTGTCTGTCGATTTATATTTTTCAAGCTAGCCCTAATTTCAGTAAGATGTACTAAGTTTGCTGGTGTACTTTTCTACAAGAGATTGAAAAGTCTTTGCTACAACATGACACACATTTGGTTACCATTCAACAATATGTATAATCATACAACCTAGCCCTGTCAACTGCTTTAAGCAATATGAAGAGCCTTTCATTAATTAATTTCATGTCAAATCGTTGTAGTTGTCACGTAAACTTCAAAATTAGGAGAAAAGCTTCATCTTCATGGTGTCTCACAGTCATAAAAAAAGAGGAAAACAGTGAAAGTAAAATTGAATTTGGAACTGCTTTCCCTTCGCCTGAGTCCACAGATGCTCTACGGGCTGGCTATAGCTGAGACATGAGAGGGATGGGGGGGAAAGCAGAGAGCTGGGCAGAACGAGGAGGGTTTCTGTTTATCAGAGGCGGCAGGCCTGGAATCGGGCCGTTGGCGAGCTGCTCCGTCTCTGCCTGTCCATGGCTTAAAGGATGTAAATGATGGGGGCATGGTTGCCTGGTCCAGTGCAGAGGGTCTCTGGCTGTGGAGCCCAGGCAAGCGCGGTTGGCGGAGGACCAGGAGAGGTAGTGCTGAAGACACTGGGATCAGGAAAGACCTATGTGCTTAGAGAGAGAGCTTTGTAGTGATGCCAGGCAGCTCACAAGCATACTGTTGGGATAGAAGACAAACGCACACCTGCTCAAACACAATATGAAATGTTGTACATCCCCGAAGAATTACGTACGGCTTGAACCCAAATGGTCATAAATTGTGGTATATCAGCACAAACAGGCAAACATATAACATTCTGTATTCACACCCTTGTGAAAAAGAAATGTGCTTTAGTGTATTGAATGAGTGCACTTATAATCTTAATAATAGTGCAATAAAAGGCCACTTAAGTGTACTTAAAGATTGTACAATTGCAGGACTGTTTCTTAACACATTTAAGTACACTTTTAAAGTGCACTTTTTAATAGCAAGTTTTATATTTTAGTACTTTTGTGTTGTAATGTTGCTGGAGAAAGCAGGTGTAACACATTATAACAGAACAAATAATAAAGAACTCAAGGACAAAGAA
Source organism: Cyprinella venusta (assembly GCA_038021265.1). Taxonomy (NCBI): domain Eukaryota; kingdom Metazoa; phylum Chordata; class Actinopteri; order Cypriniformes; family Leuciscidae; genus Cyprinella; species Cyprinella venusta. The sequence continues at coordinate 8,613,182 of CM075864.1, read as the reverse complement.
ATAAAACAACGAGAAGGACCCAACTAGAAGCAACCATACATGTACAACAACTGACAAAGTAACAAGTGAAACACAAGGGCTATAAATATACAGGGGCAAACAAGCTTAACTAGGAAATGAGGAAACAAGACACATGCTTGGGGAGACTAATCAACATGAAAAACTACATAGGACTACAACACTTAGCACAAGACAGGAAATGACAAAATACAACATTTAAACTTAATATATTTACATAATGCTAAATTGCAACTTCATCATTACAAATGTGTAATTACAAATATATTTAAATACATGACTGGAAATTACATTAAAATACATTTTAGTTTACCATAAATGCTTGTCAGTACATTCAACAGATTACTTCAACCAAATTTCAAAGAAAACAGAAGTAATTAGGAAATTACATACAGTATATTGATGTTTTTAAGTGTAATATAAGTCCAACTTAAGCATGACAAAAACATACTGCTTCAGTGCTTAGCATAAGTGAATATTGCCTTATTAAAAAAACAAACAAAAAAAACAAACAAAAAAAAAAAAACAATGTATCGTAAATAAATAAATGTTCTTCCTTAAAATACAAGGTGCATAAGTCAGGACACCCCTATGTTATATTCCCATATAGAGGCATGCAGATTTTTATTTTTATTTTTAAAGGCCAGTTATTTTGTGGATCCAGGACACTATGCATCCTGATAAAGTTCCCTTGGCCTTTGGAATTAAAATAGCTCCTCATCACATACCCTTCACCATACCAAGAGATTAGACTACTTGCATAGTATCCTGGATCCATGAAATAACTGGCCTTTAAAAATTAAAATCTGCTTGCCTCTATGGGGATTTAACATAGGGGTGTCCTAACTTATGCCCCCTGTATTTTAAGGAAGAACATTTATTTATTTACAATACATTATTCATTCACAAAGAAAATTGGTGTCCTTAAAGGTTGAATTTTTCCTAATTTTTTTTTTAAATTAAGCCATTAAAGGGTTAGTTCACGAAAATTTTAAATTCTCTCAGTATTTACTCACCCTCATGTTTTTCCAACCCCGTAAGACCTTCGTTCATCTTCGCAACGCAAATTAAGATATTTCTGATGAAATCTGAGAGCTGGATCACTCCTGCATACTAGTCCATAGGCTTCTTGAGGAATTGAAACTTGCTGGCCTCAAAGTTATTAAAGACATCGGTAAAATAGTCCAAGCGACTACAGTGGCTCAATCTTAAGTTTAGTACATAATAAGTAATATGTACATTTAGTAACATTTAATAAGTACATTTAGTAACATGCAACTATGTCACCTTAAAGGGGTCATATAACGCCATTTTTGTACAAGTTAATATGAATGTTTAGGGTCTAAATGAAAACTTTGTAATATACTTTTATTAAAAATTTGTATTGTAAGAAAATAATTTTACATGGTCAAAAACAGCTCTGTTTTTAGCACGCTGTTTCATTGCATATGCCTTTAAATGATAATGAGCTTTGGTCATGCCGCCCCTCTGTTCTGCTGGCGTTTAGACACAACTCACATTGAGTGTTGCCTTGACAACAGTTGAGGGTATATTCTACCCTATCTCACGACCAATTCGTACGAATTCGTACGAGTGATTCAAAAGTGGCTAATTCGTAATAATTCATACGACCTCACTAGTACGAATTCGTACGAATTGCCTAAACCCACGTGACGGTTATGTTTAGGGGCGGGGTTAGGGGTAGGTCAATCGTATGAATTCATACGAATTGGCCAATTCGTAAAATATGTACGATTTCACAAAAATCATACTAATTCGTACGAGTGAGGTCGTTCGAATTGTTACGAATTAGCCACCTCGTAAAATTCGTACAAATTCCCGTGAGATCGGGTTGGTATATTTTAGAGGGAGAATGGAAGCAGGAGTCTCTGAGGACACATCTGTGCAATCGTGTCAGTTTGAACCGAGTCGGGCCCGGAACAAGATGACGGCCCGAAGAAGTTCGACAACTAAGGCTCGAACAGGGGTGTGTTTCCCGAAAGCATCGTTAGTCAACTATGGTCGCAAGTTCCGTTGTTATCAGCATAGTTCAACGAGTCGGTGTTTCCCAAAACCATCGTTCTAACCAGGGCTCCAGACTGCGACCAAATGGGCGCATTTTGCGACCAAAATTTGTCAGTGTGCGACTGAATTTTACGTCCAGTCGCACATGTGCGACCAGTAAATTTGCCACACGTTAAACGCATGGTAAGCGTGGAAGGGGCGCGTCAATGAATCCGTGTCAGAATAGCGCGCATAAACGTCCGTGGGAAGGAGACGGAGACAAATATCGCAACCTGAGCAATAACTTAAGCGATCTATCGACTCGTTACCTAGCAGCGAATGCAAACAAAACGAAAGTGGAACTAAAATACGCAACTCATATAGGCTATGCTTCACGGACCGTTGGCGTATTTATTAGGTTGGACCAATAATAGATAGAGAAGCGCATAGCCGTTCTTATGGAGCGCCCCGAACCAGTGAAAGTAATAAAGCCCCGAACTTGCCAGTCGCGGGGCGATCTCGATCACGCGACACTGTTGGTTGAATTCGCGTCAGAATTAATAACATCATCACTACGAGATCCAGTGAGAAACACTCCGATTCGGCGCAGATTTCTGTTATAAACCATATCAGACCAAACAGTGCTGACGTGGAAACCAGGAGAAACACTCATAGAAGGCTTTCAGTCCACAAATCAGCAACATTCACCATGGATTTAGGCTAATGTCTTATTTAAACACTTTTTAAAAAAAATACCATTGTAAACCATTGTTTTCACTATTTTTTTTAAATTAATATTAAGACATTATAAATGATAATAACTAAAGTTAACTTCATCTAAATCCTAAATTAAGCATAGTGATTTATTGTCAGCCCCAGTGCAACCAGTTTTTTTTTTTTTTTTTTTTGTAGAACTCGGTGTAAGTTCTCATTTGAGGCGGTGCTGCCCTCAAATTTGAGTCTGGAGCCCTGTGAACTTAAAATAAAACAGCATATCATAATGTTAAGTCTATTTATTATTAAAGAATATGTCAGTATTACAGTTATTTTGGGTAAAAATTGATTAATTGCATTGCAAGCTGATTTAAGGTGTGCCCCTAAATTTTCTGCTTGCGCTCCTAAAATTTTCAGTCAGGGGCAACAGCGCTCCTAGTAAAAAAAGTTAGTCTGGAGCCCTGGTTCCAACGAACATTCGCAAACAACATCGCAAAGTTGTGTGGTTTGAACGACAGCTCTCGACCTGTGGTTAGAAGCATCGTTTCTATATTGCATGACATTTGGAGGTAATAAATCCTTATCTTGAGTAAAATAAGCAAGCTGACATTCAGTACAACTGGTGCCTTTTATTTAGAATACATACAAATGAAATTTACGTCTTTTAGTTTGTCAAAAGTTTTAAAGTAACGTGTTAACGCGTCATGCTCTACTATGTAAGAACAAGCCAAATATTGAGTCTGGTAATAAAGCAAAATAACTGAGAAAAATCAGAAATAGTCCTCAGATTACATGTTTGTAATTTATATTAAAAAAATCTAGCGTTAATTGGATCTCAAACAGTTTCATTAAAAGTAGTTATTATTCCACCTCGTGCGAAACCAACGTGGTTGAACGATACTTTGCGACAATGGGTTTCAGGAAACAGTCTTGACTAGCTCGTTGATTTCTCCAATGATGCATCGTACTACGGTAGTGCAAGCAGCGAACTACGTTGTTGTATGGGAAACACACCCCAGGACGTTTCTGAATGGTTGGTTAACGTAATGTCACTTTGATCTATTTTTGAATGCACTGGCTGGGTCGAGAAGTGAGATACGAATGCTTTGTGTTTACTGATGTATATGTTAGTTCATTGACGTTAGATTGACGTTATAACTAATGGTCATGAATTTTTTTTTTCGCGATTTGCAAAGATTAATATAAAGGTTAACAAAACTTTACACTAACTTCTTCTGGAGGTGCAGCAGCCGATAGTTGCCACCGATTCATTTCTCAGGAGCAGCTTCTTAGCAAAACCAGCTTTATACTGGCCCTCATTTATAAAGCAGTCTGGTGAGAAATGATTCGCGCAAACATGAACGCATTGACGTTGATCGTTGGGAATATTCCCTTCGAAAACAAAACTCAGCCACTGCATCTCCAGCGGTTTGGATTGTTCGTTATTACACCCAAGAACAGAACAACACAATCGGTTAGGCATCATTCTGCTCCAGCGTATCAACAATGACGTACTATGATGACGGCTCGAGGCGGGGCTGTGTCAACAATCAACAATCATGGGAGGGGCGTCTCATTTAGTGACGTCACAAAAAACGAACGGCTCATTTTGAGGCAGGGGAAAACATATAACAAAAAACACTGGGTGGATTTTTATCATTTTATGACACATTTTAGTGCAATCAACTTGTTAAAGTGCATGTAGCATTAAGTGATCTCTTTAAAACAGGCCCAAAAATGCATGAAATACAGTAACTCGCTCACTAGCCCTTAACTACATTCTTTTAAGTGAAGCTCCGGGACTGTACACTTTAAACACACACACACACACACAATATTGTCTCTCCCAAAACACTGTCCATTTTTCCTCTCACAGTTTAAACAGTGGTTCCCAGGCCGAGTGCAGTTTGTTTTTTTCTTTCATTTTCTTTTACTCTTTTTTTTTTTTGCCGGCAAGTGGGAAAGTGACATTTTTGAGACGACGTCCCATGAGTTCCCCCACGGCGGCGCTAGGGCTTGACAGCCGTTCGTTTGAGGCGGTGTCAGGCTGAAATTATACTGTCTGTGAAACCTAGTAACGAGCCAGGAATATGGCCCTGGAGCCACAAGCAGCCAGAGAGAGAGAGAGAGAGAGAGAGAGAGAGAGAGAAAGAGAGAGAGAAAGGAAAGGAGGAGTAAAGACCATAGAAGAAAAATAGGTTGCTGTTTATTAAGCCAATGTGGAACGAAATATGTTTGAAAAAGATACTCAGTGACAAAATGGTTTTGCATTAGAAAGTGGCAAACACAGAGATCTCAGGTACAAAGACATTGGGTAAACACAGCACTACAGGGATGCCATATTTTTCTAGGCCAAAACCCAGAAACAAGTTAACATTTTACCATGTTTGGTTCCATCGTCCTGAAGTCAATGTGTTTTGGGTTGAATGCCTGAAATAAGATTTGAGGTCAACACTAGCGCAAGATTTTCATGTTTTTTTTTCTACCACATGAAATAAGTCAGTAATACTCCCCAGGGACTTTTTTAAAGCTTTTACTTCTCTTGAAAAAGGCGGGTGTTAACAAGTGGTTAAATAGGACTACAGAGGTAATTTCTCGTGCCATTTATATGGCAAAAAAAAAAAAAGTTTTTGCGTGTATATGATATGAAATTAATAAGTATGTACACTTATGTCCTACCTACTCTATATACTCAAAGACAGTGCACTCAAGTTACTTATGAATGGGAGAAAGTGTGACGACGAAAAAAGTGTGCAGTGCCACCCAACACATTCTCATCCTTTGGCGTCATATAGGTGACGCCATATGACATTTCGTCGAAATACTACGCACATGGCACCCTTTAGTGTCGATATAACACAAACTGTTATGGGTAGGTTTAGGTCTGCGTCTCATATTGCAGGACGCCAGTCCCCTGTATGACTCCTTGGGTTCTGCGTGTTATATTGACGCTAAAGGGTGCCATGTGCGTAGTATTTCGACGAATGTCAAATGGCATCACCTATATGACGCCAAAGAATGAGAACGGGCATGTTCTGACGCATCTCTCTCATTGAAAATGAACTAGTAGCTCACGAATATAATATGCAATGTTGCAGAATGAACAACTATAATGACTAATGTTAGCAACAATTTATTTTGATAGATAGAACAGACCTTTTTGTTTTCCTAACAGTCTTCTACTATGCAGGCTAAAACAAATCTTACAGTACTCTGCTTCCTTAAGGCCAGGACTTCCCCTTCATCGAGCATTATTAGAACACTCGCATGGCACCACAGCATATAAAGCGGCACACTTAACTGATTGGCAGCAAGGTCAAAGGTCAGACAGGCTCTCCTATGTTCCCAAGGGGGCCATTGTGATGCATGACACACCAAGTGTGACAGCTCGATTTAAATAACCCTACATTACTGTGGTGACAATGCAGAGACTGTGCTTGCCTGTGTTTAACACCATGACCGTTCACCGAAGCCTACGGGTTTCTTAAGTGAATCAGTGGTACTTGAGTCCAGCACAAATTTTACTTTACATTTAACACCTAGACGTGACTTTTTGGGAAAAAGGTGTGTTATAAGCAATCAGATGCTCAATTTCCGCCTGGCAAACAATTAAATGGTTAGGGTAAATCCCACAGACTTACATTGACTAGGAAACTAAGCAACTCTTTTGGATTTCCACTTCACTTCCTGGTAGCAAACAGTGGTGGAGGAAGTACTGAATCTCAGTACTTAAGTAAAAGTACAAATAACCAGATAAATATTTACTTTAGTAAAAGTAGAAGTAACACAATGACAACCATACTTAAGTAAAAAGTACTTTATTTTAAATATGCTTTAAGTATTAAAAGTAAAAGTACTTGCATAACAATTTATTATCTTAATGTCTATTTTCTAATGATTAATGAAACATTTAATTCTTACTCGTTCAACCTAATAGCCTACTCCTGTAATGATGTTCAATAATGATGGAAAAAAAATGTCACCATTTCTGAAACAAGCTTGCAATTAGGCAATATACACATCATGCTTATCTTTACTATATGTTAATAACTATGTTTGGCAGTAAACGAGATTAATTTATGGTGTTGGCTAATTCTGAACCTCTTGGCTTGCCATAATTCTAACCAAACCAAACATATATTACACACGGTGTGTTTCCCATGCACGTAAAAACAAATTTTCGCGTATAAGTTGCACGATAAATACACTGCGTGCGAGACGTATTTAGTGTGACCGGGTTGATATACTGTATCTATGGCAACCAAACGTCACTGGTGAGACAAACGTGCAACGAACGGACGGTCAGATTACGTTTTGGCTGGGGAAAAACTGATCAGAAAATGTAATGAAAATGTAACAAAGTTGTAGAAATGTAGTGGAGTAGAAAGTATAATAATTGCTGCAAAATGTAACGAAGTAAAACTAAAAAGTAGGCACTATTTATTCTACTTAAGTAAAGTAAAGATACGTGAAAAATGTACTTAAGTAAAGTAACGAAGTATGTGTACTTCGTTACATTCCACCACTGGTAGCAAACAGGATGCAGAATTGCAACTGGAATTCAAAAGTAAGGAAGGTAGCTCATTGGAGAAATGTAACTTGCGGCAACATTTTTGCAAAATGCAAAATACGTACCAATGCGTACATATTACTGGAGTTTCCAACAGAAATTAACACTAGAGGCAGTAAAACATCAAGCACTTATAATTGTTTTCACACACAATTATGATTACAGGGGCACATTATGGATTAATAAAGACAATGCACACACAGTATATTCGATATATCCATGCCTCCTTGTCACAAATATATTATGACCTCAGAACACCTCTTACCGTAGTGACTTGTAAACAAATATATTTTGAAGTTTTCATCACTTAACCAGCTCTTTATGTTTGATTTTACTGATGTACTAAGCTTGCTCAGTAGTTCAGCTGGTTCAGAATTGTACTTCTGATGTACAACTAAAATAGCATGGTTACAATTGTGTTTTTATCACATTTGCTTTTGTAAACCACAAAAGCATACCATGTTTAAAATGGAGCATTAAGCTTTTGAAGCCACTCACCAAACATTTTAATTCAGAACTGCGGTGATACATACAAAGTCTGAAGTAATAAAACATTGCCAAGTTCCCGTTCATGTATTCCAGAAAAAAACTAAACACGTTTTTAGCTCCACTCAGTAAGTATGCTTGTGAGAACCAACTTACTGAAATCCTATTTAAACCTATTATTATGATTATGAGTGCTTGCCAAAGACAAAGTTATTGTCCCTAGCAACCACCCAAATTACCTTAAAACACCCTAGCAACCACCTAACAACTACTCAGAACACCCTAGCAACCACCTAACATACCTTAGCAACCACCTATCAACCAAGTAAAATACCTTAGCCTAGCAACCAGCCAGAACACCTCATCAACCACCCAAAATACCTTAACAACCGCCTAGCAACCACCCAGAACACTTTAGCAACCCACTAGAAACACTGTAGCAACTTTAAATTACTTCAAATTATACTTTTAAACTTTAAGCTACTTTAAACTAATTTAAATTTAAAATAATTTAAACTTCAAACTACTTTAAAATTCAAACTAATTTAAACTTTAAACCTACTTACTACTACTTACTAATTTAACTTTAATCTATTAAAAACTTCAAACAACTTTAAATTTCTTCAAACTTGATCTGGTCCAAACTTTCACAAGCCAACTTAAAGTTTTTCTCGGCAAACTTTTTCTAGTTTCACTTTGAAACGTGTTGCAAAACGTGCACGACACAAAGTATTTTGCGTTTTGCAAAAATGGGTAACACTTTATTTCGATAGTCCACTTTAGACATTCTACTAACTATAAGTAACTTTTCAACTACATGTCAACTAACTGTCATTATATTATTAGTAGACTGTCAGCTTAATATCTGCTAACTCTTTATTTTGTTGGTCCCCCAACAGACATTCAACTGACTATAAGTAACTTGGCGACTACAAGTAAACTTACTCTCCTAACCCAAAGCCTAACACCTAACCATAACCTAACAGTCTACTGACAGTCTACTATTATATACTAATACTCTAATGACAGTTAGTTGACATGTAGTTGAAAAGTTTCTGATAATTATTAGAACGTCTAAAGTGACTATCGAAATAAAGTGTAACCCAAAAATGTGTCCACAGGTAAGTTTTTCTAATGAGCCTGGGCTGAATTAAATGTATGTTGTAGGATGTAGCGCTTCTTCTCTTCTTTTTTTTTTCTTTTCATTTTAGACTTTTAAATTGTGACCGTCATTATGTTTTGCTCTATCCATTGCCCTTCCGCATTTGTCAAATCTTACCTAAGCTTACGCTACGTTGTACATTGGATCAGAGGTCAACCTTCCGTCGGAACTTGACTCTCTTGTGATCGGGCATAAGGTTGTTACCAGAAGCCAGTGATTGTAATTTATAAAGTTTTAAATAGGTATATTTTCCCCATCACTTTGCTTCAGAAGGCCTTTATTAAACCACTGGAGGTGTATGGATTACCTTTATGATGGATGGATGGATGGATGGATGGATGGATGCACTTTTTTGAGCTTTAAAAACTCAGACATTATTCAATGTCATTACAAAGCTGAGAAAAGCAAGTATATTATTTAATGTAACTGATTTAGTTCTGCTGAAAGAAGAAATTCATATACACCTAGGATGGCTTGAGGGTGAGTAAATTATGGGCTAATATTCATTTTTGTGTGAACTGTTCCTTTAAGATGCAATTCCATTAGTTTGCACTTGAGTATAATCTTTTAAAAGTGTATTATTTCCGAAACAAGTACTCTTCTGAAGAATACCGAGGACTCATGCTGGTGACTTTCACATTTTTCAAGCACCACTCAAATCTTCTGTAAAAATGTAGTTGAATGTCACTCTTCGAAAATGTCACTTTACGAGTCCATCTCAATACACTTTATTCCCCTAACACTGCACTCTGATCATTGTGGCTTTCTGTGAAGTCTTACACTCAGCCTCGGTTGCACCTCTCATTTCACCCAGTGACCTCAGTGCTGATGGCCTGTCACTTAAAACAGCCAGTGGCCATGGGGAACAGCTCGGAACGAATGACAGGCCCGCCACACGCGTACACACGGAGCATTTTAACTAGAGGTGACACGTTTGCGTTCGGGCTTTTTAAGTCCTCCAGACGCAGACCCAAGAAAGCCCGGTTCAATCAGGAACATTCTCGTGACGCTGCCCTTTCCACAACATCAACACATAAGTGCGCACTCACACTTGTCTCGTGTCTATAAAAAAACATGTGTTCGTTGAGTCCTTGGCAACACACCTCGTGACACCCTGCCCTGCCCCAGCCGTGACCTGTGGGATTGTATGACAACCTCAGAGTAAGCTAGCCGAGATTACAGAGAAGGCCGCCCTCTCCTGTTGCAGCCAGTTCCTTTGAGGCACCCTGGGCTCGACATACTGTAGGGCTGATGCACAGCTGCATTCTGGGTTTGTCTGTATTAGCCGCTCAAGGAGTCTGGTTCAACCTTTCAGTCTCTGAGTGACTTGGGCGTCTCAGATGCCGTGTTAATGTCTTCAACGTTTCAAAGTACCATGTTAAGAAGGTTAGTTGGCTTTTCTTTGACTGCTGCAACCAACGCCAAATGCTTTTAAGAACCAGAATAATAATAAAGGGTAACACTTTATTTCGATAGTCCACTTTAGACATTCTACTAACTATAAGTAACTTTGCAGCTAAACGTCAACTGTCTGTCATTAGAAGATTAGTAGACTGTCTGGTTAATATTAGCTAACACTTTATATTCTACTGACTGTAAGTAAATTGGCAACTACAAGTCAACTTATTCTCCTAACCCTAATGTCTAACCATAACCTTACACAGTCTACTGACAGTCTAGTCAACTAATACTCTAATGAGAGTTAGTTGACGTGTAGTTGCAAAGTTATATATAGTCAGTAGTATATCTGTTGGAAGACAAAATGTGTTAGCAGTCTACTAATACTCTAATGAGAGTTAGTTGCAAAGTTACTTATAGTTTGTAGAATGTCTAATGTGGACCATCGAAATTAAGTGTAACCTAATAAGGTTATTAGAAATACCACCTACCTCCGAAATCACTTTTTCGTTCACTCACTCATTAAGTTTTACCCTTGTAAAAAGGAAGTGCTTAATTGTAATGAATGTGCACTTTTAGTAAACTTTAAATCTCGAAAGTTCAAAACTACAGAAGAGTCGAGTTTTAAATAGGAAAAATTTTGAAACACTTTGGTCTTTTTTTTTTTTTTTTTTTTTTTTTTAGAAATGCTAATGGTCTTGTGCACTTCAATGATGTATGCTAAGCTATGCTAAAAGTGGTACCGCCAGAACCGGAGATTGGCTGAATGGATTCAAAAATGATAAAGCTCAATATATAGTGTATATATATATATATATATATATATAATTGTTTGCCATGCTTTAAGGAAGTGCACTTATTTTGATGTGTTTACTAACATACCATGTGAAAAATTGGAATATTGCATTAAACATTTGCGAATTCCATTCCATGCATTCAATAGGAAAAAAATAAAAAATAGTAATAATTTACTTCCTGAGAAACTTGCAAAATATCAGTGATAAAATAATAAAATGTTGCTGCAGCCGGGGAAGCCTGTGACTTTTTTCCTACTTTCCAAAAGATGACTTGTGCCTCAGAGCCAACAGATGAAATGCAATATCAAACAATGTCATGTTATCTTGCGTTCAGAGGCGGATGTCTGATGTTTGGGATCAAAATCGTTTGAGATAGTTCTTGGAGGTAATTATACCACATCATTTTAATTACAGACATTTCAGAATGATAAAACAACTACCGAGATGGTGTGCAATGCGATTGGTCCACTGGTTAGTCCAGTTATCCAATCACACGATCTGCTGAGACAAAGTCACATGAGATTTATGTTGCACAGCCAGGAATTTATTTACACCGTATAGTGTACGCCTTTTTAAGGCATTTTTCCAGAGTGTTTTATGCAATACCTCAAAATTTGATTAATATGTGCAGATTGAAACAGCTAATGTGACACATGACTTGTGGTGTATGTAGCTACTTTCTTCTTTTTTTTATTAATAGAAGTCTGGCTATGTGTGTGTGTATATGTAATCTGAGACATCAAAGGTCACCCCCCCCCCCCCCCCCATCACAACCAGCCAGACCATTTTGTTCAGTTACACACTCTACCCACTCACTCATTGCTCAGATTAACTTTCAATCCCATGATCCCATGACTATACACCTGCCATGTCCGCATGATTGTAGCCAATGAGACTTCTAGGTCATATATGCACCAATGGACCGTCACATGCTTGCTTTCCACCTAGATTTCCAAGACGAGTTGCTTCCAGAGTTCTCAACTTTCACATGAGCTTCTCCCATCTCTCTCTCTCTCTCTCTCTCTCTCTCTCTCTCTCTCTCTCTCTCTCTCTCTCTCTCTCTCTCTCTCTCTCTCTCTCTCTCTCTCTCTCTCTCTCTCTCTCTCTCTCTCCCTCTGCTAGCTGAGACCATGAATGGGCTGGAAAAAACAGCCCTGGTGACTTGTCCGCCACAGGCTAGAGAGACCGAGTGATGCAGAGAGCTGGGTCAGGGAAACTTTTGGGGATGAAAAGTCAGGCGTCCCCCCACCCACACACACACACACACACAATCTTATTCCTGCCACTAAAATAACGTGACTTACTGTGTATGGCCCCGTCCGCACTACTGCGTTTTCGTTTAAAAACGGAGAATTAAAACGAATACGATCTCTGTCCAAACCAGCGTTTTATCTGCGTATTAGAATTGATCTCAGTCCACATTAAAACGACTGAAAACGTGGATCATGTGACCATTTACCAACACTGGGCATGCACGTGCCGGTGTAAACAGTGGCTGACGAATCAGGGAAGGATACGTCATGACTGATGACACCCAATCATAGAGCCGAGCGTCAGACTCTGCGTCATCGTTTCTAAACTCCTCCGATTCCTCCGATGCACTCCGGAGATTCAAAACGCAAAACGGAGCTGCAGCGTTTCTAAACTTTTCCGTTTTAGGTCTTTATTTTTTTCCGTTTTAGTCTGGACGGGAGGTGCAAACGTAGCAAAACGTCTCTGTTTTTAAACGAAAACGCAGTATACTAATTCCCATATTAACCCTAATTACAAATATTTCTAGTATATGAATATATTTAGTAATACAACTTAGTAATAGTGTAAATTTAGCTATTTGTGAAGGTAAAGGTCTGCAAAGATCAAAGTGCACGATAAATTAAGTTGTGTCCTAAAATAAAGAGTATTCAGCAATTCCAGTCTTACTTCCTTTTAGACATTCACGTAACAATGTAACACATTCGCATATTGTCAGCCTGATGTCTTCATTGGCTGCTTGCAAACGTTGTCTACTTTGGCCCGCCCTCAACACTGTAGTTGTAGTTCATGTCGTGGACATGTTCGGCATTGTTCGTATCACTGTGTATCAAGCGCTGAGGAAGCCCCTGGAGCTGAAATTCAGATATGGTAATAGGCAGCGCAGTCTCATCCCAAGACGTCATACAACTGACACTTTTGACCATACGTCAAAATCCGCCATTTCAGAGTACCCTTAAACGTTTGTTAGATGACTGACCAATTAGATCAGGGAAAGAAAGGGTTTGGAGAGACTGAATCTTTGAACGAAATATTTTCAGACTGAGAAATTAATTGATGTGCAATGTACATTGCAAGAAATTTTTTGTTTGTTTGTTTTTTTAAATACCTCCGATGTATGTACATCTATTGCAGGAGATCTCTGAAACAAAATTTGGAACTTTAAAATAGCATAATAGTGGCACTTTAAAAGAACATTCCTACAAATTTGTACTTACAGTTAATATAGTGTTAAGGCAATGAAAATGTCACTTAAAAAGTGCACTTAAAGAGAGTATGCATGTTTCTTAACACATTTAAGTAAATGTCTCTTTATAATGTCAAATTTGATATTTTGGTTTAAAATGCATTTAAATGATTTTTTAATAATATATCGTAGTGCTTTAAACAAAGTGCACTTATTTTGATTGGTTGACTAACATAGCAAATAAATAAACTTTTAAAATGATTATTGTTACAACTATTTCTAGTATATGAGTATGAATAATAATGCCAGAATTATGTAATACAGTAAATGCATTGCATGTTACCAGTACCATGTCACGTTTATGCCATGGATGAATGCTCACGCTAATAGCGTTTTCCCCAGAAGCATGACTATAAATACACACAATGCCATTCTTTTGTATCACGAGACTGTTTGGTCTATTGAATCAGTGGTTATCCATTAACTCCTATTCACAGTATTAGTTATTTAAAAGGCTGTGCGTTTCTTAGCAATCTTTATGTCGACCGTTTTAAAATCCCCTTCCAGAGCATTCCTGGAAAACCGTGGGATTTTATAGTGAAATTTATTGTTGCAACATTTCTGCTGATTGACCTCCAACCTTCATGCTTTCAAACACAAAGGAAACAGAGTTTATTTCAAGCTTCAATTTAACTTCCAGAGAGTTATTTAAATGTTAGCAAAATGATTGAATAGGACTCGTTTGAGACGGCAGAATAAATAAATGTGTCCACATCCGTGATGACAGCACACTAATTAAAAAAACAAGAGTGCATTCTTCCTTACCTCCTTTCCATTCCTTATCCATCCCCTCTTCATCTCTGTCGAACAACCAATAAGTCATTTTGTCATTATTTCTAGCCATCATTTGAAATCATGTCACCGCTTAAATTGTATATTTTGTATGAAGCCACGTCTTTAACTTCTCTGAAAGGTCTGGGAGGAAAGAAGGATTCATCTGGCTGAGATGTGCATTATTGTCAACCCCATGAGGTTGTGTGGCCTTTTGAAAAGCTGAAACAGATCTATGGTAATCACATTATGCTCGTGACATCCACGATCCATTAACTGAGTTGAGGATTCTGATCTCTATGTGTGTATGTACATTTCAGGAGGTTCATGGCTCCCCAATTCCCTCTATTGGGAATCTAATTCTGGAAAGATTTGCATTCCTTTCCCAGACATCTTCAGAGGAAGTGCGAGTCTTCGAGCCGAGCTGATAGTAAAGCTCAACTCCCGTAACGTTTTATCAGGCTCGTGGTTGCACATCAATAGCGATCCTCATCCCTCCCTCATCTTTTTCCTCCCCTCACCTTCTGTAATCTTTCTAAACAAAAGAGGCGTGCAAAACAAGGATGGCAAATATCAAGCATGATAAGAGAGCTTTGTGATTGTAGGTTGTATTCACATGTCCTGATTTACCGCACATCGATCACCTGTTTGTTTGTGTTCTCATTGGGTGATTGGTGGGGTTTGACTCTTGATAATTGTATGTAAACAAGCCTTCCTGATGATTTGATAGGTTGCAACTTGCAGAGGTCAAACAGATTTCTCGGTTTCCATAGAAATATCAATAGCTATGCTTCCATCCAAAGTTGCGAAGTTAACTTGTGGTCAAAGTCGGAATATCGCATTTGCATCCAAGGAGTCGAAGAGAACTAAGTCGTCACTTCCTGATAAACTGGTGCTAAACATCACTAAGAAAAATGGAATTTGCTGCAGTAGAGGCCACTGTATATAATCATTTTCGTATATGTTAAAAATGACTTGCGCCTAAATATGCTAAACGCTGTTATCTTGTATTCAGATGCCTGGTGTTTGTGAATGCAACCATGAGGCGCTTCTGGGACAGAATTATAATGAATCATTTTGACGACAGACTCAGGCAGAATGACCAAAACAGCGTTTCAGATGCTGTGCAAATGAGATCGGTTCCCAAGTTGGTCCAGTTATGCCTGGTTCAGATTACACGATTTTAGCCCAATTTTGGCACGATCCGTTTGACGTAGGGTGTTGTGGGGATTCGTAAACGACAACGGGCGTCGGGACGCAAAATTCGATCATATCTCGTATAGTGTGTCATAGAGGGCGACAACCTACGTCGCGTCTGCGATGCTTCACGACATCGCGACTAAAAGACTAGCGTGTTTAATTTTTTTAACGGCCGTCCATGACGGTTCCGTGACATGTATGAGGTTGACCAATAGGAGCACAAGATTTTCTGTATACAACTTTCAAAAAAGACAAAACGAAAGAGAAACGATGGTGCTAACGTTAAAACTAGAAGTAAAAATTTATAAGAAAACAATATTTTACCTCAAGTTCTCTGTGGAGGATTGACAGCCCATGCTGTCCTCTTCGAGCAGGGTTCTCAAGTCTCACACAATGGCCGTGAGACGCACGCAAGTTCACACACTCACACGCCACACATGCATTTCTCACACTGAAAAGGCAATGCCGAGCAATCCAGGAACTCACTCGCTACGAGTTTCGCCTTCTCGATGACATCACGCGCGCCATTATACACGGCATGCGACAGTGGTGGAATGTAACGAAGTACAAATACTTCGTTACTTTACTTAAGTACATTTTTTACATATCTTTACTTTACTTAAGTAGAATAAATAGTGCCTACTTTTTACTTTTACTTCGTTACATTTTGCAGCAATTATTATACTTTCTATTCCACTACATTGTTACTACTTTGTTACATTTTCGTTACATTTTCTGATCAGTTTTTCCCCTGCCAAAACGTAATCTGGCCGTCAGTTCGTTGCACGTTTGTCTCGTCAGTGACGTTTGGTTGCCATAGATACAGTTTATCAACCTGGTCACACTAAATGCGTCTCGCACGCAGTGTGTTTATCGTGCAACTAATACGCGAAAATTTGTTTTTACGTGCATAGGAAACGTACCGTGTGTAATGGTTAGGATTATGGCAAGCCAAGAGGTTCAGAATTGCACCATAAATTAATCGCGTTTATTGCCAAACATAGTTATTAACATATAGTAAGGATAAGCATGATGTGTATATTGCCTAATTGCAAGCTTGTTTCAGAAATGGTGGCATTTTGGTTTTTGATGTTTTTTTTTCCATGATTATTGAACATCATTATAGGAGTATTAGGTTGAATGAGTTAGAATTAAATGTTTCATTAATCATTAGAAAATAGTCATTAAGAGAATAAATTGTTATGCAAGTACTTTTTACTTTTAATACTTAAAGCATATTTAAAATCAGGTACTTTTTACTTAAGTATGGTTGTCATTGTGTTACTTCTACTTTTACTAAAGTAAATATTTATCTGGTTATTTGTACTTTTACTTAAGTACTGAGATTCAGTACTTCCTCCACCACTGCCATGCGATGACTGGTCAGGAAGTAACGTGTAGTCTCTAACATGTGTCTTGTCCACGACACGACAAGATTTTAGGAGACAAAATCGCATAATCTGACACAGTGACTATCGTAACAGACAAAAAAAATCATGTAATCTGAGCTAGGCATTATGCCGTGCCATCGCAAAGTCACGTCTTTCTTAATACGCATCACGGAATGTATTCGGTAAAACTGTTTCCATTGTAGTTTACGTACGTAAAAATTTTTATGTGCAGTTTTTTATGCACATTTGTATAATGTATGCGCATCTTGGCATTTCCATTCAGCGTTTTTATTTTATTTTATGCGATTTCCCAAAATGCGCGTAAAATATGTGGATGGAAACATAGCTTTGTAAATAGGTGATTTAGGAGGCTAATTGAATCTAGTACAAGCGTCATATTCAATAGAGCTACTTTATACTACATTTTGTTGTGTGTGTTGTTTCAACGCATTCTCATCCTTTAGCGTCATATAGAACGCTATATGACAAAATGGCGCTATACTACGCACATGGCACCCGTTATCGTTAATATAACACGCGCTGTGAAGTTTAGGTGTGGGGTAGGGTCTTCGTGTCATATTCACGCTGAAGGATTTATGACATCTTGGGTTTGCGTGTATATTAATGATAAAGGGTGCCATGTGCGTATTATAGCGCCGTTTTGTCATATAGCGTTTTATGTGACGCTAAAGGATGAGAACGGGCTGGTTGTTTTCATCCTTGTGAAAAAAGGTAAAAATGCAAAAGTCTGCTTGTCAGTGAAGGTTGTACACAGGCGCGCGGACTTGGTGTTGTTTTGTGGCAGTGCTCCACATTGCCACCTAGCCGCCTGGAGTGCATACTACATTGAATTTCACACACTTTTGCGTCACCATATGCACGTGGATTTCCCACCCAAAACGCTCGTCTAAACGCAAAATAAAAAGTGATAACGCAATGTGTGTGTATCTTCTGCCTGTCTGTACTAGTTTGAGTTATATTGTTGTAAGTAAACATTTTGCATTGGATTTTTGGACTCATCCTTTTTTGACTGCACCACATCCTGACAAAAGTTCATTTTACATCATTGTTTTAATCTTTGTCCTTACTTTTAAAGGGGTGGTTTACTCCTCTTTTTCTTTGCTGATTGTGTTTATGGGGTGCAATATAACTTGCATTCGTGGTTTTTCTTTTTTTTAAAGTCTTATTTTTCATAAACTTCACCTTTATCGTCAGCCGCGCTCTCCTCTGTCCCCTGAACGAGCGGTTGACTTCCTGATTCTATGAAAACACTCCTTCAGAAACACGTCGTGGGCTCAGATTGGTTCGTTTGGGCGGGTGTGTTGTGATTGGCTAAACTGTCGCTTACGTTGTCCGGAAGGTTAACGCCTATTACCTTTACGGGGAAACGCCAGCTCCGGTCGAGATGTAAATAATGGTGTTGAACTGCAGTGTCAGTGAGGCAGAATCAGACCGAGAAAGCCGCGATGAAGCGAGTCAAACAGAACCACACCACACACGGCTCTTACTAAACGTTTCTGAATGATAATTTGCCATATTTTCTTAACCATATACACGTTTGTTTTACACAATAGCATCTGACTGGCAACGATAGCAACTGACTGGCTACTAATGTTAAACACAAACAGCGTTGGCAAGTTCACGTTCTTGATCAAATCGAAAATAACGTCATAAAGCATATACATGAAAAATACGTTTAAAACATTAAAACATAAAACATTGTACACGTTTGTCGTAGACACAAAATACTAGCATAACTAGTAGCCTAGTGGCTATAAAGCCAACGCTGGCATTTTGAAAAAATAAAACATAAATAAAACACAGGCTAATGTTACGTCTGGAATTATACATGCAAATACATTTAAAACGATTAAGTCTTAGCCTACTTACAGGTTGTGGTCCAACAATTGCTGCCTCTGGTTTTAAAGTTGGATCTGCTTCATTGTTTATTAACAGTTTCTTGCTGCATTGAACTCGTGGAGATTCTGGAAGCTGTCTTCCGTAAAATGTGCAGCACAGAGAGCTAGATTACGATCGTCACTTTCAGGAATATAATCAAACATAAAATGTATCCATTGTTGATGAAGTATAGCATCCGTGGGAAGCTCGAAACACAGAAGACCTGACAGCTGCGTGAACACAACTCACTCGACGTGCTGCAGAAATATGCATGCCCTTTCCTGCATATTCCGAAGGGAGGGGTTGATGCAAATGTGCGGGTTAGTGACGTACCATAACCTGTTGTAGTCCCAATCGAGTCGTTTTTGTAGGCGTTTACACTTCCTGGTTTTTAAAAGACGATATCTCTGCTTACATTGAACTTTCAGCGCTGCAACTTTTCAGATACTGTTAATGCACCATCAGCAACATTACACACTATTTAAAATCAAAAAAGTGAAACCGGAATCAACCCCCCCTTTAAAGAAGGACACTTATTTTAATGTGTTGACTTACATACTAAAGCACATGTAAAGGTCTTGTTTATAATTGTAACTGTAGTATTTGATATTACAGTATATTAATAAAGTTAATACATTTAAATGTACTAAATTGCAACTTCATCAGTAAAATAGTAAAGATGCTGTTTACAACAGACTTCCGTAACACATTTCTGTAATACTCTTTTTAAAGGTATGCGAAAGGGTACTTATTCACAAGGCAAGTCCATCTTCACTTTCATTACGTGCAAAAGAGATGCTGGGATACTCTTCAACAATTATTTGTTTCACAGAAAAGTAATGCGGTATTGGAATGAGTAAATAATGACAGTTCATTTTTGGGTGAACTATCCCTTTAAGCAGTGTCTGTGCATTTCCAAAGGAATATGCAGACACACATATACACGCATTCATAAAAGAGGATGTTATTTTCACTAACAAATGCTTCCCCGCAGGGGTCTGTTCTTGCTGAGACTTGAAATTATATTACTGGACTCTATTTATTCACATTCTTAATTTTGCCGTTATTGGCCTCTCCAGTGATGCTGGCCAAACAATAAAATGATACTTAAATGCATTTACTGGTACACCAACGAACAGTGCAAGTGTATTTATTCATTTTTATTTATTTATTTATTTTTTATAGTATATTTTTCCTTTTTTAGTTGTTAAACTCATATAAAGCGGTACAAATCAAAAAGTAGTCTCTCAGTCACAATATTGGGGATTTTTGAGATTATTTTCTGGTCACGCCACACAGGAACCATGTCAACGTAATAACAATTTACATATTTGATATTGGATTTGTTCAGTGGATTATAAACAATACCTGCTTGATATTTAATTGGGTTTGTAGACACTGAGATTAACCTTATGAATCGGATAAATACAAACACAAATATGTACCACTTTCAAAAATAGAAAAAAAGCTGTCAGATACTTATTCAATGGATCTATATATATATATATATATATATATATATATATATATATATATATATATATATATATATATATATATATACATATATATTTATATATATTGAATGTGTAAATTTAATATGTGTGCACTTTTTTGTACAGTATATGAACAAACACAATCATACACACACTTGCTTCAGAACAAAAGCTTTTGAAGACCAGACGATCGCCTCTAACCCCTCAGGGCACACCTGAGGTCAGTCTCTCAAACCATCTACCTCTACACACCTGTGTTGTGCCCTCGAGCGTCCAATCCCCCACCTGCCCCGGGGGCTCTGGAGAATACCCCTGTTGCTTGAATAGGACAGTCAGACCTACAGTAGTGGCCAAAAGTGATGACTATTAATAAAAATGTATTACTGATTTTGTAAGCATATTTTGTAGTCAATTCAATTCTTGAATTCAATTGTTTTCTTTATGATAACACAATAAAACATGCCAAATTGGGTGGACATCGTTTTTGGCCAGTCTGTCATACCATGAAATTATGAAGACATGCAAAAAACAAGAGATAACCAGCCAAACTGATTATTTTGTTGTCAATGTATGCCTTTTCCTGTTAGATTTTTTATTTTTATTGAGTGCATTTTTATTTTATTTTTGCATTGTGAAATAAAACCTGTAGCTATTAGCTGCGTCCTAATTCAACAGCGTCCTCCAAATTCGTCCTTTTTATAACAGATATAGGTCCTTCGCGGCTTTTCCTACCCCATTATTTATTGTGCGCGAATAATGACAGGATTTTTTTTCTTTTTTTAAGAGAGAGAAATTGCGGAATTAAATTATATTTAAACACCCCCTGAAATCAAAATGTAAGTTTTTGATGAAAACGTTCCAGGATTTTCTCCATATAATGGACTTCATTGGGAACCAAACGGTTCAAGGTCCAAATGAGTTTTAGTGCAGCTTCAAAGGGCTTTAACGCCACCAGACGATGGATAAGGGTCTTATCTAGGACCCTTCGAGTCATGACGAGTTCGAACACTCATCACAAAACAGAGCAAGGCGAGCATTTGTGCTTATAAAACTTAAACTTTTTTTATTTCTTTTTTAAATGACTGATCGTTTTGCTAGATAAGACCCTTATTCATTGTCTGGTGTCGTTTGAAGCTGCAATGAAACTCTCATTTGGACCCTAAACCGTTTGGTTCCAAACTTCCCATTGAAGTCCATTAAATGGAGAACATCCTGGAATGTTTTCATCAAAAACCTTAATTTCTTTTCGACTGAAGAAAGAAAGACATAGCCATCTTGGATGACATGGGTGTGAGTAAATTATTAGCAAAAGTTTTAATTTATTTTTTTTTTAAGTGAACTAATCCTTTAAGAGATATAAGCATTCAGAACGTACAGTTTCTCTCTTTCGTTTAAATGGATCACGGATTTTTATGACATCAACGCGGACTTCGGCTTCTCATCACATCTTCTGTCCAATCAAATTCTCTCTAGAATCTAAAGCATCCCGCGACTCCCACCCCCTATGCTATAAAAACCACCTGGCCAAAGCAACCGTTCACACGTCACAGAGCAATATGGGTTGGAGATGTGTGTTGGGTTGCTCAAACTCTCGAGGTTTATTACGTTTTTCAACTGTATGTTGGTTAGAATTTCACACCTCTACTATTAAATCCAATGTATCACCAGCATTCGGATTTACTTCCAATGTGCTGTCAAGTACAAATTGTAGTCTGTGAGGTAGCAATGAAAAGGGGGAGGAGCCATTCAATATGTTGTAAAATTAAATGAATGGATGATACCTGCAATACATTCATGTTGCTCTTTTGCTGTTCTCCCTGCTATTATCAATGCTAGGCTGGGAGTTATTGCCCAGAACAGAACAACCAATCCTAACTGTATGCTAAATGTCAGCCATATTTGACAATAGTGGTCCTGACAGAAATATAGTTTGTACTCTTTGTAACAAACGTTACAACTGTGCCACTCATCAAAGGCAGTTGCTTGGCGTCAAGGACAGTCCTCCATAGGCTAGACTGTCTCAGTCCGACCATCGCGGCCTTCGGTGGATAGAGCCTTTGAATTGGGGCTAACATGATGATTTAATCAAACTCATTGGGGTATAAAAAGTAAATATCCACTCTGGGCATCACTTTTGGCTATTACTGTACACTTTGGCTTAAAGATGAATGAGATTCAATTGTTTAGTTTTAAGCATTCGTGACACACTTTTGCACATTTTCACCTTGCGATTCTACCAGCCCACTAAACAAAGGAGTGCTCTTCCCCGGCCAAAGCTCTTTCAAGAAAGACCTGTAATGTCTCTTTGACTTATTACACCTCGCCCGCTCTCGTTAGAAAAGAAATTAGCTGTGCATTCTGTTTCAATTAACCTTCTGCGGCAACAGAGCGGGACTGGGATGGGAGTCCAGTGCATGCATGGAGGTCAGGGTAATTGAAGAGCGATGTAATGATGACATCGCTGAGGAGTCGTAGCCATGGCATTAAGGTGACTGATGGTGGCAGAAGGGCATGTGTCATGTCATATTGGCGCGACTTTGAAAAAGAGCACCCTTAAAAGATGCCAGCTGTCACAATGCTGCAATACGTAACCGATACGTTTCGGAATCTCCTTGCATGTGAAATGATCCTCCATTGTTAGATCATGAATAATTTTGAGTTGCCAGACTATCCGCATATGGTATGTTTCATATTGCAGCTTATTTTGTCATAAAAAAGCGAAATATATCTGACAACACTGAAAGTGATCAAGCTGAGATTTTTCGTGCCATAGGGGTGTTTCAAAAATCCTGTATCCCCTATACAGTGGGAAGCAGTGGTTTTAAACCTTTTTGATTCTGACTTTTCCAGTTGTTCTTGATTAAAGAGATTTTTGCTACTTCGATCTTATCTTTTATCTTATCTTTTTTTTTGTCATGTTGTCATAATGGTGGGCAATTGACTGGTTGTTGGTTATTATTGAACCCAAACGGCAACTTGTCCTGTTGTTTTCCTCCCATTAATTAAGTTTGGACCAATCATTGATGAGAACAGGAAATTTGTCCAAGACAATAAACCAATTAAAGGCCATATCCTCCATGATGTATATGAAAGTATTTGTAGGCTTAGATTTAGATCTATCTATCGATCTATCGATCTATCGATCTATCGATCTATCTATCTATCTATCTATCTATCTATCTATCTATCTATCTATCTATCTATCTATCTATCTATCTATCTATCTATCTATCTATCTATCTATCTATCTATCTATCTATCTATATATATATATATATATAAATATAAATATAACAGCATATATGCTGGGTTGTTTTAACCCAACTTTGGGTCAAATATGGACAAACCCAAACATTTTTGGGGATTTTACATTTTTTACATTTTTTGGGGACAATTACATTTTTTGGGTTGAAAATGCAATTAAAAAAATCTAACCCAATGGCTGGGTTTGTCCATATTTGACCCAAACAGTTTGACCCATAAAACAACCCAGCAGTTTTTAGAATATATATACTGTATATATATATATATATATATATATATATATATATATATATATATATATATGGAGTTCTGCTACACTGAAAAAATAAATGCGGTTGAACTTTATTTTACAGTAAGTGTATACTACAGTGTACTTACATGAGAAAATACTGGGTAATATAAGGTAACAACAGGGTTACTCAGTTACACAGTACTTAACTACATGTACTTATAGTGTTAGGATTAGAATTATGTTTGGTATTGGGTTCGTTGCATGTAATTATGTATAATTTATGGTAATTACTATAGAAACTACATGTAACGTGTAACCAGGACATTGAAAAATAAAGTGTTTCCAGGTTAGGTGAAGTTTTAGGTTCAGGGTTAGTTCCCAGTTATTGTTATTACTGTAATAAGTGCATAGTATGTACAATGGAAAAAGGATTGTAAAATAAATTGCTACCAAAATGCTGTAGAATACATTTTTCCCTCAGAAATTGCAACATTTTAATGATAGTAATTCAGTTAAATTTGTAATTTAATAATAAGAAAAAAAACAAAGTTTTTATTCTCTAAAACATACTCCAATAATCTTTGTTTTATTTAACTTTGGAAAATCATTTCTTAACGTGTAGTGGATATCTAGTTTACTTGCTACTAAATAATAATGATAATGTATTTTCATGCCAAAGAAAAAACTAAAACTGTGCGAGTTTGTTTCCAGGTGGGCCGCTACCCTGACATCCAAAAATGTGCTTGATTTGAGCTTGCAGTTTCCGATTTTCTGTGCAATGCACAACAGTGAAGGGACTTGGGTGGTCCATGATGCAACCATAATTGTGAATAGCAAGCAGTGTGGATAATCAAACATATTGCTGTTTAAAAGTCATAAAAGTTATTTATGACCAATCACAACCAAGTGCATTCGCTCCCAACCTTGTAGCACAAACACAGGTGTATATACACACACATTCCCAGACACACTCACTTACTCCTCGATTACATCCCCACAGGCTCCCCCTCGTTCAAACCCCAGCCAACAATCCTTCACAGCAGTCCTGATCCGTAGTTATGTGTGATTGGCGGCCGGCGGGAAAACATACCCGGGTGTGTTCATTTATGTGTTTTTCTGTGCGCGTGTGTGTGTGAGAGCGTTTGCACGCTTTGAAGCCGCTGGAGCATCGCAAGCCGCCTGATGAATGGCGGTGTGGCCTGGTGGTCCGATCGATACTGGGGGTTCTGTGTCTGAAGAACAGGTGCGTTCTGCTGAGCTGGAAATCCCATTAAGACTCAGCCAGCGACGGGCGAGAGAATGGAGCGTGCACACACAGCGCCCGTGGCTTACATGAGGAAAAAAGTCTGGTCGACATTCAGGTTTGCCCCTCACGCCCTCACACTTCTGCAACTATGAGGTCTTGCTACCACTCTGCCAAGCATGGCTGAGCTGGAACTCGTCTTGCTTGAAGTCCCATGAACCCGACTCGGATCGATAAATAGCAAAGAGTAACACACAAGCCTTCATAGTCCTCACTCGTATATTGTATGTCAATACTTTAAGCTTGCAGCACTGATGTGGGGTCAGTTGTGACGTTTTCTACATTGGAAAAAGTTTCAGGGAGACATTGGTTTAGAATCCACTTCATTCATTAATGTTTTCGGGGGGAGTGCTATTAATTTCTCATTGTCTCACAAGTCACACATTGGGGCTTGTGTTATCTGTGCTTGCCGTGAGCGTGAGAACTAGCTCTTCTACTGGTTTTCAGCCACAGGTAAGAATGTGGCCTATTGTTATGAGCTTTCCTCTGTTCATGAAGTAATCTGACATGATTCAAAAGATTGTAGATAGTAATTACCTGATTCCACCTGCAGTCATTTGGGAAACGTAAGGTGCTGAGAACGACTTCTTGATGACAATGAGAAAAGTTTTCTCTTTATTTTCCGTTCAAATAGTCCACTTGTTTGGGTTTGCTGAGAGAATCTTTCATTCTTGGTCCTATACTGAAGTGCATAACAGATCGTACCAATTATAGTCATCTCATATCTACGGTTAAATGTCCATGGTATATTTCCAACAATCACAACATTGTAATGTTATGTATCTATCTTGTTCTAATCTAATGTTATGCATCTATCCATCTACCCATCCATCCATCCATCCATCCATCCATCCATCCACACACACACACATCCATCCACACATCCATCCATCCATCCATCTATCCACCCACACATCCATCCATCCACCCACACATCCATCCACCCATTCACACACATCCATCCATCCATCCATCCACCCACACACCCATCCATCCATCCATCCATCCATCCATCCATCCATCCATCCATCCATCCATCCATCTACCCATCCATCCACCCACACATCCATCCACCCATTCACACACACATTGATCCATCCATCCATCCATCCATCCATCCATCCATCCATCCATCCATCCATCCATCCACTCATACATCCATTCACACACACATCCATCCATCCACAAACACATCCATCTATCCATCCATCCATCCATCCATCCATCCATCCATCCATCCATCCATCCACACACACACATCTATCCACACACACATCCATCCACACACCTATCCATCCACACACACACACACACACACACACACACGCACACACACACACACACACACACACACACACACACACACACACACACACGCACACACGCATCCATCCACACACACATTATCCACACATCTATCCATCCATCCACCCACACATCCAACCATCCATTCACACATATCCATCCAAACATCCATCCATCAACACACATCCATCCACACACCCATCAGACACCCATCCATCCATCCATCCATCCATCCATCCATCCATATCCATCCATCCATCCATCCATCCATCCATCCATCCATCCATCCATCCCCCTAATGACCATATTTTACAACCCCTCTTTGTGTTCACAATATGGAGGTGTTTTAATAATTAATTGTCTTGTTTCCATGGCATAAATGCTGATATAATTTTTAAAAATGTAATATTTCATTAGTTAATAAAAATTTAAAATGTGTATTATTTGTTTATATATATATATATATATATATATATATATATATGTATTCTAATAAACATTATAATATAAATTTTATTAGAATGCATTGTTATATTTCTGCTTACAGATATAAATAAGAAACATCATGATGAATAACTAAATATTTATTGAAATAACAGAGTGGATAATAGGCCTTTGTTTAATTAAACTTTATATATATATATGAAACAAAGAACTTGAATCTACTTTGAGACAATGGGTTTTGAGTTGAAACATGCTCTTAATTAAAAAAGCAAAACGCAAATATTGTCACAGCAAAAACAATTATTGATATAGTAATTGAATATCAAAAATCTATGTGACAACACTATTATTCTCACATCTGATGATTTTTTCCCGTGAGGATTTATGAAAAAGCACTTGTTGTGGAGCTCTCGGTGCATATATTTGTTTATGGTTTCTGCGTGTGTATATTTGTGTGTTCGTGTTAATCTCAGTCTCAGCAGCATGGCATTGGCATGCAACATCTCTCGCGCAAGAGGGGTTGAGGCGTGACACTTATCTGTGACACATCTTCTGTGTCCTTCTCTGATGATGCCAGCATGGTGACAGATCGCCCTACACGCTTGTCATCCGCTCAGTGACAGGAGGAGAGAAAGAGACAGTAAAGGAGAGAGTGGAATAGAGAGAGAGAGTAGGAGGAGGAAGGAGAAAAGCACAACTAATATCATTTTACTTCCCTACTCTCAGCCAATCACAACCCTGCTAGCAGGCACTGTGTGGTTGCTCTTTTTAAGCAAGTCCCGAGGCTGATGATGAGTAAGCTAGTAAAACAGCGTGTGTTTGTGTGCGTTTGTGTGTGGTTGTGTGTGTAAAGAGACTGACTAAGAGTATGAGACAGCAGTACTGTAGGAGCTGTGGAGGATGGGGATTTAGACACAGTCTGCAAAAGTCACACACAGTCACGTGTGTGTTTGCATTCAGTGTAAAATAAACAGGTTTCCTCTTCACATCAGAAAATGATGTTGATTTTTATACAAGACAAATACTCTTCTGTTTTGCCCTAAGCCAAGTTTAACCAATTACCACTCTCATTAAATATTAAATATAATATTTAAGGATTAATGTCCATTCATATATTCAGTTTCTTTAGACACAGTGGATATATTTGTAAAAGTTAAACTTTAATATATCTCTTAAATGCATCAGTCATCATTTGTTTTTGGTATTTATTGTATGCAGGTCTATAGCCTATAATTTAATTGTATTCTAATAGTTGTAATCAGTGCTTTAAAATTAAATTCAAGGATATTTTAATATTTTCCAGTTGCTAATGTGTTCTTGGCCTTTGCTAATTTTAGCTATGGCATCACTATGTGCTTGCTAAGGTGTTTTTTAGTGCATCACTTTAGCATATTGCTATGTCACTGCTACGGTGTTAAGGTTGTTTTTTAGTAAGTCTGGGTTCGATTTTGATCGATTCTTAAATCCCAAGCATTGATCATATCGTCCATGCTGTTTTCAGTTGATTGAACAAATAATTGCCTTCCCTTATAATAATTCGCATAAAGTTTTGGCGCTCTTTAATGCGGCGTGACAGATCACGGTATCACCTCATTTCAAGTGAAGCGGCAGTGCGAAGAGCACGTGAACTGATCATCTCTTATGGTTTACTACCTATCATGTCTCATGTAATCTCTCGATCAGTGTTTCAATTGTGGTAAGATGTTAATAAAACGGCTTGTAAACAATGTCACGTAATGCTACGTTAACCTCAGAAAAGCACTCGATAGTTAGCAACAACTCAAGCATTTAGCTAAATACATTAACTATATACTGCTCATTCATTGTATTTTTACTTTATCTGTTCTTCAATATTAAATGTATGTTTGTATAAAACTGCATGCATCTTGGGAAAGAACATTGTAGCTGGAGCCATAGATTCGATGGCTCCAGACACTTCAGTGGTTACACTGTTACAGTGGTTGCCGTCCCAAATATAAACACATATTACAGGCGTACTGTTGTTATACCGGATAAGACAAAAACATGATTTGGAAGATGGATTCATGATGTACTTTCTCATTATATACTGTACATATAAAAGTTACATAGAAAATACTTTCAACTGTAATATAATTTGTTGATGCTGTGAAGCAGGGATGGACTGGCCATATGGAGAACCGGGACTTTTAAAATCGATTGTGCGGGCGCGGCCGACAAGAAGTGTTTCGTGTGCATGTGAGTGTGTTGCCCTCCCTCCCTGTTAATTGGTTTGGTGTACTCCATTGCGTATCTTGAAACACGCCCTCTTTCACGTCCTGGAAACACACCAAGCCAACGCCGATGAAGTAGCGCAGATGAAAGCCGATTGTGTTGTCAGTCACCTCGCGTCGCCAAAGCTGAACTTGCACACACCAAGACTGTCAGCTAGAATGCACATTCTTCTCAGAGCAGATCATAAAAAAATGTGGTGTTAAAAAAATTTCTGAACATTAAAGGAGAACTCCGGCGAACAATGAACCTTTGGTCTAATAAAACATCGGTACCTCGTCAATCGTTCTCTGAGGTTTGTTTTCACGATAATCGAATGTAAATAGTTTTATCTCTAAAAACTGTTTAGCGTATAATGCTAGTACTGGGGGCATTGACCAACTAAAATGAAATCGCTAGTTTATACCACTAACAAGGATCAAAATAGCCCCACACTAACGCAGTAACATAACAAGGCTCCATACATGCAAAACGAAGCATTGAAAACGTTGTAAGTGTACAGACCGTTTAATAAGAACATAAGTTATAAAGACCGTTTACTTCCTGTATACAGACAGAAGCCATCTTAGGAAATAGTCTCGATAAGTCGATCCCCAAACGCCGTTCATACAGTTCAGAAGTTCGTTGAACTTCATACAGTTCTGCTCACTCAGCACGACGTTCGGGGATCGACTTATCGAGACTATTTCCTAAGATGGCTTCTGTATGTATACACGAAGTAAACAGTCTTTATAACTTATGTTCTTATTAAATGGTCTGTACACTTACAAAGTTGTCAATGCTTCGTTTTGCATGTATGGAGCCTCATTATGTTACTGCGTTAGTGTGGGGCTATTTTGAGCCTTGTTAGTGGTATAAACTAGCGATTCTTTTTACTTAGACAATGTCCCCAGTACTAGCATTATACGCTAAACATTTTTTAGAGATAAAACTCTTTACATTCAATTATCATGAAAACAAATCTCAGAGAACGATTGACTAGGTACCGATGATTTATTAGACCAAAGGTTCATTGTTCGCCGGAGTTCTCCTTTAATGGGCCAATGATGTGGGATGTGATGGGCTGCTGTGGGCCAGAAAGTCCAGGGCCACTCTTTGGTCCCAGTCTTGCTGTGAAGACAGCGCACTTCTCCTCAACAAGCCACATGATTTAATGTAGTTCATGTTCGTAGAACAAACGGGAAATTTTACACAACAAAATGTAATACTCTGGGTTTGGGATTTGTGCAAATCCTTTGTATGAGTAGAAGTAATAGTTATGTTTGCCTCAGCTTAAGTAACAAGAAACACTTTTTCCAGTCAAGTCCACACTGACACTTCCCACTTTTAACACCTGATGTAAGATCAGATCTCCTTAGTTGTTTTGTAATATTAAAGACATAGTGGTCATCTGACCTCTGATAAGTGGCTCAGTCATTATAGATGTGCACCGTCTGTCTGCTTAGGTGTCCCTGTTTGCCCCTGGAAGGTTGAGGCTCTTACCCGACCAGCCACAGCCGCAATCCCATCAACGCTGTCACGCAAAGGAGACGGCTTACTGCCATCTCTCTCTCTCTCTCGTTCTCGTGTGCCATGGTGCTTATGTCCTCCCTCGGAGCCACACATCTGCTGCGCTTAACGGGGCAGGGAAAATCCTTATAATTCCCACTCCTGCTCCTTTCTCAAATACAAGGAAATTCCTAATTTAGTCTGCATCCCCGCAGCTGTCACTTTCTACCGCTCCGTGTACGTGTGGGTGTGCGAATGTACATGTGTAATCAGCATTTCAGTATGGAGAAGTGCTGGGTGTGTTACTTAAAGTTAGGGAGTTTGTGCATCTCGTGCCGAGAATGTGTACGTGTGCGATGGGGATGGGCAGTAGTTGTTTTATGTCCATGACATTTGATCAGTCCGTATTATACTCTGAAAAAAAAATGGTGTAGGATTTACCAAAACTATCTCACGAACGATTCGAATGAGTACGAGGTTGCTAATTGGTACGAATTCGTACGACGTCACTCGTACAAAATCGCACGAGTTGTCTAAACCCCACTGATGGGTAGGTTTAGGGCTGGGGTCAGGGGTAGGTCATTTGTACAAATTCATACGAATTGAGCAACTCGTAAAATATGTACGATTTAGCAAAAATCGTACGAATTCGTACAAGTGAGGTCTTAGTACGAATTGCCGTTAGATCGGATTTGATTTGCTTTGAAACCATTTTTAGAGATTTATAGTAAATTTCACAAATAATGGCAAAAAAACTGCATTTAGAAAACCGATTTTTTTTATTCATGCCGATTTTAATGTCTTATAAAGATCCCTATGTTTTAATAGAAAACAAAACAATGCAACTACTGTAGTCCAGCCCACCCTCATGTTCATTTTTGTCAAATTAAGTAGATCTATTTACTTGTAATTGGTTATTACTAACAAACATAAACATATTGGAGCAGCAGTCAATCAATCAACCAATCAATATATAAATCTCTCTGTCTGTCCATCCATCCATCCATCCATCCATCCATCCATCCATCCATCCATCCATCCATCCATCCATCCATCCATCCATCCATCCATCCATCCATTTATTTAAAATATTCCTATTTGACTACTCCTGCCTGTATTTTTGTACCTGCATTGTTCTAATCATTAGTATTAGAGATGAAAGTGCCATTGGTAATTGAGATGAGAGTGTCAGTTGACTTGTTTGCCAGCACAGGATACTCAGTGACGCTACCGGAGCATCCCTACTTTCCCTGCTTGGACAGAGGCCTGAGGAGGTGACACCGTGGGTTCCTCTCAAAAGCAGAACAGGCCATTCGTCAAAACCCTCTGGATTTGTGCTTCATAATAGAGCCAGTCAGGGAGAGAATGAGCGGGATTAACTCAGCCAATGTCGGTGAAAGGATTTAATGATGTCATCCGTATGAATGAAGCAGTTAGCGGCTTAGCTTCCCTGAGGTGGAGACGATCCAAACAAATGAATGTGAACGTTTGGCAAGGGAAGACAAGAGGAGATCGAGAAAGTGCACCGTGTGTTTGGCTTTGGTGCTTTAGTGAAAGTGATGGGTGAACAGCAGTGTATGGGTGCAGAGTGTATTTGGCAACTGATCAAAGGCCAGATTTGGGTATTAGTTTCGTACTAATTTATGCCTGATTGTTGCTGGCACATGGTGATGTAAGAGGCATGAGTCAAAAGCTAACTGCAAAAGCCGTCTCACAAAATCTTGCTCAGAGCATGTTCTTTCACAGTTCAGTAAATGTATCAGAGTTCCCAGATTAGCTAAAAGTATGAACACCTAAAATTTGATGAGCTCCTAAAAAAGAAATAGAGACAATTGTTGACATGCAATAGATTGTGGAGCTACTACAGTTTCTTCTGTCAGTCGCTTTGGCTCAAATCTCGAATGAGGATTTTTTTTTTTTTTTTTTTTCACACCACACCAATGTAAGAATCATTAAAGGGTCATGAAACCCCCCTCTTTCAGCTCAAGTCTAGCTCAAAATCTTTTTGAAAAATGCAACTGAAATGGGCGTGGCTAGCTGTGAGAGGAAGGGAGGGAGTGGGTGTTGTATGACCATAACTGTCACTGTCACATGCATTTCGACTGTCACTAAAAAGCAATGGTAAAACGTGAGGAAATGCTAGATTTGTATATAGCTGTCAAAGTTAAAGTCTTATGAAGTACACTGACACTTTATTATAGTCCTTTCAAAAGTAACTGAATGTCCTGCTACAAATATTAGCCCACAGTAATCGTAATTCTAATTAAAACATATTAATGTAGGCTACATAATTATAATGTCATTATAAAATATATAGTGGTTTATATAGACACTATAAATACATTTCAGAAAAAAAATATTAATTTTCCGCTTAAAAAAATCGTTCCGTGCATAGTTATAGACAGTAAAAGAAAGTGCATAGTCTACGCGGCCTCTGAAAAACACATAATAAATGACTTCTCATTTTAGACACACACACACACACCAGCGCAGACACACCTCGGAAGGGATAGAAAGTCCTCGGGATTTTCTCGGGATTGTTGCGTCATCACTCGCAAGACGCAACTTGGATTAGCTTGTCAACAAGGCAAAGTCCATCATTCTCCACTTGTCGAGCTCTCTCGCGAAAATGTTTAGCCGTGTCCGTGTTTGATGGCAAACCAACCGTCTAGCCCTGGCAGCATCGCGGGGAACATATTCAACACACTTGGACTTTGCACCATGAAAACAAGTAGTTTGCGTCCCATGATAGCCTCTCTCATCAAACGTTATTACGCGATATCACAGTTTGTCATGTCTGTCGTTGGAAAGATCCACGTGGGGTCATGAATAATTAAGAGGCCGTGTCTTCTCATAGGATAAGACCGATGAGTCATCAAGGCACTGTGTAGGGCACTGCCGCGTCACCCGCTACAATGAAGATTTTAAACCCGGAAGACGAAAAAAGCGGAAAAAAACTCAAATTTAACCATTTTAACCTTATTATTAAATCTAACCGATGCTAACATTGTCTTCAATGGTGTTCAATACACATACCTCTGTTATAATCTCAGAAAATTTGGTTTGGGGTTTCATGACTCTTTAAATGTCATTCGGGTCTGGTAATAAAAATGGAAACGGTTCTGCCATGGTTCTAGCCCTACTCTTAACCCTGGCCCGATTGTCATCACTTCATTCTCCTCAAGCATTTCGAGAATTTCCCAGTGCTCAGTTTACTGTCCACCACGGTGAGGTGAGACTGAAATATCCAAAGTTCAAAGCCAAAGGTCTCTTGGTCAAAGACGTCTGCCATGACAACAAAACACAATCATCTCCCTTGCACTGGACAGACTTCTAAGATTTGTTTGTTTTTCTAGATGCTCTTTGTACTCTGTATTTGTGGCTGTTCTGGATGGAATGCTCAATTGTGTTCGTCCAGCCCTCGAACGTCCATTGTCGCATTTGCCCAAACAGTTAGAACCATATCTTTCTCCCCTTCTCATCACTGCCCCCAAAATTAGTTAGACCATGTGGTTATTTACTCACGTTGTGACAGAAGGAATGCGAGTCACGGCCGCAGCTGTTGTGATGGCTTCCAGCCCCTGGCCAACCTCTCTGTTCCCTGTCCTTTTTCCCTCTTTACTGTGCTGGGCCTTCCCTGAAGAGAAGGTTTAGGATGTAACCATGCGACCCTTGACACACCGTCAAGCTCAACCCTACGTTGTGATTTGAGTGTTATCCTGGTGTTATTTATATTGGGCGGCAAGAGCCTTCTGTAGTTATGGAGCATGTGCACTCTTGATCTTCTGATGGACATAGCAGCCTAGTATCCAGATGTCATAATAACTAAAACTCAAATGCCACCATACCAACCTTTAAGTGTCACTGTTGGCTTACCTTCCTGACGGCATTGATGTGTTCTTGTGTCATGGCCACATACCCATTGCATTCGTTTTTCAGTTATAGCCCCTACAGTCAGGGAATGCCATGTTTGATTTTTGACAGATATAGATACAGTGTGGTCAGTGTTGTACTGCTGATTAACAGCATGCACATTGAATCAGTTGACAAAAGGGACTCCATTTTAAAATTGCATGTGATCTTGGACCGTCTCACAGTGTAAATACTGTAAGTCTAGCCTCATTTTCGTCTGCGTGAAAATCAATATGGCATCTACCCCAGTGTCAGGATTCCTGTCTCGTGGTACCCTGTGTTGTGTTTTGGACTCTTATTTTGAAGTATAGTTTTGTCCCCATTGTTCCTGTGTTCATTTCCTGTTTCCTTCATCTCTATTGTCTGCCTTGTTAAGGCCATTGCACACTGAGTCCGAAATTTTCGTATGCGTTTTTTTTTTCCGTGTTCCTCAGCCTAAACATTCCGATGCGTATTTATTAAACCTTTGCGGGAAAAAAACACAAAAAATACAAAATGGATTCGTCAAGCAGTGAGGATGATTTTGTTGCCCTCTCTCTTTTTGAAAAGAGAAGAGAAGAGAAAATATTTGGTCCATCTAATCCTGAAATTACACCGAGGAAGGAGAGTTCCACTTCCTTATAAGGGGTCGCGAATTAATTCCGAGATTTTCTAAATTTACTTCAGAATGTCGCACCTTAATCGATCCGAAATATCGGGGAGGTTTCCTTTTCTAATCCGATCGAGAGAACATATGATCGAATTGAAAACCGAAACTGAAAGGACTTCGCATGTGGAATGATGTGCAGAACGAGCTCCCCCCGGGCCTGAATTGTCAAAAAAAAAAAACTCTCAAAATGCTGGCTGTGGATACGAAAAACGCAAAAAATCAAACCCAATCCGATGAATTTTATGACGGACGAAAATTGGCGGTGTGCAAGTGTGATTTGACTTTTTTTTTTTTTTTTTTTTTTTAACGTGCGAAAATTTCGGATGTGAATTCCTTAGGGTCCATAACAACTTATTTCTCACACCTGTTTCTTGTTTCAGCCCTTGTTGCTTTATTTAATCCCCATTGTTTCTTCTGTTCTTAGTCTGGTGTTCTGTAATGTGACTGTTTCAGTAATGCAGTGTGGCATTTATTTCAGTAATGCAGTTTGACTGTATAATTTCCCTAAGAAAAACTGTCTACAATATTATAACTTGTTTTCAGAATTTAAATGTGAAATTAAAGGAATCTTGAAAGTAGTATTTTAAGCTTAATCAGGAGCATTTGTGTCATTATGTTGATTATTTAATAAAAATAATAAAAAGGGTGTAACAAACAATTGAGGTTACGGTGAGGTACGGTAAGGTGGATTTTTGATGAAAAGAAACATAATTTTATAAAAGGACTTACATTAATTCAGTTAAAATGTATTATTTTTTATTATTTTATTATATATATATATATATATATATATATATATATATATATATATATATATAATTTTTATTATTATATATTATATGTATTATTTATTATCTTGTATTATTTGAGCTGTAAAGCTTCTCATTATTTTATGATCATTTTCGACATTGTATTATGGCAGCAAATTTGTAAAAAGTTACTTAACTTCACACAAATGAGGCTGCAAAGCAATTTTATTAACCACTAAAATCATGAGTCTAAATCAACTAAAATCGTTTTTTACGTCTATTGAAACAGTGAGTATTTTAACCTTTACAGATTGCCCCAATTCACTTCCATTGTAGGAAGCTCTTGGAAAAAAAAAAAAAAAATATATATATATATATATATATATATTATTTTAAATTATTTTTTTAAATACAATTAATTAAGGGTCCCACTTTATATTAAGTGGCTTTATGTACTATGTACTTACATTGAAATTAATAGTTTGAAACAATGGATCTATTGTGTACTTGCATGTTTTTTACATTGTACTTATATTTTAAAATTACCAGCATGTAGTTACAGCTGTAATTAATTTATGTAATTAATTTGTAATTAAACAGTTGACCCTTCCCCTACAGCTTAACCCACCCTACCCATACCAGTGACCCATGTCACATCTCAATAGCAGCAAACGTGTTTCACAATACAACATGAACACAATAAGAACATTGCACTTATTTTTCAATGTACATTTTTTTCCCTTCTGGATCTTCTTTAAAACCACTGGAATTGAGTGTGTTAGTGTGTGTGCAGGGTAGAATAAGGGTCAAAGCCGACGTGTCATGCCTCAGGATGTTGACAAGTAATCTGGCTTGTGGTGACTTTGATATAAAGGTTGGCTGAGGACGCTGAAGGCCTTGAGAGGTGAAGCTCGTTATCATTGGTTTTAATGCCACGTTAGGGTGAACTTTAGGTGAGCACGCATGAGCTTTTAGTAATGAGTATGAAGTCTGGTCCGTGTGCCGTGTCTGAACATACAGCTGGAATGGATAAATCATTTCTGATGCTGACATGAGCAACTCATATCAGCTGTTGTCACTGCTCCAAATATACACATCTATCGTATACATATAGTTTGACTTTCTCTTCAAAGACATTACCAAACTCTCATGTAGCTCTTATGTCATGAGATGCTACTGCTGTTGAATTACTTACTATATTATATTATATTATATTATATTGGAAAATTGGCTGAAAAATGGATTCGAAACAGTAAAACCCAACTGTTTAACTCTGAGGGAGTTGTAAAAGGAGCCTATTTCCAAAAAAAAGTAGAGTATCCCTTTAAATAATAAAGTGTTTATCAGTTAGGGGTAGGTGTAGGGAGGGGTTTACTGTCCCAATAAGGCGGCATCCGTTTAATGTACGTCAACACCGAGGAGCAAATATATCCGCCACTATATTTATAATTATTAGTATAAATAGCATCTAACTACTATTTACACTTAATGCAAAGAAAATGCTGCATTCAAACATAGTGTAAATATAATTTATATCGCTATTTTCACTTGGTGTAAATAGCATCTGTTGCTATTTGCTCTTATTTTAAATAGCTTCTGCCTTTTACTTTTAATATTGCTCCTGTTGACTGTGTTTGTGGGTGTGAGAAGAAAGAGTGGATGTGTTTTCATTTGTTCCTAGATCACAGTTCACAGGAGAGCAAGTCACTAAGAAAACCGTGAATTTTCCACTCTTGAGATTTAATTACAGTCTTCCTTTCACCTCTAATTAGTGAGGTTAGGCCTTTTGTCCCTAATGTTAATTCACCCCAGCACTCTGGTGACTTTCATAAATAAACACAGCAGTCTTCCTTGCCTGGTTTTACACGTACTGTGGCAGACCTCTGACGCAATAATTATTTGGAATTGTCTGCTTAACACAGCGAAATTTGGCTCAATAAAATGTAAGCAATAGTTCTTATTTAGTATGTCAAATATGTGTTATTGATATATTAATTTGTTTTATGAATAAATATTGTCACATTTTACTAGTTTTTTTTCACATTGAAGTAGGATATTATAAACTGAAAGGTGTAACGAAAGCCCTCATTTGTTGAGTGCTACGAGGCCACAGTGCAGGGCGACTAAACCGTTCAGGTGGCAGGTGGCATTGGTTTTGATTGACCTGAACATTTTGCCAGGTGGACTTACATAGAGAGGGCTTTCGCCAGGGTGAGAGGTTTGGTCTGTTATGATTGAGCTGGGCATTTCACGGCCCTTGAGTGGCGCAGGTCAACAGCCCTAAGGCTGGTGGCAGCAGATGATTGTGTCTGTGGACTCGATGATGCAGTGCGGCCTGTTTGTGCAGTAGGCAGATGAAGCCTGGAACTGATGAGCAGCGAATGGATTCAGTAATGCCACTGTGAAATTGGATCAGTATTGGTGGAAAAGGTCCAATTAACTCTATTGCTACAGGAAGAAGAGGCCTCTTTGATTTGACATTGTGGCACCTTTATGGATAATCAGAAACGTACATAATGTAGCCTTGCAAGTATGTGACCCCTCCCCTTCTATTTCTAGGTATGAGGGGTGTAACGGTACTTGTTTTTATTCTGAGCCGTCACGTTACGGTTCAGTGCATACAGTCACAGGCAATTCACACTCCAGTCCAGAAGAGGGCACACTCGGTAATGTAACTCTGTTTTCTAAACGCCACAACAGGAAAAACAGCAGGAGAAGAGATGATCTATTCACCAACCCCCCCCCCCCCCCCCAAAAAAAAAGAGTTCAGATGGCACACAAGGGCTTGCTAGTAGCCTATACGCTTAGTTTCGATTCATTTTGACGCTTTCTCATCCTAGGGCATCATATAGTGACGCTTTTGACATTGCGTCTAAATCCGACGCACATGGCAAAACCACTAGGCGGCGCCGTCTGGCCCATAGATATCTGCGTCTCATAGTGACGCTAAAGGGTGCCGTGTGCGTCCGATGTAACGCAATGTCAAAAGCGCTATGCCTGGTTCAGATTACAAGATTTTTTTTGTCTGTTACGATAGTCACTGTGTCAGATTACACGATTTTGACTCCTAAAATCTTGTCGTGTCGTGAACTAAACACATGTTAGACTACACGTTGCTTCCTGACCAGTCATCGCATACCGTCTTTAACGGCGCACGTGATGTCATCGAGAAGGCGAAACTAGTAGCGAGTAACTTGCACACCGTGAGAAATACACGGTGTGGCGTGTGAACTGGTTGAATTGCATGTGTCTCACAGACTTGAGAACCCTGCTCGAAGAGGACAGTATGGGCTGTCAATCCTCCAAAGAGAACTTGAGTTAAAATATTGGGGGTTTTTTATATATATATTTTTACTTTAAATTTTAACGTTAGCACCATCGTCTCTCTTTCGTTTCGCCATTTTTGAAAGTTGTGTACGGAAAAGCTTGGTCAACCTCATACATGTAACGGAACCGTTGTGGACGGCCGTTAAAAAATTAAACATGCTAGTCTTTTTGTCGTGATGTCTTGAAGTATCGCAGACGTGACGTTGGTTGTCGCCCACTATGACACGCTATACGAGATGATACGATCGAATCTTCTGTCCCGACGCCTGTTGTGGTTTACGAATCCCCACGACACCCTACGTCAAACGGATCGTGCCAAAATCGGGCTAAAATCGTGTAATCTGAAACAGGCATTAGTATATGACGCCTTGGGATGAGACCGGGCTATTTTTTGTGCTATCGAACCGTGACCACAAAACCGAGGTACATACCGAAACGTGACTTGTGTCTACCTTTACACCCCTAGTAGTTATGCACAGATATTTAAATTCTGGATGATACTGTTGATCAGGAATGTAACGGTTACTGTGAATCAAACTGCACCATTCTCTACCCACAGTTCGGGACACACTTGCACCGCGGTTGATCTCAAATCTGATGACGTTTCTATAATCTGGTTTGTTGAAAATAATAACGCGTAAAACAGACAGTTTCTCTTTTGTATGTTTCTGTCGATGGATGCACATGCTGCCCCCCAACAATACTCAACAAGAGCAATGATCAACAAATATGAACAAAATGGTCACTCTTTGTAAACTTTGTTCAATGCGAGTGGCTTATGCTTGAATATACGTTGGTGTATTGCTGAAACGTATTATTTTTTTTCCACTCAAATATTTCGTAATAACAAAATGTTAGAGGTATATGTCGTTTTAACAAAATCTTTTCTCATAATAACGATAAGTTGTCGTTTTAATGACAATTTTTTTGTAATAACTAGGTTATGGCGTTAAAACTACATATTTTCTCGTAATAACGAGATGTCATTTTAACAACAAAACAACGTAATATCGAGATGTTATGTTGTTAAAACAACACATTTATCTCGTTAAAACGGCATATTTTGTCGTAATAAAGAAATTATGTTATACAGTGATGTGTAATATGCCTTTACCCACATTAGAGAAATCATACAGAAAATCACGTCTTTTTCACACTTTCGCGTTCAAAAAGCAGAAGCAAATAGTATACGTAAAACACCTTCCGCTGCCTGTATCAATGACAGTGCCCATAACACGAGATCGTTGTTTATTGATGTACTGTTCATCACAGATAGCCTCCTTTATGTAAATCAAACTTTCTCAAACTTTTCAGGGCCATGGACTGCTTATATGATAGAATATTTTCCAAGGACAAACTATAACGGTGATGTATTCTTTTTTCTTTAGTCTACTATATTTTATTTGACAGTAGTCCCACATACCAATTCGTACCGAAACCGTGAACCTAAAAAAGGGATACAAACCGAACTGTGAACAATTTGAACCATTGCAATTGATAATAGTTTCACGTTGTGCCTGGTAACAGACAACCCCCTATAGTAATTCTGTAATTGTAATGATCATATTTAGTGTAAAAACTAAAATCATCTTTTCAAATCGAGAAGTTAATGACAAGCAAGTAAAACATTGTTTAATTTTATGTGCAATGAAACAGCTATGTGGTAATGTTGTCAAAGTAGAAAGAACAAAAGTGCCTAGTAGTCTAGTGAGTTCTCCCCTATCCTAATGTGCATGCAAGGGCCATCATTTCATTCGCACTGTCGATCGACACGCTAATGATTACCTTCGCTCTTTCCTTTTATACGCTTTGTGAGGAGATAGCTGACATGAACGTCTGGTGCACAAGGCGTCCAAAGGGGCTCAGGTATCTTAGGTTTGTGAGCAGCTAATTCTGCTAATACAGATTAGCTCCTGTGGGAGCTGGATATTGATTGAACAACAAAGACAGGACAGAAAGAACGCTCCAACATTCAATTATCCACACCAGTGGACATTAAACCATCTCTCCTCCTCCCTTGTCCGTCTTCCTGGAAGACACTTGATAGAGGAGGAAGAAGGACAATCTTCTAAAGAACGGTGTGATTATGTGTGCATATTGTTTGGTGACTGGCGAAGACACTTGTTCTATATTCATTGCTGTTTACGAATCCAGAGTGTTTGATTGATAAGACTAACATTAACCTGGCAAGTAATGGCGTATGGAAGCGTATCGATTTAACTCCGTTTTATTCGCTTTCTACTTTTTCAGTTCTTCCTTTTGATCACACATGCTGACCAGAGTAACCATTTGAGGCCTAAGATCATTTACAACATTCCCTGGTTGGCTACATTTATTCATTAGCGTTTATGCTAATGGGGCTCAGATATTAACTTGGCGGGTCTGGCGCTCAAACTCCACTCGTTTTACCTGGCAAATGACACGTGAAAGCGACGCAAGCAGCAGATGTGATCTTGAGATCACATTCTAACTTTACTGGCAGGTCTTTATCATAATTATCAATAAATAATTGCTAATGCGAGAGAATTAAGAGGGTAATGGCGAGAGTTGTGATGGAACGTAGCTTCTGAAAAGGCTAAACGTTTATGCATTATTGATTTAGACTCATCTTTCAAACTCATTTCTGTCTGATGGTTATTTTTCTTTTTAATTAGATGGTAACAAAGTTACATTTGTTAATGCTGTAGGTATCAATGAATTTTACCGCTTACATAATTTGTTAATAGGCTGTAGGTTAATGTTAATGTCTGCATGTATTTATACATTTCGTATTAAAATAACATTAGCAATGCATTGTGAATACACATTATCAACAAACAATATTATATTACAAAATTGTGCTTGGTAACACTTTGCAATAAGTTAGCATTAACATTAAGTTAACATTAACAATGAGAAATACATTTGTTATATTTGTTAACGTTATTGATTTATTGAACTGTTCTTTGCAATGTTATGTCATGATAATATGGTGCAAGTAAATCCTGAAATTAACATTAGGATTGGGCACTTGCACAGATTTTATGATTCAATTCATTTTTTTTTTAGAGAAAAACCATTTAAACAAGCATGTCAAGCATTTAAATTGCACCTAATTTATATAATATATATATATATATATATATATATATATATATATATATATATGTATATATATATATATATAATTACTGTTTAATAATATATATAATATATATAATAACTGTTTAATAATTTAATTAATTAATTAGTTTTAATCAATTAGTTTTTGGAAATATATAAACATTTAAACATATTAGTTCTCATGACAGATTTATTCAAACTTAAAAAAATTAAGAAAAGATTCAGCAAAAATACAATGAATATTGCATATAGTTATCAAAACGTTTTTTATTGTTTGAATTTCGTAATAAAACTAACATAATTTGAAAGCTGACATCTATTGAAAACAGCATAGACTAAAAGATCTATTCTTGGGATTTTGAAAAAATAAGAATTGATTAAAGCTACACTGTGTGATTTTTACCCCTATCTAGTGGTGAAAAGATATATGACCATCCATTGAATATTAAATTCTGTTCCTCTCAATTCCGATTTCATTTAACTCCTACGGTAGCCAATGTAGTCCAAGATTAACATGGCTTCCAGTTCGACTTCGTCCATGAGTGTTAACTGAAACGTAAACGTGAAAGGTGAAGCTTGAATTAACGGGTATGTCCCTCTTTGGCTAATGTACTTTCAAGATGGAGGGGCAACATGGCGACCGACATTAGAACCCCTTACCCATATGTATTTTCAATGGCATTTTATGCACTCACGAGAATACTTTATTACTTGAACGAAGTAAATATACATTAATGAGCACATATATTTTCGAAAGTAATAAGTGTTTTTAGCTAAGAATAAACTAAAAGAGTTACACAATGTAGCTTTAAATTAAGAAAAAACATATTTTCTACCCGGCCATAATTAACATCTTCCCATTGTTAGTTCATATTAACATAACTGTTCTCAAAGCTACTTTATTGCTGAATTGAACTTATTCCGTAACGGATTAACTTTACACAGTTATTGAACGAAACTAAATGAACACTGAACTGACTTCAGCTGAAAAAATACACTATTGTCCTTTTTTTCAGGGCTGCTTTACAGCAGAATTGAATTCTGTTTGCATCATTTATCATTACTTTCCTCTTTATCACTATAAAGCTGCTTCTAATATAAAGCGCTGTACAAACAAAGTGACTTGACTAATCTACTAGCTAACTAGCGTTAACAAATGGAACCTTATTGTAGCGTCTTACTGTTTATTACGCATTATGCAGTGGCATTAAGTTTAATAAACTGAAACTGATTAAGTGTTACCTACAGTACAACATTTTTGTGCATAAGGCTTGTCATAAAACCACAAGTGTCAAATCCGTGGCTTTGCTTAACCCTGATCAAACGTCTCAGTTTATCCTTTTCTCTAGGAGAGGTCATAACAAGAAACCCTTTTCACTTGATTTTCAAGAACTGTCATAATGATTTTACCAAGCCAGTGTCTGTAGGTGCTTTGTCCCTCCTGGCCATGTGAACAACGTTCACTAAATATCAACAATGTTGCTGCTGTCTAGGGACAATGATGCTGAAAAAGCTGAAACAACAAAAGTTGTTAGTGGCCGTGAAAGGGCTTCTCTTTAACCTCGGTTGACCAGGCTTTCTAAACAACATCTCAATAAACTTGGATTTGAATTAAGTCATATAAAGGAAATTTGTGTTTACTTAGTTAGCTGTAGACCATCACATCAAGTTTTCTGTGTGTAATGCTGTAGTTTGACAAGAAACACACTTTGATGTGGCCACTAATTATTCCCAATCAAATGAAGAGATGAATGGAGGAACTACTGGAATTATCATATATTTTTCGATTGATTAAACGCTCTTGCTTGAGAAATGAGCAAATGGCTTTAACTGAACTTCAGCTACATGCATTATTAATCTGCGCTGTGTTTGTTTTTAGTGTAGCACACCTATATTCTGATTTACTCTATGATAAATATTATATATACTCTTCTCAGAGTTAATGTACAGTGTTATCTTTCATGGACTCACATTTCTCCGTGGAAAGTGCAGATGTATCTATAACATGTTTTCTACTTATGGCTAGGTGCCATTAAAGCTTAATG
Source organism: Cyprinella venusta (assembly GCA_038021265.1). Classification (NCBI taxonomy): domain Eukaryota; kingdom Metazoa; phylum Chordata; class Actinopteri; order Cypriniformes; family Leuciscidae; genus Cyprinella; species Cyprinella venusta. The sequence goes on along the minus strand of CM075864.1, from coordinate 8,568,709 downwards.
TTCATTATAGCAGCAGGGCAATATTTATTTTACGATACTTTTTACACAAGAGTATGCACAACCCACTTCTCCATAAATAATACAAGTCAAACCCTTGAAATCCAATGAAATATTTAAGCTCTCGCTGCTGTGTAGATAATATGAATGAATCACTATCACACACATTTGCGTCAAAGATAGAGAGGAAAAAAAATCAGGATAGGGGGTTTAAGTTTCAAATGTAATATTTTCTTTTACTCTGGAAGTAATGTATGTTTAAGTGTAGCTTGGAAAGCAATATATCTCTATATATTAGATTACATTACTTGGAGTGTTGGGGATATTTGTTAAAGTTCTGTCATGAAATTTCAGATGGCGCATGCTGAAGGTCCTTAACTTAATATGCTTGCAATAACATCATCTCTAGGGTGCAGTTGATTGGTTCCTGCTGTATCAGTAGCCAATAAGCTCTCTGCTCAACCTTCAAATACTCGATCAGCATTTGCTGTATTAGTTGCAGCGTGCTTTCAGAAAGCATGAAAATGCACAATTCGAACATAAATGGTTGTAATTTCAAGAATGCTTTGGAATATATAGATACAATTGGTCTTGTTTTAAAGACGGCATTTGGCAGATTTTTTGTAGATTTTTAAATGAATTGAGAAAGTAAAACAGAAAAAAGTTATAGAAGTTTGATTTTATTTATGGTTTAATTATTCATATTTTATATAAAATCAAAGCCAAAACCCCTGAACAAGTTGTGTGTTTCAAATTTTAATGGATGTTATCTTTTGAACTATTGGCATGAAAACAAAATTGAGGTTTCTATCATTCTTTCATGATTTTCATGGTCATCACTATTTCAAAATAAAGGTCTTAACACACCTTAGAAGTATGAAAATATGCTTGTTGCAAATTGATAGATTACAGCCCTTCTGTCATTTATTTTGAAAATAAATCACCAAATATGAAAACTACTTACAGATTGTAAGCTTTCAAATGATGTATAGTTTGTCAATATTATAGTTCAGGTTTATAGGATTTTACTGTTTTAAATATGTAATAATGGCTATGAGACATAGGGGATATAAAGCATGTTGTTCTGTATACTTAAAGGGAGACTCCACTTTTTTTGGAAATAGGTTCATTTTACCACTCCCCCAGAGTTAAACAGTTTGGTTTTACCGTTTTCGAATGTATTCAGCTGATTTTCTGATATTTAGAAGAATATCAGTAACCAGTTTCTGGTCTCATTGACTACCATAGTGGGGAAAAAAAATATAATATGGAAGTCAACGAGACCAGAAACTGCCTGGTTACTGATATTCTTCTAAATATATATATATATATCAGTGGTGGGCCGTCAGGGCCAGCAAGGCCTTCTCTGCTGGCCTAAACATTATCAGAATCACTGACTTGCACTTTAATATATTTTTCCATGAATGAGTATTAAATTATTCCCAATAGTTCGTTATTTTAATATCATAGCCTTTCTCTTGGTTGCGCTGCTTCCAGTAGTGTGTTTTTATGTTAGAGCTTGTATCCAATCATATTTCAGCCATCATGCGTTGCCGGGTAAATAAATCTGCCTGGAGGCCTTCAGAATCGACAGAGCGGGCGTCTGTAACTAAAATAAATGCCGTTGCTTTAACCAATCAGATAATCCGTCAGATTTAATCAGCCAATCAGATTTCGCTTTGACTGGAGCGGGGCCATCTAGCTGGCATTTGATAACGTCTGTATTTTCTCGTTCTTTGATTGGATGCTCAGAGCGCGTAATGTTAGAGCCATATCTGCGTACTATTATTAGTATCTGTATCTGTAGCGAACTGCTTAATCTAAATATTCCTGTAGATGTAATAGTTTTTCAACCCACAAATTAATGTTTCTTTCCCTCCTCGACCCTCAGCAGAAAAAAAATCCCTTATTCAGCCCGAGCTAAACGCAGATACGGAACTCTATTCGATCTCTCCGGGTAAAAACAGAACTGACTAATGTTAAGTTATACCACGAATGGTTCTAAAGGCAAAAGTCCCGCTGATCGCGGTGATTTTGTTCAAAACTCTGTGTGAGAGCATGGGGCAGCTGTAAACATCGTCATGTTTTGCGGTGACTGTGTGTGCTTCTGTCGAGCAGGCAGTCTCAGCCATAAAGTGAATTAAAACTGCTAGAAATATGACGAGACAGACACGACATTGTTGGAACTGAAACGCAGATAGAACCTGCAGTCTTCTTGAGGAAAGAAATAAGGATGGATTTTGTATAAAAATAATCTTGGTGAGTAATATGCTTTCCCCCCCGTGGTGAATATGATTTTCTTCTTAATTTTTCTTATAAATTTACGATCGAAACTTTTTTTTTTCAAACATGCATACTATTGTAACGTCTGAAAAGGGACTATTGTACATTAACCCTTGAACGACAAGATAAGGGAGGCTCCGTTTCTGAATTTATAATCTGATTCGGAACGCAAGAACTACTATACAAATGCACCAACCGAACTCACGCGCTCGTTTCTCGCGGCCTTTCCCGAACTCACCGCATTAATCCAATAAATGGCGGTGCAAAATAAAAACAACAATTATAGAGAGTCTTTGCGCTGATACACTATTGAAAGTTATTAATTCAGGTAGGACAGAAGGCCTAAGTGTGAAATGCACGGCCCGCCACTGATATATATATATATAAATCGGCTGAATACATTCGAAAACGGTAAAACCAAACTGTTTAACTCTGGGGGAGTGGTAAAATTAGCCTATTTCCAAAAAAAGTCGAGTATTCCTTTAATAAATACATTCTTGCTAAAAAACTATATAATCTTAAGGTTTGTGTCAGTTCATTGTATTTAAATAATTTTTGCAACTGAAAATAGAAACGCTACCAGTTCACTACTGAAAAATATGAATAGCTTAGCGAGTTGTAATAACGTTACTGCCACACTGCATGTTGTCTAAGCGTGGTAAGAGTGATGGAAAGTTCGGTTTCCACTATATTCGCCCCCTTTTTCAAGTTTTCGGTTCACCTGTGCTTATATTATCAGCACAGCATCATTTGTCCGAAAGAAAGTTCCAATGCTTTGATGTCCCTAAGACATGCAGTGAGTCAGGCAGGCAGGGATGGCCTATCGGAGCTGCTTGTAAGATAAATTTGAATATCGAATTGAAATAAGTCAATACCAGGGTATGATGTCACCAAGTGGAAACTAATAGATGATGAACAATAGTGGACCAAGAACTGAACCTTGAGGAACACCCCGTGTAAGCGAAGCAGTGGCAGATCTATACCCCTGCATGGTCAGCGCAGTCTCATCCCAAGACGTCATATGACTGACGTCTTGGGACGTCTTTTGACCATGCGTCATCATCCGCCGTTATAGGGTACCCTTTAACGACGGTTAGATGACGTTATCGGATCCTAACCCTACCCCAGACCTAAACCTATACCCCTAAACCTACCCCGTCACCAAACTGATGTTAAAGGTAAAGCGTCAGTTGTATGATGTCCCCGGATCGTCATGTAACTGACGTTAAAGGGTACCCTAAAACGGCGGATGTTGACGTATGGTCAAAAGACGTCCCTAGACGTCAGTTGTATGACGTCTTGGGATGAGACTGTGATGATATAATACTTATAATATAATACATGGTGATATAATACTTTCTGTCACTGATGTAAGAAATGAGCTAGGAAAGAGCAGAACCAGTGATGCCGTTATCAGAAAGCCGAGAGATCAGTATTTCATGGCAGACTGTGTCAAATGCAGCGCTTGGATCGAGAAGCGTCAAGATGTTTATTAACCCTGAATCCACGGACAAAAGAATGTTGTTAACCACCCGAAGAAGATCCGTTTCAGTGCTATGAGATGGGCGAAATCCTGACTGAAAAGGTTCAAAAAAACCATTAACATTAATCTAAATATCGCAATTGTGAAGCCACAACCTTTTCAAGGATTTTGCTTAAGAATGTTAAATTGGATATGGCCTGTAATTGTCCATGTTTAGATGGTCAAGGCCTGTTTTTTGAAGAATGGGGGTCACCGCAGCCATTTTTAATTCTGCTGGGACAACGGCAGAAGCCAAACTACATTTAATCACGTGTTATGAAGGGTGCTACCTCGAGGACACACATCTTAAGCAAAACAGCAGTGTAGGATCAAGGCGGCAGGACGTGGAATTAGACTTCACAATTAGATCACGTATGGCAACAGGAGTAGTCAGAGTAAAAGAAGAGAGAGAGTTTGAGTTTGTTGAGTGAGCTGAATCAGATAAGTTCAAATTAACATTTGAATCACATGTATGAGGGGTGTCTTTGGTGATGGATTCAGTGATTGGCTTCAATTTGTCTGAAAAGAATTGGGAGAAGCTATTCACAAGCACCCCAGAGCCCGAAATAACATGTTGTGGTGGGTTAGTGAGTTTGTTAACCATAGCAAAGAGTGTTTTGAGCCTGCATGTGGAATTCCTAATGCTAGAGGAGAAATAAGACGGTCTTGCATCGTTGAGGGCTGTATGGTTCTAATGCACAATGACTGTAGTCCAGTTTACCTGTATAGTCTTTCTAGGCGGCGACCCTCAGTTTTCATCGTTCGAAGTTCAGGGATGAACCAGGATGAGGCACAAGTAGATGGGACCAGTCTTGTTTTAACAGGAGCATGTCTCTCAAGTATTTGAGGAAAAAAATATTGTAAACATAGCAGATTTCTGATTGGACAGTTAGACAATAAACTTTCTGATGAGGTAGAAGCCCTTATTGAAACAGAGAAAGAAGCTGGATTCACAAAATTGATTTTACGATTGGTGAGCATTTTCTTCAATGGTGATATAGATATTGGAAAACTAAGGGCGCTTTCACACTTTAAACCTGAGTTCGATTGCTCCCCCCTCCCCCTTTTCCAGAGAGGGATTTTGGAGGTCGGTAAATTAAGATTGCAGCCAGTTAGGGCTGGGTATTGACATAAATTTCACAATTCGATTCGATTTCGATTCACAAGCTTGCAATTCGATTCAATTCAGTATTGATTATTTTGGATATCAGTTACAATAAACGGCAAATTTTCTCAAGGAAATCAAATCTCTTAAATAATGCTGTAAACTATGGGAGTCTAGTTGTAGCCTACTAGGCTTCATTAGAAGGTAATAATGAACTGTTTTGTAGCTATACAAACACTTAAATTACACTTTTATTTACTTTTATAATAAGAAGATTATATGAAATATAAATATTTAAATGGTGGCTGTCATAAAAACTTGCCAGATTTATTCAAATATGAATAAATAGATTTAATTAAATGTTTTAGATTTTAATTATTAATAACATTAAGATTATAATGCATATGTAATATGGCAATATATTTAGCAAAATGCTCCTCTTTAGAGTAAAACTGAGACTTTGTTTCATATCAATAGTAACAAAGGACAAAGATTATTGCGATTTTTTGGATGCGCGCAGCCACGATACAATGTTCCATTCATTCAAATGAAACAGTATGACTAATCGATTCTTGAGAATCAATATCGGTTCGTAAAAATGAGAATCGATTAATATCGAGAAATCGATATTTATTACCCAGCCCTACAGCCAGTGATGTTTAGCCAGTCATTTTCAGCGCTAAGTATTCAAATTCTACAACGTCACGAAACTTCAGATGAGATGTCCGTCCTTCGGATGAGACGTTAAACAGAGGTCCTGACTCTCTGGGGTCATTAAACATCCCTGGCCAAATTTTCCCCTTGCCCTCTGTACTTCATGGCCTCCTAATCATCATCACATATACTAATTGGCTTCATCACTCTGTCTCTTTTCCACCAGTAAGCCGGTGTGTGGTGAGCGTTCTGGCGCAATATGGCTGCTGTCGCATCATCCAGGTGGATCCTGCACTTTGGTGGTGGTTGAGGAGATTCCCCCTTTCCATATGTGAAGCGCTTTGAGGTCCCAGAAAAAGCGCTATATAAATGTAACGGATTATTATTATATTTTTGAAACTCGATCTTGGATATTTTAATAGTCTCGCGGCAAACAACCTCTACGATGAAGATGCTGTTGAGAGAAATAGATATACCCAGGTGGTGTTAAAAGGTCCAAGTTGAAAAGGTCATTAGGCACCTGCCAGGTTTCCGTCAAAAGCATGTCCAGGTTTGTGTCAATGATTTTGTCATTCAACACAAATGCTTTATCAGTTAAAGAGCGAGAGTTCAACAGTGCACATCGCAAGTCTGCAGGTTTCGAGGTCGAGATCTAAACACAATGATCTTAGGTTTCCAAAGTTGACTAGTTGATTTCCCTGCTGTGTTTAACCTGTAGCACGGGCGTTGGTACAGAGAACAGGAATATTATTTGAAGACGAGCAGTAGGGTTGGGTATCGTTTGAATTTGAACGATTCTGATTCCGATTCCTTGTTTCAATTCCGGTTCCTAACGATTCTCGATTATGATTCTTTTAAGAGGCAGGGTCAAAAAAGTTTAGATAACCTTGATAGCCAACGGTCTTTCTGAAGGAAACAATCCTTTCTAAAGGAAATACTCCTTCTGTCACAAATACTCCTTTTGTCACAAATTTTGCATTTTGCCGAGATTTCGTTATTTTTAGAAAAGTGAAGGCACACTTTAGACCGCCGACGTAAGCTACTCATGTTCAACTCGCGCAGTTATGCCAACACTTCCGGTAGACGCTTCTTCGTTGGTGTTGTTCAGCTTTTTCTTCTTCCGGTCGGCGGACTGTGAATATCGAATCTAGGAATCGAAATTTTAACTTTTGAACGATTCCGGGAAAAACGAAAAGTTAGTCCCGGTTCCAATCGATACTCGATTCTCGATACCCAACCCTAACGAGCAGTAATAAATCTGAATGTTTCTTCAGCGAATAGTGTATGTAGCGAAGTCGGCATAAAAAAGTGTCTGGAGTCAAGCGGAAAGATCCTTTCAGTGTGCTGAGTTGAGCAGCAGAAAATTGTAAAGCCATCTCAGGAAAAGTCATTAGTTTAACGTCATCCAAAAACTACGGAAGCATATTGCATTCACTTGAAGAAAAAAAAATCTACTCTGTTTTTCTGAATTAACAAGTTAATTATCTCAGAATTACGAGATAATTTTTCATGGAAAAAAAGTTTTTGCTCTGTTTTTCTGAATTAACGAGTTCATTTTTCATGAGAAAAAAAAAGTTTTTGCTCTGTTTTTCTGAATTAACGAGTTCATTTTTCATAGAAATAGTTTTTGCTGTTTTTCTGAATTTACGAGTTAATGTGAATTTACGATTCACATTAACGAGTTTTCTGAATTTACGAGTTCTGAATTTACGAGTTAAAAAAAATCCATGAAAAATTAACTCTTTAATTCAGAAAAACAGAGCAAAAACTTTTTTTCTCATGAAAAATTCGTCAGAATGATTCATGGAATTTTTTTTTCTATGAATCATTCTACCTCGTCAGAATGATTCATGGAAAAAAAAATTCCATGAAAAACTAACTCGTTGGTTCAGAAAAACAGAGCAAAAACTTTTTTTCTCATGAAAAATGAACTCGTTAATTCAGAAAAACAGAGCATTAAAAAAATTTCCATGAAAAATTAACTCATCAATTCAGAAAAACAGAGCAAGAACTTTTTCCACATGAAAAATTAACTCGTTAATTCAGAAAAAGAGAGCAAAACTTTTTTTTTCTCATGAAAAATTAAATCGTTAATTCAGAAAAACAGAGCAAAAACTTGTTTCCATGAAAAATTATCTCGTAATTCTGAGAAACTTGTTAATTCAGAACAAGTTTCTTGTTAATTCAGAACAAGATTCATAACTTGTTAATTCAGAAAAACAGAGTAGATTTTTTTTTCTTCAAGTGAATGCAATACGCCTCTGTAAAAAAACAGAACAAAAAGACCAAAAAAAACAAAACCTGCAAGTCGATACGCAATGACTGCGTAGAACCCTATGGATCTGTGCTGACTCATGGGAACTGTTTGGAACGATTCAGTCTGATTTGGTGAACTGGTTCGACCGGTTCACTAAAAAGAACCAGTTCTCCCTCTTAAGAATATTGTTGTTGCGTGAACGTACCCTGAAAGTCCATGAAAAGACCGAAATGATGGATTATGTGTTACACCAACACTGATTGCTAATGTATTTAGTTGATGTTATATGACTGGCAAACTTTCTAAAGGCAAGCTTTGCAGTATAAAAATGACTCTGGTGTTTTATTCACACAGTTACCTTGTCTAAATGTGCTGGAACTGCACGCTTCACTTTTAAAATGTGCTCTGGGATCCCAAAATATACATGTTAAATGATATTCATAAGGTCAGCCGTGGATAATCTTAAATAGAACATGCTTTATGCACTGCAATATTCTCAATTATGCCTGCAGAACTGAGAGAATGTCAATGGACCTACACTGTAATTTTTGATGATCCTGAATAGCAATGCAGTCTTTACTTACAGAACAAATGATCCTTCTCGGATTTTAGGAGGAAGGATGAAAATAATAATAATAAAAAAAAACTTATAATATTGTTTATGCCATTTTCATTATGATGAAACCTATTATTTCTGGTATGCCACCATGCACCTGTTTTAATACGTCACTGACTGACTCTGCCAATGTCTTCTTTGCAAGTTTGCTGCCAAGTGTGTTGCATTTATGATGTGATATTAATGACCACAGCAGAGTGTGAATTTATATACAGTACTTAACCTAACAGTCAAACTAGGTCAAATGTAACTTGCTTCCATGTAAACAGAGATATTTTGTATTTTCAAAAACAGCAAAAATACTGATAAAGCTAGTAGGAGATCCACAGAACTGCATATGTAATTTACAATTATGGTTAGGATTTCATTTTCAGTGCTAGACAACATAAGTGAATATGTTAAAAAAAAGAATTAGCAAATGTCTGTTGTTTTAATTTTCCATTTTACTGTTATGTCCCTGGAGGAACCCTTGAATCTCATAGTGCAACAACAGATCTAATCAGCCACACTGTTTTGCAGCTAAAGTGATCATTCTGTACATGTGCGCCCTCAAAAGATTTACACATTTAGACACTGACAGTTTCTTCAAGCCATTGTTACATCTGGTGTGAATTTCTAAAACTGCCATTTAGTTGACATGAAGACTGTAGGATAAGAAGCTTCAAGGCCTGTTTATACTTTTGCGTAAGCCCCTCTTGGTTGCACTATTCTCCGGAATAACATTTGGCAGTGTGGAGGAAATAAGCCTACAGTTTTGTGTTAATATTTTGAATTCAACTTTTAGTACTTGTATTGTGTTTTTGACATTTTAGTGGATTTTTTTTTTAAATGAGTTTTAGACCCCTTTTACACCTGGTATTAAAATGCGATCTGTATCCAGATAAGTTATCCGGATAATAAGTGTTCCGATCTCACATTTGCGTTTACACCTTGTATTTTTAATGCGTCCTCGTTATCCACATTGAGTTCGGATCTCTGTTCTCCAGAGTGACACCTGTGCGTGAGCACTGAGGTGACGGGATATCAGCTGTAGTTTGTCAACAAGGCAGGTAACGGACGCGAATAGCGCGTCAGGCGCGAGTGATTTCAATGTTTAGTCAATGCAAAGACGCGTTACACGCGTAAAAAATTCCTGCGGCGCGAATGAGTTGTTCGACTATATCCGCGAGAAGTTGCGGCCTCTGCTGTCACGGAGAAATACTCTGTCGCCGGTGTCTGTGGAGAAGAGAGTTGCAGCTGCGCTTTATTATGCCACAGGGTCTGGACAATCTTTCGTCTTTGGGATAAATACAGCAACTGTATGCCACGGATTCTACCAGGATGACGTTTAGGAGGTAAGAATGCGATCACGTCGTACGGATTGCGTTTACACCTAGTAAAGATCCGAACACAATGCGAGCCAGACTACCTCCAGATGTGGTCAGGCAGATCCGATCACAATCCGATCACAACGCGTTTACACCTTGCATTAACATGCGTTTTTTATTATCCAGATAACTTATCTGGATACAGATCGCATTTTAATACCAGGTGTAAACGGGGTCTTAGTTCAAATGGGCTTTCAAGAAAACTTAGTAGCCCAGAAAGGTGATTTTTTTTTTTTTTTTAGAGGAAACAAAAAGAGGCTGTGGTGTTCCCTTTTGCTAAATAGGAACATTTCAGACCCATAATGCACTGGGCATGCTGCTGTCCAAGGCCACTCCCACCAGTCTACGAGAGTCAAATACTGCCTTGATTTAGTACGAAATACTTCTTAAGCCTACAGTAGTATCACACTACGTGATTTTAAGCCCGATTTGCAAATTGTTGAGTTCGCCGACAGGTCAGGATGTTATCGCGTGCAAATCGCGGGGGATTAGCGGGCGATGAACGCTCGCCAATCTGTTGGTATGAAAGAGCCAACAACGCATCAAAGACGCTCGCAGACGCATCACCGAGCCCTGAAAAATATAGATATCCAGAGCTTTAGTGATGTCATGAGCTACAGCCAATCAGCAAGGCATGGTTTGAGGTCACCGGGTAAATCTTATTTTTTATTTTTTGCATTTTTCTCCGAGCAAATCATCGCGCAAACTGTTTGCAGAACTAGTTTCTGCCTGACGTCCATGTGTTCTTCATCTTCTTCACTGGGTATTGGCGCGAGTGTTGTTTCGCGTCATTTCTGGTTCGTTTTATCGCGTGATTTTTTTGTGACAAAACGTGGTTTGTATACAAGATAGAATCATTGGATGACAGAGTTGTTGTCAACTTGTGCAGTACGTGCCTCCTCTTGGAGCCCATTCTCATTCCAATTCGTCATCTAACTGACGCTTTTGACCACACTTCAACATCCGACATTTTAGGGTACCCTTTAACGTCAGTTAGATGACGCTATCTAATCCTAACCCTACCGAGGTTACCCTAGGATTGCGTCATCTAACTGACGTTAAAAGGTTGACGTTAGGGCTGGGCGATATATGGCCAAAAAAAAAATTCACGATAATTTTTTTTATATCAGTCGATATCGATAATTATCACGATATATGTCAAATCTTTATTTCTTTCAAGTTTAAAGGCAGATTTTTGCTCCTAAGTGAAAGTTGTATTAACCAGAGTGTAAATTGTGGTTTTAAACTACTCTTTATTGTCAGAACATATCATGACAAACACTTGCCAAACAGGTGAACATTTCACAAATATGAGGTAGAACATTCAAACATTTTTCCTTAAAATAAATATCTCAATAGAAAAATATTTCTTCAGCACAGTTTACAGTGCAGGCTGCAATATTAAAATTACATGTTTTGTCTCAAAATGCATATTTGACAGTGAGTTGACAGTAAATCTGCATCCTAACTCAAGCTAATACTAAGCTAATGTTAAATTTATGTTCATTAACAAAAACAGTAACATCTGTTTTTTTTTTCTTAAATCTAACAACCACATTTTTATTTGGTAAAATGTAATATTCTGACTGAGTTGTATTAAAATGAACTATTGGTCATCCAGTCTCATGCATTTAGATGATGATAACCACAGATAAAACCAGGCATAGCCTATAGCTTAGCACCTCACAATCATGGCAAAATGTAACTTTATGGTTTTTGTGGTATTTGTACGAAAACAGTGGCCTAACAGTTAAATATATTATTAATTGCTGTACTTATATTCCATAAGACATTTAATGCATTGTCTACATTAATAATATTATACAATTAAATATGTATATCCCACATTTCATGGTGCAGTTAATATTACTAGGCTAACCTTACAGTAAATCCATGGCTAAATGGATTCAGTATCAATTCAGATTCTGACTGGATCGTTGCACGCAGTGTTTCTCCTTTTTGTCAGCGGTGTTTCATCTGCCCTAAACTGGTTTAAACTTGACATCTGTGTTCTTCGCTGACCTCAAGCGCTTCTCGCTGGATGTCTTGAGCGAGACGATCAAAGCAATCGCGTCTGCTCTAGCGAGCTCGCGCTGCGCTCACTGCCGTTTGGACTTTGAGCCGAGCGGATAAACGCTCCGTGTGGCGCGCGGTTCAAATGAGTTTCGTTCCGCTTTTGGCGCATAAACATTATCGAAGATTTATCGACCTCTTGATATCGTTTTATCGAGAAAAATTATATCGCAATAATTATCGTTATCGTTTTATCGCCCAGCCCTAGTTGACGTATGGTCAAAAATGTCAGTTAGATGACGTCTTGGGATAAGAATGTGTTGCGTCTTGCGGATCAATCGCGTTGTGTCGTGTGGTGTGAACAGCTCAACAACTTGAACACTCCTAATTTCACAGAGAGCAAGTCATGTAGTGTCAACTGCACAGTTCATCCCGACGTTTTAAAATCATGTAGTGTGACATGTAGGCTTAAGCAAACTGTTAGTCATAATGGTGTCAACTTGTATTTTTCTCGGGTGCGAGAATTCAAAAGTAAAAGTTTAGCGGAAGTGATTTACCGTTGGCTGCTCTGGAAAACCTCAGTGTCTGTAGTCAAGCTTTGAGTATGGGGTCTCTGCGGAACAAAAGTGGACATTTCTAAATTTGTGGGAGTTTATAACATTTCTAAACTGGTGGGAGTTTATAAATCTTGCAATGAAAATTGTACCTTCACCCGACCCCACCCCTAAACTATAACTATAAAATACAGACGCTCGGTTGAAAACGCCCCTCTGTTTTTGACCCCACCCACTGATCTAGTTCTTGGTCCAGGTAACACAGAGAACGAGTTATGGCGGGTATACACGGTACGAATTCTGACGGTCGGAAGATCGTATGTCCAGGCACACTTTACGAGTGAGTTTATCCAAAAATCGTACAGAGGCAGTCATAAGCCCTATTCGCACGGGATTAGTATCACCTGGGGACCACGTGTGAAATTGAAATTACCCACCGACATCTGAATTTCATGTGCCGTATTCGCACGGGATAAGCGAAGCCTGTGATTTTACTCGAATTTACTGACTTATCTCCCAGATATGATGTCATTATGCTAGCTTTGAAATGTCTTGTCGTTATTATTTCTAGCTGTATATAATAAACAGAAGAATTGTCCTTACTGTATGCTGCTAAACATGTCATTCATCTCCATCTAATCGTTCTTTTTGTTTTTGGTCTTCTGATGGTATAGCTTTCTCTTTCTGCAAATTGTATTGTACTGGCGATATGACCCCGCACCCAAAACACTATCAAAACACTCCAACTCAGCCTCTATTCTCTGCGAACGATGGATAAAAAGGCGCAGATGAAACAAAAACCTTGAAAAAATGATATACGATCCGGCCAAATCACAGAGATGTCGATTCGCACGGGACTAATATTATCACAGGACCTCGGTGTTCGGCGAAATATATTAGGTAATTTGCGGGGGAATTTTTACTTTACAAATTACAGACATGGCCGAGTCACACGGGATTAAGATCACAGACAAACTCCGCAATTATTACAAATTACTACAGGTCACCAGATAATACTAATCCCGTGCGAATAGGGCTATATACGACACGATTTTACAACCTGCTGAATTCCGAAGAAATCGGACGAAGTTCCGCGCTAAAAACTGATAACTGCATAACTGCAACAGATTTACACGCGATTTCTCCCGAGTGAAAAAAAATCATCTGCGAGCTCGTAAAACAGCAAAAAATTGCACTGTGTACGCCCGCCTTTAACATTGTTAATTTGCATTTACTACCGACATTTGTAACAATGCAAAGCAGGTTGAAAATAAATGAAAAATAAAATAAGAAATGTTGCATTGGTAACCAGCTGATTTTTTTTTCCTGATAATGAATGTAATGACAATTTTATTATGGTTTTATTTGAATTTTTAGTTCATAATACTATTTCTGTAGCTTCAGTGTGGCAGAGAAGTTCTTATGGTAACACTTTATAATAACTGCACGCTATTAATCATTAGTTAAGCATGAGTAAACAGTTAATTCATCATTTATGAAACATTAATAGACATTAATAAACAGTTTATAAATATATCTATAAATGGTTTCTTCTTGATTTATACGTATATCTATAATGCGTTTAATAATATATTTTCATACTTAGTTAATGATCAATTAATAATTTCTAAATGAAGTATAGCATTATTTACAAACCAGTTGTGTAAGAGTTGTCAGTCATTCATAAGATCACTTAGAAAGTGTAAGTAAATGTAGTAAATACAGGTAGTTATAAAGCATTAAGTAGTGGTTAGTTAACTATTTTTAGTTAACTAATCTAAACTGAGGACTGTTCATGCTTTGTAAAGCATTTATAAAGGCGATTTAAAGACTCATAAACAGTAAAATGTAACAAACACAACGCAGTGATACAGAACATAGAAATATTTAACAGCCTTTATAAATGCTTTACAAGGCATGAATAGTGCTCACTTTAGATGAGCTCACCAACATAGTTAACTGACCACTACTAAATGCTTTATAACTACCCAATATAACTATAACTACTAGCATATCCAAATTATAGATATGCTTTTAAATCAAGAAGAAAGCATTTATAGCTGTGTTTATAAACTGCTTATTAATGTCTATTAATGCTTTATGAATGATGAATTAATGGTTTACTCATACTTAACTAATTATTATTAGCGTGTAGTTATTATAAGGTGTTACCGTTCGTATTATTTTATTTCCAGGGGTAAGGTTTCATTTTGTTCTTCGACATTTCATATACTGTAGACTGAGGTTTTGGCATTTACTGTCAACATCTTTACAAACTGCTATGTGCTGGCAGGATGAAGTTGTTGATCTGTGCTCTAAAGAGCTGATGTGAGTTTGTATGATGTGCTGACCTGTTGCCGCGGCCCTTGGGGAGACAGAAAGATGGTTTTACGGGCCCCTTACAGAGCAGCAGGTCCTCTCCATATGTGTGTGTGTGTTTGTGGAAGAAACTTGCTGACATACAGACAGATCTCTGATAAGAGGGATATTGGCTACATCTCAGGTGGTTGCGTTTCAGAGGGGTCGCCATAACTGACATCTGCCAAAAATAAGGGTATATAGAGTATGCATTTGCTTATCAGGAACACACACTCACGAATGAACAACTTTCTTTTAGTCAGTAATATCTTCTTAGTATCACACACATGCACACACACACACGCAATGTGCTCAGGCCACCTTGCGAGGACCCTGCCACGGGGGGCCTCAGAGCACTGAATCCCCCTGTGGTTCTTGGCTAATCCCTTCCCAGGTTAATACAACTATGACCTCCTCCAGCTCTGACTGGTCTGATCCTATCTGCTCTCTCTCTGGCCAAAGTGGACTTCAGTTGATTTCAAAGCTCTGCCACAGCAGTAATAAAACCCAGAGGCGAAGCGCAGAGCGTTAAGACCGATCTGATAGCAGGAAAGACGGCCATTTGCCACGTCCTCTGAGTCTTATTGCAGCCATTTTTGGGAGTTAGCAGTATATAATTTTGGGGCAAAGGGGTTAGAGTGAATTTGCTGGACTTTAGACTGTTTTTATTCCTCTTGGGGGGTGTAAGGAGTTGGTACAATGCATTTAAGACTGTTTATTACTTTAAAGCTACAGTGTGTGAATTTTGTGTGGCTGACAGCATCATATGGAAGTGTAATGATCATAAAAAAATATCTCTTTAACGATTCTCAATTGATTCTGAGTTATTAATACTGAGGGTTTGGTGAAAAGCAAACTTTTGTCCATGGCAGGCTTTTAAGAGCAGACATCTCACCTCTACGGGTAGTCTCTGGGAGTCTGCCGCGTAGTGACGGTGGCTCCCTGATGACCCACAAAGGATATGCAATGTCCCGGAAATCAAGCTAGAAAGAAAGAGAAAGAGAAGTTTTGTTTTCCTGGTATTAAAATGTGCTTTCTGTGATCTGTTTACAAGTGGTCAGCCAAGAAGCATTACTATTTACACTTGGTATTATCATGAGTTTGAAATGCGTCTCCTGTGACAATTGCTTTTGGATTTTGTTGAGACACTCCCCTCTTATTTCTTCACACACTCCACATCACTTTCTCTTTCGGCACACAAACAAATCCATGTAATGCGGCATACACATACACAATATAATACGACATAACAAAACATAATACAATACAATATACTAAAAATATAAAAAAAATCGCAGTTTGGATTTTGGGAAATTATTTTTAGTGAATGGATTTTTTCATTGAATGGTGGTTCAAAGACACATTTATGCAAACACCATATAAAAGTGAGTTTTGCATCCGATGACCCCTTTAAGTGCTTTGTTCTAATCGCAGTGTATGTAAACCACAAAAAGCCGTTTAAATATGAATCGCGTGTCTATGTGTGAATGAACGGCACAGATGCATGCTGTTGTTTACTACAGGCACTTACAACATGTTATTTTTACATGAACACATCTACTAGTTTAGCTTTTCCCAAACTATTGCTATACTGCACTCTCAGAAAAAAAGGTACAAAAGCTGTCACTGGGGCTGTACCTTTTCAAAAGGTACACTTTTGTACCCAAAGGCTGCATATTGGTACCTTAATGGTACGTATTAGCACATAAAATGTATATATTACCGCCTAAAAAGGACATATTAGCTCATGAAATTGAAATTAGCACATAAAATGTACATATTACCACCTAAATTGGACATATTAGCTCCTGAAATTGACATATTAGCACCTAAAATGTACATATTAACACTTAAAATGTACATATTAACACTTGAAATGTACATATTAGCACCCAAAATGTACATATTAACACCTAAAATGGACATACTAGCTCATGAAATTGACACATTAGCTCCTAAAATGGACATATTAGCTCATGAAATTGACACATTAGCTCCTGAAATTGACATATTAGCACCTAAAATGTACATATTAACACTTAAAATGTACATATTAACACTTGAAATGTACATATTAGCACCCAAAATGTACATATTAACACCTAAAATGGACATACTAGCTCATGAAATTGACACATTAGCTCCTGAAATGGACATATTAGCACTTGAAATGTACATATTAACACTTAAAATGTACATATTAACACCTAAAATGTACTTATTAGCTCAAGAAATGGACAAAAGTGTACCTTTTGAAAAGGTACAGCCCCAGTGACAACTTTTGTACCTTTTTTTCTGAGAGTGTGGGGTGAATAAAAATCGACTGAAGTATGTTGAAATAAAATGTCTTTGTATAAGCAACAAATTAAACTGCAAATTTTTATTTATATGCGCAATATTAATATATCGTAAAAATGATATGTTACAGGCAAAATATGATTTTGTTACTTGGATAGATTATAATGTTTTTACAGTAAAATAGACTACTGTCACATCAAATAAGCTTTTGTTCGGCAATTTCTGCTCATATGTTAAATATAGCCTATGGTATGGGATGTTTTGTCAAAAATAAAGTACATTGAATTAACAACTAAGATGATATTATAGTGTTTGTTAATTCAAACTAATGAATCCTTTTTGCACTTTGCACTTTGAAAGATTGCACTTCAAATATTGTTAAATATTATAAAATTATATATATATTATATATATAAATTATAAAATTATAAAATTATAATTTTAAAAAATAGCAACAAAACTTAATAGGTCAATAGAAGCCTACTCATTAAATTATTTATTATTGTGTTTTATTAGTTACAAATTTGGGGAGAGGATAAATATTCCAAAACTTTCTGAAAATACAGCATGAGAATTAACTGCACAATTACTAGAAATGTTTACCTTGGAAATTATACAATATGGATGCATACAATAAATAAATAAATAAATCAAGATGTTTCCAACTCTAACTTTGAACCAATTATCTACAATGGCCCATATAGCCTATTTGAACAGGATTTGTTTCCAGGTCTGACTGTGTATGTGATGCATGTTTAACAGTACTAAGCATTAAGAAAGTATGAGATACTGCAATGCCATTTGTGCCATCACATTACATTGCTATAAATCATTCAGAAACCTTGTCTTGTTTTAGAATAAATATATCATAATATCTGTAAAAGCTCAATTTTATGCTCAATCTTTAAGCTCAATCAATTTTATGTGCATGAAAAATTGTGTATGTGCAACGTCTATACATCAGACCCCTTTTGTAACCGGGGAATGTGTCTAGTCTTCTACTTTAGATCTGATTGGCCAACACATTTTAATACCAGGTGTAAACAAGGCCTTAGTGACAGCCAGGTAACAATCGTGTTTGCTCTAAACTATGGCACTGTTTGTCGCTACTGTGAAACTTAACCACAATTTAAACTTTCAATGCACTTCCAGTCTAATTTAGGACAACAGCCCTCAATAAAGCTTAACAAGCAAGCTAGTTTGCCGTTGGCATAACACACCATTTTGCAATATCTAAAATGCTAGCAAAATGAATAAAAATATAAAATGTATTGCCCCTAAGTTATTGTTTTTGGTGTGTATAACCTAATATAGTTGATCAATATCACACAACCTCTTTTCCCAAATATGAGAATGATTGCAAATGTAATATTCGTTTTATACAACAGTTCAATAAACAATAAGTGCATTTTTAGACACAGTTGTTTTTGGTATATTTCACCAAAGAAAAATCACAGCAACACCAGGTTTAGTATAATCAATAATACAATTTCATATATTTTATATTTAAAACTTTAATTAAAACTGTGATTGCAGTGTAAATGGATTCTGATCATTAGTGTCATTGTAATTTTGTTGATTATAATTTTATTTGATTGATTTTAGCCATGTAGTAACCGTTTTAAATAGTAATTAAAATATTTTTATCCCTATGTATTTTTTTTTTACAAATAATTATGAAAGGGGTTCCCTTTTTTTACCTGAACAGCAATAATGCTGAGAAACCATGAACCATGTTAACATTGTGAATTCAAGCTTTGAGCCTCCACACAATGACAAAGATTTTATAACGACACGCATAACAGATAAAGCTCTTGGTTCTGTGAGCCTCTGGCTAACTGGCATGTTTGTGTGCCCATTTATGCCATGTGGCACCCCGGGCACCATTACATTCCATGTGGCACTGTCATCTATGTTGACATGGGCACCAGTGCGATCTCCTCTGTGGAAGCCCCGTGTGAAAGCCAAAACGTGTTTGACATGGGATGTCCTCGGAGGATTTGCCCCGCAACTGTTGAAGAGTGTTACATGGATAGCATATTCATTTGAAACTTTTGCTATCCTAGATTTTTACAATTGCAGCACTAAGCTCAACAGCTTTGGGTATTATTCAAATGAACCTCCCCTTATATAATGATAGAAGCTGATGATAGAAGAAAGACTCTAAGGCCTTCTAGTCAAGGAGGAATTGCAGTTTTATTATGTTTTCAAAATACCGTCAGATGAAATTAGGCCATGCCGTCTACTGTGCTTTTTTATTATACCTAAATAAGGAGTTTTGACTGTCCAGGAGGATGCTTTCAGACTCTGATAGTGTCGCAAGTAATCTAGTTATTATATTTATAGGCCTCACAAAAACACTGGTCCCACTTATGGACACTATTGTTTTTACAAGGAGAGTTAATGAGCTCTTTCTAATTTAGAAGATTTTGAGGTTAGAAGTTAAACATCCATTTTTTTTTTTACTTGATTTTAACGGTGATTTTTAAGGTAACGCTTTATTTGAAGGGGTGTGCATAAGACTGACATGACATATGTCTTGAATATGAAGTAGGGTTTATGCATTTTTATGACAACTGTCATTAAGTGTCTTTCGCTCAATAATGACATTGTGAATGCAAATATGACATTGTTTGAGATGTCTTTGTTATGACATCTTGACATAAACCATAACATCATAACCTGTCAGTGTCTTTAAGTTAAACTGTCATGTGGTTGGCTTTGACATTGGCTGTCATGAGGCCATTATAACTGTCTTGAATATTTTTTCGTGACCTCAACTACAGTGGTACTAATTGAATTTGTCATTAAAAAGGTAATGGCTTCATGACAGGCAATGTCAAAACTAACCACCTGACACTTTAATGTAATATTAACCCATAAAGCTAGGTGGTTTCTTAGGCTATGTTTACACAGAAACGATTCTGAAGAGAAAACGCAAAAGTGGCGTTGCGTTATCACTTTTTATTCTACGTTTAGACGAGCGTTTTGGGTGGGAAATCCGCGGGCAAGTGGTGACGCAAAAGTGTGTGAAATTCAATGTAGTATGCACTCCAGGCGGCTAGGTGGCAATGTGAAGCACTCCCACACAACAACACCAAGTCCGCGCGACTGCGTACAACCTTCACTGTCTAGAAGACTTTTGCATTTTTACCCTTTACACGGGAACGTGGCGGTGGAGTGTTTTGAAGATTTCGACACTGGAGGTGGTTTCACTTTTTTTGCGCTTTTAAACCCCCAAAACGCCATCACCGTGTAAACACAAAAGGCACATCCGTTAAAATATTTTTACGTTTTCACCCGCGAGCGTTCTTGTGTAAACAGGGCCTTAAGTTTGATAGTCTGCTATGTCTTGTTTATGACAAATTTATGACAGGTTGTGTTGTCTTAGTAATGTCAAGTTGTCATAACAAAGACACTGACAGGTTATGGTGTATTGGTTTATATCAAGGTGTCATAACAAAGACATCTCAAACAATGTCATATTTGCATTAAAAAGGTCATAACTGAGCAAATTACACTTCATGACAAGTGTCACAAACATGCATAAAACTTCCTTCATATTTATAACATATGTCATGTTAACACAGTCTCATCCCAATTCGTCATATAACTGACGTTTTGGGACGTCTTTTGACCATTCGTCAATATACGACTTTTTAGGGCCCCCTTAAACGTCGGTAGATGACGATCCCGGGTCGTCATACAACTGACGCTTTACCTTTAACGTCAGTTAGGTGACGAGTTGGGTTTAGGGTTAGGTTTAGGTATGGGGTAGAGTTAGGATCCCATAACGTCATCTACCGACGTTTAAGGGGGCCCTAAAAAGTCGTATATTGACGAATGGTCAAAAGACGTCCCAAAACGTCAGTTATATGACGAATTAGGATGAGACCGGGTTGGTCATGTCATGATTATGAAGGTGTCATATTAGTCTTATGCACCCAATCCGATCTCACGACCAAATCGTACGAATTCGACAAATGATTAAAAAGTGGCTAATTTGTAACAATTCATACGACCTCACTTGCACGAATTAGTATGATTTTGCTAAATCGTACATATTTTACGAATTGGCCAATTCGTATGAATTCGTACGAATGACCTACCCCTTACCCCGCCCCTAAACCTACCCATCACATGGACACTTTTTAATCATTCGTCGAATTCGTACGAATTGGTAGTGAGATAGCGTAGGCACACCCCTTCAAGTAAAGCGTTACCATATTTGGTAACCCACTTTAGCATACTTTTAAAAACTGAAAAGTAGTAATTCTGGGAAGTTAAAAATGAAAAGAAGATACTTTAGTTTGAACTGAAGAAAATTAGTACACTTCATGCAGCATTGTTAAAATTTAGTACACTTCATGCAGCATTGTCAATACGATCCCCATTCACATGGATCCGCGAAACGACTAAAACCGCTGTATTCTGCTGCCAGGCCATTAGATGGCGATGAAATTCTAGACTGAACACGTAATACGCATGTGCATGACGTCATCGTCTTCAGAGATTCGCGTTTTTGTTGTTTACACAGAGAATGATTTCTAAATGTTTTTAATTTTGTGTTTTCAGGCACCCAAAACGCTATTGTCGCATAAAAAGTTGAAAACGGCGTCGCGTAAACAGCCTCTAAACATAATGGTGACAGCTGATCTGTGCAGGGTAACCAGAAGTTGAAATGTGTAAGTGGACGTTTGATTGCCTGGATTTGTTGAGTTTCTGTGCTTCAATAAGTCGAAGAAAAAAGGTTTTCAGTCAGTATTACAATGCGACTGAATCATTCCAGTTGCTGTTGATGAAACAGAACAGATGACTAACAGAAGAGAGCAGCTGTACAGGAACAGCTTTGGAGAGCTGCTGTCCGTACTGAAGGCTGCATAGTTTATTTGTGTTCTCTCGATCTGATATCTGCCAATCAAATGCCCAGAGAGCCACAGTTAGTGCTGGATTTAACGCTGGCCGCACAGATATCCATCAGGTGGATCCCACACCACATGGCGTAGTGCTCTGTTTATGTGTGTGTGTGTGTATTTCAGGCCGGCCGCTCTGTCTCTAGGGCAGATTACTGCTGCCGCCCCGGTGCGCTCGAGAAATTGAGCGAATAAGGACCAGCGTTTGAGAAATGCTCACCTTATGTAGCATGGGAGGAGACGGATTCACTTGGGGGCTCTAGCACATTTGCCAGCCCTGTTTAGTTCATTATCGATGTGTGTGTGTGCGTGTGTTGATGCCACTCATGCTGTTCAATCTCACTAGGTGGCCCTGAACACTCTCTGAATTGCATCATAAGAATTAAAGTTGAGCATCTTACATCTTCCAGAAATATTGGAGCAAGGAGATACTAGACACTTTGGAAGTAAACAGCAAAGACCACATGCGTTTATTTTGTGAGCTGCCCCTGGAAGAGCACAACATGCCATCTTTCACCGTCACCTCCGAGGGAGACGTGTTTACTGTTTACAGCATCTTTGATATCAGTCGCTCTCTTCGGCGAGGCCTGTTGTTGTCTCATCTGCTAATTGCTTCTTTTCTTGCTGCGCTCACATGCGCATACTAATGCATATGAGCACTGATGGTGTGCGGTGGGCTTTCCTCTTTATGTTTTAATATAAATCCCAGTGTTATTGTTAACTAAAAATTAAAAAAAAAATGTTATTAAAACTATTAAATGCTGGTTGAACACATGGCTGGTTGACAAGATGGTTTCTGTCCCTTTTAAATTTAGTCTTTACTCTTTGCCCACCAACGTTTTTGAAAAAAAGCTGCCAGCCACCGCCATTATTTTTGATAATTTTCAAGACAGTTATATGGTCCATCTATTAGATGGAGTAGATCGGGTCCATCAACAACCCCAAAGCTTGCACAGTCCTATAGCTCGTCCTGGGTCGACATTCAATAACAGGCAGTTTTTGATTTCTATGCTGGTTAATGTTGATGATTGCATTATTTTACAATATTTTATAATATTGTTTGTTTCTGCTTCTTTTTCGCCTATGTTTTGTTATGGAGATTTAGGCTGAATCCCAATTCTCTGTCTTACCCCTTCCCCTTCCCCTTTCCCCTTAGTTTTGCGCGTTCACGTGAGAGGAAGGGCTATCCCAATTCTCATTTTGATCTAGGGGTAGGGGTAAGGTGAAGGGGTATATAGACCTTAAGACCAAGAATTTTCGCAAGCTTACTTGAAACCAAGGGGTAAGAAATGCACAAGGTTTTTTTTTTTTTTTGCTTAAATGATTGATAAAAAATATGACCATCTTGTTTTGTGCTCTACACAATTATGCACATATATATTTGCAACTATGTTGTTTATTGAAAGGTTTTTAAAGTTTTTAAAAATCTCTACTTTGCTACGCTAGGCTACGCTAACGTTACATTGCTGATTTGCACAATCAGTCCCACATTTCAAGATCACTCAAAATGTCCGGGATTCAGCTTTTGCTTTCTACAGTCGCCATTCCAGACTGATCTCATGAAGTAGCGTGTGTATGACACGCCAATTCGTATTTCCATTTTTGGCGTGCTATCAAGACGCATAATCGCTTTTCAGCGTGTTTATGAACGCCATCGACTTAACGTTATGTAAATATATGACTTACCTCAACCCCATCCCTAAACTTAACCATCACTGGGGTTAATGGCATTTATGACTGTTCCCTTACCATCCTAGTTAAAAAAAAGATATGACTTACCTCAACCCTATCCCTAAACTTAACCGTCACTGGGGTTAATGGCATTTATGACTGGACATGTGACGGCGTGTACGGACACGTGGAATGATGCGAACGTTAATGGCGTAGACATACACGCATACACGCGGATAGCTCAAAATGCGTAGAGATAACACGCCATTTGACTCGAAAGTGGCGTGTATGTTTACGCAAAAGTCATGATGTCATGTTGGCCATTCATTATGTGTACATTATTTGAAACTGACACGTACGTGATCAGCTTCTCAGATGATGCATTCAGCTTCAAACGGATCCCGACTGTGACGAAAACACGGGAATATTAGATCAGCAATACATTCAGATTCACCGATTTAAATGAATGAATTCAGTCCGATTGAAACAACACCTTGTGCATGTAAACATAATGAATAGTGAAGACGGAAAGCAAAAGCCCAATCCCGGACATTTTGACGGCATCTTGAAAGTTTCGAAAGTTTTATGATCAACACTTGTTGCCCCGGGTGACACAGACACCAGTTAAGGACGATGCAAGATGACGTAACTGAGTGGTGTCTCAATTCATAGGGGTATGTTTGTACTAGCGCTTACCACTCGGTTTCGAAGGACAAGGGCTAGGGGTAAGACGAAGGGGAAGGGGTAAGACAGAGAATTGGGATTTAGTTCTCTATCGATCAGGAGTTGCATAATAACGCCCACTACTGTAGAAATCGAAATGGCGTTCTGCAGTCGTTTCTGTTTCTTTGATGGTTTGGTGAAGGGATTGGCCATATTGTTCAAATATTGTTGTCAGTGTTAGATAAATGCTGTTTCCATTGCAGCTTGGAACTGGACTACTGAGGTTAAGGAGTGCAAACATTATTGCAATGACATGTTAATCAGCCAATCACAGCAATGTAAAGCCATTGCCTCATCACACATTCCCACCTACGGGACCTCAGTGGGAATGCATTAAGATGAAGGGAGGCAAAAGAGAAACTCTGGGATGGCTGTTGGACAATGTTACACCATTTGATGTCACATCTTTTTTTTTTTTTTTTTCCTGTTGACTATTCTAATCCAAATTTTTGAGAACACACACAACTGGTGCACAAACACACTCGCAATCCCCCCTGGGCTGCATTTAGGTCAACTGGGATTTTCTGCAGACTGTAAATTCTGCCATGTCACACATAGCCTTGTATCTCTCTCTCTCTCTTTATATATATATATATATATATATATATATATCTTTTTTTGTCATACACACTTTCTTTTTCCTCTTTCCAAACTGAGGCGACACCAAGAACACATAGCTAAAAGATATAACACCACAGCACCGTCCTCCATTTTTATCCTTCTATGTGGACAGAGTGAAGAAACAGATGGCTGAAAGTGTAAAGAAGGGAATGTTACTATCATGCTGCCTTAAAAGCTCAAGCATGAGGTGTGCAGTGCTTGCTGTAAGCCTTGATAATTGTGCATTTCCTCATGCATAATGGATTGTTTGTCAGATTACCATAATTTTTTTTTCTTTTTGTAGATTCACACACTCCACAAGTGGAATTGATTTTTACCTTGAATTGCGTTCTGGTTCGTGTGTTCATGCATGTTTGCTTATGGTGAATGGAGATTTGGCACTCTTGGACTTATGTGTACATTTGACTGTTTCTTATGGCATGCATGCTTGTAAACCGGCACATGATCCACATGATGAATGAAAAAACCAACAAACAAACAGCATATTTCGAAGGGTACAGCCTTGTCCATCAAAACTTGAATGCGAAAATCTACAATGTCAAAGAAGGCTGGAGGATGCATGCCAGTGCACTCGGTCTTGTGATTGAAGTCAATGGGTTGAACAGAGAGAATTTATGAAGTCAGAGAACTAAGAAGTCATAGCCACAGGGCACAGAGTCACAGTCTGCACTGGCCAAAGAGCTGATTACTATTGCATATGTATGAGAACCAACAACCGAAAAAGCAAACTCACAATCTTTAAATAGACCCTCATCTTGTCATGATCTCTTAGTTTACCATCATCTTTTTCTTCTTGTCTAAATGCAAAACTCATTTAATTGTAAATGACCACTAAACCATGGGGCTTAGGAGGTCGTAACCTTTAGACTGAAGCCACTGTCTATTAAGCAGGCACTGAGTCTCCAGGAGAAACTAGTCATTATTAGTAATTGATAGTGATCCAACTTTACCCACACAGGTACACTCGAGTAAAGCAATATACAGCAAATCTAGGCTCTGTGAATGTTTATATTGTTGCAAAATGTAAAATATATATCGCACAGTTCTATATATGAAGTTTGATATAATACAACTTTATCCGCATATATGTACATAGCGTATACACACTTAAAGCATTATATGCCATACAGTATATCAAAAATCAGTGCCCCTATTGTGCTTTTTTATATTACTTTCATGCAATGTGTAATATAGTTGTAAAAGGTCTGAAAAGTTGTAAAGATCAAATAACCGCTGAGGTGAGTCGTCAGTAATTTAAATCTCACTTCCTGTTACATACCTACGTAACAATGTAACACATTTGCATAATGCCAGCCTATGGTCTTCATTTGCTCCCCTTAAACAACGTCTACTTTCACCTGCCCTCAAACACTGTAGTTGAAACTAAAGCCCTATTCACACTGGATTAGAATTATCAGGGGACCTTGTGCAATTTAGAACCCCCCACACTCACATCTTAATTTCGTGTGGCGCATTCACACGGGATAAGCGAAGCTCCCAGATACAGTATGATGTCAATATGCTATTGCTTGGAAATGTTTGTTGATATAGGTCTGTATATGTCATAAACAGAAGAATGTTCCTTACCGCATGCTGCTATACATATCATCCATCTAATCATTCTTTTTTTACGCTCTTCTGTTGGTTTTCAGTTTTCTCTTTCTGCAAATTGTATAGGCTAGTTTTATTTATAGCGATATGACCCAGCACCCAAAATACTATAAAAACAATCCAACGCAGCCTCCATTCTTTGTGAAAGAGGAATAAAGAGGTGCACAGGAAACAAAAACCTTGAAAAAAATGATATACGACCCCGCCAAATCACAAAGATGCTGATTCACGCGGAAGTAAGATCACAGACAACCTTCGCAGACTCCAGACTAAGACTTTCTGTAATGAAGATTCGAAGGTGGCTTTGGTGCTCATGTTACTGTCAGGACATGCTGCTTTGTGGGGGATGCCAGTGTGGGAGAACCAACGCTGTTCCTTGTTCCAGGCACTCTCACGGGAGATGAAGAGGGTATAGTAGGTATGTGGAAGAGAAGCGTCGCGGAAACTCATGGATCTTCACCAGGGAGACTGACCCGTTGCGGTTTATTCCATCGAGTTCCGCACCCTCGCCGTAGAGTGCCACTGGAACGAGGAGGCGCAGGGGTGCCTGCATGGGCTGGCTGACCTTATCCAGAGGGAAATCTATACCCTGGATTTGCCGTTGAAACTGGACGGACTTATTGAGCTTGCCCTGCGAGTGGTCGCTTGGTTATTTCGCCTGGAGCAACGCACTTGTAAGACATTGATGCCTAGAGCTTTCTGACTCCCCAGATCAGTGGTAGTGATACGGTCAGCCCCGTCGACGATCACGAGCCCATGCAGGTGGGTTGAGCTCAGCTTTCCCAGGAGGAGAGGGAGAGAAGGAGATCCCGGGGGTTATGCCTCTACTGTGCAGGGGCGGGTCATTTTCTTAACAACGGCAGTAGAGAAGGGGATAGTGTTGGGCAGGGTCTCCACTGAAGAAGCCTCTTTTACTCTCCTCCTGTTGAGGCTGCAGTGGGCAACTCGGTCTCACCATTGTCAGGCACTTTTGGACTCTGGGGCAGAGAGGAATTTTATGGACTGGACCTTGGCACGTAAGCTTCAGATACCCATCATTCCACTCACCAACAAGATATCTGTCAAGGCACTGAATGGTCAAGAACTTCCCACCACATCATTCACTACCACTCAGTTGACACTTGTTACTTTAGGCAACTACTCCAAGGAACTTTCCTTTCTGCTCCTGGACTCCCCTCATATCCCCATTGTCCTCGGTCATTCCTGGCTCGTTCAGCCCAATCCCAGGGTTGACTAGGGACGTAACTCTTTTTCTGCCTGGATGTGTCTCGTTTGTTGTCTGCTTATTCGTCTACGTCCAGTTCTGTTTTGTAGGAGTTGTCTGTGAATTTGCAAACGTAACCACAGAGTACCTCGACCTGAATAAACTGTTCAGTAAGTCTAGGGCTGCTTCTCTTCCTCTGCATCGTCCCTATGACTGTGCTATAGATAGGGTTGGGTATCGAGAATCGAGTATCGATTGGAACCGGGACTAACTTTTAGTTTTTCCCGGAATCGTTCAAAAGTTAAAATTTCGATTCCTAGTTTCGATATTCACAGTCCGCCGAGCAGAAGAAGAAACCGCTGAACAACACCAACGAAGAAGCGTCTACCGGAAGTGTTGGCATAACCGCGCGAGTCGAACATGAGTAGTTTACGTCGGCGGTCCAAAGTGTGGCTTCACTTTTCTAAAAATAACAAAATCTCGGCAAAATGCAGAGTATTTCCCTTTAGAAAGGAGTATTTCCTTCAGAAAGACCGTTGGTTAGCAAGGTTAGCTAAACTTTTTTGACCCTGCCTCTTAAAAGAATCGGAATTGAGAATCGTTCGGAACCGGAATCGAAACAAGGAATCGGAATCAGAATCGTTCAAATTCAAATGATACACAACCCTAGCTATAGATCTCGTGCCAGGTACGTCTTCGCCTAAGGGGAAATTATGTTCACTCTCAGTTTCTAAGAGGGAGGCTATGGAGAAATACATTTCTGATTCTCTTGCATCTGAGTTCATTTGTCCTTCCTCTTCTCCAGCGGGGGTGGGTTTCTTTTTTGTTGGTAGGAAGGATGGATCTCTGCGATCATGTATTGACCATCGAGGGTTGAACGACTTCACGGTAAATAATACCCTTTGCTGTTGATGTCTTCAGCTTTCAAACTGTTGCAGGGAGCCTCCGTCTTCACAAAATTGGATTTACGCAATGCATATCATTTGGTTCGCATCAGGAACGGGGATGAATGGAAAACCGCGTTTAACACCCAGGGGCCATTTTGAATATTTGGTTATGCCATTTCCAGGCACTCGTCAATGAAGTGTTGAGACATATGGTAGACCAGTTCATATATATCTACCTGGATGACATATTGATTTTTTTTCTTCTTCTCTCCAGGAACATGTTCAACACGTCAGACGTGTGCTTCAGCGGTTGTTAGAGAATGGGCTTTTTCTCAAGGCAGAGAAATGTGCTTTTCATGCACAGTCTTTTCCTTTCTTAGGTTACATAATTTCGCCTGAGGGTGTGCGTATGGACCCTAACAAGGTTAAGGCTGTGATAGATTGGCCAAGCCCAGTTTCCCATAAGGCACTACAGAGGTTTCTGGGGTTTACCAACTTCTATCTGCATTTTATTCGCAACTTGGACCGGTTCTCGAAGGCTACTTACTTTATTCCCTTGCCCAAATTACCCTCTGCCAAGGAGACAGTGCTGGCTGTCATAGATCATGTTTTTCGCTTGCATGACCTCCCGACGGACGTGGTCTCTGACAGGGGTTCCCAATTCGTGTCCTAATTTGGAGCTTTGTAAGTTACTAGGAGAGACTTTCAGTCTGTCTTCGGGTTACCATCCCCAAAGCAATGGTCAAACCGAGAGAGCCAACCAAGACTTGGAGAGAGTGTTGCGGTGTTTGTTGTCTAAGAATCCTTCCTCCTGGAGTCAACAACTTTCAATGGTAGAGTACGCTTGTAACTCGTTTCCAGTGTCATCTATGGGTCTATCTCCGTTTGAGAGTAGTTTAGGTTACCAGCCACCAGTTTTTTCTAGCCTGGAATCCGAAGTCGCGGTCTCCTCCGCTCACGCCTTCATCCAGAGCTGCCATCACATGTGGACCAGAGCCCGTGAGACTCTTCTCCAGTTGGGGGCACGCACCAAGTCTAAGGCCGATCACCACCATTCAAGGCCTCCCATATATTTTGTGGGTCAAAAAGTGAGACTTTCTACCAAGAACATTCCACTGCTCTCTGTGTCTAATAAACTAGCTCCCAAATTCATTGGCCCGTTTACTGTCACCAAGATCATTAGTCCGGTCACAGTCCTCCTCAAACTTCTTCTGGCGTACAGGAGAATTCATCCTGCCTTTCAAGTCTCTGAATTGAAGTCTGTTTTTTGTTCCCATCCTAATCCGCCGGTCCCGGTTCCCCAACCGCTGCGACTCGTAGACAGGGAACCCACATATTCGGTCAATCATATTCTGGACTCGAGACGGAGGGGACACGGGTTTCAGTATATGGTGGATTGGGAAGGTTACAGTCCAGAGGAGAGAAGTTGGGTTCCTGCTAGAGACATTCTGGATCAGTCCCTTATTAATGATTGCAATCAAAGGGTAGGTCCTCCTGGGAGCTCCAAGAGACGCTACTAGGGGGAGGGGTACTGTCATGATTCATGAATTCGCTGACTCTTTCTCACGCTGTGTTTGTGTGGGCAGAGCAGCTGATCAGCCTCTGATTGATCAGCGCCAGCTGTTTCTTATCAGCGATTGCTATTTAAGCTCATGGTATTTCTTCTTATGTTAGAAGAGCGTTGTCAGATGCATCCAAGTGCGGTGTCTGATCCTCCTCATGTTCCTGTGGCTTTGTCTGTTCCTGTGCTGGATGTTTCACCGTTCGTGCTTATCGTCACCACAAGGATCAAGTTGTCCATCTGCCTGCGCTTCCACTGAAGCTTCCCAGGATTCTGTTCCTGTTCTCTGTGACTGTTCTGAGACCTTCTATCAAGTTCCTGTTCTCTGTTGAGACTGTTCTGAGACCTTCTATCACTTCCTGGTTATTGACTCAATAAACCTGTTTTACTTGCTATTGTCTCATCTAGTCTCCTGCCACTCGTCAGTCATCATGGACACTAACTACATTCATTACAGCTGTTTGCCCTTTGGTTAAATGTCTCTGTGCATTTAGTTCCGGCCTGTGTTTCAGTTGATGGTCCGGTATTGATCGTGTGTCATGTTTGCACTCCGTCTTGCTATTCAGTTCTGAGGTACAGTAAGTAAATACACATTATTGTTAATTGTCTTATTTTTCCTCTTCCTTGGATAACTGTGACAATTGTGAGAAGCGTTATAATATTAATATAAATTTCAAAACTTGAATTTTCAGTGGCTTCAGAAAATATATAAATATACATTTTGTTACGGGGGAGTCCCTTGCAGGGGGTCTGTAGCATCAAAACGCTTAAAACTCACCCGAGTTCAAATGGTTTTTCTGAGATTTGAAAAGTTTTTGATGTTATATTAGAAGTTCACAGCACTACACCAGTGAGTAGATGGATAGAATAAAACATTATTTGTGGAAGTGTTCTCCAATGGCATCAAGCCGCAAATCTATTTTTGTTTGTAATTAGAACCTTTATTAAGAGTGTATTCTCAATCATTCTACCACAGAAAATTAAAGACCCTGGTTAATGGTGAACTACAGACTGTGACAAACTGAGCAAGGCCCATTAATCATGGTGTAAAAAAGCCTATGGGTTAATGTCAGGCCAAGGCTTTCACCCATTCTCACCTGCTCCAGCCCACATTATGAGCCAAGGGCATCTTGAGTGCAAGGCCAACCAGACCATCATCCCAGAGCTGCATGAGTTTTCCACTGGAGGCATCTGGCCCTGGCTCTTGAGCTTGATATGCAGTCTTCATGCCTCCCCTCACTGTGGCAACCAGAAGGTCAGTCTGGTAACCTCCATAATAGGAATTGGCAACTTAGTCTGAGCCAGACCAGCATTCCAGCTCATTGCACCATGGGAAATCACTGTGCTGACTGAGTGTTTGCCCATGTGTGAGGGATTTTAAGTAGAAGGATGCAGTTTGTGAAAGTTTCGAGATTGTGTGGTTTTTTTATTTTTTTTATTCCCATCCTCTGATGTGAGTGTGGGTGTATAAAAACGGGTCAGGAAGTGCATGCATTCGTTTCATTCCATGTTTGTCCTCTTTTGCAAGTGCATGTGAGTGTTTCACGATTGCTTGGTGCTTATTTAAAGTATGCATGCCCAACTATTCCCCCACCCTCAAACTGGCAGTGAGCATCTTCATGCAGCGTGCAGTCACTCATGTTCTCGTCCTACTACTTTACTCCCTTAGTGAAATAATGTTTTCTCTATCTGGTTGTTTTGATGCTGCAAAACAATAACAAGCTAGAGTGTGTCTGTCTGAGATTAATACCTGTAAACACATGGTTTCTTCACTTGTCCTCAGAGACGCTGCATTTTAAGCATCCTAAAGAACCTCGTTCGCTGCACATAATCTGTAAGCACACCAACATACTCACATTAGAGCCTTTGGCCATTTTAGTTTAATCGTGGTGATGACTGAAAAATAAGATAATAGTGAATTGGTTGGAGAGTAAATTGATGTATGATGAAATTAAAATGCAATCTGAATTTATTCCAAGTTATTCTAAAATATTTTAACTTCCTTGCTGGACAAATTTCAGAAATGAAGAATGAGCTTCCTTTCAATTTATTGGTGTGAGCAATGGCCACACCGCACAATAAGTTAATTTGAGAAAAAGGGATACACACTCTAAAATGCTGGGTTGTTTTAACCCAACTTTGGGTCAAATATGGACAAACCAAAACGTTGGGTTAAAAATGTAATTACAAAAAAAACAACCCAATGGCTGGGTTTGTCCATATTTGACCCAAAGTTGGGTTAAAACAACCCAGCATTTTTAGAGTGCACTTTAGCATACCTGTTCAAAGAATAATTATACGGAAATACTTTAGTGAGATTTTAACTGAATGTAGTTTTAATTGCAATTAAATGAAAATGTATTTATATTAAATGTCATTAGCTGAAGTTTACAGTGCTTGCTTATTTATTTATTTATTTATTTATTTATTTTTGGCTGGCTGACTTAAGTAAGACTTAAGTATGTTATATGTAATTTCATAATTACTTCTATTGTCTTTGAAACCTTGTCAAAGTGTACGAACACATGTACTGACACGCATTTATGGTAAACTAATATAAACTGTACTTGTCATTTCTATTGAAAATAGACTTATTTTAACCCTTAGGGGTCTGAGGTGTTCTCTGGGTCCTGGAGGTGTTCTGACATGCTCTGACATTTGTTACTTGTGATATTTTCATGGCTAAAGTATTATTACACTGTATTCTGCACAAACTCTGCTACAATAATATGTCAGCAGCATGTATATAAAATTTTGTAGTTTTGAGATAATGACGTTTATGCGTGGTTTGTGAAAAACAAAAAAATTGTGAGCTGGTATCACCGGCGATACCGTGGCCCCCAGGGGGTTAATGAATTTGTGCATATACATGTATTTGAATTTAAGTACAATTTAAATAGCTGCATTTAAAATTATAATCAAGTGCTTTAGTATGTTGGTCAACACATCAAAGTAAGTACTTTAAAGCATGACAAAAGATTATTAAAACAAGATTTAAAACAACAATTGGAATGGTGTGAATTTATGAAATTTGTTGAATTAATTTCAATTCTACTTCCTTACATTCAAAATTAAATTGCCATTCTGCACCATGGTTGCAACCTCAATTCAAAAGCAGGAATTTAATCGGAATTTAAAAGTCATTATCATTAAAATTTTTAATAAAATATGTATTACATATATATTTTACTTATGCATATGATGACATATATTATCGCTTGTTTCTGCATCTTTTTCACATGTGTTTTGATCTGGTGATTCAGTACTCTTTCAGAAGATCTGTAATAGCGCCCCCTACCGCATAACAGTGAAAATATGGAAAGCTCAAAAAAGCGGTGAAGTATTTTCTCACAAATAATGGAAAAATCCGTCAATGGTAGAGAAAGAGTTATGTCCAATTTACCATGTACAGACGGCAACCGTCACATTTGTCGGAGCTTGTTTTCGGCAACTGATCATGAGTGAATTGACAGGTTGTGGAATGTCTGAGAAGTAACATATAGATTGTCCTCATTGGTCGGCGTCTGTGGGGGCGGTGGGAATTAGCCTGTAGAGACTACAAGAGACTAGCAACTACACCTAGCAACCATTCAGAACACTCTGCAGCAGAACTATACTATCTATTGTATGTAGCAATTTACTAATATCATCTTGGAAAACCTTGACAACACACTGGAAACCACCGTAGATTTTAGGAAACAACATTTTCTTTAGAACATAAAAATTTAGTTGTACTGTTTAATATGCTGATTTATATTGGGGCATACAGTACTTATATTTATTTATTTTTTCCTTTTTGTGCACCTGATTTAATGACAATAATGCTTGACTTAAGGTGTATACACATTTATACGTTCATGTGGACAAAGTCAAGTCATTCCAAAAGGAATCCACACAATCAGTAGTTTCGCATGAGGGCAAAAAAGTTCACCACGCAGATTTTACTTATGTTCAAGTTGGTCACGCAAATTTGTTGTGCCGACCATCAGAAAGCTGTTTGGTTTGTAAGGGACGTCTTTTGCCTTGTCTCTTTCAGGGGCGTTCAGGAGACATGATAACTACAAAGTCAGTTTGACTTCTTCAAATGTTTGTCTTTTTCTGTTACTTTTCCTGCATTGTATCTGTCGTACACACATAGATGCCCAGTTTGTAGGCTTTTACTTTGAAAGGTACTAAATTAATAACCTAATCATTAAGCAAACGCTTAGCACACTTAGAGTTGGGTCACATGAGTTGAGGTCAAGTCAGGTCACAGTATTGATTCACTCATTTATGCCAAAGGCATCACTACATACTACACACACACACACATTTAAATACACATGCTTATTCAAACAATCACAAAGTTAA
This sequence comes from Cyprinella venusta, assembly GCA_038021265.1. Taxonomy (NCBI): domain Eukaryota; kingdom Metazoa; phylum Chordata; class Actinopteri; order Cypriniformes; family Leuciscidae; genus Cyprinella; species Cyprinella venusta. The sequence goes on along the minus strand of CM075864.1, from coordinate 8,534,144 downwards.
TCAGTATTTAATACCCTTTGAACTTGTCCTAAATGAACCGTGAGCTGTCTGTCTGTCTGCCCGTCTGTCTGTGTTTCAACCACATTCACCCTTCCTATTCACGTGCTGACATGGTGTAAGGTGTCGGCTAAAGTTAAATGCCAAGCATCCGTCTAGTAAATTACGGCTATTGGAACCCCTAGCTCTTTAAGTGAGCCAAAGTTCAGCTGAAGGACAAAAACTTTGACTTCCAGTGCCAGTCATGTGGCCAGGCTTCCTCCTCGCGCAGCTCCGCTTTGGGCCCCTTATCTGATTCCACTCTGCCAAAGCTGCTGTTGACAGCACAGTGCCGGTTTGAAGAACAGCACGTCCATTCTTTGTGACGCCCCCTAATCAGAGAGCCAGGGAGAGAAAGAGAGAGACACTGCAGAGCTTTATTTTGTATTATCCTTCATGTATTTGCAAAGTAAAGACTTTCCTCTGCTGTTTTCCAATGAGAATATCAAGCGCTGCTTGAGAAGGCCTGTGGGTCTTCTTCACAACCTCAGAGTAAAACAAAAACCCAATCAAAATAGCTAGCTGGAGGGCAACGGAGGAACAAACAAGCCCACCACAACATCACAAACCATTCACACTAGAGACAAATGGAGAGAGTGCAAGAAAGGGACAAGCATACTCAAACCAAATAAAACGCAACACATATCATGAGGAAATCAAAAAGGGTGGATAAAGATTCACAGATCACTCTTAATCCTACTATACATTAAGAAAAGTTTTGATTTCATCAATGATATTGTAGATTTTATGGAAATATAATTGAAACGATTTTAATAAATCATACTGTTGTTACATACTGGGGGCTGCGATGAAGTACAAGAAGATGAGGAGTCCAAACAAAACAGTCTTTAATAAATCCAACTTGGACAACGTGGGCGAATCACCAGTAGAATGACATAATACAACCACATAAAACTAAAGACGACACAGAACAATTAACAGATAGAACTCAGGGTTTAAACTAGAGGATATAACAATACACATATTCATATTGAACCGTTCGGTACTAGGCTTTTGGTTATGTTTTCGGTACGCATTTTTAAACCGAATGGTTCGTTGGACCATTTTTGCTGGCGACCAACATTTCGTTATTTCAAATGTAGGCGCATTGCGCGTGGCAAGCATGCTCAGAAAGCCTGGCGTGACCACAACATTGCCCAACTTCAAATGGCAAATGAAATGTAAGCGGAACGAAACTGAGCTAATCGTTATTGTGTCGTTGACGGACCGTTTATCAGTTTGGACCAATGCAGTGCGAGCCAGTCTTGATCATTGCACTGTTACTACACAGCGAAATATAGTAAAGACAGCATTTGAATTCGCCACTGAAGTAATTACATCGCTGCGAGATCTAGTGAGAAACATTCACATTTCTCCGTTATTAACGGATCAAACAGCGCTGACGTGGAAACATAGTAACACTAACTGTAACCATTAAGATTTGGCAGGAATAGTATCGTAACATAACATCACGTCGGTTTTATTTTGACATTATGAATTCAATTGCTGCCCTTAAATGTTAATCTGAACTAAAATAAACCTATGTTTATAATTACTACAATATTACATTTCATTTTGTCCAAGGAGCTGTTTTGTTTTAGATGCTCCTAAGAAAAGTCAAGTATAGCTCCATCATTGCTCAAAGTAAAAAAAAATATCATACTTTATGATGTTAGTTTTAATAAAAATATAATTAAAAAAATTAAATCAAGAATATTTATCTGGCATTTCTTTCTTTTTGCTGTATGGAAAACGTACCCAACCATGACACAAGTGTATCGTATCGAACCGAAACGTGAATTTTGTGAACCGTTACACCCCTAGTTTAAACACACAGGGGGAGTTATCAAAGAAAGTACAAACAGGTGAAGGAACTCATTTCCAATCAGGGAAACTAATAATGACCAGAAACCCAGGTAAAACGGAACTAGAACATACACGTGCTATTAGTCACCTCTCCCGGAAGGCGTGTCCTCGTGCCATAACAGGTCCAACTGAGGAGGGAGGGAGGGAGGGGGCTTTGGAGATGTACAAGGGGCTGGCAAAGAGCAAGAAACAGAAGGCCAGGGCACCGAAGACTGTGGAAGAAGCCAGGGAGGAGAGGAGGGCAGAAGAGCCAGGTAGGAACCCAGAGCACAGCCATGACGAAGGCCCATGGTGGAGACGAGGGAGGGAGGAGACCCATGCGGAACCAGAGTTGATGAGAACAAGCGACACCAATGGATCTGAAGGTAGAGGTAGAACCATAGGGATGGGCATCCAAGGTTGAGCCAGGGTGCCAGAGAAATGAGGTGGAGCCAATGGGACAGAGGACCAAGGTGGAACCAGAGGGAGCCCGTCACAGTCGGGGGAGGTATGGAGCACAGCTGAAGACCCATAAGTCTGTGGCACAGGTATAGCGACATCTAACCAAAGTGGAGATGTAAGGAAGAGCCGATGGAGGAAGGAGCCGACTGGTCGATGAGCCAAGGTGGAATGACAGGCTTGGTGGCTGGAGGTGGAAACAAACGTCCAAAGAAGCCCTTGCCAAGGCGGACCTGGAGACAAGAACACCCAAGGCAGATCCACATAGGCAGAGTTTACTCAGAGGGAAAGCCGAGGAACTGAAGGGAACCAGCAGAGGCGGGGCCAAAGAACTGGCTGTAATTGGTAGAACAGCTGGGAGGAGGGACGGTGGGTGGGATTTTTGGAGTCATAGAAGTCTTAGAGCTGGACGGGACCAGCGGAGATGAAGGAGACTTGAAGCTGGGAGAAACCAGCTTAGCCTGGTTAAAACCAGACCATCTCAGTTTGTAACTGAGTTATGGTCTGGCAAAGCTTCATAGACAAATCATTTCCAAAGGGGCGTCACCAACAGACGTAGCTCAAATGCCTCAAAGGCGCAATTGGATAGACCTAAAACCAGAGTGCTGAATGAGATGACGTATGCAGAGCGACGTTCGTCTGTTTGAATAAACGAGCAGACAATCTGATTAGCTATTTGCTCTACGTTTATTTAAAATTAACAGCAAGACAACTATAAGTGAATGTGCTTTCCATTATCGCACACAGTAAACAAAACAAAAAAACTACAAAAAAACATGCACACAGCTAAGGGAAATGGGGCCGGTCTTGCGCACATAACGCGCCATTTTTGCTGCGCACCTTCGCGCTCGTACGGACGCGTCAAGTATAAACAAGGCTTTACTCCTTGTCAGCGCATGCTCTGATCGGTAAGAGGTGCACAGACCTCTCCCGACTCATCTCCAGCAGTAGCAGCAGTCTCTGAAGCACCACTAACTCGGCCTCCGTTTCCCTCGTAAGCTGATATTAGTATTTAAACGTTCTTTATTAAAAATATTTTAATAACATGGTTTTGGCGGTTATAGAGTTCTAATGATGGTGTTCAACTATAACCGTCCCACCCCTTTGTGAATGTATAAAATCTGCTTCTCCGTTGATGTGCTGTGGTCATCTTTTAAAGCCCGCTCCAACGTTTCTGATTGGTGCCACGATTTCGGCGGATTGGAAATGGGTTTGAATGAGCTCTTTCCCAGACTAACTTGCAGAGCAAATCTAAATCTAAATATTGCCGGAAGTTGTCTGGGTTTTCCCAGGCTAGAACCAGCTCATCCTCAGCGGCAGGAGTGTGGGTGGAGCTTCCTTCCATTCCTTCATACTTTATGAAAACACACACTGGCACAGATGATGTTGCAGACTGTCGCACCTCATCTGTGTGAAATGGACTAAATTGTATGAAGTTGAAAGACAGAATATTGACTAATTGTTAAGTCACGATGTAACAAAAGTAGTGACGGGTCTTTTAATCAATTGTATTGCACGGCTCTGTGAATTACTGGTCAATCGTGCCATCCAGCAGTATGTTATTCCTAGATAACAACCACTGAAAACAGATAATGCAGACTCATCAGGGTTACTGAAGCTATACGCTTGCTTGGAACAGTTTTTCTATGTTGAAGTTTTGCTTTTGGTGAAAGTAAAACTCAGTCGAATCAATATTTTGTGTAGAGTTGTTGAATTATGCTATCCAGTAGCATGGACTCGCTCTCTCTTTTTTCATACAAATGCAGCTGCTGCCATTTTGTGACTATTGTTGTGTACACTCTTGGATTATAGGATAACAAACAGGTACAATTTGAAAACAATTAAATCTGAAATCAATATATCTTATCCCCATAATTATTTATGTTCTGAGCAGACAATGAGAGTAAAACTTATTTTCGTAAAGAAAAAAAGTAGGTGGATTCTACCCTTCGGTGGAAGATCTGAATATGGGCTTGCGATTGACTGTAAGAAAGCAGGCAAAATGATTGGAGAGGTCTTGCATACTTCGACAGAGATAAGTTTGTCATTTCCCTGGTATGATAATTCAGCCTGTTCTCATCCTTTAGCGTCACATAGAACACTATTTGACAAAATGGCGCTATACTACGCACATGGCACCCTTTTTCGTTAATATAACACGCGAACCCAAGTCGTCATAAATCCTTTAGTGTAATATGAGACTACCCTACCCTACCCCACACCTAAACCTACCCATCACAGCGCGTGTTATATTAATGATAACAGGTGCCATGTGCGTAGTATAGCGCCGTTTTGTCATATAGCGTTCTACGTATATGACACTAAAGGATGAGAATGCGTTGGATATTTTCATTAAAAATGACAAGGTCAAACAAAACCTAAAAAAAATGAAACATCAATGGATGAATCATTCACAATAAGATCAATAACATTTCCATTTCATGCCAATTTTCATGCTAATTTAATAAAGTAAAACAAAAAATGAAAACCGACCCAAATGCAACTAGACAAATACTTCAAATCACCCTCAGACAGAATCAAAAATACACACCCTCAAACTCAATTACTCAGATACTTAACTAATCACACAAACACACTTGCTTCAGCACACACTCTGATGGCTGATGGTCCTGAAACAGACATAATGTTCCTCGAAACATTGACCCCCCTTGGCTCCTTTTTCGCTATTTAAAACAAAAAACACCAGGCTTCGTGCTGGTGCCTCGGCAGGCAGATTACGCACACAAAGGTTTGAATTGTTAATCTGGCAACACGCATTAGCGAGTGGTGGGGGGATCTCTCACACGGGCTCTGCAACGGAGCTTATGTTCTCTCAATGGGGAGTCAGCAGTCTCCAACTGCGTTCTCTGACTCACCAATACCAGTGCAGGGCCAATAACGCTGCAGTCTTTGTTGTACCTAGAGCACATTACGCCACAATACGCTCCCTCTGCGCATCTTGTGAGAGTCGCAGTGGAAAAATGTATGTGGGGGACTGGAATTTGCGTAGTCCGTGTACAGCATGTTACTGGGAAGTTGTGTGTTATGTAATATCTACAGGGGTATACGTTTAGCTATGTTCAGTTTAGAGACAAGGGAATGAGTGATGAAAGTGTAAAAATCTCATTTTATCTTTATTATTAATCAATTGATTAAAGTGATGTTAGAAAGTAAGGAATTTGACTCACTGGCATGTTTTTTCCGTCAGGCTCTTTTTTCCTTTTTTAAATGTACTTTTAAAGTGCCACTATTATGGTTTTTCGAATATTCCTTTTCATGCACTGTGTAATATAGCTAAATGTAAATGTTATTGATGTATATATTTTCTACCTGGTGAAAAAAAATACGTAGTTTTGTGTTTCATATTGTGTAAGTTTACGGCTAACTGTCTAACTCACGTTATTACTGTCTTACTAAAAAACTTCTGCTAAGCAGCTCTGGCCTACTATTACCTAAAACTGTGTCTATTAATGCAGATTGTCTGTCGTTCTTCCTACTTTGAGTAAAGATAAACGATGGAGCAAGATTTGCTTTACCAGTGTTTGTGTTACATCAGCCATTCACGTGAGTGCTCATCTATGATGCACCTTTATTGATAACGTTCCTGCATGTGGACCTCAATAAAGAGAAATACACATGAACAATATGGTTTGTTGATGAACATACACTTGTTAATGCTTACAGTTTCAAAATCTTATAATGTACCTCAAAATGAGTAGCGTATCACTGAGAAACGACCATCTTTTTTGCGAAGGAGGGAATCGTTGAATAACTAGTTCGTCCAATGTTTCGTTGTCGGACTCGCGCTCGTATTGATATGTTAAAATCAACGTCATCGTTGCTCTCTTTACAGTGTGTACAATCGCTGATCTTTAGGAAGCCTAGAAATGGGTGTTTAGCTTCTGAATCATGCCGTAGACCAATCACAACAGAATGGGCCATCTGACCAATCAGAGAAGAGTAGGCTCATAGAAAGAAGGGATTCAGAGAGACTGATTCATCTGTCGAGAATCATTGAAAAAGTGATGTATTATGTATATTATGCAGACTGATCTCATGAAATGGCATATGTATGACACGCCAATTCGTATTTCCATTTTTGGCGTATCAACACGCATAATCGCTTTTCAGACTTAAAGGGTTAGTTCACCCAAAAATGAAAATTCTGTCAGTATTTACTCACCCTCATGTTGTTCCAAACCTCTATGTGTTTATTTGTTCTGCTGAACACAAAGGAAGATATTTGGAAGAATGTTTTAATCAAAGAGATCTCATTCCCCATTGACTTCCATAGTATGTATTTTTCCTACCATGGTAGTCAATGGGGAATGAGATCTGTTTGATTAAAACATTCTTCCAAATATCTTCCTTTGTGTTCAGCAGAACAAATAAACACATAGAGGTTTGGTACAACATGAGGGTGAGTAAATACTGACAGAATTTTCATTTTTGGGTGAACTAACCCTTTAACGTTACATTACTGTATATATATAACCTACCTATATAAAATACCAATTATGAGTCTTCCACTACCATCCTAGGAAAAAAAATATCGCTCCCCAGATGTAGATCTACATTTTGCTTTGTTTCACTCGGACATTTAACGGCGTGTACATACACGCTGAATCACTCGGACATTTAATGGTGTAGACAATGGCGTAGCTCAAAATGCGTATAGATAACACGCCACTTGACTTGAAAGTGGCGTGTATGTTTACGCAAAATGTCATGTTGATATTATGAGAGAATGACATTTGATGCATGTAACCTGTTGTGGGAGACCTCCGAAACATAATATGAGCCTTTAAAATAGCATAATAGGAGCGCTTTAAGATTTGAAGTACACTACCAGTTGACATTTAGTACAATTAAACACACTTCTCTTTCACAAGGTGGTCTTGCAGCTGATACACACATTTTTCTTTTCCCCCTACAATACGTGCTTTCGATATGCATGCAAAAGTCAGGGTTTGCAAATTTATGTAATGCCGCATCACTCAATAATGTAGAATTAATTAAAGTCCATAAGGAGAGATTGATGCTGACATGATGTGAAGACATTTAACAAACCTAAATAAATCCAGCTATAAGTTGGCTACATAACTTAATTTGCTCGAACATTGATGTAATCCATGGAGATTTCCCCCCTTCTTGTGTCTCTTTACATAATTTGTGAATTTGCATGAGGTCCCGCTAGCTTGTGGGCCGTGGGCCGTCTTCAGTGACTGACTCATGTCAGTCACATCCCCATGCACAGCTGTACGGATATGCAAATAGGATGAATCTAATTTAAATAAACACCCGACCATCTGGGGGCATAAGTAAAGAAGTGGGGTGGACAGTGGTTGGGGGTTTTCTCATGAATCACATTCAGATTTACACATAATACAGTGATGAGTTCAGTCAGTCAGGATAATGATCTCTATTGATCCTAAGCTCCATCTCACGAACATTATAAGTAGTTTTGTTTGCCTCTTTGATAAGTAGGCTGGCGGCATGTGATTGCCACTATTTATCAAATTTACCAAATCAAAACGTCAAAAATGCTTGTGAACTTTACATTAACATGGTCTTCTTTTGTTCATGTATGTCTTTGGAAATTTGGCCTGCATTTGTCCTGTTTCAGAGTGCTTTTTTTGCAAGGATTGAAGGTGAACATGCATATTAGTCCTTCCTATGTGGACATCCTTCATTGAACCTTGGTCCACAGGAAAATATAATTCATATTGACTGTAATTGTTCTAACGGTGGCGTCCACATCAGATGGACCGGGGTGGGCAGAAAAGGATCATGAAGTCTAATTTGTCTGTTAATCAATAAGCCAACCGGGATCCCTGGGGTCAAACGGTGACGATAAATGCAAAACCTCCAGTGATAGAGCCTGAAGAGGGGGGATGGACTGCTGTCTCCATGGCAGTCATTAAACCCATCCTCTGCACTTCCGTAACTTCTAAAACCACAATCTATGGTGTCCCCAGAATATGTCTGTGAAATTTCAGCTCAAAATAAATTGAAGAAAATGAACACCATCTGGTTACACTATAGAGAAAAAGCGTAGAATCATGGTGTAACCACCAGATGACATGTACAGCTCTCTATGGAGAGGCATGTGAATTCCCCAGCTGTTTATGAACACATTTTTTTGGGGGGGGTTGATTTGAATATATTGTTGAAACAATCTCAAAAACTATTTCTTATTTTAAAAAAAATGTAAAAACATAAATAAAAAAATGTGATTTTTTTTTTTGTCAATATCCCATTCATTTCTTATGGGGGTCATTTTTGACCAAAGACCACAAGTGTGACTATTTTTTTAAGACCACTTAGGATGCTCAGATCATGACCTCAATTTTTTTGTGTCTTCACAGACATAATGCCATAAAAGTCACCAAGTTTCGTAACATTCCGATGAAGCTGTGATTTTTAAAAATTCAAAACAGAAAATTTTCCGGTCATAAATGACCAAAGAGCACCTGAGGGTTAAGACAGCTGTGACGTTTTTTGATCAAATAGTGTTCTGTGCTCGCCTGTGCAGCCGACGACGGAACAGTTTGCACGCTTTGCTTGAACTTTTGTCATTGTGTTAGGTTATACTGTTGTCGGCTTGTTGCTTGTGGCAGAGGTGTGTGTAAACGTACAGATTAAGGGGCGGTGATATTATAATAAGATCCCCTTCTTTCGTCAAAAGGGGAGCGAAATCTGATCGGCTTATTTTTTGACATGCTTGCAGAGAAAGGAGTACCAAAACAAAGTTGGGTTGTCACAGGTTTTCTGGGTTGGCAGATGCACCAGGGACCTGATTATAGCACTTAATCATGGAAAAGGTCAGTCAGTTTTTCATGATACGTACATCTCTTTTAAGTCTTTGTTAGGTTTCCTGTCAGGACGCTGCCCAATTCTTCAATGACAGCTTCTTGTCAAAAACTGCATTACATTGTTAAAAAGTTTGGTCCCACTTTATATTAAGTGGCTTTTAAGTACTATGTACTTACATTAAAATGATTAATTTGATACAATGTACTTACTGTGTACATACATGATATTACATTGTAATAAAAAAATACCAGCATGTAATTACAACTGTAACTAATTTATGTAATTACATCTGTAATTACAAAGGTGACCCAAACCTACCCATACCACCACACCTGTCCCTAACCCTACCTGTATCCCACCTCAATAGCAGCAAAATGGTTTTACAACACAACATGAGCACAATAAGTACATAGTACATATTTTTCAATATAAGTACATAGTAATTAAAGCCACTTATTATAAAGTGGGACCAAAAGTTTCCCCAAACGATCTGAAATCTGTTAAGGTCGGACTGAAGTGATCAGGAACAGCACAATGTTTGGCAGACTTCCCCAACATCTTATTGTTGGCTATATAACTACTGGGACAAAACATTGTTCTTATTCTTTTGTAAAAGCTGCAGTCCGTAGCTTTTTGGGGGGTTAAAAATTATCCAAAAAAACATATTTGAGAAAATACATAACCAGCCAATGTTCAAAACTATCTGCTTGCCTTAACTCGTTTCAAAACGTTTAATAATGTTTTTAATTCCAGTGGTACTGGTAGATTTCCCCGGGAGATTCAAGCATGTCTTTGTGTCATTACGTCACATCTGTACACATAAAGAAGGAGTCTCGGCTAGTCGGCTATATTGCGTGTGAGGATGTTGGAGGTGGAGATTTATAGCCTTTTCTCACAGCACTTGACGTAATTAAACTTATCAATTTCATGGCGGATCCAGAAATGTTCAAACGACAATCCCAGTGAAAACGGATTCACCCGCCAGCGCAGTCTCATCCCAAGACAACATATAACTGACGTCTTGGGACGTCTTTTGACCATACTTCAACATCCGCAATTTTAGGGTAGCCTTTAACGTCGGTTAGATGACGTTATTGGATCCTAACCCTACTCCAGACCTAAACCTACCCCGTCACCTAACTAATGTTAAAGGTAAAGCGTCAGTTGTATGACGTCCCAGGATCGTTGTGTAACTGACGTTAAAGGGTACCCTAAAACGGCGGATGTTGACATATGGTCAAAAGACATCCCAAGATGTCAGTTATATGACGTCTTGGGATGAGACTGTGTTACACCTGCTGTAAAATGCAAAAGACTTCATTCGGACTTCGGAGTGGCTACAGAAAAAAAGAGCCTACAACCGGACCCATGTGAAAACCAGGATAATATCAGAAGGACATTACATGTAGTCACGCAAAGCTGACGTTGTTAAAATTAACAAGTTGAGAACAAAGTATAATTTGCACGGTTTTGCTTGATATGATAACTTGTAAGCGATTGTTAGATTTAATCAGTGTGATTTACTGCAATGTCAGAACCAGAACACAAGTGGATGTTACTTGCTCAGATGACATTTTCCAGGTGAAAATTCTTATGTTGGTCATACTTCCGAAAATAATCTGTGATTCTGAATGACAGTATCCACACCGTCGTGGTGACTGACAGCTGCACACTGTGTCGTGTCAAGGGTGTTAAAGTACAACTCGCGTAAAGTCTGACTGCAAATGCAGATTTCGAACAGAGATGGCGACAAAAAGGAAAAATGCCGGACTGCAGTTTTAAAGGGTACCTATTATGGCATTTAAAATGTTCCTAATATTGTTCTGGGAGTCCCCAACAACAGTTTTACAAGCATGCAATGACAAAAAACACTTTTGTTGTCTTATAATATGCATTTATTTTTACCTGATTTGCCCACCGACTCCCATATGAATCGTTAAGCGAGTCCTTTTCCAAAACCCGCCTTTGCGTGACGCTAATCTGCGGTGATTGGTCAGATGACCTAGTCAGTTGTGATTGGTATTCTCTGTGCAGATATTGTCGAAAACAGAACTCTTATCACCTTAAAATGGGTTCTCAACTCCAGTCCTCGCGACCCACTGCTCTGCATATTGTGTATGTCTCCCTTATTTAACACACCTGATTCAGATCCTCAGCTCGTTAGGATAGAGCCGGCTCGCGAATCCATACTTTATAGCGTTTAGGTTTGTGAAGCAATCATCTTCAAAATGACGCGAACACAGAACAAGGTTTGGGCTATACTTGTGTGGTATAGCAGTACAGCCACTTAGTCTTCAAATACTCCTCACTTGGCAGGTTAAAAAAGTTCGCTTTTGCGTCGCACTTCAAAACACAGCGTCTCGTCGACATGATTGTTTTCCGAAGCCCAGATCTCGAAAAACGACAGAGTCCAAAAAGATGCGGTGGGTCCAAACCTCCATGCTCTCAGACCTCCCTGGCCAGCCCAGGCAGGGTGGCCCGTCCTGGGCCAGTTTCAGATTTGCCCGCCACCCCTGGAGCTCCGGTTTTCCCTGGCGTCTCCGAGCGCAATAAGTGGGCGTTTCTTATTCAAATAACTTGTCAAGTTGACGTCAACCAGACAAAGGAAAAGCATCGTTCTTTGAACGATTCATATCAGCGACTCAGAGTCGATTCTTACTTTTCAGAGACAATAACTTTGTATACGATGAACTTTCATGTTTAAAACTTTGCAGGATGTTTTCGTTCACTTAGATCTATGTTAAACACTACATGAAGGGCAATTTTCAAAAATCCATAATAGGTACCCTTTAAGAATAAATGTAGTCCTCCTTACTTGATCATGTGTGAGCTGGCCACAACTGAATGGTCAGAATAAGGCTCAATCCCAATTCACCCGTTGGCCCTACCCCTTAGCCCTACCCCTCGGTTTTGCGCGTTCACGTCTAGGGGTAGGGTGTCTCGATTCTTCTTGAGATCGAGGGGTAGGGCGAAGGGGTAGGGCTACATAGCCCTCGAAACGGAGATTTTTCAGAGGCACACTCCAAACGGAGGGCTAAGAGAAAAGTTCACGGAATGCATCAGAAATCACCGGCGAGATGGATCGCAAACGGTTAAACATTTAAATTTAGCGCCAGATGATTCCACCACGCACTTTATTTACTCTTATAATAACACTATAGTCGTTTAAATTAAGAAATGGTATAATAAATTACCTTTCCGATCAGAAGACATACATTTCGAGGAAGGGATGTTATAATCATCATGTTTATTCAAAGTTAAGAGCAGCTGCGCTGATGATTGTCAGTTGTTGTCATGGAGAAATCCTGTACATCGCCGGCGACTGATGACGTATTGGGTTCATGAAGGGTCGTTCCATTTCGTAGGTAAATATTCCAACCCCTTGGCCCTTGTCACTCCGTTTTAAGGGCCAAGGCTACACTCGAAAACAAGGGGTAGGGCTAGGGGTAGGGCCAAGGGGTGAATTGGGATTCAGCCTAAATGTTTTGTATGTTTGGGTAGATGCTGAAATGTACAATATGGATGTACCGACAGCATCTAAAACTGAGGCAGTATCATGCAGGGGTGGAAAAACAGCATCTCTTGAATGTGACGACTACACACTACTAACTCATCTCAACCAGTTAGAAAATAAAACGACAACAACAAACTCAAGACTACAATCAAGGTGTTTCGGAAGCTTACTGACTTTAAGTGGACTTTGTAACTTGGACCTTTTTCATGCTCAAACAGCAACATTACACACTGAAAAAGTTGAAAATGTAAAACAAAAGAAAGCATAATAGCTTGAGTCTAATAATGACAGTGAAGTACATTTTGTAAAAAGCATAATAGGACCCCTTAATAATAAAATAAAATAGCTGTGGCGAGCAGGATGAGGCCGAGTGATGTGAGAGTGGCGTGGTGAGGTTGAGTTAATTTCAAACCATAAATTCAAATTCATTAATGTGATTATAAGAATCACATAGGCTCATGTTATCATATGTTAATATCTTTGTGCTTGATGTTGTTCCTTTTGCAGGGCAAGTTCAGAGAAATTAGTATGGCATATGATTTCATTTTATTTGAAATAAGCACTTTTTCCAGTATATATATTTTTTTTCTTACTAAAAAGTGTATGCTTCGCAAAAAAGTGCAGTGTTTCAGAAACCTCAACTACATTATAACTTCACACTCCCAAGAAGGCGAAACTAAAAGAGGTTTGATATTAATAACTTCGCCTTTAGTCCACAAAGAAAGCGAGGACAGTCATTAGATGTGGAAAGAGACAAAGGGTGAAGAAACATTTTCCAAAAGTTGCTAATGTTAGCAAGAACCTATAGTACATCCAGACACTATTGACTCTCACACCTTAATGGTAACATGTCTAGACATTTCCAGGAGCAGAAATACCTCAGTGTCTTATTAATTAATTAAAAACACTGTGGCGTCTGTTAAGATTACATCAGCATGCTTCTAGAGTCCTGGGATACTTCAATGTGAAAAGTCTTGGATGTTTTATACATTCAGGTTCTGCCGAACTGATATGTCCTGATTCTCTCTGCAAACTCTTGTCCCAGATATCAAACCTTGCTAAAAAAAATATTCACTCTGAATCCAGAGTACATTTTTTTAAAAAAGAGTTCCAAGCATTAAAAAATACCTAGAACAAATTGTCTTCATGTTTAGTTTGTAGAGACTAGCATTAAAAGCCTAGAAGTAAAACCCTTGTGAGAATGTACACTTTATCAATACCATTATTTACAATCAAATAATACAATTTATATTAAAATGCACTTTTAGTCAAACATTAGAGTGCTTTTTTTAGACTTAAGCACAATTTGTATGTCATTTCATAAATATAAATATTTAATGTAATTTCTGTTGAAACTAATATGCATTTAAAAATAATGTAACCAATGTACTACATTTAAAATATATTACCATTCATTTCAAATAGCACATTGCAGTTAAAATTATAATCAAGTGTTTTGTTGTGCTTTAGTATGTCAGTCAACACATCAAATTAAGTGTACTTTAAATTACAAGTACAATTAAAACTATGATTAAATATGCACGTTAAATTGAAACTTTTCATTTGAAATTCTAACAACATGCACATTTTTTGTGTACTTAAGTGTGTTAAGAAACACTATTCACTATTATAAACAATATTCTATTTAAGTACACTTAAGTGGACTTTTATTTAATCAATGCTATGTTATCTGCAAGTACAGTCTTTTAAAAATATACTTTTAAGATTTGAAGTACTCCATAAGTGCACATACAGTACAATTAAAAAAATATATTTTTCACTTTAAGTCAGAATTGCCCCGTTCCAATCCAACGCTAACATAATAAAAATGGCATTCTTCTTCAGTTGGCCTGTTTGTTGTTTGTGCTCTCCCCAAAATTTCCTTTCGTTTGTCACATCTTGGTGCTCAATCAAAGATTATCTCCTCAGCCCATAAAGAGCTTTGTCACTTCTAGATGTCTAATTCTGATTGAGAATCCTCCCTCCTCCTTTCCTGCCATCCTTTTCTCCAAACTAATCCATAGCCTATAGTTTAGCCTTTCATAGGAAAGATTACAGAGAAATAGCTATTAAGGCTTTGGCGCTATCAATTCTGATATCGCAAAGCCACTTAAGGGCCCAGCAGACTTGGTTAGGATTCTGGACCCAACTCTGCTGTGCAAGGAGTGAGAAAGAGAAGAGGGAGGGAGGAAGTTGAAAGAAAGAGAGAGTTATCTTGTTTAGAAAGATTTAGTCAATGTGCCCCTCTGTAGACCACTCTCTGGTCTTCTTTATTAAGATACCTCCCAAAAATACATTCAACAGAATAGCTGTAGATTTGAAATGGGAATCCCGCCAAAGAGTTTGATTTGTTACCCAAAAATGTGAAAATGTTGTCCTTATTTACTCACCCTCAAGTTGTTCTCAAACCTGTATGAGTTACTTTCTTCTGTTGAACACAAAAGAAGATATTTTAAATATTTTTGGTAATCAAACAGTTGACGATAGCCATTGACTTCCATAATAGGAAAAGATAAATACTATGGAAGTCAGTGGCTATACCGTCTACTGTCTGGTTACCAACATTCTTTTAAATTCATGAGTGTTAGTAAATGATGAAATCATTTTCAATTTTGAACGAACTATCCATTTAATCTTTTTTTCTACTTTAAAAATAATTTAGTATGAAGGTAAAAGAACTATGGATAGGGTTACTAATCAGTCATGCAGGTGAAGTCATTTTAATAGTTGCTCATCAAAGTGCTGATAAATGAATTTACAAAGTACAAACTTTCAATTAATCTGAGTTTCTGAAACTAATGGTCCTGTTATATACTTGGCGCAATGCGGCACAGGTTTCTTTTGCTAGTTTCAGCCCTACGCAGTTATCATTTTTACATCCTGCGCCATGTTGTTTAAAAAACAAATGCATTTGCACGCATCTGTGCACCCATGGGTGTGCTGGTCAGAAAATGAGGTGTCTTCGGGCGCATTGTTAGCACTGAAACCTGGTCTAAAGTCAATGTTGCAAAATAATTTTAATTTTATTTAAAGAGCATGTTAGTAATATGTGCTTGTAGGCGAGTGCACAATGTGTATGCTCTGCTTATTATACACACAGGGACGCGCAGCAGCACAAAAACATGTCAAATATTAAAAATAAATAGATTACACTGTAAAAGATTATTACTGTGTACATAACGGCTCAAGTAAAAGCGCACAATCAGTCTTGTCCCATAGATGGCCTGCTTGGGCACTTTAACCCCATGCACAAACAGATCCGTTTCTTGTCTTTACGCCGCCTTCACACTGGCAGTTGAAATCAGTTCCGTAATACGCAATACGTTCCCAACGGACGTCGTACTACACAGTGAAAAGCGTCGGACGCGAGTACAACAAAAATGGCGGAGAGATTAAAGTTTTGTTCTGTCAGTTCTGTATGATCTCTCTGATGAGAGGGTTATGCTGCGTGAGGAAAGTTGCTGAGGACGTTGACATGTCAGGTTGGCTAAAAATGTGATATAGTGGTCAATAGTTCAATATCTACCTTCAATTTAATTGTATTAACTGCCTTTATAAACGTTAGAAAGTCATGAAAATAAAAAATGACATGACAACTTATCGTTATAAAATCATTATTTATTTTATTAAAAGTTAATAATTCGGGTTTGTTTATCAGTACCATAGCAACGCTCAACTTCCGCTGGAATTGTCGGATAGGAACCGTCCGTAGCTTTTCGCAAGAGTTCACATTCGTTTCGTTTCGGACCCTTTCGCATGCGGTCTGCGAATCTCCATAGGAAATGAATGACTTCCGGTTGTTTCGCAGCCGCATCGGAGCTGATTTCAACTGCCAGTGTGAAGGTCTTTTTTTCTTACTCGTTTGGTCTTTCCACTTGCAAATTCTGCCATGTAAATTACGCTTAAAACACACCCGTTACTCATTAAGAGAATAGGAACAACCCTTTTAGACCATGTGCCAGGCGCGCCGACCATTTTTCCCTTCGTTAAACTAGCAAAAGTGGATTTGGACATGCCCTAACTGCACTTGCGCAGTGTGATCATTGCGCTTAGATCATTAAAATAGTGCCCTACATTTCTAATAATAACAATATGGGCTCTAACTTCAGGTCAACTGCCTATTTACAAACTAAAGATTTCGTCAAATATAGTGATTCACGAATTATGTATTTGTTTAGGCCAGAACCCATAAACAAGTTAGCATTTTGAAGTGAATGGGTTTTTGGTTGAATGCCTGAAATAAGGTCTGTGGTAAACTCAAACTCCGGATATTTTCACATTTTATTCTACACCAAAAATACACCACCTTATTGTGCAAGTTGATTTCAGTTAAAACACCTCAAACATGCATTATAGTGTGGGACTAGGCTTAAACCTGTCTGTTAAACCAGGGGAAACTGTTGTTGGACGCTTAATGGTGGTGACGTTGAATTCATGGGACTGTGGTGAATTTTGTTATATATGTAGCTCTTTACTTCTGCCTGGCTTCAAAATGCATAATAGTTGTGTTGATTTGTAAAGATGATCAAGATG
This sequence comes from Cyprinella venusta, assembly GCA_038021265.1. Classification (NCBI taxonomy): domain Eukaryota; kingdom Metazoa; phylum Chordata; class Actinopteri; order Cypriniformes; family Leuciscidae; genus Cyprinella; species Cyprinella venusta. Next base: position 8,516,941 of record CM075864.1, on the reverse strand, counting down.
AACAAAATCAGAATCATAAACTTCTGTTGGTCACAGAGCTTATTTTCTGCAATAGTCCAAAAGCCAATGGAACAATAATTTTGTGTTTTTGAAGAGGGAACCAGGGTGATGCTAAATTTTAACACAAATATTCATAACATTGAAAACTTGAAACTGGTTCAATTAAACTGCTCCTGTTCAACTAGTCAATTCATGCAGCAACGCATCCTCCTGTGACTGTGTATAAAATTCTTGAAGATTCTGGAACAACTTGGTATTCAAGGTCGACTAAAGAACACCAGTTTTATAACTTCAACATTTGTACCTTCTATAGTTTAAAATAAAGTGTACTTCCTTTTTTTACTGGGAAAGGTGTGTTTTCAAATTCAAATGAAATGTACGATTCTGTTCACTGCATTCTGAAACACAACAAATGGACCAAACATTTTGAAACAACGTTATTATAGTTTCCATTGGGTTGATTGCCCCATTCTCCCGGCTCCCATTGTTGAAGACGCTTTAGTTGCCTTCTTTACACTGAACGAGTCCTGGAGGACACGGCGGGAAGCCTGAATCCAAACACCCCGCATAATCAGTGAAATAGAAGGCTATCAATGGCCACTTTAGTTTTGTTAAGATGCCAGATGAGAGTGGAGAGTAGTACATGAGCACATGAGCTGAAGTGCCACACAACTTACACTAACCACTAATGTAATGGAAGCAAGGCTTAGGTTGTCAGGTCGCACAGTGGGCAGCCGCAGCAAAGCTATGTGCCACTCGGCCTCGTGACTGCTCGCTGTTCATCCTTGGATGTGCTCCAAATGACACCCTATACCCTTTGTTGGGCGCCACATGTGACATCACCAATGGAGTGGGTTAAAAGTGTGCTAGGGGTCAGCCTGTGAGGGAACATACCATTTAGAAAGCCAAAGGCCACTGAAAGTGTAGTGAAATGGGGACGTGTGGAATCAACCTTTGCTTTATTATCTCAGAGAATCAATGGTACATCCATTGGCAGTTAAATGATATTGGCACGACTTTCCCAATTAAAGATGGTCATTAAGCGTACACTGCAATGACAGCGACCATGAGTAGCATACATTTATGAGTCTTGGCATAACCTCATTCAGTCTTTATGCTCTCTTTACGAGGCCGTCTTTCAAAGAGTTGGAAATGTGCGGCATATTAATTTACTTTTAAAACTTGTTTGATTAGGATTCCCAAGACTTTGGCCAAGTACAAACTGCAGCTAAATATGGTTGTCGGTTCATCTTTTAGTGCTTAATCCTGCCCTGTTCTAGGGGGACGCTAGAACCCTCAGTTGATACTGTAATTACATATTGGCAAAACAGATTTGGCAAACTCTCCAGTGCATATTTGTGTTTGCCCACTGTAAAACATCAACAGTATCTATTTTGTTGCCTATCACAGACATAGTTGCTGATCTCTTGAATGCAATGGCCAATCAGTCGTGTTTAAGTTCAAAATCCACTCAAAATGAGTTTAAATTTATTCAGTGCTGAGACTTGCCTTAACAAACAAATTGTAACACGATGTAAAAAGAGATCATTGATTATAACGGAATTTTGTGATATTGCGAAGAATGGACAACATTATAATAAAGCGAATATAATAAAGTTTTGAAAGCAACATCTACAATTAAATGTTGAATTCACTTTGCATGGGACAGAAATATGACATGTTAAAATAGTAATGCTTTAAAGGAATGTAAAGGCAGACTATATTAAAGGGGTCATGAACTGGCTTTTTAAATTTTATTATATTGTTGCCTGAGGTGAAATTATGACATTCGCTTGGTTTTTGCATTCAAAAACATCAAAATGAATAACTAATAAGCTATTTTCTACCCTAGTTTTCTCCCCAGCTCAGAAACGCTGGATTTTTGTGGGCATTTCGCACTGAAGACTTGGAAGTAAACGCCCACTGCTGTGAGTGGACAACAGTTTTGCATATTATAATGAGTTTGAACTCACCTCGTCGGTGTACGCGAGGGAATTTGTTTTTGAAAACGTCCAATAATGGCAACCAGAATGATTCGCCCATACATGTTCGACCCAGAGTCCATGTGTTGCACCATTCCTGTCAGATCCAATATAGAGGCCACACCACCGTTCTTTACTCTTAATCGGTCTGCAAATCCAGTCTTTTTTACAATCCTCAGCGAAATGAAGGGAACAGACGGTTTTACCTCATCAGCTGGAGTGGAACGTCATAAAAATGAAGTTTTGCAGTCCTATTGGAATCCAGAGGAAGTTTATGCACCGACTGTCTTCTTCCACAAACAGGCACAGCACAATATTTTGTATTCTTCGCTAGCTCGATCCACGAGGTAGGCTATACTATGTTATTTAGCTATGCTATGCGTGTAATGCGCGAATCGGTGGGTGGGGCTAAACCGGCCGTGTTGAAGTAGGAGTTGTTCTTCTTCTTTTGCGGGGATGCGGTTTTATCCTCTTTGTCGTCAAAGTTCCCCACTTTTAAAAAATGAGTCGTTTGCTGGGGCTGGTGTCAATAAAAGCTTTTATTGGACTAACAAGGACGTTTTCACTTCTGAAACTTACTGGATATTCTTATAATATGATGACTTCTTAGATGTCAAAAGCTCAAGGAAAAATTGATTTCTCATTTCATCACCCCTTTAATGGAAAAATATTCATTGCAAAATATTATTTTAAAATCTATCCCAAAATAATCTTAAATGTCTCACTGTACACTGCTATGTTGGAGCCGTTGCTCAGCCTAGATCTGCACTTTAGAGCACCTGGATCCGGGCCTGTTCTGTACACACACAGTTCAGTCATTTACAGGAGTGACAACCGCATAACAGGTACAAAAATGATCGCCCTACAAAAAAATAGTTTATAAATTTCTCATTATGCTATGTTATCACCAAATATCGGATTCAGTCTTTTTGTCAACTTGTTTTTATTTCAATCAGGACAGGTTTTGTGGTACTTTTTGGAACTGATTGATCGCCTCATTGATCTGAGCTTAAGCACAGTCATTACGTGTGGAGAATTTTGTCAATATTCAACAAAATATGGAAATAAATGGCATTGTTGATCACACTATTGTGCTTTAATGTTTAACCAGGAAGTTTTGAAATGCTTTTATTTTGTACAAAATGACACAAAGTCACATTTGTGGTGTTCATTGTCAAAAAATGACAGGCCTACCAAAAAAAATGTTTATGAATCTCTTGTTATGCTATATTATCACCAAATAATAGATTAAAGCAGCACTATGCAACTTTTTCAACCTTTATAATATTTTTCCAAAACCCTTGAGATGGTACATCGACTTACAATAGGTTGAATGACAGGTCTACCATAGCCTGACAGTGTCTGTATCGCTTTTACTGACACTATGTAACTTCGGGGTGCGGATAGGAACCCGAGCACAAAAATAACTACAAAATTCGCCTGCTTTACGGCATACATCACTTCCCCCACTTCCAAGTTCCGACGTGAGAGCCCAAAGAGTGTTTATTTTTCCCCTCTGTATGTTGTCATGGCTGAAGCAGCAAGTAAACGACTACTGTCCTCCGACAAGTTTTGTCGGAGGACAGTAGAAAGAAAAAACTGGCTAAATAAAAGGCTGGATGAGGATCAATATTGGTCCAGCTTTAGCTCGCTGGCGTGAGCCAAAGGAGGAGGAGGGGTGCAAGAGGTCCTCGCTCCTAAAGGTAAATTTTTTGCGGTATGCCAAAATGAGCGAACAAGTGATTTTTTTTATACTAATACTATTTTAAAACATTAATTTGTGTAATACTACTCTACAAAAACGTAACTAAGTCCCCCGACAGTGCATCAATCCTCCCCCACCTAGCAAACATGAATTGTGTCAGAAACAGAGCACGCGCGTGATCTGTTTACTGTTGGTAATGTGTTGTGTAGCTTTGTCCCTCGCCAAATCCAAATAGACTGCATTGCTTTCTTTTAAGGGCGCTTAACACACTCAAGCATCCCCGTAGAGCCGGGGCGGGCAGCTCGCGGCAGCTCGAGACGTGAAAGTATACTGATTACTGAGTTTGGTAGGGGCTACATTCTTGCAAGTAAATAATACATGATTAGACGGACAAAATAATTGGTCAGGGTAACTATCCTATGTCTGCAGGCTGATAAGTCATGTTTGTTATTTATTTTTCTGATGAAAGTGTCTTGCCTCAGGCTGTAATGCAAATCGATTTTTTAAATTTGCAGATTCATTGCAGCTTGATATTATAATATTGACGATATGGCTATTATCTACCACACAATCATTGAATTAGCATATCCATTATGTAAAACAGTAGCCACTAGCCAATAGGTTAACGTTACTATAAAAACGCTGGCTTGTAAACGTGAGCTACAAAATCTTTCGACGAGCTATTGAAACCATAATCATATGACATGCTGAATATTATGCCAATGTACCTGGGATGAAGACATTTCACACGCAACGCTTGCAGTTTGCTGGAGATGTAAGAACTCCTTCCTTCTGCAGAGTTTGGGGGTATAACTTGTCAAAAAATATTGTGTATATTATTACACATACTATTATTACACATATTATTCCCTAGTGCAACCATATGTGTATTCCCTAGTGCAACCATGACAGATTTTACGATAGTAGTAGAAGACAATACTGTTTCCCAACTGTAGGGGGAGCCTGAGAGCAAAATTTCAAAACTAACAGAATGCTGCTTTAAATCTTTTTTTTTTTTTTTTTTAACTCAAAAACTGAGGTGCATGGATCAATGAGCCCTGTGATCAATCAAACAAAAAAGTGCAACAACTATCCTAAAATTTTTGGGAAGTAGCGTCATGCTGCATTTTCCCTTTCAGCGTGAGCAGACAAATTGGTGATGACAACTTTACGTGTTGCGCCCGGTTCGAACATGTGCAATCTTTTGATTCATAGAGTGAGTGAAAGAACACAATTGTTGCTCTACACATTTGTTTGTGTCTATTGAGTCCCCTTGTCCTTTCCATTCACTCAATACAAAACCAGTGAATGGAAAATAGCAGTGGTCGGTGGAAAAGTACACCGAACTCTCATTATAATGTGTGAGTTTGACAGCACTTCTACCCTTGAAGGAGGAAAAGGCAACAACATGATATAAAAACATTGAAGTACTTGCATATAAAATCTAAATTAGGCTAAAAGGTTGCGCCTGTCGAGGGTATTTGTGTGGTAACTATCTGTATGCCATTTGTGGAATGCAGTTTTGGCATTTCCCCTGAATACAAAGAAATGGAGATTCCATTTTCTATAAAGTCAATGTACACGTGACTGCGCACCTTCCAGTCATTTTTTTTTTAATTGTCCCCCCTCCCCTCGCTTTATAGCCACCGGTCTGTTGCTGTGTGCCACCTTTAAACCCCTGCTCACTTTGGAGGCAAAAAAAGCATTTTTAGGCAAGACTCCAGCTGGCCGGCAGTCTCTCTCTCTCTCTCTCTTTCTGGCTAGAGATGGACAGAAGGTATGGTGCCATGATAAGGACAGCTGGCCCCAGCTTTACTATGAGCCTGCGTGTGAAAGCACAGATACCTTTCAAAGCACGTTATCCTCTCTTAAGGATAGCGATAATGACAAAGACAAAAACAGAGAGGGGGATGGGTTTGTTTACTGCTTCGGTTGTCAGATATTGTCAGCTTTTCCCAAACTGAACTTGTGCTGTAGAGCACAACGTGTAATTTTCTGATTATTCCTGTAACACTTAAGCAAACAAGTCCAATATCAATGTTATTATAAAATTATGGTTAACATGCACAAACATTTGCATGATGGATGGTTTTTAATAGTCACCAGCCGGAGTATACATATTTAAAACTGGCAATGTTTACATACTTAATACATATTCCCAATGTACAATTCAGTGGCTTTTTTTGGTAATCTTTTATCACAATGTAATAACCTCATCCACCTCTGAAACGACTTTCCATTCAGGTGATGTCATCAGACCTCTTTATTTTTCAACCAACCACTTTTTGAGAATGAATCATTTGAGGTCCTGACCTACATTTTCCCCCCACTCTAACATACACATCACATTTTGGAAGTAAAATGGGTTGCAAATGGCTTTTTACATTGACAGACCTATTCAGTAGATGTATTAGCAATACTTCACCCGATTTACCAGCGAACAGTTGTCCTCATTGATCACTGGACAACATCCCCCACCCCAAACATAGTTGTCATTCTGACATTATAGGAGAAGAGCATGTCCACTTTGCCAACCTTCTTGACTAGAATAGATCGGTATAATTAATTTGCTCAGGATTATTATAAAGTGGCACAAATCCGCGGATTGAACTGATAAGGAGAGGTGGCGTCGTTGATGCTGTTATCAGTGAAACCATTATCCACTTCAATTAAGATGAAGATGTAAATCCCTAAAGAGGAACTGCTTGTCAAAAGAGACTGGGGATTTGGTTCAAACTCTGTAAAAAGCATGTAGCTATGGCATTGTTTTAATTCAAGGGCTTATAAAAAAAAGTGTGGCTACCTTCGTTATTTGTAATGATTGTGTGTTTGCTCAGGTTTAAATATATGGAGAGATATAAAATTCAAAAACAAAATTCAAAATTCACCTCATTTTCAGACCAGCACGCCCATGTGCACACAAATAGGCTCAAATGCATTTGCTATTTAAACAACATGGCGCAGGACATGGAAATGATAACTGCGTCAGGCTGAAACCAGCAAAACACACTTGGTCGCGCTTGGAGCTACATTATGCCAGATGTATGACAGTGCCCTAAACCGCAATTTTGAGGTAAAAAGTCAGTCTTTTTTCCCTTAGAATTGGACTTTATAACTCACAATTGCATGTTTATGTCTCACAATGCAGTGCCAGGCATGACGCAAGTGTGTTTTGCTAGTTTCAGCCTGACGCAGTTATCATTTTCACGTTCTGTGCCATGTCAGATTAATCTCATGAAATAGCGTGTGTATGACACGCCAATTCGTATTTCCAATTTTGGCGTGCTATCAACACGCATAATCGTTTTTCAGCGTGTTTATGAACGCCGTTGACTTAACGTTATTACTGTATATATAAATATATGACTTACCTCAACCCCGTCCCTAAACTTACCCGTCACTGGGGTTAATGGCATTTATGAGTCTTCCCCTACCATCCTAGGAAAAAAAAATATCGATCCCCAGATTTAGATCTACATTTGTTTCGTTTGCTCGGACATTTGACTGCATGTACATAGACGCGGAATCACTCGGACGTTAATGGCGTAGACATACACGCATACACGTGGATAGCTCAAAATACGTAGAGATAACACGCCACTTGAGTCGAAAGTGGCGTGTATGTTTACGCAAAAGTCATGATGTCATGTTGGCCATGTTGTTTAAAGGGATACTCCACCGGTTTTTCATATTAAACTGTTATTCTCTTAACTAAGATGAGTTGATACATACCTCTCTCATATCACTATACCACTCTGTCTTGTCGCGAAACTTTGTTAGCGCTTAGCTTAGCCCAGTTCATAAAATATGGGCCAAAAAGAGAAGCGATCAAACACCTCCTCGTTTTCCCTATTTAACTACAGTTACTTGAGTAGTGTAACTGTAGGTCGAGTTGCACGCATTGAGACGAGAGAGGTATGTATCAACTCGTATTAGTTAAGGGAAATAACATAGTTTAATATGAAAAACCGGTTGTGCTTTAAATAGCAAATCCCAGCAGCACACAAAGTTTTAAATATGGATATAGGGGAAACAAAAACACTGACATTTTTCAAAATATCTTCTTTTTTATGATCTACTGAAGAAAGAAAGTGATTGTAACAAGTACTTGGTGATAGAATTTGCATTTCGGGGTTAACTCCCCCTTTAAACAAATTGCCTACTACATCAAAGTATTAAAGGAGAACTCCGGCGAACAATGAACCTTTGGTCTAATAAAACATCGGTACCTCGTCAACCGTTCTCTGAGGTTTGTTTTCATGATAATCGAATGTATAGAGTTTTATCTCTAAAAACTACAGCGTACAGTATAATGCTAGTACTGGGGGCACTGACCAACTAAAATGAAATCGCTAGTTTATACCGCTAACAAGGCTCAAAAGAGCCCCGCACTAACACAGTAACAGAACAAGGCTCCATACATGCAAAACGAAGCATTTACAACTTTGTAAGTGTACAGACCGTTTAATAAGAACATAAGTTATAAAGACCGTTTACTTCCGTTTACTTTGTGTAGACATACAGAAGCCATCTTAGGAAATAGTCTCGATAAGTCGATCCCCGGACGCCGTTCATACTGTTCAGAAGTTCGTTGAACTTCATACAGTTCAGCTCACTAAGCACGACGTTCGGGGATCGACTTATCGAGACTATTTCCTAAGATGGCTTCTGAATGTATACACGAAGTAAACGGTCTTTATAACTTATCTTCTTATTAAACGGTCTGTACACTTACAAAGTTCTCAATGCTTCGTTTTGCATGTATGGAGCCTTGTTATGTTACTGTGTTAGTGCGGGGCTCTTTTGAGCCTTGTTAGTGGTATAAACTAGCGATTTCATTTTAGTTGGTCAATGCCAGTACTAGCATTATACGCTACACAGTTTTTAGAGATAAAACTCTATACATTCGATTATCATGAAAACAAACCTCAGAGAACGATTGACGAGGTACCGATGTTTTATTAGACCAAAGGTTCATTGTTCGTCGGAGTTCTCCTTTAAGAATTATATATATATATACACCTAAGGAGGAGGAACCCCATAATAACCGATCTGCTGGGTTGAGATCATCCCCTATTATCATGTTAAATGATGCTGTCATGGTGCTGTCTTGAGCCTCCAGAGCATTGAACTGTTACTTTACATAAAGTTGTCGATATCATCAAGACTCATTCGATTACGAGCACAGTGATAGGGGTGTTACTAGACTTTGATGCGTGTCTTTTTAAATAGAACCCTCATCTTTCCACGGGCCCTGCTGTCGGCATGTCAACAACACACCAAATTAGTGTTTATTGAATCATTGTTCTATATGGGAAATGATAATTGCAAGAGCTGGTGGCCTTGCACATTACGCAAGTGCTGGTTCATGACTTTTCGAGAAAAACGGGCTGCCTTATTAAAGCTGGCTGCCCCAGCTCCTAATCTATTTCTAGGATTTCCGAAGTTTCAGCAAACTGGGGATTAGAGTTTTTTTTTTTTTTTTTTTTTTTTGCTTCACAGATTTAGCCTCTGTCCAGCGCTCTCCTTGCTCCCAGATGGAGCTGAGTTGTTTGCGTCTGCGTTTTTTGTGGTAGTGCCTGTGTTTTGTCTGTATGTCTGCGGTGCTTTTGAGGTTTGTGAGGTCTTGCTTGTAAACTGTCTGAAGCACAATAGTCCCCTGTGATAGATGTATATAGAAATGCAGTCAAAACATATAAGCATGTTTTTGCAACATTTACCAAAGAAAAGGGTCTATACAACGAATTGGCATGCATGCTGCAATAAAAACATCATTCAACAATACTTTTTTTTAATAATCAGCATTTGTTTTCCATTAATCAAGAGCTCCAATGTGAGATCTGTGCACTCTCTGTAATGGCACCTGTCCTGTCTTACACATCACACAGGCTTTTGGCTTATTGTGGTCATCCAAATTCCCAAGGCACGCCACATCTCTTAAAAGCTTTTCTCTGTCCAGTTTGATTTTCTTTTGTCTGCAGATATCAGAGTTGGATGTTGTACTCAAAAGTGGATTTTGAATGCATCATCCTCTAAATAAAATATCTTTGATAATTAAATAATATGATTGTTAAAACTACTGCCACAACTAAATGGCATAAATCATGCATTCACATATTTATTTGGTCAGTCCAGCTGAATTGCAGATTTTTTATTATTTTTCATCTTAACATTTCTATTTTCATTTCTATACATTACATCAAAGATTCTATATTCTACATTATATAGTTTGCATGCATTAAAAGTTATTGGGTAATTATTAGCTGTCAGCCTGAATGCACACTGACTCGTGGAGACTCCCGGAGGTTCCCGTGAGGAAAGAAACGAGCTTATAAATGATTCAGAATGAATTTTTTTGAAAATATAAAATTGCAGAAAGTTTTGTGTGATGGGTAGGTTAGTGTAAGGGGATTGAATATACAATTTGTATAGTATAAAAAACATTAAAAAACAAGTCTATGGAGGGTCCCCCAAAGATCAAACCAGTTTTGATCAATTTTGTCTGTAGCTCTTTTCTTTTTTTTTTTCTTTTTTTTTTTCACGTAATAATTGGTGGCCGTACTACGGAAGAGGATTAGGGCCAACCAAAAATAAAAAAAATAAAACCATCTCGAGATTAAAGTCATTATAATGCGAGATTAAACTCGTTAAATTTCCAGAAAAAAGTCGAAATACAATCTTGAGAATAAACTCATTAAGTAACGAGATTAAAGATAGAATATACAATTTGTATAGTATATATATATATAAAAAAAAACATACAAGTCTATGGTCCCACAAAGATAGCAAACCAGTTTTGATCAATTTTGTCTGTAGCTCTTTTCTTGATTCCCCCCCCCCCCCCCCCCCCACGTAAGAATTGGTGGCTAACAGTTTAAACCTTCCTAATTATATCTTTACATTGAATGTATACTGTTACCAAGGGCTAAATGAAATCCTTGCAATTAAAAGTCGGCTATGAGTATCGACTAGCTGGCAGTGGCTTAACATTCATAGTGGCTTTGAAAAACTACCCCATGCTGATAATTGCTAGTGAGAAAAAAGTCAACATGACATCTAACACATGAACTGCATCTTTATGATACAACAGCTGAAGAGATTAGAGCAAAACATGGAGGTCATGGAAGCTGTCAAAGGTCAACGGCCTCTGATCTTTTAACATCCTGACTTGTGTATGTGTGAGTGTGAGAAATCTGGGCTTTCAAAAGACATATGAGTATTAAATATGAATACCATGAATACCTACAACACATGCTTCATTCCTGAGTCCAAAAAAAAAAAATCTGAAACAATTTGTTTAACCTTTTATTTGTCTTGACAACATATATATTTTAAAATCAAAAGGAAAAAAATGTAGTTATATATATATATATATATATATATATATATATATATATATATATATGCCTTTCATGACATATATAGTCTGATATAGCAGAATATGGAACTCACACTCATGGAGGAAACATAGAAAGATGGCCCAAAATGAGCAAAAATAAGCAAGAATAAATATTTTTGTTCTTCAAAAGCCTGATGTAGCCTATGCAAATATATATATATATATATATATATATGTGACTATACAAAGTTGAAATTGTGAAATTGATAAGTCATAAGACATAAAAATTCAAAATTCGGAAATTATAAATCGAAATAATGTGATTAAAAGTAAAAATTATGACTTAAAAATTCATAATTATGACATAAGATTTTGAAATTATGATAGAAAGGCAATTATCAGAAGTCAAAATTATAGCAAAGTTACAACTATAGATAAAAAAGATGAAATCATGATGTCATAATAATGAGATACAAATTTTATTTTTAATCTAATAAATTTGATTTAAGTCATAATTTTGATTTGGTATGTCATAATTTCAATGGTTACACTTTATTTCAATGATTCACTCTTATAAAAGAAAATAATAATAATAAATGGATAGTCAAGTAAACCTAAGTTGCTTCAGCCCGTGTTCATCTTGAAATAACAATACAAGTTATTCATACACTTACTCAATACAAATCGGTAAAGCAAACAAAAAGACACGTGTATCACGACCTGAAGGGGGACATTTTAATTCATATTTTATGAATTTAATTCATTTCTTCATTACAGATGTCAAAGTGTGTATTTTAATGCTGTTCTCTCCCAGCCTAGAATAATGGAAATGGGTGTCCCTCAGGGGTCTTCCCTAGGCCCCTTTTATTTTCTATTTTTATAAATGATCTCCTACAAATATGCTTAGACCGTCAGATTCATCTATATGACACAGTTATATACATCTAAAAATGACATATCTAAGATTCTAAGAAAATGACATATCTAAGACCTCACATATCTAAGATATCTAAGAAAATGACATATTTAAGACCTCACTTCATGATTGATTTCAATCTTATTCAAACATGGTTCTCTTCTAATCGGCTTTCATTGAATAAAAAGAAGTCTTATAGCATGCTTTTTGTAACCAGATCTGCACTCCATAAGCAGAATAATTCTCTTAAGGTTAAATTCGTGGATGGTACACCTCTAATGAATGTTGATGAGATTAAATATATGGGCCTGGGCCTTACTTTCAGACCTCATATCAATTATATTGTTTAAAAAAAAACAGATTAGATTAAAAATGATTACTCAACTATTATTGCCTATAATTGATTATGCCGATGTCGTTTATCAGAACACTTTAAACCGTTGAATGTGATTTATAATAGTATCTACAGATTTGTTTTGAGGTGCCCAATTAGAACTCATCACTGTCAAATGTATCAGTCATTGAATCTTCTTTCACTAAATGCTAGACGACAGTATCATTGGTTGTTTGTTCACGAATGCGTTTTCTCAAACTACCCATCCAATCTGAAACAATACTTGAGCCTTGGAAATGTGTATAAATGTGATACATTAGGCTTTGTGGGGTTAAATGACCAAATAGCTTTATTCTGCTGAGCAAATGCACACTGTGTGTCTGGATGTTTTCAGCTGTTGGCGTCCTGCAGTGCTGTCAACACACTGAAGGTGCTCAAAACACTGTCAATACCAAGTCTTGAGGACAGAAACTCTCCACTGTGGCCTCCTGTCACACAATGTCCAATGTGAAACATTTGGCAGAGCAGCTCTTAAAAAGGCTGAAGGAACTGGAAGAGGAACGGGCTTTTAACTGCTGCAGTAGCACTTGAACGGAGTGGATGTGAAATTATATCTGGAGCTTTGACAAAGCGTATCGTGGGGAAGCTGGGGGCATTTTGGGGCACTTTAGAGAAGCGTGACGAGAGGGACAAATTGGTCACATGTACGTTTATGGTCTTACATGGCTCTGTGGATCCTGTGCCTAATCTTTTTAACAAGCAAACAAATAAAAAGTCTGAGGTATTTATTTTAGCCGCCTTAACATTCACAAAGACTACAGGTATATCCAATATCAAAGCCGGCTCCAAACGCATGCTTATGCAGCTGGCAGTGAAAGGGATTTTGATATGACGTTTCATTTGACTCGCGCACAGAAAGCAAATGTTCTGCCCACCCTTTATATTACATCTGTGTGTCTCTCTCTGCTCTCTACTACACAAGATGTTTTTGATGAAACTACTCTAAAAGAATGTGCCATCATCTTCCTTTCAGTGAATTAAAAGATTTAGATAAGCTGTAGTGATTAAGAGTGGAGGACGGGTCTGCTAGCAAATCCCTTCCGACAGCTCCTCAATGTTTTTTTTTTTAGTTTTTTTTTTTAATGACATTAAAACCAATATATTTATGCCATGATATCTAGCCAGTTCTTCTGCTACTGACATCTTCTAGTGCTATCAGTGCATTCAATGAACAACAAACATTTAGGCCATGTTATCTTTAGTTTTCCAACTAATGAGATATCCAACCCGGTCTCATCCCAGTTAGTCATATAACTGACGTTTTGGGACGTCTTTTGACCATTCGTCAATATACGACTTTTTAGGGCCCCCTTAAACGTCGGTAGATGACATTATGGGATCCTAACTCTACCCCATACCTAAACCTAACCCTAAACCCAACTCGTCACCTAACTGACGTTTAAGGTAAAGCGTCAGTTGTATTACGACCCGGGATCGTCATCTACCGACGTTTAAGGGGGCCCTAAAAAGACGTATATTGACGAATGGTCAAAATACGTCCCAAAACGTCAGTTATATGACGAATTGGGATGAGACTGTTTTAAGATATCAGCAGAATAGTGTATTTTTAGTTCACTAGTATATAATATATAGTGAAATAAAAACACGTTTCATCAATAGTCTGGTGAGAATCGTATAAGGCTGAATATGGGTTCAAGAAGTGTGACTGACGGGAAAGACTGCGGTCTATCATCCTTGTTAGCACTCGCGTGCGCCTCCCATGCCGGAAACGGGGGTTTGAATCCAACTTGGAGTGGTGCAAGTAGAACCAAAGAGGTCATATTAGTGTCTTGACCTGGATGGGAGTGAGGTTTAGGGGAATCAGTCGGCCCATTCTCCTCTGACCTCTAGCATCGACAAGGCATTTTCGCCCACAGGACTGCCGCATACTGGATGTTTTTCCCTTTTCACACCATTCTTTGTAAACCCTAGAAATGTTTGTGCGTGAAAATCCCAGTAACTGAGCAGATTGTGAACCATTTGACACCAACAACCATGCCACGAATTTGCTTAAAGGGGTGGTTGACTGCTTTTTTTCTTTGCATGATTGTGTTTATGGGGTGCAATATAACATGTATTCGTGGTTTTTCGTTTTTAAAAAGTCTTATTTTTCATAAACTTCAAGTTTATTGTCAGCCGCGCTCTCCTCTGTCCTCGAACGAGCGGTTGACGAGCAGTTGAGTCTATGAAACCACTCCCTCAGAAACACGTCGTGGGCTCAGATTGGTTAGCTTGGTCCGGTGTGTTGTTATTGGCTAAACTGTCGCTTACGTTGTCTGGAAAGTTAACGCCCATCACCTTTACGGGCACGTCATGAACTCATGAACTCAAGTATGACCCAGAATCAGACTGAGAAAGCCGCGATGAAGCGAGTCAAACAGAACCACACCACACACGGCTCTTAATAAACGTTTCTGAATGATAATTTGCTACATTTTTTAACTTTATACACATTTGTTTAACACAATAGCATCTGACTGGCAACAATAGCAACTGACTGGCTACTAATGTTATACTCAAACAGCGGTGGCAAGTTTACGTTCTTGATCAAATCGAAAATAACGTCATAAAACATATACATGAAAAATACATTTACAACATTAGCACTTATACAAAATTCATGTTTGTACGCGTTTGTCGTAGACACAAAATAGCATAACTAATAGCCTAGTGGCAATAAAGCTAGCGCTGGCATTTGAAAAAAACTAAAACACAAGGCTAACGTTACGTCTGGAATTATACATTCAAATACATTTAAAATGGTTAAGTCTTAGCCTACTTACAGGTTGTGGCCCAACAACTGCTGCCTCTGGTTTTAAAGTCGGAACTGCTTCATGATTACAGTTTCTTGTTGAATCCGGTGTTGAACTCGTGGAGATTCTGGAAGCTGTCTTCCGTAAAATGCGCAGCACAGAGAGTTAGATTACGATCGTCATTTTCAGGAACATAATCAAACATAAATTGTATCCATTGTTGACAAAGTACAGCGTCCGTGGGAAGTTTGAAGACATAAGACCTGACAGCTGCGTGAACAACACACTCGACGAGCTGCTGGAGCTGCTGAAAAATGGCCATGCCCTTTTCTGCTTATTCCGGAGGGAGTGGTTGATGCAAATGTGTGGGTTAGTGACGTACAATAACCCAGCTGTAGTCCCAAACCAGCAATATATACTTCCTGATTTTTAAAAGACGATATCCCCCCCCCCCCCCCCCCCCCCCCCCTCTCTTTAAATCATCTTTTTCCCCCATTCTGACATTCAGTTTGGAGTTCAGGAGATTGTCTTGACCAGGATTACAACTGTGATTCACTTTGGCTGAAGCTTGTCTGTTAATTCATTCTATTGCACTGTGCCGACTGCTGACACAAGAACACGCCCGACGTGGACGGTCCCTAAGTAAATCAAAAAGAGTGATTTTATTAAGTTTGAGGGCTTACACACATTCTAACCCCTCTGTGGCACCTTGTGATTATCTGACTCTGTGTGACATTTGTTGTGTGTATTGACTCTAGCCTCACCATTGTGTTCACTTATTGCCACTTTATCAATAAAAGGATAGTCCATTCACATGCCAATCAAGAGCAGCCACACTGGATTACTAAACAGATTGCTGACCTTCCCCCACCACATAAAACCGCGTCCTGCACAGGGACACACTTCCTCCTCTACTGTCCTTTCTTTAACAAGTGCTCTCTGAGGGTCAACTTGTAGCAGATTCGGCTAATTAACTGCCCTTGTGTTGAGCAGTGATAGCCAGTGAGGATCCGTAGATGCTTTGACAATCAATACAGCCTCGTCCTTTTCATTTCAGTTTGCATTTGGTAGACAAGCTTTATCCAAAGTGACTCACAGAAGTAATCAAGGGTTAAAGAGATAAAAAAAAAAATGTGTCGTCATTTATACTCATTTCAGGACTCCAAGCATTTTGCAACCATTTTTCCTGCTGGTGCGATCAAATTTTGATATACACTCACCTAAAGGATTATTAGGAACACCTGTTCAATTTCTCATTAATGCAATTATCTAATCAACCAATCACATGCATTTAGGGGAGTGGTCCTGGTCAAGACAATCTCCTGAACTCCAAACTGAGTGTCAGAATGGGAAAGAAAGGTGATTTAAGCAATTTTGAGCATGGCATGGTTGATGGTGCCAGACGGTCCTGTCTGAGTATTTCACAATCTGCTCAGTTACTGGAATTTTCACACACAACCATTTCTAGGGTTTACAAAGAATGGTGTGAAAAGGGAAAAATTTACAATTCATCAGAACAGGCTACAATTTGCCTGTTCTGATGAGTCTCGATTTCTGTTGAGACATTCAGATGGTAGAGACAGGATTTGGCGTAAACAGAATGAGAACATGGATCCATCATGCCTTGTTACCACTGTGCAGGCTGGTGGTGGTGGTGTAATAGTGTGTTTTTGGGCACACTTTAGGCCCCTTAGTCCCAATTGGGCATCGTTTAAAAGCCACGTGCTACCTGAGCATTGTTTCTGACCATTTCCATCCCTTTATGGCCACCATGTACCCATCCTCTGATGGCTACTTCCAGCAGGATAATGCACCATGTCACAAAGCTCGAATCATTTCAAATTGGTTTCTTGAACATGACAATGAGTTCACTGTCCTAAAATGGCCCCACAGTCACCAGATCTCAACCCAATAGAGCATCTTTGGGATGTGGTGGAACGGGAGTTTCATGCCCTGGATGTGCATCCCACAAATCTCCATCAACTGCAAAATGCTATCCTATCAATATGGGCCAACATTTCTAAAGAATGCTTTCAGCACCTTGTTGAATCAATGCCACGTAGAATTAAGGCAGTTCAACATCACTGAATCCAGTGAAAAAACATTCCGATTCGGATTTCTCTGTTATAAACCATAGATATCAGATCAAACAGATCAAACAGCGCTGACTTGAAAACCAGGAGAAACATTGTGCCATGAATTAACAAGTTAGAGAAGGCTTTAAGTCCACAGATCGGCAGCATTCACCATGGTTTTAATGTAGTAACACTAACCCTATGGTATTGTATGGTATATCTTTTTCCTGCACTTCAAAACTATATTATCATATTTAAATGTTATTTTTAATGTGATGACCAAAATATGTAACAGTCTCATCCCAAAAAGTCATATAACTAACGTCTTGGACGTCTTTTGACCATACGTCAATATCCGCCTTTTTAGGGCCCCCTTAAACGTCGTTTGATGGCGATCCCGGGCCGTCATACAACTGACGCTTTAACGTCAGTTAGGTGACGGGTTAGGTTTAGGTCTGGGGTAGAGTTAGGATCCCATAACCTCATCTACCGACGTTTAAGGGGGCCCTAAAAAGGCGAATATTGACGTATGGTCAAAAGACGTCCCAAAACGTCAGTTATATGACGTCTTGGGATGAGACTGCGCTGAAATATGTTGTGTTCATCCTTCAAAGAATGTCCCCATTTATAAAATTAAAAGTTTCAAGATGTAGGAAAACTCACACTTATTTAAAAAATTTAAATTAAACTGCCATTGTAAATGGGTAGCTGCAGAGGCTCATTGGCTTTTTTCACTCACTAATATCTATTTTTTCAGTCTGGATACCTGCAATTAGTTCCAATCCTATATAACTTTATTTCTTCTGTGTAACACGCACACACACTCTCTGTGTGAGAGAGACAGAAATGGATATTAAAAAAAAAATGTCCATCATCCACACGACAAAAGTCACTGCAATCCAATGTTGTTGTTTTGGACTATGAAAATCTATAGAAAAAGTGAAAGATAGGCTACTGATAATTTTCTGCCAGGACATTATCCGTTAAATTTATGGACATTTCCAAGTATTTTCAAGTATTTTATTGAAAACAAAGCATGATTGTTTCACATACAAAATTGCCAAAGCAATGACGCATATACAGTGCATATACATACACACTAAAACAAATACTGTGATACAAAAAGATAATAACAACAACTACAATATTATTACTAATAATAATAACCCGAACTCAACACAGTTCAATGTGTAATTCAAAACACAGATACAGTATGAAAAATTCTTTCTTATTAACACAGTACATTGTGCCCTACTTTTGTTTGGTCTTTGAGTTTCATTGTACAAGCAAAAGAGTCGAAACTCTTCTTTTGTGGAGGGTGAGAAAATTATGATTTCCTTTTTTTGGGTGAAAGATTTGAAATCCCCTGCATAATGTGATAGCAGAAGGTCTTCAATACTATCGTCACACCTACCGTACCTGAGATTGAACATACTGTACTCATTCGTCCAAATAACTGAGAGGTCTGTCGCTGTTTTAAATACACATAATAGCTGTGATTCAAGCTACTTACTGGAATTTCACGAGATTTCAAGCTAAAACTACACTGAAAAGGACTACATTTCTCAGAACTATGTTTATGGAAAGCCGATTTGATTCTTGGTAGTGGAGGTTAGAGAATATGTGGAGCAAATTCCTGATTGGAAAGTTAATGTGTTACTTTATTTGAGATTTCAATGTGAAGTTACTAAAATTACTATATATAGATTCCACTATATTTAACAGGCTAGTTTAGAAAAGAATGATCGGGTTTCATCACCATTGTAAAAAGGAATTGACAACAAAAGCTAATGATTAACTGCAAGTAAAGGCTTAATGATCCAATAAATGGCTTTGATGAGTAATTAAGAGCGCAGTGTTAAAGCGCTAAAATATAAGAGACAGAAAGTTTGTTCTTGCGAGCCACACGTAAAGTGGTGTCTCAACATGGTGTTACTTTTCTCACCAATTACTCGGCTGAAAAGGCTTGTTTGAAAGCCAGGAAACAGAACATTATTGGCCATTATTTGGAGTGTCTGGGCTGGTGTGTGGTCATGACAAGTCAAACAGTTTCTAATTGGGATTGTCTCATGTTGGTCTCAGGCTAGGGTTCTGAGAATCAGATCTTCCCCATTTTTGTATTGCTACAATCTAAAACTATACAGTACTAGTGCCTGTGCTAAGTTGTGGAATGAGTACAGCTAAAAAGTAGGAGTGGGAGAAAAAATCGATCCATCGATGCATCGCGATTCTCTCTCCAACGATTCTGGATCGATTCTGAGAATTTCAGAATCGATTCTGAGCTTAGTTTTTAAGCAGATGTGCGATGACGCTGAGTTTGCTTTAGAAACACCGTATTCTGCTTGCTTCCAATTCCTCATAGCTGCTGTATGCCTACATACACCACTCGAACCCCCCGTGAAATAATCTTTCATAAAGTTCGGAAGGATTGAAGCGAATTACGAGGTCATTCACTGGCTTCATTGCACGCGCTGTGAGAGACGCGCACTTTGTTTGATGTTGCACTTGAAGTGTGCTGTACTTGCCCGTCGGTATATTTTCCTTACGAATGCTCGACGAAGTCATCATTTATGTGGTTTGCAATGCAATGGACTTATATATTTAAAATATGAACCTCACTAACGGAAGCTGCTTTCAATTTCACATCCTCACGCGCGCTTTGTTTATGTAGACTGCTCGCGCATGCGGCTGTGCGTCTCCGTGGTTTAATGTACTTGAGCAAAATTAACGTAAACACAGCCACATATGTCTTAAGGGATTAAACGGACTGGACAAACCACATTACTTCTTATATTTCAAAAGAGATGCGTGCGTGAATGCAGCTTAATACATCTCCCGCAGTCTATGTTGTCATAGTAACAAAATAACAGGCTAAAGATGAAGAAAATTCCCTCACAGTTCTTGAATGGAAAACGTTCAGATAATCTATAGGCTACTGAAAGCACTTTTTGTTTGTTGTTTGTTATGTTATATGTTTTCTATGCTCCTCTTTATTATTTAGATACTTGCTTTTATGTTTTGAAGTTATATTAGTTTAAAATTCTTAAGAACTGTTTTAATTATTTTGTAGAAAATTTGTAATTATTAAAAAAAAGTAGACCTACATAATTATCTAAACTAATGAATTAATAATGGGTAATATAAAGAATCGTTGGGTAATATAAAGAATGGGGGGGGGGGGGGGGGGGGGGGATATAAAGAATCGTTCTGGAATCGGATCGTGACTTCCAGAATCGGAATCGGATCGAATCGTGAGGTGACCAAAGATTCCCACCTCTACTAAAAAGCAGTGTTATAAGTACTATATATATATATATATATATATATATATATATTGGAAACATGATTTTTTTCACGTATATTGCAAATGCAACAGTGTACACACAGTACATACACAAAAAATACTGTGATAATTACCTGATGACAACAACAGCAATATTAATATGTGTATTGTTTTTGATTTTGTTAAGACTTTTAAAAATGCACTTGCAGATAATATAATAATAATGAATTAAAAAGCCACTTAAGTGTAAGCTACTTCCATGACTTTTTGTTAACACTTCATTTTAGTGACCTTGTTACCAATGTTACATGTACTCACATTGTAGTAACAGTAAATTATGCATAATTACATGCAACTAACCCTCAACCAATCCCTAATCCTACCCTAACCCTATAGTAAGTACGTGTAGTTAATTAATATTACTCAGTACATAAGTATATAATTACACTGTGAAAGTGACACCTTAAAAACGATTAACCCTATGTTCCATACTTAAGTACACTTTTACATTGTAATAATGTCAAATTACAAGAACATTTGTACATTTTACATCATATGTTAATCCTTTGTAGAAAAAGTACACTTATTTTAAAAATGTTGACTCACATACTAAAGTACATGCAATATGAACAGAACTTTAACTGCAGTGTGTCATTTGATATTGCATTTAAAGTTCATTTATTTTTAATGTATTGGATTGCACCTTTATAATGCGTTTCAATGCAAATGGCATTAACATCGACTTTAATCATATTCAAAGACAGTAAAAGTAATGTACTTAAGTCCTATCCTAAATAAGTGGCTCAAAAAAGCACTCTCAAGTTCAACTATTTGCATTTAATACAAATTTAAACTATAACACATTCTCATTTACTTGCAGTAAACATCCCGTTCAGTGTTCAAAACTTTCAGTTCTAACTTTAAATATATGATTTTTGTAAGAAGTATATTTTTAAAAGTATGCTAAAATGGTCTTATTTTTCAAAGGGGCTCTGGATTTTAAAGTAGAGATTTCAATACAAATTCAAGCTATGCTTTAATTCAGATTGAATATCATCAATCTTTGTATATTAACCAATTTCCAATTGCACTTGTAAAACCACTCATGTGTAGGCTTCACCTGAATGGTCCAAGCGAGTGATTTGGACAAACCTGCAAACCGAGTGCAACATTTTAATCTCCCTGTGTGCAAGCCCATCTTACAGAAACACATGAAGGATGTTCCAAGTACAGTGCTATCGAATCCAAATCTAATAGCGTGGCATAGGCCAGAGTTCCAGGTCAATACTCACGCTAAACTTTACAAACAAACAGCTCCTGCACTAAATCATTACTCATATAAAATATGTGCATGTGACATTTCTTGCTGGGGGAGAGAATGTTGTGCGTACAGTATATGGTTCATGCAGGCCATGTAAAATGGCATTCTCTTCAAGCATATTAAATCTGTTGTGTATATAAAACGTGTTGTGTGTAATGCCTATTTATGAAGGACCGTGAGTGATGTGCTGTGCTTATGTGTACTGTATCTGCTAAGGACATTACGCCTACAAAGCTCATGCCCTGAATCATAATGCCCGTGGATGTTTTCATTGCATTGAACTATCGCAACGTACAACACCAGCCATGTGATGGTCATGTGGAATATCTCGGCGTGTTTGTGTGTCAGAAAAGACAGGAAGTGAAAGGTAAAGTACGTAGACTGTTTTGACATAATCTCAGATCACTGTTTTCCACTATATTTCCTCTATTGGATGATGCTAAGAGCGACCGAGGCTTGCTTTATAGAAACGAGATCAAGGAAGCCATATTGTGACATTAACAATTAGCGTTGCTGCTTAAGGCTAATAAAAGAAGTCTCACTCCACCTTGAAATGTCAAGTTTCCGAGATTAATTTATGTGAATGCGACTCACTGTGAGAACAAAAAAAAAAAAAGCTCGGCACAAAAGCCTCGCTTGGTTTCTGTAAAATAAGCATGTTAAACGCTGGAGTAACTTAATCTTCGTGGCATGAAATGGTGTTTTGGGGATAGGAAGTAAGGCAATTTGCATGTCAGAATGATGCGTTTAATAGGGACTGTAAATGAGGTTACTTGATATTGGACAAGTCCGCAAATCTGGTTTCCTAGCAATCTTGCATGAAAAAGCATACACGACTTAAAATAGCCAGTGGAGAGCCAATCATAATACTTTATTTTGAGAATGTAATTTTCTCAAGCCTCGCCAGTAATTAACCTCGCTACAAAAAAGGTATTGGAAGCACCACACTCACAATTCCAGCTACAGCACAGTAAAGGACCAGCCATATGATAGGGAGGAATGAGAGGGAGAGAAAGAGTGTGAAAAGGGCTCTGGATTCAGCTTTATCTGTGAAACGTCGCTCCTTTTTCCCCCCCGTTCTTTCTCTCCAATTTTTATTTAAAACTTCTTTCTTTGGCTTCTGCTGAATTGGGGAGTCATATTGTTCAGAGTTAATTCACTTCCAGCTCATTCTGAGCCTTCTCCGAGCTGCTGGGATCGCTTATAATGATGGTGGTCAAACACCTCGGCAGATAATTGACTGCAAGTGGTCCGACTTGTTTTCCAAAGGCCTGACAATGGAGACAAAGACCATTGAGGGGCGAAAAGAGAAAAGACCTGAATCTTGAAGCTCATTGCGTAGTCAAAGTGAGAAGAATGTGTCCACCTGTGCCAAATTGCTTCCTTTTGCTTGGTGCCAGACTGGAGACATGAGCTCTGTTCCAAATTCCAGTGAACTGTCTCGCTGCCTAACAAAGGCAGCATCCCAACTCTCACGGAACCCTGATAAGAAGAGACCGATTTTGGAATTCTTCCACCACACATATAGCCGGTGCTTGAGAGAAACTCGACTCAGTTCATTTTGGTAGAGTTTGAAATTAGCATGTTGCCAAGCTAGATTTTAGGAAATCAGTTTACATTTACAAACATGATTTTTTTTGCCAGTAATTGTAATAATCCAGTAAGATTTGCGTATGCACAAGGAGTCTGACAACAGCCGGTATGCTCCACACGGAGATCTGATCTCACCATTATCTCCGTCTGAGATTACGTGGAGATACCAACCCGATCTCACGACCAAGTCGTACGAATTCGACAAATGATTAAAAAGTGGCTAATTCGTTACAATTCATACGACCTCACTTGTACGAATTAGTACAATTTTTCTAAATCGTACATATTTTACGAATTGGCCAATTCATTAGCCTGACTTCGTCATACTCATATTCAAGAAAGAATATGAGTAGATGGGGGTGGGGGGACTTGGTCGCCTTGGGAATATGGGGGGGGGGGGGTTAAAAAAAAAAAAAAGAGAATGTGTTCAGAATGTTGTTCATGTCTACTTTTGTTTCTGTACCAAACATTCTCTGATTCAATAAAAATTTGATCACAAAAAAAAGAAAGAATATGAGTCTGAAACCACTTAATTGAGCTTTAATTATGAGGCGTGTCGTAACCGAACCAGGACAAAAAAAAACCTCTGCACTCAATTGGATAGTCGGTAGACCTACCAACCAATCAGAGCAACGCATAAGTCAACTCCTTTGCATAGCGCAGTTTTCAAATACAGAACGTAGCCTACTTTATTTATTTTAGAAGTTAAATAACGAGTGTTACTTCTTTTACTTACTTCTCCATGAGTGCCACCAAAGGAGAAACCACAACGACCACAGGCTTTTCATTACATCCCGTCTTCTTAGCGACCGTCAGAGCCAGCTGATAAGTTACACTTTTCCCGAATCATGTAGGAAGGACGCCAAAAATATATTTCCGATCGACAAATGCCTTGATTCCAGTTCTCTGTTTGTCTATTAAAATGAATGCGCTGTCGATTTATTTTACAAAAGACGCGACAGCGGAATCTATACATCTCAATTCTCCAGCTGCACTCACCTTTGACAAGCGCTCTTTGACGACGTGAGGATTACGTTACTGAAGACCACCTGTCAATCATCGTATAAAGCCCGCCCTGGCAATTTGATTGGCCCGATGATTTCTGAACCGATCATAATTTCTCCTCAATGGATTGAGTCCAGACCGAACTTCCCGTCCAAAAAATGTTGTGGGCGGAGTTCGGGCTGGCATCCGGGCTACCAATTCATATGAATTCGTACGAATGACCTACTCCTTACCCCGCCCCTAAACCTACCCATCACATGGGTTTAGCAAAATCATAGTAATTCGAATGAGGTCGTACGAATTAGACACTTTTTAATCATTCGTCGAATTCTTACGAATTGGTCGTGAGATAGTGTTGGAAGAAACAGGATAATCTGAAACGGACTAAATCCAAAAGAAATGCGACAACGTTTCCAAGGCTCTTGAGGAAACCGTGTTTTCCAAAATAATGTCATAAATAGATTTTATTTATCAATTAAGTTATATTAACTAAATCAAATCTAAAACTATTTTGAGCACCCAACCATCTTTTGTCCTAGGTCTGTTTTCCAGCCCTCTGCTTCTCACTGTGCTTACTAAATAACCAAAAACGTGAACTGAATATGAAGCCACAACCCGTTCCGGACAAAATAAAAATAATGACAAATGAAGACCATTAAATATATGTTACACAAAAGATTAACGAAAGCACCAAAAAACAAATAAAAATCCTGGATCACTCCTTGACAGTGTTGCCAACTTAGCGATTTTGTCGCTATATTTAGCGAGTATTCAGACCCCCCTAGCGACAAATTTTCAAAAAAGCGACTAGTGACAAATCTAGCGACATTTTCTGGTGTTATTAGAGACTTTTGGAGACTCTCTGACGTGAAATCACATATAGTTTTTCCTCATCTCAACGAGCAGCGAGTGCTGCTGTGGGTCCCACCCCGTCCCAAATCACTCACAGGTGGCCCAGTCCTCGCGCCGCAGCCCCTCCCAGCTGTAGACAGAGCAGGAGATGTTCTCATCCGCGTGCAAACTGCAAAACAATCGCGCAAATGAGTCGCTATTTTTAGCGACTTTTCAGACCCCGACTTTTTGCTTTCCCCCTGCCGTCATTCACTCTACGTCTACCCTGTTTAGTGAATGGCTGAGAGGATCAGCTCATCTGTTGAACGCCACTGACAGAGGTGAATGAGCAGTGTTTTCCCACAGACCTATCACTTATCTGCTTTCTCTAAATAATAATGTTTTTTATTTAAACAATTTAGTTTCCTTTCTTTTCTTGTGCTTGCTGTATTACTTTTTTGTCATACACTATATATATCATTCGTTTTGTGTGACAAAAATATATAGGAAATGAGAACAGCTTTATTTCACATTAGTCTATTATATTATAATATATTAAATACAAAATGTGAGCTGAGCATTAATTTATAGAGAAAACTCATTAGGCAAGCGGAACGCAAGTACGACGCAATGACGTCACGAATATGCTAATTAACGTATGACGTCATTTAGCGACTTTTAGGGAAGGCGTTAGCTACTTTCATTTGAAAATAGTTGGCAACACTGCTCCTTGAGGAATAAAGAGAGAGAGAGCCCACCATTGACCCCTTCAAATCTTGTATACTAGGAATCCCTGATGATGTCACTCCTCTCCCTTTGATTGGGGAATCCCTCTCTCAACACCACCTATGGACTCACAAGTAACATCAAGCTAATTGAAGCTCTTGCAAAAACAAAAAAACAAATCCTTATGACTATGAAATCATAATGATCTCTTTTTCTTGCGAAGGCTTGCTTTGGTAAATTCAACTACCTTGATACATAATAGAGTAAACAGCAATGCTGCTGAATGTTATGACAGTAAGCTTAGATTTGAACTAGACATATTCCTGGAACTCTAGTTCTCTCTGAACAGACAGATTCATGCATTATAAAAGTGATACGTAAACTGCTGCTCGCATTTTGCCAGAATCAGCATCCCTCCAATTTTTCAGATATAAATGGGTTCAGATGCAGTGCTATCCATAAGGGCTAGACAGTGACCTGACGGCGGACTGATCTCACAGTGGGCAGCCGTCCAGCCGATTTGGTATCTAATGTTGTACTTTTTATACACCAAGGGTTATTTTTAATGGCCAGCATGCCTCACAGTCTCCTGATGTGGCATCACCCTGTGTTGGCTCATTGGCAGTCACACCTCTGACTTAGCTGGCATTTAAACTAAGGGCAAACGGTGGTCAAACCAAGTAAAACTAAAAATAAATAAATAAATAAAAAACACATTTTCGTTACTTAAAATAGAGTAAGATTTAAATGAATCATGCAAGGTGATTTGCTGACGTTTGCACTCGCCAATTCGCAATGGTATTTGCGCCATTATTTACTTCCAAAAAAAGCTAATTCGCTCTGCTCTTGGTCGATTGTGTTGATCATTATGGAAATGATCCAGCTGCGTCAGCGTTCGTTCAATTGTGCGTCGTCAGTAGATCACACACAGAACTTTCGAACACATTCTCATCCTTTGGCGTCATGTAGGTGACGCCATTTGACATTTCGTCGAAATACTACAAACATGGCCCTTTAGCGTCAATATAACACGCACTGTTATGGGTAGGTTTTGGTCTGGGGTAGGGTCTGCGTCTCATGTTGATGCTAAAGGATGACACACACCTGTATGACGCCTTGGGTTCTGCGTGTTATAGGGTGCCATGTGCGTAGTATTTCGACGAAATGTCATATGGTAACACAGTCTCATCCCAAGAAGTCATATAACTGACGTCTTGGGACGTCTTTTGACCATACGTCAACATCCGCCTTTTTAGGGTACCCTTAAACGTCGGTTACATGACGATCCTGGGCCGTCATACAACTCACGCTTTACCTTTAATGTCGGTTAGGTGACGGGGTAGGTTTAGGGGTAGGTTTAGGTCTGGGGTAGGGTTAGGATCCGATAACGTCATCTACCGACGTTTAAGGGTACCCTTAAAAGGCGGATGTTGACGTATGGTCAGTTATATGACGTCTTGGGATGAGACTGCGCTGCAAATGGCGTCACCTATATGACGCCAAAGGTTGAGAACGGGCTCAACTTTCCTTTGTTACTGTTTAAATTTGGTTGTAGTCTTTTCGCTCGATTCTCCGTCTCTCGCGATACCTTTTTTTTACTGTCTATGCACTTGACACCTTGTTCCGTACAGCGTCCTTGTACGGCAAAGTGAAGTGGCTGTCACCATCAAGTGGTCGGGAGTGTGCTAACGCTTCAGACTCAAATATCGAGCGGAAGTTTATACGTGGTTGTGAGGTATCTAAAAAAATAGTTCCACGAATAATCGGGATTGAAATCATTCATTGCGCCGAGATATTTGTTTTGGAACATCAACAAACTCCACCAACCCTTCGGTGAGTTTCATGTTTTTGCTAGCCGGTATAGACAGCCACTCTGAAGTGGTCAAAGGCGATTTTAAAAGAATCAAGAAAGTCGAGACGGGGCCAACCGTCAAAATTTCTGCGTCAGCCACTCTAGTTCATCCAAAACAAACTGCTAAATATCCAACACTATCTCACGCCCAATTCGTACGAATTCGACGAATGATTAAAAAGTGTTTAATTCGTACTAATTCGTACGACCTCACTCGTACGAATTTGTACGATTTGTCTAAACCCACGTGATGGTTAAGTTTAGGGCCGGGGTAAGGGGTAGGTCATTCATACGAATTCATACGAATTGGCCAATTCGTAAAATATGTATGATTTAGCAAAATCGTACTAATTCGTACAAGTGAGGTTGTGAATTGTTATGAATTAGCCACTTTTTAATCATTCGTCGATTTCGTACGACTTGGTCGTGAGATCTGGAATTATCCTTTAAGGGATACAATTATTGACTACAGGGAGACTTTAAAATGACTATGACTATTAAAACTCACTATCCCACACAAACCCAACATATTTGAAGCAGCTCAAATGGATTAAGTCAACTAGTCCCACTCTCACACTTCCATTGGCACAATGGGAGTTACACTCCCTCCTCACACTTTTAAATGTCTTTCTCCTTTTCCCTGGTTGATACCTTAATTACCTCTTTCAGGGCCTCATCCCGTTCAAACCTCTAGGCTGTCGTTATTACATATTCATCCTGCCAACACTATTATACAATGTGACTCTCAATGGCCATAAAGCAACAACTGTGTGTGGGCACATTTTGACATTCTCACT
Organism: Cyprinella venusta; assembly: GCA_038021265.1. NCBI lineage: Eukaryota > Metazoa > Chordata > Actinopteri > Cypriniformes > Leuciscidae > Cyprinella > Cyprinella venusta. The sequence goes on along the minus strand of CM075864.1, from coordinate 8,488,369 downwards.
AGTGTGCTAAATGGTGGGGCCGGTCTTAACGTACCCTCTCCTGACACACACTTATGGCTCCAACAGTTGGGCTTAGCAAAAGGGCAAAAGGTGGAATGTTGCCTTTCAACTAAGGCAACCTTGACAGCACTTGCCTTGAATTGTCAGATATACCAGCCAACCAGTGTCGTCCTCTCACACAGTGCCACAAATAAGTCAATGTAAATGCAAGTTTTTAGGGAAGCAACTTCCCTTTTAGGAGACACCACTTTTTTGAAAAAAAAAAAAGGAACAGAGGGGATGTCTTCTTTTGTCAAGAGAAAAGTAATTATTTTTGCATGCCCCATTCAAAATGACTATAAAAACACCACGGCAATGTGATACCATGATAATACGCTAATATCCTCCACCTGCCTCAGAAATTAGTATGATTCATCGATCCACAGTTTTGTAACTGGGGGAAAAAAAGAGTTTGTTCACTGGCTCATGAGTCATATAAAGCCACTGTACTCTTTCCCAACCTAAAATAGCAAAACTGCCTAAATACAGTCACAGAAAAGAGGACACGGTTTATGTGATGTTAGAAAATGTCATCACATTTTTGTGTTGTACTGGATGTTCTTTGCTCTGAGACAGAATAAGTTGATGTTGAGGAATGTGACTGTTGTTGAGCCTAGTTGTTGATACAGTATAAGGATGAACATGAGTGTAAGACTAATTGTTTTATATTTATTTGATAATATATAAAATCATAAAAAATAGACAGACATTGTGAATTAGAAGTGCCCAACAAGCCTTTACATTAGGAAACATAATTTGTACTGAAAATGTTTATGCATCCAGAAAACACAAAATAAGTAAATAAATAAACACTTTATTATACTTTTATACTTTGAAAGAATATACTTAATTAATGCATGTCAAAAGATTAAAACATAACTATTTAAAATGTACTTTAAAGTAAAACTTTTAATTTGACATACTTAGCACACTTGTTTTTCATAACCAATAATGTGCAAGTCTGAGTAAGGCCCCATTTACACGAGAACGATTCCGGGTGAAAACGTAAAAAAAAAATTATCGGATGTGCCTTTCGTTTACGTGGCGCCGGCGTTTTTGAGGCTTAAAAACGCAAAAAAGTGAAACCACCCTCCAGAGTGGAAATCTTAAAAACGCTCCACCGCCACGTTCCCGTGTAAACGGTAAAAACGCAAAAAGTCTGCTTGACAGCGAAGGTTGTACGCAGGCGCGTGGACTTGGTGTTGTTGTAGTATGCACTCCTAGCCGCCTGAAGTGCATACTACATTGAATTTCACACATTTTTGCGTCACCATTTGCACGCGGATTTCCCACACAAAACGCTCGTCTAAACGCAGAATAAAAAGTGATGCCACTTTTGCGTTTTCTCTTCAGAATCGTTTCCGTGTAAACATAGCCTTAGCTGAAATCTTGGCTAAACTTCTTGCCTTTTCAACACCTATTCAGCTGATAGGTTGGAAGGCAAGCATGACGCATGGAAATGATATTTGGTATTGATTATGTCCTTGTCCTGTGTGTTTGGATAAGCTCAGATATGGAAGAGTTCAATTTTGAACCCAGTCCAAAAGTATTATCAATGCTTCACACAGAAATACAAGATGTTCTGGAAAAAATGTGAAGGCACACATGCTGAACTTTTATGATGACATTATCTAATGACAGGCTAAATGAACTTTCGGGCATCCAGAGTATTAAACTGACAATCTATTCTGTCACGCTCACATTTCACATTTCACAATCTTTTTTAATTGTCAATCGCTTTAAACGCACAACACCGTGTCCAACCCAGAAGGGCTTAATGGGGTTGTTTTCATTGCCTCAGTTTATAGACAAATGTACAAGGCAGAGATCACCTAATAGAAGAGCCACTCAAGGCAATGGTATTTTTTAGAATAGGGTTTGAAGCTGCCAGGTTACTCCCATATACGTTAAGGTTCGGTTCCCCACAGGTTTTTAGAGACTGGCACAGAATGAGATGCCAGCTGGCTCCCACGTGATGCCAAGTATACTGGCATGCCCAGTAAAGCTCTGCTGGTCATGCAATGCACAGCACCCACACCATGCCTCTGATATGCACTGAAAGGTTTCGATGGAAATAATCCTTCCGTCTTCATTTGCAATATGTCAGTGCACACGTATGCTATCCATTTATTTTCCAACACTAATGGTTCCAAAAGTTGTCTTTTTTTTTTTTTTTAGGAATGCCATAGAAGAACTATTTTGGGTTCCCCAAAGAACCTTTTAGTCAACAGTTCTTAAAAGAACAATTTAATAATCTAAAGAACCCTTTTCTACTATAAAGAACCTTTTCTGCAATGCAAATGTTCCAGGATTGTTAAAGGTATATCATGGATGCCAATAAACAGCCATTATTTTTAAGAGACTGGGGATCGTTCGAAACCTTGACTTCGATAACGGTTCCCGATCGATACTTTTTCCGATACCAATTTTATAAAATCCGTTTTAAAAATATTGTATTACATTTATTTACGGGGGGCCACTGCGCACCTGTATAGCTTGCTGCAAAGCACTGGCAAAAGTAGCCTAATGATTATGAATGTGTCAGGAAAAAATAGCAAGAAGACATTATTAATAAACTAGGGTTTTCTGAGTCAGTGTTGGTTGCAAAGATGAAGTTGACGTTGCTGACTCATCATCTCCGCAGTATAGTGAACCCACACGCCTATAGAAATTCACCATTTATTTGAATTACATAACCAGAGAGGTTTTTTCGATTTGAATTGGTTAATTTTAAAGTAGACATTTTAAGCTTTCTATATGCTTATATCTTATGTCTGTGAGGCAAGTAGTCTATAGCCGCTTTCTGACCAAGTAGTTACAGGAACTTAGTTATAGGAACTGTCCACTTCTAAACAGTTCTAAGAACTACTCTCCCCCAAACTTGGTTTTGCTGCTTGCGTTCGCACTGGCCAAGTGGCCATAGGAACTGGTAGGAGGGGTAACGCAAGCACGGCGTAGCGCGGCCACATACAACGACAACAAACCAGCATGGAGGAGGCTATTGCAATTTTCCTGTTCTGCCTTGCCGGGACCTTAATAACGGAGAACGAACGGCGGCGTTTAAAGATTATGCTTGAGTTCTGTACAGAGAAACACAGAAGACGAATGCTCCAGTGTAATATGATATTAAGTAATATGATGGAAGAAGATAAAAGAGCAGATCGCAGGAGGCAAACAAAACGACGAGTAAGTTTATCTAGCATTAGTAATTAGCTGGTTGAATGCGTTATGTTTGTCTTTATCCTCGTAATGTTTTGCAAAAACCCACAGCGTATGACAGACAGCGCGCTACAAGTTCCGTGTTGACAGTGGGCATGACTTATAAGTTGAACCAATCAGCGTAGACCTATGGAAAGGGAACTAAAATAGTCCTCGCTCTAGACTGGGTACTGAAAGAGTTATAGGAACTACGGTCTGAGGAACTAAAAAATCCCCAATTTAGTCCGGTTGGAACACAAGAAAAAAGGGTTATAGGAACGTTAGGTTCTAGGAACTGCAAAAGTCCCTCCGTTCGGAAAGCGGCTTATATGACGACACAAATTTTCGGTTAATTCGTGACTCGCTTCAGTTCTTTTTGGAATCAAAGACAGAGCAGCTTTCTGCTCGTAAGTTTATTCAGTGCACTGATTTGTCGTGTTGCCGGTCTTGGCAGCAATTATCTTGTCATAAATATTGCATTGTGCATTTGCATTGTTGGCATTGAGCCTGGTGAATTGTAGCCACGCTTTTGATCTTTTCCACATTTTTTTTTTACATCTATGGGGGTTGGGACGCTTACAGCATTACGTGTGAGCCACGTCTCTTGGCGTAACCAGCGTAAACTACTGTTTTTCCTTGATGTCTCGCCACAACCAATCAAGCTGCATGCTTATTGGCTCACTGATACTGACAAGATTAACCCCTTGTACTGTAAAAATTGATCAGGGGTGCGTTTCCCGTGCAATTATGTAACTCGCAGTTTCTCTACGATGCATCGTTAGAGAAATCAACTTGCTAGTCGCGACTGTTTCCCCGAAACCCATTGTCGCAAAGTATCGTTCAACCATGATGGTTTCGCACGTGGTGGAGTACTGTTTGAGATCCAATTAATGCTAGATTTGTTAATATAAATTACAGACATGTTATCTGAAGACTATTTCAAATTGTTCTCAGTTATTTTGCTTTATTACCAGACTCAATATTTGGCTCGTTCTTACATAGTAGAGCACGTTCGCCCATGCGCACTCTTCAAAATCGGTACTTTAAATCTTTTGACAAACTAAAATACATAAATGACATTTGTATGTATTCTAAATAAAAGGCACCAGTTGTACTGAATGTTAGCTTGCTTATTTTGCTCAAGATAAGGATTTATTACCTCCAAATATCATGCAATATAGAAACGATGCTTCTAACCACAGGTCGAGAGCTGTCGTTCAAACCACACAACTTTGCGATGCTGTTTGCGAATGTTCGCTGGAACGATGGTTTCGGGAAACACCGACTCGTTGAACTATGCTGATAACGACGGAACTTGCGACCATAGTTGGCTAACGATGCTTTCGGGAAACGCACCCCTGTTCACTTAACTTTTAAAAAGTTGAGGAAAACCGTTGCCTTACAATTATTAAGCAAATAAACTTAAAATTAAAAGTAATGTGGAATTGTGAAGTTCGCATAACTTAATTTTTTCAATTAGGCATTACATTTATGTACTTAATAATTACTTAAGTAAGTCAACTGAACACTTTTTACACTGCGAACTACAATTTTTGATTCTCAATGGTATCGAGGCAATTCGGTTGGTACCTAAGAAGTATGGAACTTGATACTCAGCCATAATAAGATAACACTTTGATTATTAGAAAGATATGACGCCCCTCATGAACATTCATGACTTGCATTTTGTAGTCAAACTCGAACAGATTGAGTTCTCGCCACGAAAAAATCAGCTGACGGTCAGCAACGGAGTTCAAAAAGACCCAAAGAATATGTATGGGCCCTGCTGACGCCTGGATGAATTAGGCAGCATTAGCATAAAAGACTTTAGTAACGAAAGTGGCCCCACGATGGTCGAAATCTGCATATTGCTCTTTTATTCACCTTTTTTTTTTTGTCTTGTCACCATCCCCTGAATCAGAACGACTGTATGGTTTGGAGATATTTTCGCTAGCTTCGCATTTACTATTCATTTCAAATAATTGTATCCTGAATAGGAGATTAACTTTACATTCAGGCTTCAACATGACAGGCGTTCAAATCTTTCGACTATATTATTTCTTGAATAGAGATGACTTCCTATCAACTCTCTCTGACTTTATCTTTATTTATTTAATTGTGACCAGTTAAAGCACTTTAAAAGTGTACATTTTCTGCTTGAACTTTTCATGAGAAATGAGGTTATTTGATCCTTAGACTTCAAAAGGAGTGTGTGTGTGCGCGTGCGTGTGTATGTGTGTGAAACATCCACTGAATTATAACAGTATCCTGTGTAGCGAGGAAGAAGAAAAAATCCGCTAAATATCTTGCATTATGAATTATTTAAAGAATCATTGATGATGTCCTGTGATGGTAGATAGGGAGCTTCATTTTTTGTTGCTAACTAATATCTATATGCTTATGGGGTGTAATAAAAATCCAATTACGTAAAATACCTGTGTCATTAACCTTACAGTGTTCATATAGGAATCAGCAGGAATTAATAAACAAACGCAGTAGTGCCTTCCACATGTGGGCTTATTAAAAATGTGCCATCATTATTTTTGTAGCGCACCACTTTTGAAGGCAATAGGGGGGGTTGGGGTGGGGGGTTGGGGTGTGAGTGAGTGAGAAAAATGTCATTGTATAGTCAGTTTGCTTTTGATTAAGCCCACCTAAAACAGAATTCCACAGAATTCACATGTAATTTTGTTGAAATGAGTTGGATAATCTTTAAATCCATTCTGTAGAATTCCATGTATTCTCAATTCCTCGTTCCGAAACAAATCTGCAGATTCCGTCTGGCCTTGCTTATGACATAATATTGGCAGCCTTTTTCTCCAGAAGTTCTAACAAACACCTCCATCATTATTATGCATGATGCTGGAAAATGTGGTTTTCCACTTTCTTTGGCTGAAAATGGTAGTAGCAGGTTTTTGATGAACAGAAAACAACTGTGAAAACAGAGTGTTTTTGAAGAATTTTTCAAAAGCAGCTTTTCCAATATAGAAGGTACAAATGTCCCTTGTGAAAAAGTCCGGCATAATAAATGTGCATTTGTAAAGTAGTTTAATGTTATAAAGTTAAAAAATAATTTCAAGTTTTAATAATCTTTTGATCTAGTTTAATCCGCCTCAGTTTGAATCACAACCCCCCAGATTTGAGTCAGTTTGCAATCTTAAAAAGTTCCATTAATCATTCATTTGTCCACACAATGAATTGAACTGATTGTGAGTGGAATTGAAATTAAACACCCCTGATTGGCTACTGTGTTCAAGAGATTAACAAACATGTCTGTGATTGGCCACACTGCTGAAAATACACGTGAAATTGAAATGTTTGACGTTCTCCAGAGTGCAAACACCAATACACACTAGAGTGTTTGCCAAATCTGCTTAAACGACGAGGAAGCGGCAAGCGATTTTAACCAAGGGGAACATCCCCACCAAAAAAAAAAAAAAAATCAATATTACGTTGAAAGTTCACTAAATTGCATCTTCGTCATTACAAATGTGTAATTACACATATTTAAATACATGACATTCAAGTTTCAATTAATACATTCTAAACAATACTGGGTTGTTTGAACCCAAATTTGGGTAAAATATGGACAAACCCAAATGTTGGGTTAAAAATGTCACTTCAAATGAACCCAACTTCAACTTTCACTTTCAAATGTACATTTTTTAATTGCAATTTTTAACCCAACATTTGGGTTTGTCCATATTTTACCCAAATTTGGGTTGAAACAACCCAGCATTTTTTAGAGTGAAAAGACACCAAACAAAGTATATTTTAGATTACCATAAATGCTTGTCAGAACATTCAACAGTACACTTTAACCATATTTTAAAGACAAAAGAATTATGAAATTTCATATAAAAATGTGCTTATGTCCAACTTAAGTGGGTTAAACAGACTTTAAGCGCTAATATTCTTTCATTTAATAACAATTCACATCCAATTAAAGTGTCCGAAAACATTATACAGGTATTCAAATATATTATTTTTTTATTCCTCACTAAGTATTTTTAAAAAAGCATGCTAAAGTCTATACTTCTTTTTCATAGGGCATTCATTGAACATGTAAGTCTTTTTACAGACCCAATGGTTTCAAATGATTCACGGATTGTGAAAGGGAAAACTTTGGACATGGGCAAGGGTGAGCTGGATCACGAGAGTCTGTGATGCCATTAGATAGGAGCATGGCATGACAGATTCTCCCAAAGATATAGAGTCCGGCTGCTAAAAATAGCAAGGAAAAATGCCCTTGTGTAAGGTGTTTATTTTTCCACGCTGTCAAGGAATGATGACAGTGTTTCCATATGCACAGACAAAGAGATAATATATATCCCTTCCGGAGGATTCATGCACTCCTTTTCACTTCACCTTTAAATTACAGTTCCTCGCCAGGAATCGGTCGGGTGGAATTTGTTTATCGTGCCAGTTTAACATACTAATGCAAAATAAATATGGAGAAATATAAAGGACAAGTGAAATGGGATGTTTTGCGTGGCAATGCTTCCAGTAAATATCAAGAAGCCCTGACCTAGTTTGTCCCTCACCAGCACATATGCATACACACGCATACACACTTTTTTTTTCTAGGTTTCTCTCGTACTGACTCACGCTCTCGCTATCTCTTTCCCCCTCACAAGCAAAAACTGAACCACTGATGGGCTCTGACTAAAGAATTATTCCTTATTTTCCCTTCCCCCCTCTCGTCTCCATCATCTTCTGCCGCCTCAGTTTCCCAACCAACTGCCGTACACACTGCAAGGTTAAGAAAACGGTCCTGAAATGAAGTATTCTTTTTCCTTTAATCCCCAACCCCCCTGGTCTCCATCCCTCACTCGACGGCCATGAAGCTGACGTGATAAAATAAAAAATAAAAAACAACCGGCCTATATCTCTGTGAGCCATTTTACACAGCATTGCGCCCTGGCACGTCCCCAGACCTCCGCTGTGATGGGGAACCCGGTGCCAATTACCCTGCCACTATCATAGGTTATCAGCATCTCACAACGATGACCCCCCATCCCCAAAAAATCCGACCTCTGAGTTCTGTTGTCCAGGCTTTTCTGCTTTTTGAGTATTTGTTTAATGCAGGGCTCTCTTTTTGTCTCCCTGGTGAGAATAGTACAGGGCTTGGTTGTTTAGACCTAAAATAAAGTTATCCTGGTGATGTTATATTTCTATATGGTGGCATTTGATTGTTTTGTTTCTTCTGTTTATCTATAGACTGAGTTAAAAACATGTTAAAGAATGCAAATCGAGGGGGACATAGTCATAAACAGGGCTTGGCATGATTTTTTTGCTCACAATCCACTGTGGCTAGTGGTTTTCAAAAGTAACTGCTCAGTATTTTCACTGGCCACAATTTTGACAACACTACCATGTTTAAAAAATCTGCTAATATTACCTAAAATTTTGCCAGCTGATGTATTAGGCTGATGTCACTTTAAGACTTGATGCACTGATCCATTATACTGTTACACATTCGTTTTCTTTCTCAACTGTTTATGTTCACGTAGCCCTCAATCGGGTCATGCTACGCTATCTCACGACCAATTCGTACGAATTTGACGAATGATTAAAAAGTGTCTAATTCGTACGACCTCACTCGTACGAATTCGTACGATTTGTCTAAACCCACGTGATGGGTAGGTTTAGGGGCCGGGTAAGGGGTAGGTCATTCGTACGAATTCATACGAATTGGCCAATTCGTAAAATATGTACGATTTAGCAAAATGAGGTCGTATGAATTGTTACGAATTAGCCACTTTTTAATCATTTGTCGAATTCGTACGATTTGGTCGTGAGATCGGGTTGGGTCATGGGGCATATACGACCCCAATCGACTTTTACTCAATAAAAAAAGGTTCCCTTCATCTCAGTGGAATAAGATTTTGTGACTTTTCATGCATTATCTATCTATACACACACAAAAAACCTGGGCTTGATTCGGTTGTTCTGAAGGTATGTAAAAAAAAATGTTTACATTTCTGGTCTTCGGGGACAATATGACCCCACATTGAAATGAATAAACTAAATATATTTTCTTCATGTATCCAAAAAAAAAAAAAAAAAACTGGCATAAATCTGAAAATGTTTACACATTTTACACATGCAATGTATCATAAAAAAATAATATTCCATATGCAAGCTAGTGGTGTAGTTGAGGAATTGTGTGGTATATGGATACAAAAGTACTTTATATCTCCAAAAACACAGCATTAATCAATAGATGAGAAGTAAACAAAAAATTATATATTATTTGTATGATAAAAAAAATTATATTTTTTGTATAATTACTCAATCAATTGTTGGGGTCGTATAGACCCCGAAGCCCAGAGGTGTAAACAGGAAACGGAGACCATTTGAAGGTTAAAAAATAACCAACTTGTTTACGGGAATACTCGCCAAGGCCCGAATTTTGACATCATTTTGTGTGCATTTGACTGTTTAAGTGCAATAATCAGTGAAAAAAACTAAACAAAAAAAACCTAATTTTAGTTTTGAGAGGAGTCTTCATGTGCGCCCTATAATATTCATTTGGAGCAAATGAAACGAGTGAGTGAGGGGAGGCGGGTTTGTGTGTCAAATCTCTGTCGGAGAGAATGAGAAAGCGTCACTGGTATTGTATATCTATTCTGTCGGAAAATTTTATTGGAAGCGTTTCAGATATTTCTTAAAAAAAAATCGATATTTTTGACAACACTACATTGCACTTTGTTTATTTCGAATGCCCTTTTAAAAGACTACAAGTGAAAAACGTATTTTAAAACATTCAATCCGCCAAAGTGTATACGTTACACCGCACTTTTGAAATCCACCCGCATTTGGTGGGTGTTAATGTCAAGCCCTGGTCATAAATATGTATACTGCAGGTCAGACGTTATTATTAAAGGGATACTCCACTTTTTTGTTAATAGGCTCATTTTACCACTCTCCCAGAGTTGAACAGTTGGGTTTTACCGTTTTCGAATGTATTCAGACGATTTTTTGATATTTAGAAGAATATCAGTAACCAGACAGTTTCTGGTCTCATTGACTTCCATAGTATATTTTTTTCCTACTATGGAAGTCAATGAGACCAGAAACGGTCTGGTTACTGATATTCTTCTAAATATCAGAAAATCGGCTGAATGGATTTGAAAACGGTAAAACTCAACTGTTTAACTCTGGGGGAGTGGTAAAATGAGCCTATTTCCAAAAAAGTGGAGTATCCCTTTAAGGGCTTTTTTGTGTGATTTTGAAAGAAGACTCATGCTCACCATGGCTGAATTTATATAATCAAAGATACAGTAAAAACAACAAGAATGTGAAATACCATTAAAATTTAAAAGAACTGTTTTCTATTTGAATATATTTAAAAATGTAATCTATTCCTGTGATGCAAAGCTGAATTTTCAGCATCATTACTCCAGTGTTAAGTGGCACATGATTCTCTCAAGATATCATTTTAATATTCTGATGATATCCACAAAATATTGCACAGTACAAGTCTTCAGCATTGATAATAAGAAATATTGAATCTATTTTAATATTGAAGGAAATCACCATTACAATGATTTTTGAACCTACAGCAGATTTTCCCTGATTAACACCATGTTCACAGTCTGATTGAACCTCTTGTGGCTCTGCTTGTATGCAAATTCACTGTCGGACCCTTTGCCCTCAGCTGGAGGCCATCTGAGGTTTGGTCTAATGAACTATTGTTTAAAGACTTGTATGAGCCACAGGCACGAGGGGACGAGGCGAAATAAATGGGTAAATAACTAAGCCGCAATTAAGACTGGCCAACGAGTTACTGCTAGAAAAAGCGTCATTTAGCACGCAAATTAGAACGTAAGTAAGTGACCAGGAGCGTAAGTGAATTAGAATGGAAATAGATGAAGAGATAAATGAATAAAAATGTTTTGTAAGTGAGTTTGTATGTAAATTGGTACACAAGTGTGGAGGGGAAAGTAAATAAATAGCTTAGTATGTAAATAAATGAATAAATGCAAGACTTAAAGGAATGGGACAGAGCCGGGGAGCGAGCGAGTGAGTGAATGAGTAATAAGCGAGTGAATGAGTTATAAGATGAAATACTTATTGCATTTCAAAGGAGTGAGGGCTTACCGATTAGTTCTACCACCACAGAACACCCATCCGCTTTGAACTGCATCAAGAAAACTAAACTAGATTCACATTTTCAGATGAAATGTGTGTGCAAAATTCGCTGCTGCAGTATGATGCTATGTGTTTCAAATTGTTTTGAAAGGTTTTTTAGTGTTGCAATCTGAATCCTTCCATGGTAACTATACCGTAAATGTCTTGAAAACATCTTCATCTGGAGTATTTCTGACTTTCACTTTAAAAATGTTTTTGGATGTTCATGTTTATTTTTTTTTTAAATCATTCCGCTTGATGAATCCGAACACATGAACGCTTAAAGGGATACTTCAGGATTTAGCATTAACTTTGTATTAGTAGAAAACCTGTAGTATTTTCGAATGCGTTCCACCCTCATATCCCCCTGAGACGAGAGATTTATGTATTCTTTGTCTGAAAAAAATCCTCAGATGACGCTGTCGATGTCCGGTGTTCTGACAATTCATGCTACCCATTGAGATTTCCTACTTACCGGTTATGTATATATAATTGTATTTCATATGACTTTAATCGGCATTCTGTCATCAATTCGGGCTACGGTAGCATTTTTCGACAAGGCAGCAAAAATCAACAGAACACCGGGATTCAGCTTTTGCTTTCTGCAGTCGCCATTCATTGTTTACATGCACACGTTTTGTTTTAATCTAACTGAATTCATTCCATTGGTGAATCTGAATGTACGCTAAACAAGTGATTGGTTGATGTGCGTTTTAACATTGCTAAGAAAATTCCCGCTCCTCCGTGAGAGATACGAGACCGGTGCGTCTCACAGGTATCGCTCATCTGTAATCATGCCACCAGCCTCGCGCCGTTCTCCCGCGGCCCTCGCCTCGCACTGCTCGCCACAGTAAACATAATGAATGGCGACTGAACGCAAAACCCGATTCTCGGACATTGTGGGCGATTTCGAAACACATTTTCATCACAGAGACTCACTACCTAGATTTGTTGTTTAACTACTGCGCTCTGTTGCCGGTAGGCGTGGTCTCCTAGGGCAGCGAAGCAAGTGCATTCTGGGAGTTGTTGTCTTTCATTAACATAAGCCAAAAATACATTTTCTGGCTTTTCTCAGTCTAGAAAGCTCCAAATTCAAAAATATTTTCACATTTCTTTTACATAAATGACCCATTTTAAATAGACATTCATCTTTCCAGAGGTGAAGTATCCCTTTAATAAAGTGATCGTAAACAAGCACTTACCTACTTCACAGATGATGAGTGGAAAGAGAATTTTAGATTGACACGTATTTTATTATATTCAACAACAACAGCTAGTTCGGTGCGTCATATACATAATTTTGTACATTTTTACTTTATTGCACATGGACAAAACTTTTAGTTTCGGTTTCAATCCAATCAAGTGTTTGCATGTTCTATCAAATGGATTAGAATAGGTTTAACCCACTCCAATGAAACCGATTGAAAAAAAATTCGATTGAGGTGTTTACAAGCATTTTCATTCCGTTTCGACTCTTAAACTGATTGTGATCGGAATAAAAACCAAAATATTCTGATTTTATTTTTTTTTTTTTTGCGAACAAAATCCAGTCGATCCACTGAATAGGGAATTTTGCGTAAGCGGATAAGACTTCACTGTGAGCTGTGCTTATATATTTAATGATAGACAATTGAGCTTTTTTTGCCGGTTGAGCTTTAAAATGTCGGTAATGTGATCACACCTTTTAGTTAATCTCAACATAATATGTTTGTTCTCCTAATATTAGTTAATGCACTGTGACTTAACATGAACACGGACATTTTTATAATTAACATTATCAAAGGTTAATAAATGCTGTCAAAATACATTGCTCATTGTTAGTTCATAGCTAATACTAAAAATGAGACCTTTTTGTAAAGTGTTACCATTGTCTCTGTGCTCGTTGGTCACTGTAACCGTTTTTGCATATCTCTGCTGAACGTATATCATCTTTCCTCGTGTCCAGATGATGTGCCAATTACTCTCTAATTACATGCGTCATCTGGCTGATAAATCCTGTTTACCGTATACTGACAAGCCTCCCGGTGGTCACAGCCAGTCTCTGGAGAGACGGATGAAGGGATGGACCTCCACAAAGAGGGCGGCGAGAACGAGAGACCAGGCAGGCTGTTTCTGAATATAGCCTTTACGATGCCAATGACTGCATCTGAATGATTACTAACAAAGTTTGATATTCCGTTAAGGGCCGGGTAAACAATATCAACACGGACACATCTGTTCATGGGTACAAAGCTTTACCTGAAAAAAAAGAAAAGCCTAAAGCATGATCATAGGCCTTACTAGACTCTCTATCCTCAAAATCAGCCTCGAAATACAAGTTATTTCACTCTGAATCCTCCAATGTCAGGCGTTAAAGGGATAGTTCACCCAAAAATGAAAATTCCGTCAGTATTTACTCACCCTCATGTTGTTCCAACCCCGTAAGACCTTCGTTCATCTTCGGAACACGAATTAAGATATTTTTGATGAAATCTGAGAGCTGGATCACTCCTCCATAGGCTTCTTGAGGGATTGAAACTTGCCGGCCTTGAAAAGTTATTGAAAACATCATTAAAATAGTCCAAGTGACTACAGTGGCTCAATCTTAAGTTTATCAAGCGACAAGAATACGTTTTGTGCGCAAAAACAAACAAAAATAACGACTTTATTTCAACTATTCATTTCCTTCTCTTTGGGCCTCTAGTCAGTTAAACTAGTGTAATTGCGTAGAGCTACGTCACACGTAGACTCACTATCGGCCGATGCTGGTCATGTGTATGATGCGTGTGACGTACAACAACAGATCATACGCTGTTAAACTAGTAACCTGACTCGAGGCCCAGAGAGAAGGAAATGAATAGTTGAAATAAAGTCGTTATTTTGGGGGTTTTTGCGCAAAAAAAAGTGTTCTCGTCGTTTGATAAACTTGAGATTGAGCCACTGTAGTCACTTGGACTATTTTAATAACTTTTCGAGGCCGGCAAGTTTCAATCCCTCAAGAAGCCTATGGACTAGTATGGAGGAGTGATCTAGCTCTCCGAATTAATCAAAAAATATCTTAATTTGTGTTCCGAAGATGAATGAAGGTCTTATGGGGTTGGAACAACATGAGGGTGTGTCATTTTTGGGTGAACTATCCCTTTAACAAAAATGTTGTTACATTTCAGTATTAAGGCCTCAGTATACTTCAAGTGAAATTGAAGATTGAACTGATGTAACATCATTTCGAACCAAATTCAGGTCAAAGCAAAGTTCATTTGGAGTTTGTTTGAAGTTCCTTTTGGGGGTTTAAAACTTTCGGGATTGTTGGAATAGAAATATCCGAGTGGAACAGCTGAAGCATCTGAAAAATACTGTTAAAGTTACAATATGTAACTCTTTTAGTTTATTCTTAGCTAAAAACACTTAGTTCTTTCAAAAATATATGTGCTCATTAATGTATATTTACTTCATTCAAGTAATAAAGTATTCTTGTGAGTGTATATACATACGGGTAAGGGGTTCTAATGTCGGTCGCCATGTTGCCCCTCCATCTTGAAAATACATTAGCCAAAGAGGGACATACCCGTTAATTGAAGCGTTGCCTTTTGCGTATACGTTTGAGTTAACACTCATGGAAGTGGTCGAACTGGAAGCCATGTTAATCTTGGACTACACTGGCCATCGTAGGAGTTAAAATGAAATTGGAATTGAGAGGAACAGAAACTAATATTCACTGGATGGTCATATACCTTTTCACCACTAGATGGGGGTAAAAATCTCACAGTGTAACTTTAAAATAAGGCCCTGCTGCTCAAAGCATTGTTCCATAATGTCTTCCTAGATCTGTATTTCAGAGCCATGATCAGTTTGTGACCAGAATCAGTAGCCAATCTGATTGTAAAGAAGTCTTGCTACGTTCCGACACTTCGAGGTAGATTACACATTTGGGTATCAAATATCACTGTTATTGGATCACAGAAGTGCTGTGTTAAGAACATTTCCTGGGTTTATCCATTCATTTAAGCTCCCTTGGTTTTGTCAGCTCAAAAAATTCATTGAAAACCACTACCATTGAATCACCCAACCATCTCTACCTTAATTACACGGGAATTGTGGAGTTGGCACTTTACTGCATGACTGCTTTTGAGGCCAACTGGACTGCTACACTTTCCTCTACTACTTTAATGTACCAAACTATCCTCCATAGACTTCATGTGTCACAACATTAGTGGCTTGCCAGAGAGATATTCGTTAACCAAGGCTTGGGAACTGTTGTGCAGAATGAAACTGAAGTCAAAGAAACCCCATCTCATCATGAACATGGTTCTTGTGGTTAACCGCTCAGGGAAAGATTTAACATTAACCACAGGCTCATGTAGTAATTCCCGCATTCTTTTAGATTTTTTTTTTTAATGATGTTACTTAAAAGCTCGACATTTGCCGACCTAATGAATCTGTTTGAACTCACTAATTATATATCTTTACAGGAAAATGTGTTATAAATATGTCCAAGATTATATTCTTACAGTATTATTATTCTTTTTTCTCAGCTAATGGTTGTAGTAGTGAAAATATGTGGAATACAGTGAAAAGTGACTACATTTTCTTCATGACCAGGACTTTCTGCCCTCCGTCTATTGTTTTAGGTGGGTTTGATTGGGCAGATGGAGTTAGTCATTTGTAATGCCTGATCAAATCTCTTGAAAACTATTAAAAAACTGTACTTACAGATAATATAATATTAAAATAATAAGCAAGTGTACTTAAAGAGAGCATACTTTCATGATGTTTCACATTTAAATACACTTTTAATAAGTGAACTTTGTAATAATATCAATTAAAAGGTTTTACTCTAACGTATATTTGGTTGTGATAATATTTTGATGTGTTTTAATTGCAATTATGTAATTAAAGGAGTAGTTCGCTTTTTAAAAAAAAAAAAAAAAAAAAAAAACTTTTGCTGACAATTTACTCACCCCATGTCATCCAAGATATCCATGTCATTCTTTCTTCAGTTGAAAAGAAATTAAAGTTTTTGATGAAAACAGTCTAGGATTTTTCTCCATATAATGCACTTTACTGGTAACCAAACGGTTCAAGGTCCAAAAGACACTTTCAGTGCAAACTGTTCAAAGGGCTTTAAACGATCCCAGACGATGAATAAGGGTCTTATCAAGTGAAATGATCGCTCATTTAAAAAAAAATAACAAAGTTTAAGTTTTATATGCTCAAATGGTCGCCTTGCTCTGTTCTGTGATATGCGTTCGTGACTCTCCTGTTCGAACTCGTTTATGAAAATGAAAGAATCTTTTTTCGTGTCATTTGGTTCATTCAACGAACGAAATGAATGAATTGACTCGGGAAAAGATTTGTTCATTTTGATGAACGAGTTCGAACAGGAGATTAACCCATCATTCGAATCTTAAGGAACCAAGCATTCCAATCTTAGGCCCCGAATCTTAAAAACGGAGACTTAAAACGAATACGATCTCCGTCCACACCAGCGTTTTATCTGCGTATTAGAAATGATCTCCGTCCACATTAAAACGACTGAAAACGCGAATCACGTGACCATTCACCAACACTGGGCATGCACGCGCCGGTGTAAACAGTGGTTGGCGAATCAGGGAAAGACATGTTATGACTGATGACACCCAATCATAGAGCCGAGTGTGAGCCTCTGCGTCATCGTTTGTAAACTCCTCCGTTTTGTCTCGTCCACACTAAAATGCCCACCGGAGATTCAAAACGCAAAACGCAGCTGCAGCGTTTCTAAACTTCTTCGTTTTAGGTCTTCGTTTTTCCCGTTTTAGTGCAACCCGGTCTCATCCCAAGACGTCATATAACTGACGTTTTGGGACGTCTTTTGACCATACGTCAATATTCGCCTTTTTAGGGCCCCCTTAAACGTCGGTAGATGAGGTTATGGGATCCTAACTCTACCCCAGACCTAAACCTAACCCGTCACCTAACTGACGTTAAAGGTAAAGCGTCAGTTGTATGACGGCCCGGGATCGCCATCTACCGACGTTTAAGGGGGCCCTAAAAAGGCAAATATTGACGTATGGCCAAAAGACGTCCCAAAACGTCAGTTATATGACTTTTTGGGGTGAGACTGTGTTATTTAGTGTGGACGGGAGGTGCAAACGTAGCAAAAGGTCTCCGTTTTTAAACGAAAACGCGGTAGTGTGGACGGGGCCTTAAACTTCATCATTAACTTTAACAGTTAATGGTTGTTTAACATCTTCCCATCAATCTCTCTCATGTTATATGACCGTTTATGATTTCTGTCTTTGTGATCTATGTTAAGAAGCACTAAATCTGCATGTCTTCACTCTTAGTCCAGGTATGCGCAATTTGGGGGGGTGGGGTGGCATATAGGAGAAATTCCCTCTGTAAGGGGAAAATAAGATGATGATACACTTTTTCTTTTTTCTTTTTGATGCCGTAAGGGCTTTCGCCTGTATGCAAGCCAAAATCTCACATGTTTTTCCCCCCTCACCTCACGTGCTCTAAGAGTAATTAGACTGGTCATGAGCAACGTACCACAACATTTCTAAAATTCCCTACCTGCGCACCTTCCCTCCCCCATCCTTCACCATTTCACGGTACGTTTTTAACATGGAGTTTTCTTGCAGGCACACCACTCAAATAGTGACCTAATTCTTCCCAAGCATGCAGACGCTGCTGAGAGAGCAAGAGAGCCAAACTCATCTTCCTCACACAAAGGGAGTTCGAGTTCTAATCATACCAGGACTACGTAAGAACGGCCGCTAATGCGTTTCAACTCCTCAGTTTTAACGGCGTTAACAAGTATGACCGTTTTGATGTTGCGGCTGCAATCCATTTCGTTCTAGAACCGCATTTCGCATTCTGTCGAATCACGAGAAAGTCAGAAAATCTCCACTCGCATGCGAACGCATGTCATTCGGAGCTTGTGAACAAATCCCTGCCAGCGCTCGTCTTCTTGCATGCAGACTCATGTTTTTCTCCATGCATCTTTGATGACTGCATAGTGATTCCAACTTGCTGTTATAACAGCTTCGGATGGGGGGGGAGAAAGAAACCGGAGCCTTTCTTTTTCGGCTTGACCCGTGGTATTTTTGTCCAAGGGAGGCTTCGAGCGTTCTCTCGAAAAAAATATCACAGGGCTTTCCCACTGAGCCCATACTTCTCTCTTGAGTTATGTCCTCGGTGTGGATATGCTGTTGCGTCCCACCATTGTTATTTCCAATTTCATAGCTGAGACCTGGCTAGCACGCCCCAGCCTCGCTATGCCATTTACTGCAATAATACACACCGGGCCCTCTAAGGTAGCAATCGGCCACACTCCAAACCTCCTGTGAAATGGTTGAATTCGTCAATAGAAAGCCTTTTGTTCTGATAGACTAGGCTGAATAGCTTTCTTTGATTCCTCTCTCAAGATGACTTCCTTTCAGAGGAAGTGTCTTCCATTTGCTGCTATTATTTTGGGTTTTATTGTATCCGTGGTGCGTTGCGCGGCAAGGTGATGCATCTTAAGTTAAGTGTATTTCAGAGGCCCTCATATTTGGTTGCTTTGATCTGGTTTTCTTATTCTGTAGAGGAGATATTCGAAGATTTACAACTACCTATACCTAATGCATTGTTTCTATCATCTGTCTGAGTCTCCCAGCGCATGAATGCAGTATATTATGCTTTAAATGTTTCATCATAAAGTAAAAATAATATTATATATGAAGAAAACTCTAAGATGCACATATTTGTTTTGTTTCTCCGAATATTGAAACAATGGGGGAAGAATATCCCATAAAATAGCTTTCCAAATATACGCACAGATGCGTTTAAACTGCAAGGTAAGCTCCCAGGGCTTTGCCCCAAATCTGCCTCCAAGTCATGTTAATAAATGTTTTATAGCGCTGGTGTGTCTTAGCCGTATCCAACAGCTGTAATATATGCCTTCCAATACAATATTGTATATATATATATATATATATATATATATATATACAACAAACGATTATTAAAGGGATAGTTCACTTTGAAATTAATTTTTGGTATGTTTTAGCTTACCTCAAGGGCATCCAAGATTTAGATGTCTTTGTTTCGACAGTAGTTTCAATTTTGATCATTTTAGGTCAAACTGTTCGTGTCTGTCAGTCATATAATGCGGGTCTATGGTCACCACCTCAAAGAGCATGCACAGAGAAGTCCAAAATAAATATGATTTAATGACTCGTGAATGTAAGTACACATTGATGGCCTAAGACACGAAACGAGTGGTTTGTGTGAGAAAACGAACAGCATTTATATAGTTTTTACCTCTTGAAACTACAGCCACAAAGCACCTCAAAGCCCTCAAAACACTTGCACATGGCTGTAGTTACAAGAGGTAAAAACAATATAAATACTGTTCGTTTTCTCACACAAACCGCTCATTTCGTGTCTAAGGCCATCAATGTGTACTTACATTTACGAGTCATTAAACCATGTTTGATTTGGACTTCTCTGTGCATGCTCTTTGAAGTGGTGACCATAGACCTCCATTATATGACTGACAGACAAACGGTTTGACCTAAAATATAAAAATTGAAACTACTGCGTAAACAAAGACACCTACATCTTGGATGCACTTGAGGTAAGCTAAAACATACCAAAAATTAATTTCAAAGTGAACTAGTGTATCCCTTTAAAACATTTACTTTGTGATTTAAAAATGTACTTTGAAGGGAAAATTTGAGATTATAATAAAGGTCACTTTTTAAAAGTGTTTGAGTAGCTACACTTTAGTATGGAAGCTTATTTCCGCCACAAAATAAAAAAAAGGTAATTGCGACTTTTTATCTCACAATTCTGACATTTTTTTTCACACACAATCCACAATTTGCGAATTATAAAGTCAGAATTGTGCAACATAAATTTGCAATTCTGAAAAAGGCAGTCTTTTTTTTTGCCTCAGAATTGGACTTTATAATCTCACCAATCTGAGAAAAGAAGTCAGAACTGTGAGATGTAAAGAAAAAGTTAGAATTGTGAGATAAAATGTCACAATTATTTTTTGATTGTTTTATTCCGTTGTGGAATCAAGCTTCCATTCTTAAGAGGCCTTTTATTTCCTTAATATATATATATATATATATATATATATATATATATATATATATATATATATATATATATATATATATATATATATATATATATATATATATATATGCTACTCTTAACATTCTAAGTGCATAAATGCACATTTAATTCTTCTTTTTCACAAGGGTATATTTGTTCCAGAATACTTCTATTTAACAAAAAAATTACATTCGAAACCTGCTGTTCATTTATACATTTTATGCCACCATGGACTACAGACTCGTGACAGGTTCTATCTGGAAAATTATATCTTCTCTTGGAAATGCTGCCAGCACGAGGAAGAAAATGAAAACAAATCAAAATCCATTTAAAAGGAAATCACAACAGAGTCATATTTTTAGCTCACTATTTCTTAATTGCCATAAAGAGAACAATCAGATAAGGCTTTCTGCGTGTCTGTGCCAGTGAGTGAGTGAGAGAGAGAGAGAGAGAGAGAGAGAGAGAGAGAGAGAGAGAGAGAGAGAGAGAGAGAGAGAGAGAGAGAGTCACGTTCCTTTACATACAACGAGCAACCAACTAGTTTCATCCCTCCAGCCTTGATTACAATATGGCATCAGTGTGTCGTCTGTGTGTTGCGTTAGTAGCTATTGTGTTTATGTTACCATGTAAGAACCATCTGAGATAAGAGTGGTCGCCTGTGGATATGCATTACACCGACATAAGCTCTTATAGGTCTATATAAAATAAAAAATTATAGGGGTTCTGTTTATTATAGGCTATTAAAATATCCAAACCATATTAGTTTAAACCTCACCAACACAATATGAATTATTTTTTTTCTCAGTGTTTTGTAGGCTACATTAAAACTGATGATGCAGCTGATAAACAGTGGGCTTCCAGCTCTCAAAAAAGTGGGCGGTCATCAGTGGTCGATCTGCGTTTTGTTTTGACTTTCTACAAACCTCGTGTTTTGGTTTTCTCTATCTGTGTTGCGTACACATGAACTGTTGATCTGTACACTTCGTCACCTGCTTCTTCCTGGCGTTTGAGTGGGGAAGAAAATCCTTTGTGAGCGCATTACATTGTCTTTTAGCCGTTATGACTCTCCAGAGCAGCCAAGCTGATGCTCAGTTTGCGGTGCCGGATGGAAAGTAGCCTATCGCGCGCGGGGAGGGAAGGTGGGGGTGCTAAATGTGACACGACATCCAATGAGCTTAAAATGAAGTCAGTCCTCAGTCGGTCGGCGCGCACGCAGTCCAGCGTATACACTATATCATGAAACATAGTATTTGAGCAGCACACAACCCCTCATACACACTCCCGGCTGTGGGCATTCGAGTAAAGAAGATGCCTCGGGCGAAATGGATTCAAAGTATTCTGCGAACCGCCATAGTCTTCACAACTTATTGACCGCGTTCTCATATATAACCAAGCAATTTGTCCCGTCTTTATTTACATTATTTTCCTTTCGCATTGCAGCGGAGATGAGCGATAATTTGCTCAATAAAGAGGCCTAGAGCAAGTGTTTACTTCGGTGAACGAAAGTAATTAGGATTAAAAGCTTTTCTTAAGCGGACCAATTATGATATGGCGAATGAGGAAGCTGTTCACAAGAGAGAGAGAAAAAATAATAGCGTATCTGATGGATGCACTGATGGGTAAAAGGTCCCGGCTGACTCGTAAATTATCCCTCCTCTGGCTGCACTGACCGATGAGCTTCTAAACAGGCAGGGTTTATGTATTTTTTGTGTGTGTATAAAACGTCGTGCAAAAGAATCATAATGATTATTATCCACTAAAACGAACCGGTGTCATTCATTCGGTGCCGGTCGCGCGCCGGCTGTTTGATTCACTAAAAAGAGCCGGCTCATGAGAGTCATTCGTTCGAGAATCGAACTGTATTGGTCCTTGTATGTTCCGCGCTGTACATTCAGTAGCGGTGCTGTGGCGCCGCTGAACAGACAAGACAGTGCTATTTTAATACCGGCTCGTGTTTGCGCGTTCGAAAAACGTCAAGAAAATCATTTGTTTCCGCTCATATTTTAACAACAGGACCGGTTCTTGTTTTCCAGCCCTAGCTGTTACTAGAGGCATGTTGAGAGTGGTTTATAGTTGAGGAAGATTTACTATGCGCGTGCCAGACCCCGCCCTCCTCACGGCACGTCATTGGCGAGTAACAGCGAAGGGGAGTCACTCCCCTGCCTACTTTTAATAGCTTTGTCATGTGATGGAAAGCAGTTGTAAGACAGGTGCCCTCGGTTCATTGTCAGTGAGGGGCGCGAGGGAACGAGTGGATTTTCTCTTTTGTCCGTAATTTATTTTTTATTTTTTCGTACCGTCATTCAGTGGCTGGATGGCGTGGGACAGGTGTAATCAGGACTCGGTGTGGAGAGAACTAGAGGTGAGAACTGATGTGCAACTTATTTTTCCAGGGCTGGGACACTTTTTCTTTCTTTCTTTCTTTGAGGAGACGGAGTGCAGTGAACGTCCGAGACTGGCTTCGGTAGTAGTTCCCGTTATGTGAACTCGACCGTTCTTGTAAGATGCACGGAAGACATGGACGCTCCGAATGCACGGGAATTACGCCGGGTTGTGAGAAAGTCGAATATGTTGGCAGGAATTGAGTGTGCTGTGATTTATCTGGTGATAGCGAGTTGGCTGTTCTCGAGCGGTGTCGGAGTTGAAGAGTGACAGGCTGTTTAGGATGTCTTGTCGTGGGGAATTGTTGACAAGCCCGTGGATGGAGTGCGCGCTCGCTCGCTGGTAACGCAGGTGATGATGAGACAGGTGCTTCAGTGAGAGACTAGAGCCACTGCCGATGTGCTGGAATTACTAATATGTACTCGCGTCAGGTATTGTACATTGAAACTTTCCTATCAGAAAACAGATACAGTCTCGAAGAAGGCTTATTTGCATGCATGCGGAGCGCGTGCCGGATTATATGAGAATTGCGCAGGAAATCGGGGTTCGGCAAAAAAAGCGGCTGAACCTCGTTTACTTTGTATTTAGCAAGACTTTATTGCAAGGTGAAGTGTTGCTCCAGTGGAATGCATCAATAACGATTGCATAGCTGTGTATGACATAGGTGAATCATTAATATGCTGTTCGATACATTTTAGATTTGTTTAAACACGTGTTACAATGTTTCGCTCGGCGAAATGTAAGGATAATTTAGCGACGCATTATGATTTCTATCTATCTATCTATCTATCTATCTATCTATCTATCTATCTATCTATCTATCTATCTATCTATCTATCTATCTATCTATCTATCTATCTATCTATCTATCTATCTATCTATCGCGTATTGGTTTATTCACAAAGCAGTGCTCAGTATGCCTAGCTTAAACTTTTTTACTCACCATATATAAATATATAGCTCCGCTGACTGTATAACACCTGTCTACGTTGCATGCACGTGCGCTATTGTTATTTTGGTTTTAAAAGGTTAGTGAAGTGTCTCAGTCGGAGCATAAATCCATCTAAACACAATCAGCAAATTGCTTCTCGTTTCCAATTCTAATCATATCAGTTCTAACACAAGTAGCTATTCTCTCTCTCTCTCTCTCTCTCTCTCTCTCTCTCTCTCTCTCTCTCTCTCTCTCTCTCTCTCTCTCTCTCTCTCTCTCTCTCTCTCTCTCTCTCTCTCTCTCTCTGTGCATGTGCTCGTGATTAAGCGTGAGCGTGTCCGTATTTTTTTTTGGAGGAAAAAGGGGGAGAAGGCTTTCAAGGTGCCGAGGCAGAATCATCTGGTGCATGTGATTTTATCTTATTTTATCATTAACCTGCTATACAAATGGATGTAACCGGTTCCCCCGGCGTCTATAAATCCGTGACAGCGGAAGGAGATGATTTGTGTCATAAATAGATCTAAATCAGATACCGATGATCAAGTGTGAGGTGTGAGAATCTTCTTTGATTTCAGAT
This sequence comes from Cyprinella venusta, assembly GCA_038021265.1. Taxonomy (NCBI): domain Eukaryota; kingdom Metazoa; phylum Chordata; class Actinopteri; order Cypriniformes; family Leuciscidae; genus Cyprinella; species Cyprinella venusta. Next base: position 8,464,040 of record CM075864.1, on the reverse strand, counting down.
TACTTAATGCAAATAGCTTGCTGTGATGTTACATTTGTGTCAGTACCGAGAAAAAAAAGCAGAGTTATGCGATTTGGGACGCAGTAACAGTTATCGCGCGCTGATGGAATCATTTCGACAATCGTACACAAATAAACATTTGACTGTTCACGACAAGCATCACTCTACAGCACCCTCCGCTGTCTGTCAAAACTCCACACACCTGTGCGCACGCACTACTGGTTTAGCTCCCACATCCCATCTATTTTACTCGCAACACACTCACTATATGAAGTACAGTATTCTGACCAATCAGAGGGCGTGGCTGTCGCGCTCTTCCTTACGACGGACCGCCCCACCCCTCTCGCAACCAATCACAGAATTGTTTGTTTTCTGGTTGGTTATGTTGTGGTTTGCTTGATGCAGCAAACGCGTCTAAATATGTTTGCTTAGATTTATGGTTCTCACATTTGGTTCCTAATATGTCTTACTCCTCTAGTTCGGGATAATGAAGCCCAAATGAGTACAGGTTAATAAATTCAGCAGTGAATGAAGTAGCTTTTTTATGTTACACAGGTGGCAATTAGCTACGTGGGTAAGTTACACTCCCTGTGAATCAAATAAAGGATGAGTTATTGGTGGTTACATCAGCCACACACTATGCAAATAGACAGGTGCTATTTCTTTGAGATATTATGATATTATATTATGTTATTATGATGTATATTATGATATTTATAGACATTATGGCATATTATGACTTGATATAATTAAGTCTGTGTACCGCGATTCACTTTTCTGATGCTCAAATAGATGTAATGTTTTGCTTTGTGTTTCACACAGTTCATTTTTAGCATTTAATGCTCAAACATTGCAGCATCTTAAATACTAAACTGCCTCAACAGTTCACATTAAAGTTAGGACATTTCATTTTTACCTCATATCAGATTATAGAATTATTCTCAAGAATCTAAGCATCATTGTGCTTGGTGTGTTAAAACATGACACAGCAACATTGCCTTAGTTTATTTATTGGATTAAAAAGCCAAAAGTAATACAAATATAGGTTTACAAGCTTATTCCAGGAACAAGTTTATGGAGACATCTGTCAATATACAAGGTGTTGTAATGGCTGACCCGTACTGAATGATTTTTTTGATCCCACCAACAGCAGTGTGATAGTTTATTTTATTTTTTTCTGTGTGTGATTTAGAGAGTAAGAGAGTAAATACAAAATCTTAACCAACATCAAATTCCATTTGAACAATTCTACTATCACTATCACTATTCTACTGTCATTTTTGGAAACTAAGAGCTCATTTTCTACATAAACACTTACGCAAATATGTGCTCAACGATCTCTTCTCTTTCCCAGTGTGCTGCCTTGGTTGGTGAAGACCAGCCCCTTTGCCCTGACCTTCCTGAGCTTGACCTCTCTGAGCTGGATGTCAGTGACCTCGATGCAGATACCTTTCTGGGAGGACTCAAGTGGTACAGCGACCAATCAGAAATCATTTCCAGTCAGTATGGCAATGAAGCATCAAACCTGTTTGAGGTAAAGAGGGTCATTGTGCTGCGATGTTTTCCTTATCTGATCGTGCATGCTTGCCTCTTGTAAATCTAGATATGATTCTAGCCTCATGCAGTTTATTGTGGGAGATTGTAACTGTGAGTGTGGAATTCTTCAAAAGATGGGCTTGTCAATCAGTGCTGTTTATTAGTTAATTACAGAGAGTTAATAACTCATTGGGAATGAGAATTCACCCATGTTGTCTGATAATTGGGGTGAGGTATCGTGATAAGCTCCCAACCTTTGTCCAGTACTTAAGGTCAGTGTTTGTACCTTTTAGTACAATATTGGGCCCGAAGCACTATTTATGGCTGTTTATATGCATATTTCTCTTGATGTTTCAGGGTAATGGTCAGTTATAGAGTGCGACAGCGTTTGCCCACTTTGTTTTGGTCGAAGTCTTTGTTTAGGAGCTTTAAGGCAGGACCAACCCGCTAGGTAAATCACAAACTTTGATCTGAAGCAAAAATATATATACATATTTGAAAATCAGACCAAGGTACAAGAACTTCACATGACTAATTGGGAATGACATGAATCAAATTAAAAGGATTAAGCAGTTTGAGAGCCTGATTCATTTGCAGTGGTTCAAGGGAGCGGGTGGGAGCTAAAGTATTATTTTGGTGTGTGATCTGTTTGTTGCAAATTTTTGATTGGTGGAGATTTCAATGTAGGTAATGTAGAATTGGACTGTTGAACAAAAGTTGGCAGCTTCAACAAAAGCGTATACATTTTACCCCGTAGCTCACAGGTATGTCTTTAAAGGTTCATAAATCAATTCCCCTATGCCTATGGAGAAAATGATTGACATTTTGTGCAAAAATGTGGAGAAAATATGTGTTTTATGTATACTAATATAATATTTAAGCAGTTTGGGAGCATAGGGAAACCGACTCCAAAGTGTTCTTTTGGTGCGATTTGCTTGATGCAATTTTTTCGGATTGGTGGAGATTTCTTTGCACAATCATTTTGCTTTAACAAAAGCATTTAACTTGTACCTTATATCTTGCAGGTCTGTCTTTAAGTATAAATTCAAAATCAATTTGCTTATGCTTATGCAGAAAACGAATAACATTTTTACTTATAGAAACCTGACTATTGCACTCTGGTGGTGACAATGGTATTCCCAGTGAACAAATCAAGAATCATTCAACTTGGTCACTATTACTGTTGTAGTTTATTTTAATTATACAACTGGTCTCATATCTGAATCATTACCTTAATCTAGATAGTCCACTTTTAACCGGCTTGCTCCTGCTCCGGGTTGTCATGTTGAAAAAAAGGGGAAGAGGTAAAACTTTAAACCTGTTGCACACTTGCGCTTCTTCGTCACTGACAAAGAAAGCAAAGTCCATCGGAAAAGAAATGAGACGGCTAAAACAAAGCAGCACTGGCCCTGGCTAGTTCATTGTCTTATCTGGGAAGATAGAGAAGAGAAATGATAACGCTGCATTGCTTTGAGTGCTGGCAAATATAGCGCTGGGTCTGTTCTGTTGCGTGTTTTGGGGTTTTGTGTCATGGTGTGATAGGGAATTCTTCCACATTTCTATCCCGAACCATGTGGTGAGATATTGATTTTATGAGGCCCATAATTAGGAGTGCCAAAGAACCGGATAAAAAATTAAGACTGTGTGTGTGTTAATCGACATGTTAATAATTTACCTGTGACAGAAGCATATATTGAATATTTTTGACCGTTTTCTCTTTTTTTTGTATACCCTCATTGTCTGATTGAAAATTTGAGTGGCGACGGGATAAGCACAAGGTGCTAAAGCAGCTGATCCTAGTTCAGTGAGATGGGGCATGAGGTGTCAATAGTGATGAATGGGTTCACTGTATATGCATTTCCAATACTAGCCTATGTGGGTCAGTACAGTGCCCAAGAGCAGAATGAAGACAGGTTAATGAATGGCCAGCTCTTGTGTAAAGCTAGTTGGCAGATCTTCCTCCCCCTGCACTCATTCAAACCCCTGGCAATGTTTTCTTAACCTGTCTGACTGCAGTGTAGTTAATGGGTGGCCTGGTGAGTCCTCTGATGTCACTCAACAAGCAGGCCACACAGGATATAGAGACTCACTCAACATGCCTGTGCTGTTTAGGGTCTGAGAGAGAACAAGGCCATTTTGATAATCTAAAAAAGTTTATACGCACATTAAAGTTAGGGTACGTTTGCACTACAACGTTATGCTTAAAGGGATACTCCACTTTTTTTGGAAATAGGCTCATTTTACAACTCCCCCAGAGTTAAACAGTTGGGTTTTACCGTTTTTCGAATGTATTCAGACGATTTTCTGTTATTTAGAAGAATATCAATAACCAGACAGTTTCTGGTCTCATTGACTTCCATAGTATATTTTTTTCCTACTATAGAAGTCAATAAGACCAGAAACTGTTTGGTTACTGATATTCTTCTAAATATCAGAAAATCGGCTGAATGGGTTCGAGAACGGTAAAACCCAACTGTTTAACTCTGGGGGAGTTGTCAAATTAGCCTATTTCCAAAAAAAAAAAAAAAAACGGAGAAGTTTTTCCTTTTAGTTGTCCGCGTATAGATGACACCATTGTCAAAACGATCCCCATTCACACAGATTTGCAAAAACGGCTAAAAACGCTGTATTCTGCTGCCAGACCATTAGATGGTGAGTAAACATTATAGACTGAACACATAATAATATGTAAATGATGTCAGCGTCTTCAGAGATTCTCGTTTTTGTTGTAAAAACCTGCATTTCGAAATCCATTTTCAAAGGTTTGTGTTTTCAGGCACCCAAAAAAAAACTTTGTCGTGTAAATGAATGGCCAAAACACGTTAAAATTTGTACGCTTTTATTTGAAAATGGTGTTCTTTAGATTCAAGCAGGGATCTCCAGCCCTGCTCCTGAAGAGCTTCTTTCCTGTTCCAACCCTGCTCCGACACACACGCCAGTAAATTTCCAAGTAACCCTGCACACCTTGATTATCTGGTTCAGGTGTATTTGATTGGAGCTAAAGTTGAACTCTGCAGAATGGTAGCTCTCCAAGAGCAGGCTGTGTCAAAAAGCTTAAAAATGCTGCCTTTGGAGGATGCATTCCAGGGTAGGAACTAAGGCATCATCAGTGCACGTCCAAATCTAATGTTAGCTTCACATCCTGTCTCTTGAGATACCTTCACTTGGGGTGTGTTTTCCGAAAGCATCGTTGGCCAGCTACAGTATGATCGCATGTTCTGTCGTTATCAGTATAGTTAAACAAGTCGGTGTTTCCCGAAACCATAGTTCTAAAAATAACTGAGAAAAATTAGAAATAGTCCTCAGTTGCCATGTCTGTAATTTATAGCAAAAAAATTGATCATTAATTTGATCTCAAACAGATTCATTAAAGTTGGCATGAAATCAAATTTGACAAATCTTCTTTTTATATGTTATATTGTAGTGTTTTTATTATAAATGATTTATGTCTGCATTTTTTTTTTTTAAATTCATGTACCCTTATAATCTTTAATCAAATAGATTACCCTTCCCTCCCCCATCGAAACGACCATTCTTCTATTTCGGTCACGTAGAATGGCAAAAGGGTGTGGCCAGAGCCGACGAGGGTGTGGTTATCGGTGCACCGCCTCTCAAAGAATCGCATTCAAATCTGCCTCCATTTTGTTTGCAACCACCAACCTCAACAATCCAATCAATTCCTGAAGGACCAAGCCCCGCCCTACTTTTTTTTTCTAATTTCAGAAGCCATTTCACTCGGATGTACGTCACAACAAGGAAAAAATGACTCAACTTTCGTTTCACGCCGACTTTAAAAGAAGTTATTACTCTACCATGTGTGTGACATCCTTAACCAACGTGATTAAACAACCAATTTGTGACAGTTTGGTTTCGGGAAACAGCCATGGCTAGCTACTTGATTTCTTCAATGATGCATTGTACTATAGAAGTTAAGCAGCGAGTTACGTCATTGTACGGGAAACGCACTCCTGATACAATTTTGAAGGCATCATAGAAGTGTCCTTCGCTGCCTTTGATATCCCACAATCCATTGCTTTCAATTCTATGACAGTTGGGCTAGAAAAATAATGCCGTCTGAATGTTGTGGTTTGTGGAACGTTTTTGACCAACTAACTTGATGTTATTTCTAGCGAGACATTAATATTGTAGTAATTGGATATTTGCTTAGTTATCGACCAAAGCTCGATTTGCTGTAGATAAACCATCACGCTGCCTCAGAAGTTCGTCTGAAATCAGTTTTGTGAGGTATACCTTCGTGCGCAAACAATTCCTGCGAAGTCAAGCCAGCGAGGCAACAATTGACAGTTTTCAGACACAGTCGATACATCTTTTGTTGAGTTTTTATTGTGGGAGGCAAAACATAGTGCAGTACAATTATGCAGTACAATTATGCTTGAGAGACAAAACATAGTGCAGTACAATTATGATTGAGAGATGAACAAATAAACATTACTCAAAATGGCTTCAATCCAGTAAATGTTCATCTTGAAATATTACTACTAACAATATGAAAGTTTTTTACATTTACCTAAAATTTTGTTAAAATGTCACATGCCGCGACCTGAAGGGGGACGCTTTTTACAATTATACGAATGAATAAACTTCTATTAAAGGAAAATGATTTCACACTATCAATCAGACAATAGGCATTAGACAGGTTTTTCAGCAAAGTTTTGATTATGGTGATAGTTTAGAGGAATTAGAATTGTGCGTATCAAATATGATACAGACACATGGCATGCGGATTTAAACACGCTCGCGTGCGACACAAAGCTTTTCTCACTATAATGATTCATTATGTCATGTCTTCCGCTTTCCTGACATTTTGTACGTGATGTTCCATTATTGCAGGGCCGTGTGGGGCAAGCCGGCAGGCAGATGAGAGTGAGCGATAGCAGTGGGCAGGGAAACGCAGCCTAGAGATTTTGTGTGACGGGACGGCTTATGCCTTTCAGTGGCAGTTCAGCCCTAGTTATCAAGCCCATCTCAGGGGCTAAAATGGATCTCTGGAGGTGGGGGCCGACAGGCAGCTCGCTTTACCCCAGGGAGAGGGCCTGACAGCACGGTCAGCCTGTCACCGGTAGCCCCTCTCTCGGGAACAGGGCCGTGGGGAGGTTAGAAGCACTCACTCAGACATGTAAAACCATGTTTTGAGTCAGATATATTTGCTCTTTTAAGCATTAGTTGAAAGTGTAGGGCTGCCACATTTGTATTGAGACAATTGTATCCACTAAATGGAACATTTACTTCTTATGCATAGTGATAAATGTGAAACTGTGCACAAGTTTATCATGCAGGATGATATTTTACCTTTTTTTCAGGAATTTTAAAAGCAAAATCCCATTAGATAGCGTTTTTCAGGATATTTCAAACACATTTCATGGCAGATGCTTTAGTATCAGGCTGCTGTGACAAATATTGTAGCTTTTGTGCTTCCAAAACAGTGCTATATTGGTATTGGTAAGGTCGTTATGTATTTTTATTGAGCCTAGGCTAATTGGAAAAAAACGTGTCCGTGGCGATATTTTGCTAAATAATTATGTTGCTTTTTGCTCGTTTCATGACTCACTTTCATTGATTGGCACTAAAAGCTTGTTCAGATTTATCCGAAAATAGACATGAATCTGGCAATGTTTTTGTTAATTTGGTGGTACGTATTTCATCGGCTCAGAATTTAAATGTCCAGTGAGTGGCGCTAAAGGTTATAATGCTCTATTGTGTTTGAAAATAATGTACCAACTAAACTAAATCTTAAACCGATAGTGTTTACCAAAGAAAAATGAAAAAAAAAAAAAAAATGAGATGAAAAGCATTTTCTGAAGAGGCAACCATCCCATTTGAGCTTATCTTAAATCATAACTTGTGTTTCACGACACTGCAAGGTTGCAGTCGTCAAGTTCTATACTGTACCAGGTGAGCAACAGAGCAAGTTTACTACGTCAGAAAAAAACGTAGTGTGCTGAAAGCCCAAATGGATTAGTTTTACAAATCATTCACAATGGTAATGTTTGATGTCATTACATATTAGAACCATGCAAGTTGTTATTATTAGATAATCTGCCCTGTAATCATAATTTGTTTGAAAAGTAATAAAGGTTGTTACTGTTTACTGCCCCTAGTGTTCATTCAGCTGGAAACCACAGCGAATTGTATTTGTAGGTATGTTTTTGGAGTTGCAAAACTGTAGATATGAGTCCATGTTGTAATAGTCCATAATAAATAAATAATAACAATAATAGTTACTACTTTAATTTATACAAGTACAACATATATGTCCAAACATGGTATTCCTATGCTGCCATATCTAAAACAAAATTTGGCACTGTTAGTGTCAAAGAGTGAATAATTAATTGGAATATAAGGATTTACATGTAGTCAAGTTTCAGAATAACTGATACATTTTCAGCCAATAGTTCAATGTAATTCAAGCTGTACTCTGACTAAAATGTTATTGGGTCTTATAATGTCGCCTTGACCCCCTCTCATTTGATAAACAGATGACTGGAGTGTAACATGCTGTCTTTTTGATGGCCTTTAGCCCTGAATCCCGACAAGAGTTCTCACTGTACTATCCACTGCATGGACAATGTGTGGAATGGAACACTCCCTGAATCCAAGTGATTGCTGCAGCTATTTATTTTAAGGGCACTTGACAGCGAGTCAAAATAACTCCCTGTTTAAGCCTGTACTGTATTAGGTCATCCAATAAGGGCCGTGTGGTCGGGTTGTGTGATGTTTATATCCAAACATGAATCTATGCCGCCAAGAAGTGTTTGGAATTACAACTTGGTTGAGGGGTGAGAGAACTGGTTTTGCTTTGTAAGGTGAGTGCAGTTACTGATGACCGATCAAATTTTTGACCAGACTTTGACCTAGCTATAACTGGCGAGCCAAAGTGTGTGTGGATTTCTGGGTGTGAAAGCGACTCCGCAGATTAATTGCTGAAATAAATCACCAGCACACTCTAGTCTTACACATAAACGCATCCATGTAAACAGGTCCTATTTGCTTCTTGCTTGTCTAGTAATTTGTAAATCTATCAAACAGAAACCTAGAGCAACAGCACGGAACCGTGATTGATAAAATCGGCCAAATGTACTGTAGGCCTACATCTCTCTGAAGACAGAAAAACGCTCACAAGCATATCCACGCCAAGACACACACGCACATGGTGTTAACGGTGACTGCTGATGGTTTCGCATTTTTAATTTGCAAATTTATGCTGACATTTGAAAACACGCCATCAGTTTAGCCGCACAAGTTCAGCTGGGCCAAGCATATTATCATTTTGTGCTGTATAATATGATTTCCTCAAGTGAACACTTACATGCACGCGCATTCACACACATGCAGCACACTTTGACTCATCTCCCGACTGTGCCTATCGAAACGAAGATGTTTTGCATGTTGTTTGGTGACAGCCGCCTCAAAAGCACCACTAAAGCTTCGTTTATCATGTTGTGTCCAGTGTTATTTTAGAATTATATATACATTATAGTATTTATTCATATTTTATTCATAATTTTAGTCATTTTTTAATCATTCATCTCGCTTATTGTTCAATTTTAGTAATTTTAGGAGGCTACTTCAGCTTATTTATATCAATTACAGTAGTTGCCAGGGTAACATTTACAGTTTTTTAGGTTTTTTAGGTTTTATTAGCCAATTCATTAGCTCCTTTAGGCAAATAACTAGAAGTAAAATGTTTCAGTTACCTTACCACAAATTTATGGTTGTTTAGGATGATTGGTCAGCTGAGAACTGAATTAATTATTGTGCTTCATATTGAATCTGAATGGTTTAGTGCAGTGGTTCCCCATCCTGGTAATCCCGCAGCACTGCACATTTGATGGTACGTTTACATGACAACGATATGCTTAAAACGGAGAAGTTTTACCTTTGAGTTCTCTGCATGCATACAGACGATACCATTGTTTAAACGATCCGTGAAAACGACTAAAACCCTGAATCCTGCCAGGCCATTAGATGGCAATTAAACACTATAGATTGAACGTAATACGCATGTGCATGATGTCATGGTTTTTACAGATTCACGTTTTTATTGTTTACTGGGAGACTTTTTTCTAAGGGGCTGTTTACACCTGGCCAGTTCAAGCATTTTCTCCAGCCCGTTCTCATCCCAAGACGTCATATAACTGACGCTTTTGACCATACGTCAACATCCGACATTTTAGGGTACCCTTTAACGTCAGTTAGATGACGCTATCTAATCCTAACCCTACCCGAGACCTCATCTAACTGATGCTTAAGGTAAAGCGTAAGTTGGATGACGCCCTAGGATCATCATCTAACTGACGTTAAAGGGTACCCTAAAACTTTGCATGTTGACATATGGTCAAAAGCATCAGTTAGATGGCATCTTGGGATGAGAATGTGTTGGTTTTCTCAGATCGGATAGCTATCTGATTTGTTAAAACGATTCAATTTACACTTGGTCACATAAATGTGTTTTTGCAAAACGGATGTAAATCCGATCTTCAATTTCTACGCTATATGCAGATTTAATGGAGTCACATCACCAAATCGTATTGATCATCTAACTTCAAGACGGAAATAAGAGAGAGCCTTAACAGAACTGGTAAGATAATTTTGTTTCTTTACTTTTAATGAAGATGGTAGTGTTAAGCGTCTGCGACTAATTTTCACTTTGATTTGCGATAGATTGCGGCACATTGAGGTGCGTTTCGTGCTCATCTGAGGTGCGTTTCGCAGTAGTGTCTTCATATCGCATATCAACATATAGCATATAACACGATCTCACACTTTATTTTTTAGCATTTTTGGGAGTAGTAAAATTTACATATGTAGTTTCAAGAACCAAATGCATTTACACTTGTCCAGTTTCATCTGAAATTCGGCCCAGACCACCTCCTGAAGTGGTTTGAGTGATCGGATTCAAATCCGTCTCAAATGCGTTTCGGAGGGCATTTACACCTGGTCTTTTCACGATCGGATAGCTATTCGATCACAGAAAACGCAAGAAGTGGCCAGGTGTAAACGGTCCCTAAAACTTGCACTTTGAAACCCGCTTTCAAAAGTTTGCATTATCAGGCACCCAAAACGCAGTTGTCGTGTAAACGAACGGCCAAAACGCACAATAAGTTTTACGCTGTTAGTTGAAAATGGTGTCTTGTAAACTGCCCTTTCAGCTGTCTCCCTAATCAAACACACCTGATTCAATTCATCGGCTCAATAAAGACTCCAAGGCTGAATCTGAAATCGCCCCTATACCCTCAAATAGGGCATTATTTGAGGGGACAGCCATTTGTTGTAGTGTTCGTTCCCTATGGTTAGTGTCCGAAACCATAGCAAACGAATGTACATTCAAAGGCTGTCGTTCAAAGGCTCGTTTTCATTCACTCATTCAAATGAACTGTATTAGTGGACTAACATAGGGATAGTTTTTGAGGGTTTGGGTGGGATTTCGGATTCAGCCCAAGGCCACATCTACACAATAGCCTGGTATTTAGAGAAACGACGGCTGGGTAAAATGTGACAGTGATGAGCGCTGCGTTTTATCCAAAGTTGAACATTTTTCAACTCCCAGCGACCAGTAAAAATGCTGGGCGCTCGGCTCTTCAGCGTGAAAAAAACGCTCAGCGCCTCGGTATGCTCATGGCGTTTAAAAAACGCGGCGCTCCCATTGAAAACAATTGAAAACATACGCCAGGCGCGTGGAAAAACGCTTTGGTGGACACACGGCCTAAGCGTTTTCTGGCGCATAATGTGACGTTTGAGAACCTAAAACCCTGTTTATCCCAGTTTACATGGCAACACATAACCAACATTAACAGAAATCTCCACTTTAGCCGGAGTTTTTAGAAGTAATCGTTTTCTGTGATAAAAACGAGGCCAAACCACAGGGAAATATCTGCTTTTTCCCTTCATGTAAACGGGGACCAAGACTGGTTTCAAACTCAACTCCTGGAGGGATACAGGACCCTGTCGAGTTTAGATCCAACCAGCTCCAACTGAGGCTTTGTTTACATGGAAACGATTCTGAAGAGAAAACGCAAAAGTGGTATTACGTTATCACTTTTTATTCTGCGTTTAAACGAGCGTTTTGGGTGTGAAATCTGCGTGCAGATGGTGATGCAAAAGTCTGTGAAATTCAATGTAGTATGCACTCTAGGCGGCTAAGAGTGCATACTACAACAACACCAAGTCCACGCGCCTGCGTACAACCTTCACTGTCAAGCAGACTTTTGCGTTTTTACCCTTTACACGGGAACGCGGCGGTGGAGCGTTTAAAAAATTTCCACTCTGCAGGGTGGTTTCACTTTTTTGCGTTTTTAAGCCCCAAAAACGCCGTCGCCGTGTAAACAAAAGGCACATCCGATAAAATATTTTTACGTTTTCACCCGCGAGCGTTCTCGTGTAAACAGGGCCTCACCTGCTTAAAAGTTTATAGTAATCCTGAAGACCTCGATTAGCTAGATCAGGTGTGTTTAATTGGGGTTGGACCAAATCTCTGCAGGGCTGTTCTCCACCCCTGGGCCACCCCTGCTCCAAGACCTCAAATATGTATGTTAGAATAGATAAGAGAGTGCACATGTTTGATGTCTGTTATGGGTACTCCAGGATCAAGATTTAAAACCATTGGTTCAGTGAATTTCTCTGGTTATATCTCTCATTTTGCATGAACCAGTTATATTTAGGCATATGCCATGGCTCCATCTTGCTTCCAGAGGACCACGTTCCCCCTACACACCTGCCTGGAGGTTTATAGTAATCCTGAAGACCTTGATCAGCTGGCTAAGGTGTGTTTAATTACGGTTGGAGTTGAGCTCAGCAGGAGGCTGGATTGGACATCCCTGGTATAAGTAATATTTTCCTGGAATGATAATGTCTAGAGAGCAGTGGCACTGGTGCCACCATTGGGCAGTGCAGATAATTGGTTAGGGCTGTTTCATCACACATATGGAGTGTTTGACTTCTGGTGTTTATTTTATGCAGTGAATAAAAAAGAAAGCCCTGTCATCAACAAGAAACATCTGAAGTTTTGATGGGGAAGCTTGTCAAACAACGGTAGAGAGAGTCTGAATTCGAGTGGGCATAAGCAAATGTATTCACTTTGCAGTGAAGGGAGGGGAAAAGCAAGGGAGTGCAAGGAGGAGGGAAAGAAGAGGGAGGGTAACATCACTTAGAGTTGGAAAATAGTCCCCGCAGGGCATGTTTGGAGAAGCACAAGTTAACATAAAGCTTGTTGCTCAGCTTACTTGCATACTCTTGGATTGTGCTTCTTTCACAGGCTCTGGTTTGCCTGTCCTGTATTCATTTTCATGCTTCTGTCATCCTTCTCTGTCCATACACACATCTTTTTTTTATTATTTTATGCTTGCTTTCCCATCTCTTGCTCTCTAAAGTGGCGGTTGCTTGTGGGACCTTTCTTCAGGGGCCTGTAGCCTCAGCTGATCTTCATTCTTAGCCACCTGATGCTCATCACAGAGCCAATTTAACACCCCACACACATCTGTGGGGGAGAGAGTATGGGGGGAATTTGTTGCCAAGAGAAATGGAAGTCTGTTTGTGGAAAAGAAAGAGTAAATCATTTTTTTTTTCAAACTCAAATCAAACTTTCAGGACATTTTGTTAATGGGATTCGACTGAAACCATTGACCGAAATGTTTTCGGCCGTGTTTGACGGGTCTGTTTCTTGCACACATATACTGTAAAAATGAATATGCTTTATCTAATCAATAAAATTGTGGTAACAAATTACAAGTAATATTATTAATTAAATTGAGTAAAGTTTACACCAAAAAATTAAACAAAAATATCTGAATAACAGACAAACGTCAAAGATTAATTGTTTTATATTATCTTTATTTTATATTGCCAACATTGAAGACACCTGATGTTAACAAGCAGAATCACTGATGGAGAAAACCGTCATTTTAAAACAAACCTAAAACACTGAGCACCATAGTGGTGACTTAGGCCCTGTTTACACGAGGATGCTCGCGGGTGAAAACGTAAAAATATGTTATCGGATGTGCCTTTCGTTTACACGGCGACGGCGTTTTTGAGGCTTAAAAACGCAAAAAAGTGAAACCACCCTCCAGAGTGGAAATCTTTAAAACGCTCCACCGCCGCGTTCCCGTGTAAACGGTAAAAACGCAAAAGTCTGTTTGACAGTGAAGTTTGTACGCAGGCGCGTGGACTTGGTGTTGCTGTAGTATGCACTCCTAGCCGCCTGAAGTGCATACTACATTGAATTTCACACACTTTTGCGTCACCGTTTGACGCCACCGCCGCGTTCCCGTGTAAAGGGTAAAAACAAAAAAGTCTGCTTGACAGTGAAGGTTGTACGCAAGCGCGCGGGCTTGGTGTAGTTGTAGTATGCACTCTTAGCCACTTTGAGTGCATACTACATTGAATTTCACGCTTTTGCGTCACCATCTGCACACAGATTTCCCACCCAAAACGCTCGTCTAAACGCAGAATAAAAAGTGATGACGCAATGCCACTTTTGCGTTTTCTCTTCAGAATCGTTTCCGTGTAAACATAGCCTCAAGCATGCATTCTAAAAAAAAGTTTTACTCATTTTAAATGGTTAACTTTTAATGAATTCATTTGATTAATTATTACTCGATTCTATTGTTAAATTTAATTAATAATATTGCTTGTAATTAGGGCTGTCAAACGATTAATCACGATTAATCGCATCCAAAATAAAAGCTTGTGTTTACATAATATATATGGGTGCATTGTGTATAATTATTATATATATATATATATATATATATATATATATATATAAATACAAACACATGCATGCATATTCAAGAAAAAAAAATATTATTTATATATAAAATATTTATATTTATATATAATATAAATTATATATAAATCTACACACAGTATATACATGAAAATATTCCTTAAATATATGCAAGCATGTGTGTGTATTTATATATATAAAATAATTGTATACAGTGCACCCACATATATTATGTAAACACAAACTTTTAGGGGGCTTTCACACTGGCAGTTTAGTTCGGAACGGGGCACGGTTCACATGAAAAATCGCTAATGTGAACGCTGTCATGGGACCCGGGTGCGCACTGGGGTACCGAACCCGAGACTACCTGGAGGAGGTGGTCTGAGTTCGGCTGCTTCCGAACCGTGCCGCGGTTCGCGTGAATGTGAAAGCAACACGGATTCGGGTGCGCACTTGTTCAGGAAGTAAAGTATCCTGCGCATGCGTTTTAGCTTATTGTGATGTTTTCAGTTAAATAAAACACTTGTACGGGATGATCGTGTTGATGATTTACCTTGGATACGAACGAGGGTGAGCCTGCAGTGTATTTGTGCATTGCGCGTGGAATCAGAGCAACACATTTGGAAATCCACCGTCTCCTCAAAAGAGTCCGTCTGCAAGCAGCAGAAGTCCATCTTATGTGACACACGCACAGTAAACCTGTATTGTTCACTCAACTGCTCATAATAGCAGCCCATTAATAAAAAAACACAATATTTACCCACGTTCTGCTTTCTATCATGCGACGCGCATGTTCGCGATGACGTAAGATGCACGCAAACGCACCAGGGTTCGATAGAATCAAGTTGAGTGTGAAACCAGACCAACGCTGCGGGGGGGGCGCCGGAAACAAACGCGCTCGGGCTCGGACCGCAGCAAACGAGCCCAGTGTAAAAGCCCCATTATTTTGAATGCGATTAATCGCGAATAATCGTTTGACAGCCCTACTTGTAATCTGTTGCCACAATTTTTTTGATTAGATAAAGCGCATTCATTTTTTACAGTGCAATAATCTGTTAATCATTATGTCAATTTTTAGAAAAGAAAGAAAACTAGAAGAAAAAATATATTTGGTGCGTCACTGAATATTTGTATAAATTACAGTGTTGCTTCTGTTGACATTTCAGGTTTGAATTCAAACCGGTTGGTGTTTGAAATACAATGCCTTCCATATATATATATATATATATATATATATATGGAGAGTTCAGATGCAAAAGCCTCTAAGTGCCATTTGAAATTTTCTTCTAAAATGATCATTTTTATCAAACTTGTATATTTAAGTTCAGTAATTTCACTTGAATGACAATTAATAGGCAATCTTCATTGCAATTTAAGTGAAATTACTGAACTTAAATATACAAGCTTAATAAAAATGATCATTCTAAAAGAAAATTTCAAATGGCACTTAGAGGCTTTTGCATCTGAACTCTTCATATATTAGCTGGACAAAAATTACTTTGTGATCACAGGATTTCATTGAGGAGGGAGAGTGAATTAATAACTGCAAAAATCATTTACTGCATCCGTATATTGCTGCATGTTGATAAAGTGCAAAAACACGCAGAAAACAGTCACACTCTCGCACACTCCATTTCTCTAAATTTATCTTGACACAGAATTGCTCGGTTATTTTAGTCGAGTATGAAATGAACCTTGTTTTAGCGCAATTCTCGATTGACAGGTGAGTAGGAGGTATTTTCTGGAGCGTATGAGAACGGATTACACTACAAATGCAATATTGTTGCATTCGTTTCAGACGGCCTCTGAGTGAACCGAACGTATCTTTGAACTAGGCCTACTTTGGAGTACCATGTAAATACCCTGGTATATGAAGTACCATGCCGTACGCTGGATCAAAGTATTGCCGTGCTAGATAAATACATTATTTCTGACTGTCATCTTTATGTTGTAATCATATCTGATTCTACATTTTATCTGATATGAATTACCTTAAGCTTTGATCTTAACACCTATCTCTTGTGTTTGTGCACAGCATGTTTGCACCATGTCTGCTACAAGGTTTTTGCTTGCTTTGCTCTGGGTTCTTCACACTGTGTTCTGCCAGTTGAGTGTCATCTGATGGCTGGCTGCTACCCAGAACTGAAGCACCACAGGTGGTGTCACACATGAGACCATTTTTCCATGTCTGGGGACAAGTTGGGCTTTTCCTTGGACATGGTGTTCAGCATCCTAACTCCTTTTTATGTGTCTGGCTTGGTGGAAGTTGCACTGATCTGGTGCCAAAATTCATCCCGGTCCTGATAAATATTCTACATCGACAGTACAACCAGTAGAAGTACAACTGGGCTAAAGGCTCCTCGGGGTAAAAAGGTGCCCTTGATTTTATTTTCCTCTAAACCACTAGATGGCACACAAACTTGCAGTAGCACTTTTGAAAACATCAGCAAACGTATAAATTTGACTGAATTGTCTTCTTAATGACTTCCAGTTTTGTTCAACGTAATTAAAGCAACAGTTTTAAAATAACTGGAGAATATGTTTTACATAATTCTTCTGTTATTGAAAAACTGTTGCTATGGTATTTGGGGCAAAAAGCACCCCTGCTGTTGACACAATAATTAACATGGTTAACAAGATACAATAATTAACATAAGAAATAGCTGGCTGACTCCATTTGTTGACATGACATGGTTAGATTCAGATGGAAAAAATCATATATTAAGTTTGTTGACCACCATATTTATAATGAAACCTTCATATTTAAAAAAAATATGATATTAATCGTATCATGTAATGCAATATAATGTATTGTTACTGTGAATCTATATCAAAGTATTATGGGATATCCTTTCAGAATCTTTACTTTTACAAAAAAAATTGTTTAAAAGACATTTTTGTATTAACATATTTTAATGACAGCATATTTATTGATTTTTTACATTTTCAAAATACAAACGTATTAACTTACATTACATTAGTACAAACGTATTAACATTAACATGGCTATAGACACATTAACTTTTTTTTTTTTTTTGGCTAAAGTGTTGTATCTAAACTGTATGCTTTTTTAATAAAAGGCCTCCCACGCCACCTCATATATGATTTTTAAAGAAAATAAGCCACGTTTATGATTCATTTTCACACAAAAATGTGTTGCTCCATAAATGTTCAATACAAATATAATCTTTCTGCAATCATAGACTATGGGGAGTAGTGAATAGCACATTTTTCTTAAGGTGTGCCTTTAGCCCGGACAATATATTGTACAACAATGCAACAAAATATGTCTTTGTAGTTCACCAAAATAACATTTCAGACAGTTTTAATTTATCATCAAATATGGTAATAGTGCATCAAATATGGTAAACACAGAAGGTCACATATTTAACCCTAAAACCGTCTTCTGGACAAATGTGGGCAAAATAGTTTTGATTTATTTAAAAAAAAATAATAATACTTCCCTTGATCTAAGCGGTACAAGACTTGTCTACTTTTTCACAATTTTTTTTTTTTGACTCAATTCTACAATGTTAAGTGGGTGAAAAAAAAACCTCCTTAATCTTGTATTTGGGTCAAAAATGGGCACCCATAGAAATGAATGGGAAAAACTTTAAAATCATTCTTAAATAAGCCAAAATAAGACACCAGGTGACAGCAAAGTTACTTCATCTTTAGGTTTTAGCTCTAAGAACTTATTGGAATGATATTTTAATGTAGTTAAAAAAATAATAAAAAAAACATAAAAATAAGCATAATTTACATAGAAAATATGGTACTTTTTGAAGTAAATAAATTCAAAAATACCCCCAAAATAAAAAAAACACCATAAATGGATAGACAAAACTTTATCAAAGACAGCGATATAACATTTATAATAAATAAAAATTAGGATCACACCTGAGTCCTCTGTGCCCACATTTGTCCACAATTACAGGATTAAGGGCTATAAAGTGAATACGGTTTGAGGGCTACGTTTGCCTGTTTATTATTTATTATTAATCATTTCATTTAAAATAAAATACATTATTTAATAACACACAATATTTAAAACTGTTCAAATGTGTCTAACATGGTTCTGTATTTTTTAGCAAACACAATAATGAACAGTTCTGTCCTGATGTCACCAATGTCTTGTACATGAGAAATACCAAACTTATTCAAGTCTTTTTCTGATTTAGTATCAAATTTATCATTTTAATGAAACACTTTGGTTAACTGTTTAGAATGAATCATTAAAAAAAAAGTTTTACGTTTATTTCAGTTTCGTCTATCAAACTCACTTGAGTATATTATTACACCCCTACTGATAATTTGAATGGCCGGACGCGCTATCAACATAAGCTCTCCAGTGTTGTGTGCATTGACATGCAAAGCGTCCACACACACACACGCACAGTCGCCCTGTGCAGTAATATTCACATTTTGTAACGTGTCACCAGTCGTAAGTGCGGGATAGCCATTGTGGGCTATTTTTAGTCCGGGACGGTAATCTCTTCTAAGAGCCTTTCAGGGCCCGTCTCTTTCTAACCTGGCCGGAAATGCTAAGCCAATAAGCCTCAGGCGTCTGGCTCAACTCGAGGCCAGAGAAAGTGAGTCCCGGTACTGGCGTTTCCTGGATTATTTAATACTTCAGCATCACAGGGAGGGGGAGTTTGGATCTCTGAATTCCAGGAATGCTGGTTCTTTTAGGGCTTATGCACTGCAGGGTACAGAGTGTTTTGGACATAGCTTAGTGGCGTCACACTGCACACTTTCATGGAGTGAGTAAATTAACAAACAAATGCTACATTTCTGCAATGAGGACTGAGCGCATTGTAGACTTGCATGGGCACCTTTTAATAGCTCTGTTTGCAAGCTAAAATGAACCACTGTGACTTATATTCCTAACTGTTGCCATGAGACACGGTTTGAAAAATCACCATTTTTTTTCCCAGTCTCATTCCTCCATCAATCAGTGAATCTTTTTATTCCCATCAGTGATATAAAGTGTGAACATATATTTTGAGCGGCTGTGAGTGATGCATTCTTGTCACTTTTTTGATGCAAGATGTAATTCAGTGCTGTACCAAATATGATTATTTCTGTGTGCAGAAATGCACACAAAAGCAAATGTCATTTTGGTTGGTGTTTTAATTTGTGGCCCAAACCTTTTAAATTTTTACATGCATGCTTTCACACATAGCGCCTCCAAAAGTTTAGAAATGCTCTAAGCTATATGAGCATAAGTCCTTGCCATTTCTTGGCGTAGATGCATTTTGAAGTCATTCATAATTATACTTGAAGACCAGCAGATGCTTACATAATAATAGGGAAACTAAACCCCTGGTCAGAGACTGACTCCACCCTCTGGCAATATTTGAAAAATGCTGAAAAAGTGGGCAGGCCCCAGTGGAGACAGAGGGGACGAAATAGATGCTAAAACACTCTGTCCTGATCGTTTTCAATACTCACAATTCCAACTCCTGACTCCCTACAGTGGTTTTGACGAAACAAGCTGGTTTTTATACTGCCGCTCAAGAGCGTGGTGAGCTGAAATCTGCGTACGTCACGAAGTGCGGAACATCCAATAGGAAAATTTAACTGCAGTAGCCACTGTTCAACCTGAAGGGGGCAGCACTAAGACGTTTTTACACCATATATTTTAGAAATAAAACACTTTATACACAAATGTCAAAAAAGTTACTCGAATCAATGACTGGTATTAATAAAGATCCATTCTTACAGATCATTAACTTAAAAAAGTTGGTTTAGGGTTTAATTACTCTTTAAGGAGGCAATAACTAGCAATGCTACTGTAGCAATACGAAGTTTCAAACATTGTCCAGAATAGAGATTCTAAGTAGATATTTTTTCTAGATACTGATTCATTCATTCATTCGTTGATTCAGTTGTTTACTCTATCATTAATTTGTGCGTGTTTGTTGAAATTATTTGGGTTGCAAATAAAAAATGCCATTTAAAAGTTTGGGATCAGTACGATTTTTTTATTTTGTTTTTTAAATACGTATTTTCTGCTCACCAAGGCTGCATTGATTTGATCCAAAATACAGTAAAAGGCTGTAATGTGAATTATTATTACAATTTAAAACAACTGTTCTCTGTTTGAATTTATTTCATTCATGCTGTGCTGGAAAACTTTACATCCGCACCACCGCGGTGCATGGCGGAATTGCACCGGCTGGGGTCCGCCATGTGAATGCTGTTTTACATGAATATTCCGACGCTATCACACGACCAATTCGTACGAGTGATTAAAAAGTGGCTAATTCGTACATGAACTCACACGTACGAATTTCGTACGATTTTTCTAAACCCACGTGATGGGTAGGTTTAGGGGCGGGGTCAGGGGTAGATCATTTGTACGAATTCATACGAATCGGCCTACTCGTAAAATACATACGTTTTAGCAAAAATCGTACTAATTCGTACGAGTGAGGTCGTACGAATTGTTACGAATTAGAAATTTGTACGAATTCACACACGCACTTTCTCTGGCAGCGCAAAATCAAACGCCTAAATGTCTTGCCCTTAAGGAAGATACAATTTGCTTTTCAGACCTTTTACAACAAGTAGAAAACATGAAAATATCAGAAAAGGGATCGATGATCTTGTTCCTGCTATAATACAGTATATATATATATATATATATATATATATATATATATATATTTACACCGTGCCACCACTGGTAGTTGGTCCATTACCACCATGGTGGTAAAAACTGCAACTGTTCACAGCCTTTCTTGCTCTAGAAACACTTTTTACTATCAATGTTGAAAACAGTTGTGTTGGCTATAATTTATAAATTTTTATAACATTATAAATGTCTTTACTGTCACTTTTGGTAAATTTAATGCATCCTTGCTGAACAAAATTATTTACTGACCCCAAACATTTGAACAATAGTACAAAAGCTGACTGTTTCAGGTAATTCTTTTTTTTTTTTTTTTACTTTCTATTCCTCAAAGACTCCTGAAAAAATGTACACAACTATTTTCAACTGATGATAATCAGAAATGTTGCTTAAGCAGAAAATCAGCATATTAGAACGATTTATGAAGGGTCATGTGACACTATAGACTGGAGTAATGATGCTGAAAATTCAGCTTTGCCAACAGAGAAATATTTTAAAATATATTCAAACGGAAAACTATTGTTTTAAATTGTAATAATATTTCACAATATCACTGTTTTTACTGTTTTTTTTTTGTATTAAATAAATTTAGCCTCTCTGAGCATTAGAGACTTCTCGATCCCAAACTTTTGAACTGCAGTGTACACCGAAACAGAGAGAAAAAGCAAAAGGAGGGGGGGAAAAAACATGTTTAAAGTGCAATGGGAATAATCGTCTCACAAAGTCAAGGTCTGGTAGATCTTCCCTCACCTACAGGAGATGGAAGTCAAGGTAAAAGATAATGCATTTATTTAGTAATCAGCAAATAGCTTTTATCCAGTTGGGGTGAGAGCAGTGCAGTGGGTTCTGATAAGATCATTTGCTTTCAGGTGTTTTGCTGGCTACTGTACTCAGCATTGAGTGTAAATTGAATAGCATGACCTTTTGCAGCCGAATCAAATTGACTGCGTTTCCACACGCATTTTGGTGGTTTCAATTACCATACTTTTTTTTTTTTTTTTTTGATATTGGAGTCCGTAACCCCACTCGTTCCTCGTGGATACTCGAATGAGAGCATGTGTTCATGATAGAACACGCATGCACGCAGGCATGCAATCTAAGCGGTTTTTTGGCTCTCTGCTTTCTGAATAAAGACCTATTCAGGCAATTGACCCTTGTGCAGTTAACACATGTGCTTTAGTATAGAAAGAGAACTGTAGTCACGTCTTTCTCCTTTGTTGTCGCTCCTCCGCGTGCTTGGTGCAGTGTCGGTAATGATGTGCCCTGCTGCTGATATCATGGTGACAAATGACGGGCCGCCCTGCGGTTTGATGCTCATAAGCCTGCCAGAAGCCGAAAGGTCAGAGGGGGATTCGAAGGGTAACAAAGCACTTTTAACAAGAGAAGATGCTGACTTTAATATGTCCATGTTTCCTGCATTGGAATGAAACAGGACTCTCTTTCATTTTTACACCGTTCCTCCTTCCTTGTATTTTCTTTGGCTGTCTAGCACATCATAACATGATCACCCTCCTGTATATGTTTATTCTCACAAAAGATTGCCTACCTCTGCAGATTTGCCACCTCTGAGTTAAGCGAAGTCCGGTTCACATGCACGTTTCAAAAAGGAATAACAATGGATGTGTGTTTTTTTTTCTTTTCTTCACTGGATTTACATATTTAGACTCCGTCTCTTTAGGAATCCGAGCACCCTAGTGTCAGCATTATTGGACAAGTTTCTAAAATAAGTAGTGCATCAATATGTCTGAGCGCCGAAAACTACGTTTATTCTAATTGCATTAGAAACAGAGCTGTGGACCATCTGTTGCACCACTGCTAAGAAACAGCATGCAAACTCCCCTTTCTCTCTTCATGTTTAGTGCATCCATTTAAATTGTCAGTTTGTTGTGGTCCTTTTCATCTCTTTCACTTTTCTCGTTATATTTGTCAGTAGAATCCGATCAAGTGGCACTTGCAACCACATATTTATTTATATTATATTTATATTATTTATATATTATATTTGTATATATATATATATATATATATATTTGTATATTTATATATATTTATATTATATTATATTACTTTATATATATATATATATATATATATATATATATATATATATGAAGAGTTCAGATGCAAAAGCCTCTAAAAGCCATTTGAAATTTTCTTCTAAAATGACCATTTTTATCAAACTTGTATATTTAAGTTCAGTAATTTCACTTAAATGACAATTAATAGGTAATCTTCATTGCCATTTAAGTGAAATTACTGAACTTAAATATACAAGCTTGATAAAAATGACCATTTTAGAAGAAAATTTCAAATGGTACTTAGAGGCTTTTGCATCTGAACTCTTCATATATATATATATATATATATATATATATATATATATATATATATATAATGTAATATAATATAATATAAATATAATATAAATATATATATTTATATATTAATATATAAATAAATATATATAAATATGTATATATATATATATATATATATATATATATATATATTCACCATTTTACAAAATGTAAACAACAGTGGTCCAGAAGCACTTCCCGTTTCACTTTGTAAACGCTTTCTTAGTTTCAAATGTAAAGAAAATATCTTAAAGATGTTTGTTTAACTTTTTGATTCAGTTGTATATGTTCTGTTGGTGTACTTTATCCCAACGTTTATATAGTGTTAAAAAACTGAAACAGGAAGTGCTTCTGGACCAGTGATGTTTACATCTCGCGAAATGGTCTATATATTATTTATATTAAATATGAATTTCCTTGCATTATTCCTATTGCTTCCATGTTAAAATAAGCAATGTCTTATGCTGATGAGTTTGATTGGTACCTGCTCAAGCTTCTGGTCGTGGTGTTCAGACAGTGTCAAGGGGGTGGTAATGTTGGTGAGGGTTATGAAAAGTTAATCTTTGCCATACTCCGTCTCTCTGTGATCATTGCCTCTGGAGCAGGCATGCCTCGGTGCCCAGCTTGCAGGATCATTTGCGGGGGAAATGAGGTTTGAAATAGTTCTAGTGATTCCACTGGCAGAATCCTATTTTTGAGTATGACATATGACTGCTGTGCCATTTATGTATACTGTCTGTGACACAATCTGGTTAGGCTTATTGAGGGAGGCTTACGTCGAAATGTTTTTGTTAATGTCAGTATGATGTGTGCCGTATAATAGGCATGATGGTCTTTTTATTTTTTATTTTTTGGCTGACCATGAATTAAATCAGTGTCATATTCAGTGCTCTGTACCAGGTTTCTCTCTCTATTCCTACCCACAATGCTATGAACAGGCCAAGCTCACATAATGAATCAGAGGGAAACTAATCATTCTCAGTTTCAATAAAGCCTATAAACCTTAAACGTTTGTTTAAAGGAGTAGTTCACTTTTAAAAAAAAACTTTTGCTGATAATTTACTCACCCCCATGTCATCCAAGATATTCATGTCATTCTTTCTTCGGTCAAAAAGAAATTAAGGTTTTTGATGAAAACATTCCGGGATTTTTCTCCATATAATGCACTTTACTGGTAACCAAATGGTTTAAGGTCCAAAAGACAGTTACAGTGCAAACTGCAAACTGTTTAAATGGCTTTAAATGATTCCAGACGATGAATAAGGGTCTTATCAAGCGAAACAATCGCTCATTTAAAAAAAAAAAATAATAATAAGTTTTATAAGCTCAAATGGTCACCTTGATCTGTTCTGTGATGCGTGTTTGTGACTCTCCTGTTCGAATTCCTTTATCAAAATGAACAAATCTTTTTTCGTGTCATTTGGTTCATTCAACGAACGAAATAAACGAATTGACTCGGGAAAAGATTTGTTCATTTTGATCGATCGTTTTGCTTGATAAGACCCTTATTCATCATCTGGAATCGCTTAACGCCCTTGCACTGAAACTGTCTTTTGGACCTTGAACCATTTGGTTACCAGTAAAGTTCATTATATGGAGAAAAATCCTGGAATGTTTTAATCCAAAACCTTAATTTCTTTTCGACTGAAGAAAGAAAGACATGGACATCTTGGATGACACGGGCGTGAGTTAATTATCAGCAAAAGTTTTTTTTTTTTTTTAAGTGTACTACTCCTTTAATCTTTTTTCAAAACTTTCAGATGAACATGTGCTTCTTTTAAGCAATTCTACAAGTTTCCATCCTGCTTACCACCACCTCTATTCAAATTCTGAATTTGAACTGAAATTCAAAAGGCATTCATAAGCCAGTTCTGAATGGCATAGAAACCTTGTTTGTCACAGCAAGAACTAGTCAAACTATAGACAAATATTGAAATGGGCAAAACAATATTCCAAGATGTGAATTAAAAAAAAACTGTTTTGGTTTTAGAGAGAATAAAAAGAAAAATCCATCAATCTTCCCTTTAAACTTTTCCCCACATTTTCTAGCTCATTTAATGTCTTCCTTGTGATTGTCCAAGGCTTTGGCTGTAAAACTCACTCTCAGTAATTGACTTTCCAGGTTTTATTACCTGAGGAGTTTTCCTTCTCTGTCGCGGCAGAGATGCGAGGCCGCAGACACACAGGAACCTCATATTTTACTGTCTTTTTTTTTTAATTCTTTCGTCACCTGTGGGGTATTCGCTCAGATCCCTGAATGAAATTGAATGGATTATTTTTTTTCAGTTTGCAGTGAAGTTAATCATGTGGGTAAATGATGGGCTAAAAGAAAAGGACCATGCTACCTGTTATCAGTGGCATAAGTTATATCTCAGGAATACAATGACTTAGGTGGAACTCAATAAAAGAGTTAAAGCAAGGACAATTTCAAAGACAGCCCGTCTGATAACAAAAGAGCGCACCTGATAATGAATGAATGGCGAATTTGCTGGCATGCCTCTGAAGTACTAACGGAAAGGAGGGGAACTAGATGGAGTGTGACTTACCGAGCGCTTGCCAGTGTGTTTTATGGCTAATTGAAGCATTTGTGGTAAAACAGCCATGAATGGCACCCTTTAGAATTAGAGCGGGTTAATATATTGTGATCCCACAATTAGCCCACGATTGTTAAGATCTGTTTAATTCGGTGGGGTCCATTAAGCGGAATGGGAAAGGTCCTTTCTATTTTTCTTCCCTTCTTACTCGAGGCCATTTCTCTTTGGAGCTGCCAGAGGCAATCGATGGCTGTGGACACGGCTCCAGGGGTTGCCAGGCAAATCTGACCACTCTGGCACTGGGCTGGATGTACTTTGCAAATGTTGGTCGCACTTTGAATTATGAGTCTGAATGGAGGACAAAGGTTATTGAGCCTGTTTCGTAGAATACGAGATAACCAATGTTGAAAGAGGAGTGCGTGTTTTGGCAGAAGGTTTGATTGCTGTATAAACCCTGGAGCACCCTCTGTCATTCTAGATAAAGTCTGAGCTAGAGTTCACACTTAACAAGTAGTTTTACTAACCACCAGAAAAAAAATTGTTTGCGTAAAGAAGATCCTCAATAGCCTGGATGCCAGCCCGAACTCCGCCCACAACATTTTTTGGACGGGAAGTTCGGTCTGGACTCAATCCATTGAGGAGTAATTATGAACGGTTCAGAGATCATCGGGCCAATCAAATTGCCAGGGCGGGCTTTATACGATGATTGACAGGTGGTCTTCAGTAACGTAATCCTCACATCGTCGAAGAGCGCTTGTCAAAGATGGAAAATTGAGATGTATAGATTCCGCTGTCGCGTCTTTTGTAAAACAAATCGACAGCGCATTCATTTTAATAGACAAACAGAGAACTGGAATCAAGGCATTTGTCGATCGGAAATATATTTTTGGCGTCCTTCCTACATGATTCGGGAAAAGTGTAACTTATCAGCTGGCTCTGACGGTGGCTAAGAAGACGGGATGTAATGAAAAGCCTGTGGTCGTTGTGGTTTCTCCTTTGGTGGCACTCGAAAAGAAGTAACACTCGTTATTTAACTTCTAAAATAAATAAAGTAGGCTACGTTCTGTATTTGAAAACTGCGCTATGCAAAGGAGTTGACTTATGCGTTGCTCTGATTGGTTGGTAGGTCTACCGACTACCCAATTGAGTGCAGAGGTTTTTTTTTTGTCCTGGTTCGGTTACGACACGCCTCATAATTAAAGCTCAATTGAGTGGTTTCAGACTCATATTCTCATTAGAATATGAGTATGACGAAGTCAGGCTAGATCCTCAAATGAATATAAAAAAAAGAAAAACGTTTGTGATGAGCATCTATGGGAAGTCATCCTGGATTAAAATTAGCTGGAAGGAAATGCTTATTGTTATTGCCCTCTGTTTTATTGGGTGCCTGGGTTTTTTATGAAGTTGCAGAAGACAAATTGCGGGAGACAGCAAAAGCATAGCTCAAAGAAAGGACATTATGAGCCAACCATTAAATGGCAGCAGGCTGTGAATTTCTTTCTAGCTGCTTTACGTCAGAACGTCAGGTGTCCCTGTGAATGTTTTGTTGCATCTCGGAAATACACACACGCTGTTATCTAATCCAATGCAGAATTAGGAAACGTGTCCCGAGGAGGGCATCATGAATTCAGCGAAGCCGGGCTTAGTATTTGTGCACCAATCAAACGTTAGCACTATCAGCACGGAAATCTCTTAAATAGAGTGAGATAAGTAAAACGGCCTTGTTTTGATGTCTCAAAAGCTGCTCTCGTGAGCACGGGGAGATGCTGGTGTGTAATCGTGGGAGACTATTAATAGAAAAGGGATCAAACGGGGTGATCGTTGCACATGGGACCGGAGGCTAGGCAATGCAACGCTTCTATCTAAAGAGGACAGTCCCCCTGCAGCCACCACGATTGTGCCCGAACGCTATCAGCGAGCGATGCTAATCCTGTGGTGTGCATAAAAGGATTTGTTCTTGTTGGCCTGCATACGCCACGTCCCCCAGCAATTTTTTGGTGTTTATCTTTTGCAATTGCTAAGTCCCGTGGGTTTTGGTGCTGGAACTTCCAGTGCCTGTGACTTTTCCACAGCCACTGCTCTACAGATACACTACCCCTTCTGCGTTACCATCTGCAGAGGAGACAGAGACGGGAACATCAAAGACTGGAAGCGGCGTTTAGCATTTGATTCTGTAATCACACTTCATATGCTCAAAAAACATTGCATCTATTTCAGTTCACAATACGGCTCCTTATCTATGGATTGCCAGCTTGAATTTTGTCGACAAGCCATTTGAGACGTCTGAGTTAGCGATTGGAGGAACTTAACTTCCCTCTTTTTGTTTCTTACCTCTTTCTCGCTACTTCCCTGGGTATTTGCTGTGTGTCAGCTCAGTTAATGGGTTTCTTAGGGGAGATATTATTTTGGTCCAGTAAGCTGCATGTTTAATGTATGACTGACAGTGCTGACTCATGTGGCTTAGGCAATTTGTAGTTGAAAGAGATTTTGTTGTAAAAAAAAAACGTCTCCATCCTCTATTAGCGATTATAGAGCACTGCTCTACTCGGTCTGAAAACAAAATGACTTCTCCAGACTAAAATGTCCTTCTTTTTTTTCTCTTTCCCCTTTTCTTTTCGCCCCCCCTTAAGAAGATAGATGAGGAAAATGAGGCCAACTTGCTGGCAGTGCTCACAGAAACCCTGGACAGTATCCCAGTGGACGAAGACGGTTTGCCTTCGTTCGAGGCCCTGGCAGATGGGGACGTGACCAATGCCAGTGATCAGAGCTGTCCTTCCACCCCCGATGGCTCGCCACGCACCCCAGAGCCAGAGGAGCCTTCCCTGGTAAGAGACGCTCCTCCCGTGCTTCCCGTGTGCCCAATCCTGTTTTGCCATGAAGCATGGCCCTCTCGCTCTGTTTCCTTCCATTGGTCTTTCTCTGTCCCAAAGTGTTTCACTTTTCCTGACTCCCTCTGTCTGGTCTTCACTAGCACCAGATAAGGAGATGCTGCAGGCCTATCACCAAAAATGGGTACAGACTCGCCAGACAACAGCTCTGGCAGCCTCCTATTGATGTCTGCACAGAACACAACCATAGCACTGTTGAAAAAGCAGATCAAAGTAGATCAGTGTTCTTGAGGTGTTAATTGCATTGTTCATTACTGCAAAAATAAACATGCCCAGCAATGTCAAGCTGAAGCGGTGAAATATATGCTGGAAGTAGTCTCGTATAATCTGCATCTTTCTCTAATAAACCAGCAGCATACAGCAAAAGTTGAAACCCACATTGCATTTGTTTTGTTGTATGTTAGCAGATTAATGCATATCACATCAGAATCCGATTAAAGTCACTTATGCACATGATACTGCTGTCATCAAATAAATTAGTTTGTCAACTTACAGGATTCTTACTAGGGCTGGGTAATAAATATCGATTTCTCGATATTAATCGATTCTCATTTTTACGAAACCGATATCGATTCTTAAATCTCAAGAATCGATTAGTCATCCTGTTTCGATTGAATGAATGGAACATTGTATCGCGGCTGCGCGCATCCAAAAAATCGCAATAATCTTTGTCCTTTGTTACTATTGAAATGAAACAAAGTCTCAGTTTTCAAATTACATCCATTTTCTTTAGAAATTCAAAAACATAAATAGCGTTTTGGCGCTGTGGCGAGAGATCGCTCTGGCGCAGCTCAATAGAAGCAGCAGCGCTGATCTTTCTTCCGGGTTAATAATACCAGTCACAGCGCGAAATGAACATGAATGAGCATCTGAAAGTGTGTTAAAAGATAGAGTACAACTTGTCGAAATCCGTATCATGTCACATTGATTCGCTCAATCAGCTTTTCAACCGTGGAAAGACGTCAGTTAAACAGCTTGTAATCAATGTCATCGTCATAAATATTTACGTACCTCAGAAAACCCACATAAACTCGTTAGTCAGCTAGAAAAAAATAACTCCAGAGAGGAGCATTTTGCTAAATATATACACCATATTATATGCATTATAATCTTAATGTTGTTAATATTTAATGCATATTTAAATAAATCTGGAAAGTTTTTATGACAGCCACCATTTAAATGTTTATATTTCATAGAATCTTATTATAAAAATAAATAAAAGTGTAATTTAAGTGATTCATTCATTATTACCTTCATATTTGAATAAATCTGTTCAGTTTTTATGAAAGCCACCATTTAAATCTTTATATTTCATATAATCTTCTTATTATAAAAATAAATAAAAGTGTAATTTTAGAGATTCATTCATTATTACCTTCATATTAAGCTAATGAAGCCTAGTAGGCTACAACTAGACTCCCATAGTTTACAGCATTAGTTAAGAGATTTGATTCCCTTGAGAAAAATTGCCATGTATTGTAACTGATATCCAAAATAATCAATATTGAATCGAATCGTAATCGAAATCGAATTGCAAGCTTGTGAATCGAAATCAAATCGAATTGTGAAATTTTTCTCAAATACCCAGCCCTAATTCTTAAATATTATGATATATATATATATATATATATATATATATATATATACATGTAAATGGCTTGCAAGTAACAATATTTACAAACAGCAGAGCATGGTGCCTGGTAACAATGTCATAGGTTTGATTCTCAGAAAATGCATGAACCAATAAACTATATACCTTGGATGCATTCTAAGTCACTATCTACCAATTGCATTAATGTAAATGTAATAGAAATTTAGTTTGGAGTTCTTTGTAATAAATTCATAGCTTTAATCCTTATGATCTGTTTCTCTGCTGTGTTTGTAGCTGAAGAAGCTCCTCCTGGCGCCTGCTAACTCCCAGCTCAGCTATAATCAATACCCAGGTGGCAAGGCACAGAACCATGCAGCCAGCAACCAACGGATCAGACCAACACCTGCTGTTGCCAAGGTAGCTGCTCGCTGCACTTCTTGCATCAAAGGCCTGGTGTGTGAGCTCATCTGCTAGATTCATGTAATTTTTTGCTTTCTGATAAATGATACAAATAGTCTAAAGCTTGATTAATTTGTGGCTATCCCATCTAAAAGTCTGTTGCCCTTAATGACGTTCTAAATGGCACCATCTCATTTCCATGAAACAAGCAAATGCCTAGATGTCTTGATAGAATTAGCATTGTTGGTCTCATTGTCACAAAAACAATGATTTATTACCACAGGCAGAGTCGTGTTGTAAACTAGAAGCAAAATGAGGAGTTATTTGAGGCGAACATCATGCATAATTCCCTCACCTTCACACAAACACGCTCACACACATGCACAACTCTCTTTGAGGAGTTAATTTTCCATAATGACTTTGACTCTGTTTCTGGAGCTCTGCACATGGCAGTGTCCCAGAGGACATCGCTGTCTCCTCCTGCTGCCTGCATGCAGATTCTTCCTGGAGCCGTCCCAAGACCTCGTAATTAAGATGATGGGCAAAGCACACTCATGTTGCCTTTTGGGAGACTAAAGCACCTCTGCACTAACCCCCTGTTATAATCTACCTATGTTACCAGTGTCCCCTGTTACATGCCATACTCATTCTGCCCCCCCCTCTCTCTCTCTCTCTCTATCTCTCTCTCTGATTCCTGTTGTTTAGACAGAAAACCCCTGGAACAGCAAACCACGTGGGGCCTGTCCCAACCGCTCCATGAGACGCCCTTGCACTGAGCTGCTCAAGTACCTCACCTCCAGTGACGAGGCCTTCCAGACCAAAGCCAGGGAAGCCAAGAGCACCTGGACAGGTTGTGGCAAGGACAGGGGAGGGGCTTGCACCTCTTCCTGCTCATCCTCTTCCTCTCCATCGTCTTCGTCCACCTCCTCTTTCTCGTCTCTGTCGTCCTGCTCCTCTTCCACCGCCTCCAAAAAGAAGACGTCCTCTGCCTCCCCGTCATCACAGCAGCAGCACCAGCAGCAGCAGCTGGCATTGCAGGCCCAGCGAGGTGAGAGCCAGGCAGCCAGCACGTGTAGTGTGGCTGGTGAGGGGGCGGGGAAGTGGCGGCGGTGTACTCAAGGGGAGCAATCCGCCCCCGTTGTGCTGTCCCGTGGAGTCGGCTGCGGCCATGCTTGCTCCGGCGAAGAGGGGAGGCTGCCAGGCCTGCAGCCAGCTGTTGACCCAGGCAGCCTGGCCGCTGCCCGCTTTATTAGGTACATGCACTCTTACTCTCTCCCGCCTAGAGAGACGGGTCATGCAGGCAGCTGTGGTCATTGCCTTGAGGCAGGCGGCTTGGCTGAGGCTGGCCGTGCTAATAGGCACGTCACGGTGACCATTAGGAAAAGGAGACAAGAGCTAGAGCACCCCATGCTCAGTCAGATGCTCACCTCCCGGCCCAGGCCAGCCCGTTACCGGGCTCACCTGCAGATGCCCAGTGTCCCCCAGAATAATAGGCGAGACCTACCAGACTTGGCTCCTAGAGTCCACGAGAGCCACGGACACTTAGAGCAAGCTAGCCGTGATCACCTCAGAAAGACACCTAGCTTAGATAAACCAACATTTAGTGTGGCAGACCAGAGTGATCTTAAGGTTTCAACCGGGCTTAAGTTAGACCAAGAGAGCTGGTCGAGCATGCCAGAACAGGTGACAGGAGACCGCTTGCATGATCTGGTTGGCCAAACTGGGGAAGATGTTTTTGAATATGTCATAGGCAGCCCCATGTCATTCTCACAGGGCCTGCCAAGCCCATTGTTCCCAGACTCTTTAGTTCCAGAGCACACGCCCTCCGACTCACAAAAACAGGCACTCTGCAGGCACCTTGATGACCAAGTCCCACCAATGTTAGGTAATCATTGCTGCATCCCTGCCCTCTCTCCTTTCCCTCTCCTCCTTTAACTGCTTCCCAGTTTGACCACACACTAACCCATGCACTAACACAAACCTAACATTTGCTTGGGAGCAAAAGCAAAAGCAGACAGCCACACATTTCCCTCCAAAGGATAAAGCTCTGAATTGGCACAGACCCTTGTCTGTAGATTAATTCTAAATGAAAGACGAGGTAACACTTTAAACCATCACGTGCCCAATTTCAAACTCAGATCTGTGCTGAAAAGCTTCTTTGTCAGGCTGCCGTAATATAGCTGTCTAACTGAGAGATACTCCCTAGCTGCAGTTGGAGACGGTCGCAGCCTCAGGCAACTGCACACGCTTCCTTGACTCTTCTTTCTTCCTCTGCTTTGGTTTCAATTGCATGCAAAATATCCTCTTTTTAGACATAACTTTAGCAGTATGAAACATTTGTGCCATTCTTTTTCATGTCATAGTCTGTTTTTTTACGTTTTCTACTCATTCTGACTGTTGTAATTTGGTGGACCTTGTTTGATGGGCCGAGACACTGAACACATGCCATCACTCCATCCTGCCTCACAAAGTATGCAGTCAGATAAACACAAAAACTATGGGGTCAAGTTAATCCAAGTATTGGGTTTTTCTCCAAATTTCTGGCTTGAGAGCCTTTCAGTGCAGGGTTGGATTTGCAACATCTTTGCTGTCACTCATTGAGTCTAAGATATTTAGTTGTAGATGTGGACCTGAAATATCGTGGGCACAGTGTGAACTAGTAAATTAATTACCCATGCTCCTTTGTGTTCTGCAGCCAAACCAACCATCTTGCCACTTCCTTTGACCCCAGAGTCTCCAAAGTAAGTGAGAGAGTTTTTACACAACTTTTGTAGAGCAGACTGAACTCTGAACAATCTGAACAAAAAAAAAAAAAATAGAAGAAAAAAAAAGATGAGGCATTTTGTTAATTTCATTTCCATTTGTAAGTTCACACAAACATTTTCAGCACTCCATTCACGTTCTCATAATTGTTTTCCCTTTGTGTTGCAGTGACCACAAGGGATCTCCGTTTGAGAACAAAACCATTGAACGCACATTGAGTGTGGAGATCTGTGGAACCCCAGGTAAACAAACACAAGGTCTTTGCTCATGACCAAGAAAATGAAAATTGTATACCAAAGATTAAAATCTCACTCTTTCCTCCATTTTTTTTCTGATTGTTAATCTGATTGTTAATCTATCATTTACTTGTAAAGATAAAACTTATATGGCCAAAGGCAGACTCTCCAACAAGCCTGCTTTGATAGTTTAATCAAAGCAAAGGGTTCAAGGAGGACTGATGGAACATGGTCAGAATTTTACACAGTCCTCCATTGATTACTTTTTCCATTCTTTGTGTGATTTATTGGAAAGTTTCACTCTTCCCTTTTCAACAGTTAGGATTCTCTCTTTCTCATTTAGACTCTAATGCTTTTTAACTGGCCTGCTCACTACTTAAATACATCAGAGATACATTTTTGTGTTGTTATTATTATTATTGTTTTAATTGGTTTTGCCATGCAATTTGGGTTTGCCAATATTATCAGTATCATTTTTTTTTTTAGAGAGAGTCTGGCAATTTGATTAGGGACATTAAGGTAATTTCCTGTTAATTCTGCAATTTATGAAAATGGCCCATTTGTGAAATTGAGCCAAAGCATTTTTTATGTAATTGAAAGGATATATATATGTGGATGTGCTTGCATGTGCGTGTATTTTTCCATATATATATTTTAAAATGCGTTGGTGTTGACCAAAAGTAATTATACCCAGACGAAGTCTATGTCAGCTGGGGCTGAAACACAACTCTTCAGCAGTTCTCCCCTTTCTCACTTTCTTTCTCTCAGCATAAATCATGCAGGTAATTATTTTTGTATCCCCCATGCAGAGATTAATCATTCCAGGTCAATAAAAACAAAATGGCTGCCCTTTCCCTCTCAAAATGTGTCATGGTGAATGGGCAATTTGATATTCACTTACTACAAGGTAATGGCCCTCAGTGTACAGATTTGACCTAGCCGGAGGGTACAATGTAACTCTATGTTTGGCGTATTTGCTCAAACGTGGATTGTCATAAATGTTTATAGGAACTACACATTTTATGATTTTTTTTTTTTTCCCGATACCCTTTTACACAATTCAGATTTAGGATTCAGTACTGTTTTAAAACAGGAAAGGGAGGGAAAGTGCTTTGAAGTTGAAGTTCTCTGATGAGGATAGGTTTACATTCTCCTAATGTGTGCTTATAGGCCACCTTAAGCCCTTCATACTCACATGTGTTTACTGATTATCATACCAGATTAACTGATTACAAGTCAGTGTAAAGCCGGATGAGACTCTGAAGTCATACAATAAATAAAATTTCCGTTGAGGTTTGTGTCATCATGACAGCGGTGTGAGAATCCATATTTATGGAGCTGTTGAATTAGAAAATGTCCAGGTGTTTCACAGCAGGACACCCGCGGAATAGCCAGCACTACGAAAGTGGCAGATTTAATACCATTCCCTAATCCCCATTCCTCTAATAGATTAACTTGAGCGGGGGTTCCTTTAATTATGGTATCATATGACACCCAGGTCAGTCTGTGTTGCGCTCCTTGTGTGGCATTTTAAGATTACCACAGGGATCAGTTCTGTAAGCTTTAAGTAATAATTCGTTCAGAGGTCCCCGCGTAATTCACACCCTGCCAGAAACAGACGAGAGAACCCACCGGTATATGATTAGTGTTTGTATGTGTGTGCATTCATCATGGCTGCCTTGAACTGAACAGCACATATTTATGTAATGCTATGTAAAGTAATTTATGTAATGTAATGTAAAGGCGATAATGGTCCTTGGTTTATGACCCTGCATGCATTGTTTTACCCAGATGGTGTTTGATTGGTGCCGCAGAAGTTCCATTGGCAGTGCATGCTTTCTTTTCATAGCTCATTGCATTGGCATAATGATAAATTTAGTCAAGGCCACTGTTGTTTTGTATGCCGAATCAGGCTCGTGACGGTTGCAGTACTATATCCATTTAATTAAGTGACTGACATAGACTGATAAAGAAAGAAAGGGAGAGATGGGTATTTTTACATTTTTTTTCAAATACCTGTTTCAGGATATGGTCGTAAACTATTACATTATGCACTGAAAGCTGTTTTTAATCAAAACAAATAATGTATAGAAAGGTCTTAATATGTGTATGAAGCAGGAAAACAGAAATCCTCAACAGGAGAGGTGTTGAAATAGAAAGAGAGAACGAGAAGTAGAGAAAAATAAAGAGGAACTACCTCGGGTTGCTCGTGCAAGTGCATTATCCATGCCATAAAGCAACACATCTCAAGACTTCCCATATAAATGCCATCTGTTGGCACATAAATCTGTCAAGATGGCTGGGGTTCATGAGCAGAAAAGGTGGCAAAGATGAAGAGAATGATAACAGCTCCTGCATCACTGTGCTTTCATCAGAGTCCCAGGAGGGTGGCATTCATGCATCTGTCGAACGCACCAGTGTTGTTATGAGATCCGACTCTTTACTTTCTAACGAATTAGGATTGTTTATGGCCTGGATGAAGTTTAATTGAGTAACTCTGTCTGTATCACAGTGCAATCTGAGGTCACATTAATCTTCCAGGGTTGCAATAAAAGGTGGATAAGGATTAGGTCTAAATGAAAGGGAAGATTTTAATCAGGCTCAAGTGTTTGCTCGTCCAGTCAATTAAAGACAGACCAAGCACTGGTAAGGAGCGTGAGGGATCTCATTTGGTAAATCCTTTGTCTCTTCTTCCCTCCAGGTCTGACACCACCTACCACGCCTCCTCACAAAGCCAGTCAAGAGAACACTTTCAAACTATCACTCAAAAACAAGCTTTCTTCATGCTCTCCCTCGGCCCTGACAAGCAAAAGGCCCAGGCTGAGCAACGGGGGCTCTTGCCCTCCGCCAACCAGCGGCTCTATTCGGAAGGGCCCAGAGCAGACTGAGCTCTATGCCCAGCTGAGCAAGGCATCCTCCACAATGCCCCTAGGGGGCTTGGAGGAGCGTCGGGGCAAGCGGCCCACGCCCCGCGTCTTTGGCGATCACGACTATTGTCAGTCTACAAGCACAAAACGAGACAGCACCACCACAGCTACAGCGGTGACTGGGCCAACGGAGGGCCGGCATGTGGAATGTAAAGACTCGAACATGCCGACCTCCTCTACTTCTACATCATCATTGTCTTCCGCCACCCCTTTGTCTTCCTCTCTGGCCAGGCAGCTTCAGGGCCTCTCCCCCACTGCTCAGGAGGCTTGTCCGGACACAGATGCTCACGGACAGGACCACAAGTCCACTTCAGGCTCCAAAACGTCAGTGGAGTGCAGTTCTGCTGGCAGGAAACCACTAAGGGACCAGGAGATCCGGGAAGAGCTCAACAAGCACTTTGGAAAGCCTCAGCAAGCCTTCTATAGCGGGGTTGTGGGAGAGCAAAGGGACAATCGGCCGCTGGAGGACAGTGACTCTGGGGACGAGTACCCCAGTCTTCTCAGTGACTACATGCACCCGGGTCTGCATGACTTTGAGGACCTCGAGGTAGGCCGGGAGCGCCTGTTCTACTTGGGGGAAGGTTCTCCACTCGAGCTGCTCCTCGAAGGGTCGCCCTCCAGCTCCCCTTCCAGCAGTTCATTCTCATGGAGCTCTGTCTCACCTCCTTCCACTCAGCTGTCCCCACAGCACCCCCGCTGGCCACGCTCCATCTCTCGGACCCGTTTCTCATCTCACAACAGGAACAGATCCCTCTCCAGGTCTCCATACTCCCGCTCTGAGTCTCCCGACAGCCGTTCTCCCTCTTGGTAAGTTCTTGTGTGTCTCAGAAACACGTTTACCTAGCAATCTTTTTGGACACAAATCCACATATCTCGGCAGGAGGGGCTGTGAAGAATGTAAACATCTTTCTGTGGCTGTCATTGCTATAAAGCGACAGTCTGGGTCTCACAGCATGGACGCTGAAGTCATTACGGCTGATTTTGCACAACCAGAGAAAAATTATGTTCAGTATACAATAAGCTTTGGCTTTGAGAGACACAAGATAAAACGAGCTTGGAAGATAAACAGTATCTTGGATGGTAAATTGCTCATCTACACTCTTGGAATATTCTCGATGTTACACTACATGAGTCATTCCAAACCTGAGTTTAGACATTCGCTACAGGGACTTTTCAGAAATTGCAGACTTGAGAGGAGTTTTGAAGTTTCATTTCACGGTAACACTTTAGAATACGGTTCCTTCGTTAATGAATAACTACACAAGAACCAATGAGTAACACAATATTAACAATCTAGTAACTATTATTAACTAACAAGTAACTCAGATTAACGAACTAGTAAGTAATAGCGCACAGATGAAAGTGGTAGTTCACTATTAACTAATCAATAACTACTATTTTTTAATGCTTCCCAGAGAACTACCGAAAAAGTTTATTAACAATCTAGTAACTACTATTAACTAAAAAGAAACTCTGATTATGAATTAGTAAGTAATAGCTCGCAGATGAAAGTGTTACTAGATACTTCTTTGGGAATTACTAATTATTTGGATCCGTATTATAAAGTGAAGATCATGGGAACTAACTGGTAATGACTCAAGCGTTCCTACATGATCTAGTCATGACTTTTGCAACCAAACACTAAAGTCATTTCATGCGTTTGAGATTTTTGGTGAACTTTACTATACTTATAGAAAATTTCTTTAGTAACACTTGAGTCATTACTAGTTAGTTCCCATGGTCTTTATAATTCAGATCCAAATAATTAGTAATTCCCACAGAAGTATGTAGTAACACTTTCATCTGTGAGCTATTACTTACTAGTTCTTTAATCAGTATTTTTTTAGGTAATGGTAGTTAATAAACTTTTTCAGTAGTTCTCTGGGAAGCATTAAAAAAATAGTATTTATTGATTAGTTAATAGTGAACTACCACTTTCGTCTGTGCGCTATTACTTACTAGTTCGTTAATCAGAGTTTCTTGTTAGTTAATAATAGTTACTAGATTGTTAATATTGTGTAACTTATTAGTTCTAGTGTAGTTATTCATTAACGAAGGAACCGTATTCTAAAGTGTTACCCATTTCACTTATCATTCGTAAGCGGTGCAGATGACAAATAGAGTCCAGCAGAGTCATTTCTTGGGCAAACAACTTGGGAGACTTATGGAAGTCTCACATTGTTTCCTCAATGGGCCTTAGACCCTTTAGCTTGAATTTTAGATTAATTTCTCTCCAGCACTCTTTGATGGGGCTCTGTTGTTTTTAGTAGCA
Source organism: Cyprinella venusta (assembly GCA_038021265.1). Classification (NCBI taxonomy): domain Eukaryota; kingdom Metazoa; phylum Chordata; class Actinopteri; order Cypriniformes; family Leuciscidae; genus Cyprinella; species Cyprinella venusta. Next base: position 8,425,155 of record CM075864.1, on the reverse strand, counting down.
GCTGTTGTTTTGCTCAACAGCGTTGCCCGCTCCATCCCCGCGAGATGAAAGAAATGCCCAGTAAGTGATGTCCTGAACACTCTAAAGTGGGTTACATCCAGATAGCATGCCAGCAAGACAATATTTACAGTGCCTCCTTTAAATGTGTGTGTATGTATGTATGTTTAGTAACCCATGATAAAGTGATTGTACTGATAAAGGAGAATTGTTCATGTTTATAAGCTATCGGAACTTCATTAGCGTTGTTTCCCCCTTTTTTATTCCAAGGTTCCCCCTTTATTTACGTATTTATTCCCTTTATGTTACACTACAATCTGTATAGATTAGAGCCAGACCGATATATCGGCCGATATTAGGCATTTTCCAAAATATCGGTATCGGCAGTTATAATGGCCAATAAATGAATATTTCAAACATAAAATAAAAACGGACAAAACACGCTTCAATCATCTCTCCTTGGCCTGTTATATTGAAAATGTATGTTTTAGAATTTGCAATATGATGTTATCTATTGCTAAATTATGGCTCATCATAAACTAGCTACCCACAAAGCTAGCTAATGCCACTATCATCAGTGGAAAACTACTAACGTTAACATTAATGAGCTTGGAAACAACAATGACCTTTTTTTATCTAAATAAAGTAATGATTACTGTATTTATAACTAGCATATCTCTAGTTACAGTCAAGTTACGGTATACTTGCGAGGAGTGAACATTTAGACATAGAGAAAAAGTATCAAACATATCTTGTGCAGAAAACTTACACGTGTGTGAAATCCAACAATATTTAATAAAAAAAAATATCGGCATATATATCGGAATATCGAATTCGGATTTTAAAACCCAAAAATATTTGTATCGGTATCGGCCTTCAAAATCCTTTATCGGTTGGGCTCTAGTATAGATTTAACTTGTATCAGTAAAGAACGTGTTCAGTTTAAGACTAAGGTACAATTTATTTATTTTTTTTCTGCTCATACACAGGTCTCCTCACAATATGGACGATAGCACTTTTATTCCCAGGATTTATAGAAGCCCTCGGTCCCAGTCTAACTCTATTTTTGGTCGGAGACCTAGGTAAGTGCTTGCGCATGGCAAATGCTTTTTTTTTCACTCTTTAATAAACTGTATAAATGAATGATGTGACACTTATACTCGAAAAAAAATGCGTATATGCTGATATTAAAGACCTTTACATGAGACATACTTAAGTGCTGCAAGATAATGTACTGTGTCTGCAATACTTTCAGAGTCTGTCCTTATGCAAAGGAAGCAAGTCACTTGCTGACTCTGTCTAATTGATATGATGAGTTATCATGATACATCATTTCAAGGCCTTAACTTTTCAAACTTTTACAATAAAGCTTTCGTTGGCAAGAGCAGCTTGCATTAGGGACCCACTAACTCCCAGCTACACCTTTTCCCTGATGGTGCTGTTGTCCTCTCATATTGTGCTTTTACACCATGTTGCCTCTTTTGCAAATGGCTGTAGAAAAAAAAGTTGCACTTTTTTGGACTTAAAGTTCAAACTAAGCAAAAAGTAATGGCATGTGAAGTTGTGCTGACAGACACAGCTGCCAAATTTCCGCCATATTCCCTTAAGAGTCTCGCCATTGGGAGCTGTAACCTTTTGCGATGTAATGAGACATCTTATTAATGTGTTTGTTTGTCTTCCACGCTAAGAAGAATGGAAAGCAGTCTGCTCTGAGCTAGCTGATTCCCAATGCCACTTGAGGAAAACAGCAAACAATACATCTATGTACTCAGAAAAATGTTATTGCTCAGAGGTTGCTCTTTCACAGCTCAGAAAACTTAATTGAGTCCTCCATTATATTTAAGTGTCTTCAACAGTTCCTTTGAAAAAATTCAAAGGAAACAGTTTATGAAATTATTAATTCCAGTAACTAAAAAGGTGAAACTAATATATTATATAGACTCGTTACATGCAAAGTGAGATATTTCAAGCCTTTATTTGTTGTAATGTTGAAGATAATGGCTTATTTTTCGAGTTTCACCAAGTAGACTCTCTATTTAATCCCATCTCGGAGAAACAATTTAACTGCTAAAGACAATCTCTTTATATGTCTTATAGTTGCGTGTTTATTTTTAACTGGAATGTTTTGTCCTTTTCAACTACAGGTACGACAGCTATGAGGAATACCAGCACGAGCGTCTGAAGCAGGAAGAGTTCCGACGTGACTATGAGAAACGGGAATGCGAGAGAGCCGAGCAGAGGGAGAGACAACGGCAAAAAGCAATAGTAAGTACACCCTCTTCGGTATGTTATTAAATTATAGGATGGTTTTTTTCTTCTATGGACACATTTATATCCCTGGAGTTGTTTTTTATTAAAACCTACATTTTCTAAAATTGTGTTGTTTTTTTGTGTTATATAAAGGGCATATCAAACTTTCTCGGAAACTATCACTCTGCCTTAATGATTTACTTTTATATTTCTTTCAAATGCCTTTTATCCATAGATTTTCGATTAAAATTCATCACACAAAAATATTAATTTAAAAACATTGACAATACTGTTTAGATTGAAAGAATGATCATCTAAATTTGAGCGAAATCATAATACATAATTAATTATTGAAGAAAGTGTGCATAATTTCCAAGATGTAATTCTGTAAAATGATCAAAAGTGTTATAATAAAAATCTATTTCCATTCCAAAATGCTAGTAAACAAAAAAATATCATTTTAAATGTGATGGTTGTGGCTCTGGGGTTAAAATGTTTCAACAAACATGACAGAATTATTTTATTTTAAATGTCTGTCCACTGTTGGACAATTTAAACAAACTATTGAGTGTGTGTTTTAAGAGTGTTGATTTTCTCAAAGTCCACAGGGCCAAACATACCCATAGTTGACGAAAACCCTATTATGCTTGGAGGTGTTTTTCAGTTGTGGTCTCTCTCCTTCTGGCAGGAATCGTACATTAGCCCAGACGTTTATCCTTCTCTCAAGCTTTCTCTTCCTCCGTCACTGTGTATGCCTGCAGAAAGCTCGAAGCACACAGCCATCCCAGCGCGCGCACGCTCTCTCTCTCTCTCTCTCTCTCACTCAAAAAGTGAACTCATGCAAAGACTGCACTCTGAATCATTCAGGCTACACGCGTTTCCTCTTTATCTCCCAGTTGTGTATTTTTAACATCTCTGTGGTGTTTCCGAATGGTGCCGGATTCAATTAATCACACCATGGGCTAAATGCTTTCGACCAGACAATCGAGGGAAAAGTTGAAATAAGATTTCCCAAATCAAAGGTATGTTAATATGCGGGCTCAAAATGAGCCGTTTAATTTCTAACACTTACATATTTGAAATGCAGTTCTCTGAGATGAAATATCAGTTTTGTTCTCTCTCGCCGTGCCTGACCAGACTGTGAAATGAGACGGCTTTCCAACTCAGTTCACTGATAAATGCACACGTCAAATAATGCACGCATGACTCGGCCCTGCGTACGTTTTTTTTTTTCTCCTCTTTTTTTTTCTTTTTTCTCCGTCTTCTGCGGCAGCAAGACAATTACTAGCGGCGGCGGCTGAGCTGTCAGAAGAGGTTTTGGGGGGGCAAAGGATGTGAGAGCTTCATATGAAGCGCTAGTCTCAGGGTGTCATCTTTAAAACCTCTCCACATTTATCAGCTGTCAGCAACAAAACCACCAATTCAGCAAACACTTTTGCCTCCTATTGTACATGATGGAAATGTGAGGGGAGCTTCAGAGGAAATGCAAAAAAGAAACCCTTCTCCCAGGTGTTCTAGCTAATTTGTAGGTTTTTGTTGTAGCTGTCGTTGTTGTTGTGACACGGTGACATCATGTACACAGGTGAATTATGACACTGTTACGGGGCAATAGATACGAATCATAATTTTATGTATGACTTACAAGAGACCTCAGGTTATTGTTGAGGATCATAAGTATATTTTGTCACACATAATGGCAGGTACATGAGCAAATGAATAAGTAATGCCACGTAATAAGGCCTGAGGCTTGTGCTTTGTCTCGAGATTAGCAAACTAAATTAATACCACCATTTTATATATTCAGCCTGATGGGGTCTTTACATTTTCTCAATCTATGTGTTCTTTTGCTTCAATGAATAATGGAACAGTCATATTAGCCTTTAGCTAAAATTGATGATAAAACTTGACTGTACATCATTTCTATTTTAATGTGACTAGTTGCTTGGCAACTCCCTACATTTAGGCATCTTATTTGGATAAAAAGAACTGATTATTAGTAAATGTTTTGTTCATCACAATGCTGTATCTTAGTAACAATCTAAGTATTATCTACGGTGGCCTAGTAGTGCACAACGAAATTTAAAAACCAAACATAAGTTCACAACACGACGAAATTAAGCCACAAATCAATGGAAATGAGCCACAACACAACGGAAAATGTACAACACAACGGAAATGAGCCACAACACAATGGAAAAAATGTACAACATAACGGAAATAAGCAACAACACAACGGAAAATGTTGACTACAACACAACGAAATAAAGCCGCAACAGAACTGAAATGCTCCCGACCACTAGAGGGCTCTCGGAGCACGGTAAAGTTAGTTTCTGTTCCTCTCAATTCCGATTTCGTTTTAACTCCTACGGTGGCCAATGTAGTCCAAGACTAACATGGCTTCCAGTTCGACCTCGTCCATGAGTGTTAACTCAAACGTAAACGCGAAAAGCGAAGCTTGAATTAACGGGTATGTCCCTCTTTGGCTAATGTACTTTCAAGATGGAGGGGCAACATGGCGACCGACATTAGAACCCCTTACCCGTATGTATTTTCAATGGCATATTATACACTCACGAGAACCCTTTATTACTTGAACGAAGTAAATATCCATTAATGAGCACATATATTTTTGAAAGAACTAAGTGTTTTTAGCTACGAATAAACTAAAAGAGTTACACAGTGTAGCTTTAAATATTCACAGTATATTTATGATCATTTTGGTGGTGGTGTAAAATTAACAAAGTAACATTGCGAATATGACAATGGGCCATGTGATTAATCGAAGTTTAGGTTTGACTTCAGCTTCCAAGAAAACACAATAATCCAGATAAAATAATATAGTATAATATTGTACACATTCCATACAGTGGTGCACTTTCGCTCGTTCTTAAAGGGATACTCCACTTTTTTTGAAATAGGCTCATTTTAGTTGAAATTTACATTAAAATTTAAATTAACAGTTGAGTTTCAACATTTTCAAATCTATTCAGACGATTTTCTGATATTTAGAAGAATATCAGTAACCAGACAGTTTCTGGTCCCAATGACTTCCATAGTAGGAAAAAAAAATATACTATGGAAGTCAATGAGACCAGAAACTGTCTGGTTACAGATATTCTTCTAAATATCAGAAAATCGGCTGAATACATTCGAAAACGGTGAAACTCAACTGTTTAACTCTGGGGGAGTTGTAAAATGAGCCTATCTCCAAAAAAAGTGGAGTATCCCTTTAACAGCCCAAACTTAATGTACAAATCAATCAAATTATGTAACGTGACTTTCGTAAAATGCAGTCTACTGTGGGACCTGCTTGATATTAAAACAAAGTTATTAAAAGCTCTGTGCTGGTTCCCGTGTGGCTTTCTTTATGTATTTAGTATTTTGAATCTGCTCTACAATGATGGTGTTTGGATACAATGAAAGTGCGGCAAACGGGACGAGGCCGAGAGCCTTGGGAACGGAACCAGGCCGGTGACAAGGTTGCTAATGAGCGTCACCTGCACGCCACAGCGGTCTTGAGTCTCATGGAAGGAGATCCGGAAGGATAAAAAGAGGAGTGACGGCAGTGCAAGACGAGAGAGGACCAGGTCTGGACTTTGTTGTGTTTTTATTAAGTGTATATACGGCAGTCGTCTGTGAGGGGCTGTCGCTTTACTTTCGTTTTGTTGTTTGTTTATTTTGATATTAAAGTTTATGTTAAACGAAAAAAAATACAGACGGCAGCCACCCCTCCACAACCAAGGGAGACGGCTGTGGGTTAGTCCGTCCCCCTGGCAAATCACACCAGCCCATCATCTTGAGGGTCAATGTTGGTAGACTCCGCTCAGTCTTTGACAGTGTGTTCCTCCTGAGTTTTGGCACCAATGTAGGCTCAGGGAAGGAGGAGGCAGAAACATGCGAACGATCAACTTAAAGATTGAATCAAAATAAACAAGCAACAAAACAAAAGTAAAGTGTATAAACACAATAAAAACACAACATAAAGTCCAAGTCTGGTTCTCTCTCCTCTTGCACTGCCGTCACTCCTCCTTTTATTCTTCCAGATCCCCTTCCGTGAGACTCAAGACCGGCTCATTTGCAATCGCGCCACCGAAATCGCTCCGTTCCCACGGCTATTGGCCCCGCCCTGCTTGCCACAGAAAGGTACCCTGTTTAAAAGTAAACTGTTTAACGAAATCATAAATATCAAGATATATATTGAATCTATCTCAAAAAGAATGAAAGCTTTTTTTAGCTGTATCACCCAGCTTTTGTTACTCACAAATCAGAGTGAAAAAGATAAAGGAGAGTCCTCCAGCTATTTTCTCCAGACGGTTCTTGGCTTTCCCACAGTGGTGGATGTTAATTACAGTCATGGGGTGAGGTTGAGAAAAGTCAAGGAGAGGGGGAAGAGGGAAAAAAAGTAGCAGAAGCACTATGTTAGACTAATCTCTTCTCTCTCATTCCCTTTATGACCAGGAGGAGAGGCGAGTGGTGTATGTGGGACGTCTTCGTGCCAACAGCACACGCACAGAGCTCAAACGCCGCTTTGAAGTCTTCGGCGAAATTGAGGAGTGCACAGTCAACTTGAGACATGATGGGTAAGACCGTGGGCCGGTGTCTGTGTGTTTTTTCCGCATCGTGTGTGTCAAATGTTTAAAAGGAGTCAATATTATCTTTCAGCATAAAAAGGAATCTTCTAAATCTAGTTAATGATGTACTTGTGGCCATTGGACGGTGATTAGGAGTGCAGACTTAAACTGCTTCTCATTGCACACGCATCTGTCACAGACAGCACAGGCGTGTTTGAATACAAATAGGATTATACTGAAACAAAAAGCAAGATGTCTCATATTTACTGATTCCAATTTTGCATTTTGAATGGGGAATGAAGGATGAGCACGCTTTGTGTTGCGCTCTATTTTTCAACCCAGAGACAACTTTGGCTTCATCACCTACCGCTACACTTGTGATGCGCTCGCTGCCCTTGAGAATGGACACACCTTGCGCAGGTCGAACGAGCCTCACTTTGAGCTCTGCCTTGGTGGACAAAAGCAGTACAGTAAATCGAATTACACAGACTTGGGTAAGTACACAGCCTGGCTGCTGTTTTGTTTTTTTTTTGTTTTTTTTTACAGCTGACTAGAGACGCTACTTATAAAAACCGCTGCCTTAAAGGAGTAGTTCACTTTTTAAAAAAAAAAATTGCTGATAATTTACTCACCCCCCATGTCATCCAAGATGTCCATGTCTTTCTTTCTTCAGTCGAAAAGAAATTTAGTTTTTTGAAGAAAACATTGCAGGATTTTCTCTATATAATGGACTTCAATGGGAACCAAATGGTTCAAGGTCCAAATGAGTTTCATTGCAGCTTTAAAGGGCTTTAAACGACACCAGACGATGAATAAGGGTCTTATCTAGGGAAACGATTGGTCATTTAAAAAATAAATAATTTTTTTAGGTTTTATAAGCACAAATGCTCGCCTTGGTCTGTTCTGTGATGAGCGTTCGTGACTCTCGTGTTCAAACTCGTTCATCAAAATGAACAAATCTTTTTTCCAGTCGTGACTCGAAGGGTCCTAGATAAGACCCTTATTCATCGTCTGGTGTCATTTAAAGCCCTTTGAAGCTGCACTGAAACTCTCATTTGGACCTTGAACCGTTTGGTTCCCAATGAAGTCCATTATATGGAGAAAATCCTGGAATGTTTTCATCAAAAACCTTAATTTCTTTTGAAGAAAGAAAGACATAGATATGTTGGATGACATGGGGGTGAGTAAATTATCAGCAAATTTAAAAAAAAAAAGTGAACTACACCTTTCATCAGACTGATCTCATGAAGTAGCGTGTGTATGACACGCCAATTCGTATTTGCATTTTTGGCGTGCTATCAAGACGCATAATCGCTTTTCAGCGTGTTTATGAACGCCGTTGACTTAACGTTATATAAATATATGACTTACCTCAACCCTGACCCTAAACTTAACCATCACCGGGGTTAATGGCATTTATGACTTTTCCCTTTTCATTTTCATTTCATTTTCATAATTGACATAAGATGTCAACATTATGAGTTAAAAATTCATAACTATGACAGCCGAAATTGACGGAGATCATTTTTTGACATAAAAATTCGAAATTGTCATAATGCCATAGTCACAATTGTAAGATAAAACGTAAATTACGGCCATCGGAATTATGAGATAAAATTCATAATTATCATAAAAATTCATAATTATGACAAAAAGTCATTATGACATAGGTCGTAACTTTTAAGTCACAATCATGATTTACCAAACCACTTTTTTTTTGTGACGAAAAGTTGGCTTCCATACAAAGGAGCTCTTACAACACCTTTAAAAAAATGAGGCCATTTTCCACTGATGTTCAAACGTGCCACTTTCTCCTTTCAGATTCCCATTCTGATGACTTTGATCCAGCCTCCACTAAAAGCAAGTACGACTCCATGGATTTTGACAGCTTGTTGCGAGAGGCCCAGTATAGCCTGAGAAGGTAATGAGCACCACTGCACCGGCGGGCTGCAAACAGAGGGATTTGCAATACCTCACTGTTGTTTCTGTTCTTTCAATACAAGACTAAAGACGTTTTACACTCTCCACTGTAAGTGGAAAGAGTATATGTGGACGATAACGTTCTACGTATATGAAGGGATATACGCGTTTATCTGCAAGCAAAGTTTACATGAACCTAGCTGCTGCGAAGCTGAGGAGAGACACTGCCTGTGGGAATAGCGCGCACCACTTTAGGGGACTACACAGATCCGTGTGCCGCGCGAGGCTCCGTTAGAGACACGAATCTTCATCAGAGCTCGCTTCACACGCGTATCACCCTCGGCACTTTGAAAGGGGAAAACTGCAGCTCGTTCAGTCTGTTTTTATTGTTTGGAGTTTATTTTTGTGGGCTTTTTTTCTGTTCCTTTTTTAATCTGGGTGTTTGGATGTGGTGTTACATTATCGAGAAGGGTTTGGGGAAACGTTCAAGGTAACATTGTCTACATTTATCGGGGGGGGGGAGGGGAGACGTAGTCGCCTATTTACAAAAGGAATATTTTTATTTGATGTGCATATCGGCGTTCTTTGTTTGTTACAGCTATGCACTGTAAAATGCAGCCTTTTTAAGATGAAATTTTCTTAATCAAGAATGTTGATCTGTAGTCATAATGATGATGTATAACCTACATGGCGTTTAGATGACGTGATTTGATTGTAAAAAAAAAATATGTATGGAGATTTATTGCTCTTTTTGGGGGAGCATGCAACAAAATTTTTGTCTGTTTTTCTTTGGTTATTTTTATTTCATCGAAAAACTCCATGTGCAGTTTCATCCGATTTTCAAGTTAATATCTCAGTGTTTTCCGTATATACATGCAGTGTAAGATAGATTTTCAAGAGTTTATGTTCACTACTGTGTAAAAAAAAAAAAGAAAAAAGATAAACCCCAAGATATTTTTTTATCCTTTATGTCTGAAGGAATCGATAGATTTTATTTGAATTTCTCTGTGCACACTAATAATTGTTCTCGTTCCTGTTTGATAATACACTTTCACAGAGATGATTACTCTTCTAACACAGAATTACTCATGCTTATTTATGTATTTATCTCAGTATTCTAATCGAAATATTTATGGCAGCCATCTCACGTGATGCTCCTTACAAATTTTGCTATTTATATTATTTGTTATTCAACAATCACTGGAAAGGATGTAAATTTACAAGTTCTAAAGAAATATCGTTTTTATATGCCTTCAGAGATGGAACAAACAATATATTGTATGATCATATTCTAGGCTCATGATGAACTTTGCTGCTCCAAAACTCAAGTGATTTATTTGTTTTTTCTAGCTCTAAAACATCCACCTTTTCATCTCTTTTTTTATTACATGAAGCAATAAAATAATTTTGCAGGTATTTTGTTGTACCACAGAAAATCTGTGTCTTTGCTCCACACTTTTGATTATGTGAATGCCAAACTAAAGTTTACAATTTTCTTTCCTGAATTTTTTAAAAAGAAGAAGAAAAAAAAGATGTATTTGATGTAAAAAAAAATTATATATATATATATGATGATACTAATCTTGTCATTACTCACAATAACTCAAAATAATGAAAAGTAATAATGGAATATGAAAATGTGAATTAAAAAAAATATTAATAAATAAAAAAGCAATAAATTATTTTTCAAAGCTGTATTTTAGCTCATGTTGTTGTATGGTTTTAGACATGACAAATTACCCAGACTCTGTTCAAATACGGGGGATCCATTCCAGTGCCTCAACACAGATCTTAAGAACACGGTTGGAAAGAGAAATTGGTTGTGAATGCAGCTTGTGTGTGTGAGTGTGAGCAAATTCAAGAATTCAATATAAGAAGTGGAAAAGCCAAAAATTGCATCTATGAGATTGAGTCTCTTTCCAAAGCAAGAGCTATTTTTTTGTCTTTGCTGTGCTTTGAAGGCAAATGAGCTGTTAATAATTTGAACCGCCCAAACGCAACAGGCACCCATCACGGACACTTAAGGTAACCTTTTTTATGTCGATCAATAGCCCATATTAAAAGATTCACAAACCATTGCTGTCGATGTAAATGTCTGGTTTCAGAAAAATTATTTTCTGCACAGAGCTTGGGTATGGAGTCATGTCGCGTTCGATATGTGTGGCTTTAATCGGTGCAACATGTATGTTGCAAATCTGCTTTGTAAATTGCTGTAGCAATATGTTACAACACCCTGACGGGGTGTATCTTTTGGAGTGGCAGACTTTTTACCATAGTGAAAACTACTACTGAAGGATTTGCCACTGCGTTGGATGATTTTTTTTGTGTGTGTTTCCATAAAGAAGCAGATATATCTAAATGAGGCTGTGTGTGGATTTGATAGAGTGTGCGTGTATTTCGGGTCAAGGGGACTGTGTTTGGCTGTGTTATCTTCTATTTGTCTCCTATCCATGTTGCCTTCTGCTGAGTCCTAACCAATGCCTTTGTAGTTGTACGTATTGTACAATCTTTGTTGTGGATTTTCTTTTTTATGTGTAGTTTTCATCAGCCTCACCATGCCAATAAAGGGAATTGTGTCTAATTTATTCTTATCCTCCTTTTTCTTGTACATTCAAACTAAAAGACTTTTTTTTCCTGTTGACTAAAGCGAGCGCTCGATACATCGCACATCATACGAACCCCTGCCGGGTGATGCTGTTTTCTGCATATCATCACTGTAAGCTGTTGAGCACATTGTTTTCGATGACTCACTTGCAGAGTCAGTTATTTTTGGCGGATGCTCGTGTTTTCGCCAACTCTGCACGACCCTGGAAAATGACTGATGATAATCCCGTGGAGCTTGTTTCTTAATTCCCATAAACTCTTTTTGACAGGTTTTGCATGTGCGTCTGAGCGAAAGCGCGCCTATAAAGGGGCCGAGAGAATTTGATGGCACATCTGTCCAGATGAAACCTAATACTGTATCATTACTGTTCAGCCTGTGAGTATGGGGAAGGTGAATAACCCCTTCTCTTCTTTGAGAGATGGACATTAAATTTTAAAAGAAGAGGATCCAATTGTGGATTTATTTATTTATCTTTTTCATTAATGCTTCAGTTTAGCCTCGGAGAAAAGAGACTTCTTTCATTTTGCCGTCACAATCATCCAGGCAGGAGGTCTTTTGCAGTTTGCCCTTTTCCACACAATGAAGCTGGAAGCTCAAGAGCTTCACTTCACCTCTGTCTTTTTGTGTGATACAGGTACTTACTCTGGCAATCCATCCTTATCTTTCATTTCACACAGCCAGTTGTAAAAATGGCTATGTCTGCAGTTTTTGAGGGTCTTCTACCTGCTATCCTAAAATATATGACTATACATGATATATAGTGTATTCATACACTACCAGTCAAACGTCTGGCCCACGGTCATTGAAACTGAATTAAATGACAACCTGCAGTATGAAAAATCGGTTTATTTTTATTTTTATATGTATGTTTGTGTGTATATGTGTATGTGTGTGTGTGTGCATCACATGTGGCTGTATATAGAGCGCACAAAGATGAAGAATGCAAGGATATTGTCTTTTAATTCATTAAAAATTAATACACAGGGCAGATAGATGGGGTAATATCCACTTCAAATATGAGATTGTAAAAAGAACTGAACAAAACAGAAAATATGTACACAGACTAAATGAGGCATTTACCAAATGACAGGTGATCTGAATGGTTAATGAAACACACTCGGAAACTGGGTCAAATTACAGGGACACAGGCAACCAGGAACAGAACTAAAACACAAAGAAACTAAGTCAAAACAGAACATGTATGTGACAACTGAGGAGGGATGGCAGGGGCTGTGGAGGACGATGATGAACTGGAGAGAGACAGACACAGTCAGGGGCAGGCAAAACGGTCCAAGGAGGAGTGGAAGGATGGAGGTGCCAGGAGCAAATTGAGCCGGATGATGACCCAGAGAAAATGGGCCCAGCCAGGAAGTAGGACCACGGCCGCATCGAGGGAAGGATAGGCCATGTTGGAGAATCCCTGGACGATACCATGGTGGCGACTGATGGAGACTCAGGCAGAATGGGCACTCAAGGTGACACCAGTGATCTGGAGGGCCGAGACGGAACTACGGGCTTGCAGGACCAAGTTGGAGATGGGGGCCTGGCAGGGTGGGGCAGAGCGAGTACCAAGCAGTGCTGGAGGGAAGGAGGAGCCTGACGGAGCCAGAGAGATGGTGGGAGTGGGGAACCAAAGGAGTGGAAGACCATGGTGTAGTAAGGGAAGACCATGGTATAGTAAGGGATGAGGGAGCCTGGTGGAGTCCGTGGACTGATGAACCCCAGTGGGGTCAGAGGGTCGAGGTGGAATCAAAGCTTCGGAGGACTGATATAGAGCCACATGGACTGAGCTGATTACTGGAAGCTCAAATGTGCATCAATCCAGCACAGCAGGGTGGATGGAGGAGTAGGGGAGCTGGAGGGGACCAGCGAAAGCAGGGCCGATGACAAGCTTGACGGAGCCAGAGAGATGGTGGGAGTGGGAAACCAAAGGAGTGGAAGACCATGGTATAGTAAGGGATGAGGGAGCCTGGTGGAGTCCATGGACTGATGAACCCCAGTGGGGTCAGAGGGTCGAGGTGGAATCAAAGCTTCGGAGGACTGATATGGAGCCACATGGAGTGAGCTGATTACTGGAAGCTCAAATGTGCATCAATCCAGCACAGCGGGGTGGATGGAGGAGTAGGGGAGCTGGAGGGGACCAGCGAAACAGGGCTGATGACAAGCTTGACAGAGCCAGAGAGATGGTGGGAGTGGGAAACTAAAGGAGTGGAAGACCATGGTATAGTAAGGGATGAGGGAGCCTGGTGGAGTCCGTGGACTGATGAACCCCAGTGGGGTCAGAGGGTCGAGGTGGAATCAAAGCTTCGGAGGACTGATATAGAGCCACATGGACTGAGCTGATTACTGGAAGCTCAAATATGCATCAATCCAGCACATCGGGGTGGATGGAGGAGTAGGGGAACTGGAGGGGACCAGCGAAAGCAGGGCCAATGCACTTTTGGTTTTGGTAGAGGAGGTGGGAGAGGAAGGCTGGATGGGGACTCTGGACATTCGGAACTGGACTGAACCAACAGAGATATAGGGGAATTGGAGCTAGGCAGCATTCTCTTTAAACTCATCCATGCCATGCCTCGAACTCTACGAGTAGTCCCACGGGAATAGTTGATGTAGCCAGCACACACACCTGGTCAGACTCTGTTGGAGGCAAGGCTTCTCTCTCGAACCAGGCTTGGGCACTCTGTCTGTGGTGGGCTTATGGATAATCTCTATCAAATTTTGGTTGGTGGCTGCCATTTCTCTGGGTGAGGAGCGGGGATGGCGGTGTCTTCCTCGATGGGGCATATGGTAAAAGGCGATCTGTTTCACATCAGTACCAATTTCACAAACACGGCGATGTTTTTCTTTGGACCATCCACTGGGAAGCACGTCATGGACTGCTAGTGTAAAAGAAAACACAGTTGATAGCGAGTCTGGCACATCAGGTTGATAAAGTTCAGGGTATGGTCCTCCAATGGATGAACCCTCTGCTACAAACAGAGTAGCTGAACTGCAGGTAAATCCATGAGGGGGAAATTAAATTAAAAGGGGGAAGTGAAAACACAGCAAAATTAAATACTGTCTAGATCCGGTCTTCTGTAACAGGTGGCTGTATATTGAGTGTACAAAGACAAAGAATGCAAGTCTTTTAATTCAGTGGTCTTTTAATTCAGTAGTCCAAAGGATACAGGGCAGAAACTCGGGGTAACTTCACAAAGACAAGACCGGACAAAGATCTGAACAGGGAGCATATATACCGTATCTAGTCAACCGTTCTCTGAGATTTGTTTTAATGATAATCGAATGTAAAAAGTTTTATCTCTAAAAACTGTTTAGCGTATAATGCTAGTACTGGGGGCATTTACAAAGTAAAAAGAAATTGCTAGTTTATACCACTAACCAGGCTCAAAATAGCCCCACACTAACACAGTAACATAATGAGGGTCCATGCAAAACGAAGCATTGAGAACTTTATAAGTGTAAAGACCGTTTAATAAGAAGATACTTTATAAAGACAGTCCACTTCGTGTACACAGACAGGAACCATCTTTGGATAACAGTCACGACAAGTCAAATCACGAACGTCGTGCTGAGTGATCTGAACTGAATGAAGTTCAGGGAACTTCTGAACTGTATGCACGGCGTTCGGGGATCGACTTATCGAGATGTGAAAGATATTAATAAAAATGATGTTAATTCACCCAGCTCACTACCTGCATTTACTTCCTGTTTTCCGTCAAAGTCCACAGCAGTCGATTGTCGAATTTGCGCACGCAATCATTGGTAATTAAGGAATAGTGGAAACTCAGACTGTCAGCTGTCAGCCGATGACGGTGCTGTGTGGTGTTCTGAGAATATCAGCTCAAATGGATAGTTCATCCGAATCAGATGTTGAACTTCATTTAGTTACCAATGACCGCGCACAAACTCGACAATCGACTACTGTGGACTTCGACCGGAAACAGGAAGTAAATACAGGTATATGAGCTGGCTGAATTCATTTTTTTATTAATATCTTTCACATCTTCTGCAGTCAGATTGACCGTGGTCACTCTTAATAACAGCACTCACATGGCTGCGCACTTATAATGACAAATCAAGGATGTTAAGAGGCTAAAAGCAGGTTTAGAACTTGCCCCATTGAAGTCAACAGGGTGCGAATTTTAAAAAGAGGATAACACGGTGTTCGCAACACCGATTTTTGACATTTTTGTCTGTACTGACAGCACTCCAAATGTACAAAAAAATGAGCCCTAAACAAAACACAACACCTCCATCGCCTGTGCTTTAGATAAAATGCAAGACTTTTGTCACTGTACTTTGGTCAGAATAGTGGATCCCAAACATTTGAGATGTTACCAAGGTGTCAATCATGAAGTTTCAGGAGTGAGTCGTGTTCCAGAAACACATGTAACGATAATTTAGGGGACTCACTCCCGCATTTAAATGCAGTTGTCACTGTCCTTAAACTTTGCAGTGTTTACGTGGCCTTAGTCAAAACAGAACATGTCTGTGATAGTGTGTATGCGTGTGTGTGCTAAAATGCAAGAGTACTTTTGACCATTTTAATACACCACGATGAAAAAAGGATTATTCTTTTTTGAAACAAATAATATTACTATCCCCAAACTTTCTGAGCGGCATGTCATTTGAAAATACATATTCTCCTTTCAGCTGCATTAAAAGCAAATAATGGCAGCAGAAATAAGGCAACACGGACTGAATTCGCCGTGAGATTTATTAGGATGGAGTTCAGAAGCTGTTATGATGATGATGATGAAACAACATCAAAGGAGCAGTGGTGAGCTGATACTCCAGGATTTCACTGAGCTCGCCAGTGTGTTATTTTGAGGCGTCATCGACACTGATCCCCAGCCTCATGCTCCATCTCTTTCTGTTTATTTTTAGAGTGCTTTATGAGTGACACGCAATTCCATTGTCTCGAGGTCTATCAGATTTACTTTCTCATGTAGGACAACAGCTGCAATTCCCCAGACATTCAGCCAATCACCACCTTTAGAAATGAGTAGCCTATATG
The DNA here is from genome assembly GCA_038021265.1 of Cyprinella venusta. Taxonomy (NCBI): domain Eukaryota; kingdom Metazoa; phylum Chordata; class Actinopteri; order Cypriniformes; family Leuciscidae; genus Cyprinella; species Cyprinella venusta. The sequence goes on along the minus strand of CM075864.1, from coordinate 8,408,795 downwards.
AGAAACATTTAGGGTGTTAACTCTATATTAACTTTGAAAACTTTTAAATATCACTGTGGGTAGCAAATATGATGTTATATGGCTTAAGCATAAGATATAAACCACAGTGAGGTGGGAAAAGGGACTTGATTAATGTCAATGTCCGTATAAGTGTTTGATATGAAGCAGGAAAACATCAAACTTGTTTAATTCTCTGGGGTTGTTCGTTTCAGAGTCACACTCGGGGTGTTCGGGTCCAAATGGACCCAAAGGCCGGGATTCATATTTAAAAAAAAAAATCATGATTTTTTTTTTACTTGTTTTTTTATAATATTTTTTCTTAAAGTTGTATTTCATTTTAGAGTCAAGCCTAGGCCTCATAAAAGCAATTTTTGAAATGAGATGGATGCCATCGGGTGGACAAACTGAGCATTTTAAAAAGTCAAAACACATGTATAATCTGAATTTTTTGGTGTGTTTATGTATCAAAGTGTGTTTGTGCATGTGTGTGTGTGTCTGGATGTGTCTGTTTTGCACTCTTGATGTTTTATAGATTCACCCCTTCACTGTTGTGTGCTTTTTTTCAAGATCGTGGCTGATTTGTAGATTGTACGTACAAAAAAACTCAGTATTTTTACATTTTTGCCAATTTCCCATTCATTTTCCATGCGGGTGGTCCATTTGGACCCGAACACCCCAAGTGTGACTATTTTTTTACAACCACTTAGACTATTCACATCCTGTCACCAATTTTTTGGGGTGTTCAAATACCAAATACCAACAAAGTCACCAAATTTCGGACCATTTCGAGGAAGCTGTGATTTTTTTAAATTCTTCGGGTCCATTTGGGCCGAACAACCCCAAAGGTTTAATGCGTTTGTTCACAATAAACACTTTACCTAAGTGTTTATTTAACTAATATGAATTAAAATTAACATGGAAATGGAACTGTATTGTAAAGTGTCCAAATAATACAAAATGAACGCTGCTTTGACAAAACTTGCCATGTTTGTTTTAAGTCTACATCAAATATTTTATGGAGTGTGTTAAATAAGCCAATAAAGCAATATGTAAAACCAAACAATTAGTCAAGTAATGAGCAAAAAGCTGAGTGTGAGATTCCCGTGCCTTCTGCCAGCTGCTCAACAATAGCCCTCCCTCCATCTCCATCTCCACGCTGCCATTTTAAGCTTTAAAGAGTAATGAGCGACAGAAGGGATGGAATTCTTCTTCTCCCAAAGTATCAACTTTGGGGACCAAACGTAAACTTCGCTTGATAATTAATGACACCAGACAAATGGCGGCTGATTGAGCAACTTGCCTTTATTGTCAATCACCATCTGGTCCGCAGCGCCGACGCAACACAACGCTAATTGCCTCGAGTGCGCTTAAGATGCCTTTATTAATTAAAAGTGAAAATAAATGCGGTTTTAGGGACGGTTCCTAAGCGTGAGCATCAAACGTGTGGGTGGGAAGTGAAATGCTGTGGACTGGATTTGGTGGGTCGTCTGAGGGGAGGTACCCATCGTGCCCTGAGGCCACCGCAGGCCTTTCAGATTGCTGCGGATGGCAAGACTCACCGCGCGCCGGGGACATCAGCAGAAAGTCGCGTGACCGAGGGGACCGCCGCTGACAGAGCTGGTTAGGACAGCGAGAGGTAGATGGGATGTTCTTTTTGTCACTGCTTTACCTTAGAGGCCGGTTGGGGATGGATGGATAGGTCGAGGGAGAAAGATGGGAACAATGGAATGGGAATGAGCGAGTGACACAAAAGTAGGGGAGTGAGAGACAGGACTTGACATAATTCTCTAGTGCTTTATGATGGACGGCATAGGGCTGCACGTTTTGAGGGGGCAAAAAACAAATCTGCTTGAAGTTGTTACCGGGTAACACTTTATTTTACAGTGTCCTGTAAAATAAATCACACGAACCCCTGCCGGTATATTTGCTTAATTTAATCACAGCGTTTGCAATTGGATAATCGCACTAAGCTAAATTGTTTTATTATTATTATTATTATTTTGGTTTTATTTAGATTAATCATTCAGTCCTAGGACAACGTAACATTTAACGTTGGTGCCAGATCCACTCGTGTTGAATAAAACATGCAAATCTAATGATGTGCAATTATTTTCCATATCATCAGTAATTTGGTTTAATTTGGTAATTATCAACTGTCATCAGTTCTCATTAATGTAATAGCCAAGAGTCACATTGCTTGAAATGACGGGAAGCGACAGTCTAAATGTCTTCCACCGTGGGATAAAAGTTTGCTTCAACCTGACAACAAAATGCTGCCTATCTTAAAAACTAAAATAAATAAAAAAAGGGAATATTTCCAAGCTGTCATAACGTGAACATTTTGACATGAAAAATTATTTGACGTGGTTATGTCCTTAGCTTTCTGTCAATATGATTTGACATGCAAGGACGAGAGAAAATATTACACAGACTGCCTGAGCGCAAGGTTTCAGACACTTTTTAAATGCATCTTGTAAATTTTGCTGTTATTTCATTGTACTTTTACGAGGATTTTAGAAACATCCAAAAGAAAAAAGCATTACAGTATAGTCCACATTATGTTGAGCATGACAAAACAGCAGAGAGAAAACCATATAGATATATATATAAATAGCTGTGAGTGCATAGACAGTGAGACCATAATTGCTTGTTAAAAATATTGGTGACCTTAATCCACATGCTAATAGCATAATTAAAGTGGTGTTTCATGGACTTCGTAATCTTCTGTGACAAGGCTTAAAATTCAATTAACCCCATTTTAACACTTTTGTTTCAACTGCATTTAGAAGGCTAATTTGCTTCAGATTTAACTCCACTAAACGTAATTAAGATTCGAAAATTATTCGGTCACAAAGTATACAATCACAGGATGTTTATGTCTTATGCACACTGATTTGCTTTGCTTTTTAATATAGAGGATGAATGACAAATATGTATGTTGTAGGATAAATTATTGGAATTAAAGGTGCAATATGCAGGATTTTTGCAGTAAAATATCCAAAAACCTCGAGGCCAATGTTATATATTTTGTTTAGTTCAGGGGTTCTCAACTCCAGTCCTCGCAACCCACTGCTCTGCATATTGTGTATGTCTCCCTTATTTAACACACCTGATTCAGATCCTCAGCTCGTTAGGATAGACACAGAGTCTATCCTAACGAGCATGAGGATCTGAATCAGGTGTGTTGAATAAGTAAGACATACACAATATGCAGAGCAGTGGGTCACGAGGACTGGAGTTGAGAACCCTTGGTTTAGTTGATTACTTACAATATCCCAAATGTTTCCTATTATTTGTAAAACGTGAGAAAATTGCCGTGAGAAACGTGGGAAATTTTTAACCAAGGAAACGGGACGTGTGAGCAGGGGTGAGGAGTCGCCAGTCAATGACGTCATATGCGACTTGATGTTTCCACCAGGTTTGACCTCGTACTGCAATAGTAACCGTGGCGACAGACGTTGACAACTGGGTCGGTTATGCCCGTTATGCGTCCTCAACAGCGTGAGCGTCCCTAGCAGGGTTTTGTTCGAACATTATGAACCATTGCAAGCAGACTTTGAGACAAAAAGAGGACTAAAACGAAGATCAACATCTTTCCAGATGCCGAGAGCTCCACGTCGCAACTAACTTCGACTTGACAGAGATGCAAGTGTTGCATGATACTTGAGCAAACAGGTGAGCAAATCAATGTATAGACCATTTTGCGAAATGTAAACAACACTGGTCCAGAAGCACTTCCTGTTTCAGTTTTTTTAACACTACATAAACGTTGGGATAAAGTACAACCAACAGAACATACAACTGATTCAAAAAGTTAAACAAACATCTTTAAGATATTTTCTTTACCTTTGAAATTAAGAAACCATTTACAAACTGAAACAGGAAGTGCTTCTGGACCAGTGTTGTTTACATCTCGTAAAATGGTCTATATCAATGTTATGTAATTCAACATGATGAAAAGTCAGAATATGATCTGTAAGTTAGCTTAGTCTCATACAGCCAACAAACAACCTAACTAACAACATTCAACACACACAAATGCCGTTCAGTGTGATAGTGAAACTTTTAGAGCAAGTGAAGCAGCGCTGCGTTACCTCAAGGTTAATTCCTCTAATAAACTGACCTGTGTGAGTAATTCAGCGTGTAGTTCGGTAGAATTAAATGTCCTTATTCCTTTATATCCGCGGGACTTGTGTTGCGTGTGGCGCTGGTATACATCTAGCAATTGCGCCCTGCTTCATACTACAGTCATGTCAAAATCTCATCCATAAAAAATCCATCAGCTTGACGATAAGATCCATAATTCCCATTAATGCGGAATATATGTCATTAATATACGCCTTTGTTTTTGTAAGAGGTTAGCGACCCCTGGTGGCGAAACAATCTTGCATATTGTACCTTTAAATTCAAATTGAACCTCCTTACAATACGTAATAATAATAATAATAATAAAAGTAACACTTCATTTGGTGCAGGTTACAATAACATTTTTGAAATTTACAATAAAGAAATCAGCTGTGGTTGTCAGAAATTCAAATAACACAAACACAGTGACAATGTTTCAGGGATAAACATATATTTCAAGTGATATGATAACGTACTAATCTACTTAAACTACCAGAAGCTGCTTTTTAACCTTTAAAATATACTGATAACAACAAAAAATTTAAATGACACACATGGATACATTATACATTTTCTAAAATGCATAAAACATTTATTTGACAGCATTTTACAGTAAAAGTACATATGATGTGAAATTATCCCATTTACAGTTGTTCACTGTAATTAATTAACCATGAACATTTTTACTGCTTACAACCAGTAATTATTCGAGGACATACTTTTATATCTCATCTTACATCTGTCAAGCGAATGCCGTATCATCTCACGTTTTCTTTAGTTTTGCCAAACTGTTCTGCTGCAGGTTTAAAATGATCCCGGCTTCGTTCTTGTCTTCCTCTATTACAGCCGCTGTGACATATTGAGCAAAGACGTTTTCCATGTTCTTGTGGAGAAGGTCGACGGGCCAGCCCAAATCTAGTCCCTTGAAAGTGAGCCAAGATTTCCATCGGTGTCATTCAAATTAGCATTAGACTTGAATGCGGTTTGTGGGCAGATCAGACAGTGTGAAGGACAGAGCCGTCTCCCGTTCACGTGCTCCACTCCCCCACTGTCACAGCACGAGGCGCAGGCCTTGCCGTCTCTGCGCTATCAGGGAAATTAATTGTCCTCAAACCACTTTTATCACATCCTCAGGTCCGTGGCTCGATTGAATAAAGAGTTGCATTAATGCTACAGCTTGGGACTTGCTATTGACATGACTGATCGATACTGTGGACTGCAAAAGTGAGTGTGCTACTAATCAGTATTGATAGACAAAATACAGGAGGTTCTTTTTGAAGCTTTCTCGAGCAGTTCGTCTGTAGACGTGATTATATTACAGCATATTATATTACCATTACATTAAGCATCAAGTGTGACCCAAAAAGTCTTTATCGAGCATAAAAAACAAACGATCAGGCATTTGTGGCTAATATATGATATTGTGAGAATATGGAGCTCATAGTCAAGGAGGAAAAAAACACCTTAATTTTGTTCAGAACCCCCAAATGAGAAAAAATATGCAATTCGTGAGCAAAAAGATGAAATTATGATGGCTTGTAATGTAAATCAATGAGATTTGTAACAGTATAGCTGACTATTTACAAAAAATGCACATAAATAACAGCTGTCACTCTATATCTCCTTATAATATATCTTGGTAAGATGATATTTAAATGCTTAGTTTTGTGATCAAAGCTCTTTTTTGTTAAAGCACGTATTTAAACACAACAATATCATTGGCCGACAACAGGCCATGATGTCACTACTGGTGCGACCAATGCATTCTCATCCTTTAGCGTCATATGCGACGCTATATGACAAAACGGCCACATACTACGCACATGGCACCTGTTTTCGTTAATACGTTGTATAACACGCGCTGTGATGTGTAGGGTAGTCTCATATTACGCTAAAGGATTTATGACGCCTTGGGTTTGCGTGTTATGTTAACGATAAAGGGTGCCATGTGCGCAGTATTTCGTCGTTTTTGTCATATAGCGTCACATATGAGGATGAGAACGGGCTGGACCATAAGTATAAAAGGCCTGTAGTGCACATCATCCACTTCTTTGTCTTCAGGAGCAGTTTGTTTGCAACGGGTTTTGGCGATTTTCATTGGAGTCCGCTGCCAGACGTTACAAGAAGTGTGTGCCTCCGTGTCAGACCCAAGAAAACACATGACTTGTGCGTATATGCTTGAACGAGGAGCACTCGTGTTCAGACCTTGAGGGGGCTTGATGTGTGCACTGCGAGAGCTTCTCGATGAAGCAGGATGAAGGATCATGGAGGTCGCAGGTCGAACTGCCTGAAGAGTTTGGAGAAGGTATGGATCTTTTTTCACTTTTCATTTGCCGATTTGAGCAAATTTCTGCTCCAGGATGTGGTATCACTTGTATCATCCAATCCAGTAGATAGCGCTCCACTGGCTTTCAGCCAGGAAGAGCAGGATGTGGCTGGTGAGCCTACCTGTTTTAGCCTGCCAAGGTTTTCAACACATCCGATGAGATGGTGGTTAGAAAGTTAAGGGTGGGGGAAGGCACAGTAATTGATGGAAAGAGGTATTTGCATCCAGCTGTCAGGTCTTCTGTGTTCAGGCTTCCCACGTACGCTGTACTTCGTCAACAATGGATACAATTTATGTTTGATTATGCTCCTGAAAATGATAATCGTAATTTAGCTCTTTGTGCTGCGCATTTTACGGAAGACAGCTTCCAGAATCTCCACGAGTTCAACACCGGATTCAACAAGAAACTGTAATCATGAAGCAGTTCCGACTTTAAAACCAGAGGCAGCAGTTGTTGGGCCACAACCTGTAAGTAGGCTAAGACTTAACCATTTTAAATGTATTTGCATGTATAACTCCAGACGTAGCCTTGTGTTTTGTTTTGTTTTTCAATTGCCAGCGCTGGCTTTATAGCCACTAGGCTACTAGTTATGCTATTTTGTGTCTACGACAAACGCGTACAAACATTATGGACCTGAATTTTGTATAAGTACTAATGTTTTAAATGTATTTTCCATGTGCTTTATGACGTTATTTTCGATTTGATCAAGAACGTAAACATGCCAACGCTGTTTGAGTTTAACATTAGTAGCCAGTCAGTTGCTATTGTTGCCAGTCAGATGCTATTGTGTTAAACAAACGTGTATAAAGTTAAAAAAATGTAGCAAATTATCATTCAGAAACGTTTAGTAAGAGCCGTGTGTGGTGAGGTTCTGTTTGCCTTTGTTCATCGCCGCTTTCTGGGTCTGACTGATTCTGGCTCATTCTGATACTGCAGTTTGACACCATTATTTACATCTGGACCGGAGCGCAGGCACGTTTCGCCCGTAAAGGTAATGGGCGTTAATCTTCTGGACAACGTGAGCGACAGTTTAGCCAATCACCACACACCAGCCCAAACTAACCAATCTGAGCCCACTGCCTGTTTCTGAGGGAGTGTTTTCATATAATCAGGAAGTGAACAGGTCGTTCAGGAGACAGAGGAGAGCGCGGCTTACAATAAAGGTGAAGTTTATGAAAAATATGACTTTTTTAAAAAGAAAAAAAAACGAATACATGTTAGATAGATAAACAGAATCAGGCAATAAACCCCCCATAAACAGAATCAGGCAAAGAAAAAAAAGCAGTAAACCCCCCCCCCTTTAAAATGAATCGAAATATCAAGCGTAGCGTCAGTTCTGGCAGGTCACGTTAGTCAAGCTCGCATCAGCTGACTCTGAGCTGATCCACGTCTACCTATAGGAATACGACGGCTATCACACATATGAGATCCTTCAGAATTGTCAGCAGCTATTGCTTTTCTCAGGAGCTAATTACCCTCCTCCATCCCCATCTCCTTCTCTCGCCCACTCAACATTTAGCATTCTGATTCCCCTTGTATCAGAATCAATTCTCGAAATATGTTGTATTTTAAAATCTTGAAATAATGATATATGCAATACATTCATGTTGGTCCTGTTCATTTTATCATAAGGGTTGCTGCTCTGCCTGCTCTTATCAATGCTAGGCGCAGGGAGTTCTTGCCCAGGGGTGCGTTTCCCGAAAGCATCGTTAGCCAACTGGTCGCAAGTTCCGTCTTTTTCCAATAGAGTTCAATGGAAATTGCGACCAACTTGCGACCATAGTTGGCTAACGATGCTTTTGGGAAACGCACCCCAGAACGGAACCATACCGCCAATCCTAACAGTATGCTATTTGTCAATCGTATTTGACGATAGTAGAACACATTATAACACAGTCTCATCCGAAGACGTCATATAACTGACGCTTTTGACCAAACGTCAACATTCGCCTTTTTAGGGCACCCTTAAACGTCGGTTAGATGACGATCCTGGGGCGTCATCCAACTGACGCTTTACATTTAAGGTCAGTTAAAAGTGACGGGGTAGGTTTAGGTCTGGGGTAGGGTTAGGATTCGATAACGTCATCTAACCGACGTTTAAGGGTACCCTAAAAAGGCGAATGTTGACGTATGGTCAAAAGCGTCAGTTGTGTGACATCTTGGGATGAGACTGCGCTGGTCATTACAGAAATATTGATATAAAAAAATACATTAAATAAAAAAAAATGAACAAAAATATTCAAAAAAATGTAAAACAACCTCTCTTGTGTGTATCCTGTGATTGTTTCGGAGCATCCCAAGTCTTTACGCTGTGTGAATTATAGACTCAAAACACAAAACTGCTTCATGAAAACGGAATATGCAAACTACACCTGTCAGTTGGAGAAACCAGTGTTGCTAAGTAAAATATACTTGCTTATAAAAGCTAATATATATTATTTAATATAAAATCAGCTGCATATTGTCTTGTCGTATCATTTGTCCATCGAGCTTGTATAACCTAACTGTCTATAAGAACACACTGTATGTTCCTACCGAGAAAACAGAACAAAAGGCAGCTCACACATTCGATAGGTCTATTTTTACCAAGGCCATGAGTGCAGCAGGCAGAGCAGGTGAGGTGAGGTGGGACGAAGTTTTGGGGGCCCGTACGGGAGAGTGAAACAGCCCACGTTAATCATCCAGACAGCAGAGACATTAACTGTGCATGAAGCCGAGTCTCTGGACATCACACCAGAGAACACACTCTGCGTATAGGGGGGAGACCAGGGCAACAACTCTGGGATTCACACACTGCTGCTGTTAGACTGAGTGCTATTGTAACTTGCCGGTTCCAACTTTATTGGCCACTCGCCTTTGTGCTTTGGAGGGGGAAAAGCATCCTTATAGTCGCACTGTATCAAAAGTGAAAGTTACATAAAAGCCTCCACTGCTGACATATGAAGCTAATATATCAAGACTTCAGATGCAAAAACCTCTACGTCCATCTGATATTTGTCTCAGGCTCCTATGTTTCGGTGAATTCACTTTAATAGCAATGCAAAGGTTTTAGTCAGTTATTGAAATGCATTATTTTTTAAAATGTCACTTAAAAACATAAATACTAATTTCAAGAAAAATTATACAGAGGTTTGTGCATCTGCCTTCATATAGATATGGATAGATATAGATAGATAAAGATATAGCTGGGTCAGTCTCTATTATTATTTCAAGAGTGACTGATTCTCCGTGACCTACTTGGAGAGCTGAAGGAGGCTCTGTGTGCACGGATGCATTGAGTACTGTCACTTTTTGAGGATTATACATCAACCACACTGATGAGTGTCGGCAATAGTGTTCCACTGCCACAGTGCTCCAACATGTGAAAATGACTAAATGTATTTTCTTATGTGGTAATTAATATTACAGTTCTTTAGGACAACAAAAAATCATTTGCATTCATGACGCATAATCAAGACCGTTAAACATTTTAAACGCATCAGTGTCGGTTGCATTTCTCTGTTTTATCTCCAGCTGTATTTGTGAGGTGCTTTAACGTAGATGGCAGGTGGCTGTCAGGCTAATGTCAAGTTTATAATAAGCAAATGTTTCCTGATTGATGGCTCGCATGTCACTGCTCTGCTCTCGGTAGACACATTACAGACCTTTTTCAGTGATGCCAAAAACGTATTTTTTTCCTTGCATTCCTCAATCAAATAAATAAATATTCTAACCTGCCACTTTAATAGGTACGCCTGTTTAAAGGGTTAGTTCACCCAAAAATGAAAGTTCTGTCAGTATTTACTCATCCTCATGTTGTTCCAACCCCGTAAGATCTTCGTTCATCTTCGGAACACAAATTAAGATATTTTAGATATTAAGCTCGCTCCTGCATACTAGTCCATAGGCTTCTTGAGGGAATGACACTTGCTGGCATCGAAAAGTCATTAAAGACATCGTTAAAATAGTCCAAGTGACTACAGTGGCTCAATTTTAACTTTATCAAACAACGAGAATACTTTTTGTGCGAAAAAACAAACATAAATAACGACTTTATTTCAACTAATCACTTCCTTCTCTATGGGCCTCTAGTCAGTTAACGTAGTTTGATTGCGTAAAGCTACGTCACACGTAGGCTCACTATTGGCCGACGCTGGTCATGTGTGTGATGCGTGTGACGTACAATAACAGAAGCTTACGTTATTAAACTAGTAACCTGACTCGCGCAGAGGGAGAAATAAACGAATAGTTGAAATAAAGTCGTTATTTTTGTTGTTTTTTGTGCACAAAATTGTTCTCGTCGTTTGATAAACTTAAGATTGTGCCCCTGTAATCACTTGGACTATTTTAACAATGTCTTTAATGACTTTTCGAGGCCAGCAAGTCATTTCCTCAAGAAGCCTATGGACTAATATGCAGGAGTGATCTTAATATCTTAATTATCTTAATTTGTGTTCCGAAGATGAACGAAGGTCTTACGGGGTTGGAACAACATGAGGGTGAGTAAATACTGACAGAATTTTCATTTTTGGGTGAACTAACCCTTTAACTGCTCAGTAATGCAAATATCTATTTAGCCAATCACTTGGTAGTAACTCATTTTAAATGATATAAGTGACTTTGACTGTGGCATGGTTGTTATTGCAGACAAGGCTGAGAGTATTTCAGAAACTGCTGGTGTGTTGGGATTCAGTAGATCAGTAGACCTACCAACTGGTCAGAATTTGGTGTAAACAACATTAAAGCGTGGATCAACCCTGCCTTGAATCAATGGTTCAGGCTGCTGGTGTTGTTATGGTGTGGGCATATTTTCTTGGCACACTTTGGGCCCTTTAGTACCAATTGAGCATTGTTTAAACGTTACAGCCTTCCTCAGTATTGTTGCTGACCATGTCCATCCCTTTATGACCACAGTGTCCCCATCTTCTGAGGGCTACTTCCAGCAGGATAATATGCCTTGTCTCAAAGCTCAAATCACCTCAAACTGGTTTCTTGAGCATGTGAGTTCGCTGTACTCAAATAGCCTCCACAGTCACCAGATCTCAATCCAATAGAGCAGCTTTGGGATGTGAAGGGATGGCAGATTAGCATGGTTGTGCAGCCGACAAGTTTACAACAACTGCGGGATGCTATCATGTCAATATATCAAATATCAAAATCTCTGAGGAATGTTTCCAACACATTGTTGAATCTATGCCATAAAGAATTAAGGCTGTTATATGCCATAAAGACGTAAGGCCATTACCATTACACCACCTACAATTTGCAAGAGCTCACCAAAATTGGACAGTTGAAGACTGGAAAAATGTTGCCTGGTCTGATGAGTCTCGATTTCTGTTGAGACATTCAGATGGTAGAGTCAGAATTTGGCGTAAAAAGAATGAGAACATGCCTTGTTACCACGGTGCAGGGGTGCGTTTCCCGAAAGCATCGTTAGCCAACTATGGTCGCAAGTTCCGTCGTTATCAGCATAGTTCAACGAGTAAGTGTTTCCCGAAACCATCGTTCCAACGAACATTTGCAAACAGGATCGCAAAGTTGTGTGGTTTGAACGACAGCTCTCGACCTGTGGTTAGAGGCATCTTTTCTATATTGCATGACATTTGGACGTAATAAATTCTTATCTTGAGCAAAATAAGCAAACTGGTATTCAGTTCAACCGGTGCCTTTTATCATGAATACATACAAATGGAATTTAAGTCTTATAGTTTGTCAAATGATTTAAGGTAACGTGTTTGAAGAGTGCGCATGTGCGAACGAGCTCTACGATGTCAGAACGAGCCAAATATTGAGTCTGGTAATAAAGCAAAATAACTGAGAAAAATTAGAAATAGTCCTCAGATTACATGTTTGTAATTTATATTAAAAAATCTACCGTTAATTGGATCTCAAACAGTTTTATTAAATAAGTTATTATTCCACCACGTGCGAAACCAACATGGTTGAACGATACTTTGCGACAATGGGTTTCGGGAAACAGTCGTGACTAGTTGATTTTTCCAACGATGCATCGTACTATGGTAGTGAAGCAGTGAACTACGTCGTTGTAAGGGAAACGCACCCCAGGTTGGTGGTGGTGGTGTAATAGTGTGGGGGATGTTTTCTTGGCACACTTTAGACCCCTTAGTGCTAATTGGGCATCGTTTAAATGCCACGGCCTACCTGAGCATTGTTTCTGACCAATTTAGTTGACTTAATTTAGTAGAATTAAGGCTGTTCTGAAGGCGAAAGGGGGTCAAACACAGTATTAGTATGGTGTTCCTAACAATCCTTTAGCAGAGTTTATACATATATCCTTGCTATATGCTATTCACTTTCACTGTGTTGCTAAAAATAAATGTTACTTTCTTCAAGTTACATTTCTCAGAGATGACAGAAAATGTACTCTCGACTGCTCTCATGCGTCCAAACAGTACGATCTGGATGCACTAGTAAGTAGTTGGATAATTTGCTAATAAATTGGGTGGTGGTGATGGCACAATGGATAAGACACATGCCTTTGGTGTGAGAGAGCCGGGTTCGAATCCTCTTTGAGACACCAATGTGTCCCTGAGCAAGACACTTAACCCCTAGTTGCTCCAGAGACTTGCGACCTCTGAAATATATAGCAATTGGAAGTCTCTTTGGATAAAAGCGTCAGCTAAATGAATAAATGTAAATGTAAAATGGTTGTGCCGGAAGAATGTGTGGACTTTATATCTGGTCTCTTGGTATCATCTTAGCGAGTTTTTATGATATTTTACACACGCGCAATCAGATAATTTAATGTTTTCCGAGGATTCATGAGCAACTTTGGGAAAATGCTTGAAATTGCTAGTGTGAACAGAAAATGTTTTGAAATGATTACACTCTTTTAAAATGTATCCAGATTAATGAGATAGCCTGAAGAGCTGTGTTTGAAAGACAAAACTATAGGTTCTGTTGTGGCGATCAATGTAGTTAATTTGCTTTGATTAACGAGAAATCCAAAAGGTGTGTTGTTGTTTTTTATTTGTTAAAATGTCAATAGGACATTTAGAGCTCCATCCTTTCATCAATACATGAATCCCATCAATAGTTTTTGCATCTTCAGGTGTTATTTATTATCCTGCTGTTCTTTATTCTTACACGGCCGAGAATTCCAGGTATAATCTTGATGCCACATTCATCTTGTGCCTTAAATAATGGGCGTTCAGCAATCATCTTCAGTAGAGAGCCTAAATCCTGTAATAGTTTCCTCTGCCTGAGCTATGGAGAAATTCATATGTTGAACTTTTCACACAGCGGAAAATGAATAATTCTCAGCAATACGTTCCTTCTCCGAGGCTATGAAATATTAGAACGTGGAGAGGCTTTTAGGATAACAGAGCTGTCTTAGCACAGATTTTACCTTTGGAAATTTTGGGATGGATGTGTGTACATGTGTGCTCATGACTAATATTTACGAGAACAATAGCACAGAATTTGTATATGGTTGTCAAATTCTCATTTCACAGTACTTTGACATCACACAAGCTTCACCACCTGACAGAATCAAAGCAGAATCAGTTCAGCTTGAAAGCCTATTTGCAAATAAAACATGAGTTATGAATACTAAACCATCCTCATTTTTCTCAATGCTGGTGTTGGACAAGAAATAAAGTCAGTGTGGGAGAGAGCAAGAGAGCCAGACGAACATACAGTGATGAAAAAGAACAGAAATACAGGTAGTTTGCAGCTTTTATAGTTCCTAATAAGCCCCTCAAGGCGCTACAACATTACAACCTTCGCCTTTACAACCGACGATGGGCTGAACGCAAAGGCTCCAGAGGGGATTTTAGCCACGGAATATTTCCTGTCACGTTAAGATTTGCCTGTATATTTGATGCCGAGTTGTTCTTCCCGATACTTCTCCGTGATCATTTGCGTAATAAAAAGGGGGAACATTCTTCTCACGGAGAGAATCATATCTGACTGGCATCCTAATGAGGGACTGGAGACTTTGACAGTGTTGTCCCTGGGTGTACATTCTCTGCGCTGATGTCTAAATCACATCGTGTCAAGTGAGTGTCAGAGTTTTGTTCTTCTCATACTGGGTGACATGGGAAGGAAGGGCAAAATCATCCTCAGCGTAAAATCTATCATCTTAAAAAAAAAAAAAAAAACCTTTTCAAGTCTTTTATTTTTTATAGCATGGTTTCCTGTCTAGTGTCATGTGACTCTCTCTTCCCCTCATGTGATCTGTTTCCTGCTTGTTTATGTGTCATGTTCTCATTGGTTCATTGGCTCAGAAAATTACTGAAAATATCTGTTTCTATGATGACAAGTAGAACTAGTCAGTGTTGCAAAGTCCGCTTATTCTAAGCGACCCGCTTATTCCGCTTATTCTAAGCGACTTTGGGCTTGTTTTTCTGTAAAGTCGCTTACAATAATGGGAGTCGCGGGTCGCGTTTTTTTGGGCTTGTTTCTAAAGTGTAATTGCTTATTTGGGCTTGTTCCCAGCTCGTTGCCAAGCAGATATTTTCTATGTTATTTAAATGTAGGAGCTTGTCTTGCCTGTTCCCTCTCGCCCTTTCCCCATTCAAACAGTTTTTTTTTCCCACCCACATCCTGCTTTTAATTGGCTCTTACCCAGATGGCAACGAGTACTAGCCAGTCAGAGGCAGAGCTGGGCAATCGTTGTTGTCGTCGTTGTTGTTTTTTCTGGTTAGGAAAACGTCAGTAAGTGATGTTAAAATGAAAGTACATGCGAGTCTGTACCATAGCGACTGATGCTGATTGGACTGTAGGAGAGATTTATATATTGTGTATGTGTTAGATATTTTAGATAGATTAGGGCTGTGCAAAAGTTAATTGCGATTAATCGCATCCAAAATAAAAGTCTGTGTTTACATAATATATTTGTGTGTGCTGTATATAATTATTTTGTATATATAAATACACACACATGCATGTATATATTTAAGAAAATGTGTTATTTATATATAAAATATTTATATTTATATAATATAGATTATGTATTTTTATATATATATATATATATATATATATATATATATATATATATACAGAATTTAAGTGCAAATAATTCTTAAATATATACATGCATGCATAGGTATTTATATATACAAAATAATTATATATAGCACACACAAATATATTATGTAAACACAGACTTTTATTTTGGATGCGATTAATCGCAATTAACTTTTGCACAGCCCTAAGATAGATATTATAATTTAATATCGTTTAACCCTTTAACTGTCACTCCCCCTTTTTTCATGAAAATCACTATTCAATGGTTGTAATTCAAGAATGCTTTGGAATATAAACCTATTTGGTCTTGTTTTAAAGAAGACATTTGCCAAATTATTTTTGAAGTGAAGTATTATGAAATTATGAAAGTGAAACAGAAAAAAGTTATAAGTTTGAGTTTATGAAAATGAACAATGTAAAAATATAATTATTTCTATTTTATATAATATATATATATATATTACAAATTATATTTACTCTAAAACTGCAAGAAAATGTAAGCCAAAAATCTGAAGAAGTTCCAAATTTTAGGTTGATATCTCAAAAATGAGCTTTTAGTCAGATTTTATTTGGGTGCAGTACCAACACTAGATGGACAGTCAAGCTTTATAAGCGCTTTTACTGTCTATGAGCAAAAGTCGCTTGTTTGGGCTTGTTTTCACCGGCTTGGTTGCTTATTTGTCTTGCAAGATCTGGCAACACTGGAACTAGTGTCCCAGTCACACCACTGAGAATGGCCGAAGTCACATATACAGTGTTTCACTCAAATGAGGCTAAAGCAAAGGTATTTGGTTACTTGTTCACTCTTGAGCATCTGGCGTGATTGATTTCAATGTTAAGTCAATGTAAAGTGACGCTTCTAGATGTCCTGCGGCATAATTGAGGCATTTGGCATGTAGACACTAAACGCGAATGAGGCGAATTGACTACCACAGATTATTCGACTGTGGTGGTTTAACTTTGCAATCAGTCCGTTTTCAAAAGAGGATGGTACCTTAATTTATTAATAGCAAACATTTTTTTTTTTTTTTTGTTTTTTCGTTGTGCATGTGTAACAGAGTTAGAATTGTATTTAGTTTTATTGTGAATCCTCCAGAATTCAACAGCATATTCATTTCATGTTAAAATAGTGCCCTCATGTGGTTTGTTTGGGAGCGGCAGACAAAATGCGTAGTTTGACGGTAAATGGCGTAACTCAACAGTTGCTAGTGGGGAACGCGAGCTGTTGGTGCGTGGTCATGCTCTGTCTCATTCTGGCAATATTTGTGTGATTATGATGCAAAATGACTAGCGATTTCAAGTATTTTGTGTTTGTGATTTGGTTTAGCCAATGTTTAAACCATTTAATTCAAGTAGTAACATATATTTGATTATGGCCTTTTGTAAACTTCCGTCTGATAGTGCTCTCGCGTTAGCAAGGCCACGAGGTTGCTAATTTTATCTTCTATTTTATTTAGATATGTTATGTCTGCAGCAAAACACCGCTGAGATGAAGTTTTATTTCACTTTCCAGGTATGTTTTATGTATATTTTTGTTTTGCTTATTGCATCATGTTTCATACGAAATGTGGTCATGTTCACAACAGTCTTTGCTACGGGGAACGCGCGCTGTTGATATGTTATGTCTGAAGCAAAATACCACTGAGAGGTTGTTTTATTTCACTTTTCAGTAAATACCAATCAACAAAAATGATGTCTCCTTGCACTTATTGAGGAATTGAGCCCACTGACTCCTGTTCACCTGAGTGCATGAAGAACGTTTGAGCGAATTGGTCAAATCACAACGCCGAATACGAGAGAGAGACCAGATCCAGTCACGAGAGCGACGAGATCTGTTACATATGATCACAGTTCATATGTGTTGGGAAAGGTAAGCTTTACCTTATTAGAGTAAAACTATTTTAATTTCTGCAAATGCAGTGATGAAGTTCATGTTCTCATGATTTATTTTTATGAATACAAATGTTTCAAAACACCACCCCCTCCACTTTTTTCCACTTTTTTTCTTTTTATATTTGAATATAGCATTACGACTAAATTTAAACTTGAACGTTAACAAAACTTAAAAGAAATGTGACAGTCATTGATGATGATATGATCAATGTAGTTTATACCTTCTTCATTATAAACCTCTCTACACTTCAAGAGTGGTAACCACAACAACTTCAACATAACTCGGTTAAATGTCATATATAACAGCATTAAACACTAACAGGTATTTCCCCTTATAAAAACACTAAAATAATACTTAATTTCAACATTCATCCTCCTTATCCATTTTTATACTAGGAGCTTCATTCCCTATACTAGGAAATTCACTCCCCAATTTTGAAAGTTGTCAAGACAATTTCATTAAGTTGCCACCACATTTGTTTAAAAAGTTGACGCATACGTTTCTGTTAAAATGACAATTTTAAGCTGATGAAATATTTAACATTATATCAACAGAATTAAAAATGTTTAATTAAATCAGTGAATTAGAATTTTTAACTTGCAATTGTGCATTTGTGTAGGTTGTTGTCCTACATCCCCTGAATTTAGTTTTACAGTGCATCACTGTCTGCAAGGCATTTTGGATCAGAAATGGTTTTAGACCGTTTGGAGACCACAATGAACTCCGTTAGATGAGGTTGCAAACTTTCACTTGGTTTTGTAGTGGCAATATTTGTACAAATGAGGAGTTTCAACCTGTCCGCAAATACACTTTCTGTCTTACCTGACAGTAAACTTTGATGCAGCCTCCTCCCAAGCCAAAAGCGATCTTTTGGTTCAGGTGAACCCAAGTGAACTCACAGTGCCTTAACTTTCTATTCGTGCTTCTACTCACAGTGTGCGGTGTCAAGGGTTCAGCTAAATGCGTGTTGGAGAGAGCAAGGCCATGTTTCTGAACATATCCAGTCAAGTGTAACCATTGATTTGATGCTCATTGTTGTGGCTGGAAGCTGCCCTTTAAGCTGATAAGAGGCATGTTGTTTGATGGTGTGGGCGGAAGTGGCTTCCATACTCTGTTATTCACAGCTGCTTTCTGCCAAAGAGGATGAGTGAGTTTTGGGGTACTTTCATTAATCCAAGCTGATCCCAATTTCTCGATGTGATTTCATTGATCTTGATAAATATGAACATGTGCACTGATTTATTTATGAACCCAAACAAAATAAATCATAACTAATATCCAGTTCTACAAAAGCCGTATATTGAGCAGTTCACATTTTTTGGGTGCTTTTTTCAATTATGGGTTGATTTTCAATCAATCATTCTTTGATTTTTGTTATTTTTGTTATGTGATCATACTAAAACAAGTATTCAAGTTTTATGAACTTTGGAAACTTAGGACATTTTGTTGTTTTCCCTTGTCCTAAACCAAGACTTTCAGTGTTAAACTATGAAAATCAAGGTGTTTGTCAAATTATATAAAAAGTGTGTAAATGTTTAATTTTGTTTTTAGAATTATGCAGTGCTACTAAATTAGACATAACAAAACAAAAGAGTTATACTAAAACATAATTAAAATGTCATTTATATCACCGTCATTTCCACCACAGAATGCTATTAAATACAATACATTTGAGATGTGGTTAAAATTTTACATTCATTTCAGAGAGAGAGAGAGAGAAAATCATTGTTAATATTAAAATTAATTAAATTAAGAGAATTTTTTTAACTTTACTTCCACAAAGTGCCCATAGTTCTACATACACCCTTTTCCCAATTATATATTTTTATATAATTCCTGGCGCATTCCATGACACACTCTTGCATAAATCTTGAGCAAATATAATGTCTGAAAACTCCAATACGATTCGCTGGTAAATCTCTGCTCTATGCCTGAGTGTTCAAAAACTCATAAAATTATTCTGAAGAAATGCCTCACCTGTGCAGTTTTAGAGGAATTATTTTATTTTATGTGCCAAATAAGAGGCCATCCATGTATGAAGAGAGGATTTGATTTTGATTAAAGGATTATCATCTTGTCTATCTCTAATAATGTAGCACACGTTGTTCT
Source organism: Cyprinella venusta (assembly GCA_038021265.1). Classification (NCBI taxonomy): domain Eukaryota; kingdom Metazoa; phylum Chordata; class Actinopteri; order Cypriniformes; family Leuciscidae; genus Cyprinella; species Cyprinella venusta. Next base: position 8,389,367 of record CM075864.1, on the reverse strand, counting down.
TCAAACTTGTTCTGTCATCATATCCATCCAACATTAACACGTAAAAAATAAAATAAAACTTTTTAGCACATCTTTTGCTGACAGCATTAATATGTGTTCAGGTGCAAACCAACAAAACAACATTATCAGCAGTATGAGCATCAGTGATTTTAGGAGAGATTGCAATTCGCACACCGCACTCGAATTTCAATGAGTTGTGTTCAGTATTTGCCATTGCCACAGTCATGTGGCATTTTATTTTAATGCATATTATTCTACTAATTCTCTATATCTAATTTAAAGGAGAACTCCTGCGCAAAATGAGCCTTTGGTCTAATAAAACCTTGGTACTAGTCAATCGTTCTCTGAGATTTGTTTTCATGATAATCGAATGTAAAGAGTTTTATCTCTAAAACTGTTTAGTGTATAATGCTAGTACTGGGGGCATTTACTAAGTAAAAAGAAATTGCTAGTTTAAGGCTCAAAATAGCCCCACACTAACACAGTAACATAATGAGGCTCCATACATGCAAAACGAAGCATTGACATTGCGACTTTGTAAGTGTACAGACCGTTTAATAAGAAGATACTTTATAAAGACAGTTCACTTTGTGTATACAGACAGGTTAATGTCTGTATATTTCGTTAATGAATACACTAGAACCAATAAGTAACACAATATTAACAATCTAGTAACTAATATTAACTTAGGCCATGTCCACACGGACACGGGTATTTTTATAACCAGAGTTTTTCCCTCCTGCGTTTAAAAAAAAAACCCTCCGTCCACATGAAAACGCAAAAACAAAACATCAAGCGCTGTCAAGAGCATGCAACACCAGCAGACGGCGATATAAACCTAACCGTGAAGCCACGTTAGCCAATCAGAAGCCGTCAGCGGTGCAAAAACTCCGGTTTCGCTGTCTACACGACAACGCTGCAACTTACGTTTCAGAAAATACTCACCCTGGCAGGGGTTTTCAAAAATGTTTGGTTTCAGTGTCCTGATACTGCGTTTCCGTGTGGACGAACGGTCGAACCGCGTAAAAAAGTCACGGATATAAAAATACCTGTGTCGGTGTGGACATGGCCTAACAAAGAAACTCTTTCAAGAAACTCTAGTCTTTTTCAGTAGTTCTCTGCCAAGTATTAAAAAAATAGTAGTTATTGATTAGTTAATAGTGAACTACCACTTTCATCTGTGCGCTATTACTTACTAGTTTGTTAATCAGAGTTTCTTGTTAGTCAATAATAGTTACTAGATTGTTAATATTGTGTTACTCATTGGTTCTTGTGTAGTTATTCATTAACGAAGGAACCGTATTCTAAAGTGCTATGGGGACTTTCCAATAGACAATGCTTTTTATACTGTACAAACTTTAATTGCCTTTAAAGGGGACATATCATGCAAAATCCACTTTTTTAGCCCTTAAATGCATTTTGTTGTATATTTGGTGTGTTTATAAGTACAGAAGAGATGAAATTATTCTCTTCAGGTGCTTCGTTTATATCTTTATATTCTGTTTTGGTCATATTTTTCAACCTGTTCGGATTTTCCTGTTGTCTATTACGTTTTTTGAACAATTACGTCACAGTATTTGCAGCGGAACTGACAAATAAGGACATTGACTACCGGTCCAACACTTCGAGCAATCCGCCATTATTATTTCTCGCTCCGATTTTGTAGTCCAAGCTCAATGATGCAGAAGTTACGGGAGGGCTAGTCAAAATGTTCGGTTGTTGGATGTAGTGACCTGAAGCACTTCAAGGATTCCCAATCCAACAACCTCCGCCAGTATACAGAATGGTTTGCCGATCGACTTCGTCTGAATGAGGGGTAAATTCCTTCTATCATTTAGCTGCTGTGTTTTCTGACGCTTTCTAAACGCAAGTTATCATATTATTATCATACAGATTTTTAGTGGTAAGATCAGACCGCAGTCATTTATCTTGTCAGAGTGCTTGTTTTAACAAGAGAAATAGTCGACTTTCACTAATAACACAACATAGTTAACTTAACTTTACATACCACTGCATCCATATGAAGACGTTGTTCTGCAGGTTTGTCGTCGTCTTTTTCAAATCGCTCGCTCTGGCTCGAATACATAACGCTTGATGGACAAGTCTTTTGTTGACATTTTGTTAACGTGTGAATAAAAATGTTCTTTGAAACTATAGTAATCGTTTATCTCTTATCAAACTACAATAATGGCCGAACGTGGGGAGTTGAACCGAACGTGAACTCGGCGACCTGGAGAGCGGGCGGGGAAAGACGCAACTCCTTTTTATTTAAAGGGGACGCTTCGAAACGGGTTGCTCACAGAAGCACATCAGAAAAGAGGTAGAAAAGGGGCCTGTTGAGCTATAATAATGAGGAATTCAGACCCAAGCATTGCAGTTATGCTTTATATAGACCACAAATGTATGATTTAGAAGTAAAAATGAATGATTTAAAAGCATGATATGTACACTTTAAATTGTCCCCATAATGGAGGGTTTACCAGAACACACACACACACACACACAGACGCTTCTGTTTTAAAGCTTCCTGGAATGCACATGACCATAAAATCAATGGGTCTAAAAATATTTAGACCTTCTGGATCAATGAGAAAGATCATTCTCATGCCTTTGTGCATCATGTATAAAAGAAATAGCCTTTTGATTGTATCGGGTATGGAGCCTTTTTTCAGCCCTGTGCCGATGCTGTGGCCTTAGACACTCTTCTGTGATGTAGCCTTTCATAACAGCTAAGTATAGACACAAAGAGGTTTGTAGTGAACAAAGTCTTACGAAGCTTTAGTGACATTCATGATGCAGTAGTAAAAAGCAAATTTACAAGCACATTCGGTCAAATTTCAGATTTTGTCTGTCATTGGATCCATATGTTAATGCTGCAGTGTATCAAACAGAAACACAGCTTGCAGAGTAGTTTGTCATGATTCAACCTGGAATCGATGAGTGTCCACGATTCCAAATATGAACTGTTTGTGTTGTGGTCTCTGAAATCTTAAATTCAGTGAGTTTTACTGTGGTCACCGTTGAGCCACTTGAAGTTTTGACCTCTACTCACCTCTCTCGGGTGTCCATTACTGCTTAACACAGCAATTCGGCATCAAAGGCCACATATCTGGGAAGGGGGATTGGAAACATGGAGGTAATGCGTTTGGGATTAGCAGACAGAGTTAACAGTTATGGCACTGAGAACCAAGATGCATTATAGACCTGTGCTGTGGATGTTTAGAGGGATTTCTATTTAGAGGGATACTCTTGTAAATAAAGAGTGCTTAATTGCATTATATGTGCAAGATAATATAATATTAATGAAATAAAAGACAGTACAGTTAAGTGTACCGGTGCTTAAAGAGAGTACACTGTCATGGCGATATTTCTTAACACGCTTAAGTACACTTTTAAAAAGGTGCACTTTGTAATATTGTCAAATTAAAAGATTTACTTTAAAGTACATTTTAATAATAGTTTTTCAAGCTTCAAAGAAGTACACTTGTGTTGACTGACATATTAAGCACAACAGTCTAAAAATTGCTGGATTGTTTTAACCCAACTTTGGGTCAAATATGGACAAACCCAGCCATGGGGTTAAATATTTTAATAAAATTTTTAACCCAACATTTGGGTTTGTCCATATTTGACCCAAAGTTGGGTTAAAACAACCCAGCATTTTAGCGTCTGTACAATTAAATAACAAAGTTACAAATACTATATGTTTAAAGCAAGTTTCAATAGAAATATGAAAGTATATTTGGGTTTACCATAAATGCTTGTACACTAAATGTACTTAATTCCAACATTAATGTGAAAAATAAAACACTCTTAACCTCAGCTCATTGCATTTAATATGTTTCAACGATAATACATTTTCATTTCAAAACATTACATTCAGGGGTTAAAGTGGGCCGGAACGGTCCGGAACTGCGTTCCGGCACCTCAGATAAATTAATTAATAAATATATTAATTAATCTCAACGAATCTTGCTTCTCCCGATATGGACCAACTTCCCTTCCTCCCCGCTGAACGCGAGTGATAAACACATTAAGTATAAACTATATAAAGTATAAACGCATAAAGTATAAACTATATAAAGTATAAACGCCTCGTCCGTTTGGAGATGTGCACGCGGAGCCTGGCGCTCGTGCGGACGCGTCGATTGTATAGCTACACAAGGTTTTAAAAATGCTTGAAATGCACTCGCGGTGGTTGAGCGCGGTAAAGTTAGTTTTAGGTCCGAAATATTTCGCCTGACATTTGTTTTCCCTATAGCCACTGTTCTAGGGTCTTACAAAGAGATCAATAGCAGGATTAGTTTTAACAAACCATTGTATATCGACATTAATATTCGTTCATTAATATTCAAAAATCACCTTCGTACATTTAATGCTGCATATTTATACCTGAGAATGCTTTGACGCGTTTGCACAGCGCGGGAATGTCTGCCAATTCCACCAAATGTTTTAAACGTAGCCTATAATTTGTATTATTTAAAATTACTTTTTTAAAGGTGGCAATACTGACCTGGTAGCCTTGAGTAAATTAACTTGTTTAAGATAATAATTCATAAAACATATAATTATCAGTTAAGCCTACTTCACAGACACGGACGAAAAAATGAATGACTATCAGTCAAAGTTCAGGGGGTTTATGAGTTTAGGAGGGGAAGAAATAGGGCAGGATAAGGAGACTGAGAAAAAGAAAGATGTAGATGAGAAGAGAACAGGCTATTGACAAAATAATCGAATGCCCACTGACATGGTTTTAAAGCTATTATCCTCTTTTTTTGGCCTTCAAAAGTCTTAAATTGCACATAATTTGGTCAGAGAAATCAAAATTTTCTCGGGGAGGCCCCGAACCCACTTTTTGTCCCAGTGTTAAGCAATTTTAACATAGTATTGTCATTAAATCAGTGTAGATGGGCCAAATTAAACCTTTAAAATATCAAGTAAATAAGTGACTGGCTACTTGGTGTCACAGCGACACCCAAAAAGTATTGCTATACCACGATAGTCAATATGTTGTCCCACGGTGAGTCATTTTTCTCTGTTGCACCTACACAAAATTTGAGGGTTCCCCCACCTGACAAATCCAACTTTAACCACTGATTACATTCAGTTCGCACTTAAGTCTATAGTATATAAGTATAATATTTCCGTTATGAGAATTATGAGTGTTATGAGTGTATTTCTTTTTCACAACACTCTAAAAAATGCTGGGTTGTTTCAACCCAAATTTGGGTCAAACATGGACAAACCAAAATTTTGGGTTAAAAATGTCATTTAAAATGTTAACCCAGCTTCAACTGTACATTTTTTTTAATTTCATTTTAACCCAACATTTGGGTTTGTCCATATTTGACCCAAATTTGGGTTGAAACAACCCAGCATTTTTAGAGTGAAGGAATAATTTACTCAAAAAGGAATATTCTGTTACTCACAGTCGTCATTGCAAAACACAACCTGTGATCCTGTCAACAAAATTACTGTTGAAAATTTTCAAAGTTTAGTCAACAAACACTATCAAAGAGATGAAAATGTGTATCATGGAGATTTAATAAACAGTTTAAAATAAAACATATTGATGCAAATATTATATATTGGGGGGAGACACTGCAAGACCAGTGCAGTTACAATGTTTTCATGATTTACAATGTGTGTTGTTTTTTTTAAGGCGAATATGATCATTTTAAATAATGCAATTTATAATTAATATGGGGAAAGGGGATTTTTAAAAAAAAAAAATGTTCATGCTGCTCTTTTCCATACATCAGCGGTTCATAAAGTGCAGCTTTTACAAAAAAAATGTAGTGTTTTCCTTTACACATGAATGAAAGTCAGACAGGTTTGTAACGGCATGAGGGCGAGTAAGTGATGCCAAAACATTTATTTTTAGGTGACCTAGCCCTTTCACACTCAAACTCACTGCTTGTAAAGACTTCTGGTGTCAGCAATAGATTCAGCGAGATAACACAGATAACCCAACAGGCGAGAGAGATAAGCAGTGAAGGAACAGACAGGAAAGAGCAGCAGCAAATGAAAAAAGAAAGGGAGAAAGAAACAGACAGAGGGCAACAGGAGGCCTTGGCCTCCGCTGATCCTCCTCAAATGATAAACAGACAATTAACTGGTCAATTCTACCCGTGTGTGTGTGTGTGTGCGGCAAGGACCAATGAGCCATACGCCCTGCCTGAGGACGGTCGTTCCCATCACACACACATACTCAAACTCGGCCATCCGCCCTCAGGGGCCCATTCTATAGTCAACGCGCGACTGCTTCTTGGCACCCTCCATTATTTAGAAGCCCCTCAAACGAGGCAGCTCATTGGCAGTCCACTTACATGCAAAGGTGAGGAGCCACACTAGACCTGCTCGACTCCCCTTTGGACAAACGTGTGTGTCTGTGTGTGGGTGGAGTGGAGGCTTGAACGCTTAAATAGATTGTTTGGTGCCCCTCCAATGTTATCTATGGCTATCCTTGGTTGGGTTGAAGAGCATTGAGCGTGCTTTGATGACCTGTTTACTGTATAGGTAAACGCAATCAACAATGCTAAACTACAAGGACATGCTGAGGAGAAAGACAGGAAATAACTTGAGAGGTTACAGTATAAACACAGTTTGATATTAAAGAGTACCTATTATGTCATTTAAAATGTTCCTAATATTGTTCTGGGAGTCCCCAACAACAGTTTTACAAGCATGCAATGACAAAAAACACTTTTGTTGTCTTATAATATGCATTTATTTTTACCTGATTTGCCCACCGACTCCCATATGAATCGTTTTAGCGAGTCCTTTGTCCAAAACCCGCCTTTGCGTGACGCTAATCTGCGGTGATTGGTCAGATGACCTAGTCAGTTGTGATTGGTATTCTATGTGCAGAAAAACGGAACTCCTATTACCTTAAATGGGTTCTCAACTCCAGTCCTCGCGACCCACTGCTCTGCATATTGTGTATGTCTCCCTTATTTAACACACCTCAGATCCTCAGCTCGTTAGGATAGAGCCGGCTCGCGAATCCATACTTTATAGCGTTTAGGTTTGTGAAGCAATCATCTTCAAAATGACGCGAACACAGAACAAGGTTTGGGCTATACTTGTGTGGTATAGCAGTACTTGTATATATGAACTGCAGCCACTTAGTCTTCAAATACTCCTCACTTGGCAGGTTAAAAAAGTTTGCTTTTGCGTCGCACTTCAAAACACAGCGTCTCGTCGACATGATTGTTTTCCGAAGCCAAGATCTCGAAAAACGACACAGTCCAAAAAGGTTCGGTGGGTCCAAACCTCCATGCTCTCAGACCTCCCTGGCCAACCCAGGCAGGGTGGCCCGTCCTGGGCCAGTTTCAGATTTGCCCGCCACCCCTGGAGCTCCGGTTTTCCCTGGCGTCTCCGAGCGCAATAAGTGGGCGTTTCTTATTCAAATTACTTGTCAAGTTGACGTCAACTAGACAAAGGAAAAGCATCGTTTTTCGAACGATTCATATCAGCGACTCAGAGTCGACTCTTGTTTTTGAGAGACAATAACTTTGTATACGATGAACTTTCATGTTTAAAACTTTGCAGGATGTTTTCGTTCACTTAGATCTATGTTAAACACTACATGAAGGGCAATTTTCAAAAACCCAAAATAGGTACCCTTTAAAGGGATACTCCACTTTTTTTGGAAATAGTCTCATTTTACCTCTCCCCAGTGCTCGAAGTGAGGCGGTACTCACCGGTACGCAGCACTTCTACATTTTACTCTCAAGCGTACCTGCACTTTTTGTTGCGTACCACTACTTCCCGCATATAGCCGGTACTCGTGACGGCCGTTTAACCCCTTCTTTACTGCACACATCTGCGGCGCGTTACGGCTGCGAAACGGCAACCGGATCTGATCGCGGGATTCGCGGCCACCGCAAGCGTGAGCAGCGCGTATCTTTTTCGGCTTGCATGTTAATCAATGAGTGCGTTCAAACTGCCAGGGGGAGCGTCGCGTGAGCAGCAGTGGGGTAGCAGCAGCCGTCGCGCCGAGTGTATTTTTGTTGTGCTCACGCTCATTTAAGGTGAAAGCACACTTTTGATGGAGAAAATAAATATGATTTCACTCAAAAAGTGACCAAAATGCAGAGAATTTGCATGTCTAGTGTGTTTTAACAAGAACTGGAGTAGGCTACGTCAGAAAAGAAAAAAGACTCAATCATATTTATAGGAGATTTAGCCATTTAAACGTCTTAATTATTCAGTTTGGGTAAAACTATGTTTTATAAATAAATAAAACGAGCAAGCTAATCAGAATATAAGCTTTTCTTTTAGTTTATGTAATAGCCTACACAGACCGGTATAGCCTACATGCCCAAATCAAAATTGTGTAGGCCTACATTTTTATGTTTGCTGTCTTGTAAACATATCGTATGTTAGAATAAGTATGACTGAAAAGACAATATCGAAAGCTGTTTTCTTGGTTGTTTCTGTTGTTTACCATTTACATGCAATTGTTGTATACTTCCCATCTTAACAAACTTAAAGAATCAAGTTTATTAATGACCAACTTCTTCACGCACACACGACTTGTTTAAATACATTTATGTTGTTAATAAATAGCAATAAATTGTTGTTGTAAGAGCAATATTTCCAAGTTTTGTTTTTCCCTGTAAAAATCTCAAATGTCATGATTTGCCAATCCAAGAGAGTACCGGCACCTTTTATCCCCCACTTCAAGCACTGCCTCTCCCCCAGAGTTAAACAGTTGGGTTTTACCATTTTTTTAATGTATTCAGCCGATTTTCTGATATTTAGAACAATATCAGTAACCAGACAGTTTCTGGTCTCATTAACTTCCATAGTATATTTTTTTCCTACTATGGAAGTCAATGAGACCAGAAACTGTCTGGTTACTGATATTCTTCTAAATATCAGAAAATCGGCTGAATGGATTCAAAAACGGTAAAACTCAACTGTTTACCTCTGAGGGAGTTGTAAAATGTGCCTATTTCCCAAAAAAGTGGAGTATTGCTTTAAAACACTCGACTCCTCTCCAACTACAACACGCTCCGTTTGAAAAAGAGACATTTTAGTATACTTTTGCAAGTAGAACATATATACTTTAAAATAATTGACTTAAGCATGAAGTTAATGTTTTCAGAACCTTATATGTATTATAGTGTAAATGTATATTTAATACTTTAAAGGTGCATAGCGCAAGGTGCATGGTGCATAGCGCAAAAATAGCGTTTTTTCTAACCCATATATGCTTAAACAATTGCCTGATGGTCTAAATGAGCCCTTCTCGGATCACTGCGATTGCCTCTATAATCCTGTACCGTAAAATAAATAAGAGGGATTCGGGCTCGAATTTGAGACTTGGCGTGACGTCATGCGCGTTCACGCTCACCTGGCTATGTCTGGCAGATTTGTGTATTCGCCGCCATTCTCCGTATCAGCAAACTTTAGTCAACTTTCGACAAAAGTAGAAGATGGATTCAAAGTGACCGGCTTGTAGTTCGATCCAAAACCCAACGCAAACTCCACGTAAGACAAAGAAAATAAAACTTTTGTCTAGTGCCATGCGTCAGAATAAGACGAGAGTCAACATCGGGAAGGCTTTCAACAAATGGAGAGATCTCCGGTCTGCTCTAGGGCTCAAATTGGATCCTATACAAAGTGATAACTTATATTGTTCATGAACATGTTTTCATAGTAAAAAAAATTTAAGTAGATACAGTAAACACATAAAACAGTTCAACGTGGAGATAGATGGAAACAAAAACCGAAGTTTTTCTACTACCCCCGTTTTCCCCTCACACATAAGTGTGTAATTTACTCAGATGTCTTCCCTTTCATATATTTAAAATGACTTGCAGATTTATAACTTTATTATCTGAGGACATTATGACTAACAAAAGATTTGTGCGGCTGGTGCTGCTTTGGTTATGAACTCGTGCAAGCGTGCGCATCTCTGGTTGCCGTTTCGCTTGTCGCCAGAGGGGGCATAGTTCTGCAAAAACTCAGTCTTGCACTATGCACCTTTAACTGTAATTGTAAAGAAATTCTCCAAAGAAATTGTTAAAATCTTGTTCACATATTTGAACATGCACTATGTACTTGACCTCCAATATGCATTTGAAGTCGTTGTAAATCTGAAATTTTTCAGATTAGCGGAAATCACATATAAACGAATGTCAAGAGAAAAGTCACTAAAAGCCAATTGGAAATGTTTTTTTTATTTTTTCCAGAGCTATCTTGTTCACTGTCAGTAAAAAAAAAAATTTTCATTTATCATCCAATTATTCAAGACGTACAGGCAAACATATTCCTCTCTTCAAGATGAAAAGCAAGTGTAGATAACAGAACTGACTTGGTTGTGGTTTGTTTTTCATCAAATCTGACTAAATTCATTGTGTATATAAGATAATTCAGAAGTGAAAACGTGTGTATAAAAGATAGGAGGAGACACTGAGAAAAGAGTCTTTCTAAAATTGTCTTTTCTCGCTGAAAAAACATCCTAAAGGCTAACTAAACAGTGTGCTGGGTGGGTACACTCAATTGCTTCCTCCACTCTTCCCCATCAAAATCACTCAGATTCGCTCATGTAAAACATGATTTCTAATTGCTATATTTAATATGTTAATGATTTAATTATTCTTTTAATTAATTTGTTACGACTAAATGACTGACTTAATTCAAGGGCTCTCAGCTTATCTGGGAGAGATGAACGAGTGAGTGGCAGTTGTTTGCTGATGAGTTACGCACAACACTTGGTTTAGAAAGGCAAACTAGAGTTGTATTTAGAAAGACAAACTTGTGCACAGGGAGACTGTCTACAGAAGAGTTAGTGGAGCATGTAAAATACCATTTAGTAAATCATTTAGAGCCTACAAGCCCATTGTTAATAGTTCATCTTCATTCCGGCTTGTAGATAAATTCTCACCTTTCTTATCCAATAGTCTAGAGTTCTCAACGGGCCTGAAAATTATTACCCGACCCGACCCGGCCCGTGGCTTTTAAAGCCCGAACCCGATGTAACCCGACACATCAACATGAATTATCTCCCCGAACCCGGCCCGCGGCCCGACTCGGACGCGCTCTACAATCTATTGCCGTTGCGGCGTCTATTCATTCCGGTGAAATCACAAAATAAAATGCCCACAAACTTAGAAAGATTGACTAACTAGTAGGGCTGTAATCAACCAAAGAAATCCTTGGTCGACCAAAGTCTTGTCCTGCGATTAGTCGGAAAAAAAACAAAACAAACAAAAAAAAAACTTATTTTGATTGAACATTCTTTTAAACATTTGTCATAGAGCTTTTATAAAACAACAACGAAAAACATCACAAATAAATAAAACTATAATAATAATACAATTCTTTGAGAATTAAGTGATTTTTAACTGAAAAAAGTGAGGAGCTCTGTCTATGCAGTCACAATCGCGCACCTGATCACACCACACGATACAAAAAAAAAATAACTGCTATCTGCCATATTATAAAAAATCCTAACAAAAGCTCTCGTTTATACAGACTTTATATTCTTCTTTACTTACAAAGCTATGGGTTAACTTTTGTCCAGCCGATCTAGGCATTTTAAACAAACACACAAAATACCCAAATAGCCTAAAAACAACCCGAATAATAATAGGCTGTATTTTGGAAGGCATATAGGTTTATTTTCATTTTGTTGCATTATTTAGGCTATTTTACAAATACAAATAAAAACGAAAAAACATATTAAGAAAACACAATCTATTGAATCAGCATGATATAGCCGGTAAAAGGGCTGCTCACGTCTTTTGCGCGCTCAAGTTCGATTCAAATATAGGCGCGCGCTGTGCGGGCTCATAATGGAGCAACGCGGTCTCCTCCCTCCACAGTCTCGTCGTCTTTGTTTTACAATGCAGCCAGACAAAAGATTTAGATTTCTTGGACATTTTGTCGACTAAAGTCAAAACAAGCAGCGTTCTAACTGAATGAATACAGCATCCCTTACCGAGCGCGAAGCTGCAGCGCAGCCGGCCAGGTGCGTTCCCGAGTCTCTATGTGTGTGCGCTAAAACTGTGTCTCATCCCAAAGCGCCATATACAACGGACGCTTTTACAAAAGCGTAAATATCGAACGCACATGGCACCCTTCAGCGAACAGCAGCGATGATTAATCATTTGGTTTTTATCGGGCGGAAAAGATTAAGCCCGAGGTCCGACCCGACCCGAGTCATTTGCTTATATTTTCGACCCGAACCCGCGGGTCCCGTCGGGTTTGTCGGGCCGACCCGACCCGTTGAGAACTCTACAATAGTCCGATAGATAGATAGATAGATAGATAGATAGATAGATAGATAGATAGATAGATAGATAGATAGATAGATAGATAGATAGATAGATAGATAGATAGATAGATAGATAGATAGATAGATAGATAGATAGATAGATAGATAGATAGATAGATGCATGCAACAGGCCTTTGTTTTCATAATAACTTACAACAGATACAGCTCCAATTTGGAGTCACGGCTGAAGTACAAGATGGCATGAGCGTGTCTCTCTGCAGGCATATCCTTCCAATAAAAATCTCAAAGAGCCTGCAGTGTCTCATGTAGCTGATCGACAACGGGAGCACGTTTTGTCTTTAATTGCTGCTGCTGTAATGTATTATGCAGATCATTTATTCAATTTGGAGTCAGCAGCCAGTGAAAAACACAAAATTTGGACTTCAAAGGTCAAGCATTAGTATTCCAATGTGTATCTGTGCTGTTTATTCTTTAGCAATTACCTCACCAAATAAGACAAAGCACGTGTAGTGTTTTTAAATGGACAGAAAAAAAAAACTGTCCCTGATTGAAAGCACCAGCTTATTTTCACAATAAGAATATCATCTAATGATTAGTAAACCTTGAATACCTCAAGATAACATTAGGTATCTCTGAAAAGCCCTGAATGTCAACGCATTCTCATCCTTTAGCGTCATATAGAACGCTATATGACAAAACAGCGCTATATGGCACCTGTGATCGTTAATATAACACACGCTGTGATGGGTAGGTTTAGGTGTGGGGTAGGGTAGGGTAGTCACATATTACGCTAAAGGATTTATGACGACTTGGGTTCGCGTGTTATATTAACGATAAAGGGTGCCATGTGCGTAGTATAGCGCCGTTTTTTCATATAGCGTTCTATGTGACGCTAAAGGATGAGAACGGGCTGGCTCTCTACAGGACATCCAGAAAACACTGCATCCCAGGAGAATTTTGAAGAGTTTTATTTTGATTTTAGAAAATACAACGTGATTGCTTTCCTCACAAAACAACTGTTTCTTGTTTTTCACTGGCATGTCTGTTAGGTGTTGAGGACTAGTGCATTTTTGACCCTACATGTACATTCAGTACGAGTAGAATACTCAAGTATTTAAAAAATCAAATACTCTAACCCCCGGTTTCACAGACAAGGTTTAAATCTAGTCCCAGGCTAATATGCATGCTGCGCTGTTTAATCTCAACTTACTGACATATCTTAAAATATAACAGTGCCATTGTTTTATCTCAAGATGCACACATGCTCACATTTACTGTGACACCAGTAATGTTTTTCTTTTGAGGCCTGTTTATTAAAGCTACTTAAATGCCCTAATTGAACCAAGGTGTAATCATGTTTTAATCTAAACTCTGTCTATGAAACCAGGCCTGACTTTTACTCAAGTTGTATTGAAATTGGAAACTTTTAATGGAGTCACTTTCACTGTAGGTCAGGTACTATTTGCACCTTTACGTAATCCCTCTCAAATGAGGCTTCTTCCTTCACATCAATGTAAAGATTAACGTGTAATATATCCAACATGGCCCCTAAAAAACCTTAGATATTTGTTTTTACACTCTTGTAGGGCAGAGTTGTAGTATTGAGTATTGCAGCTTGTGTAAATACCAGCACAAAGATGGCGTTTTAGCATGATTACCTGCGTGATAGAGAGCCGAGGAGAGTAATAGGAGATTAATTATGGGACTTCAGCACGGCTGGTTCAGCGAGCGTGCCGTAGCATCTGTTGCTGAGAAGAGCTAATCTAGAATGAGTGTGGATTTGGTAGAGATGTTTGCTCTCATATGTCACTTTTCCGAGAGCTTGAGTAAGTGCAGAAACCGTGGTGCTTTATTGACGGTTCCTGGAATTAGACACAGCAACCAGAGGGTCACGATTTGCTTAATGCTCCAAAACAGGAGTTGGGAAAAGCCAGATCTATGAACCTAAAACCAAAACCAATATGGCCCAAAGCTGGTTAGGCTTTGTCAAAATGAGATTTAGCTGGAACTGTCTCTGCCATCTGAGCTTTCAAAGAACTCAATCACATTGAATAACAGAGATAGAACAACAAACCACTAGAGATTTCCTTTTGCCATGAACATATTTGCCATTTCTCCAGATCTGATGCCTGAGGGATTGTGGTAAGCCAACAGCATTGTAGCTTTCTTTAACCTATGAGCTCATACATTCACTGATAAGACCACCAAAACGTCTATTTTTATTCTCTGTTGTGCTCATTTATATAATTACAGAAGCCACATGTAGATTGTATTTTTTGTGCATTTAAATGTCAAAAATAAAATGTTCTCACCTAAAATGTCATTCCATACTTAACTTCAGCATACTTTTATAGACAGTACTCAATATGGAAATCAAATACTTCAAAATAATACACTTAAGTGCAGACTGAATGCAGTGTTTTAGGACACAAATTGTATGTCATTTACAAATAAACAAAAATATATAGTTTTAATGCAATTAGCTGAACTTTAGAGTGCTTTTTGACCCATCGAAGTTAGGACTTGTAATTTGCAGTTTAATAACTACTTCCATTGTCTTTGAAATATGGTTGATGAATGAACTGACAAATATTAACACATCAAAATAAGTCTTTAAAACAAAGCAAAACATGTTGACTTAAAATGTATTTTAAAAACACTAAGTAAGATTTTTTTACATTAAAATAATGTTTTCAAAATCATTTCAGTGGTTCATTAAAGGGGTCATGAACTACTGTAGGTTTTTAATTTTTTTAAAATTGTTGTCTGAGGTTATAATTGTTGTCAGCTTATGACATTCACTTGGTTTTTAAATTAAAAAAAAACATCAAAATTAATAAGTAATAGGCTATTTTCTACCCTAGTTTTGAGCCTAGCTCAAAAGCGCTTGGTTTTTATGGGTGTCTCGCATTGAAGATTTGGAAGTAAATGCCCACTGCTGTCCGTGGATAACAGTTTTGCATATTATAATGAGTTTCAACTCACTCGCTTATGCAGCAACTGTCTTCTTCCACAATCAGGCACTGCACAATATTTTGTAACGGCATGTAGCTCGAGCCAGTTTATCATCACGAGGTAGGCCTATGTTATTTAGCATGTAAAGCGCGAATGGGTGGGCTAACCGGCCGTGTTGAAGTAGGCGTTGATCTTCTTCTGGGGGGGTGGTGTTTTATCCTCTTTGACGTCATAGTTCCCCACTTTGAAAAACATGTCGTTTGCTGAGCCTGGTGTCAATTAAAGCTTTTATTGGACTGACAAGGACGTTTTCAGTTCTGAAACTTACAAGATATTCTTATAATATGATGACCTCTTAGATTTCAAAAGCTCAAGGAAATTGAATTTCTCAGTTCATCACTCCTCATGTCGTGACATGGTGAAATGCACTTATGCCTCCGCTTTGCGGTCCTTTATCTGATATATCCACGCTGCGTAAGATTGCCAGATCGGGTCGTTTTTCTGTAGTCCGAATGAGACTTAAGAAAACTACAAATCTGACTTGCTTTATGGCAAGCGTTGCAATAGGTGGAGCTTACTTGAGAGTAGCAGCTGGGTAGCTACGCAACCCCCCCCCCCCCCCCCCAAAAAAAAAAAAAAAAAAACAATAAAAACAAGCTGACAGAGAAAGTGTTAAGCAATTGAATATATTTTCAATTTTTTTGTTGGACCCTAGCTAACATAACGGTATTGCATTCCTGTGCAGTGTTACATGCCAATAAGATTTTTGTGTAAACTGTTCCTTTAATAAAATGATTATTTCTAGCACACACATCACAAATTGTTAGCCACATGACATGACCCCATCCAATCAGACATCCTACAGAGCATGTAAATAATATGTCACTGTCATACTGCATTCAATCAATGTTACAATGCCGCTGTTCCACATCACTTGATTGCCCATATAGCTAATGGATTAGACTACACATTTAGTAACGTTATGTATTAATAATACATACATACACACACATGTATATTTATATATATATATATATACACTGTATATGTGTATATATATGTATATATATCTATATATATATATTGTCAGGCGGACGACTCCTCTGTTCCCATGGCAATGGCTCAAGGTGTTGCTGGGGGAGGGGCAGTGCCTCTCTGGAAGTGCTAGTCTCAGCCAATGAGCCCCTCCTGGGCCCAGCGATGAGCTAAATTATTTTTAATGGATCTTCATAAAACCATCTGTAACAGCACACCTGCACACTGGAAGGGCTATCGACAGAGTGATTAGGACCACAGGACCAGCAGATTGCTCTGAAATGTGTAATCATTTTGTTGTATGCCACATAGGAAGGCATTCATTTTCTCTAGTGTATGTTTTTCACAGAGTGTGAGTGGAAAAACATACATTTAACTGGGATCGTCAGAAGCCATAAGACTGTAAGGTGATGGGATTGCCTTTCCATTTTAGAAAATATTTCAGTCGGAACAAACTGAAATTATGAACCTGATCTTTTTAGATTGTATGATTATATTTTAACTTGTTTGCTCTTTAAAAAAAAAAAAAATTTTGTCCATTAGGGTCATCCTGTATATCTCACTTTATGCGTTTCAGACTACGAAACAACTAATTTGTAAGTTTGAGATAAATAGTGAAATAGTTTTTTAAAGCATAAACCCTAGTCTGCCATACTGTATTGTGTGTTTTGCTAGTAGGTGAATGATTCTCCATCCAGATGCCTCTATGGGCTATATGCACGCATAAATTCCGCATTTGACGCAAGGATGCTCGTCCATTTCCGGTTGGGGAGATTAGGCTGTAGTCAACCAAAGAAATCCTTAGTCGACCAAAGTCTTGTTCTGCGCAACGATTAGTCGACTAAAAAAAAAAAAACCCGTGATGTTTTGAGTAAACATTTTTTAAACAATTGTCATTGAGCATTTATAAAACAACAACGAAAAAACATCACAAATAAATAAAACTATAATAATAATACAATTCTTTGAAAATTAAGTGATTTTTTAACTGCAAAAAGTGAAGAGCTCTGTCCTAGGTCTATAACAGTCACAATCGCGCACCTGACCACATCACACGCTGCAAAAAATATAACTGCTATCTGCCACATAATGAAAAATCCTAACAAAAGCTCTCGTTTATACAGGCTTTATATTCTTCTTTACTTTCAAAGCTTAACTTTCGTCCTGACGATCAAGGCGTTTTAAAATAACACACAAAAAAACAAATAGCCTAAAAACAATCCTAATAATAGGCTGTAGGACCGCGTATAGGTTTATTTTCGTTTTGTTGCATTATTTAGGCTATTTTCAAATGCGTCAAGTGTACAAATAAAAACGAAAACATAAGAAAACAATCTATTGAATCAGCATGATATAGCCGTTAAAAGGGCTGCTCACGTCTTTTGCGCGCTCAAGTTCGGTTTCAAATAGGCGCGCGACTTGCGTGCTCATAATGGAGTAACACAGTCGCCTCCCTCCACAGTCTTGTCGTCTTTGTTTTAAAATGCAGCCATACAAAAGATTTAGGTCTCCTGGACATTTTGTCGACTAAAGCCAAAACAAGCAGCGTTCTAACTGAATGAATATAGCATCCCTTACCGAGCGCGAAGCAGCAGCAGCCAGCCACAGGCGCGTTCCCGAGTGTATTATGTGTGTGCGCTAAACTGTGGCGCAGTTACAAAAATAGCCTAAATTAAAGCATTTTAAAGTTGGGGAAAAAACATAGGCTATTAGATTTAGAATACAGTAATAAATAACTGCTTATAAAGGAATAAATATCAAGGGGTAAATCATTGAAAAATTATTTCTATTGGTAAAAAAATGGACCTGGTCGACCAATAAGAATGTCAGTCGACCAAGACGGCATCGACCGATTAGTCGACTAAACGACTAAAGTTGACAGCCCTAGGCAGAGTCTTCAAAATTTACTGTCCTTCCGTCTTTGAAACTAAACGTACATACGTTTAGATGTAATTTTATATATAGTTATGTTTATTTAATATAATTTTAAAAAGAAGCATAAACACAACGAGGGGTGTGTGTTTTATCTGTTTTTGTGACTAACGTTTCTTTAGTGTAACCATGGGGTATAAAATTCAATATATATTCTCAGTATTACATGGACTCTACGATCGGCGGAAGTTATCGAGCATTCTTACACCTTCACCGGAAATACCGCCGTGCATAGAGCCCATTCTCCTATTAAAATGTGCTCTGTTATACTGCTTTTAGATGGACCATTTGACCTGGCTGTAGGTGTGTGTCTGTGATAAATAAAGGCTAGCTGTAAAAGTTAGTCTTTGCAGCTTTCCAAAGTAATGGTGACAATCCAAGCTTTATGATGACCAACCCCCTCACACAGATCCATAGCCTGCAGTCAGTACTCAGCACTAGTAATCTCCATTTAAAATTCTGTTCACATGATATATCATCTTATTAGTATAAGGTGGATTATCACAGTGGAGAGCAGTACATAGGACAGGAGTGAGTCTGTGGAGAATATTGAGTGAAGCGGAATTGATTAACCTGCTATGCTAACCATCAAAACAACATAACGCACGACAGGCGGAGACATATGTCAGTCAATAAAAGTCAAATCACACAGGTGTACAGTATCAATCAGGTGCATCATAAATATTCTGATCATCCCGAAGCATCTCTTGAATACTGAGTCTGGTGTTTAGACCTCATCAAGCCATCATAACCCAGCTCAACCTGTCCTCATTGGCTATTCTAAGGCCGTGTAGGTTTTGTTGTTATTTGCCTGACCTCATTTATATATATATTTATTTATTTTTACCCCAGGGACAACCCCCAAGTGCCCTTTAAGGCTATGATTTATACAAGACAGACATTGTCCTTGCAAGCCTGGCAGATAGTTTAACAAAATTGAATGAGATCAAATTTAACACAACCTCCATTGGGGTTGGCCACATTATTTTGAAGTGCTTCATTACAATGGAAGAGAAGGCTGGGAATCTTCATTTGGGACACTGGAGACCTCAATTCATCACATTCAATAAAGAACTGGAGCAGTGCCACAACGCGAGGAGCAACTGTAACAAGTGCAAACAGAAGCACTCACTTGCGCATAGATTGCTTTTACTTAAGAAACAAAGCAGAATGCTAAACCACAGATGTAAGGAACCGTCTCATTTAAATATGCCTGAGACGGAATGAAAAATGTTTCTCGAGGCTTTTAGTTAACTGAAATTCTTTCAAGTAAAGAATTCAAATCCATTCCACAAGCAATTCTCTGATCATCTGTGCCCTGAAAACTAGCAGGGGCAGGCTGAATTCATCAGTCTCCAACAGGGGAACGTTTCTTGAATGCACTGGTAGCCAACTATGGTTGCGAGTTCTGTCTTTACCAACATAAGCTGCTTTTCCACCATTAGGCTGAAAGCTTCTGAGAATGGTAAGGAACGGTTTCCACTTGACCTTTTATTTTGGCACGGCACGATTACATACCACTCTTGGTAGAATGCGTGTAGTGTGGTTGCCATTCAGGATTGGACACTTGTCTGATGCCTTGCTGCAAGTTTCTCTCTAGCTGGACAAGCATACTATATTAGTGAAGTTAAAGCAAGTCAATAATCAATTAAAAGAAATACCTGATTTTAATGGAGTCACTATATCTCATAGGGGTGTAACGGTACACAAAAATCACGGTTCGGTACGTACCTCGGTTTTCAAGTCACGGTTCGATACGTTTTCGATACAGCAAAAAGAAAGAAATGCCAGAGAAATTTCCTATTTGTTTAAAGAAAAAATATTTTTAGATAAGTGTGAGTTTTCCTAGATCTTGAAGCTTTCAGGTTTATAAATGGGGGTCATCTTTGAAGGATGAACAAATAATGTTTTGGTCTTCACATTAAAAATAACATTTAAATATATATTTATTTATATAATATTTGAATTTTGAAGTGCTGGAAAGAGATATGTTAAGTACTTGAAAGCATTTCACCATTCCAGCCAAACTGGTTCCAGTTAGTGTTACTATATTAAATCCATGGTTACCATGGATTTAATATAGTAACACTAACTGGAACCATGGCATGGTGAATGTTGCTGGTCTGTGGACGTAAAGTATTACTAGTTCATTCACGGCACAATGTTTCTCCTGGTTTCCATGACAGCGCTGTTTGATCTAATAGAGATCTACGGTTAATAACGGAGAAATGTGAATGCATCTCACTAGATCTCGCAGCGATGTTATTACCTCAGTGGCGAATTCAAATGTTTTCTTTACCGGATCTCTTAGCGCGGTGTGGTAACAGTGTTACTTGATCGAGATCGGCTCACGCTGCACAGAGGTTGCTGGTCCGAACTGATAAACGATCCGTGAAGCACATAATGAGTAGCGCAGTTTCGTTCTGCTTTCATTACGCTTGCCATTTGATGTTGCGCAACGTTGTGTTGGCCGCGCCAGCACGAATTTTGCCGGCAGGAAAAATGGTCCAAGCAACCGTTCGGTTTGTATGCGTACCGAACCGGAAGCCTCGACCCGAAACGGTTCAATACGAATACATGTACCGTTACACCCCTAATATCTCATATTGCTTTATAAAGGCAACGACTGACACAAGGTGTGGTATTTAGGTGAGCGTGGAGAACTGCTGGACACGGAGTGTACATCTTGTATCGTTTGCTTCTTCCCTGTTCATGTTTTTGATGATGCCTGGGTAGGTCGTTTGATTTATTATGTGCAGAGAGTTGTCTGTTCTTGAGCGCATAGCTGTGTTTGGTTTGTTTTGTTGCAGCAACAAACTTGCTCGCTTAGGGCCTAATATTTGTGCTCCTATTGGTTAGTTAGACGGTCTTGTGTGTGCTGGTTACATACACACACACACGACACATATACTGTAGATCTTGTATTGACTATGCAAGAGTCAAGCATTCTGGAAAGTCTATACCAACATATTCCAAAGACTTTCATACATGAAACACATGCCGGATTGGCTCACTGTGATGCAATCTTAAGGAGTCAGGCTCCAATATCGGTTCAGCAGGAAGCAAAAGACAGAACCGAAGCCAAAACTAAAGCACAATAAAAACCTTTACAAAAGAAACACTAATGACATTGGTAACAAACTATTTAGCCCAGAAGTTCACAGTGGCACAACAAATAACGAACTGGCAAACAGATAAAGGGAGCTACAAGAGAAACAAGTGTACACACTCAGGTAAACGAGTTACTGTTTTTTTCTAGATTGTTTGGTTCCTGGAAACTAATTGAGGTTGCATCTGTGAGTTAGCATTAAATGCTTTTCATGAAGCATTTACATTTTCACTGCTAAAATAACCTTAGTTGAAGCGCTGAGGCAGTCTAGGTTAAAACCCAGAGGAACTTGATGAAGCAATGGTCTGAGCGCATATGTCACTCAAAGGGACGCCATCATGTTCCTGAGCCAGATGTGACTGATGTGGAGTCTGGGACACTGTTTCTTTGTAAAACCTTTCTTGTTCTTCTTTTAAAAGGCTGTTTTTTGTTGCCTGACCTCTTCATAACCTCACTTTTTTTCTTTTGGTATTTTTCAAAGTAAAGCTCTCTCTTTGTTTTCTCTCTTTTATCATGTCCTATTAGCTACCTCTCTAACTTGCACTCCCCTCAATCTAATATCGCAGGCAGATGCTTGGGAGCCCCAAGAGATTTTCTTTAAAATAAAATCCTTAATTATTTGTGCGACTACTTTTTTGTAATATCTCTCTCAGTGACTCTCGTTTCTAACAGGTAACACTTTTTATCCACAGGAACAAAAAAAAAGGCTAAATTATTTCATAATACTATGTGTGTGAGAGCAATTGTATATTATCTGGCAAAGCAACAATAATATACACCTGCACACTCCTCCTCCAAAAGTATACTAGATGAAAAAAAGTAAAAAAGATGTTTGTCCAAAACATCTAGTCACATCTAAATGTTATCAGTTCAGTTGTTTTACACTTTCCGCAGATCATCTGCTTTAAATGTGCAACCCACCATCTTGTTGCTTCTTTGAAAAGCCAATGAGCTCGCTGCTCAACCTTCACAACATGACGTCATGACTTTTGCGCAAACACGCCACTTGACTCGAATTTTGAGCTATCCGCGTGTATGTCTACGCCATTAATGTCCGAGTGATTCTGCGTGTCTGTACACGCCATCAAATGTCCAGTCATAAATGTCATTAACCCCAGTGACGGTTAGGTTTAGGGACGGGGTTTAGGTAAGTCATATATTTATATATACAGTAATAACGTTAAGTCAACGGCATTCATAAACATGCTGAAAAGCGATTATGCGTCTTGATAGCACGCCAAAAATGGAAATACCAATTGGCGTGTCATACACACGCTTCTTCATGAGATCAGTCAGTATACTTGGTCAGCATTTGGTCTGTTTCTGTAACAGTTTGCAGTGTGCTTTCAGAAACCCTCCACCTTCCCTAACTCCACCTGTATAGCTGCTACAGGTAATTCATGTATGCTATTGTACAACAGCAGAATGTTGTACAACAGCAGAATGTATAATGTTTAAGATATATTAATTTTGCAAGTTGCTTTGTTACAGACTGATCTCATGAAGTAGCGTGTGTATGACACGCCAATTCGTATTTGCATTTTTGGCGTGCTATCAAGACGCATAATCGCTTTTCAGCGTGTTTATGAACGCCGTTGACTTAACGTTATATAAATATATGACTTACCTCAACCCTGTCCCTAATCTTAACCATCACTGGGGTTAATGGCATTTATGACTGGACATTTGACGCGCGTGTACAGACACGCGGAATGACGCGGACGTTAATGGCGTAGACATACACGCATACACGCGGATACACGCAGATAGCTCAAAATGCGTAGAGATAACACGCCACTTGACTCGAAAGTGGCGTGTATGTTTACGCAAAAGTCGTGATGTCATGTTGTTTGTTAAAACAACATGCATTTTAGTCTGGGATTTGACTTGAGCCTTGTCTGTGAAAACGGAGGTAAATATTTAAGTATTTAGAAAAAAAATAGCTATAGGCTACTGGTGGCCCCTCAAAAAAAAAAAAAATCAATGCATGACCCCTGATCAGAGGAATTAATTAGTTTTGATTAATTTGCTGTTTAGTGTATCTTTGATTGACATTAGAAGTTAGCCTCATAGCATAATTGACTAAGTCATATTTCAATGTCTTTGGAAAACAAGAAAAAACACAAAATGACATAGGCAATTATGATAAGAGGCTAACGTTAGTTGTATGCAGTAAACAAGTCAAATAATATATGAGCTTTGTTATTTAAACGTACAATATGTAATTTTTTTGGCCACCAGGGGTCACTCATTTCACATAATAACAAAGACGTACTTTGATGACGTCAGGAAAGAGCGTGGGCTCACGGGAATTGTTGTCGCTGTCAATGACAACCAGCTCAGCTCATGACATGACATGATCGTTTTTACAAAATATACGGATATACGGCATCTCTCTGTAGATTTAGCTTGTCAAGAAGCTTTAAATGCAACCCCAATGTTTACCTGTGTCATGCTTCTCCTGCGCGGTCGCTAACAGCAACAGTTGGCTGATTTGAATGAGACGACCGCGCGAGCAGCACCGGGGGACAGTGCATCTCGTGAGCGGGCACGTGATTTACACGCATGGAAATACGTCTTACTTTTTTTTCTTTGTCATTTTTTATGCTTTCTTGGCGGTAGTCCAGTGTTCCCCTTTGTGTTTGGTGGTTTCGCCGGGTTCCGCAAGGAAGTTAGAGAAAATAGAGGAGTCAAAGGTTATATGACGCCATAGACGGATGACGAAACGGAAATAAAGAAACGTCCCGTGTCTTCGAATTAAACTATAAATTTCTCCGTATTTGAAAGTTGGTGGAAACTGTCGGGATAATGTAAGTACACATCTAATAGAAATATATAACATAGATACAGTTATTTTTGCTATTTTTAAAGCCGAAAAAGTACAGATTGTGGCTTTAACATCTAATTACTTATATAGCAGATTGTGATTTTCTTCTATAACTCCCTCTGATGGAGAACTGGAATTATCTGCCCAGTAAATTTTGCAGTGTCAAAACCGGCTGGTTAATCATTACCATGATTGCGCTTCTAAGTGGTACACGCAAATGGCTGTGGGTGAACGTTACTCTTTGCATCCTGTGTTGCCTTTTCCTAGTGGAGTTGTGTGGTTTGGGGCATTTATTCTGTTCTTTGTTCAATCAGGTATGTGAATGAGTGGAACGTGGCATGTGATTTTATAATATTGGTGTGTAATTTAAAGCCTGTGTTCTGAAATCGCTACACACAGTTCGAGTGCAGCAAAGGCGTGTGCAGTTGTTAACACAGTGGGTATGATCATATTCTGGTGGACAGTTTCATGTTTAAAAAAATGCTTAAATTTCATGGCTGCGAGTGTATGAGTGTGCAGGTCGGGGGGACGTGCCTTACAGGCTTGCTTCCATCTCTAAACCGTGTAAGTGTATCTTTAATTGGCAGGACACACAGACCCTGACTACGCTGCTGTTTTGTCTCCATTTTGAATTTGTTTCATTTTTTATTGTGTTTGTTTTGTGGTATTTTCTTTTATTAGTAATTGTTTTAGGTCTGTTATCAGGTTTTTCTTTTGTATAATTTGTATTTTGTGGAGGAAGTGCTTCCTACAGGGGAAGTTTACTGATGAACGATCGATTTTATGAACAATTATTTATGGAGGGTTATGTAAACTGCCCTTGGGGTTGATTTATACAAAACAGCATAAGACTCCATTAGATTGGGCAGGTGTTGTTGATTTTTTTTTTCATCCTCTTTTCTTTTGGCAGCCATCATGATTTGCAACAATTGCAGGAGCTGGTAGCCCGGTTGGACGCAGACGATGCATAAACGTGTCTCTAGTTTCTTGGATGTTTGCATGGAGGCAATTACATGGAAACTTGAGCATCTGGGAGCATCCGGTACCATATCCAGTCGTTATCCTTAGCTTACGGGTTCCAGTGTGGGGTTCAGGGGAGCATAGATACCCCTGGTGTTACCTCTAGCTCAGAACTTGCAGAATTAAAGGAAATTTGTAAATGGCAGCAAAGTTCATTAGACCAACTTACCCAAAATTGAATGTTGCTACAGAGACAGCATAGCAAGGGCGCTTTGCCACAGGGGGAGCTCGATTATTTGTAGGCGATGTCAGAAACCAAGCCATTATGCTCGAGAGTGTGATGGGGAGAGGGTTTCGTCTCAGTCCCAGTCATCCTTTGGCATGCCTCCTCGTGGGTGTGCTTCTGGTTGTTTGAGCTGGCAGTTGGAAAACTAATACCCACAGAGCTGTTGAGCTACCGTTCGGTTGGGGGTATGATGGGCTCGAAGGCTGCTTTAGAAGCAAAGTCTATTCCTCAGTTGATGTCATCTTGTCCTCATGTTGATGTTTCAGTGTCATGTTTGGTGGACACTGGGTCACTGAGTTTTTTTCTCTGAGCATTTCATGGCTTTGGGGCCTGCTCAACAGTCTTGTCATTGGCTACCGCTTCAGGCAGCTAATGGCCTAGCAATACCATATGGAGGGTATTTTGAGGTGGACGTGGAGCTTTGTGGGAAGGTAATGGCTAGATTTGGGGTGTTAGTAGTTAAAGACCCTCCAGGGAGTAGTTCCAGAGTTCTGTCCTCAAAGAATGTTATGCCGAACTCTTTGGAGAGTATGGTTCTGCATTGTTGGATGCACCCTCAGTCATACAGGCCCCAAGTTCAGTTCACCAGGCCTTACAGCAGTGTCATCGTGCTAAGGCAGAGCCCTCCCTGGACTCTTTAGGTCAGTTAAGAGTGCGGGGGAGACTTGTTTGTCGTGTTTCGGGTGGTACTATTAAGCTTCTGCCTGTTACGTGTTCTGCCCAGTATGCTGGGCTTCCTCTTTTGTTTGAGCCTCCAAGCAGTGGGCTAACAGCTTGATTGGTCTCTATATCAACTTGTACGGTATATACATCCCAGTCGTCAAAGTGGGAACTACAGACATTGTATTATATCCTCGCACTGTAATTGGTACTCTTACTATGATCAGTGTTGTTAGTTTACTAGCTGAGATCAAAGAGATTAGAACGATTAGGATTAGAACCAGGAAAACTTCCCATAAATCCTGATGTACTTGTTACATCATAAGAAGGATGGCGTCTACGCCATATCTGTATCTTTGTTTATCCCGAGGTTTAACACAGTCCGCCAGATCCAGGCCGTATCCAGATCTGATGAAGGACCTGCGCTTGGACACGACAGGACGACAACGCAGTCCTGAAGAGTCAACCAGTCTCTCCCATTTGAAAGCCTCCTTCCTTTCCCTTTACTTCTGCACAGATAAAACATTGTCGGGATAATTACTGTTCACGTGGCTACGCGCAAGCAAAAACAACTTCTGTATTATAATTTTTTTCAAGGCTTGTACCTTGGAACCTATTTCATGGTTTGTGTTCTCGAGCCACCAGGCACTGTTTTGTGCAAATGAGTGGCCGGATCACATTAAGAGTTTTCTGTTAGAACGGTGTCGTGTTTGTGCCCCCTAAGTTAATAACTAATGATTGTTGCGACAGAAGTAATTCAATCAAGACTAACTTTAGCTGGACAATAACTTTATTCTAGAGCTGCTGTAAAGCCAAAACTGTCAGAAGAAACAGAGGATCCACGTGCAAAGGCAAGTTCTTGCAATAGTCTTTAATGAAGATTTCACATAGGTCTGTCGTGCAAGGACACAGATCTGGAATAAACTCAAAGTCAGTGTCCTTTACAGTAGGTCTAGCCTGGATGCCAGCCCGAACTCCGCCCACAACATTTTTTGGTCGGGAAGTTCGTTCTGGGGGGGGGATTGAAGAGTAATTATGATCAGACAAGAAACGTTAGGGCCAATCAAATTGCCAGGGCGGGCTTTATATGATGTAGGGCTGTAGTCAACCAAAGAAATCCTTAGTCAACCAAAGTCTCGTCCTGCGCAACGATTAGTCGACTAAAAAAAAAAGTGATGTTTTGAATAAACATTTTTTTTAAACAATTGTCATTGAGCATTTATAAAACAACAACAAAAAAACATCACAAATAACATAGACATAGAGTCTATCCTAACGAGCTGAGGATCTGAATCTGAAGGTGTGTTAAGTAAGGGAGACATACACAATATGCAGAGCAGTGGGTCGCGAGGACTGGAGTTGAGAACCCCTGCGCTATGCAAAGGAGTTGACTTACTGCTTTGCTCTGATTGGTTGTAGGTCTATCGACTATCCAATTGAGTGCAGAGGGGTTTTTTTCCTGGTTCGGTTAAGACACGCCTCATAATCAAAGCCCTACAAAGCGGTTTCAGACTCATATTCTCACTAGAATATGAGTATCACAAAGTCAGGCTACAGTAGGTCAGCAGAAACCAAAGACTCCTGTCTTGGTGATTGTTTGCAGAGCTGGAAGTTCACATAGGGCAGTAACACCGTCCTTGTAAGTGGCCACAAAGTCGTGGAGAGAAAACTGGTAGAAGGCCACAAGCAGGAGGGTGACTGGGCAGAGAAAGCACACAAGATGAGCACAACTCTTCTTGACTAGACAAGATAATGCAAGGTAAATCTTAATGGAGATAATATAGCTCAGGCACAACTCACGTTCACACGTAATAATCTAACAAAGAACAAGGGGAACAAACGCTAGAAGAAGAGAGAAAGTAATGAGACTAAAGTGAGAACAGGTGTCACAGAGAAGCAGCGTGAGCGCTAATTGCAACGATGAACAGGAGGGAAAATAGATAGGCAGAGACTGAGAGAGATAAAGACCGAACAAACCCAGCTCATGACAAAAACAATCTGTTACTTTAATTTCCTATTATCACTGTAAAGCTGTTTTTAAACAATCTCTATTGTTAAAAGCGCTATATAAATGAAGGTAACTTGACTGGTATATTCTGGGGTATAAGTCCCTAGGTGATGTAGTTGGCTACAGTCACTCTCTGCTACTCACCACACTTAGATGCTGAGTTGGTAATTCTGCAAGGGTCATATAGCTCTGAGTTGAGCGTTTTGCTCTTTGCCCCTTGTGAGGAAGCAATCACAAACTAATTAGCAATTAATGTGTATCCTTACCGTCCTCTAGCCCAATGAGGGGTGGCTTTCACCAGAGAAGACAACTACATTCCCCATTATAAATTACCATCATGTTGATTGATGTGTTCTTAGAAGTTTTGTCATTGATGGTTGTTTTTCTTTTCTTTTTTTTCTTTTTGTTTATTTCATTATGCACAGTTATGAGTTTAATGGAAGTTTAGAGGAACAGGTGATGGGGCTAATTAGTCATTAGTAAAGACTCTCGGGTCCCAAATGACAAGTGCATGCTTTACAAGGTCATAATTTGATTAAAGTGCCTGCGAGTGATAGGAGAGACAACCGCAGCATGATTAACTTGTCTCTGGGTACGGAGTGGACCAAGCGCAGGGTTAGTTTAACATGCGTGTGTTGATACATATACCTGTCTGCATATAGCACTTTAGAGGTGACTGAATTACTTCACCACAAACTACAGGTAAATTCATCAGATAAATGTAATTTCTCCTAAAATTAAAATTTTGTCATCATTTATTCAGTCTAATGTCATTCCAAACCCAAAATACACTTCAAGTGCACATTCAATAAAGCACACTTCTTTTTCACAAGGTCATGTTTTTAATGGCACTAGATGAGCTTTGCATTTAACCTTATGTTATTTTTAAAGATGCATGCTTAGCTTCACAAGGAATACTATACATTTTTCTTTTGGTGTCAGGTGAAGTAGCCTTGAGGCCCCAACACTAATCACTGTCAATGCCTTCCCTTCATCTAAAGTGCAGCAGCTCTGTTATATGCAGGTTGCTAAAACATTGAAGAAAGTTTCTGTCACTGAGGGACTGGGAGTGAATGCTGGCAGACTGGTGAATATGAGAAGGCCCTGATGTATGACTCCCATCTGATCGATAAACCGTTGAAACCCGCCTTCTCTCTCCCGACCTCCCTTGTTCCTCTCCCTCAACCATCCCTTTCATGCCAAACTTTTCGACTTAAACTGTCAAAGCGCTTGGATGAAATTTACTCGCCGGCTTTGGGACAGAAATGAATGCTAAATTTGCAGGCCTGGAAGATACTACTGAAGCCATTCATGCGCTTTAAGAAGCATCTCTATGGCTGAAACCGAATTCCATTCGTAGTATTGTATTCAAACTTTTGATGTGAGCTACATTCTGTGAGGATGCAGGTACGATGTATCACTTACACTTTAAAACACAAATTCAGATTCCGTAATCTGTATCATAAATGCTGCAGTATTTACCAACCCGATCTCACGACCAAATCGTACAAATTTGACGAATGATTAAAAAGTGGCTAATTTGTAACAATTCGTACGACCTCACTCGTACGAATTAGCATGAATTTGCTAAATCGTACATATTTTACGAATTGGCCAATTCGTATGAATTCGTACGAATGACCTACCCCGCCCCTAAACCTACCCATCACGTGGGTCTAGACAAATCGTACAAATTCGTACGAGTGACGTCGAACGAATTAGTATGAATTAAACACTTTTTAATCATTCGTCGAATTCGTACGAATTGGTCGTGAGATAGCGTAGGTATTTACACATGCTCCTGTGAGACTGTTTTTTTTTTAGTTTTTTGCATACTGTGTTGGAATTACATTAAGATGACACTGATTCTATGATTACATGCATTGTGTATGAGTGTACAGTGTCGACATGATTTTTTTAAAAGTTACAAACAAAAGTAAATTTGACAAGAAAACGCTTGAAAATGTCGCGTTTAATACACTTTCTTTGTAATATTTTGTGAAATTTATTTGCAATTACTGAGTGATAATTATTTCAAAGCAAATCCTACACCAAATTTCTTTAGTGTATGTTGTTTATGTAATGTAAAAATTAAATGTTTCTGTGAATATATATTTGCAAAGGAAAAAGAATGTAAAAATGCTACAAAAACCTTACTGTGTTTTTTATCCTTTAATTTGTTTTCATGTTCTGTTCTATATTATTTACTGTAGTTATATTTTTTTGGTAACGCTTCCTTTTACAGTCCAATTACCCATGTAAATACTGTGTACTTATTTTAGTTACTACAATTACTGGGTAATAACTAGTACTAACCCTGAACCTACCCCTAAACCTACCCCTGATCCATGTACTTACCTTACATTAGCCAGTACTTTCTAGGTAAGTACACTGTAAGTACACTGCAAGTACTGTACTGTAAAAGGAAGCGTTACCATTTTTTTAGTCTTCATGTGACTTTGAATTGTTGTTTCAGCGTATTTTAGAGTAAAAACAGCCTCAATTGATTGCTAGATTTACATTATATGAGATTACATTATAGATTACATTATATAAGAGTTCAGATGCAAAAACCTCTAAATGCCATTTGAAATTTTCTTCTAAAATGACCATTTTTATCAAGCTTGTATATTTAAGTTCAGTAATTTCACTTAAATGCCAATTAATAGGTAATCTCCATTGCCATTTAAGTGAAATTACTGAACTTAAATATACAAGCTTGATAAAAATTGTCATTTTAGAAGAAAATTTCAAATGGCACTTAGAGGCTTTTGCATCTGAACTCTTCATATATAGTTTATATATGTCTTAAAACAATATTATGTATATTAACATTATATGAACTGTAATAGATGTAACAATCACCAACAATCGTCTCCACATTTTTACAATAATAACAACAAACCGTACAGTATGTACACTAAAAACACTGTTGGGTTTACTTGTTTTTAAAATTCTAACAGAAATTGCTAGTAAATTTCACAAATAATTACAAGGAATCAGCAAATAACACCTTGAATTAAACAATTACATTTTGAAGACATTTTGAAACTTATGCTGTAAAAAAAATTTTTCAATATTTATCACAACATTTTTTATTTTGTCAAATCAACTTAAATAATTTATTTAGTTGAGATAACTTATTATTTTGAGTTTCTGATGATTAAATCAATCTCCTTCATTGTATTAACTCACTTTTTCCAGATCATTCAACTTAAAACTTTAAGGCAACCAGGTTACTTACTTTTTAAGTTAAACCAACAATATTTTTTTACTGTATAATATTTTTTAATTACAATTTACTCAACTTATATTTATTATATGACACCTTAAAAAAATATGTATTTTACTGTGTAGTTTTGCATAGTTAGTCATGCAAAAAGCATTACGCCATCAAGATCAGTACCAAAAATCATATAAAGGCAATAAAGTTGTTAGTAGGCCTTGTCTAAAATTTTCATGTTAAACACTATACAATAATCTTAAAAAAGGAGAAAATCCTATAGTAGAGTGTAGCCTACAATGTTTTGCTAATTGTAAATTTTTCAGAGAGAGAGCTCAACTTTCAGAGTTTTAGTGGTTTCAGCATCATAAAACATGAGACGACCCTAAAACCAAAGCAGTGAACTCTGGCGACAGGTGAAAGAAAATGTCTCATATGTATATGCGGAGAGACACGGCCTCTGTGCAGAACTCACTTTACGCTGGGTGAGTGATGAGCCATACAGAGACGTCCTCATGCATTTTTAATCTATTCAGTGTGGTCACATCTGAGACGTGAGGTCAAGTAAGACAGGTCACGGCACTGTCACACACACATACGCACTAGTTTCCGTGCTCAGACATCAGGATACCAGAGGAGAAAACCTGCATTTAGTTAGCGTTAAAAAAAAAAGCTTCACCTTGTGCGGCATGTAAATTTAGGATCCTCAAATTTGCAAATCACCTCTCTCCAAGTGATTGTGGGTAATTTAAGGAAATGTGCCAATCGATCTAAGAGAAGGTATTTTTAGCTGGCAGTCCCACTGAAGAACAGGGGGTCTCTCTCTCTTTTTGTCTCTCCTCTCTGGCAGCTTCTCATTTATATTCACGCTTCTCTGTAGGATGCAATGGCTCCTTGTGGATGTCACTCGGTGCCACTTTAACAGATGAATATATCTGGAATGAGCTATGGTGCTAAAGCACTCAAACAGATGTAGAGCCGGCATTTTAATTTCCTCACACACATGTACAGACGTGCACACCTCGCACACATACATCACACGAGGACGCTGAGACAGAAATATAGTCCAAGAGATATGGACGCAAACAGACTTATTGCTGTAAAGAATAAATCTGATGCTCGTCATACATGGACAAGCCAGTTTTGCTCTTATTTTATGAATGCCAGTCCCACCAAATATAATTCTAGCGTTTCAAGATTTGATTTTTATGTGGAAATGTGTTATGTTTGTGACCGTTTTTTTTTTTCGTAATGGCTGTGCTTTTGGTTTAAATAGAGCAGGGCCTCCATATCATATTGTCGGATTTATAGGTTTGTAAATGTCTGTTATGGGGGAGACAAATTAATCTAACTCTGAGAAATTTTATCGGAGTAAAACTATGTACATTTAAAAGTATTGGCTCCAAAAGAAAACTGAGAAAAATATGTATATTTTGGTTAATCTATTGAGAACATTTTTCAGTCAATCTCTCAAAAAACATGTTGAAATCTTGGCTACAAAATAAAATAAAATAAAATAATTTATTGTTATTGTACTGTAAAAATAAAACCACACGTCAATGTGCATTGTAAAATATAATCGTAATTTTAACGGTAAAGGACTATAAAAATGCTACTGTGCAAAACTGTTAATTGGTTAACAGAAAGTTTCCGTACTATATACTGTAAATAACTGATATAATTTTACTCTAAAATACCGTTAATTTACAGTTTTTGAAAGTGAAAAAGAACAACTCCTTGTATAATTTACAGTGAAAAACCGTAAATTGACATTCACTTTCCTGCATCACACTTCACATTTGATGTATTTTTGTTGAAATCACTATGTTTCATCATAATTTTCTTGTTTTTTTTCTAATCAGTTATGTACATTAGGGTTTTATGTTACATTTAATGTTGTTCAATTAATTTTTATTGCATTTTCTTAATTTCACGTGTGTTACCATGATGGTGTTTAATGTTTGTGTGAATGGCACTGTGCAGCTTCTTAATATAAGTATTAACCTTCTAATGGAAGACAACTTCTGATGAGTTTTGATTGCTCATATAACTCTTGTCACTACTTTGATGATTGATGGTTGTCAGTATATTACAATGGTACAAAACAGAAATAATTTTTTTAAAAGGTTGGTTTATCAACAGATTTAAGAAAATGAAATTCGGTTTATCACTGTAAATTTTAAGTTAAGTCTGTAAAACCATTTACATTCCTACCGTGTTTTTAAGTTCTGGCAACCACAATTGCCGGGTTTTTTTTTACCGTAAAAATAACAGTTTTTATTTTTACATGTGGTTGTATTGTGTTTATTTATCACCCAACAGTGATAGCAAAATGTGATGGTATTGGAATTTAGTTTGAAAGCTCAGACAAAATCCCCAAAACTTATTTTGATGGTCTTTTGATCTTAATGCATGCATAATGCATTTACTATGTTTTTTTTTAATATGTTGCATCATCTCATGAGTAATCGTAATGCTTATAATACACTATGCATCGTGATGCTTAAAATACACTGCATCTAGTTGTGGTTACAACTTTGAGCATGACCATAAATATGACGTGCTCAAAAAGGTGTCAGTTTAGTGTCTTGATGCAAAATAGAAGAAGAAGAAATAAAGAAATATCTATGTTATATTCATTATTTTATATGGAAGATCAGAGTTAGTTGTCACACTTTGTTATTCAAAATTTAAAAGAGTAAAATTTTCTAAAATTCTAAAATTTCTCAGAGTAAAATTTCTCAGGGTATTTTGAAGTCTGCCTTTGTAAATTCTTGGCTAGAAAACAAAATTAAATTAAATTGAAAAAAATAATAATAAAGAGTTAGTTCAACCAAAAATGAAAATTCTATCATCGTGCACCCCTAAGACTTTCATTAAACTTCAGAACACAAATTTTACTTTTAATGAAATCTGAGTGATATCTGTCCCCATTGACAGCCCACGCAACAACCACTTTGAGGCTTCAAAAAGTTAATAAAGAGACAGTAAAATTTATCCCGAAGTGACACGGTCGCTTTACATTGTACTGTATGATTTACAGATTTAATTTAGGCTTGTATTCTCATATAAACTTTCATCAACGCACATATCAAATATGGTAAACTAAAGCTCAAGCAGACATGTTTGAGGTGCAAGAACCAATGAGGTTCATTCTTGTGTGTTACGCAACATGTTTGAGCTTCTGAAAGAACCAACGAGATTTGTTCTTACGCATCAAGTAATTATGATTGAGCCTCTGTTTATGTTCGCTGATCAATGCTTATTCATGAAAAAAGCCTAAATTAAATCTGTTCATCATATAAAGCGACCATGTATCTTAAGAACATTTGGACTAAACTGTTAAAGTGGTAGTTGCCTTAAATGTCAATGGAAGGACAGAAAGCTCTCAGAATTCATCAAAAAATATCTTCATATGTTGATGAATGAAAGACTTACGGTTATGGAATGACATTAGGGTGAGTAAAGGATGGCAGAATTTTAATTTTAGTGCGAACAATTTGTTATTGTCCTGTAAAAACCTTTTATTTAAAATCTAACTGTTACCACATTCTCTTCTTTTGATGAAAATGTGTTCTGTGCAATAGAATCGGAGGTACTGTATGAATCTTGATTATTATTTATAACAGAGGCAAATAGTTCCAGCAGTTTCTCTTCAAGACAATTATTTCCTTTTTTTTAATCTTGTAATGTTTTGGTCAGTTATGTATTTCTGTTTAACTTGCAATACTAATAAGCTGCAACAATATATAATCATAATATGACTAGTGTTCAAAAAGGTGTAAGTTTTGTGTGTAAATGATAAAAAAGCAACCCTGTATCACACGAAATACGTTCTGAGGAAACTATTCTGTAAATCGCAATTACGTTACATGCCAACATATAAGCAGTGCTATTACGTTGGTCCTTAACGTAATATGTCTCATTGTTAATACGTAGATACTAATACGTAATTTTCAAATATGTAAAACGTACGTATTGTACGTTTGGATAGATCCAAAAACGTATAATATGGACGTATTTGTAACATTTAAACGTAACATTATTACGTTTTTACAGCTATAAAACGTTAACTATTTACGTCTATTTCATATCATAACGATATTTGTATACTTTCACTTTTAAAGATAAATGTAACAAGATCCCTTAATCCTACTCCCAAAACCTAAACATATTCATTTTATACAGAATATAAAAAGGATAAAACATAATGGACATAGATGAGTTTTAGCATTACAATATATTGTGAGCCAGTAATCCTACTCCCAGACCTAAACATAACCATTCCTAAAACTATGCAATTATACAGGAAAAAAAACATAACAGACAGAAGTATACGTTTTACAATAATTTATTTATTGGGAAAATGTCAAAACCAGTAATGTTAACATTACCAAAAGTCGTTCACATCGCAGTCCTCTGGCAGTATTATAGTAGTTGTGTATGAGGTACAGTGCAGAATTAAAGTTATTAATATTAATCCATGAAAATGTTAATCTGATTTCGGTTCGCTCTCTGAAGGCGCGCACTCTTCTCCATTTCAAATGTACTACACCGACTGAAACACGGCATGTCGCAATCTGTGACGAAGCAGGCGAGAGCCAATGAGCGTTTGATATCACTGCCGTAAAACATGTCGTAACACTTCTTGAAGGTGCATTTTTTTGAATTTGAATTCATCACCAACGCGGATTTGACGTTTGCGGTCGCTGCTGAGAAATGAAGATGAAAACACTGGATAAAATACTGAATTTGGATCTGTTTCTTGCAACCAACGTATGGATTCTTGAGTTTGGTTTACATCAAGTTAATAAACTGTATGTCTTTTGTGAATGTATCAGCATGTTGCGTTTTATTGGAGAAAATGCTTTTTGTGTAAATACACTAAATACTACAAAATGGTATTTTTAAGGTTAAAAGTGTATCAAAGTCAAAAATTTAATGCCACAATTATGCATAAATTGTAAAGAAACCTGCTTTGGATGTATTATGTTCAGGACAAACGTAATAGCACTGCAATAGTATTAGGTTAAGGACGAACGTAATAGCACTGCTTATATGTTGTGTAAGGAATCTAGGCGGTCTGTTCGAAGGGGGAATTTGCGTATCATAATTAATAATTGATAATTAATAATTATTCATACAGATTTGGATCAGACCGGTCTTACATGTTAATAAATCTCCCATTTAGGAAGGCTTATTTCAATTTTACCTATATGCATACATGTGTGTCTCTGCAATTAACCACAAGTTAATTGTTATTAATTGCCAGGACCACGTTTTACAAGACAGGCAAAATCAAATAGCTCAATTAATTTATAGGGTTTTTTTAGAAGGCGAATTCTGTGGCCACTAGAATTAGCCTTCCTACCTATAAAACATACCTTTTTAGGTATCTTCAGTTATGTAAAGCGTGTAGCTTTTGATCGGCACTTCAGGGACTTATATTATGAGCAGACAGTAAACCAGTCAGAAAGTATATTTGCATTTAATATATAAATATTCAATAAGGCAACTACTTAAGCATTTACTACGTTACAATGATACATGTATTTACAAACATTAAAACACAAACTAAGACGACGCAGAGCGTTTAGACAATGGATACTCGTAAGTTAAGTGAGTTGGAGAGAGAGAGAGAGTGAGAGAGCATGGAGAGAGAGAGAGGGTTATATTCACCTAAGACAGTCCAACTTTCTGAGACACACGAAAACACATTCTCAATGCTCTGAAACAGGGGTTACCCTAATTTACTTGCATGTGGAAAAGGGCCCTCATGTGTTGCTGCGTTCCTTGGACGTCCTGCGTGGTCTAGCCGCGTTTCAAGCGGCTGATCCTTTGTCCTCCGTGAGCGTGAGGCCCGCATGGTTTAGATGCGCGCTTGCACTGTTCTTTTGTTCCGTGGGGAGTCACGTGCGAGGTGCGAGTCTGTGAAACAGCGGTTGGAAGTCTTTGCGGTGAATTACCAAAGGAGTAGTTCGACTCAGTTCATTTCACTTTGTGGAAGTAGAACGAGTTGAATACGAAGACATACTTTAGACTAGAAGGTAAAGAAAGGATCCGGGATCGGATCACGTGGGCCGACACGCGGACTACATTCTGAAGGTAGACAAGGACACGCTGGGGCGGGCGTCCGGAGCGAGAAGAGCGGCCGGGGCGTTTTGCACGGCCCGTCTCGGCGCGGGCATGTTTGGTCGCGTGCGCGTGACTCCTTTGTTCCGCGGAGAGTCACGTGGCGTTCGTTGGCATTCAGCGCGAGTGTTTGAGAGGCTAGAGTCTTTGAGGTGACGTTACCCAATGAAGTAGTTCGGAAAAGTCTGCTTCCTTTCCTGGGAGTTGAACTTGGCAGTCCGCTTGAGGAAAAGATGAAACTTTTAGACGAACAAAGAAAAGATCCAGATTGGATCAGATCTCCATGAGGAGATCACAAGTTTACATGTTGCTTGACATGATGTGTTTTCTGGAAGAGAGCTCCACAGGGCGGAGTTCAACATTTATACTCCTTGAAGACACTCCACCTCATCCTGTGGCTGGACCAATGGCCATGTGTAGAGGTTTATGGCGGGAGCTCTTGGTTTATTGCTCTTTGTTTTCACAGAGCACGCACTCCTCTTGGGAGGGGCGGTGTTACAGGAGGCTTAAAGTAAAACAGTTTGATCTTCATTGGCGATAAAACATATTAAAAATACACTTTACTTTACATCTCTGTGCATATTCGGATAGCCCGTTCCATGAGCATTCTGGAGACATTAAGGAACGCTATGTTACCTTAACAGGATATACACTTATGTTTACAATGCATAAAGAAGTTATTTCTAATTTCTGTTTATGCTGCAACCAAACAAAGTTATTTCACTGTGACACGGGAAACACACATACATAGAAACACGTTGAATATATTTCGTTAAATATCTTCAAAACACGAAAAGGAATGCCAACCTCTTTGCTCAAAAAGGTTTTGCACATTCCAAAGTCTTGTAACTTGATACTCACTGGAGTATCTGGATGAGTGTGTGTGTGTAGTTTAGAAACCCCCATGGGGGGAGGGGGGGTTTTGGGGGGGGGGGGGTGATTTGCCAGCCGAAAATCCTTACAGTTGGCATGTAACGTAATTGCGATTTGCAAAATAGTTTCCTCAGAACGTATTTCGTGTGATGCATAGTTGCAACAAAGAGGGAATATTGTTGTGATTTGATGCTACGTTGATGTTCTGAGTTGATCGGGGGGAGTTTCAGAACAACCGACTTGGTTTAAAATGAGCTTGAGTGTCACAGAGATGAAAATCCCTAATATTGAGGCCAATATCTTGATTCAGCAATCTGGACCATGTATTCTATGAAACATCTTAACGGCCTGGGTCACTCGTGAGAGACGACTGGAGAGCTTAACTTAATCCTGGAAATGCAATTAATATTCTACATTCCTGTGTAATTATCAGAGCACTAAAATGCAAATATAACAGACAGGCAAACCACACTTCTCAAACACAACCCAACTCACAAAAAAAAACCATCATCCAGGGAGCTTGTAAAAGACTTGCTCGGAGTTCAAGAAAAGGCATAGAAATAGACGAGCGCAGGTCGTTTTTCTCACAGAACGCTCTCAATGGGGTTGTAAAAAAATATGGAGCACAAAGAAAAGAGAAAGAAGAATAAGAAAAAAAGAAGCACTCAACAACCTCTCTCTGTCCATTGACCAGCCAAAGGCACACAACTATTTTTCCCTCTCCCTGAACGCAATCATTTCAGAATTGATTTCCATGGCTGAGGGAGAAATAATGGGAATTCTTCTAATGTAGAAAATGTATGTGTTCCTTTTGGTTAACCAGTACAAACCATATTTCAGTCTTGTCAGAGAGGCTAGAGACGAAATCTCTCATCCCAAGCCAGACTTCTTCCCCTTCGGTGTGAGACAACTCATCATTTTCTCAAATCAATCATATCAACTCTTCGAGCAGGAAAATGGCCAGTGCTTTTACAGTGCTCCACCTTTATGGGTCATCGTATTACCGTAACGGTATCAGATGATAATACCACGGTATTCTGATTCATAACATGGAACGGGCACAGTACTTTAACCGTGTAAATCTTGACATATGAAATAATAATCAGAAAGAAAAAAAATAGAAATTGTAGATACATCATTTTAAAATGTTCTGAAACAAAGCATCTGATTGCATATGTCTTTTTGTTGAGTATCATATTTAATATTTCAGGGTTTTATTTATTATATAGTATGATATAGTGAAAATATAGTGCCCACACTTACCATTCAGTACATAAAATATAAATAATATAAAAAAATTTAGTAAGATGATATATAAATGCTTAGTTTTATGATCAAAGCTTGGCATTTTTACAGTTCTAATAAAAGCCCCACAAAATAATAAACTATCTATCAGACGACAAAGGCATAGATTGCATACAACAGATTTTAATGATATTGATAGGCTAATTTATGTGTAGCTGCAATCAAAGGCAACTTATGGTTCACAATTAAAATATAAATATATATGAGTTTAAAAATCATATGATTGACATGTTTCATGGTCAATAAATAATAATTTCATGATTATTTCTTTTGTTAAAAACTGTGAGGAAAAGGGTGGAACTTATTTTTTGTTCCGTGCAGAAATTATAAATTGTTGCTATAGGGACGCTGTATTGGGTACAATCGCTAAGATCTAGATGAGAGACGTGCTGCGGTTTTCTAAAAAGCCATGGAAGATTGTTAAGATTATCCATAAGTTTTGTCGTTGAGGATTGAAGACAACACTTCTAAGTTTACCCTCTCGGGTTCATGTGGCCAATGAGGTATATATTTTTTTCTTTCTTTTCATTTATTTGTGTTACGTGACTGTGTTTGTAACAAGCCAATTAGTTTACATGGCATAAATGTATACTTTATTTCTTGGTTTCTATGTGATTCTGTTACATCTAGTAACAGTATTGTTTAGTATTGTTTGCAAGTATGTCAAGAATTTAAGGTTAATTTACGTTTTGTTTGTTTTATT
Source organism: Cyprinella venusta (assembly GCA_038021265.1). Taxonomy (NCBI): domain Eukaryota; kingdom Metazoa; phylum Chordata; class Actinopteri; order Cypriniformes; family Leuciscidae; genus Cyprinella; species Cyprinella venusta. Next base: position 8,349,106 of record CM075864.1, on the reverse strand, counting down.
TATAAACCAATTTTGACGGCAATTTAGAAATGCAACAAGTGAACATGTTAAGACATGTCCGTCATCGAATAAATATGCCCGTCAAACCCCAGGAATGACTTGAGCCTTTATTAAAACTCGAGGGGAGTTACAATATGTCTTATACATTTGTATATAAAACACAACAGCTTTAAAGGTCCTATAAGCGATCCTGGGGGTGTTGACGTTCGCAATATTTTCAAACAAATCGGAGGCTAGCTAGACCCTACCTCCTCCGCATCTCATCTCCTCCCCCTCCCTTCCGTGCTTCCTGAAATAATTGTAACCGTCGGACTGGAAGCCCTTCTGCCGCCGGAGTTCTCGCCATCGTTCAAAAGCTTTGCTACCGATGTAAATTCGGAACTTCGCACGTTCTTTATCCGACTCCTTCTTCTTTTTAATTTGTTCTTCAGAACGACGTCTCTTTGGTCGTGTGTCGGGCATTTTTCAAACTTCCCTCTGACGCTTGCACACACACCCCCTTCATGTGCACGCGCACTAACCCCCAGACCCACCCTCAAATACTTCTTGCCAGTGATTGGCTGGAACACTGTTTGTTAGGTTTCGTGGTCCGGGTAAGACATGATTGTTTTTGTTGCCGTTTGTGGAGCCTGTGGTGTCTACAGAGACCGCGTTTTTTTACAGTGTGTTTAGGGGACAGGCAGCTAGCCGATAGTGAGGAGACGTTTGCTGTACGTGACAAAAAATGTTTTGCCCCGACATCGCTTATAGAACCTTTAAGTTATAGGGTTAAAGACTACTATGGTACTGCTATAGTGCATAGTCCAAATAAACATTATTGCTGAAACATCTATTGCTCAAAAATATCAAAATGTCTTCAAATTTTCTGGTAGTCTTTTGTTAGTGCAGTGGAGGTACATGATGCTTTAAATACCCTCATGTGCTATCCCAAAACATACAGACCTCATCGGTGTTGCAAAGATTGCATTGCATCTCTGAAATAAATTTGTATTTGAGTAAATTTGCTTCATACAGATATGTTGCAGAAGTGTTTTAGTCTGTTTAGCTGAGCTTATTGATCAAATGGTGTCTACTGTGAGCACAGTCTAGGTTTCATTATTGAACTATCCATTCACTGGTCTATTATCAATGGATAGGTGTCATAGGTTATTAATGATCAATCTTTTGAGTGAATGAGACTATTGATTGGTGTTCGAAACTGGTATTTTTGGATTGTCCTGGTTCCTGTATTACTTTGCTTCAGCCTAAATCAGAAAAGAGTCCCAACTTTTATTCATTTTCACAGAGACAGTAATATATCTTTTGTTCTTTCTTCTTTTCTATGGAACAGAAAAGAAGAATTGTTTGAAGAATTTTTTTTTTGTCCACACATTGAATGTCAGTGGGATCCAAACCTACATTGGATCCCATTGATTCTCACTGTTTGGACAAACTGAGTCGATTTGTGTGTGTGTGTGTGTGTTCCACAGAAGATAGTCATATGAAATGAGGGTGAGTAAATTAAAAATGTTCCTTTTTGGCGAACAATCCCTATAGGGGAAAGATACATGGGCTTGACTGCTAACCTGTATAGAGAACTACTAATTAACTATGACATTAAGTTGCTCTTTACATGCATTCAGCATACACTGCCATTGCCGCAAGCTGTTTGTTAAAGAAAATTTAGGCCCAGAAGAAGCATGCCTCAGCTTTCGACTTTAAAAAAAAGATCTCATCCCTGTGGCACTATAGGATGACATAAAATTATGCCATAATTTGCACATGATTAACAATTAGAATGCAAAATTTTAATCAGTAGAACGTTTTACCATGTTTACTGATTCCAGGGACTTCAGTATTCCTTTAGCATCTAATTAGCATTGTTTGTTTTTTCTACAAGTACACACTAACCATGGAGCACTACAAAACTCCAACTCAGGGTCATTGGAAAAACATGCCTACAACATTTCTGTTAAAGTACCCTCTATTATGCATTTTTGAAAATGACCTATCATGTATTGTGTAGTAGCATAGCTCTAAGTGAATGAAAACATCCTGCAAATTTTTAAATCTGAAAGAAAAAAAATCTTATTGCATGTGCAGAACCAGGGAAAACTTGAACCTCAAACTGGCAGGAGGATCCTATGGATACTGGAAAGCATCATGTCGAGAAAAAGCTGTGCTCTACAATGTGAAGGTAAAGACGTATTTCACTGCCCAAGCACGAGCATGTGAAGAATCAGTTAAAATTCATCTTTACCACGATATCACAGCAGTATAATCCTTTTCTGTGTTTCCTTTATTGACGACTGCTTCTCAAATCTCGGAGTTCAATGCAGGATTTGCACACTGTTTGCTCTTGCTTCTTGAAAGAAGATGTTCAAAATACTTTGTTTTGAGTTTGATATTGTGTAGGTCTCCTGCTAACTGGCTTAATCACGTTATTACTGACTTGCTGAAATACTTCTGCTAATCCACCTAAAATGGACATATTAGCACCTGAAAAGTACATATTACCACCTAAAATGTACATGTTAGCACCTTATGTACATATTAGGACCTAAAATGGACATATTAGCACCTAAAATGTACATATTAGCACCTTATGTACATAACACTTAAAATGTAAATATTAGTACCTAAAATGTACATATTACCACCTAAAATGTACATATTAGGACCTAAAATGGACATATTAGCTCCTGAAATGGACATATTAGCACCTAAAATGTACATATTACCACCTAAATGTACATATTACCACCTAAAATGTACATATTAGGACCTAAAATGGACATATTACCACCTAAAATTGACATTAGAACCTAAAATGTACATATTAGCACCTTTTGTATATATTAACACCTAAAAGAGTTTTAATATGTGAGAGCTTAATATGTGAGAGTGAGAGCTTGGCTAATGTATGCACTGTTATTGATACAGTTTCCACGTTCACCGCAATAAATTACTCGGTACATAAGTACAAGTAACACGGTTTGTTGATGGACATGCACTTGTTAGTGCTGATGTTGAGGAATTACATTTGCAACATCTCATAATGTACCTCAAAATGTGTAGCGTATCACTGCGAGACGACCTGCTCGAATCGTCCTTGTGATGGAGGTTTGGGTTTAATGAATAGTTTATCCAGTGTTTCATCATCGGAGTCAGTTTTATCCGAAACAGAATCTGTTGACGTTTTATTATGTTAATTGTTGCACATATCAAGGCAGTTCCAAAATGTCCAGTGCCACTAAGAAGTTAATGACATATTACCACCTATATTAGGGCCCTATGAAATCCGTTTTATTTTTTCCCAAATTCCGTTTTTTCCGTTTTAATTTTTGGGAATTCGTTTTTTTTTTTTTTGTTTTTTTTTACTTATGACTTATTTTAGTCGTAAAAAGAGTGTGCTTTTAAAGTTAATGATTAAAATGTATTAAAAAATACAACTAGGAATGACCTTAAATTTATTGAGGTAATACAGACATTTACTCAGTAGCCTTTTCAGGACAAATACTGCATGATGCAACATAACACTGCACTCCTCAAGAGACAACAAAATATGGTTATCAGCTTTAAACTGCCCAGTAATATAAATTAAATAAGTTTAAATAAAGTCACACTCTGTGGGGGTGGGGTGAGTCGCCCAGATTTGCTTCCCCCGGTCTGCATTTTCATCAGAAATACGTTTTTCTCCCACACAAAAACAGAATTTCAAACCAAATATGTAAAAATCCACGAAATTACGCGTTAACACTAGATTCCACATTAATTGGCCAATTCCGCGATTCCGTCCGCGATTCCGTTATCGCGGAAATCATAGGGCCCTACCTATATGAAACCCTAGTTTAACCTACTAGTGGTGACAAAAGCAAAAATGAGATGGAAGTGCAATTTGTTGAAGCAACCCTGCCATTTGAGCTTGCTTCTACTAGAAAGGGGTGTTTATGAAGATTTGCCAAAACGTAGAGGCATGTTTTTCTAATGAGCATGGGTTGGAAAACTCAGTGATGGCCACATAAATGGTTAAACCAAAAAAGTACAGCAGAGAAAATGCTAAAGAGCCCTTTCCAGCAGCCCAATGACAGATTGAGGGAAGCAGTGACTGAATCTGAGAGGGAGGGGAAATGAGACATTGTTGGCAAGAGGGCGCCAAGTTGGATGACAACTGCGCCCTTTATCTGACAAGCGCCCCAAAAATCCCTTTTGGAATCAAAATGGGAGCCGTTATCAAATTGTGAAAAGCTGTAGTCTGGAAATATATCATATACAAGCAGCAAGCAGCTAAAAGGACACAGATGCTAGGCCCTGTCTGCTTCTTTCTCCATCCACTTATTTTTACTTCATCTTGAGCGTTGGAAAAATATCACAACAGTTCACAAGTACAACCCAGAAAGGTTACTGCCACAGTTATTCTTGCTTAAAGTATTCTGCAAAACTTCTGAAATGTATGTGCTCAGCTGCCGAGCTTCGCAGCCAACACTGACAAGTGACAGCTGCCATAATTGTTCAGCTCCTCGGAGATAGTTCTGTAAGCTAGCATATTTGGGTAACAGTCTTATCTTCACCATGTCTTGAAGTCTAATAGCCTCTTGCATTTGCTTTGCCTTATTGAGAGGCTGGAAGCTTACCGCCTTTGAGCTGTCAGAGTTGTCCTCCTTTCAGAAGTTCAAAAGTTCAGGGAGTTGTTGGAGATCAATACAGTGCACCAAGCGCTCTCTTAGTTAGGTTATTATATAGTCACCGTCAGATGAAATTCAAAAGAGCAAAGTCATTCGGATGCCCCGTATAGATATAAAAAGAAATGTATTTGCTACACAAATGCCAAATTTTGCTGAACACAATGGCGAGCGGCATTTGCAGCTGGTGCCAAAACATTTATTTTCTTGCGACGGGCTTTTTGTTGTTCAGTGGATCGTGAGGCACCGTGTGGAAACTGAATGCTGCCTCATCTAAATTTCAAATTGAGATCAATAATTCATTTATGACTAATGTTTACTAATTATAGCCTCTTTTCTTGCTAAGGTTTGAAAATAAGGAATGTAAAAATATTGCTGTTGACTCCTAAAAATGCACATATATTTATGTATGCATATTATACATACTGGTTCTTGAATCTGATTGGCTGAGAGCCTTTTCCGACTGTGCGATATTCCACCAGAACGTTTCACTATTTGTATCACTCCGCCTGCAGCAAATGTCATGGCAGTCGAGTAGATCCACCAAATACTACAGTTGTTGTCACGAAATGTACTTTTAAGAGTTTTGTAGGTAAGAATGTTGTTATTTAGACCTCAAATATGTGACTATAGCGCTAGTTTTACAATTTGTTTGGACGTTTTCGCGGATGCGAGCTCCAGGCCGTCAGCGGCCGTTCAGCGTGATTTTGACTTCAGTGACAGTTTATTATTACACCTTTAGATGGCAGCAAAGACTGTGTTTTTTTTTTAATGAGTGAGTGGTTGTAAACAAGAAAAGGTTTTTAAAGACACTAGTGGTTGTTTCTTATTTATTTACTCACTTGTGCAGTGGAACTGTTATTCGCGATGCGATATGGCTGTTTATCATGTACCCTGAATCTAATCGACTGATAATCGTATTGTGACATCTTTTGTGGGAACGGGAAATATCTATGGCTGGCTAAAGAGAATCTATGTCGGATCATATCATGATCTGATTTACGCCCTTACTATCTTGCATGCATAATGTATTCAATTCTTTAAAAAGTTCTCTTGTGATCTATATATGGACTTTCAGCAAGACACAATATGATAATGTATGCAGGTAGGCAGATGGCAGAAGTTATCTGGAATGACGTACTGCTGTCAAATGGGCAAGGCCCTGGAGTCCAACTCCATCTGTAAGAGAAAAAAAAAGAACAAAAAAATGAACTATGTACAACAGGAGCTTGAAAAACGAGTCGTCTGGACAACTTGCTCCCCTGCCCGCTCACTTAATTGCTCTGTTCTCTCTCTGGACTGAAATTCATCCTCCCATTCCTCTGCTGGTGGAAGTTTAGCAGTGAGTGCCCCAAAGGCCCTTTCTCTTGTCCTCTTTACGTCACAGAACCCTCACAGAGAAAGAAAGTGAGTTTCCTGATGAAAGACAAAATGTGGCCCTGTGCCCATTTCAATAAAATGCCAACTTCTACAAACTGCCTGATGATAGAAGGTCTATGTATGTGCCTCCAGCAACCTTCCAGACATGCTGTTACTGACTAAAAAACTAGGATTGTCCAATCGACATGTTCATTTTAGAGTTATTCATTACAAAAATATTAAATCTTGTGATGCAAAATGTGGTTTATAACAGTATAGCAGACTACCTAATAAAATAAAATGCATATACATATCAGTTGTCACTTTATATCCCAATATTATATCTTAATAAGATGTTTTTTAAATGCTATAGTTTTATGATCAAAGTTTTTACTGTGGGGGGCAAAACATATAATGCAATGCAATGCAATGATGAGTTGCTTCAGTCCAGTACTAATAATATAAAAGTAAATCTTATGTTAATAAAATAAAACTCTATTCAGTAATAATTTCATCGCAAAAAGACGTGTATCAGACAGAATCTGCTTTATAGGGTTGAAACAATTGATTTTTAAAGACACATTTTGTTTATTATTTTATCCGCCACCATAATTTTAAATAGCTGAATTCTCTCTATTTGGGGCTTTATTAACTCACTGTCAGCTTCACTTGAGGTAAACCAACACTATTTCACGACCAATCCGCACGTATTTTACGAGGTGGCTAATTCGGATGAATTCACACAAGCTCACTTGTGCAAATTCGTACGATTTGTCTAAACCCCAGTGATGGGTAGGTTTAGGGGCGGCGTAAGGGGTAGGTCATTAGTACAAATTCGTACGAATTGGGAAACTCGTAAAAATATGTACAATTTAGCAAAATTCATACAAGTGAGGTCGTATGAATTCATACGAATTAGCCACCTCGTAAAATGTGTACAAATTGCTTTGAGATCGTGTTGGGTAAACACAAGAAATAGCATGATCTACAGTAATCGCAGCAATTATGATTTTATTAACAAAAAAAAAATCAAAACAAAGTACTGGATACTTGGACTAGAATCAATTGGTAAATCAGATGAGAACAGACAATGAACAAGGGCTGCAACAATCGATTATTATGATAATTAGAACGATTAATCGACTAATCGTTGACTATTTGCCGGCTAATCAGTAAGTTTGGAACGAGTTATACATATTCTTACTATAATATAAAAAAAGATAATCAGTTCAGCTTTTGAAATAGTTGTTTTAAGTTGTCTAAGGGGCTGTTTACACAACACTGTTTTCAACTATAAACGTAAATCTTATCCGTTTTAGCCATTTGTTTACACGACAATGGCGTTTGGGGGGCCTGAAAACGCAAGGTTTTAATACCGGGTTTCAAAGTGCAAGATTTTGAAACCGGTCTCAGTGTAAACAACACAAATGTGAATCTCTGAAGACGATGACGTCATGCACATGCGTATTACATGTTCAATCGATAGTGTTTCATCGCCATCTAATGACCTGGCAGCAGAATACAACGTTTTTAGTCATGTTCGCAGATCTGTGTAAAATGGGGATCGTTTTGACAATGGTGTCGCCTGTATCTGGAAAACTCAAAGGAAAAACTTCTCTGTTTTAAGTATATCGTTGTCATTTAAACGTACCATAAAACCCACCCAAAACACACGATCACCTGTTGGACCTATGCCATTAATTCATTTTTATTTAATTGACAGCTTCGCAAACAACAGCCAGTTTTAGCTTAAAACATGTTCCTTACAGACGTCTAAGTCAGCCTAAAAAACTGACCAAAATCTAACTGGATCACGGACGCAGTTTGTGTGCGTGTGCATTGAGCTCCATTGGAGGTGGCAGGCACAGGTGTATGTGCTATGTGAGGTGCTCCAGCAGGTTACGGGCAGACAGATGGTGCAGGTGGTGGAGAGCAGTTGTATGTGTATGTGCCAGCCGTGGCCACTCTGTCCCTGGGAGCTGCTTTAGCGAATCTGCTGCTCCACAGCTCAATGTGCTTTAGCTCCTGGAGTGCTGAATGCAAGAAGAGATTGCCAATTCAAGCAATTCTAGAATCAACCATGTATCAAGACCAAGTAACCGAAAGCATAGCAGGGAAATTACAGATCAGCGTAAAGCTGTGGTTGGATGGCAACCGACGGGCACTGGGTCTTCACTGGCACATGAGCAAGAGAAAGAGAGGTGTATTCCCTTGTGAAAAAGAAGTGCATTTGATTGTATTAAATGTGCACTTGTACTTTAAATCTTAAAAGAATGTTAAAAAGATAAAAGATCAAGTGTACTTAAAGAGAGTATACTTTCATGACAGTGTTTCTGAACACACTTAGTTGCACATTTTGATTATCAAATTATAAGTTTTACTCATTGTAAATCATTGTTTTAATGTTTTCTCATACTTTAAATCTATACTAAAGCACATGTGAAGTACTTGATTATAATTTTTAACTGTGGTGTGTTATTCGATATTATTTCAAGTTTATATATTTTTAATTATTTAATAAAATACAGCTGCATTATAATATTGATATTGAATGTTACTTCACAGTCCATTATCCAATGTCCACAATGCAACTTTTGATTTAAATAATCCATCCGTAAATGTTGAAATTAACATTATCTGAGATTAATAGATGCTGTAAAAGTGCAGTTTATTATTAGTTCATGTTAATTAATATAATTAACTTATGTTAACTAATCCAACCTTATTGTACAGTGTTTTCGAATTATAAAATTGCATATAGACCATTTCACAAGATGTAAACAACACTGGTCCAGAAGCACTTCCTGTTTCAGTTTGTAAAGGTTTTCTTTATTTCACATGTAAAGAAAACATCTTAAAGATGTTTGTTTAACTTTTTGATTCAGTTTTAAATGTTCTGTTGGTTGTATTTTATCCCAGATTTTATGTAGTGTTAAAAAACTGAAACAGGAAGTGCTTCTGGACCAGTGTTGTTTACATCTTGTGAAATGGTCTATAAAGATGTACTTAAGTCATGCTTAAAAAGCACTCTGACGTTCAACTTATTGCATTTAACATAAATTTAAGCAATATTACAATAACAATAATAAAACATATATAAATTTACTAGGAAAATGAATTATGGAGGTTCATGACACAAAGGTTGTCCAAGGACTCCAAATATAAAGCAAACTACAAACACTACAAATCGCATTTCATGTTGGCAAGAACCAGAAGCTGAGGCGTACACAAAGTTAGGCATGTTTTAGCACATTACTTTAACCACAACACTTGCGTTAAAGAGCTTCTTTGACAGTTGTTTTTATAAACAGTCCGGGGCCCATTAATATTAATTGCAGGCCAGGACAGAGAAGTGGAGATACTGCATCCTATAAGGCAGGAAATTTCAGCACTCATTGAGTTTAATCTATCTGTTTTCTATTAATTCCCGCCACATGAATACTAATCGCTCAGTGGGCTTAATGGCCTCCAAAATCACATATTAGATTTCCACTTTCCAAAGTGACCTTTTCCATTCCGATAGCATCACCTGTGCTACATCACAAGGTAACAGTTTATCTTAATAGGATAGGATTTGTGCAGGATGGCATCCCCTTTCACAAACTGCTCACATTTACATTTTGACACACAATGAATTGTTACCCAGGGGAGCTGTTTTCAATCTTGGTTAGCAAACAGAGTCGGCATCCAAATAAATGCCAACATGGCACTCTACTGAGATCTATGAATGGGGAGGTTCAATTGGCTCTTCAGCAGCAAGATTACTTAATTTTTTTTCTTTTTTTAACATAAATTCAAAATGCAATTAATGTACACAATGCCCCTTTCACACAGCAATTCTGGTAAATTACCGGTGAATAGGCTCTATGCACGAACCCTGCTGACGTGTGTTCGAACGAATCTCAGTCAGCGTCTTTACTTCCGGAAGCGCGTTCTGCAGGCCAAGTGTATAGGCGGCAAAACTGTAATAAAATCCGTTTTCTCAAAAACGGAGACAACGATTTTAGAAACGCTGATTCGCTAGTCGAATTTCGTACGATATGAGAGAATACTAACACTCAAAGTTGTTGATTTGGCTCGAAATATATAATTTAAATAACTTCTCTTTTTTACTCTTGCGTGACAGCTAACTGCCTCACAGTGTTATCATTCACATTAACCGGATGACGTTTTTATAAACAGCGAGTGTAATTTGACACTATCTCCACCTATCGCAAAACCGGCTTATGACCATAGACTGACGCAACACCGGAAGTGAGTGGGCGTGCTGAGACAAATATGGAAGCGATCGTGCATAGAGCCTATTGCCAGAACTACTTTACCGGTGAGTGAAAAAAAAAAAAAAAACAGGCAACAGTGTTCTGGCTTTTTACCGGTAACGTTAACAGACCTTTCGCACATCAGTTCTAAAATATTGGTAAACTCTGTGATGATGTCATTAACCGAAAGTGACCTCTAAGGCCATGTGTCCATCAAAGCGTTTTTAGCCAGCTGAAAACGCTCGACGCTCTGCTGAAAATGCCTAGCTGAAAACGCATACTCTTGTTGCTATGATGGAGAATATCCACACTAGGGCTGGGTATCGATTCACATTTCAATTTCGATTCGATTTCGATTCGCAAGCTCTCAGTTCGATTCGATTTCGATTTCGATTTTCGATTCGATTTTCGATTCTCGATTCCTGATTTGATTCTCGATTCGACTATAAGGAATATGTAATACAAATCCTATATTTATAATTTATAAAAAAGAACAGTGGACATAAGTTTAGTGGTTAATTTATACGAGGAAATTAAGAGCCATAAACCTATATATAAAACACTTTTTATTCTAGGTACGTTAAATGCATACAAAGACTAGACAGGATTTTGATGCAATTTGCAAAAAAAAGTCAGAACAGTCGCACAGCTTGATCAAACAGTATCATGTTATTTTATGTTTAAGATAGATAAATAAATATATATATAAACATTTAAACATTTTTTTTTACATTGACCTAAATGTTAATGTATTTTTTTTGTTAAGAGTTTATGTATGGATGCTTGATTTCAATCTTTGAATTAAATTGAAAAAAGTAGCACAAATAAATAGGCTACAATAGAATAAAGACACAAATTAAGAGACATTTTGGGGTAGTTTTTTGTGTATGTCAGAAATACCACAGAACTGAATAAAGTAATCCAATGTAAAATAACATTGGATAGTCTTTAGTCCAGACTGAATTAAATACAAAGGCTATTAATTCTGATTGCTTACCATTAATACTATATTCGGTTGTTATGACAACAGAATTAATGACTGACACAAATGGCTGCGTTCACTTTAAGAACTAGTGCGCGAATCCATTACTGTTTCATTAACTTTCTGTCACACGCGTTTAATGCTAATTTAAGACATTACTGACTGTCTTTACGAGGTTACTCACCAAGACCAGAGTTTTGACATAATGTTGCGTGTTTTAACTGTTTTAAAGCGATATAATCCAGGGATACAACTTTTGTTTCTGGCGAGCTGTTTGTGAGGCGGATTTAGGCTGAGCACGCAGTGAAAGACATCTCTGAGAGTGCGCGAGCACGGGATGGTTTAACATTGCTTGAGCAGATAAATGATAAATGTTAGTTACGATCATAGGTTACGATGCAATGCTGGCCCGATTGTGCAATATCCCGTCATGTCCCTACTCCTAAACGTGTGTGTGTATCGACAGTTGCAGCGCTTGGCGCTTGCCTAGTGCAGAGAGACGAGAAGATGCAGCGTCCGCGAGGCCTTTATATGGAAAAAATCGATTCGTGGCCGTTGAGAATCGATTTTGAATCGACCACATTTTAAAAAACGATTAATCGAAAAATCGATTTTTTTGCCCAGCCCTAATCCACACCATATTTTACTGGTAACTTTCGCATTTTCGCATTTTTTTTAATTTCGCATTTAGTTTGTTTCATACACTTTTTAATTTTTTTTAAAATCCATTTTGTTCCGTTAGCTCTGCTGGTTGTTGTCGTTGTACAGAAAGAATGTTGTGGCAGTTGGCTGGGGTAGTATTTGTCCCGCCCCTCCACTGTGATTGGACGGCTAGGTAAAAAGTGACAGTGATGAGCGTTGCGATTTTCCCTAAAGTTGACAATCTTTCAACTCTCGTCGACCGGTAAAAAACGGCAGGCGGTCAGCGCTTCAGTGTGGAAAAAACGCTCGGCACGTTACGTTCATGGCATTATAAAAAGCAGCGCTCCCATTGAAAACAATTGTGAAAAAACGCTTTAAAGGGATACTCCACCGGTTTTCATATTAAACTATGTTATTCCCTTAACTAAGACGAGTTGATGCATACCTCTCTCGTCTCAGTGCGTGCACTCTATCGCTCTGTATTGCCGCAAAACTGTGTTAGCACTTAGCTTAGCCCAGTGCATTAAATATGGGCCCAAAAGAGAAGCGACCAAACACTTCCTCGTTTTCCCTATTTAAACACAGTTACTCGATTAGTGTAACTCGACCTGGGCTGGTGACACAAAATAAAACGTTGTGTTTTTCTAAGCGTTTAAAATTGATGACTATACTGTATGGCGGAATACCATGAAAATTGCTTTAGAGCACTTCAACTTGGCGCAATAATACCTTCACTCGTGAAAAGTCCTCTTACCGGCTCGCGCTTGTCGCATGTCACGTTGGTTGTATTGACCTATGGTATTGACGGAAATAAGAGGGAGGGGGAGAGGAAGCGGGAGCCGGTAAGAGGACTTTTCACGAGTGAAGGTATTATTGCGCCAAGTTGAAGTGCTCTAAAGCAATTTTCATGGTATTCCGCCATACAATATAGTCATTAATTTTAAACGCTTAGAAAAACACGTTTTATTTTGTGTCACCAGCCCAGGTCGAGTTACACTAATCGAGTAACTGTGTTTAAATAGGGAAAATGAGGAAGTGTTTGGTCGCTTCTCTTTTGGGCCCATATTTAATGCACTGGGCTAAGCTAAGTGCTAACACAGTTTTGCGGCAATACAGACCGATAGAGTGCACGCACTGAGACGAGAGAGGTATGCATCAACTCGTCTTAGTTAAGGGAATAACATAGTTTAATATGAAAACCGGTGGAGTATCCCTTTAATGGACACACGGCCTAAATGTTTGTGCATAGAGCTTAAAATCTATGTAGCCAAGGAGCAAGCGATTTTAGTTTCGGTATCACTCCAGTTTGAAAACATTTGTAAATAGTGCTGAGTAATATTTTATGAATGTCATCTTCGTCATAATTTTATGAATGGCCTTGAGCCTTTGCTCTTTCAACAGCTTCTAATTGGCCAAAATTACTTCTTAAGTCAGCGCTATCTGACCTTGTACATTCAAAATACCGCTAATCTTCATTCCACGTTCACACAGCGCATATACCGATAATTTAATGTTACAACTCCCCTTACTGATAATTTGCCTGAACCAATTTACCGGTATATTTGAAAAGTTTGGAATGTAATTTAATGGAATGTAATTTACCAGACTGGATGTGTGAAAGGTAAATGACTTAATTACAAATTTGAATTTGTTACACATTTCTGAATTAAAATTGTGACATTTTTGTGGTGAAGAAATTTAAAAATAAATGTGATCGCACTGTCTTGAGATTATAATGAAGAACAAAAAGTCTCTTAAAGGGGAAACCCTTGTTATTAGTGACACCAGTGGTTATTAAGAGAACTGCAGCAACTTATTGCTCATGCTCACACTCCTGTACATGAAATGTAAAAGATACTAAACGTGATTCAACGCAGAGCCGGCTTCAGACCGCTTTTAGCAGGGGGGCATTTATTTTCAATGGGTGGGCACTGGGCACTAGGTATGGGGACTTTTTTTCGCATATCAGATATCCTATATTTATTATTGCTACTGCCTTTTCTGTTAGCTATTACCATGAAGTAATGCAACCCACACAATAAACACATAAACCATTACACATTGCAAGATGAGCGACTCTTAAGAAATTTGATTAATTAAGGGTTAAATAGGCCTATACAAAAAAATTGCAAAACCGACTCTGACCACAGCTTTATAATAGCAAAGCTAACGAACATGCATATAGTCTCTCACTGACCGAATAGTCGTTTATATGCTATCTCAATGGCGGAAGAGAGAAAAACATAATTCTAACATAAGCATTTACATTTGTAGCCTACTATTAAAAAAGCATCATATAGTTACCTTTATCAAAACAAATAAACACCCACAACATACACAGATATTATTCTATATTTTCCATTTACAAGAAAATGTAGGCTTAAACTTCTGTTTCTCAACGGTCAGGACAATGAGCAGCGCAAAAAATAGGCCTACTAAACTATTAGTCTCATCACAACATAACGTGACAACACAATATAGTGAACATTTACAGTACTCGAGTGAGCTGGTCTCGACTACAACACAGCACGGTAGAAGCACCAAATACCAAAGCCGGGCTGTCGTTGTCTTACTGTATTAGGTCAGCAGAATCGTTAATCGATGTGTAAGAGAGAAACTGTGGTATTGAACCATTTTCGGAGAGTTTTCATCTGTTTGCTTTGTTTTGAATGCAGCCAGGAAGCTCGCGCAGTCGCGCCAACTAAAAATCATTTCATTCAAGTATTAACGTGCGTGATTAGGGGGGCGGCAGGGGGGTTTCCTCACAGCGTCACACTGTAGTTTTTATGTTGGCTTTATTGTAATTTCAGCTAATGAGCTGTTTGTAGACATATATTTGTACTATTTCTTACTGAAATGTGAATTAAATTAAATTGATATTATTTTGTAAATTATATCATAATTCAATTTCGGGGGGCATAAAAGACATTTGGTGGGGCATTGCCCCCTAATGCCCCCCCATACCGCTGGCACTGATTCAACGTCTTTATATACTCAAGTTCTTTTTTGTTCTTTGCTTTGAAGTAAAAATGGTAACACTTTACAATAAGGTTCATTAGTTAACATTAGTAAATGCATTAACTAAAATGAACTAACGATGAGCAATGCATTTGTTAGTGTTTATTAATCTTTGTTAATGTTAGTTAATACAAATACAGCTGTTCATTGTGTGTTCATGTTAGTTCACAGTCCATTAACTAATGTTAACTACAACCTTTGATTTTAATAATGTATTAGTAAATGTTGGAATTAATATTAACTAAGATTAATAAATGCTGAAGAAGTATTGTTCACATATTGAACATGTTAACTAATGTAGTTAACTAATGAACCTTATTGTAAAGTGTTACCGTAAAAATAATTTGGAAATACCTTTGCAGCAACATACAGTGAACGAACATCCAGGCACCTTCAATGATGCTGAGAGCATTTAAATGAATATGTAAATATTCATTTACTTTGCTCTTAATAACAAAATAAACACAACAAAAATAACAGTGGTGAGAAAGAGGCCTTTAATAGTGGTGTGGATATTTGCTCCAGCTCTGCAATTCACCGGCATCATGTCGACAGATGAGGTTATTTACATTTGACTGTTTGATTATGAAGTATATTTGAGACTATAGATTATACAGTTCTGGCTGTGTGAGACTGAACGAATCCCTTTTCTTCGGATGAAACATTGACATTACAGTAGGCAGAATGGCTCATTCAGCATAACCCTGAACATTATATAAGCATTATGTGCCATTGAACTGAGAGGCTCATGCGAACGCATTATCATATCCTTTTGATTTTCCTGGCAAAACTGTCTAAAGTCATTCTCATAAATATCCAGCCCGTTCTCATCCTTTAGCGTCACATAAAACTCTATATGACAAAACGGCGCTATACTACGCACATGGCACCCTTTATCGTTAATATAACACGCAAACCCAAGACGTCATAAATCCTTTAGCGTGAATGACACTCAGACCCTACCCCACACCTAAACTTAGCCCTCACAGCGCGTGTTATATTAACGATAACAGGCGCCATATGCGTAGCATAGCGCCGTTTTGTCATATAGCGTTCTATATGACGCTAAAGGATGAGAATGCGTTGAAATATCAGTCTACAGGCTTTCATAGACAACCTAGGAAGTTGGGGAAGGGCTCTTTTTTAAAGTTTCCTAACAAGCTGTTCACATATTTTAAATTAAAAAGTGATTAATACATGACGATTCATACATATAGCCCATTTAAAATGATAATTAAAATAATCAAAAGCACCAAACCACATATAAATGATATAGAGAAGACCCTAGACCCTCATGGCTGTCTTTCAGGGTCAGTAATTGTCATAAAAAAAGTATTTTTAATTTTTGATGAAAGGATTTAATTGAATCAAATTCATATTGATAAAAAAGTCTTTAAAATATGTTTTTTATGACAACTTTCTGTCACAACAGTGCTTAATGTACATGCATTCAAGTTAAGCCATTCCTTTTTACTTCATGTTTGTACTGCTTCACATTTTTCATGTGTTTTGATTTATGATTATTTGTATGTTATTAGCTTTTGTTAAAAATAGTATTTTCAGAACGTTATGACACCAACATGAATAAAAATATAGACACTTGTTTTAAACTAGATGTTTACATGATTATTCATCTTCGTCATTCTAGACATGATAGATTTGTCATAGACGCATTAAATATTAGACATTTCCATTTGCTTGAGGGGGGGAGGGGGGGAACCCCAGAACCAAATGTTTTTACTCCTTTTACAGCATGATTGCTAGACATCCAGTCAAGTCGAATGTCTGTCATCAGAATGCCATCTCTTGCTTTTGTCAGGGCTGTGTCACACAGACCCAGAACTCATACTGTGTTGACTGGCTCATCTCTTACATGACAGATTTGGTTTCTCATTCTTATATCTGACTTGTTTATGCTCCCATGATTTACCGTTGTTGTTTTGAATATTCAACAAGGCAGTTTATTTATTTGTGTAACATGTAAATAACCATTAAACGTGGAGGAGCAAGCTGAGCAATCAGACTCAAAGTCTTTTTGCCAATACTAATCAACTCCCATTGCTTTCGCCAGACGTTATTCTTCACAGCAATGAATTCTAACCGCTAAACTCAACAGATAGCTTTGTACAAATATCTCGGATTTAATATTGTCATAATTAATTAGTCCTCGCTATGATGTTGTTATATTTGTATTCATAAGTTGTTCACTAATGAGTTGGCTCCAATGGGAGTTGGCCCCTGTCTGAGAGCCATTTTTTTCCCTGTATTGATTGATTGGTTTGTACATGAGTATATGACAATATAATAGTGGTACTGAGGAGCCAAAAGAGCTGAAATCAGAATTATTATCACTACATGTTTTGTTCCATTTACATCACCCTCATACCATTCTCTTTTTTTGCCATCTATGATGGTATAAATCAGAAATTATCAGTAAATAATGCATACAATTTTCCCAAGTGTTTGGGATAAGAGAAAAGCAAATTCTGACAAGACTCAGAATTGTCAGACAGAGAAAAAGCAAGAAGACAGATATGTGCCAGCAAGAAAAATGGCAAGTCAATCCTCTAAAGAAGAGCTCAGTCGGAGATGTAGACAAAAGGGAAGTGACTGTGTGTCTCACGGAAAGGCAAGACCATTTGAAGATGATGCTTTTGATTGATGTGAGAAGATGAGATCTTAAGTCGGGACTGTGGGATGGCAGGAACGAGTCTTGCTTTGGCCAGACAGCAGGCTGAGATGAAGGACACCAGTAAGATAGGATGATAAGACGGCCAGGTCACCCCTCACCCCTCTGAGGTGAAGCCCTAGCACAAATGGCTGTCTCTGCTGATGGGTGTTTGTCAAGGGACCCTGTCCAAGAAGAGTGTATGGAGTTTGGCAATCATTTAACCCCCCTCTTTGTTTTCCTCCACTGAGAAGCAATTGTCTCGCTGGTATAGTGAGGATGGGAGGCCATCCAAGAAGCAACTGTACACTTTACAGTTCTTTATCTTAGAATACGACATTTACAAAGGACTTTATTGTCCAACAAATATCAATCAATGTTTAAATGTGAATAAAAGCCTAAAGTCATTCTGTCATAAAGCGATAGTCTCTTCAGAAAATGTGGACTTAACCGCTCAATTCCTATGGATTCGTTTTACAATCTCTTCATGGACTTTGTGAAGCGTCAAAGAGTCAGAAATCTCTCAGATGTCATCAAAAATATCTTAATTTGTGTTCCGAAGATGAACAAAAGTCTTACAGGTTTGGAACAACATTGTTTTGTCTCAAGATGTTTTTTTTTTTTTTTCTATTTACAGTACTTACAGTGTACTTACCTAGAAAGTACTGGCTAATATAAGTTAAAGTGTACCTATTATGGCATTTAAAATGTTCCTAATATTGTTCTGGGAGTCCCCAACAACAAGCATGCAATGACAAAAAACACTTTTGTTGTCTATATGCATAATATGCATTTATTTTTACCTGAATTGCCCACCGACTCCCATATGAATCGTTTTAGCGAGTCCTTTGTCCAAGACCCGCCTTTGCGTGACGCTAATCTGCGCTGATTGGTCAGATGACCTAGTGAGTTGTGATTGGTATTCTCTGTGCAGAAAAACAGAACTCTTATTACCTTAAATGGGTTCTCAACTCCGGTCCTCGCGACCCACTGCTCTGCATATTGATCCTCAGCTCGTTAGGATAGAGCCAGCTCGCGAATCCATACTTTATAGCGTTTAGGTTTTTGAAGCAATCATCTTCAAAATGACGCGAACACAGAACAAGGTTTGGGCTATACTTGTGTGGTATAGCAGTACTTGTATAACTGCAGCCTCTTAGTCTTCAAATACTCCTCACTTGGCAGGTTAAAAAAGTTCGCTTTTGCGTCGCACTTCAAAACACAGCGTCTCGTCGACATGATTGTTTTCCGAAGCCCAGATCTCGAAAAACGACAGAGTCCAAAAATGTGCGGTGGGTTCAAACCTCCATGCTCTCAGACCTCCCTGGCCAGCCCAGGCAGGGTGGCCCGTCCTGGGCCAGTTTCAGATTTGCCCGCCACCCCTGGAGCTCCGGTTTTCCCTAGCTTCTCCGAGCGCAATAAGTGGGCGTTTCTTATTCAAATAACTTGTCAAGTTGACGTCAACTAGACAAAGGGAAAGCATCGTTTTTCGAACGATTCATATCAGCGACTCAGAGTCGACTCTTGTTTTTGAGAGACAATAACTTTGTATACGATGAACTTTCATGTTTAAAACTTTACAGGATGTTTTCGTTCACTTAGATCTATGTTAAATACTACATGAAGGGCAATTTTCAAAAACCCAAAATAGGTACCCTTTAAATACATGGAACAGGGTTAGGTTTAGGGGTAGGTTCAGGGTTAGTACTAGTTATTACCCAGTAATTGTAGTTACTAAAATAAGTTCATAGTATTTACATGGGTAACTGGACTGTAAAAGGAAGCGTTACCGGAAGCGTTACCTTCTAATGCATATTTATAAAAGCTACTTGAATGGCCTAATTGAAGGCCTAATCCTGGCTTAATCTAAGCCCTGTCTGTGAAACCAGGCCTGAGAGTACACTTTCATGACTGTGTCTTAACACACTTATAAAAGGTGCCCTTTGTGATCATGTCAAATTAAAAGTTTTATTTTAAAGTGCATTTTAAATAATTGTTCTAATAGTCATTTGTCATACTTTAAAGATGTGCGCTTATTTTGATTCATTGACTATACAAAAGGAACGTGATTTTACTATTGATTTTAGCTGTGTGTTATTTGATATTACTTACTATTTTTATGTACTAAGTTGCACATTTTAAAGTAGGCCTAAATGATTTCCATAATACCTTTTTTAAAGTATGCTAAGGTGTACTACTTTCTTCTTTCTGTCTATCTTCTACATGTTTGATTGTATTTAATTTAACTCGGTTTATTATCTTATTTTCAATTTTGCTAGCAGTTAGCATTATAACTAAGTTAAGCTTTATTTTGGGACAATGTTAAGGCATTAGTCAGAGACTCTAATTTCTAAACTGAACAAAAAATAGGTTTCCTCTTGGGGGGAAACCAGCTATTCTCTTTCCTGGCCTTATTTTGGGAAATTTAGTAGCTACTGTTTAAATATTAAAATAGTCTTGGCACTGAGGGCACTATAGGAACTGCCTTTTTTCCAGAAATCACTGACTTATTTACGTTATTTTGATCCTTTACGCCATTCGGAGGGGATTTGGCTAGACTCTCTTAGTCGACTAATCTATGCGTCATCTGTGAATTACATCATCATGTTTATTCAAGCACTATGTACAAATATAGAGAAAGATGAGAAAATGCTCACTTTAATATGATCATATTTATAATATTATAATATTTGTCCTCGGAGGATCTCTTTAAATGAACAGTGAGGAGAAACGTTGAGAAAAACATTTTGAACGAGAGTCAAAAATATTTTAAATGGAACAAAACAAAACAAGAGACCCTAACATTCTCCTTTGTGGTAGCCGTACTCGTAGATAAACCAATATTGTAGACAAATAAACAGGAAAACAGTATGTGACCATGAACAAAGTAAAAACAAACTCATTAAAAATTAGACAGTGCAATGCATGCTGGGAAAGATATTCTGTCCTAATTGGAACAAGACTGATAGCAGGAGTGGAATAAATCTCTCCAAGCATTCATTAAGTTAGGAGAACTAATTGGCGAAATGAACTGTAGTTATGATCATTCTTCATTTTGTACCTGATTTCAGCCTTTATGCTGCCTAAAATGCGTAAACTGCCCAGCGACAATGAAACCCAAAAGCCAAGCCAACGTATTCAATTAAAGCAGCTTCAGTCTAGGTATGTGCTGACATCATTGAGTGCATAACTCATGCTCTCTCTCTCCGTTCTCACTCTTTATCAGGCAAACATAATTAATGGAAGTGAAGCAGAGAAACATGCTGCAGCTTTATAGATTTTTGATGGTAATCACTCGGATTAATTATGTGATATATGTCCCTTGTTAAGTTAATCGCACCCGGGTAAATACGATGCATGAACTTTGATAACAAACTGGCAGTCAGGCCCCCAGACTCCAAAATCAATTTGCCAAGTTCCACAAATCACTTAGTGCAGCTGCATGTGTACAATGTGACGTACCTATAAATATATAAATTACATGGTAGTTGGAAACAAAATAGGGATTATAATTTTGTGAGTGATGATGATTTCTAAAGATTTAGTAGGCTACATTTTGAGTTAATTGCAAATATAAATATTTTATGACTGCAAAAGTTGAGAGTCTGATTTAAAGTATATAAAACTTACATTTGTATCATCATTTCAAACAATGTTGAATATCTAAGAAAATGCATTCAAAAATTAAAATAGCTAAATGTAGAAAATCTAAATAGCACTTTAAAGGGATATTCCACTTTTTTGGGAAATAGGCTCATTTTACAACTCCCCCAGAGTTAAACAGTTGAGTTTCACCATTTTCAAATCCACTCAGCCGATTTTCTGATATTTAGAAGAATATCAATAACCAGACAGTTTCTGGTCTCATTGACTTCCATAGTAGGAAAAAAATATACTATGGAAGTCAATGAGACCAGAAACTATCTGGTTCCTGACATTCTTCTAAATATCAGAAAATCGTCTGAATGTATTCGAAAACGGTAAAACTCAAACGTTTAACTCTGGGGGAGTTGTAAAATGAGCCTATTTCCAAAAAAAAGTGGAGTATCCCTTTAAGGATCACATTAAATTAATCTAAATAGGTTCTTGACTTTTTTATTTTATTTTTTTATGTTTCCCCATCCCTGTCAGTGATACTCAAATACATGTAGGATCCACATTTTTGTTCAGAGCCAGAAGGGCGTAAGTGTATTTAGTGCACTAAAACAGCATTCAAAATGGCTGACACAACTGCAGAAATGGAACTGTCCAAGGCAGAAAAGATTTTGATGAATGTTATTAAACAAACTGATGAATCGAAGAAGTTGAAGATGAGTCAGAGTTGATTTTGAACGCATTTCCTCACAAGAGTGATGACAGTAAGACATAATGTTGTGAGAGCCAGTTAGCCTGTTCTAGCCTAGCATAGCATGGCTAACGTTAATCCCATTGTTTTGGTCTGATCTGGCTAACTTTGCCTGCTAACTAGCCTAGTGTTCTGACTGAATATTATTTTGAACTTTCTCATAATCTACTTTATCCTAGCCTTGGACTAATAGATTCAGGGCACTCATGTTGGAAAGGGATAGTTCTCCCATTACTCTCCCTCATGTTGTTCCAACCCCGTAAGACTTTTGTTCATCTTCGGAACACAGCGCTTCTGTGTTGTATGTCACACACACACATGACCAGCCGCGGCCAATAATGAGGCTACGTGTGAAGTACAACCCAAAAGCGCTGCACTGTTACACTACGTGAACTATCTCGAGGCCCACAGAGAAGGAAATGTATACTTGAATAAAGTCGTCATTTTTGTTTGTTTTTTGAGGACAAAAAGTATTCTCGTCGCTTGATAAACTTAAGATTGGGCCACTGTAGTCACTTGGACTATTTTAACAATGTCTTTAATAACTTTTCTTGGCTTTCAATCTCTTAGAAGCCTATGGAGGAGTGAGACAGCTCTCAGATTTAATCAGAAATATCTTAATTTGTGTTCCGAAGATGAACGAAGGTCTTATGGGAAAATGAATTACTTGTTCAAGTGTTATTACTTTGCCATGGCTATTATTTTACACATGTGCTCTGCCATCTGAAGGTCTTATGGGAAAATGAATTACTTGTTCAAGTGTTATTCAAATGTTAATTATTCAGTCAAAATATTGTTTTTATTCCATTTTTTTTTTCAGTAGGTGTAACAGAGAAAAATCAAACCCTTAGGTACCCGCTCTGTGAATCGTAACTGTGAACCACACAAATGACACTGATGCAATTCACTGACCGAAATGAAACTAATATTCACAGATTTAAAGGAAAACTCCACCGTTTTTTGAAATATGGCTTATTCTCATTCTTTCCTACATTTAGATATGTGTGCAAATGCATTTTTGTCTCAGTGCATGCATTGTTTTAGTTTGACAGGGTCGGCGCTAGCTTAGCTTAGCACAATGAATGGATTGATTTGTTGCCAGCTAGCATGTCCTGAGTAAAAGTGATTAAAAAAAATAAACAAACCCACGTAATTACTTCTTGTGGCCTGCGTATTCACAACGAGTACAAATAGCGACGCAGATTAACACTAGGCGATTTCCTAGGCAGATATTGACTTGGGACTATATTAGGGGGAAGCACAGGCGAAGCACTGCTGCTAAGGCAAATCACTGATACTTGCGCGCAGAGACGTCACGCAACACATGAAATCCCACGACTTCCATAAACATACCGGTGTTCAGCGCGTCAAAAAGAAAAGAAAAAAAAACACAAGAAGAAAATAGCGCCGCGACCTATAACAAGTGTCTTCGCTTTAGGAGTATTTATTTTGAGAAGTTACAGCAAACATGGTAATTACCTGCATAGAAAAAGGTTGTGAGAACAAGCAAAGAACTACACGAATGTAATGTTTCACAGAATTACATCGAATGTGGAACTGAGAAATAAATGGCTAACTTAGCTGCTCTGGAGATCTGTACATCAACGCCACTCGACAAAATAAAACAGTTTTGTTTGCGAAGAGCATTTTGCACCAGAGGACAAACTTTACCCTTGAAAAAATGGAATATGTGCCCAGAAAGACGGTAAAGTTACTACGTCTGAAAGATATGGCCGTCCCATCTATTTTCAAAGCGCAGGCAGAACAAAGTAAGTTCTTTTATTACTCTCTTCCTTATGTTTATCGGTGTCTTTATTCTGTTGTAAGATCGATGCCGAGAAGCTTTATCTAGACTACGAACGTCATGTTGAATTCTACCTGTTTAGCATGAACAACCTGTTATCGTTATAACTTACCTATATCCATTTGGTCCATTCGGCGTGGCGCGTTTTTTCCAGTTCACCTTATCACACCGGAAAAAATGTGTAGCTACTGCAGGATGGATCAGGATCAGTGCCGCGAAATCCTCAGTAACGTTAGCTGTGACACAACTGTGAGCTCGCTCATCTTATCTGACGCGTTGAGCCTGGCCATCGGCCCCACTCGCCACAGCACAGACACTCTATTTCAGTTGGCATAGGTTGGCATATTCCCCCACATTCAAACCACCAGTTCGTGTTGGCCCTCATCCTCACGTCCTCAGGCTGTTGAGCGATCGCAACATCCTCCTCCTCTCTGTCTATTTCTAAAGCACGCGGCTCCTCTTCTGAAAACTCTGGTTTAAATAGGTAACGTTATGGCTCTGGCTCTTGACTGTCTGAGAAGTCACCCTCTTCGTCTCTCACAAAATAAGCCATGTTCATCGCCAGTCATGTAAGGAAAATAGTCAGGTAGCTACTATTCAAGCCGGTATGTTTACGGAAGTCGTGGGATTTCATGTGTTGCGTGACGTCTCTGCGCGCAAGTATCAGTGATTTGCCTTAGCAGCAGTGCTTCGCCTGTGCTTCCCCCTAATATAGTCCCAAGTCAATATCTGCCTAGGAAATCGCCTAGTGTTAATCTGCGTCGCTATTTGTACTCGTTGTGAATACGCAGGCCACAAGAAGTAATTACGTGGGTTTGTTTATTTTTTTTAATCACTTTTACTCAGGACATGCTAGCTGGCAACAAATCAATCCATTCATTGTGCTAAGCTAAGCTAGCGCCGACCCTGTCAAACTAAAACAATGCATGCACTGAGACAAAAATGCATTTGCACACATATCTAAATGTAGGAAAGAATGAGAATAAGCCATATTTCAAAAAACGGTGGAGTTTTCCTTTAAAGTTGATGCATTTAGATGTTTAAACAACCTTAACTACAGAGGGAGGTACACGGTCAACGTCATCATGTATCTGAAATTAGACAAGCTACTTGAAAGACCATTTCCCTCTTATCTAATAAGTGGATGGGCTCACAATGAAGCAAGTTCCCTATTCAACCTTATACGACCAAGAGGGTAATTGATTCACAGAGTAGAGCTTAGCATGTATGAGAGCATTTGTGAACATGGGATGTAAACCTCCATTAAAGTTCAATAAAAGTTTTAAAACCGGCTCCCTGCAGGGCCTTGGAGTGGAAAACAACATATTTACACAGCAGAACAAATGCACCCTTGCATCTGTATGCATGACTGTACTGTATGTATGTTTGTGTGTATGCACTCGACAAGACCATGAGTGATGGCCTGCTTTCTGTAATGCATACTTACAGACAATATGTCCAATACAAGCCAGTCTGGGGGATGGAGAATTGATTTATTTCTCACCTTTTAACAAAATTAACACGCACTCCACTGACATGCAATCACACCGTGAAATAGTGGCCGTATGGCAGAGCACATGTGTAAAATAATAGCCATGACAATGTGACAACACCTATTCTGAAGTGCCTACCAGCTGAATTAGTATTTCTGTTCGATCTTCTGTTAATATGATGCGAGAAAAGAAGACAAGAGGAATACTGCGGAGAGTAGGTGGGAAATGTAGTAATTTGACAGGTTTTCATTCTAGATTTCTATACCATCTACCAGTCTGCTGAGAAAAAAAGGTCATTTTTGGGCTGTTTACACGTTCAACTAAAAAAAAATTGGCCTTTCAATTACACGACAACAGCGTTTTGGTGGATGAAAACTCAAGCTTTTGAAACCGGGTTTCAAATGCAAGTTTTTGAAAAAGGTCTCTGTGTAAACAACAAAAATGCGAATCTCAGAAAACAATGACATAATTCACATGTGTATTACGTGTTCAGTCTATAGTGTTTCATCGCCATCTGACGACCTGGCAGCAAAGTTATGCGGATCCATGGGAATGATCGTTTTAACAATGGTGTCGTCTATGCAGAAAACTCGGTTTAATACGTATCTTTGCCGTGTAAACATACCCGTAGACATATCATTTATAGCCTTGCTGTCTTTTCATCATCTCCCACCATGTTATGTTATTAAAGCTGTTGTGGCAGTGGACAAGAAATGTGAGACCATGATGGTTCTACTCCAAGCTAAATAGCCTCTATGCACGAACCCTGCTGACGTGTGTTCGAACGAATCTCAGTCAGCGTCTTTACTTCCGGAACCGCGTTCTGCAGGCCAAGTGTATAGGCGGCAAAACTGTAATAAAATCCGTTTTCTCAGAAACGGAGACAACGATTTTAGAAACGCTGATTCGCTAGTCGAATTTCGTATGATATGAGAGAATACTAACACTCAAAGTTGTTGATTTGGCTCGAAATATATAATTTAAATAACTTCTATTTTTTACTCTTGCGTGACAGCTAACTGCCTCACAGTGTTGTTAACATCATTCACGTTAACCGGAGGACGTTTTTATAAACAGCGAGTGTAATTTGACACTATATCCACCTATCGCAAAACCGGCTTATGACCATAGACTGACGCCGCACCGGAAGTGAGTGGGCGTGCTGAGACAAATATGGAAGCGATCGTGCATAGAGCCTATTAAATTTACGTAATTAATTATGCTAAATTATTGCGTAGAATGAACAGTCCCACTAATAACAAACAAATACAAACCCAAATGCAAGCATACGGTCCTAGTTGCATTGTAAACTGAGAACGACCTTATTGTGCTTGACTTTAATTTAGTGCTTTACCTCAGTGACCATTCACCCTTGAGATCAGCAGCCTCAGCCGCCAAAATCAGCCACCCCAGGCTGTTCCACCCTTCCACAGGGGCACCTGCCCCATCTGTGAAGGGTCCCGGCAGTGCTGTGCACCATTGTCCAGTATTAATAAGCTATTGATCCGTGGAGACATACTTTTTCAGCATCTGGGTCTGCCAGTCGCTCTCTCTCTGCCTGTCTGTATCGATGTGCAAGCTGCAAAAAGCGCCAGTAATGGATACACGGAGGCAGCCGAAGCCCATGGGCATCGAAGGGACGGGGTATTTTTGTGTTTTGCTTCTCGTAAGCCTCTGTTTCGACAACCACAGGACCCCTGGGAGAAGAGGAAGTGCCGGCTGACATCAGAGCACTGGGTCGACTTAGGAGGCCACTCCCATTTACCCTGCTGCCTGACATGATGGATTATTTTAGTTCGGCACCTTCAGCCAAGCATCTCACCCCTTCTGCAGTGGAAAGCACGCATGTATGTATTTATATTTAGCATCTGAGATAATTCCACTCCTTAGTTTTTCTATGATGTCAGTCAGTGCATCATGAGCGCTAATTTAACAAATGCCTTGATAATCTAAACTTACAGATGTGTAGTATCCTTTTATCGTAGTATCCATCCACCTTTATCACAAGTATGTTTTCCACAAGTTGAGGTAAATACTAATGCACACTTTGAAAAAATAGTTCTTATTGTCATTTATTGTTCTATGACACCTTTGCGTCTTTCCATTCAAAAAAGGTTTCTTTATACACTGTAAAAAATATTTTCAAGATTTGTAATCACAACATTTTTTTTCTTTTGTCAAATCAACTTAAATAATTTATTTAGTTCAGATAACTTATTATTTTGAGTTTCTGATGATTAAATCAATCTCCTTCATTGTATAAACTCACTTTTTCCATTTCAGTCAACTTAAAATTTCAAGGCAACCAGGTAACTTATTTTTTTTAAGTTAAACCAACAATATTTTTTACAGTGTAGTGGAAAAACATTATTTTAGATTAATAAAATATTTTTCACACCAAAAAAAAAAAATCACTTAAATGGTTCACTGAAAGGTTCCTTGGGGAACCCAAAGTCATTCTTCTAAGTATCGCTGTAAAAACTTTACACACAAAAATACAAAACACCATTATTGTAACTCACAACACTAAAATCATTTATTTTAACAGCATTAGATTGTACATAAATTATAAGGAAAAAAAAGAAACATCGATTTGTTGTTTAATTTCAAAGAAGAAAACATCAAATGAGAGAGCTGTTACACATTGGATTTTGGGAAGTTCAATTTACGTCTTGGAACTCTACACTGCGTCATGAGTTGAACCTATGGGAATGCCCCTTGTGAGCCAGTGTCTGAAGCACGTTTGCTACAAGATTGCTTGGAGCTTCCCAGCGCAACAGATCATGCCGTCCGGGCTCCATAGCTTCTTTGGCTTAGCCTCTCTAGGTTTAAGGAGAAGCAAAGAGCTTTTCTTGTTGATGTTTTTCATCCATTTTCATCTTCCGGACTTTTTGGCAAGTCTCCTCCTTGAATTTCTGGACCACTCTTTTTTCAACCACTGTCGAATTTTAAAGAGGAAAGGGAAATTTAAGGAGGCGAGGGTTCAGTCAGCAGTGTTCGAGTGGTGCATACCCGCCCGCCATAGTCAATATCGTACATCCCCCTCTTCTGACCCAGTTGCTTGCCTCAGCTGGAGAGTGTTGCTGCCCGTGCTCCACCTCTGAGGAGTCGAGGCTTGAGGTGACGACCTTACAGGAAGCCCAAAGAGGAACTAAGGGAGGTCATTTTGGCCAAGAGATGTAAAAAGTAGAACCCTTAGAATCCTCTTTTTGAAGCTCATGTAGATCTCCCAGGCAGTAAAAAATTAGACCCTCTTTTATTCATGTCAGAAGTTTGCACTGTGGAGGTAATTTGGACATGCTCTCTAATATATATAAAATTGCAATGCATTCTCATCCCAAGGCGTCATCTAACTGACAATTTTGACCATGCTTCAATATCTGACACTTTAGGCGCCCTTTAGTGAACAATATAGACAAATTCACTTTATGACAGTCAGAGCCCCTTTCACACAGAAATTCCAGAAAATACATGGATAATGTGTCTTGGGATCATTTGATTTTGGTGTGTTCACACACATCCTGTAAGGATTACGTAAAGCAAAATGACATCATGACTTTTACGTAAACATACACGCCACTTTCAAGTCAAGTGGCGTGTTATCTATACGCATTTTGAGCTATCCGTGTACATGCGTGTATGTCTACGCCGTTAAATGTCCGACTGATTCCGTGTGTATGTACTGGTAAATGTCTGAGCGAAACAAAGCAAAATGTAGATCTACGTACATCTGGGGAGCGATGGTAGGGGAAGACTCATAAATGTCATTAACCCCAGTGACGGGTAGGTTTAGGGACGGGGCCGAGGTAGGTCATATATTTATATATACAGTAATGTTAAGTCAACGGCGTTCATAAACACGCTGAAAAGCGATTATGCTTGTTGACAGCACGGCAAAAATGGAAATACGAATTGGCATGTCATACATGCGCCATTTCATGAGATTTCCACGTGACGTCAGGATGTGAAGTGTAACGTACGTGTTAAAAACATGTTGTGGTACAATAGCGGAAGTGTTTGCATCTCAGCTTCAGCGCGGATAGTAGGGAGCTCCCTGGTCTCTGCTTCATTCTAGTTTGCTTTTTTTTTTTTCTTAGTTGATGATAGTTTTTGGAAAATTTCGTAAGCGCAACAGAGTCGCATGATAACTATATCATTGCGATGGCACAAGCGTAATTAATACGACACACCCCTTACAGCATTGGTCCTGGCTTTTTCTCACACAGGGCGTGTTCCGGGACTGATCTCGGCAATGGCGCTAGGTCCCCATCCCGGCATTGATCCCGGCATCAATCCCGAGACGTGTTTGCGTTCACTCAGAAGGCACTCTAGCAATTTTATGGCAATTTCACTTATGGATAAACACTTCTTTATTAGGCAAAATACTTTTTTTCCAGCTAAAAAGAAACACAATTGAAACTTTTCTAAAGATAGCCACTTCCTTTCAGAAATACATTTATTTAACCCCTCAAAAATAAAATCTCCTCAGTTTTCACGAATCTTATGAATGTTTTATTTCAGGGGTTCTCAACTCTGGCCCTTGCGGTTCACTTTCCTGCAGAGTTTAGCTCCAACCATATTAAAACTAATGTGCCTACAACTTTCTAGTAATCCTTAAGACCTTGATTAACTTGTTCAGGGTTTGTTTAATTAAGGTTGAAGCAAAATTCTACAGAAAAGGGAACTTCAAGGACCAGAGTTGAGAACATATTGTCTATTTCAATGTCAGAACGGCAGAGTTTGAGACATTTGAACAAAATAATAGTTTGTTTATCTCAGCACTTCCCGTTTTATAGAAGTGAAGCCCGGGACTTTGCTGATTGCTTGTCTGGAGATAGTTTTGCAGTAGGATATAACTTAAATACATCACATTCAGAGGGGAAAAAGTGCAATATCTGAGGTGCAATATTTCTTTCTATAAATTTGAGGATTTTATCAGACAAAACTCAACTACACAAAAAAATGCTTGAGCCTAGACTATCTATAGTGTAACCTGTATAACATTCTTTTGAATAAGGGTTCTTTGAGGCCTCTTATGTGTTATCAGAACAGTTTTGCCTTCAGCAAATGCATGTAAATTATCTGTTCAATCATTTAAATGGTTTTACCTGGCAGAAGCTGTTTTACCAACAAAATATTACATGTCTAACACAAGATATATGCTGAAGCAATCAATTCTTCAGTTTGCTGAAAACTCCAAAGACCCTATAGAGAGACCAGCAGCTTTTCTTAGAAAGCCAGCCAGTGAACCTTGAATGCTAACTTTGTCATCCATTAGTGGAACAAGCCATCCAACATGAGACAAGCATTTGGACAGTCTGCAAACACCACACTGGAGCAAAACCTGACTCCTGTCCTATATGCTCTAAACTCAGAAGGATTGCTTACACACATGCAGGTGGGTGTCACGCGTGACACTCGTGTGGCTGGACCCTCTGGAGAGATGCTCCATTTGGCCGCACAGGTGCTGACTCGAGAAATTGCATGTGCAGTTGCTTCCTGTAGCCCTACCGGGAGCACTGGAGTCCTTATACACTCGCAGAAAGCATTTCTGCTTATTTGTTACATAAATCATGCAATGAACATCCACAACATACTTACTTTATGGCCATGTGAAAGAGATGCTGCCACAGATGTACAAAGGACTATATTTATTTACTTGATCTTTAAAGTTAATATCCTCATTTGACTCACTTTTAGCAAAAGTGCAACCAGCAAAGCGAAGCATTGAGAACTTTGTAGACAGTTTAATAAGAAGATACTTTATAAAGACTGTACACTTCGCATATACAGGCAGGAGCCAACTTTGGAAAACAGTCTCGACCAGTCGAACCACGAACGATGTGCTACGTGAGCTGAACTGTGACTTGGCATCTCATATGGTCCGTTTTTTTCCAGAAGAAAGCACTGAGCAGATAAGAGCGCATTTTTTGGTTAAAATATTGAAAGTATGGAGCCCCTTCTTCCCTTTGTCATTAGTCACCCATATATTTTAATAAACAGATATAATTCATGCATTTCCATGTAATTCGATTTCACAAACGTAATTCCTATCAAGCAACGTGACACGTAGCACTACGTTCGTGGTTCGACTGGTCGAGTTTTCAAAGATGGCTCCTGCCTGTATACGCGAAGTGTATTGTCTTTATAAAGTATCTTCTTATTAAACTGTCTGTACACTTACAATGTTCTCAATGCTTCAGTTTGCAGGTAGGGACCCTCATTATGCTACTGTGTTATGCTGCGTTCAAGTCATCTCGTATAGATCGTAATTACGAGTTGAACGCACTTGAACGCCACCACAATGTCGTAAATACCAGTGGGGAGCACGGGATTTTCTTTAAGCCCCGATCTGTACGAGTTGGGGGCGTGTCAGTGAGAAACGTTCATTCAACGTCTGTTGACGGTAAATTTTAATTGAATTTCAATGTTTACTCATTGACATTGCAAGGCTTTTTCATTTATAAAGCAAGCTCTCTGCACAAAATATGATATCATTGTAATATAAAAATTATACCTAATGATAGAGTTTACATTGGCTTCATAAAAGAGCCCGACCGATAAAGGGTTTTGAAAGCTGATACCAATACAAATATTTTTGGGTTTTAAAATCCGATATATCGGCCGATATTTTATTTATTTAAACTGGACATGATAGTCACAAATTTTGTCATGCTTATTTGAGTTAAGAGAACTGATGGGGATGTTCTTTTAATTGTTATTCAAGTATGTATCCCCGCCAACTCAACCAGTTTTGACCAACTCAATGAGTATTGTCAACAGGAACGGTGTAGAGTGCCCTCTGGTGGACAAACTATACAACTCCAACACTCATGACATGGTTCAAGCGTGTTTTGTCCGTTTTTTATTTTATTTTTGAAATATTCATTTATCGGCCATAACTGCCGATACCGATAGTTTGGAAAATGCCTAATATCGCCCGATAATATCGGTCGGCTGATAATATCGGTCTGCCGATATATCGGTCTGGCTCTACTTCATAAGCTAATAAAAAACATTAAAAGAAAAACACACCTGATGCGCATTCTTTGTTCTTCATTTTTTTATTAGCAGAGTTAACAAACCTTGCTGTATTTTCCTACTGTCTATGGTATTTTCGTGTAATTCATTAAAAGAAGGTACACCGCCATCTTGCTCCGACGAAACTGACTTGAACGCACCTCACGTAAACACGACTTCCCACCTCGTACGCACGAACTTCCCAGGAGGACTTGAACGTGGCATTAGTGTGGGACTATTTTGAGCCTTGTTAGTGGTATTAACTAGCGATTTTTATTTTTACTTACTCCATGCCCTATATACAAGTGTGTTAAGCTAATCTGTGGTTCGAGCTAAAACTGGGTACATTCGATTATCATGTATCCCAGAGAATGGTCGACTCGGTACCTATGTGTTATCAACCCCTAGGTTCCAACACATTCTCACCCCAAGGCGTCATCTTTGACCATGCTTTAATATTTGACGTTTTAGGCGCCCTTTAGCGTCACTTACATGACGCGATCCTACGGCGTCCTCTAACTGACGCTAAAGGAAAGCGTCAGTTAGAGGACGCGGTTAGGTTTAGGTGTGGGGTGGGGGTAGGGTGCACGCGAGCCTAGGGCGTCATCTAACTGACGCTAAAGGACGCCTAAAGCGTCAAATATTGAAGCATGGTCAAAATGCTCCCAAGGCGTCAGTTAGGTGACGCCTTGGGGGTGAGAATGGGCTGTAGGTTCGTATTGTGCTGGAATTGTCCTTTATTGGTGTTTTATTGTTTAATAGTTTTAGTGATTTTGTTATGTTCTATCAACTTAGACTTATTTCCATTTAGCAACATTTCTAATTTAAAATTTTTTTCAGCTTTATTTCAATTACTGAAAAATTTAGTTTTGCACATGCCTAATTTGCATGACAGATTCTTCTGCTTAAAAGTGCATTCATCTCAACTTGTTCAAATTTCTAATTAATATGATGGCATCTTGAAGTTCTGGAGATTTGTTTCATTTATTCATGTGATAAAATAATCCAAACAACAGTCTGGCTCTTATATCAGATATATGGTTTAATGGTCTGTGCATAATCGATGGAAATGTTCAAGGATGAGATTAGTGTGAAGGCATCTAGTCATAAACAGATGTGGTGTGAAGAAAAGTAAAGACACAGTCATCCAAAACCATCAGCGTCTGTCCCCACCTGGCCCTGCGAGGATGTGACGCATGGCCAAACATGCCGCGTGCCTTCATACACTCCAAACGAATGCAATCCATTTAATGTAATAATTTCAAGCATTGGAGCATCATTACCATAAAGGCAGATTGATTCACTGGCGTTCGGGAGATGCCAACGTTCCGAGAGAATAAAGTAACGCAGACGGACAGCTCATTAATTCCCTCATGCTCTTGCGAAGGACCGGCGTTTTTACACGCTGGAAATTTACAGCGCTGACAGACAAACTGGGCGCACTCCTAATTTGTTTCATCTCATATTTGTTTTTGTTTTGCCGTCGTCTTTATTCTTTACTGCAAATTACAGAGTGCCCTGGGTAATCTGGCAGGTCCACCGAATGTTGATGAGCCGGCTGTAGGGATTTACAGTCGAAGCAAGTGCTAGGCCGGATGTTTATGATAATTGAGCCTGTTCTTTCTGCTTGGTCAATGCTCTGTTGTTGTTGTTTTTTTACCCCGTTTTCTATCTCTCTCAGTTCCAGTGATATCCGGTTGGTATTCATGGAGCTACAAATTTAGACTTGCCATCCCACAACCTAATAAATCTCATCGTTTGGCACAGATTCATGAGCTTAAATAGGTGATTTGTATTCTGCTTATTTAAACTTTTTATTGGCCTCCCTCTTGAAATGTTTTTTAATAACAGCATTTTATCACCAGCAAGAGGATGTTGGGGACAAATTCTCATTGAGAACAATGAAAAGGACATCCGTTCAGGCTCTGTTTGAACTGATTGAACAAACTAATGGTCAAAGAAATGTGACATAAGGTGACTCAGCAGTGCTGTCTATCCAGAAGACATATTTCAGAAGTGATACAATCCCATTAAAACCATTGAGCAGGTTTAAAGGTAGACTAATCAAATGATTCAAAACTTTAGTCAAGGTTATATGGCGATGTAAATTGAATTCGATACTGTGCCCGCGTCATGGTCATTTGGAAGCCACTGAGTGTAAAGTTCACCTCTCCTGAAAGACACCGTTGGCTCAATCACAACGGGTGGAAACACTGGTTAGTTTGTCTTCTCGGGGCATTCTTCAGACCCAGCATAGGTCAGTATACAGGTTCTGTTTGAAGATAAAGCCTACATTTTGACATCTAGTCAGTAACCACTTAAGCCGCCTTTCCACTGCACACGACATTCGCATACGATAGTCGTATTTCGCCCCCTAGTGTCAGTCGCACGGAACTTTGAAATTGGTCGTGAAGCAACCGTTACCCTCCGATATTTACAATGGTAAAATTAAAGATTTTAATGAATGTAATGCATGCATAAACATCTACACAAAACAAATGACCCACAATACATCTCAAATAAAAAATAGTAGATTTTATAGAGCTAAGTTAATCAATATAAATATCGATTTAAGAATTATAAAATATTTTTTTTCTGCTATAGTTACTTATAACCAATATTTTACAGAAAGAGCGTTTACAGAAAAACATTAAAGAGTTAAAATATTTGTAATTCTAGCCTCGCGCTCATAGTTTTTATTAGAATACATCACATCCGGTTGCCCGGTCGCATACGGTCTAGCCGCAGAAGTTCAGATATTTCAACGGATCCAAAGCTCAAATCGGATCCGAATTTCCCGCATACGCATATGATCGGAACTCCCCGCAGCTCCCGTACGACTTTCCATTGGAAATGAATGACTTCCGGTACGACGGCGGTCGTTTGTCGTGTGCAGTGGAAAGGCGGCTTTAGCCTCTCTGGTCAACAAACTTCATCGACTATGCTAATGACACCACAAAAAAGTCCCAAACCCTTCACAAGTGAGAAGTTACTTAAGTTGATTGAATTTGCACTTGCAGTGTACTTCAAATATTAAAAAGTATATATTTACATATAACTTTACTTGCAGATAAAATAATAAATGTGACTTAAAGGGATATTCCACTTTTTTTGGAAATACGCTCATTTTACAACTCCCCCAGAGTTAAACTGTTGAGTTCTACCTTTTTTGAATCCATTCAGCCGATCTCCGTTTCTGGCGGCACCACTTTTAGCATAGCTTAGCATACATCACTGAAGTGCACAAGACCAGTAGCATTTCTCTCAAAAAAATTACCAAAGTGTTTCGATATTTTTCCTATTTAAAACTTGACTCTTCTGTGGTTACATCGTGCACTTAGACAGGCGGTAAAGTTGCCGAAAGTGTACTTCCGGCTACGTCGCCCGTGACCTTTTGAACGTAATTACGTATTACGTGACGTTACAAACGCGCCTCACAGAATAGAGCAAGGCTCGCATTTGTCCTTAGAAAAGTTACATTTTTGGAATAAGTTTTGAAATAACCGATCGTTTCGCATGACAAGACCATTATTCATTGTCTGGTGTCGTTTAAAGACATTTGAAGCTGCATCTGAAACTGATATTAACTGTCTTTCGGACCTTGGACCGTCTGGTTCCCATGTAAGTCCATTATATGGAGAAAAATCCTGGAATGTTTTTATCAAAAAACTTAATTTCTTTTTGACTGAGGAAAGAAAGACATGGACATCTTGGATGACATGGGGGTGAGTAAATTATCAGCAAAAGTTTTTTCAAAAGTGAACTAATCCTTTAAGCTTTTAGCGACATTCACCAAACATTTCATTCAGAACTGCTGTGAAAAATGTTGCTATTTTCACGTACATCTGTTCCAGAAAACACAAAATACACTGTAAGCGGCACTTCCTGGACGTTTCACTTTGAAACTCACGAAACGTCAAACGTTTTGCAAAAATGTTGCCACAGGTACGTTTTTCTAATGAGTTAAACCTTGAGTCCTTCAGTACAGCCTACCAGCAGGAACAAGAATAAAACCAACACAAACCAGCATAAAATAAAAACCTCTCCATACACCTCTCCTTGTCTGACCTTCTAGTTTAAACCTGACCCACTGCTTTCCCATTCCACGTCAGAGCTGAAGGGGGCTTTGACATTGTTTGTCTCTGAAACAAA
The DNA here is from genome assembly GCA_038021265.1 of Cyprinella venusta. NCBI lineage: Eukaryota > Metazoa > Chordata > Actinopteri > Cypriniformes > Leuciscidae > Cyprinella > Cyprinella venusta. The sequence continues at coordinate 8,312,703 of CM075864.1, read as the reverse complement.
GGCCGGCTCCTGTTACTATCAATGAAGCATAACCAAATCAATTCACAAACAGTCTTATCAGCAATGAGGTACGCTTTGCCTCCAGCCGATTAACCTCTACGCATTAACTCTTTGCATGCTAAACTGTTTGAGCTATGCTGCTGTAACTATAGGAAAGCTAAGCTTCATTTGTTTTTTAATGAAGGTACCTGCTCCACGATCTGCAGAGTAAAATCTGTCCTTTTTATAAAAATTGAGTTTGTGCAGCTAGAGAGAAATGCCAGAGAGCTTAAGGCGGGCATACACTGTGCGATGTCTGTGCGATTTCAGCAAGGTACCTACTCACACTCAACGAGTAAATCGCATGCGATGCAAAGCCAAAGTTCAGGATTTATGTGCTCACACTGTACGGTCCGATCGTCGAGCTGCGACTTCACTGCTCACACTATACGTGTAATATCTGCGATAACCCCCTGGATTGCGCATATTTACGTGTATGTATCCAGGGATATTGTCAAAACAAGCGTCTGTTATCAGTATCTAGATGATTTAGCATTTTCAATTTATGCATTTAATTATTATTAGCATTATTGCATTATCATTATTAGTGGATAGGCTAATTTTATTATTAAATTGATCCGCTATTATAATTAATTTGCCACGCAATATTTTCACTGCACATAACCAACGTGCTGTGAGGCTAATAAAATATTACATAATCTTACTCATTAAAAATTGTCTAAAACATTTAGGTCGATTACAATGAATTATAGGCATAGAACTATTAACAGTCTATAATATTAACATTGCCATAATCATCAATGAAAATTAAAAACAGGTTTATTTCAAAAACATTGTTTGACAAATTAATAAAAGAGGTGTTACATCGCAGGTGGCTTGGAAGACGGTGGGTAATATATTATCTATTTTGCAACACGAACTGGAGGTAAGCAACAGTAATTTGTAGCTAGTTTGAACTACAGAACTTAAAGATCTCCCTCTTTTCGTTTTTATTTTATTTTTGCCGCAGATGAAATGGTTAAACTTCTGTTTTCGCGCAGGTGCAGTGAGGGAAAAAACACTGAGTTTAGGGCAATCGGTTTGTAGCTTTGCTTCAACAGTGCGATATAGTCACGAGGAGCGACCAAAATTTCTGACATGCCAGAAATTCATCCGGCCATCCGATTGTCGATCGTGAGAGGTTAATCGCCTCTCGTTTCTCCCTGTACACTGCACGAACACTGCACGACAAACGACGCATGACAAAGCTGAAACTCGGTCCGACACGAAAAAGAGTCGCACGAGTAAGAATTCGGCTCAAAATCGGACGAAAATCGCACAGTGTATGCCCGCCTTTAAAGGGTTAGTTAACCCAAAAATGAAAATTCTGTCATGAATTACTCGCCCTCATGTCGTTCAGACCCGTAAGACCTTTGTTCATCTGCTAAACACAAATACACCATATACAGCAATTTAATTTACCGCTTTCAAGGCCAAGACATCGTTTTCAAGACATTGTTAAAATGTAGTCCATGTAATTATAGAACGCCAGTTCTGTATTGGCTGACGCTGGTCACGTGAACATCATGACACATGCGTGTGATGCTGAGGCAGAAGCTGGCCAAGATAAGGCGGCGATGCAATGAATTTACAAAGTAAACTGCGTATAAGACTGACGCAGATGAGAAGTAATGGTTGAATAAAGTTGTTCTTTTGTTTTGTTTTTGCGCTCAAAAAATATTCTCGTCCTTTATAAAATTAAGGTTGAACCACTGGAGTCACATGGACTGCTCTTACGATGTCTTTACTACCTTGTGTTTTAATGTTTAAACATTATTTAGAGATAATTGCTTATCATGATAATAGCAGATTGTCTGAGAAAATAGTTTCATTAAAATAATAATAATAATAATAATAATAATGTATTGTGATATGGCACATCTGTATTTCATATTTTCCCAACATCTTGAACCTTAAAGGGTTAGTTCGCCCATTTAAGACATGAAGCTGTATGCAATCCTTACCAGCACTATAGTGTATACACACTGACCCACTCTGTTGTCACCCCCCTAGTCAGAGTTCTGACCGCTGGAAGTTTTTCAATGAAGTACTCCCAGCTATTTTCCGGGGCCACAAAACTGTGCGTTTTTACGAGAAAAAATGATTTGCGTTTCAAAGCTTGATTAATTTACCACACAAAAAACACGCCGCGCAAAATTCATACCTCAGTTTTAATGCGGCACTATTTTTTAATCCATTTCTATCAATCCACGCTGCCGCAACAACGTCAACAGTGAGCACGTTCCGATCAGCTGTTGATAGCGCGCGACTCGCTGACAACATGTCTAACTGCGAAACTTATGATGATGAAACCAATTTTAGCACAATGTCAGACGGATCTGATGATGAAAGTAATTTTAGCACAACGACAAAGGGATACCTTTATGAACCGGAGTATACCGATGCCGAACTAACCTATCGATTGACGAGGAGGCCAGCTGTCTGCTTTAGCTAAATCCAATGACATTTTCCCTGCAATGCTAAACCTGGAGACGTTCTTCTACGTACCTATACTCAAATGGAAAAAGCGACCCAAACCAGCTGGACTCGACGGTCAGATGTCGGCTGAGTAAGTGTTATCGCTCATGTTGCTTTGCAGTTTTTTATTTAAGAATTTAACGTTGTCTTGACCAGTTGGCTATAATGGGCCTAGTCTATCTGACTGCATTATTATTATACTGAGTGGACAGTAATACAATTATTAATAAATTAATAATTGTATTACTGTCTTGACACCAAATGTCTCATCAGCTTGTTTACCGTACAGTTTAGACATGGGATCATAAAGTTAGCTTACCCGTGGTACTGGTAGCAAACAGCAAAACTCTTTAATATATATATATATATATATATATATATATATATATATATATATCCTTTTCCTCCTTGGTTGGGGATGTAATCGTCTTCGCTGAAGTGAGCACACACACGAAAATACTTTATTCGGGATATTTTAGCTCCCATGGCAACAGCCAAAGCTGTCTCATAGGAAACGATGGAATCTGAACTTTGATCCGGGAACATCCTTGTGATCACAGCCTGCGAATTTACAAGTTCGCACCATTGTTAATTTAATACTTTTTACCTAGTTGTCAATCGATTGTGTAAACACTATGAACAGCTGATCGGAACGTGCTCACTGTTGACGTTGTTGCGGCAGCGCGGCTTGATAGAAATGGATAGAAAATAGTGCCGCAATAAAACTGAGGTATGAATTTTTACCCGGCGTGTTTTTTGTGTGGTAAATTAATCAAGCTTTGAAACGCAAATCATTTTTTCACGTAAAAACGCACAGTTTTGTGGCCCCGGAAAATAGCCGGGAGTACTTCATTGAAAATCTTCCAGCAGTCAGAACTCTGACTAGGGGGGTGACAACAGAGTGGGTCAGTGTGTATACACTATAGTGCTGGTAAGGATTGCATACAGCTTCATGTCTTAAATGGGCGAACTAACCCTTTAACATGGTATCACGTGGATGAATAATCATATGCAAATGATATGCAGATGTGTATATGCATATTTAAACTTGGCGTTGTAAGCTCCATATATGATTATTTATGGATATTGGTTGTGTTACTAATAGTTGTGTCTCTCATCTTTTGACACTTTACAACATTGATTTTACAATATTATTTTGGATGGTGAATTAGCCTGTTCCGGCTTTTGAGAGCATGAAACCCTTAAAATTCAAGGCATAATTTAATATATTTTTTGGGCTTTATGGTAACGTAAGTAAATTTCACAGTATGAGTGTAAGGATGTCCAATGTAAAATCTGAGTTCTGAAGCAAAACCAATTGAAAAACAAACTTTTTCAATATATAGTTTCTAATAGTTGTGTGTCCCATCTTTTGCAGCACCTTCACTCCACCTTTCGCTGTGATGAAAATGCAAAATCATGAAATTTATTACATGCTCTGTTAATTCTAAATAATGAACTTATAGCTATAAGGTAATAAAAATCTTTTTGACTCGGTCTGACTGCTGTAACAGGTCATATGTCTATCACCCCAATTTGTGGTAACAGAAATCACTCCAGCCCTCAATGGTTGTAGTAAATTTAACAGCGGTTCACTTTAAGTCTTACAGTAGTCCCCCGTAGCATTGTGACCACATTCTGTACTTAGCACTGTTCCAAAATGCCTTGTTACCTTTGGTTGTCCTCTATTAGTTCTGCAGACACAGTACCAATAAGCCTGAGGGGTTTGGGAGACGTCCAATAGCAACTTGACATAAAGGATTTCTGAAGAACAGAACAGGGAGCAGTGCTGAAGAAATGTAGGCCACGTACTGTAACATTTGTATTTGCCTTTTAGTACAGTGGACTGAACATCTTGCTTATAAAAACACTATACCAATATTATTATGGATATGTTGAACTAATTATCATTTTTTAGGCAGTTGTTGTGGTAGACTTGCCATCTTTATTTTACTAGGTTCAAAGTCTTAAAGGAGTAGTTCACTTTTGAAAAAAAAAAACTTAAGAAAAGAAATTAAGGTTTTTGATGAAAACATTCTACCATTTTTCTCCATATAATGCACTTCATTGGGAACCAAACGGTTCAAGGTCCAAAAGACAGTTTCAGTACAAACTGCAAACTGTTCAAAGGGCTTTAAACGATTCCAGAAGATGAATAAGGGTCTTATCAAGCGAAACGATCACTCATTAAAAAAAAAAAAATAAAGTTTAAGTTTTATAAGCTCAAATGCTTGCCTTCTGTTCTGTGATGCGCGTTCGTGACTCTCCTGTTCGAACTCATACATCAAAATAAACAAATCTTTTCACAAATCGAGTCAATTCGTTCATTGAATGAACCAAATGACTCGGGAAAAGATTTGTTCCTTTTGATGAACGAGCTTATAAAATTTAAACTTTGTTATTTATAACAAAGTTTTAATGTGCAATTAAATGAGCAATCATTTTGCTTGATAACACCATTATTCATCTTCTGGAATTGTTTAAAGCCCTTTTAACAGTTTGCAGTTTGTACTGAAAGTGTCTTTTGGACCTTGAACCGTTTGGTTCCCACTGAAGTGCATTATATGGAGAGAAATGCTGGAATGTTTTCATCAAAAACCTTCATTTCTTTTCGACTGAGGAAAGAATGACATGGACATCTTGGATGACATGGGCGTGAGTAAATTATCAGCTTTTTCAAAAGTTTTCTTCAAAAGTGAAATACTCCTTTAAGCTGAGTTTACTCTTTCTTTTTTTTTACACTTTGCAGATATCAGTCCCCCATTTAGACTCAAAATAAATTACATTTTTAAAAGAATTTCTCAGATTAGTTCATATTCCAAACATACGCTTTCTGAAATGTTTTTCTGAGAGGTTTATTTATTTATTTTAATAAATTGGCACTGGGCATTAATATTTATAATTTATTTTGTTATCCACATATTTGAATAACGAGGGAAGAAAGCAGCACATTTGAGGGAGACTTGCATGCATGTATTTTTACATTTAACAATCAAATTCTGTATTACACATCCAGTTCAAAATGGGTTTAGATGCATCAGCAAAATAGCTTTCATTGCACATTTTCAAAAAGTAATAGGAAGTGGGGTAAAGTGCACACAATCTCGATTTAAAAAGTCAGGATAATAATTGAGGAATGGAAATAACACTATTAGGTTTAGTGCATCTATTTTGATACCTGTGTTGTAATGTCTGTAACTGAATCATTTTGTGATAAATATTGTATTCAGTTTCCTTTTCCATGTGTTCCATTGCTAGCACAGCACTAATGTTTGCTTTATCTGAGCAATATAAGTAGAGTAGTTTCAAAATGCAGTCTTGGATACCTCTATTCCACCCCCTCATTAGCTTAATTGGCCCCTTTTCAGGCGCCTGTCTGCAAATTGTCAATTGAGACAACCCCTTACAGATGTCGTGATACTTAGCAAATTGCCTGATTCACAACCTGACTGTGCTATGATTATATTGTCAATGGACTCCATGATTAGGACGGCACATAATTTGAGGTGGGAATTAGTGCTTGTTGTAGCTATACTGTTGAATGCATCCGATTGCCTCTCGTGTAATATTTGCTGGGTTGAACAATTTGGCTGCACTCAAGGGTCATGAGTTTGCTGGTTAGCATAGCCTTGCTGGTATGCTATAACTACTTCTTCACACTCTTAAAAATAAAGGCTCTTTACTGGTATTGATGGTTCCATGAAGAACTTTTAACATTCGTGAAACCTTTCCATTGCACAAATGGTTCTTTATAGTGGAAATAGGTTCTTTAGATGACTAAAATGTTATTTACACTTAGGAAATAAAGTTTATTTTAAGAACTGCTCAATGAAAAGTTAATTGGGGAACCTGAGAATGTTTCTTATGTGCCATCAGTATAGGGGCTCCCCAAGAACTACATTTCCACCCAGGGTCATTTTCCTCAATAAGAACTAAGAACTTTCCTCTACAACAACTTGGTGCTACAAATCATCGAGGCTGAGAAAAGAAAACAATGTCACAAAGTCAAAGGCCATAGGTGAGTGCTGTAAACATTATCTTTATGTGTGTTTCTGTATGTTCATTGAACTGTATTTACACAACTTTTAAAAAAAAATGGTGGGTTCTGTTTGGTATGGCATGTGTGGCATACATCACTGGTAGTTCCAATTGACCATTCATAAAGATCCGCCCCATTTAGATGCTACTGTTATTTACCGCCCCATTTACTGTTATGTCCGACAACCCATGCCACTCTCATGCCACATGTTCTCAAGCAGTGAAAAATATAAGTCTCAGAATAAGAAAGAAACAAACAAATAAGAAACAAAGTCTCAACTTTCAAATTTGGTCAATTTTTAAAGAAAAGAAAAAAATTTTCATGATTAACCATCAGAAGGAATGTTGTTTCAACTGAGACATCGGTACACACCGTTTTTCAAGTTTCAATCTAGCAACGTTAATCTACTGACTCTCCTGACTGTTTTGTTGGACAAAAATGGCTGATTCGGCGAATAGCGGATTATGATTGGTCAAAATGCCTGTCAATCAAACTTCAAAGGGTGAATTGTGCTGGGTTAGACTATTCTAAAGTAGGAGCTAATTATGTATTTTAAGATATATTGTGTCATGCTACAAGTCAGACAGCTGGTGGACTCTGGGTAGGGGAACAACATAATAACAATTTACAGCAAAGGGAAAAAGTATGTATTGCTTACATGAGAGTTAATAACAAGAAAAAAAATGTTTTCCAAAAATATTTAAGAGTTCAAAACATTCAGAAAATGTTCAGAAGAGTTAAAAAAAAGCATTATTGTTTGATGTGTGTGTGTGTGTGTATATATATATATATATATATATATATATATATATATATATATATATATATTTATATTTATATATATTACAAATCACCCTCAAAGAATATATTAAAATAATTTTTAAAAATCCTCCAATGACCTCCAATGAACCAGCCTCGGATAGAGCATATTCTGAGACCATTTTACAACAATGCATTTTACAAATGATTTCCATAAATGCTAATGTACACACATATCTGAACTCCCAAATGTCACATAGGGACTTGTTATTTCTAGCATATTTTAAGACGTAAAACCACACCAGTTAAACTGTGCCAGCATTTCACAGACAAATCCCATTGTCTACAACTTCAGTCAGCACTAAACCCCACCAATAAGTCGAGTCCTCAATTTCTTCTGAAACCCTTATGCACTCCAACAGACAGCATACACATCAAAACAACTCCTCTTTTCTTGAAACATCAGAGGAAACCATGGCAAACCTCCTCATATCATTCTCACCAACATGCGGTTCTCTCCGCAGGAGTGTTCTGAATTACATCCTTCTCTTCAGGGGATAAAACCTATTGTTGTTGAAGGTGATGGCTTTCAGTCAACCGGCTGAGACTCAAGGTGTTAAGAAGCCTACATAAGACAAGTCAATATTGCTTTATCTGGACCTAAGACGCCAGCAAACTGTAAAAAGAAATGGTTTCTAATGAAACCAGGTTATTGGAGGGCTTTCCCCCTTTTTTGTGAGAAGGTATATAAGTGGTTTTGGCCTTTAATGAATGCTTTGAACTAGGAGGGCTATGGCCCTCTTACTTTATACTCAACTTGAGTCCTCAATTGATTCAGTGACATGGCAAGCTGTGTAGATTGGTGTGGGAATAGAGAGACAAACAATGGAAAAAACACACTGCAATAAAGAAATGTGCTTCAAACTCGAGCACTGTAGAAACTATTGAGCAATCCACTAGAATCACTCAGAAAACCTTAGCGACCATGCCCCTGTCCCAAATGGTACACTTCATGTGCACTTGCCGACTTAAAATGGCCACCGCGTGCATGTGTCCGTTAAGTCCACAAGACCGTAGGGTGTCCCATTTGTCATTTTATGTTTCAGAAGGTTTGCTAGAAAGCCCTCAATGCGGACTTTTGCCAAGCCCTCAATCTCCACAGAAGAGACTCCTAGCCAACAGTCAAAGCGATAGTAAAATAAAGGGTAAAAGTAGTATGCTAGTTGGAATCCACCAACACACTGATAAGACTCTGGGCCTGTCCAAATACTCACACTTGCACTCTTGAAAAATGTCAAAGCACCGTACAGGAATGCAAAATTCTGTGAAATTTCAAAGTGGGAAACTTTCAATGTGAAATAACGGAAATATGTGCAAATTAATGGGAATAAACTGAAATTTACAAATTGCTGGTTAGCTTATATGTAGTTGAAAAAAGCAGCTTGCAACATAATCTTGGTTAAAACAGCCAGATTTAAAGCAAATTCAGTTGAAATCCTACCCTGCACATTCCTCAATTCCATTGAGGATTGAGAAGAAAAATGCAAAGGCTTCAGAAACTTGAGAGAAAATGCTTGCATCTCACATTTTTAATTGGACGGGGTTTTTTTGTTTTGTTTTGTGTCATACTGTAGGAAATATGTTTGTATTATTTAAAATTCATGATTTGTACAAGTTTGCATATGTCTGCTTATGACCAAACAAAATGTTTATATCTGTGTTTGTATATGATACAGTTTGTATAACTTACTCACATTTCCAATGAATTCCCATAAATTCTTAAGTTTCCAAATTTAAGTGCAGAGAATTTTGAGATTATATGTAGTTTGCAAAACGTTTGAGAATAAAGCACCACAATAACACAAGTGTGTCCCATTAAGTAAACAAAAATCTTAAAATACTTGCAGTCTTCACGCCCACTTGAACACTTGGTGTAAACTCCGTAAAAAGTGAAAAATCCCAACGCATTCTCATCCTAAAGGCCGATTTATACTTCTGCGTTGGGTGCACGCAGTAGGTACGGTGTAGCATATGCACAGACACGTACCATACCTTGTACCCTTCGCCGTAGCCTGACGAGCACCTCCTCAAAAATGTAACTAAACGTCGCGACGACGCGGACTGCAAGATCTTTGATTGGTCGGCTTGGTAGCATCGCATTTCCTCCTACGCATTTCCGCACGTACCATTTCCTGCCTTTTAGTTTTAGTAATTTCACTAAAATAAACTGTTTTTCCACCTCAATAAGCTCCAACATGATCCGCTCTCTTTCAGTCGCCAATGCTTGTAGTAACCAAGCCGCGAGGAATCTAAACACAGTGGAACATTAAAACCCTCCGTCGCCAACTAGCGTTTCGGAGCAGTACTGCAGAGCAACCAAGACTTGAACGCAGAAGTATAAATGCTCACGACGGCGTCGCCTACGTGCACTACGGCATACCCTCGACGCAGAAGTATAAAATTGGCCTTAAGGCGTCTTCTAACACTTTTGACCCTGCGTCTAAATCCGATGCACATGGCAACCTTTAGCGTCAGTTAGATGACGTGGGTAGGTTTAGGTCTGGGGTAGGGTTAGGGTTAGACCACTAGGAGGCGCGTCTCATATTGACGCTAAAGGGTGCCATGTGTGTCGGATTTTATGGTGTTTGCATATAAATGTGTCTTTGCAGTGTGTGGATACAACCACCATACAATGAAAACGATCCATTCACTTTTTTTTAATCCTGAATAAGCTTAAACCCTCTCAATAATCAAGTTGTTTGAATTTTCGGAGCAATATGATGTCATATTGCTCATGCTCCGCCCACTACCACTGACGGACTGTCCCGTATTAGCATATTTCCACCCTCAACCATTTGTATACTGTCTGCCAAGGCAGCGCTTTATGTGTTTTGTGTTGACCCCAATGGAAGAGAGGGGTGGGGTTAGCAGTTGTTCATTATCATTTAAAGAGACATGCACTAAAATGGGTCGCTGTAAACATTATTGAGGAGGTAACGGGTGTTTTATTTTAACCAAAGTATGTTACAAACTTTACATGAAGACCCTAAAGAATCATAACAACTTGTGGAAAATGGGCATCCGATGACCCCTTTAAATCTCACCAAAACAAGCGTCTTGTCAGATAATATTGAAATTGTACAATTTTGCGTTCATTTTGAATTTACCGTTGGACTTGTTTTGCTAACGCTCACTACTGTTGCTGAGACACTTCAACTGTCCCTAACCGCCAACAAACATGGACTAATTTGCATCTCATTTACCTTATTCCACCTTGTGGAATTCTGCTTCTTTTTTCCCTCTTATGAATTCTCTATTTTCAATCTACATTACCGTCTTAATCCAAACTCATTAAGGAATACTCTTGAAGTTCAAAAATCCTCTCCTTCCTGCCTTCTGTACTCACACTATGATGGATGGACAAATTCCTTTCTCCATGTTTGGGCCCAAGGAGCTTGATTAAAAAGCCACCTCTCAGACCCTCGATGAGAGTATGGATTAAACATGCCCACTGATTGCCTGGCCATTCCTCCCCCATTCATAATTGAAAGCTGTAATGTGTACCAAGTGCTTATTAATTAAAACCATGAGGTGAAAGGCCCAAGGGGGACATTATTTAGGCCTCATTAAAAATTAATAATGTTACTTAATTGTTCTTCTTAATATTATCGCCACACACAAACCGTAACAGAATAAAAACGCAAAGACGCTGAGACGTTAACTTGCCAAGCGGATGTGGCATGTTTTGCATTCTGTTTATAAATTAATGACACTTTATTCATCTTTTAATTAAAGAAGGGGCTCAGCTTGTTTTCATGATGAATCCCCGAGCAACAGTTATAATGCACAGCTTTCTTGACATTCTCAATGATGAGGTGAGGAAAATCTATTCACCTTACCGAAGATATAGTCATTTGAGAGTCTATCTCTCTCTCGTCTATCCATGTTCCCCACATTTGGGGTGCAAGAGTACCAAAAGTAACAGCTCCACTAATGCAACTACATTTTTTTTTCAGTACAAAAACAGTTGCTCAGCTACAGTATGCTCAGAACAGTCAGTTATATCTGATTTATTTTAGAGATTTGGACACATTCCGTCTTTTTTTCTATATTATGGTTTTTTTAAATATTATATTTAATTATGCATCAGTTTGTTTTGATATATATTAATCATAGTGTTTTAGGGTTAGTTATATTTAATCAGGGGTGTAGAAACTGGGAAGGGCATATTGCTGTGCACTTTGTGGGACATAGTAAATTACTTTTCAGGAGTTTCACTCTGCCAAACGGTATTGCCAGTGGTGGATTCAAGGGGGAATTCGTGGGGCATACTCCAATCCACCCGCCTCACCCCTTCACCGATCATATTTTGTTTTATGCCATCATCCTAACTTAGATCCTCTTTGTTTTTGTGCCTTATACCTTTATACCTTTTCAAATGAGCAGCTTGCGTGTAGTTGAACATTGAATTATGGGCAGCAAAGTAGTTTCAAAGCAGCTTCCCCAACACTAGTGTTCCCTCAGGGAACATATTGAAAGCTAAAAGCCTGTTAACGACTAGATTGACAAAGGCAAAATTAGTTAAAAGGCATTAGTAAATATTTAATTGATATTTTTTGGTTTACTTTGAATGATAAATTACACCAATAAATGTTTTTCATTTTGGCAGATTGTATAGAGAAAAAAAAGCTTGATGTGGAAACCTCTAATTCAAGTTTACATGGTGCTGCTTGAAAAGCATAACATACTGCTGCAATGATAGAGTTCCAGTGCAACAACTTGGTGTAGTTGCGATGTACAAGGGTACCAAATTACAACTTGCAGGATCAAGTATTGCATTTCAGTGAATTCTTATTTTTACCATTAGTTATTCGACACAAAAGTTAGAATCATCCATAACTACATTTCAACATCACTAATTTGAAGGCTGCTATTGGATGTAGGAATGGAAAGTAAACCCCATATGCAATTAAGCAATATTTTACAGAAAGCTTATGAGAGAGACCACATCCAAGTTTAATACTTGGCATTAGGGGTTTGTTAGGACTCTTAACCCTGTAATAACAGTAGTGATTCTAATTAAACCAAACACCACTGCTTGAATATTTGGTGGAACTTAAATCATTATATTCCTATTCGCAATGCAAACTTGATTTTCTTTCGACAAATATATTTAAATCCCAGCGTTTTGACCATCATTGCTTTTAATGTCATTTATTTAGCGCTTTTAACAATGTAGATTGTTCCAAAGCTGCTTTACAGTGATAATAGGAAATTAAAGTAACAGATTTTTGTTTTGGATTTAAAGCAGTTCCAGTATAAAGTTATTTTCCAGTTAAAGTCAGTTTTGATTGATTCACTTCCGTTGCAACAATCATTAGTTATTAACTCAGGGGCCGCTAACACGACACTGTTTTAACAGAACACTCTTAAGTTCTCTCAGTGCAAACTTTAAAAACGCTAACCTGTGAGAACGCTGATGGTGTGTACATGTGTATTCAGCGCAGTCTCATCCCAAGACGTCATATAACTGATGTCTTGGGACGTCTTTTGACCATACGTCAACATCCGCCGTTTTAGGGTACCCTTTAACGTTGGTTAGATGACGTTATCGGATCCTAACCCTTCCCCAGACCTAAACCTACCCCATCACCTAACTGACGTTAAAGGTAAAGCGTCAGTTGTATGACGTCCCAGGATCGTCATGTAACTGACGTTAAAGGGTACCCTAAAACGGCGGATGTTGATGTATGGTCAAAAGACGTCAGTTATATGACATCTTGGGATGAGACTGTGTTGGTGTATTAAGTGTTAATTCTATAGGTATGCACGTTTCAATATATGTGCACAGACGCATGAAGTCCTTCCCTAAAAAAACAACCCTCAACAAACTACTTTTCTGGCCTTAAAATGTATAATACAGAATTGTATCGCTTCAGCGTAGCCACGTGAACTCGAGTTATCCCGAAAACAAAAATCTGTACAGAGGAGGCCTTCAAAGGGGAGGGACTAGAGACACTTAAGGACTGCGTTGTCGTCGCGTCCATGCTCAGGTCCGTCATCAGATCTGGATACGGCCTGGATCCGGCGGACTGCGGTAAACCTTAGGATAAACAAAGAGACTAATATTAGCGTAGATGCCATTTTTCTTACGAGTACATCAGGATTTATGGGAAGTGTTCCCGGTTGCAGATGACCTAATCTATGCAGCCTAACATTGAATTTTAGGCCGTGTGTCCACCAAAGCGTTTTTCCATGCGTCTGGCGTATGTTTTCAATTGTTTCCAATGGGAACGCCGCGTTTTTTAAACGCCATGAGCGTGATGAGGCGCTGAGCGTTTTTTTCACGCTGAAGCGCCGAGCGCCCGGCGTTTTTTACTGGTCGCCGAGAGTTGAAAAATGTTCAACTTTGGAAAAAACGCAGCGCTCATCACTGTCAGTTCTTGTCCAGCCGTCCAATCACAGTGGAGGAGGGGCGGGACTAAACCACACCGACCAACAGTCACAACGTTTAAACTGCTGCGGATATTCTGTATCATAGCAACGAAACGCCTCAACGGAAAAAACGCTGCGCTGCCAAAATGCTCTCAAACGCCCAAAGCACGGCGTCTTCTGCAGAGCGTGTAGCGTTTTCAGCTGGCAAAAAACGCTTTGGTGGACACACGGCCATAGAAGTCTATAGCGTGTTATGTGTATATGCAAGGTCAAAGAGATGTGTTTTTTTAGTCTAAAAAGCACTACTTAAGTTAAACAAGATACCTTAAGAGCTTTTTAAATACACTTGCATTATTATTACTATCAAAACCATACAGAGTCCCAAGAGCATTCCCTAGTTTGCTTTATCTTGTCGAGTGCATCACAGCTAATTTGCTGTTGAAGGCGTGAATGATGCTCATTGGACCGAGACAAGTCCAATAAATACCGAAGATAATGAATAGCTTGTTGCCGGCAAGCTGCTTTGACATTGTCGCTTGTTGCTTTGGAAGGCTTTCCTACGTGCATGTGCTACGGATTTCCCTCGGGTTTTCTTCCTTTGTATGCTCAGGCATCTAGCATGGGCCCCAGCACACCTGGTGAAATTAAAAGATTTTGAAGAATTGCAATCAGATCATCAGAGTCTCTCGTTTGTACATCGGATATGGGAGGAGTGTGTTCGAGAAAGCAAGAGGAAAGAGGATGAGAGGGGGAGGATGAATAAAGGCCAAAGCCAGAGTAGAATTATTCAAGGAGAAATGGCACCTGGCCTAAGGGAAATCAAGGCTGCCTTCAACAGGATTACTCTTGGCACAATACGGACACGGTCTTGTTTGATGTACCCCTCCCATCTGTCTTGTATGTAGTCTTTTATCTCACTCTAAAGTAATATAGTCTTCACTGCAATTCAATAATGGCCCAGCCGAGCCTGTCAAGCTGGGTTTGCTGGTTATCTCATAGGGCAAGTCTCCGTATGGTGTGTTTGTGTGCATGCGAGAGGGCATGTTGGTTTCTGTACATGTGTAGGACAGGAAAAAGGCGAGTGTGAGTGAATGTGTGTGTGCTACTTTGCATGTGAGAGCGACTGAGTGCTGGTTTATCCCCTCTGTGATCTAAATGAGAACTCAGGAATGGTGATTGCGATGAGGATACAAGCATGATGGTATTCCTCAATGTCGCGTATAGACTTTTTAAAGAGAACTTGTATCCTAATTGGATGAAAGAGGAAGATAAACTCCAGCCTAACCCTGGAAATCAAGACTGACATATCTCTGCGAATGGTAGCAATTTGGTCAGTGACTGACAGCCTTGTTACTTTTTGAGCCTCTCTCGCTAAGCGAAGAAGCCATGAGTGATGCACAGAACCATTTAAATTGCACTCGCTCAAACAGTCGATGATAGAGATATTGAAACAGAAATGAATGGAATAAAATAGTAAAAAGAAAGAACAAAAATATGGTTAATAATAAATTGGATCTTTCCTATTTTTTAAGTAGACCAAATAAGAACTTGTCAGTCCCAAATAGCTTACTTGTTCTCACAGTATTGGCCATCGCCTGAAGTTTGTGTAAAGTTTACACCCAAAAATTTAACAAAAATATCTCACTAACAGACAGACGTTAAAGATTAATTAAGAACTATTTATTTTATATTGCCAACATTGAAGACACCTGATGTTAACAAGCAGAATCACCGAAGGAGAAAACCGTAATTTTAAAACAAACCTCAAAACAAACACCGATCACCATAATGGTGACTTAAATTTATGTTTTTTTGGTTGTTGTTGTAAGTTTTACTCATTTTAACCCTCTGATGGTCTTCAAAAAAGTCACAATTTTGGTCTTCGGGGTCTATCAGACCCCAGACAATAACATTTAATTTTGTAACAGAATAACATTTTTTTTTAACAAATATAATTTTACTCTGTTTTTATTAAATGGTTCACTTTTAAGGAATTAATTTGATTAATTATTACTCAATTCTAATTTGTTACATTTAATTAATAATATTGCTTGTAATCTGTCGCCACAATTTTTTTTTTGATTAGATAAAGTATATTCATTTTTACAGTGTACTATTTTCCCATAGTTTTATGAATACTGTGAATTTATGATAATGGACAAATGAACAGATCCAAAAAGGGCTTATACTCAGAATCAAACCAATTAAAAAATGAATCACAGGTGTAAGACATAATCAATCAATAAACAACTAAGGAAACAAACTGAAAACTAGATCACAGAACAAAAACATGTGATAGCTAAATCCATCCAAAATTGAAAGAAACGCAGATAATCTTTGACAATTACTCTTTCGCATGCTGTTTTTCAATGCATTCTCATCCCAGGGTGTCTCATCCCAAATTGCGTCTAAATCCAATGCACTTGGCACCCTTTCGAGTCTATATAACACGCTTCGGTTATGGGTAGGTTTAGGTCTGGGGTAGTGTTAGGGTTAGACCACTAGGAGGCACCTTCTGGCTCATATATATCTGCGTTTCATTTTGACGCTAAAGGGTGCTATATGCATTGGATATTGATGCAATTTCAAAAGCATCACCTATATGACGCCTTGGGATGCTGTGTTTTTCTCATATAGGGAAGTATGCATATTGGGAAGCAGCTCAGCTTTATGAGTGAGTTATTGAACCATCGTTCATTCAGACAATTCGTTCAACAACGCTAATTCATTCAGGAAAAAAAAACTTGATCTTAATGAGCACATGAATATTGTAAAAAATATTATATAAGATAATTTGGAATTGAATTGGGTGTGTCGGTGTGATAAACATACAAACAATGTCTGATCTCTTGCTTTAAAGTAAAGGCTTTTGACCCTTGGCATATTAATCTATATTCCCTGATGAGGTCACACACCTTTCATGACTCAATCCCTCATATGTATCCATACCACTGAAGTCATTAACATTTTGCCCTTTAAATTGAGCCATTTTCAGCGTCAAGTTTGTCATTGTAGAAGAAAAGGACCAGTGGAATTTTACACATGAATAATCAGTATAAATATTTCTGCAAAAGGTCTAAACTGCCCGGTTAGATATCCACCAAGACTATCCTATTTGTGTAATGTGACCAAAAAAACACAATCTGGCACAAATGTTGCTTTTTTACTGCTTGGGTAGTCAATAGTGTCTCGCTCTCAAAACAGAAATACACAAATATGATGATATTCTGGAGTTATTTACATTGAGAGTCAACAATAGTGTGGCAATACACTTTTGATTGTTCAGTCATTAAAAACAAAACCATCAGGAAGACGAAACAGCATGACAACTTTACACAGGTCCAAAACAGCATCTGTTGGTTCATTTTCCACCAGTCTTACTTTCTACACTTTTGGGGCATATAAAACAGAACATACACACAAACCAGACACAAATACACACACACAACCCTTTGCCAGCCACACACCTCCCTGCCTGCCTATAAAGAAAACCTTTTCAAAGGCCGCATTGATTTCTCAGCATATATTGTGATAAAATGAGTTCCTCTCTAGTGGCCCCTAACAGCCCTATTTGAACCCATCTTATTTGGCAGAGGCATAGAGGGACTGTAAATAGAGCTGGGAGTCCAGAAGGGTGAGGGCGGCACTCCAGGACAACTCAAGGACAATCACATCTACTGAATTTTGTAGGCACAACCTTCAATGCTGGCTAACTCAAGGAGGCCTCGTCGTTTAAAAAAAGAAAAATAATCCGATTTAGTTGTTTGTTTTAATGTAGTTACAATCGAACAACTCCAGAACAACTGAATTAAGCTCTAAAATAAAGTGAGCAATTTTTCAAAACATTCTCCTATCGAGTTTATTGCGCATCTGTTTGGCAAACTATTAAACGTACAATATGTAATTTTTTTGGCCACCAGGGGTCACTCATTTCACATAATAACAAAAGACATACTTTGATGACGTCAGGAAAGAGCGTGGGCTCATGGGAGTTGTTGTCGCTGTCAATCGACAACCAGCTCAGCTCATGACATGACATCATTGTTTCACAAAATATACGGATACGGCATCTCTCTGTAGATTTAGCTTGTCAAGAAGCTTTAAATGCAACCCCAATGTTTACCTGTGTCATGCTTCTCCTGTCCCCAAACCCTTCTCGGGTCATATCTTTCACCCGTACGTTTGAGCTTTACTGAGCTGTAGCAGCAGAAGGTGCAGGCAAAGCGTAATCGTGGTTTATATCCAGACGAATATAAATATTTATATTACGCTCCTTCAATGAATTACCTAATTTAGAATATTTTTCGGGCACACCGGATTTTATAAGCACGTAAGATACTGCAGTCAAACGTTTGACTGGGTTTGCGTTATGCATCCACTATGTGCTAAAGGCTAAAGAGAATGCAGTGAATGCCCGGCGCCGCAGGTGAGGCGTTTATTTAGTAAGCATGAGCGCGCTAAAGTGGGCACGTACATTCGCAACCTGACTCATATGAGTATTCAATGTGCGCGGCTCGCTAACAGCAACAGTTGGCTGATTTGAATAAGACGACCGGTTACTGTGAACGGGGAGCGCTATATATACGCGAGCAGGACCGGGGGACAGTGCATCTCGTCTGAGTGAGCGCTCGTGAGCGGGCACGTGATTTACACGCATAAAAATACGTGTTACTTTTTTTTCTTCGTCATTTTCTTTGCTTTATTGGCGGTAGTCCAGTGTTCCCCTTTGTGTTTGGTGGTTTCGCCGGGTTCCGCATGGAAGTTAGAGAAAATAGAGGAGTCAAAGGTTATATGATGCCATAGACGGACGACGAAACGGAAATAAAGAAACGTCCCGTTTCTTCGAATTAAACTATAAATTTCTCCGTATTTGAAAGTTGGTGGAAACTGTCGGGATAATGTAAGTACACATCTAATAGAAATATATAACATAGATACAGTTATTTTTGCTATTTTTAAAGCCGAAAAAGTACAGATTGTGGCTTTAAGGATGCACTCTGGGTTAACCCTAGGGTTCTTGAATCGATTTTAAAGAACCCTCAATGCCAAAAGGTTCCATAAAGGAAAATCTTAAATGATCAATGTTGGGGTAATGTGAGTTACATCATCAGAGGACTAGTATGTGTAACTAGTAAAGTAACACATAACTTTTAACCCTCTATGGTATGCATTATGTTATAACAATGAAATATTTTCTTCAAATGAGTTTTTATTAAATGAAATAGCTTCTATCATACAAATCAAAAAAGGATGCGAAACATTGTACCACAAACGAAAATGGTCTGAAAAGTAGTTTTTCTATAAATTATATATATTTTTTTTACATTTCAATCTACCGAACTACAAGCAAGTGCTGAATTACTCACACAAGTCAGCTTATTAGAGGAATTAAACTTGAGGTAACCCAGCGCTGCTTCACTTGCTCTAACAGTTTCACTATCACACTAAACGGCATATGTGTGTGTTGAATGTTGTTAGTTAGGTTGTTTGTTGGCTGTATGAGACAAAGCTAGATTAACATTATAACATACACATCATAATCTAACTTTTCATGGCCTGAAAAGTTGAACTACTAAACTACATGAACTACTAAAACATTGATTAGTTTTACATACATTAATTTTCTCACCTGTTTTCTCAAGAAACATGCAACACTCATTTACATTTAAAGGTACTTCTGTCAAGTCGAAGTTAGTCACGGACGTGGAGCTCTCGGCATCTGGAAAGATGTTGATCTTCATTTTAGTCCTCTTTTGTCTCAAAGTCTGCTTGCCATGGTCCATAATGTTCGAACAAAACCCTGCTAGGGACGCTCACGCTGTTGAGCACGCATAACGGGCATAACTGACCCAGTTGTCCAGGTCTGTCGCCATGGTTACTATTGCAGTACGAGGTCAAACCTGGTGGAAACTGGGGCTAACGCGGATATGACGTCATTGACAAATAGTTTACAAATAGTTGGAAACATTTGGGATATTGTAAGAAATCAACTAAACAAAATATATAACATTGGCCTAGTGGTTTTTGGATATTTTACTGCAAAAATCCTGCATATTGTACCTTTAAATGTCATGTGACTTAAAAACAACACATCATTGGCTACCTTAAGGCCTGCCCTTTTAATTGCCATAGTCCAATATGTTGTATTTTTTTTTTCTGAATAACAAGGAAATGAGTAGAAATTAATTGTTGCCACATGGCAACATTATACCATAAATAGTTAAATTTACGACAAACTATCTGAGTTATATAAGTTACTTTGTTTTCACATTTGTTGACTGGCAGCTCTCCCAACACAGTCTCATGAAGATGCGTATCTATCCCACGAATGTCATTTCTCGTGCATTTATATGCCAAAAATGGTTTTTGCGTGCTTATGCTATGCACTAAAAAACCCTGGGGTAGGTTTAGGGGGGAGGGGGGTGGGGAGTTTATGCATATTATACGCCAAAAAGTGCGTATCATGTGCACGCGAAAAATGCGTACCATTCACACGCAAAACTGTTTTTGGCGTATAAATGCCATGAGAAATGACAATCGTGCTATAGATACAAACTTTCATGAGATCGGGCTCGCTCTCCTGTCCCCATGTTGAGAGAAATCAAAAATGTGCTAAATGAATTAAAACTAAGTCCATAAAATTATGCCATGATGGAAACTCTTAAAAATCACCTGGCAGAACCCTTAAAGGTTCTATAGAACTTTTTTCTTTTAAAAGAGTGGGAGGAAGAGCCTTTTTGTATTTCATTTTGCAACTGGTGAACATGATACATTTGTGCCCTCTTAAACTGAATTTGGTCACTTAATATGGAACTCCATCAGTGCTTCTGTCCGAGATTAAGTCATACCATTCAGGAAAACAAACAATTGTCTAAAAGAAAAAAAAAATTCGTAAAAAAACAAAGATAGCATTCCCCTCATTCCAGAAACATTTGCAATATTTCCATTAAAATGAAGTGAAGAATCCCTCTTTTTAAGATCATTTTAGATCTCAGTTCTTTGCCTTTAATAAAGATATGTCCAGGCCACGTTGGTTTATCCAAGCGGTTTATCATGATCTATGTATCTTTGATTTTGATGCAATAGAAAACCAATCATTTGTGGCGCTACGCCAGGCAAAGCATTAGTCATCATGCCTTTGACATCATCAGCGAATTGAATCATTTGTTTAAATTAAAACCATTCATTTGTAAATATACACTTACAGGCAAAAGACATTCTCAGCCTCATATTTTGATCTATGGAAGAATAAAACGACGCTGCCTTAGTGATTTAGGAATATGACTGAATGTGGGTTCACAAACCCGAATATTTTGGCTCAAGGTCAGCGATGAAAAGATCTTTTCTCTGAGAAATTATTGCTGCTTCATAAGGCCATGACATATTAATAATGACAAATGACAAGCTAATTACAGTACATAACATTAAAAGACATTAGGGTAAATCATGCACAAGTTAAACAAGTACTCATCCTGCCACCTCCCCTGTGCTTTAGTGTAAGATTCAATGAAACAATCTCTGTATGTATTCATCTTCATGTTGTTTGCAATGCATACATTGTTGTTTTAAATTCAGTTCAATTTCATAGTCTATTGAATTCAACATTATGCTTACAAAACTGAAGGCTCAATCATTAGACAATATTATTATATGAACAGTTGTGGCATTAAAACTGTGCTATAAAAGTCACAAAAGTTATCAATCATTAACAAATAATTCTGTTAGATAATCTGGATTTTAATGTGCATTAAGACTATTGATTGCTAACACCATATACTCACATAATTTGTGTACAATTACATATTTGCCAGTACATCTGTGTTTACTTGTTTGTATCTTTTGTATTTGAGGGTATATAAACACCATTCAAAAAAGACGTAAATTACTAAATTATATATTTTTTTAATTATTTCATTCTTCAATTTGTCACAATGCTGTGTTGTAGAAAATAAACAAACACAATGAAAGGCAGTCTTCAATAAATCCACACACAAGTAATCCACACAAAGAGAGACACAGATTAGACCCGACTGCAATGAACAGAAACAGAGGAACTTAAGTACACGTGCAAACAAGGATAAAAGTCCAAACTACGGGTACATTTATGACAATAATATGTTTAAAAAACAGAAGTTTTTCCTTTGAGTTTTCCAAGTACAGACGACACCATTGTCAGTTTGTCAAAACGATCCCCATTCACGCGGATTTACGACAAAATGACAAAAAAAGCTGTATTCTGCTGACAGGCCATTATGATGATGAAACACTATAGACTGAACATGTAATACGCATGTGCATGACGTTATCGTCTTCAGAGATTCATGTTTTTGTTGTTTACACAGATGCCATTTTCAAAAGTTTGCATTTTCCCTTTTTTTTGCATATCTTCACATATTGACAAGAAAGCACCATTCACACACCATTTAATTTCAAATTCAAGTATTTGTGTTTCTGTCTGATTCTTGATTCATCCAAAGCAGTAAACATTTTCAGTGCACTCATATTTTCCCTCTCAGCAGCCATTCTGCAGGTCTTCCAAATGGCTAATTTAGCTTTTCCAACTATACAAAATTTGCCAAGGTACACTGTTCCCTGTGTGCTGTTGAATACTTGCATCCATAATTAAAGAGTACCTATTATGGCATTTAAAATGTTCCTAATATTGTTCTGGGAGTCCCCAACAACAGTTTTACAAGCATGCAATGACAAAAAACACTTTTGTTGTCTTATAATATGCATTTATTTTTACCTGATTTGCCCACCGACTCCCATATGAATCGTTTTAGCGAGTCCTTTTCCAAAACCCGCCTTTGCGTGACGCTAATCTGCGGTGATTGGTCAGATGACCTAGTCAGTTGTGATTGGTATTCTCTGTGCAGAAAAACGGAACTCTTATTACCTTAAATGGGTTCTCAACTCCAGTCCTCGCCGACCCACTGCTCTGCATATTCAGATCCTCAGCTCGTTAGGATAGAGCCGGCTCGCGAATCCATACTTTATAGCAGGGCTATTCAATTGGCGGCCCGCGGGCCAAATGCGGCCCGCCAATTATCTCCATGCGGCCCGAGAGCACTCCAACCTCCCTCTCCTATTTTCTGGTGGTGCGGCTAAATTTGGTTTGATATGCGCGGGGCCACGGGCGCGCGTGCAGCTGGATGACTATACGCACTCTGTGTACCGTGAGCGCTCCGACTGATCTGAGAGAAACGTTTTCAGTCGGAATATTTCAGCAGTTATAATGTGTGTCCCGTATTTCTGTCGACTGAACCAGCGATATTAATCATTCGTTGGCTCAATTCCTATTTCCTTTTCATGAATTGGCCAAACGCGCGTGCATAACAGTCAGAAACGTTTCGGATTCGTTCGGACCGTTCTGTCACGGAATCATCTGAAGCGGTTTCTCGGTCAGTAAGAACAAATAGAGAACAAAAACGCTGGTTTCAGTTGTTTCTCTAGTTTACTTTATACTAGGCAGCACGGAATAATAGAGATCGAAACAGATAAATAGAGAACGGATGAAACAGCCTTAACATTCCCAACACTACTGAAGAGGTAAATAGCAGAAACATGAACAAAGTTAGAATACTATAAATGCCCTAATCACCCTTACAAACATTTACCATGAATGTAATAATTTACCATGGTTTGGGCAGAAATGTGGAATATTTATATTGAATACTATTTTATAGTCATTTATTTTGCGTTAGATTTATTAGGGGGGTAGAGGAATATATAATTCATTGTGTGTATAATTGTTTACCTGTTTAGGCATTTTTATACAGTGGTAGCGAGCCACAAGTCTTACTGCAGGGTATTTTCATTTAAGCCTATAATAATTATTAATAAAATAATTCTTACCAATATCTATGATATTGTATAATTCATATATTTGTATATAACTGTAAAAAAGTTATTTATTATGGTCTGCATACTGTTGGGTACCACATTTCCGAGTTAATGCAAAACCTTTTTTTTTTTTGTTTACTTTAGCTTACTGATACTGTTCAATAAATAAGCTTAACCCACCGGCCCAGCTCAACTTTTCGATTTAATAATGCGGCCCTCGAATGAATCTAATTGAATAGCCCTGCTTTATAGCGTTTAGGTTTGTGAAGCAACCAATCATCTTCAAAATGACGCGAACACAGAACAAGGTTTGGGCTATACTTGTGTGGTATAGCAGTACTTGTATATGAACTGCAGCCACTTAGTCTTCAAATACTCCTCACTTGGCTGGTGAAAAAAGTTCACTTTTGCGTCGCACTTCAAAACACAGCGTCTCGTCGACATGATTGTTTTCCGAAGCCCAGATCTCGAAAAACGACAGAGTCCAAAAAGGTGCGGTGGGTCCAAACCTCCATGCTCTCAGACCTCCCTGTCTAGCCCAGGCAGGGTGGCCCGTCCTGGGCCAGTTTCAGATTTGCCCGCCACCCCTGGAGCTCCGGGTTTCCCTTGCATCTCCGAGCGCAATAAGTGGGCGTTTCTTATTCAATTAACTTGTCAAGTTGACGTCAACCAGACAAAGGAAAAGCATCGTTCTTCGAACGATTCATATCAGCGACTCAGAGTCGACTCTTGTTTTTGAGAGACAATAACTTTGTATACGATGAACTTTCATGTTTAAAACTTTGCAGGATATTTTCATTCACTTAGATCTATGTTAAACACTACATGAAGGGCAATTTTCAAAAATCCATAATAGGTACTCTTTAAAGAATGTCTTAAAACAAAAACCTAGGCTTCCAAGTATTCTTTCCAATAAGGTAAACAGTGGTACTAGCCTGGGACATTCAACAAAAACATGGAACACAATTTCTGCTTTGGTTCAAAAATTACAGGATGATAAAACAGCCAAATTAAACTTAGAAACCAAACTATTTGTATAACACACAGTGTAATATTCTCCACTGTAAATCTCCAGAACGTTTTGGAAGGGGACATTTATAACAGAGCCTCCAAGAGGGAGCAAGATCATCAGAAATCCATTTTGTGTCATATCTATGATTAATATTTCCAAAATAATGAGTCTTTACACATATCTGATAAAACTCTCTTTTTCCAACAGCTTGAAAATCAAGCTCCTGTAGCCCTTTAAATTTCAATAACTTCCCCTCTTGGTCATCCTCTGTGCAAACCCTTGGAGACACAAATAACTTAGGGAAAGAGCATTGCATCAAATCTCCAGCAAACAATTTACAAAATGGATGAATTGAGAGTGAAAAAAATGCTTTCAGACTGAATGCCTCACAGACCTGAAACCCACCTGTTTACAAATCTGGAATCAATATCAATCAGATGTGCAACTGCGGTCAAACCCTTGCTAATAAATGTTTTAGCAATGATATTAGATATGCAAACATTGTCACCAAGAAAGGAGTTATAAAACAGTGGTTCAATTCCTTAAAAACAGTCCAGGAATTTAAAACTGAAACAGAATTTGACATCAGATATAAAATTTCTACCATACAAAGACATCAAAAGCAATTGTTTATCAAGGAAAAAACTGCCAAAAGTTCTGAGCACCCATGGTGTGGTATACGCTTTAAAATAAAGCAAAGTCTGAGCTACTTTTAGCCTCATAGCTTTAACTTTAGCGGACACATCAATTAACCCTTGACCACCTCCATTAACTGGCAAGTAAAGAATTGCAGGGTTAAGCCCCAAATAAATCTACAAAAGACCCCCCAAAAATCTACAAAAATCCAATGCAAACATTGCAATAGGAATTTTGGTGGATCAAGTACATTATAGGCGGCTAGGAATGCATTCTACTACAACACCAAGTCCACGTGCCTGCGTACAACTTTCACTGTCAAGCAGACTTTTGCGTTTTTACCATTTACACGGGAACGCGGCAGTGGAGCGTTTTTAAGATTTCCACTCTGGAGGGTGGTTTCACTTTTTTGCGTTTTTAAGCCTCAAAAACACTGTCGGCGTGTAAACGAAAGGCACATCCGATAAAATATTTTTACGTTTTCACCCGCGAGCGTTCTCGTGTAAACAGGGCTTGACACTTGCGTTTCAGATTGTTAAAATAGGGCCCTAAATGATTCCACAGCATAGATGCAGCCAAGTTATTAAAGGGTTAGTTCACCCAAAAATGAAAATTAAGTCATTATTTACTCACCCCCATGCTGTTCCAACCCCGTAAGACCTTCGTTCATCTTCGGAACACAAATAAAGATATTTTTTTATTTAATCTGAGAGCTGGATCACTCTTCCATAGACTGCCAAAGGGACTGGCTCTTGACGGCCCATAAAGTCATTAAAGAAAAGGTTTAAATATTCCATGTGCCTACAGCGGTTCAATTATAAGTTTATCAAGCGACGAGACTACTTTTTGTGCAAAAAAAAACATAAATAACGACTTTATTCGACTGTTCCATTACTTCCTTATGGGCGCATGCGCGAGAACTGAGAGGAGGACGTTCTCCTTCGACTACCAGCTGCTCACCGCTTAGGAGTATTACTGCCACCTACCGTATAAGATGATGATAAGGCACACTGTCGTTTTTTGAGAAGATTAAAGGCTTTTAAGTGCACCTTGTAGTGCAGAAAATATGCTAATTGAAAAGCGTATGTACGTACAGTGCGCATCTTCCTCTGCTTGTAAACAGAAAGTTTTGCACTTCCAGCTATATCAGCACATCATCTTATACGGTAGGTGGCGATAATACTCCTAAGCGGTGAGCAGCCGCCGGTAATAAGACGAGGTCGAAGGAGAACGTTTTCATTTTTGGGTGAAAATGAAATTTTCACCCAAAAATTTTCATTTTTGGGTGAACTAACCCTAACCCTAAATAAGTACTCTACCCCATATGACAATTGAGGGAGAATCCACCTCCACCTTTGTAAACAGCTAGACACTATCAAATAGACCTTCCCAATTATTCTCCATATATTGATCTACCCCGATAAAAACCACAAGCACTTTAAACCCATCCAAGCTCCAAGAGCAGAGCTGAGGAAGTACTGAAGGGCCTCCATTATCCCATTTGCCCAGCAAAAAAGACATTCTTCTGACAATTTATTTTTGAGGAAGATGCTCTCTAATAGAAATCCAGAGATTCTACCAATTTCTTACCATCTTCATCTGACCTTATTACCTCTGTGACATCATCAGCATATGCACTTAGTCTAGCTGTTATAAAATCGGTACTAAATGGACACATTGTAGAAATCCTACTTAACTGATGTCTCAGAACTGCCAAGAGTGGTTACAATAGCATATAAAATACTGGAGAGGCTGCACCCTTGTCGTATACCTCTGCCAACTAAAAATTGTCTTAAAAGGGTGCCATTTATTGTTAATATACTATACATCCATGTACAACAGCTTGAAATTAGAAATAAATGATGGACCAAAACCAAAAGCACTAAGACCATTAAACAAAACCAAACCTACATTGAGTTTATTACACCTTGGCAAAGGAAATCAAGTCTTGAACCAGAAAAAGATTATCAAATTCTGAATGCAATAAGATTGGTCTGCATGAATCACTGAAGAAATACAAAGTTTAATTCTATTAGACAAAGCTTTGGAAAATATCTTGTAGTCAAATCCGAGAAATGACAAAGGGCACCAATTTTTTGATGTCTCCAAGATCAAGACCCTTCTTGGGTAGTAAAGTTATCACAGCCCTAATGTGCCTCTTTCCAGACACTCCAAGATGACAGAAAAGTCCAGTCCTTTCGATCACCAACCGAAATTGTTTATAAAATTCAGCATTATTTTATCCAATCCTGGAACTTTACCCGAAGAGAGTTGCCGAACAGCTAGAGTCAGTTCATCAAAAGTCAAAGGTTGACGAAGTCTAGATTTCTCTTCTTCCGTAAGTTGAGGTAAATCTTGAAGAAGAATGTAAGGCATTTCATCATCACAGGGTTCAGCCTTTTAAAGATCCTCATTAAAAGCATAGGACATGATTCCACGATCATCAGTTATTTCCTCCTCCTGGAAGTTTCAAATGACATAAAATCTTCCTATTTACAGTCTTCTTCTCCAGACTAAAAAAAAGATGATGTCGGAGCATCCATGTTGTTAAAGGAAGTAAACCTTGGACAGAAAGGATTCTCTAGGGCCCTTTCTTCTAAAACATTCCAAAGAGAAATTTATTCCGTTAAAGGATTCCAGCAGTGTCCACTTCATCCACTTTATCATAAATATAAAGGATATCTTGTTCAAGCAGTTTCAATGTGCCTTCCAAGATATTTTCATTATAGGCAATGTAACTCTGGCAAAAAAAAGATTAATTTGTGTTTTTCCAATATCCCACCATTGACTTAGAGACTTATATAGCATTTTTCTTTCTCTCCGATACCCCTTTTCCACCAACAAGAACCAGGTGCTGGTTCAGAGCTAGAGCTAGTGCCGGTTCGGAGTTGGTTTGACTGACGAGCTTTCAAAGAACCGGTTTGCCTTTCCACGGGCTAGAGAGCCATCACAGAGCCAGATCTTACGTCACTGTATACATCTCATGTTGCCCAGCAATGCTAACGCAACGCTCACAAGCACACCAGGCTTGTTCGAGATGGTTCGGCACTGTGAATCTCAAACTGGGAGAGCGTTTCGAAAAAAACATTTGAAAAAGATTCGATTCAAAAGCAGAAGGAGTCGTAAAACCGATTTGAGTTTGAGTTTAGAACCGATTTGAAACTAGGCTCTGGCTCCGAACCAGCACCAGCTCTGCCTTGGTGGAAAAGGGGTACAAGTCTCCCAAAAAAAGGTTAAAGAGTGTACAAAAATGTGATCTTGAAACAGTCTACTATTACATTTCCAAAGTGAGTGCTCTGTGCGGTAGAAACTTCAACAGACGTATACTGATGATCAGATAAAGCAGAATAATACAGCTCCAACCATTAATGACGGAGTATTTTAAGTCTATGTTGAAGCTATGTTGAACGCAGGGACGCGTTATTTGTCCCCAGGGGGGTAAAAATTGACCCCTAACACTTTTATGCACATAAATTATATCAAGTCTAGCTCCATATTTCACTTTAGAGTTTACTTTCAACCAGATATATAGTTTAGTCTGAGGAAAAGCTTCTCTCCAAACATCCACAAGACAATGATAAGTTATCAAAATTTTAAGTACTTCTGATGACTCCTTATGGGATTCTTCATGGTTCCTATCTAGGGTGTGGTTTTGTACAATTAAAATCCCAAGCCAGAACAACTATTATATCCTGCAAAACATCATTTAAAGCAGTCTTCACTCCGAATACACATTAAATTTTGAAAAATTGTTCAAAAACTCTCACAGGTTGCTCCTTATATTATGACTCAAAGAGAATTGCAACCCGTGAGCTAACACTAGAACCATGACTTAATATAGCCTGCCCCTTCCATTCACTCAGCCATTGTACTTGATTATTTGAATCTGTATGAGTTTCCTGAAGAAAAACTATACTAGCCCTCTTTATCATAATATAATCAGCATCACAACACCCACTGATTTTTAAAGTGCCAAATCTCAAGGATGCCATGAGAAAAGTACCAATGCAAGCCATTTCACTTTTGCCTTGTGAATGCAGTATACTTATTACAGTACAAAAAAGCTTCTTAAAGGGATACTCCACTTTTTTTTTTTTTTAAATGAGCCTATTTCCAAAAATAGTGGAGTATCCCTTTAAGGCAGTACCGTTTTGGTCTATCAAGCTCATGAAAGGTTGCCTTCCGCATGGATACAGCACAAGATATCAGGAAAAGTTTAAATCTGGAAAATATGACTCTATACTGCGCTTGCGAAGCCCTTTTGTATTGTCAAGGAAAGTATGTATCTGCAGTACTGAGTTTAGTCCTACCTTCTGAAGTATTCTACAAGTCCATCTTTTGCTTGTACTGGCTGTGTGACTACGGGCATGTTTGAGCAACCTCAGCTATCTCCACGGCACTGTTGCTGGAATTAGCCAACAGGGATCTTTCCACATGCTCTTCGAGTGAGCCACTCGCCGCTGACTCGGCTTCGACGTGTGGAAGTAGTAATGGCGCAGCATTTGCAACGTCAGAACCTCGAGCCCTACCATCAACCATATCATAAGCCAAAACTTAATTAACGCCATTATTTCTGTTATGATTCAGACAAGTTTGCCTAACATGTACGAATTCGCCACAAATAAAGCAATTCAGAATAATGTATCCATACCCTCAATGGTTAATTTCGCCAACAGGTTCAAAGGATCACTCTGAGGATTCAGAATCATGAAAACCTGGCGCCGAAAAGATATTACATGCTTAAGTTGGTGTTTTTTACATCCGAGCGTAATCATCTTAATCATCTAACAAATTAATCATCTTAATTTACCACTATTACACTTCATCTTAATAGTGTATGATAACCCAGGTTGAATTGTTTATTATTAACACAATCATTAGTACACCTAAAATAGCACCTTCTTTATAATTCTTACAAGTATGACATAAAAACTTGGCACACTTGTAAAAGTTGAGCACTGGTAGTCTTTAAAACTGCAAAACCTGGCCTGAAATCAGGAGTTTGCTGTCTCTTGCACTTCCACAATGATGAAACCGGCCTCAGATCAGCACTGAGGTCCACACAGTCTGATATGGAGTGTATAGAGATGGGGATATAATGGTAATGTTAGAATTGGGAAGCTGAAATTCGAGGTGAGAATTCCATCACAGGAGAGTGAATCACAGCCTACATGACTAAACCTCTCCACATCACACACTGTTCTGATCTAACGGCTCATGCTCTACAGCCAGACAGACAGAAAGATCCAAGAGACAAGTTTCAGTTCAGGCCCGTTCAAACCAGGGATGATAAATATGATTATAAAGTTTTAATAATCAATCTAAACTTATCAAAATATCAGTCATGAAAATGGAACTTGCTGCAATCGGGAAAGCCACAGTTGCTCTTTTTCGTACATCATAAATGATTCGCGCCTCAGACGAAATTCAAAAATGTTATAATTTTCTCTTGCGTTCAGACACAGATGCTTGCATGTTTCCATTTTGTTGTGAATTTATTCTGTGTTGCAGCTTGTTTCCATTGTGTTGTGGCTTGTTTTCATTTTGATGTGATTTGAATCTGTTGTCTTCTCTCGTCACTCCTCCTTTTATCAATCCAGTGCTCCTCCGTGAGACACTCAAGACTGGTGACGCTCATCACCAATCATGGCACTGGCTTCACACAGTTCTCACAGCTCTTGGCCCCGCCCTGCTTGCCACACGGTTGTTAACAAGGGGCTAAATGGGACTATAAAGGTTGTCTGGGACTTTAAACATCATCAGCCGGACAGGTAAGCTCTACTAATTGTTTTCACAGCAGCGTTGTGTTTATAATTGTGCTCTTGCAAACAATTCTTAACCAAACTTTCAGGGAAAATGTTTAAAAAAAAGACTGAAGAGTTGTCGAAAGCTTAAAGGGGTGGTATAATGCACTTTTCACAAGATGTAAGATAAGTCTCTGTGGCTTGTTTTCATTTTGATGTGATTTGAATCTGTTGTGTTGTGCCATGATTCCATTGTGTTGTGGCTTGATTCCCTTTTGTTGTGGCTTGATTCTGTTGTGTTGTGGATTGTTTCTGTTTTCATTTTGTTGTAATTTGAATCTGTTTTGTTTTTTTTTTGTGGAATGATTCCGTTGTCTTGTGGCTTGATTCCATTGTGGCTTGTTTTCATTTTGATGTGATTTGAATTTGTTGTGCTGTGGCTTTATTCCCTTTTGTTGTGGCTTGATTCCGTTGTGTTGTGGATTGTTTTGTGTTGTGGCTTTTTTCCAATTTGTTGCGCTTTGTTTCCATTTTGTTGTGGCTTATTTCCGTTAGATTGCTTCTTGTTCCTGTTATGTTATGGCTTGTTTCTGATGTGTTGCAGGATGCTTCTGTTGTGTTGTGGCTTGTTTCCATTGTGTTGTGGCTTGTTTTCATTTTGATGTGATTTGAATCTGTTGTCTTCTCTCGTCACTCCTCCTTTTATCAATCCAGTGCTCCTCCGTGAGACACTCAAGACTGGTGACGCTCATCACCAATCATGGCACTGGCTTCACACAGTTCTCACAGCTCTTGGCCCCGCCCTGCTTGCCACACGGTTGTTAACAAGGGGCTAAATGGGACTATAAAGGTTGTCTGGGACTTTAAACATCATCAGCCGGACAGGTAAGCTCTACTAATTGTTTTCACAGCAGCCTTGTGTTTATAATCGTGCTCTTGCAAACAATTCTTAACCAAACTTTCAGGGAAAATGTTTAAAAAAAAGACTGAAGAGTTGTCGAAACCTTAAAGGGGTGGTATAATGCACTTTTCACAAGATGTAAAATAAGTCTCTGTGGCTTGTTTTCATTTTGATGTGATTTGAATCTGTTGTGTTGTGCCATGATTCCATTGTGTTGTGGCTTGATTCCCCTTTGTTGTGGCTTGATTCTGTTGTGTTGTGGATTGTTTCTGTTGTGTTGTGGCTTGTTTCCATTTTGTTGTGGCTTATTTCCGTTGGGTTGCTTCTTGTTTCGGTTGTGTTGTGGCTTGTTCCCGTTATGTTATGGCTTGTTTCTGATGTGTTGCAGGATGCTTCTGTTGTGTTACGGCTTGTTTCCATTGTGTTGTGGCTTATTTTCATTTTGTTGTAATTTGAATCTTTTTTTTTTTTTTTTTTTTTGTGGAATGATTCCGTTGTCTTGTGGCTTGATTCCATTGTGGCTTGTTTTCATTTTGATGTGATTTGAATTTGTTGTGCTGTGGCTTTATTCCCTTTTGTTGTGGCTTCATTCCGTTGTGTTGTGGATTGTTTTGTGTTGTGGCTTTTTTCCATTTTGTTGCGCTTTGTTTCCATTTTGTTGTGGCTTATTTCCGTTGGATTGCTTCTTGTTCCTGTTATGTTATGGCTTGTTTCTGATGTGTTGCAGGATGCTTCTGTTGTGTTGTGGCTTGTTTCCATTGTGTTGTGACTTGTTTTCATTTTGATGTGATTTGAATCTGTTGTTTTCTCTCGTCACTCCTCCTTTTATCAATCCAGTGCTCCTCCGTGAGACACTCAAGACTGGTGACGCTCATCACCAATCATGGCACTGGCCTCACACAGTTCTCACAGCTCTTGGCCCCGCCCTGCTTGCCACACGGTTGTTAACAAGGGGCTAAATGGGACTATAAAGGTTGTCTGGGACTTTAAACATCATCAGCCGGACAGGTAAGCTCTACTAATTGTTTTCACAGCAGCGTTGTGTTTATAATTGTGCTCTTGCAAACAATACTTAACCAAACTTTCAGGGAAAATGTTAAAAAAAAGACTGAAGAGTTGTCGAAACCTTAAAGGGGTGGTATAATGCACTTTTCACAAGATGTAAAATAAGTCTCTGTGGCTTGTTTTCATTTTGATGTGATTTGAATATTTTGTGTTGTGCCATGATTCCATTGTGTTGTGGCTTGCAGTACCTTTTGTTGTGGCTTGATTCTGTTGTAATTTTGTTGTAATTTGAATCTGTTTTTTTTTTTTTTTTTTTTTTTTTTTTTTTGTGGAATGATTCCGTTGTCTTGTGGCTTGATTCCATTGTGGCTTGTTTTTATTTTGATGTGATTTGAATCTGTTGTGCTGTGGCTTGATTCCCTTTTGTTGTGGCTTGATTCCGTTGTGTTGTGGCTTGTTTCCATTTTGTTGTGGCTTATTTCCGTTGGATTGCTTCTTGTTCCTGTTATGTTATGGCTTGTTTCTGATGTGTTGCAGGATGCTTCTGTTGTGTTGCGGCTTGTTTCCATTGTGTTGTGACTTGTTTTCATTTTGATGTGATTTGAATCTGTTGTGTTGTGGCATGATTCCATTATGTTGTGGCTTGATTTTGATGTGTTGTGGATCGTTTCCATTGTGTGGTGGCTTGTTTCCATTTTGTTGTGGCTTATTTCAGTTGGGTCGCTTCTTGTTTCCGTTGTGTTGTGGCTTATTCCCATTATGTTATGGCTTGTTTCTGTTGTGTTGCAGGATGTTTCTGTTGTTTTGCGACTTGTTTCCATTGTGTTGTGACTTGTTTCTTTTGTGTTGTGACTATGGATGGCGAAAAAATTTTCTTGACCGACCACCGAGCCTCATTAACCGGTTGAAACCGGTTAACCGATTGGTTTAAAAATATGAGCGCACACACACACAGCCCCGGCGCCGTCTATTCATGTCACTTTTTTAAAATCCCCATACAGCGCGAAACAGGAGTCCAGGGGGTTGCACACCGGACGAGAAGCTCAGCACCTCGACGCGGAGAGACACATCTTTCCAATTCGAACACATTATTCTCTATAAATGTACACACACCGGCGGCGTCTGTCCGCGGCGCCCAGCAATGACTCAGGGCCGTGTTCAAAATCCTGCTGCCCCACAGAGCGCAATTTACATAAAATTTAAATTATTTTTTTTATAAATATTAAATTATTTTATATAGCATGTTAAAATCGTCACTTTTTTAGGGTGAGCAAAAACCCACCATTTTGTGTCTGTTCCTTTAAATCCAAATGGCTCTGAAAATTTCAAAACCGCTTAGCCTTTTATGTTCAAACCGGAGTCAGTTATCTGTCTTGATAACCTATAAATTGTGTTCTCTGGGAGTGGGGTTTATGTAAATTCTAGGGTTTGTGATGTCACTAATCTGGGAGGAATGCCATGTAGTGACTACTAGTTGTTTTGTTGTAGTCCTGTTAAAAGGAATTTCTTTAAAAGCAAATATCCCCTTTGCTTTGAACTTTGAGCTTTGTAACTTTGCAAATGTTTTTGCTCAAACAACATTATTTAGAAAAGAGAAATCATAATCAACCACCCCTTCAATGGTGGTTGCATTTAAGCAAAGTCCCTTTTAAGTCCCTGTTCACTACCCAGCAAACATAGAGCATTCCCCTAACGTTCCCGAATGGTCCCATGAGGTTATTTTTTTGGGAACCAAACAAGAACATTATAGAAACGTTCCATGTAGATTATTTTTAGGTTCCATTTTTATAACGTAAGGATAATGTTCCGGGAACGTTCCCTTAACCTCAAGGGAAAGTTCTAGGAACGTTCTGGGAACCAAAAGTTAATGTTCCCAGAACCTAAATTTGTTTGCTGGGTAGGCGGACAATTTTGGTTATATTGAGGTTTCAAAATTCAAATTATGTTAATTTGTGCAGATTATTATGAAAAACAAATTGTATAAGACTCATCCATTTTTGTTGGTCACAGAGTTTATTTTCTGCAACAATCCAAAAGCCAATGCAAAAATGTGGTTGGGTGTTTGTTGTGGGAACCAGGGTGATGCGAACTTCCAAAATACGTCCCTATCGGCCATTTTTCACGCCTTATCTGCTGTTGCATTCTTTTATTAAGCTTATCACAACGCATTATGAAATTCCATTTTCTGCAGTTCTGCCTTAAAATCTGGCTAAAATGAAGTATCTGAGGCACCAGCATAATTACGTTGCCTTTTGGGCCTTCATGTCAGGAGATGAATATAAAAGCATCTATTAACTCTGGCATCTTTTGGCAAGTTTTCATTAATTCATGATGGCACTTCAGACTCCAGGACATAAATTTCATCCTTAAAATTTGTGATGGTAAAGTTTAAACCCTTCACCTCAGCAGTTGTCCGAAGGCCCCTGACGGTGTCTAGGTAACATCTATTAGACACCGTGAGACAGAGTCGTCTTTGCTTTCTGATAGTTTGCTCTGACAAACTGCACTGCTCTAAAGACAACTGATGATTCATAGGCTGTGACACTTTGACAGATGGACAGATTTGAGGTATTTTGGGGACTTCATCCTTGATGCAGGTGGCAAAATGAAAAACATTTTTCATTCTAGCTGTGTGGTGTGGTTTTGTGCGCGCACACACGTACGCCAGCTGTGTTTTAAGTTGCATCAACGCTGTCAAGTGTCAATAGTGCACTCAGTGTGACAGAAAGAGTTGTGCTTGTCTATGTGTGTGTGTGTGAGTGAGAGATAGAATGGGACTGTGTGCATAAAATTGGGCCATTTATATTGATCCTGTCTGTCATATCCACATTTAAACAAAGTGCTTTATATCCACAATGGATCAAAGTAGTGAATTCCAGCATGTATGCACTTCACAAGTCATGCATTAGATATAACCGTATATGTGCATGCAGATAGAGAGAGAGAGAGAGGGTAAAAGCCAGTGGATTGACTGTCTTGGGTATTCTCAATTGTAAGGAAGCCCTTCCCCCTTCTTCTGTCTTTGATATCTTAAGTGCTTTGTTCCATCACATGCTCCTATTGCATGTGATGTGTGGAGACACATGGGACACTTGCTGCTTATGCTGCTGAATTCTCTGATGGCCACACACACACTCACAGTATAAACATTGCTTGGGTGTAAAAACAAACCTCCCAAAATGTGCATATTTCTAACAAAAAAAAGTCTAAAACGGTCTGCATTAAATTTAACCCTCAGGTTTGAAATCTACTTTTATAAGTCAAGAAGAATTAACTTGAAACTTGCATATAAAGAGCTATTAACATTTTACTTAAATTAAATAATTTATGGGTATACATTTATGTATGAATTGCATATCAAATTCCCATCTCTTTGTATTACAAAGTTTGGTTACACTTTATATTAAGGTGTCGTTAATAAGGTGGGAAAAGTTACTTTTAAAAGTAATATATTACAATATTGTGTTACTCCATAAAAAGTAACTTATTGTGTTACTTAGTTACTTTTAATGAAAATAACATTACTTTTGCAATGCATTACTTTTTATCACCAGGGCTGGGCTTGCTTGTTTGTTTTTTAATTTAAGAAAAAAGGCAATTTTTGGAAATGTAAAGGTTCTTAAAACCTAAAAGTGAAGGAAATGTCAATTCATGGCTGTACAGTAAAGGACGACGCTCAAACAAACCTTTCAGTTTTGCTGCCATTCTGGGTTGTGTTTCCCATAAAATGATGTAACTCGCAGCTTACCTGCATAGTGTGATGCACCGTTGAATAAATCAACTTGCTAGTCATGACTGTTTCCCGAAACCATATTGTCGCAAAGTGGTCGTTCAAACACATTGGTTTATGGCAATCGAAGTTGTCAAGTTGTCGAACAAAATACAAATAAATAGACAAAATTATTTATTTAAAATATAAATAAACAAAATTACTTATTTGCAAGCAACATATCAATCCATAGTTAATATTTAATTTTATTACAGATGTTTTAGTACTGATTTGTTGTTATTGTTTTTGTTGATGTTGATGAAGGGCTCTTAAAAGCATGACTTTTCAAATTGTCAAAGCTTTGAAATTTATTGTGATAAATTAATATATCCATTTTCTTGTAATTTTGCTATATATATATATATAATTTTGCGACTTTTTCAATATTCTACAGCTTTCTCACATACTAAAGCTCCATCCCTGGTCAGGACATAGACCGTTTTATTTAATTTATGTCCTCCTTTCACACCTCTGAACATCTCTTGTCACCACTCTGTTCCTTTAGAACTAATTGTTTCCTATTAAAATGCCCAATGTGGCATTCACACTGTCTACTTAAGCAAATACCTTTCCAGTTAATGAATGAAGACACACAGTGCACAAAAGTCTCTGTAAATAAATCCACTAGAGGGCATTACCAAATAGTCCAGACAAGCTATTGAATAAAAGTGCTGTCATTTATCTAGAGAGATGTCAGTATGCCTTTGGGTGCGTTTTTTTTGTACGCTTGGACTGTGGATATTTAAGGTCCTCGTTTAAAAGTCTATCTCTGAATGGAGGTTGTTGGGGGTTTTTTATGCACCACTGGTGCCATATCGCCTATTGAGATATCAATGGATTGTGCCAATGAATAACACTCTTAGTGTTGTGGAGTGGATATCTGTGTGTGTTTGTGCTAAAACATGCTTGCTATCATTCAGAAAAAGTAGAAGAGAATGATGGACGATGAGAGGAGGAATAATAGTTAAATATGGGATGATCATGCAAGTCATGAAACTCTGAGTGCTGATTAGTTTCTCTCCGTGGCATTTGCCAACCAGACATACTTCCAATACGTAACCATATATTCGTTCCCTACATTACTTTGAATCATTAAGCTGATGCTTTTTTACTAGAAGTAGTTAAACCAACAATTGGGCAACAATATGCAAATACTTTGAGCAGTGCCAGTTAGTCCGTCTTCAGCAGTTTCTTGAAAATGGATAGAGACTCAGCAGCTCGGGTTGAGATATGCAGGTCATTCCACCAGCTTGGAACAGTCAAGGTAATAGGCAAACATCAGTGCCTTGAGTTTGATGCGAGCAGCATTTGGTAACCAGTGCAATTTTATGAGGAGTGGTGTGACGTGCGCTCTCTTCGGCTCATTAAAGACCACTCTAGCTGTAGCATTCTGGACCAGTTGCAGAGGTTTGACAGTGCATGCTGGAACGCCTGTCAAGAAAGCATTACAATAGTCCAGTCTGGATAGAACAAGAGCTTAGACAAGCTGTGATCACCCTACTGTGCGATTAAGAAAACATCTGTTTACCCCTCCTCCTCCCCAGTGCCACCTGTATAGGTCTGCTATATCTCTCTCTCTTTTCATCACTGCATAAGTCACTAACTGTCAACAACCTGGAAAAAGATCACCAAATTTTAAGGAGTATATAACTCAGGTTAATTATTTCTAAACCTTAAGAATATAGATTGGAATAAAACTGTAAAGTTTGGTGTATGCAAGTGCTACTGAAGTGGAGATTTCTCTCTCACTGCATGAAAAATCAATGGTTTTGTCTGTAGTGTCTTTCCTTAAAGGGTACATATCATGCTTTTAAATAATTCCTTTTTACATATAAATCATGCATTTGTGGTCTATATAAAGTGAAACTGCAATGCTTGGGTCTGAATTCCTCATTATTATAGCTCCACAGGCCCCTTTTCTGATGTGTGTCTGTGAGCAACTCGTTTTGGTGCGGCCCCTTTAAATAAAAAGGAGATGTGTCACACCCCGCCCACTCTCCAGATCGCTGAGTTCACGGTACGCTCAACTCCACCGCGTTCCGCTATTTTTGTAGTTTGATTATAGATACAAGATTATATAGCGTCAAAGAACATTTTTATTCACACGTTAACAAAATGTCAACAACGGAAGACTTGTCCATCAAACCTTACGTGTTCGAGCCAGAGCCGAAAAAGAAGACGACGAACCTTCAGAACAACGTCTTCATAGGGATGTATTGCAGTGGTATGTAACTGTATTGTGTTATAAGTGAAAGTCGATTATTTCTCTCGATAAAACAAGCACACTGACAAGATAAATGACTACAGTCTAATCTTACCACTAAAAACCTGTATTAATATGATACATTTAGAAAAGCATCAGAAAACACAGCAGCTAAATGACCGTTGATGAAACTCAAGAACAATAATACTACAGACGTGTAACATTACTTCAAAACAAAAACAAAGAAAGACAAACGTACTGCTAAACCATGACCACCATGTGTTTTAAGTAAGTAAAGTACTTTATTTTTATTAACGATATTTACAGCTTATCGAAATGCTCTGTTTGTCGTCTCCAAAGATAGAAGGAATTTACTCCTCATTCAATGAAGTCGTTTGGCAAACCCTTCTTTATTCTGGCGGACGTTGTTGAAGTTGGAATCCTTGAAGCGCTTCACGTTTTGAACATTTTGACTTGCCCTCTCATAACTTCTGCATCGTTGAGCTTGGACTACAAAATCGGAGCAAGAAATTAAAAATGGCGGATTGCTCAAAGTGTTGGGCCGGTAGTCAATGTCCTTATTTGTCAGTTCCGCTGTAAATACTGACATAATTGTTCAAAAAACTTCATAAAGAACAGAAAAATCTGAACAGGTTGCAAAATATGACCAAAACAGAATATAAAGATATAAATGAAGCACCTGAATAATTTCAACTTTTCTGTACCACTTATAAACACTCCAAATACAACAAAATGCATTGAAGGGCTAAAAAAGTGTATTTAGCATGATATGTCCACTTTAATAATCTTCATGTAGATTTTGGTCATTCAAACTCACTGGAAAAAGTGATCAGTTGCCTTAAAATTATTAACTAAATAAACATAATGCTTTTAAAAAATAAGTAATGTGGAATTGTCAAGTTCACATAACCAATTTTTTTTAATTAAGCATTACGTTTATTTAAGCATTTTTCCACGCGCCTAGCGTATGTTTTCAATTGTTTTCAATGGGAGCGCCGCATTTTTTAAACGCCATGAGCGTAACGAGGCACTGAGCGTTTTTTTTTTTTTTTTTTTCACGCTGAAGCGCCGAGCACCCAGCGTTTTTTACTGGTTGCCGAGAGTTGAAAAATGTTCAACTTTGGATAAAACACAGCGCTCATCACTGTCACTTTTTACCCAGCCGTCCAATCACAGTGGAGGAGGGGCGGGACTAAACCACACTGACAGACTGTCAGAACTATCCACAAGTTTCCGAGGGGCGCTCCTGTAAAAAATAAAGTGGGTGAAACTTCCGGTGAGGCGGCGGAAGTAGCATTCTAATGGTATTTTGTGTGTTAGTTAGCGAAGAGGCTAGCTGTTTTTCGGAGAATTATTTTACTAATTAAAGACGCAAATCTTTATGAGAGATGTCGTTACGGAGCTCAGGGACAACATGTGCTGTTCGCGGTTGTATGTATAACCGGACTAAACTAATTCAGTGGCTTAAACGTGATTGTTTTGAACATAATCTGAAAACGAAATCAGAGTGATCCTGCCAACGACTGTAGTTTCCATCACCTCCCAAAAGACGACGAATCTTCCTGTGTACATTTGTTTAAATTTTTAATATTCTATAAACTCTATCAGCATGTGATTGGCTGTTCGCTACTGATGCTACACCTAAACTCAGGATCAAAGCCTGTGTTGACAGAATACCAAATGTGCCAGTTAATATTCAAGTAGCACATTCATTTATAATTTTGAATAAACTCCAAAGCACAATGACTAAGTGTGTATTTTTTATTTTAATTGTTTGTCAGCTCGCACAACTGTCTGTCACCATGCCTTGATGAGTATTGATTATTAATAATGTTATTATAATACTTCCAATCAACTACTGCGGAGGGTAAAGGTACTGTTATTTCACCCTTTTTAATTTCGTTGAGGTTGTGTTCCCACATCGTTAGCTAGTTTGGATCGCTATAACTTGAATGACTGTCAACTTATGAATGAACGAGTGTCAAGCATGTCAAGTTGCGCTTTGTTTACTTCGAACCGGAAGTCGCGCCCACTTTTGACGCAAGGCCTCATGGGGCGTAGGAAACTTGTGGATAGGTCACAACATTCAAACTGTGCTGCGGATATTCTGTATCATAGCAACGAAACGTCTCGACGGAAAAAACGCTGCTCTGCCAGAACGCTCTCAAGCGCCCAAAGCATGGCGTCTTCAGCAGAGCGTCTAGCGTTTTCAGCTGGCTAAAAACGCTTTGGTGGACACACGGCCTAAGTTAATAATTTTAAGGCAACGGGTTTACAAAAACACTTTTAATAGCTTTACTCACTTTTTTAAGTAAGTGAACTGAACACTTTTTACAGTGAACCACCAAATCTACAACAAAAAACACCATAAAAGTAGCGTAAAAGTTTTAAGTATGACTTATGCACTCAAAAAAAATACAATGTCCTGAGGAAAAAAAAAAGATGTTTTTATCCAGTTCAGTCATTTTGTGCCTTTGTAAACATAAGCGCTGCACAACAAACATGAAGTCAGCATGTTCAGAAACCTTTTCAGCTGCTCGTGTTTACCATTTGCTGACCTGCTTTGAAACATCTCTTGTCATATTGAACATATTGAATGGCTGTCCTATTTATGACAAGGATCAAAGAGACGGAAGCTAAACCCAGTCCAGGGGCTTACAGGCAATCTCTCACAGCACTATTGATAAGGATTAGACAGCAGAATGGCCAGCCTTATCTGTTCTGTACCAAAACCCCCTCTAGTGGCCTCCAGCGTAACATCAGACACAAGCGCTCCCCATTTCATGTGTGTCTATATCTCCTGTGGAGACCTGTTTATATATTCACCAATGGGGAGAAAGAAATAATCCTTATTAATTTACTCATTCAAATCAGAGACTATTCGGGGGTATTTAGGGAGAAGAGTTGTTTCTTGCGAGAGTGTTAGTGCCTAATTATGTATAATGAAGCTAGTGTTACACCTTTTTGCATCTGCATACGATTTTAATCTCACCTTCCTGATTTGTATTAATGAACTTCAAGATAATTATGCGCAATCAGGTGCTAGTTGCTAACAAGTTGCTAAATAAGAACTTTAACTTACAACAAGGGTCTGATTGTATGTGTCTGGCGAGTCAGACAACCATTCTAGTCCTAATAAAGCAATTTGTTAGAAGCTGAAACAAACAACAAATGTTTCCAAATTCACAGTTGAGGTTTCACTCTGAGTGTGTCTGAAATGTATTTTAGT
This sequence comes from Cyprinella venusta, assembly GCA_038021265.1. NCBI lineage: Eukaryota > Metazoa > Chordata > Actinopteri > Cypriniformes > Leuciscidae > Cyprinella > Cyprinella venusta. The sequence goes on along the minus strand of CM075864.1, from coordinate 8,270,587 downwards.
TTAAATTTGTATTAAAAGCAATTAGATGAACTTTAGTGCTTTTTTGACCCACTTAAGTAAGGACTCAAGTACATTTTTATATGTAATTTAATAATTACTTCTGTTGTCTGTGAAATATTGTTAAAGTGTTCTGAATGTACTAATAACTACGCAAAAATATATATTAAAACGTGTATGTCATGTATTTAAATATATTTTAAATTTTACATTTGTAATGATAACGTTGAAATTTAGAACTTTTGAAATATATTAACTTTAAATGTGATGTCAAACAACAACAGTTTGTACATGAATACATATTGATAAATTAAATGTTGATGGTTGAAGTCTAGGTTTTGACAAATTCTGATATAAATATAATTTAAAAATAAATAAATATCAATTTTCAAATATTGCAATACAGATCTGTACATTTCAATATCTGTCTATACAGAACGAAATATTCTGTGGTCTATTATGCTGTCAATACTGCTGACAGTGTCTTTTTCAGTATATATATGCTTAACATTTTAAAGTTGATGACAACATTACCAAAGCAAACTGTGAGATATGTAAACTTGATCTCAAGAGGTGGAAAGAAAAACGCTACATTTAACACAACAAACCTGATAAGACTCCTCAAAAACAAACACCCGACACAATACAGTGAGTTTACCCAGGCAACCCAGCCGAAGACGAGTCGGCTCACGCTGCAGGAGAGTTTTAAGAGGAGAGAAAAATGCCCCTTGATTGTGAGATGGGCCGTAGGACTTCACAGCCAAGATAGCACTGATCGCAATGAGTGCTATTTGTTTTTATATTAGACTTTTTTTATATATATACTTTTTTGCACTAAAGTCCAAAAGTGAAGAATTTATGTTTATTACCTGATTGTTCAAGCTACCTCTCAGAAGTGCTCTGTTTGTTAACAGAGTTGTCAAATGTTAAAATAAGGCAAATTAAATTAAAATAAGGCACATCTTGGAATCTGGTTCTTTTTTTCACTCTTCTTTATTCTTTTTTGTATATATTATAGAAGTATCGCATCGGGACTCGGTATCGGCAGATACTCAAAATCAAATGACTCGGACTCGAGGGCAAAAAAACCTGATCGGGACATCCCTAATTACTTCAGTTGTTATATCGTCATTCTCGAGTCAAGTCTTGAGTCATTGGATCTTAAAGTCTCTGTAAAGGCAATTCTACAAAAAAACTCTAAACACATTATAAATGTTACAAATGTATTGCTAAAACATATTATAAAGACTGTGAACTATGAAGTACTGAAATACGGAGTTAGACCGTTAAACAGTTTTTCACCATTGCTGTTCCGGATTTTTTGGGCGGGACTTAAACAGGGTTGAATGACGCACTGGAGCACCTGAGCTTGTAGACACGCCCTTACTTGATGATGCACTGAGATTGCCAAACAATAGAACACATTCGCATCAGTTCGGCGCTCAATCGCGAGTTACTGTCAGTACTATTAGTAGCCTAACTACAGCCTACAGTTTTCTAGCTATGCCTTCGACACGGAAATGCGTAGGCTACTACCTGGATACGATCATGTACAAAACGGATCGGTGTCTTTATTTAAATTTCCTAAAAACGATCACATCAAGAAGAGGTGGATTAATTTTGTGGAGAGCCAACCTTGATGAAGAGCTGAGGATCACCACCAACACCCGCCTCTGTAGTGATCATTTTACATGGGATAGTTTTATGAACTTTCGTCGGAGACAAATGGGATTCACTGATAATCTGTTGTTACTGGTGAACGGGGCCAAACCGACTATCTTCCACCTCAGCGTTCATCCTCCCATCCTGAAAGCAGTATCCACTGATATCACTGTCGGCAGCTTTCCCGTGAGCCACGGACACGCCCCCAATGTTTTATTGCAGAAAATACTCCTCATTTTTTCAAGACTTTGATCGCTTATTTTATGTACTTGCCGGCTTTTTTGTCATTCAAATTTGTCTGAGTGGCTAAAAACACATTTTTCTGTGGTGTGACAAACTCAGAACACACTTAAATTCGACTTTACAGGGACTTTAAGTCAAGTCAAGTCATTTTCTTCATTTAGTCAAGTTTGCGATTACAGTCAGAATCAAGTCAAATTTCACGTGACTTGAGTTCCCCACCTCTTGGCTAACTTAGTCAACACATCAAAATAAGTGTACTTCACTTAAGCATGATAAAAATAATGATTTAAAATGTATTTTGAAGTAAAAGAGAGTTACATACGTATCGCCAACATTTTATCATGTAAGCTTTATGGTACACCTCAAACAAGGGGAATTTGCTACTGCCAATACAAACACCAATATGCTGCTTTGAGCAAGTAAGACATACTGCTGCTGCACAAATGGCATATATAAAACTACATGTAGCAAATACTTGTTGTACCAACAAATGTTGTTGGTTGTCTTTACATTGTAATAATATTTAATATAATCTAGATATGGAATAAATAACATTTAATACAAAATGAACATGTCTCGTATTATTGAAATAAAGTTTTAACTGATAAAATATTTGCTTTGTTGTGCATTAGAACCACAACAGGCATTTAGCCATATTACAAAATAATTTATTGAAGCATCCACGAACTGAGACGGCGTAAATTGACGCCAAAGTTTAGAAATTCAACTCGGCCGGCAGACACGAAGTCAATGCACAAATAGCACTAACTAAATCATTTGCGCTTAACGCGCCAGACGCTCAATTCGCGCCATTCGAGCGAACTTGACACGCGAATAAGGCGTATTCGCGTCTACCGCACCGTGCTCTATGCATCGTTCATGCCGCAGGAATTTTTATGCGCGTAACGTGTCTTTGCATTGACTTAACATTCAAATCACTCGCGCCTGACGCGCTATTCGTGTCCGTTGTGAACGCACCATAAAGCTACATCTTAGTTTGTGCTTATCTTGGCGAAAGCGAAGTACAAATCAGCATGAAGTTTTAACGTCTACTCTCATGTAATTGAAATCTTAAAGGATAATTCCGGTATTTAATTTGTACAAAATCCGGTGTCTATTTTGTAGTTTGTTTTGAATGAAATAGAGTGGTGGACTTTCTCGACTTTTTGACTATTTTAGAATCGTCTGTGACAGCTTTAGACTGGCTGTCTATAGGCATGCACAAACATGTCCTTAAAACAACCCTTAACGTTCATTTTCAAAACTGTGCAACTCACCGAGTGATTGGTGGTGTTCGTTGATGATTAAAAACAAATATATCGGCGCAATGTATGCTTTCAATCTGTGTTGTTTGCTATAGTGGAACTATTTTTTCAGATACCTCACAACCGCTTATAAAGTTCCGCTCGATATTTGAGTCTGAAGCGTTAGCACACCCCCGTTAGCACACTCCCGCTAGCCTTCTGAGAGACGGAGAACCGAGCGAAAAGACTACAACCAAATGTAAACAGACCCCTTTCCGTTTCCGGTAGCTAGCGAGTCCTCCAGCAGACATCAATGCGATTTTAAAAAATGACAAATAAAACACGACAGAAACGGTGTTTCGCTATGCTATTTGTTTCAGAACATCAACGAACACCACCAACCACTCGATGAGTTGCATAGTTTTGAAAATGAACGTTAAGGGTTGTTTTATGGACATGTTTGTGCATGCCCATAGACAGCCAGTCTAAAGCTGTCACAGGCGATTCTAAAATAGTCAAAAAGTCGAGACAGGACCCATTGTCAAAATTTCTAAGTCCACCACTCTAGTTCATTCAAAACAAACTACAAAATAGACTCAAGGTGTTAAATACCGGAATTATCGTTTAATGTGAGTAACTATCTGAATTCTAGGATGATGTCTTTGTTAGTTACCTACATACAAACATTGTATACAAATCCTCAAAAATACTCTTACATCAGTTTGAAACAGACATAATAGCCACAATCTTGCACAGACCATCCTCAATATTTCTAAAGAAACAGATAAAAAAGTCTTAAAAGAAGCGATCTGGCAATCTTGAGGCGCAGTTTTCATAGCTATCTATACAATATCCCATCTTCACCACAGGTTGTGGCATAATATTACTCAAATGTATGCAGAGTGTTCTTGATGCATGGAGATGCTTGTGGCACAGACGAGAAAGTAATTTCCAGCTCTAACAGGTATGACTGGCTCGGAGCCAAATGAGGACAGACGCTCACTCCCAGCAATCTGTGTACATGCAAGTGGAAGCGCAGGTAGATACTCATCACATTCTGCATAGGACACCCATTTCAGCACACACAGTATGACAAACTCTCATCTGACCCTCCCTCAATGCTGGCTGACAAGGATTTCCTCAAGATGCTGCCTACACAATTGCTGAAGCATCTGTGTGCGTGTGTGTGTGTGTGAAAGAGGCACTGAGACACTCTCCCTTTCTCTAGAAACAGGGATTACGTTATGTGGTTGGGCAAAGGAAAGAATTAGATCTTGCGGTGTGTGAAGGCTGGCTCAGAAATGGCCATTATGTCTTTGTATCTCGTAATTTCGATGTCCAAATTCTTACTTACATCCCACAATTAGTATCTCATAATTTTGGCATAATTTATGATATGTGACATCTCATCATTTAACTTTTTATAGCCTATCATAATTTTGACATCCCATAATTATGACTGTAGTATCCATTATTTAGGAATGTAAGGGAGCCTTCACATGCTATCAGAAATGTCTGTTTTCCACTACTGAAGTCGTGATTACGAGATTGTCGCATTCAAGAGCTTTGTTGTCGGAAAGAACTGGAATCATGGAAGACACCAGGTTTAATCTTGCCCATTTATTGGGAAACTCGTATTAGAGCCAAAATTATATTTAGCATCTCATTCATTGACAAACATATAAACATTCAACGCGCTATCTAGATCAGCAGCTTACAGATGATATTGGTCAAATACAGGCTAAACATATGTATAAAACATACAATACTCTTCAAATAGTCATTCATATATATGAATAAGCACAATTTTAATGACAAGACAAGGTAATGTTGCTGTTGTGGGAAAAATAGTAAAGAATAGAAGTCACAGCAGCGATCGTTCTCCATGTTTAAATTTGATGGCACACATTCTTTAGAAATGTTGGCCCATATTGATAGGATAGCATCTTGCAGTTGATGGAAATTTGTGGGATGCATATCCAGGGCACGAAGCTCCCGTTCCACCACATCCCAAAGATGCTCTATTGGGCGTCTTCTCAAGCATCTCCTTCGTCAAAATTCCACACCTTGAGGATCAACAAGTTTAATTATGCGTCTTATTGTATCCTGTGAAACCACGAAACTTCGATGAATCGCGCATAGGTGAAGCCAGCGATAACCCTGCATTTGTCCACTGGTTGTCTTTAGAGGTGTGAACCTACACTGGTGTCACGGTTCGGTTCGATTACGATTATCAGGTCTTCGATTCGATTCAATTCGATTAACTCGATGCATCACGATGCATTGACGATGCACTGCATCCTTATATTTCAATTTTGCTTCACATGTATGCTTCACATGTATACAATTTTGTCAATAAATACAAGCAGTCAGATATATGAACTGAACCTTTAATTTTACCTGAAAACACGCTTCTTGAATGTATCAAACATCAAATAAAACTGAAGTCTGGGCACAGAAGACAACAGCAGCATTAGATTAGAAAGTACGTACTAAAAGTGCATAATGCAAGGAGTGTACTTAAATACTTATATAGTGCAGTGTACTTTCTTGTAAAACGTTTAAATTTTGACAAATGTATAAACATGAAATTAAACTACAAACTAAAATAAACAAGAGGTCAAACCTACTTGAATATATTCAATATACAACAAAAAACTAAATCTGCACTTCAGCAGGGTTTTTTTAATACACAAAATAAAAGAAAACAAAATAACAGCACTGGGCACATGCTCTGGTTTTAAGAGTGCTTTAGGGCACTGACAGGCTTTAATGCACGCTCTGTCGTTTAATGCACCCTCTGCCAATGTATGCCGTGACGCCAATCAGCTCCGATGCGGCTGCGAAACGACCAGAAGTCATTCATTTCCTATGGAGATTCGCAGACCGCATGCGAATGGGTCCGAAACGGGTCCGACCGTGTGCGGTGCGAAGAAAATCGTGTCCGTTGGGCATCCGGATGCGTTCAAAAAATTGAACTCGTGCGAAAAGCTACGGACGGAAGTTGAGCGCTCAACGCGCGTTGCTATGGTACTGATAAACAAACCTGAATTATTAACTTTTAATAAAATAAAAAATGATTTTATAACGATAAGTTGTCATGTCATTTTTTATTTTCATGACTTTCTAACGTTTATAAGGGCAGTTAATACAATTAAATTGAAGGTAGACATTGAACTATTGACCACTATATATATCACATTTTTAGCCGACCTGACACGTCAACGTCCTCAGCAATCACGCAGCATAACCCTCATCAGAGAGATCATACAGAACTGACAGTATCAAACTTTAATCTCTACGCGATTTTTGTTCTACCCGCGTCCGACGCTTTTCACTGTGTAGTACGACGTCCGTTGGGAACGTATTGCACGGAGCTGATTTCAAGGCGGCGTGGTGGTGACGTCAGAAAAGCGTCAGTACAATATAACCGGTTATGGGCTATTACTGAACCGATACCGAATCGTCCTCGTCTGCATCGCGATGCACCGTAGAAACGATTAATTTTGACACCCCTAGTTGTCTTTCCATGTTGGACAAAAGCGAGTACTTTGCGCAAATTAGACTGATTTTTCCTTCTAAAAAGACCTAGCCGCTTGCAAATTCTCTTTAAAGTTCGTATGCTAATTATTATTCTGTCATACTTAGCTAAAGTCGATAGTATTTCTTTGTTATTGAAAGAAAGTCTAAAATATAGCTTGACCAAGCGATCCAACTCTGCCATGTCCTCTATGGCTATATGTGAACACTGATTTCATTTTGACTTTTTTTTCTCAAGACACTACGTTATTCTCAAAATTTGACGAGCTTAATCTCGCATTATAATGACTTTAATCTCGTTATTTAATGAGTTTATTCTCAAGATTGTATTACGACTTTTTACTCGAAATTTAACGAGTTTAATCTCGCATTATAATGACTTTAATCTTGAGATTTTTTTTTTTTTTTTTTTTATTGGTTGGCCCTAATCCTCTTCCGTAGTAAACCCTAGAAATGGTTGTGTGTGAAAATCCCAGTAACTGAGCAGATTGTGAAATACTCAGACCGACCTGTCTGGCACCATCAACCATGCCACGCTCAAAACTTTCCAACTTTCTTTCCCATTCTGACATTCAGTTTGGAGTTCAGGAGACTGTCTTGACCAGGACCACACCCCTAAATGCATTGAAGCAACTGCCATGTGATGGGTTGATTTAGGTAATTGCATTAATGAGAAATTGACCTGTCCCTAATAATCTTTTAGATAAGTGTATGTATTTGTGCATCTAAACATCACTCTCAGCAATACTGCTGGTCACATATTTTGAACTTCTAAATGAAAAACGAAAAAGAACTTTGCCGTGAGTATATTGAGACCTTTAGTGGCTATCTGCATCTATGAAATATGACACCTTACACACACTGAAAAAAAAAACAAAACATAAATTTTTAGGTAATAGCCTGTATTTTTTTTTATAGAAATTTGCCATTTTGTCAATATTCAGTGAATGGATTTTTTTTACAGTGCAGCATTCCTATATAAGGTATTTGGCCTTCGGATATTCCAAATCAGATTGTCATTTATCTTGATTTGTGTTGTCACATTAAATTAATGTCATTAAGAACATTAATGATATCTGCAATAAATGTGTGCTGGTTCTGTACTGTTCTCTGCTTCCTGCTCTTATCATGCTAAGCTGCATGGATGCACAGTGAGTTCTTGCCAAGAACAGAACCATGCCGCCAATCCTAACTGTATGCTAATTGTTAATCATCTTTGATGATAGTAGTTCTGACAGAAATGCACTCACTCTTCTCTCTTTCCCTAGAATCAGGGATTAGGTTATGTGGTTGGGCGGAGGAAGGAATGAGATCTTGTGGTGTGTGGAAGAAGCTTGCCCAGGGGTGAAAGGGCTGGCCCAGGAAGGGCCATCACATATATATACATTTCTTTTTCCACCTCTAAATCCATTAGTAACACCATTTCCTCCGCCAGCACTGTGCTCCCCTTGATAGCATCCGCCATCTATTTTATTTTATTCTTATTTTCAATTTTGCGGATGGGAAAGGTCAGGATTAGTTATCGACAGGTGCTCAGTGAACAGCGGCAGAAACACAGGATGGGGCGCCTTAAACCCATTTTCATCACCGCTGGCCAGGAAGGTACGTGGATGTGTCTGGAAGCTTGAAGTTATGCTGTGGTTGGTATGAAGTCACACGTCGTTTCTTGTGTTCGTCCAGCTAGATTGGACTCCCTTCACATTATTACTTTAAATGTTGCTGAGTTGCAATAAATGGTGACAAACTGATTACAAAAATATTTCGCAACATCTGTTGTGGAAGACGTATTGTTAGAAGGTGTTTTTGTTTTATTATGCATTGCCACCTTTCTCTGTGGTACTTACTAATGAATGCAGAAGAATACTGTAAATTCCGCACTTGAATTTTTTTATTTTTTTTTATTTTTACATGAAATATTTTGTTTATTCAGCTTAATTTTTCACTTTCTTTGCAGCTATGTATGTTATGGAATTAAAAATAGAAAGGTAAATGTGTGCATAAATTAAGAAAAACAATGTCCAATTATGATATATGAAGTCACAGTGTGAACACTCATGGAACACGGCCACACTGAGACTTTCAACACACCAGAGAAAGCATCACACAACATGCTGGAAACTCAAGTAAACTCCCACTGCAACATTAACATTAATAGGCTACCTTTATCAGCTTGACTGAACTAATGCTCCATGCTCATTTCAGTGAAAGAGTAAGATCGTAGGAAGTAACATTAACTGAAGGTGGAAATGTGTATTGTAAACAATATGATGGTAGTGGGATGAGTGACATACTAAATAAAATAAAAGCACCATCTTATAAAATTTACATCCTAAAGCACTTACTATTTGTCATCCTGGAACAGTTTTTGTGTTAATTTCATGTCTCATTATGTTGTAGTTTACCTTGCTATTTCATTACAGTTTACCATTATTTCAGCAAATCTGAAAACTTGTAATTTATCACAATAATTATAGCGGATTACTCTCCATAATTCAAACGCTCTGTCAACGTTGATTCGTGTTTTCGTCCGATTCGATCCGATTCACATTTGGCCCGACGAGCTTTAGCATATACTGAGATTTTTGTTTCGTTTTGTTTTTTAGATTTTTGTGGAGTTTGTGTTGGAGTCTGTGTTGTGCTGGACGCAGGTCATTTTTTGGGTGTTATCAGACTCATGTCGTCAGCTGCATAGACTGTATATAAAAAAGAGACGCGCATGCACGTCACATCCGATGGATTTCGCAGAAAATCCGACCCAGACACTTCACATAAAAATAGGAATACTGGCCTTCAGAGGTAATATAAAAACCGACAAGTGGATCATTGTAATGTGTGATTACAACCCCTTCACACACACGTATTAAAATAAGGGATTTGTTTTAGAAAAAAAGTTACATTTTGCATCTTTAAATAATAAACTGAACGTTATCTTCAGGTAGTATAGATGCTAATCTAATTATCATTATTTGCAATGATTCTTGATGTGAACCGGCCTTTAATGGCATTTAAAGTTTATAGTCTTTCCAAAAAGGTTGCTAAATCAGTAGCCAGTACAAACATTCAGTTTACAGAGATGTCTGAACACAATAAATAAATGTGCTACTTCAAATGCAAATGAATTACAGATTTCATTGGTGCGGATGATTGTGTGAAAATTGTTCAGAGACAAGAATATGGCAACTCATATTCGCTCTGCTTTGTCATTATTAAGACTCCCATATCTTCCATATCCATGTGTTTCAACCCCCACGTGCAATAAAACCTTAGTCTATCTCTCTCACAAACACTGCCACACAAACACATGATAAAATGATGATAGAGGAGCAGTGTCCTGCTGGTCATTCATCTTGATCTCCCTTCCCCCCTTCTGCGGTGATTCCAGCCAGCCAAAGGCATGAGTTATGTTATGTCAACCCTTGACCAAAGCCCAAACCCCCCAAACTGGTTTCATATGTGGGCTCAGCTCAGGTGTTAATCCCCTGGCTCAGGTCCAGTTAAAGATGTGAAAGCAAGGCTTGATAAATTTACTCTTTTTGGAGCCATCTTACTGCCTCCATAGAATTTGGATTCACAGTAGCATATGCTCTTTCCACATGTCTGCTTTATTTCAGATTTTATTTGCACCAGTGTTGGTTTGGTATTATTCATACAGTATTATAGTTTAATTTACATAATTGAAAGTCCTCCTGTAGTCAATAATTGTACACCTTAAATGGATAGTTCACTTTGAAATTAATTTTCGGTGTGTTTAGCTTACCTCGAGGGCATCCAAGATGTAGATGTCTTTGCAGCGCAGTCTCATCCCAAGACGTCATATAACTGACGTCTTGGGACGTCTTTTGACCATACGTCAACATCCGCCTTTTTAGGGTACCCTTTAACATCGGTTAGATGACGTTATCGGATCCTAACCCTACCCCAGACCTAAACCTACCCCATAAACAACCCTGTAGAACCGACAGTTTATCTAGACTATCAGGTCTAACGTAATAAGTAACTGAATGTCATCTGCATATAAATGATAAGAAATTATTTTAAAACCATTTATAATCTGTCCAAGAGGAAGCATATACAAATTAAACAGCAAAGGGCCCAGCACAGAACCCTGTGCCACACCACAGGACAAATGCACAGAGTCAGACATAAAAGATCCAACTGACACAGAGAAACTCCTACCAGACAGATAAGATGAAAACCAATCCAGAGCAGAACCCGAAATACCCACTAAGCAGCGTAATCTATTAATCAAAATGCAGTGATCTACCGTATCAAATGCTGCGCGGAGATCTAACATAACCAACACGGAACATTCCCCCGCGTCTGTGGCCATCAGAATGTCATTTGATACCCTGAGTAAGGCGGTTTCAGTAGAATGATTCTTGCGAAAACCTGATTGAAATTTGTCCTAAATGTTATGAGTCTCCAAAACAAGGCATTTTCGCCCACAGGACAGCCGCAAACTGGATGTTTTTCCCTTTTTCACACCATTCTTTGTAAACCCTAGAAATGGTTGTGTGTGAAAATCCCAGTAACAGCAGATTGTGAAATACTCAGACCGGCCCGTCCGGCACCAACAACCATGCCATGCTCAAAATTGCTTAAATCACCTTTCTTTCCCATTCTGAGCCCTTTAGGTGAGTGTATCTTAGACCGGTATGATATTTATAGCTTTTTTGGTAACACTTTTTTTTTTCATTGTTCTGTTCCCTGTACATACAGTACTATGTACTTATTATAGTAAGTGCAATAACTGGTATAGGTACTAGCCCTGAACCTCCCCTAAAAGTACACTGTAAGTACACAAAAGTTGCGCGTACTGTAAAATAAAGCGCCACTGCAATAACTATAAATTATGCATAATTACATGTAGCTTTAACTAATCCTAATCTTAACCCTATAGTAAGTACATGTAGTTAGTTATTATTACTCAGTACTTAAAAGTATAATTACACTTTAACACAACACCTTAAAATAAAGTGTAACTGTTTCTTTTAATGTATAGTGCTGTTTGAATCTTTTGATAGCACCAACATTATGCATAGATTTGCAATAAGAGTTATTTGATCCATGCAAGACAAATGTCAATTTCAGTCCTGCATAAATCAAATAATAACTAGTTCTAATTTTGTTAGATTTGTTTGAGGTACTTTTTTTTACTTTTGTTGACTGTAATATGGCGAAAAATTAACTTCCAATAAAGCGTAACGTGGTTGATAAGTAGGGAGGGTTGAACTGAATATCATTCGAGTCCAGCCATCATTTGGAAAATGAAATAGGACGGGACAAAGAAAGCCAAAAGGCTATTTAAAGTGCAATAATTCATTTTCTCTCTCTCTTAATCCATCTCTCAAGGGGAATGGACCTGCCTTCACATACCTAAGGCTACCAATCTGTTTCCTCTCTCCCCTCATGTTTTAAAGCCATCCAAAGACAGTGAGGACACCGCACTTTCTGTTCCAACAGATTTCAGCGCACAGTTGAATTACGAGACATGTTCCAAGTTCCTAGTTTGTGTTGTGAAAACACAAATCTGTTCATTTGGAACAGCTTTTATAATTGGACAGCAGATCTAATTGTGTATGTAAGTGTCATGTGGCGGCCTATAAAGCCTTGGAGTCATTAAAGCCTCATGATCCCAGTGTTATGTTCCTAGTACTCAGTTTTCCACAAGACTATTCACATAATTTACACATCATGCCTTGAATTACTCCAGTATCAAATTTCCGCTGATTCATCAAATGGTTTATCCACACAATTATAATCATATTACCCAAGTTATTTTCAAACAGGGTTTTAAATCCTGTTGTTGTCGAGCAGATCTTAGTTAGGGTTTCACCTTCCATAGGCTCGGCAGCATTACCAGACCCAGTAGAAAGCGGCCCGTTCAAGTTCACCACCTAATTGGCATGATCGTGTGATAAATTGCTGCCATTTGGGGCTTATCTGCATGCTTCAGCAGTTTTTTATAGGTATTGTAAAGCTCTCTAGTTTCAGCCTCGTCTCTCTGTCATGAAGTGGAAACGGACCCACAAATGTTAAATATGTACAATTGGGTCAGTAATGAGTTTAATAAGTTCTAAATGAGTGCTGGGTTAGAATGAGTCTGGAAATCCCTCATCCTTTGAGGAGCCGCCAGTGGAACACATTATCTGCTGAAGGCTGAAATGGGCTTTAGAAGTTTTACACTTCTATTTCCCAGCAGCCCTTCTATCCTTGCCTGCCTGTAAATGCGGTGTTGTTTAATTTTTCTCAAATGCATGTTCTTTCATTGCTTTCATAGCTCCCACACACACACACACACACACACTAGTTCCCTGATTTGCAAGTGGAAAACCCGCAAGGTTCAAGATTAAAAGGTTGATTATCACTTGTAAACATCTTTGTAAAGAAGTGATTTATTTTCACTTTGCTCCATACTGTATGTATCCAGATTATATAAAAGTCTGAAAACATATTTATAATTTGGGATTCAAAATGTTACATACACTTCATGTATAGCCTACAGAGCCCATGCCAATAGACCTTAATCACAGCAGTGCCATCTTTTTTAACGGGAATGCAAGGCTGTAAGGGATATAGACACTCTTCATTGGGTTGTACTATTATTTAATGTGTTTTTGAATTGTTCTGCTGACGAAAACACTGCAAAAATTCTTTCCAACAAACTTCAGTAGACAAAAAAAGATGACCTGTGGAAAATTGAGTGCTTTAGGAGCTTTATACAGCTTTTCACAACAGATGCCATTGAAAACACGGCAAGTCTGTCTATCCCTCCAACGCTATCTCACGACCAATTCGTACGAGGTGGCTAATTCCTTGGCTAATCTGTCAAAACCCCAGTGGTGCTTAGGGGCGGGGTCGGTGATTTGTATGAATTTATACGTATCCAGCAACTCGTAAAATATGTAAGATTTAGCAAAAATCTTACGAATTCGTTATTGGAGGTTGTATGAATTTGTACAAATTAGTCACCTCGTAAAATACGTACTAATTGTTGTGAGATTGGGTTGATCCCTGACGGTGCGGATCCACTTATCTGTGCGACACTTCTGTGGCACCACACTCCACTTTATTCCTATGGGTGACTTCAAGTGACTTTAACGCGCCCGCAAAACATCCCGGGAAGGCGGCGCTGCATTTGAAAATATGCTGTGAGTCAAAAAGCTGGCCGATGCCCATCTTTATGCAAATGAATCGGCTCAAGTAATTCTATTGTGAATATCCAATAGAAGTAGAGCACATGGAGGCTGGGGAGAAGTCTCTCACGGGCCCCATTTGTTCTAGACATCCTTCTACAAAAACCACGCCCATAGCAGTAAACTTGAGGAACGCCCATCAACGTACAAATGAGGTGAGGCTTCGCAACACCACGCTTCAATAGTGTCGCGAAAGTGGATCCGTACCGTCACAACTTTGCTTTCAAACTAGCGGCAACATTCTAATCTGAAAAATGAAGACTACCCGGAAGTGCGAAAAACTGCAATACATCTACAATCCGCTAGAGGGAGGTCCCAAAAGGGAGCAAATATCCATAGACCTCATGTTAAAATGTCTATTTTCACAGCATAAATTCATGTTTTTACAGTTTGGTCCCATGGACTTTTATTGTATTTTTCGATAGGTTCCGAGTGCCTGACAACTGTGAGGGGGGTGAATTTTTTTCTAACTCGTTAGTTTAGATCATATTTATAAAATGTATGTCAAATAAGGGCGGTTAATTTTAATTGACAGCTGATAACAGGCTGCACCGAGTGGAATTTGACGTCTCGGCCATGATATGACATAACACATCATTCCACCTCTGTATCCTTTCTGAACATTTGTATTTTGTATTTCCCAAGATTTTCCAAAATGTCACCGCCCATAACCCCCATAAACAGCTACAAAACTGTTCTTCAGAAAGTCTATGGGTGACGTCACAGACGCTTTGTCCGTATTTTTTACAGTCTAGGCTTTCAAACCTGCCATGTGGCGCTGCTCTGAATAAGTTCTATAACAACAAACCTAACTGGTCCTTTCATGTCATGTGACTTAATGGGATAGTTCAACCTACATGAAAATTAGTAAAAACTGTTTTTTTTATCCCTTTATACAAAGGAAGACAAGTTAGATAAATGTTCATGTTAGTTTTTCTAATCAACTTTTAAATAAAAATGTAATATTTATAATTTGTAAGGATTATTATTAATAAAAGTACTAGTATTTAATTAGAATATCACTACACCTTTATCATTGGCAACATCGAACAAATAACAGAAAGAACTGAGGACTTAAATACAGAGAAGGAATGATCAATAGAACAAGAGACTATAACGAAAATTAAAAATGGTGACAGGAAAAACTAAACAGAACATGACCACGAAACTAAACAGAACAAGATACAGAAAATAAACATGACATAATCGTGAAAACTTTTCGTGAAATTCTTTTTTGCTCATAATTTGAATTTCGCATTGCAATGTGTTTTAGGGTTAAAGAAAACGTCCGTAAACTTAATGAATAAAATCCCGGCAAAAACTTAACTGTATTTTTTCCATTTTTCTACAGATTTTCTTATCTGTATCTAAGGATGCATTATTTGTGCTGTCAATCGATTATTATTTTTTTTCTGTTATTAATTATGATTAATCTCACCTAATATTAAAGTTTTTTTAATATATTTTTAAATTGCAATACTCAGATTTAATCTCCAAAATAATGTAAAAACAACGTAATATATTTAAAATATTTGTTAAATTGCATCTTTTTACTGTACAATAGATCAAGGCTAGTTTCACTAATACTATTGACATATCTATTAAATATAATATAACACAATACAATGATTAGGAGATACAAATAAATGTTCCTCAAAAAAAAATTCATGGATACAATCAAGTAAACCAAAGTCGCTTCAGTCCAGTAAGTTTTCATCTTGTAATATAATTAACGATATTATAAACGATATAAAAGTAATTCTTATGTTTACTTAGGCTTGTTTCCTTAAGTCATTAAATATTTCACAGCAAAAAGACACATGTAGGCTACCACGTTTTCAGAATATGATACAAAAGGCTTTTTATTTGCTGAAAAGCAAAACTATCAATCAGATAACAAATGGAATGTAGCTTGTGTACAACATATTTTGCGGCAACGTTTTGATCACATTGTTCATTTAAAAGGCCTTAGAAATTTGTCTAACAAATATGATACAGTAGACTTTACAGGTTTAAATAGGAGGTTAATATGGCCAAACTCAGACACACACCTCTTCTACAGAGAGCCCCTTTTGATGTATAAATCAATTTGTGTGCCTCTTGACTTTTAAGATTGATTGACCAGTCACTTAACACAGGTCAGTAACCTCACACCATAAGCACTTAACCCCATCACCTCAAGTGACCTCAACAAACCTCAAGTCACTGACCTTAGCTTTGTTGTGTCTCACACTTTTAGAGAAAACCAACAAATGCATATTGACTTATGCAGACACACACACACATGCTCTCCACTATACATTCTCACCCTCCGTGTCCTCACTTCCCCAAAGCCTGCAAGATTTATTGCCTTTTAAATGAGCTGCCATTGAATTAAACAACAATGCTGAGAAAATGCTCGTTGGCATCCTTCAACTGGCCTGCGTTCTGCTTAAAATAGCTGGTGATAATTGTAACGACCCAGTCGTCCTCTGCCCGCCCATTGCAAAGGCGCAGAGGGTCTCACGTGTGCTTGGTGTGTGAGTGTGTTCGCCGGTCGTTCCTGACACCTCCTTGGCAGGGATTCCGGCTGAAGAGAACGAGGTGGATGCTGTTTACTAAGAATGCAGTCGTCTTTCAGCACACTTCTCATAAGAGCAGATGCTTAATGTTGTGTGTGTTTTTAAACTGCATCCAAAATGTCAATGAGTGAGACAGACAAACAAAATCTGAGCTGAAGTCAACATGAAAGAACACCTGCAACCCATTTCAATTCTGTAATGTGACCTTTTTCCATATGAAACGGAATTTGTTTCTATCGGAAATTGATTGAATAGTGAAAACTGGACGACACCTGTCAGAAGTTAGTTTCTTTGTGTTCTAGTTTTGTTTGTTCCTGTTTTCCTGCTCCAATGCATTGTTAGTTTCCTAATCTACTGATTATACCCTGGGTTTTGTACCCATTAGTTTCAACCGTATTTGATTTCCTTTGTTTTCTCCCTGTATTCATAGCCCTGTGCTTGCTTTGCTCATTGTCTGTTGTTGGATACACTTATGTGCTTTGTTTTGGAAAGTTTCGCTCCTGAAATGTATTTTGAATTCCCCTTCGTCTTTGTGCAATCGATTCAGAAACCTATATAAATGTAAAGAAGAAGTATGACCTCATGGAAAAGAACTCACTAAGGATTTGAGAATTAGAATTGAAGCTCTCCACAAAGTTGACCAAAGCTATAAGAAGATTGGTGACACCCTGAAACTGAGTTTCAGTACAGGCCAAGGTCATACAGAGGTTTTCCAAGACGGGTTCCACTCAAAACAGGTCTCGCGAGGGTCAATCAAAAAAGTTGAGTCCTTGTGCCGTGGCTTTAAAAAAAACAGACGCATGAGTGCTTCCAGCATTGGAGGTTGCAGAACTTGTCAGTGCTCAGACCATACGCCGCACACTGCAATAAGTCGGTTTGCATGGCCGTCGACCCAGAAGGAAGCCTCTTCTGAAGCTGGTTCACAAGAAAGCCTTCAAACAGTTTGCTAAAAGCAACCTGTCCAAGAGTATGACTTCCTGGAACCATGTCCTGTGGTCTGATGAGACTCAGATAAACTTATTTGGCTCAGATGGTGTACAGCATGTGTGGGGACGCCCTGGTAAATTGTATCTTGCCTACAGTCGAGCATGGTGGCGGTAGCATCATGGTCTGAGGCTGCATGAGTGCTCCTGGTACTGGGCAGCTGAGCTTCATTGAGGGAACCATGGATTCAAACATGTACTACGACAATCTGAATAGGACATGATGCGGAAACTGGGCCGAACGGCATGATAACGACCCCAAACACACCGCCGAGATGACAACTGCCTTGCTGAGGAAGCTGAAGGTGATGGAGTGGCCAAGTATGCTTCCAGACCTGGACCTTATTGACCACCCGTGGGGCGTCCTCAAGCAGAAGGTGGAGAAGCCGGCGCAGTCTCATCCCAAGACGTCATATAACTGACGTCTTTTGACCATACGTCAACATCCGCCATTTTAGGGTACCCTTTAACGTCGGTTAAACCTACCCCAGACCTAAACCTACCCCTAAACCTACCCCGTCACCTAACTGACGTTAAAGGTAAACCGTCAGTTGTATGACGTCCCAGGATCGTCATGTAACTGACGTTAAAGGGTTTCCTAAAACGGCGAATGTTGACATATGGTCAAAAGACGTCCCCAACGTCAGTTATATGACGTCTTGGGATGAGAGAAGTGTCGTGTGTCTAACATCCAGCAGCTCTGTGATGTCATTATGGAGGAGTGGAAAAGGATCCCAGCAACAACCTAGGAAGATTAAGGCAATGCAATGGTGCTCACACAAAATATTGACACTTTGGACACAGTTTTGACATTTTCACTTTGGGTGTGCTCACTTTTGTTGCCAGCTACTTTGACAATGATGGCTGTATGTTGAGTTATTTTCAGAGGACATTATATAATGCTACACAAGCAGCACATTGACTACTCTAAAATCTATCCAAGTTTCATTTCTATAGTATTGTCCCTTGAGAAGATATACTAAAATGTTTGTTGAAATGTGAGGCGTGTACTCACTATTGTGAGATACCATAAATCCCTATTTGGACGGGATTAGTTTAACATGGAGAGGTGGGGTAAAATAATTATTACCAGAGCTTCTCTGTGATTTTAGTCCCGTCCGAATGTTCCATCCCAGTAATCATTACAGACAATAGCCCTATTCGTACAGGATTAGTATTATCTGGGGACCTATTACTTGGACATGTCTTGTCGTTATTACAGGTCTAGCTGAATGATATATCATAAACAGAAGAATGTTCCTAACAGCATGCTGCGATACATGGCATCCATCTCCATCTAGAATTCTTTTTGTTTTTGCTCTTCTGATGGTTTTCAGCTTTCTCTTTCTGCAAATTGCATAGTTGTATGGTGTATAGCAAAGCATTCTCATCCCAAGGCGTCATATAGCACGTCAACATGGCCAACATGGCACCCTTTAGTGTCAATATAACACGCACAAAGTATGGGTAGGTTTAGGTGTGGGTTAGGGTTAGACCACTAGGAGGCGCCTTCTGCCCCATATATCTGTATCTCATATTGAGTGCGTTGGATGTTTACGCTTTGGCAAAAGCGTCGTATATGACGCCTTGGGATGAGAACGGGTTGTGTATAGCAATATGACCCAGCACCCAAAATGCTATCAAAACACTACATTATTCGCGAAAGATGGATAAAAAGGCGCACAAGAAACAAAAACCTTGAAAAAATTATAACCGACCCCGCCAAATCACAAAGATGCCGATTCGCACTGGACTAATGTCATCACAGGACCTCGGTGTTCGGTGAAATATGGTAGGTCATTTGCGGGGGACATGGCCGATTCACACAGGATTACAACCTCCCCAATTATTACTAATGACTAGAGGTCACCAGATAATACTAATCCAGTGCGAACAGGGCTTGTGTCAGTAAAGATTACTTTTACCTTCAAAAATTACCTCACGTAATACTAATCTCGTGCGAATAGACCCGCTGTAAATATGTACGTAAATATTTTGTAATTTCCTGTTTAAAGGTAGTTTCCAGCTGTTTTTCCAACCCGATCTCACGACCAAGTCGTACGAATTCGACGAATGATTAAAAAGTGGTTAATTCGTAACAATTCATACGACCTCACTCGTACGAATTAGTACGATTTTGCTAAATCGTACTTATTTTATGAATTGGCCAATTCGTATGAATTCGTACGAATGACCTACCCCTTACCCCGCCCCTAAACTTAACCATCAAGTGGGTTTAGACAAATCGTACAAATTCGTACGAGTGAGGCAACGTAATACAGAGCTGACGACAGGAGGGTGACAGCGGTGCGCAAATCGACTTACCCCTCCCACTAGTTTTACTGAGATATTTGGCCATTAATATAACAGACGTCCTGTGGTAAAATTACATTACTCCATCTACCCTTGTAAAGTTAATCCCGTCCAAATAGGGCTTAAGTCTGAAGTAATGAGTTTAGGTATAAGGGAGCAGAGCCAGTGGTTGTTCGATAGACAAATGTCAGTGACTTGTATTTGATGCGAGCGGCAACCGGCAACCAGTGCAATTTTGTGAGGAGAGGAGTGACGTGTGCTCTCTTCGGATCATTGAAGACCACTTTAGCTGCAGCATTCTGGATCAGTGTGTTGATGAATAGTGTACATTAAGACCAGAATGTAGATATTATATTGGTTGTAATGTTGACATTTAAGTCCCAGTGAAATAGAACTTTTCTTCTGTATTTAGATGTACATACGAGTGTGTCATTATTGAAAAGAAAAAATGTAGGACAAGGACTAGGTCCTATGCATAGGTTGTTGATTGGATTTTGAGATGTAAATAAATTAAATGTATGCTTTAATTGTTCACAATAAGATCTATAAATTGCTTTTAGAAAATAGGATGAATTTTCATTCATGCTGACTTTAAAACTCCAAAACATTGCTGGTGCTTTTCGCATCTTACCACTGAGCTTACACATATCTTTAACTAGAGAAATACAGTGAAGGTATTGATCCGATATCTAGGCTCCAACATAGAGCTCCAAAATCAATAGCATATATCATTTTCACTTTGAAAATGGATAAAATGGGTCTTCATATACTGTGACCAATGCAGAGAGCAGAAGAATCTGTACAAAGTTACTTAATACTTTTTCCATTCCGTTTTAAAGACAAATGCCATTGCATTGTTCATGTTTGCTTACTGTAATACACATATCAATGCAGCAAAAAAAAACATGATCATTGATTGCTGTTTGACACCAGTGAGGATTATAACATTATAGTATTTATAGCACCATAAGACAGTGAGGCATTTCCCAAATGCCTAGCCCTTTATGTCAGAATCAAATTTCAGCCTATTTTCTCCGTGAATTTCAGCTGCAGCAGCGCTAAATTTCTCCACTGTATAATTAATCCACGTCAGGTAAAATAGCTGATGTATAAAGTGCCTTTGATGATGCAATGGTTCAATGCCCTCCAACCCACACCATCCAGTGCATTGTTTGGCTCTGAATGTGAAATATGTCAGCCCCAAGGAAGCCATTTCTTTACTGCTTTCATGTCTCTAATGTGCACTAAAGTACAATGTTGGTTTTCTGAAGTAGCGCGCCTCTGATTGGCTTACAGCAAGACATTTTAAACGCACTATGGTAAAAAGAACAGACAAATATAACCACAATATAATCCTCATGTTGTTCTTGACCAAGAGATAGGAGTTTATATATTCATCAGGGCATTTACTCTTTTAATGGTTGAACATTGGGAGAGGCACATTCTTATTTTCATGCACACACACACACACACGCAAATCTGTCTTACTTTAAAGAAATTATTCATCCTCCCAGCAATTTTCTGTCTCACTGATGCTGTCATGTGGAGCCATGCTGCTTCTTTGAGAGTATTGACCGTCCAGATGAATCATTTACGGTAAAAGAGATTCACATTCGGTCAATTCCACCAACAGCTGTACGTTTTGACAAGTGTGCCAGAAGCAGGGATAAAAATGTAAACATGAGATGGAAGTTTTTCCTAGACTCCAATTTTTGAGTTGGATATTTCTTTATGCACTCTACTGTTTGAGCGACAGGAAAAGCCTACAGGACAGAGCTACAGGAAAGACCACTTCCAGAGGTTGTCAAAAACACATTAGACCTTTGCTTTCGTAGTGTAGACACTCATGTGGTCGAATGAGTTTGTACAGCCACAAAAGATTGTCTACTCTCCACATACTGACCTAAAGAAGTAAACATTATGGGAAGTGTGTTAGCCAACTTGTTGACCCAAGACCCAAGTTTGGTTTTAAGACGAAAAACGTGAAGCGCAATGTTGCGTTTTTTTTTTTCAAAGAGCTGTACTGGTAATCGGTTGAGTGTGCACAGTGGGCTTGCAGTTTCCTCGCTGTGTTGCTTTGTTATCCCTGCATGCTTCAGCACAATACTGTAAGAGATCCTTTTCTGTGAAAAGAGCAACACTGGTGAAGATTGCGTCCTTTTCAGGATGACGTTTCACCTGTGTGTTTCTGGATGCAGTCATTTCCTGTCCTCATTTGATGGCCACGATCGCTATTTCACGTGCCTGGTTTAGTCTCCCCGTTATCGTAAAGGCTTGAGCCGCTCAGCGTGCCTTGTGCCGTCGAGCTGCCAGCGGACAGCACGGGTTGTCACGCAACCCAGCGTGCGTGATTCAGCAGTCTAGATACGTGCCTTTGCCTGTTCCCCGATCTAGTTCCCTTTCTGATGGCCAACAGTGAAGGGCTATTTTGGTTAATAGCATTGGTGATCAGAGGATTACTGTGAGCGTTCTCTGACAAGACCACCTCCTCAGATCCCTCACTCCTCTAGCGCATCGCAAACATGCTGAGACTCTGTTCGTGGTTTATGATCTCTAATGAGAGCATGACCACGTCGGCACGTTGTTCGCTTGCCAGCACTGCGGCTGTAGCGTACCATCCATCGTATCAACCATCAGGGTGGTCTACGCTCCCGTCATATGTTGCGACTCGCCTGGCATCTCCTCCTATGGAGTCAGAAGTATCTGAGGTCGCTTCGTATGGGATGATTATAGTATCAAAATGATTAACACGTGCAAAGCACAATTATCAATGAACTTGATGCATTTTGTAGAAATGTTTTATCCATGCCTTTCAACTTGCGTGTGCAAAATTCTGGTTACACTTTATTTCGATAGTCACTTTAGATATTCTACTAACTATAAGTAACTTTTCAACTACATGTCAACTAACTGTCATTAGAGTATTAGTAGGCTGTAGTAGACTGTCAGTAGACTGTTAGGTTAGGGTTAGGTGTTAGGGTTCAGGTTAGGAGAACAAGTTGACTTGTAGTTGCTAAGTTACTTATAGTCAGTAGAATATCTGTCGTGGGACCAACAAAATAAAGTGTTAGCAAATATTAAGCAAACAGTCTACTGATACTTTAATGATAGTTAGTTGACATGTAGTGGCAAAGTTACTTATCGTTAGTTGAATGTCTAAAGTGGACTATCAAATTACTCGATTCCCAGGTGGTCCAGCTGATATGGGGAATATTCTGAGCTGCTCAGTTAGATCTATTTGCCTCTCTGGACACAACCCAATTGCCAGTTGTTCTATTCCCTGACCGGAGGATCTCTCGGCACGGATGTACTGGCACACAGCTGGCCCCCGGGGCCTTCGCAAATGTGCCTTTCCCCCAGTGAGCCTTCTTGCACAGACACTGTGCAAAGTCAGGGAGGACAAGGAGCAGATCTTGCTAGTTGTGCCGTATTAGCCCAACCGGACCTTGTCCCCAGAACTCATACTCCTCACGACAGCACCTCCCTGAGCCGTTCCTCAAAGGAAGCCTGCTTTCTCAGAGACAGGCACTCTGTGGCACCCGCATACAGACCACTGGAGACTCCATTTCTGGTGCCTGGACGGGACGCGGAGGTTCTAGGTGGCCACCTAGAACTGTGGTACTCTACCACAAGCTGTGGTAGATACCATCACTTCTGCTGGAGCCCCCTCTATGAGGCGCCTCTGTGTTGAAGTGGAACCTGTTTGTCGTTTGGCATTCTTCCTCCACCGGGAAGACCCCCGAACTTAGAGGATGGGTCTCCCTCCACCCTCAAAGTGTATGTTGCCGCTATAGCCGCTCATCATGATACATTCGACGAATCGTGCCTGGAGTTCGGACTGGGCCTTTCTCACGTTGTTCTGAGACCCCAGTTCGGATATGTGCCCAAGGTTCCTACCACTCCATTTGTAGATCAGGTAGTGAACCTGCAGGCACTGCCCTTGGAGGAGGCAGACCCAGCCCTAGCTTTCTCTGTCCTGTACATTCCCTATGTTGTTATGTGGACAGAACGCAAAGCTTCAGGACCTCAGAGCAACTCTTTGTCAGTTACGGAGGCCAGCAGAAGAGGAAGACTGTCTCCATGCAGAGGTTAGCCCACTGGCTAGTGGATGCTATTGTCCGGGCTTATGAATCCCAGAACATGCCTTGCTCACCCAGGTTAACGGCTCACTCCACTAGGAGTTTTACTTCCTGCTGAACTAGCAGATATCTGAAGAGCTGCGGGCTGGGCGACACCAAACACGTTTGCCAGGTTTTATAGCTTACGTGTTGAACCGTTTTCTTCCTGTTTACTCGCTACGGCCAGTGACGTGAGGGAATAGGTTCTGTTGGCTTGCTGCGCCACTCCCACCTTATGAGCCGTATCCATGCACTTTTTTGCTCCGTTGGTTCCCCAACAAAAGGATAACCTCGTGAGTTCCTCCATCACCCTACTGTACCAGTCAAGGCGGATCGCCCGGTGCCAGGTCTATTACCTCTCAAAAGAAGTTGTTAATAGACTGGTTGACCTTGGTGGTTTCCACGTGACTACTCTCCACATTTCAGCTACCCTACAGGTTAGCTCCGTGTCTTCCCCTCGACAGATTCATTCTGTCGTCCTTGCTCATTCTATCGTCTTTGCTGATCTTGCAGAACTTCCTGGTTATGTATGGTAACCCTCGTTCCCTGAGTAGGGAATGGAGACGTCTCGTCCCGTCACCATGTTTGCTGTACCTTCGTGGAGGACCGTACACTGTCCAGCTCCTCAGCGCAAAGCAACTGTATATGTACGTTCGCTTCCGCTTGTATACCCGCATTGATAGGCGGGATGCGGAATGCAAATCCCGCATGCCAATATTTATTGGCTCGCTTTAATTCACTTAAAGGCAGTTGTAGAGAAGTTAAAGGAAAAAGTTTCCAGAAAAAAAAAACTAATTAGTGCAGATACTCAAAAAGTTTACTTAAAGGGATGAATCGGAGTAAATTCAACCTAGGGTCCTTTGCACCATGACCTCCCTCCCAGAAGCCTTTTTTCCCTTGGTTGAATACTATAAAAGTTAGAGCTTATTTAGAGATATCAGCCAAATGGCTTTTTTTCCATCGCCTCCTTTCGAGCTCAAATGTAAAGGTAAAAATCGTAAGCTTATTTCATTCATTAGATCAAAAGATCTAAAAAAAATGGCCATTTATTTACAACACAAAATTCCCTTTGAAAACTGATTTGAAATGCTGCTGTTTGGTAGACAACTACGGAGCCTGTGCAATGATTTGAGTATAGATCCCTGTTTATTTGTGCCGATGTTCTCAGAAGCAATCTGTCGGATGTCTCCTGGGTTTCATGTACATGTTTGAGGAAAAAAGCCTCAGACAAGTTCAGCTGTCAAACATTCTCCCTTCAGCATGACTGTGGTCAGATGAAGGAAAGAAAATGCTTTCAGAAAAAGCTTTCAATATTTCAACCTGTTCAAATGAACTAAAAAACAATGTTTTGAAGCAGTCGAAAGCAGAAGAAAAAATGCATTACAGTTAGATAGCATGAAAAAGAGAGAGATCTAAATGTGGAATTGTACATATGTTAAAACATAAAAAATAAATACCTAAACTAAATCTATTCATCATAAAAAGCTACCAAGTTTCTTCGAAAAACTTGGATTAAACTGCTATATTTATAGATTTATTTTACAATCTCTTTATGGAAGGACTGAAATGTCTCAGATTTACTTTTTTATTAAAAATATCTGATGAATGGAAGCCTGGGTTTGTAACGACATGGGGTGAATAAACGATGACAGAATTTTCATTTTTGGGTGAACTTTAAGTGTTAAACAGGGGTGCGTTTCCGTTACAACGACGTAGTTCACTGCTTCACTACCATAGTTCGATGCATCGTTGGAAAAATCAACTAGCTAGTCATGACTGTTTCCCAAAACCCACTGTCGCAAAGTATCGTTCAACCACGTTGGTTTCGCACGTGGTGGAGTAATAACTACTTTTAATGAAACTGTTTGAGATCCAATTAACGCTAGATTTGTTTTATATAAATTAAAGACATGTCATCTGAGGACTATTTCTAATTGTTCTCAGTTGTTTTGCTTTATTACCAGACTCAATATTTGGCTCGTTCTTACATAGTGGAGCGCGCTCGCACATGCGCACTTTTCAAACACGTTACTTCAAATATTTTGACAAACTAAAAGACGTAAATTCCATTTGTAAGTATTCTAAATAAAAGAGCTAAAGATTATTATTTTTTATATATTTTTAACCAGTCTGTAGTCTTTCAGGAAGCCCATTGTCTCTCTCATTATATGAAAATGAACAATAATTGATCACGTTTAGAAAAAAAAAAACATGCAATCAGATTTTTAAAAACCGTTTAAACCATTTTTTAAACCGTTTCTATAGGTAACTTTTTAACTACGTCAATTTATTTGTACATTTGCTGTATGTAGGCTACATTTTTGCTGTATGTACATTTTTGATTGTATACTAAAGCATGAAAAAGCATTCCCTAATACTTATATTGTAAATACGTTATAGGTACACTATAATTACAAAAGGTTATGCTGTAAAATCACTTTAACGCTTTTTAATATAAAGCATAACAAGAAATCTTTCTTGAGCAGCAAATCAGCATATTACAGTGATTTCTTCGAAGGACCATGTGACCGAAGACTAGAGATTATTTTGTAGTCTTTCAGAAAGCCGATTGGATCTTTTTTCTGATCAGGGAAATGAACAATAATTGATCACATAACCTAGAAAGAACAATGCAACGAGACTGATTGAAAATGTTTTAAACTGACAGTAGAGACGTTATTACAAATGCTTTCTGTCGGTAAATACCTGAGAGCAGCTGATTTTTGCATAGTATTTTGACCTTCAATTCCACTGTGAATACATTTAGTAAAACAATATGTTCTGCTGGTGTCCTCTACCGCACGGGATGATATATTTTGAGAGTTTTAATGTTCTCTTTGTGCTGCTGTCTGAGCGTAAACCTTTTTGTAAAGATTATATTTAGCCTTTATATGGGAAATATAGGAAAGTTCTCCTTTTTGTTAAGCCCATAATCTCTGGGGTGAACCAGGGTTTATCACTGTTGTATTTAACGTTTTTGGTAAGATTATTTTTTTAAAATCGGATGCACTGGAGTGATGTACCCATGTCCATGTATTTAAGTTGGCTGTTTGCATCCTTGAATATGCTTCACCAAGAATACAAACTGTCCTTGAGCCCCTCAAAGACACAGTCCTCCGCTTCACTCAACTTTTAAGAGGCTTGACGAATTTAGCTTTCGCCTGAATCAGGGGATTAGGTGGACCGTTACATGATCCGAAGTTTCTGAGTGGGGTTTATGTTGTGGCTCTAAGTGTCCTTTATGCTAAAGCAGTATATTTCCCACAGTTTTGTCAGAAATTTAATTAACACACTCTCCGAAAAAAAGGTACAAAATCTGTCACTGAGACTACACCCTTTCAAAAGGTTCTAATATACCAGGTACTAATACACTTTTGGCAACAATAGGTAATACTATGCACTCTTTGGGTACAAAGATGTACCTTTTGAAAGGGTATCGCCCCCAGTGATAGCTTTTGTACCTTTTTTTTTCTGAGAGTGCAGTTTATATTTAGGCAAAGACTTGAGATTGTGTCGTCAAAATCTCTTTGAAATATGGCTGGGTAGTCAACGGTGATTATTTGTTCAGTTCTCTTCTGTGGTTTATATGCACCTCATTTTCTGTGATGTTTTTGCTCCCAACATTTCATTTACTTTTATTTTCTTTCTGTTGTCTGAGTCAGCACTTCATGTACTTGCTAGGTAGGAAGTAGGGACACTTTGTTACAATTATACAACTCATCTTGATAGTGAGTAGTGACACTCTTTGGTGAATCACACACTTGTGTCAGAAGCTTTACTTCCTAATTATAATAGAAATGAACAGCTGAAAGATATTCCTACAATGACTTACAAGGCTGCTGACCTTTATTTCAGCACTAAATTCTTCCTCTGTGAGAATCGTGTGCATTATAGAGGGTGTTATCTTCAGCTGTTTGTTTTTGAGACTTGGGGCTTGTACCATGATGGTAGTTGAACAAACTCAGGGTTGCAGGATTAGTTTCGAGTTGACAAAACCAAACCAACCCAACCAGGCTTTGTTGGTACCATGATGCGGATCATCAACTTTCTCTGTCAACTCAGGCTTTGATTCTGAGTTTAAGAGTTTAGGTGTGACATCATCAGTAGCGAACAACCAATCACATGCTGAGAAAGAGTGAAACTCATTCAAAACTCATTGAAATTAAAGAAGCAGCGCAATTCACTTATTAAATAAAAGTATTAAAATATTAAGAATTTAAACAAATCGACACACGAAGAAGGAAACGTCTGTCTATGAAAGAGGACAACTAAAAGAAAAGGTCTTGCTATATTAGTGCAAGTAAAAGTTGTGAAGTTAGTTCAGTTGATAAAGGTAGAGAGAATTGAACATTTAAGCTCACATGTAGTCATTTTATAGTTTCATTTATTGATTCTAAAGCATATTTATATTACCTTTATGTACATATTCATTTAAAATCGACGTAATAATAATTGATGAACTGAAATTGTACATGTGAGATCATTTAAGGGTATAATAATTACGTAAATAATTTCTAAATCATACAAATACATTATTCTAAATAAGTGTTACTAGAATCTAGATTGATTTTGTCTTTAAAAATCATTTGCTATGTAGTGACCTTTAATTTGGAGTGGAAACAGGTGGAGTGACTTTATCGCGTCAGACATGTGTAACTTTGCACACAGCTGATTGGTCTAAGTTCGTTTTGCAACCTCTTACCTGGAACATAACCAGACCAGGTTACCTGTGGAGTGTAATGCCTGGTTCAGATTACACGATTTTTTTGTCTGTTACTATAGTCACTGTGTCAGATTACGCGATTTTGGCTCCCAAAATCTTGACATGTCGTGGACAAGACACGTCAGACTACACGTTACTTCTTGATCAGTCATCGCAGGCCGTGTTTAACCGCACACGTGATGTCATCGAGAAGGCCAAACTCGTAGCGAGTGACTTCCTGGATTGCTCAGCATTGCCTTTTCAGCGTGAGAAATACACGGTGTGGTGTGTGAGTGTGTGAACTGGTTGAATTGCTTGTTTCTCACGGCCATTGCGTGAGACTTGAGAACCCTGTTCGAAGAGGACAGCATGGGCTGTCAATCCTCCACAGAGAACTTGAGGTAAAATATTGTTTTCTTTTATTTTTTTACTTCTAGTTTTAACGTTAGCACCATTGTCTCTCTTTCGTTTTGACTTTTTTTAAAGTTGTATACGGAAATGCTTGTGCTCCTATTGGCCAACCTCATACATGTCATGGAACCGTCGTGGACGACCGTTAAAAAAATTAAACATGCTAGTCTTTTTGTCGTGATGTCGTGAAGCATCGCAGACGCGACGTAGGTTGTCGCCCACTATAACACACTATACGAGATGATACAATCGAATCTTGTGTCCCGACGCCCGTTGTCGTTTACGAATCCCCACGACACCCTACGCCAAACGGATCGTGCCAAAATCGGGCTAAAATCGTGTAATCTGAACCAGGCATAAGGGCGTTTTCACACCTGAAAGTCTGCACCAAGGTCAGAACCAAAGTTCATGTTTTGATGCATTTTATACATTCAGAAAGTTTTGGTTTGGTTTCACACTGCAATAATGCGAGTGCACTATAGAACTTTACGTGACATACTTGAGTCCTGTCGTCATTATCTATGTGGGCTGCTTCTTGACATTGATTGGTTTGTAAACAGATGTGCGTCTGACTTCATTGCGTGTTGTCAATTCGGCGGCCAGCAGGTAACTTTGACTACCTCTTTTCGTAGGACCAAATTTCATCTGTTTGGTTCGGACCGTGGTCTGGGGGAGGTTTCACACCTATAATTTTGATTCAGACCAAACTTAAAAGTCCGAAAGTCTGGACCAAACAAGGTAGGTGTGAAAGGGCCCTAAGTTACTATGACGATGAACATAGCTAAAAGCCAAACCACTTTCATGGTCCCTAAAACTAACACAGTCTCATCCCAAGACGTCATATAACTGACGTCTTGGGACGTCTTTTGACCCTAAAACGGCGGATGTTGACGTATGGTCAAAAGACGTCCCAAGACGTCAGTTACATGACATCTTGGGATGAGACTGTGCTGCTAAAACCCAGGGTTGATTCATGATCTGAACTCAAAGATCTAATACTTTTTCTATGTACACAAAAGGCCTATTTCTCTCAAATATTGTTCACAAATCTGTCTAAATCTGTGCTTGTGAGCACCTCTGGTTTGCCGAGATAATCCATCCACCTCACAGGTTTGGCATATCAAGATGGTGATTAGACGGCATGATTATTATACAGGTGTGCCTTAGTGTGGCCACAATAAAAGGCCACTCTAAAATTTGCAATTTTATCACACATCACAATGCCGTAGATGTTTCTCTACCATAAGCCGCCCACAAAGGCGTTTCAGATAATTTGACAGTACATCCAACTGGTCTCACACATGTAACCACACCTGCCCAGGACCTCCACGTCCAGCATTTTCAACTCCAAGATCGTCTGAGGGGGATCGTCGATCTTCAAATTCAACATCCCCCCTGGACCCCCTAATACAGTAAAACTACACATTTTAGAGTGGCCTTTTATTGATGCTTGTCTAATCAGCATCTTGATATGCCAAACCGGTAGATGGATTGTCTCGGCAAAGGAGAAGTGCTCACTAACACAGATTTAGACAGATTTGTAAACAATATTTGAGAGAAATAGGCCTTTTGTGCAAACAGAAAAAGTCTTAGATCTTTGAGTTCCGCTCAAGAAAAATGGGGGCAAAAACAAAAGTGTTGTTGATGGTGACAGTTAAGGGGTCAAATAATAACCATATTATTTATAATATAATTGTGCAATATAATAATAATAATAATATAACTATTATTTTTTACAGACATAATCGTGATCACTGGGACCCCCAACCACCAAAACATTAAAGTCAATCACAAGAGAACGGGTTTAAATATCTGTAGTACTGGCAATGATTCTAAGAAATGAACCCTGTATGGCTTTTAGCAACCCATATCAGCAG
The DNA here is from genome assembly GCA_038021265.1 of Cyprinella venusta. Classification (NCBI taxonomy): domain Eukaryota; kingdom Metazoa; phylum Chordata; class Actinopteri; order Cypriniformes; family Leuciscidae; genus Cyprinella; species Cyprinella venusta. The sequence goes on along the minus strand of CM075864.1, from coordinate 8,239,740 downwards.
TGATAAACCCAGCCAAAAACAAAGACTTTCTAAATTGTTGTTGACAGAAAAATGAACCTTGCCACATCCAGTACTGCAGGACAGACGAACTTTGATTCCTCAAGCGGATACAGATTGGGGCAGCAACATATTCAAAAATAGCCTCTCAGCAGGAAAAGAGAGAGAGAGAGATTTTGAAGATATTGTCCTCAAAGGCGAGCATTAGCTTTGAGTGAGATGGAGAGAGAGAGGTGCTGTCTCTGGTAAAATATGAAAGGCCTGCGCTTGCTGACAGCCCATGGCTTTTCTCCATAGCGCTAACACCAAGTGACTGGAATGATCCATCGCTGCTTTGTGGAGACTTGTGATATAAATGCTGAGGGCGAGATGTTGAAGATCCAAGTACCATCCCCCCACCCCCCACATCTCTTTTCTTTTGCCAGGCGTAGCGCCACGTTGCACGGGGGAATTTGTTATGTGTTCTCTCGTCTCGCCGTTTCCGGGCGGGCGGCAACTCGGCCTCCCGTTCGTCCTTGTGCCTTTTTCAGTTTGACAAGTGAGTGGCCTTGGGGACTTTGGACTCCATTTTCAAATTGACCATTTGTAATCAGTTTTCAAAGCAGTGAAGGGGTTGAGGGAGGAGGTGAAAAACATGAGGCAGAAAAATGGAAATGAAGTCCTGCTTGTTTTGGCAAAGGGGACTTATATGAGAGGCAGGCAGCACTGATCACTTAAAGGTGCAATAGGTAATTCTCTACAGAAACAGTTTTTGTTATACTGGTTGAAAAACTCCTCACATCCTGATAGAAATCACTATGTTAAACAGTCTCAATGTATTTGTATAAATATATATCTATAGGCATAGGACTACACAATATAAATGCAATAGATATATTCAGTCCGAATGAAATAATTATATGTCCTACCTGCCTGTAAAGGTTTTTTTTACATACCTTCTCACACCTTGTTCATAACGGACATTACGTCATCAGCGTGTACAGACAGACGTCGGTCACAGAGCAGCGTAAATAAACATCAGCCACCATTTACAGTTCCTCCAAAACAACAAGCTTATGTTCACGCCATACCTTTATAATTAAGAGAATTAGGGAAGGATACGTCATAACTGATGACACTCAATCATAGAGCCGAGCGTCAGCCTCTATGTCAGCGTTTCTAAACTCCTCCGTTTTGTCTCGTCTACACTAAAACGCCCTCCGGAGATTCAAAATGCAAAACAGAGCTTTTAGAAAAGTTTAGAAACGGAGCGTTTCTAAACTTTTCCGTTTTAGTCTGGACGGGAAGTGCAAACGTAGCAAAAAGTCTCTGTTTTTAAAAGAAAATGCAGTAGTGTAGACAGGGCCTAAGAGTTACCCTTTTGAAGGGATGGTGATGGCGCAGTGGATAAGACACATGCCTTTGGTGTGAGAGACCTGGGTTCGAATCCACTGTGAGATACCAATGTGTCCCTGAGCAAGACACTTAACCCCTAGTTGCTCCAGAGGCGTGCGACCTCTGACATATATGGCAATTATAAGTCGCTTTGGATAAAAGCGTCAGCGAAATGAATAAATGTAAATGATTTGGAGGTGTGTGTGTCAAGTCATCTTTATTTATATAGCGCTTTTAACAATGTAGATTGTTCCAAAGCGGCTTTACATAGATATTAATAAATAATGAAAGTAAAGTAAATTAGTAAATAATAAATTAAAGTAACAGATTGTTTTGGCTTTACAGCAGCGAATAAAGTTATTTTCCAGCTAAAGTTAGCTTTGATTAGTTCACTTCCTTCGCAACGATCATTAGTTATTACCTCAGGGGCCGCTAACACGACACCATTTTAAGTTCTCTCTACGCAAACTTTAAAAATGCAAACCTGTGAGAACACTGATAGCATGCTCATGCACATTAAGGCTATGTTTACACGGAAACGATTCAGAAGAGAAAACGCAAAAGTGGCGTTGCTTTATCACTTTTTATTCTTCGTTTAGACAAGCGTTTTGGGTGGGAAATCTGTGTGTATATGGTGTTGCAAAAGTGTGTGAAATTCAGTGGTGGACAGTAACGAAGTAAATGTAATTCGTTACTGTACTTAAGTAGCTTTTTTGCGTATCTGTACTTTACTCAAGTATTTAAATTTTGGGAGACTTTTACTTTAACTCCACTACATTTCAAAGTCAAATATCTTACTTTTTACTCTACTACATTTTCAAAATCAGTCGTTCCTTTTTTTATTTATGAGTGGATAAAAACGTAACTGGTCAAACGAGCCACCAATCACAGTACAGCGCACGCGCTTTGTTTTGAACTTGCCTTGGCTTTATCTACTAAGCGCAAACCAGAGCCGTTTAATATGAGAGTTGCGTACATAGATGGTTGTGACAGTGATATCGCCGCCGCCCGGTCACGTATTCGTGTAGCTCTCAATAGTTCCAAACAAATCGCGTTGACAATGATTTTAAGCGGGACAAAGAGCAGTATTATTGGAGCAATATCGGTAAGTATTGACTCATAATGTACATTGCTTACGTTGCCACTAAAATGACTTGCATATAATAACTTTTTTTCTGGGGAGTAGCCTAGCAGAAACACTGCATTAGGCTAATACATTTTGTGTTTAATTTTGGAGGGAAATTGGCTGCTCCCATAACATAGATATATTAGGGGTGTAACGGTACATTGGTATTGAACCGTTTCGGTTCGAGGCTTCCGGTTTGGTACGCATACAAACCGAACGATTGCTTGGACCATTTTTCCTGCCGGCAAAATTCGCGCTGACGCGGCCAACACATCGTTGCAATAACTAGTGAGATGCATTCACATTTCTCCGTTATTAACCGTAGATCTCTATTAGATCAAACAGCGCTGTCATGGAAACCAGAAGAAACATTGTGCCGTGAATAAACTAGTAGGGCCTAATACTTTACGTCCACAGACCGGCAACATTCACCATGGATTTAATGTAACACTAACTGGAACCAGTTAAATAAAAATAAATAAAATAAAATAAATAAAAATATTAAATAAATGCTGTTCTTTGAACTTTCTATTGATCAAAGAATCCTGAAATAAAAATGTAAAAAACTGTTTTCAACATGGATAATAATCATACATGTTTCTTGAGCAGCAAATTATCATATTAGAGTGATTTGTGAAGGATCATGTGACACTGAAGACTGGAGTAATGATGCTGAAAATTCAGCTTTTCTTCAGAGGAATAAATTACATTTTAATATATATTAAAAGTCATTTTAAATTGTCATAATATTTCACAATATTACTGTTTTTTTGTTGTTTTTTTAATCAAAAAGTTGCAGCCTTGGTGAGCAGAAGAGACTTCTTTTATAAACATAAAAAATCTTACCGATCTTAAACTTTTGACCGGTAGTGTACATATATATATATATATATATATATATACATATATACATATATACATACATATACATACACACATCAGACTAGTTAATGTCATTTCATTAATAGATTGGTGTGCCAAAAGTGTCATTAGTCTTCACTTAGATTGAGTTAAGCAAGAGTCTTGTGACAAATTACAATAGGACATTATAGCCGTAAAAAAATAAAAGTACTTGGATACTCAAGTACATTTGAAGGCAAATACTTTTGTACTTTTACTCAAGTGAATGTTCAAAGGCAGCACTTCAACTTTTACTTGAGTAATATTTTACCTTGAGTATCTTTACTTTTACTCAAGTACATGGTATGTGTACTTCGTCCACCACTGGTGAAATTCAATGTAGTATGCACTCCAGGTGGCTAGGTGGCAATGTGGTGCACTGCAACACAACAACACCAAGTCAGCACGCCTGCGTACAACCTTCACTGTCAAGCAGACTTTTGCGTTTTACCCTTTACACGGGAACGCGGCGGTGGAGTGTTTTTAAGATTTCCACTCTGGAGGGTGGTTTCACTTTTTTGTGTTTTTAAGCCCCAAAAACGCTGTCGCAATGTAAACGAAAGGTAAATCCGATAAAATATTTTTTCGTTTTCACCCGTGAGCGTTCTCGTGTAAACAGGGCCTAAGAGTTCATTCTATAGGCATGTAGTCCTTCCCTAAAAAAACAACCCTCAACAAACTACTTGTCTGGCGTTAAAATTCATAATACAGAATTTTATCACTTCAGCGTTGCCAGGTGAACCGGAATCACCCCGACAGCGATAATCTGTACAGAGGAGGCCTTCAAAGGGGAGGGACTAGTGACACTTCAGGACTGCGTTGTCGTCATGCTTAGGCGCAGGTCCTTCATCAGATCTGGATACGGCCTGGATCCGGCGGACTGCAGTAAACCTCAGGATAAACAAAGAGACTAATATTAGCGTAGATGCCATTCTTCTTATGATGTAACGAGTACATCGTGATTTATGGGAAGTGTTCCCTGTTCCGGCTGACCTAATCTATGCAGCCTAACTTTGAATTATAGAAGTCTATAGTTTGTTATGTGTATGCTAGGTCAAAAAGATGTGTTTTTAGTCTAGCTTCGAACTGACAGAGTGTGTCTCTGTGTGTGTGTGTGTGAGCGTACAAGAATTGAAAGGCACAAGAGAGAGGAGAATTTCTTGCCCAACACTGACTATTTTATCTTTTAATTTCTGAAACATTTCTTGCAGAACTGTTCTTTGATGCAAATGTTAGCTAGTACATCTGTGGACACAAGGTCAGCCGGTCGAGAGCGTTCAGTGGCCGCCTTCGGTCACGCTGGCTGCTCCTGGCTCCTTGACATGGCTGACATTTTCACTAGATAGCTGCCTTTATGTGCAATGAGAAAGAGAGAGAGGGTAACTCATTTTCTGGATGTCTGCTTCACACCTGAAGCCACACTTGTTTCCATCAGCACGTTGTGCTGCTTATGCAAAATGGCACGGTGGTAATAAGGAGACAATCAATGCTGTCCGCTGCTTACTTTTCGACAGGCCGTGTCTGCGGGGCGGAACGACCCTCTGTACCCTCCAAGCTGTGTCCTTTTTTTCTAAATCACTGACAATTTAACACAGGTGGGATGTGATAACAGATATTCATGGAGTCTAAACCAGATGCTGGACTCGTTTCCTTACAAGCACAATTTGATCAAATGCAAACGGGGGGGAAAACAGCATTATTTTATCATTATGTTCATATAGGATTTCTCAGAAAACAGTGCAATACCTGAGCCTTTTGATTCATTTGGCAAATAGAACTTCACAAGACATCAAAATTTCCTCCCGGGTTGAAATTCCAGTTCCAAGAAAAGTGTGTATTTCAGAAACTACACAGACAGATGCTTTAATTTAAACATAAGCTATTTTTGCTTTATTTTATATTCAATAAAAAATAATAAATAATTAAATAATGTCATAGACTACTGTTCATAGTTTTGGTGATTTTAAAAGATCAAAAATACTGTAAAAACAGTAATATTGTGACATGTTATTACAATTTAATGTAAATGTAATTTATTCCTGTGCTGATAAAGCTGTAGGCTATTTTTAGCTTTACTCCAGTCTTCAGTCATATGATCATTCAGAAATCATTCTAATATGCTGATTTAGTGCTCAAGAAATATTTCTTATTATCAATGATGAAAAAGGATGCTTACACACGCTACTTCATGAGATCAGTCTGCTAATTAATATTTTTGTGAAAACTGAAATTGAAATTTTTGTAGCATTATAAATGTTTGTTTTTTTTTCTGTTGAGCATAATGCATTCTACATTAATAGAAGTTATCATTTCTTTGTTTAAAAGAAAACAGCCCCCTGTAACATGTCGGCCTATACGCTCTGTTTTATTGAGTTACCTTTGCTTATTAATTTCCATGGTACTAAATTAGTTAACAACCGTTTCTGTTCATGTTAATTACCTTATTAGTGTATTTAAGCTCAGTTTTCCAAGTTTCTTTGTCCGGAATTGTTTGTTAATGTGTTCTCCTTGCTTATTAAAAGACTCTTTATCTATCTTTTGATTCATGTTCATCTACATGTGACAACCCTAAACTCTAAACGGTACACTGTTATTAAAAAATAAATGTCTTTTCAGAAAAAAAAAAGCTGCTGGCAGCAATTCCAGAATAATTCCTTAAAAATACAGTACAAAATTGAAACATATTTAAAGAACAACCTATTTTACGGTTCAAAACTTAACTTACAAAAGAAATACATTTTAAACCAGTAAATTCAAAGACATTTTCTGTTGAATGAGCAAGGCCGTGCTGCCATAGTTTTTCTCAATTTCTTAGAAACTAAGCCCCATTTACATTTGTTAAACAAATCACTCTTTCTGCAAAATGCTGAGACAGAATGAATTTGATTTTTGAGTGTATTGAAGCGTGCCTTGTTTAAAAATACAGAAGTCCAATTGCAAAAGCTAAAACGATTAGAGTTTGCAAGTGCTGAATATTCGCTATTCAGTATTCAGGCTTTCCACAGTAAATTATTATTATTATTTTTTTTTTACAATATTTTACTGAAATGTGAGGTAATCGATTACAGTTTTTCTCTGTATTGTACGTATGGGAACTGTCACATTTCACAGATAAAAATAGAGTAGTGTACTGTAGAGTATTAAAATGTGTTCTGACCTGCACATAAACCAAATCAAACAAAATATTTATAAAATAATTTGACCAGTTGCTGGGGGAATGGAGGATGAAAAGTACAAATTCCTAGAAATGATTTATTGAGGCATTCAAAGAAATACAAATGATCAGGATATCAAACAGTCCATTCTGCAAGACTCATAATTCTGACGCTCAGATTCCGACATTATTAGCTCTTTCCAGCTTGCGACACAGCAAATCCATGATGCTTTCCAGAGGCCCGTAAAATCGAATGGGGTTGCCCTCGATTTGCAATCACTGTCCTTAAAGCGTCCTCTTCATAGGTGTCTCCCTCCGCACACGTTTTTATATGTCAAAAATGGATTGAATATTTTCACACCATACCTGAGAGTGTGGCCCTTTCATTATATTAAAAGCAATGTCTGGTGTGGAGGGATTCGGCCTGGGGATTCAGATGGAAGCGAGATAATTAACACAGCGGGTCTTTTTAATGTGTAAGCCTCATCCTGATATGAAGTTGTTGTTATAGCAGATTTGTGAGGTTATTTCCTAATGGCAGTGTAATAGCATACTCATTACTCAAAATTGTTTGCTTTACCTTTAGATAAACATATTTAGTAAGAGTAAATGTTAACATATGTTTTTTTTTAATTGGGTTGTAGAAATGGACCATCTATTCAACACAGTCTCATGAAAGTGCGTATCTATACCACGATTGTCATTTCTCGTGGCATTTATACGGCAAAAATGTTTTTGTGTGCATATGCTACGCACTGAAAACGCCCTGGGTAGGTTTAAGGGGAAGGGGGGTGGGGAGTTCGTACTTATTATACACCATACGCCAAAAAGTGCGTATCATATGCACGCGAAAAACGCGTACCATATACACGCAAAAACAAGTTTTGGTGTATAAATGGCACAAGAAATGACATTCGGGCTATAGATACGAACTTTCATGAGTTCGGGCTCGTCTATTTACACCAAGTACAAATTGCCCAACTAGTTTACAACTAAGTTTTTCGTTTGTACTGCAACTACTAGTAGACTTAGGCTATGTTTACACAGAAACGATTCTGAAGAGAAAACGCAAAAGTGGCGTTGCGATATCACTTTTTAATCTGCATTCAGACGAGCGTTTTGGGTGTGAAATCCGCGTGCAGGTGGTGACGCAAAAGTCTGTGACATTCAATGTAGTATGCACTTAAAGCGGCTAAGAGTGCATACTACAACAACACCAAGCCTGCGCGCCTGCGTACAACCTTAACTGTCAAGCAGACCTTTGCGTTTTTACCATTTACACGGGAACGCGGCGGGGAAGCGTTTTAAAGATTTCCACTCTGGAGGATTGTTTCACTTTTTTGCGTTTTTAAGCCCCAAAAACACCGTCGCCGTGTAAACGAAAGGCACATCCGATAAAATATTTTTTACATTTTCACCCACGAGCGTTCTCGTGTAAACAGTGCCTTATAGTTTACTAGCGAAATACTTGTAACATTTGGAAGTACACTCTCAGTACACTATACTGGTTTAGTAGTTTTATACTGCAAGTACTTGTGAGTTTTATGTACGCGAAGATAATATCCTACTTATAGTTTACTATTTACAGGTCCGTAGCCAGCCTATCGAAAGGGGGGGGGGGGGGGGTTCTTTTTTTCAAAAAGTGGACCTTTTTGCATTTTTTTCCCTCCTTTTGTATTTAATTATGAGGTTCAAATACTTCATTTTGGTGACCTTTTATGCACTAATTTGTGCTGGTTTAGCTTGTCTGCTGGTTAACTAGCACGCTTTTTGATGGACCTAAAATATTTTTCATTATTATACTACGTTTATATGGCTATATTGTAGAATATTGAGTTGACAAATAGAAATCTTTTTAATAAAAAAACTAAAAAACTATATATATATATATATATATATATATATATATATATATACTGTATATAGTATATAGTTATACTATATATAGTAGGGGGTCCGGGGGCATGCTCCCCCGCATCCTTTAGGGGGTCCGGGGGCATGCTCCCCCGTGAGAAAATTTAAAATATTCCATATTTTAAAGCATCAATCTGATGCATTTTGAGATGCATTTTTTGCCATCTATCTATACAATAGTTTATTGAACCTTTTCTTTTAACGGTTTTAAATTTCAGTTATTGTGCGTGTGAAGAATGATGGTGATCTCCTGTGTTGTGATCTAACAGACACACGGTAGGAACATGGTTAAGAAACAGCAATACAGTCCAGCAATATAGTCATTTTATGCGAAACCATAGAGCTTTATCTACAGGTCAAGCATAATAATAGTAACAGTGAATCATCTCGGAGAGGGTTTCATCATATTGACTGTCGTAACCGAGCGCGACGCGTTTGATGCTGAATAGAAAATCAATGACAGACAGCCGCAGCGGAGGGAAAAGTTTACGTGAACTTGAATTTAATGACTTAAAAAATAATTTGGTTGTTTTTGTCAATTGATTTCATAAATCAGATTTATAACTTATCTTAAACTACAACGAGTCGAGTAGATCATTCCCCTCAATGGACTCGATTCCAACCTTTGCATTTTGAACCTTTAGAATCGACTCTCAATTCCCAACGCCTAAAAAATCGATTCTTTTTGGAATCGACACCCAGCCCTATCATAGAGGCGATGCTTCTTCACCGTTGCTTTGAAAAGTGAAGAGAGTCGACTCGAGAATGAACTGCACGTGCGGCACACGCAAACATACGCGTCCAGCTACAATAATCGTATTAATTTGAAACAGCAACCCAGAATATTTGTCACAACATTGATTAAAACAATGATGACAATAATCACATAAAAAAGCAACTTAAATTTTGGACCTTTAGCAGTGAGGGGGGGTTCGGGTGGTTCGAACGAACCCTACGGGCTTGATTTATATATTATTTTTGCACTGTAAGTATACTACTATGTTCCCATTTAGTTATTCGTTTTTTTATACTTGAAATAGACCTTAAACTGCATACTTTAACTCTTTCCACATTTCGCATTATTTTACATTTGCATAAGCAATCTTCTTTCACTTTTTTCTGCTTCTTCTTCACCTGTGTTTTTATCCGGAGTTTATGTGCTATTTCAGAAGATGCGTATAGCGCCCCCTACCATATAACAGCAAAGACACGGATAGCCACAGAATGGCGGGGAAAGAGTAAGTAGATTTGAATTACAGATTTGATGTGCACTACCAGTGAAGCTAGTTATTTTAGTTAATAAAGTTTTAAATATGGTTCTTACACGAATACATCATTTCACTTAAGACGTTATTAACACCCCAGAGCCATGTGGAGCACTTTTATCATGGATGGAAAACTGAAATGGCCATTCCCTGCCATTATAAAGCTTGGAAGTACTCCGATTGTAGTGCAATTTCTGAGAAGTACATGAAGTATGAAAACTGAAGTATACTTATTGTTAGTTTTTTTTTTAAGTATTCTTATAGCACACTTGAATAAACTTATTTTTCGTAAGGGAAGGACATGACGATACACTGAGTTGGCTGGCAATCCTAGATTATGAAGTGGTAGCCGCAAGCAATAGGCAAAAGAGGATGTGAAGGACGAGGACAGAATGTTGATTGCACATTGTCTCGAGGGTATTTCTCACTCCTGCTCCCCTACAGAGGTGACTCATCACAGTACAGTATAGGATATCCAACCAGATAACAAAACTTTGCCATAATTGAATGTAAATTGAGTTTTATACTTGATCAATCATAATTAACAAAAAAATATTTTAGTTAAAATAGAAGGATTTCTCTGTTTATTTTGTCTCCTTAATACCATTTATTTGCTCAATAGTGAATCATGAAGAGGAAGTGACAACATTTCAATTTTTCATATTGTTGCGATACTCTTTTCTTCCTTATTGAGATGTAATCCAAGTGAAACAGTTTCTGGAACAATAAGAAAGTAGGACGGACTTGATTTTGTCCATGGGAAATTGATAGGATGGTTGTGGTTTGCTATTGGTGGATCTCATGTGACAGGTTGTCCCACATTCATTTTTTGAAAATACTAATGTACAGATAAATCATTTATAATAAATACTGTAATATTTTATAGAGGAAAAATAAACTAGAATTGTCCATTTTCTATTTTATGGTGACTTTATAAGTGAGTTCTATTCTCATTTAATATAATTTGTTGTTTTTCATGCTTGTCAAAAGCATATCCATAAATTACCTATATCCTATTTCCACCCTGTCACATTATAAAACAATTTTTATTTTGTTTTGTTTTTCCTACAATTTATACAAAGTAATATCATTGATGCTTGAATGATAAAAGACAGGAGGTCATAACTTGAAAACAGAAAACAACAGCAATTTTGGTTTGAAATGTTCCCCCGGTCACAAGTTCATAATACTCAAATCATTGTTATTTGAGTAATTTATCTTGAGAAGATAGAATTCAATTTATTAATTTTCAATACATTCCTCAATACATGGGTTTCAATGTATTCATTTGTATTCAATACAATACACTAGAAAGTTACAGAAAGGTCTGTTTGATCAGGGTTGCAACTAAACTCAGTGGACCTTGAGAGACAGAGTGTTTAAACTTGAAGATTCACCTTACATGCTTTTCTAACTTGTAAAAGGCACATTTTTGTAATAATCTTTCAGTTTTGAGATATATAGTAGAAAAAAAAACAGGCAACTAATAATAATGCTACTAATTTGAAATATGTCTGCAACAAAATTTCGTGAAATGATGTGGGCCCATTTCACTATTGACATCACTATTGCCAGGATCATGAATAACATGCCTTGTACATGACCCTAAGCTTAGTATTTGACTTACAGAGGGATGAACAGAAATTCATCATTGTTCTTTCAGACTGTTGTTAGTACATGGTCATTTTTCAAAATTATCTTGGAACAAGGACTCCTAATCATGAACAGAGCTGACCCTGCCACATTGATCAAAGTGTCAAGGCTGTAAAAGAGGATAATTGAAACAGAAACGACACATTTTCTTTTGAATACCTTCGGGCAAATGGTCTCAGATCTTTACTAAGACCTCAGTGTGTTTACATGGACTAAATTTCATCAAAATGAAATAAATCCCATCCAATTTACAAATTCTGGAAGTTCTGCTGATGTGCGAAAGGTTTTTCTTTTTTTATCTGATCGAAACAGTAGTCGGAATCAAGCAATTTAATTTATTTAGATTTGTATTGAAGTTTAGATTAAATCATTAAAATATTAGGAAACAAAATTATATATATAAATATATATATATATATATCGTGTGTGTGTGTGTGTGTGTATAATCTGTAAAATTCCATTTAGAATACAAACAAGCGAGTCGCTCAAATGGGGGAATCCATGTTGCACATCCATCTTGAAATACGTAGACAAAGAGGGACATACCTGGAAATTCAAGCTTCACCTTTCGCGTTTTTACACTCAGTGGCACCATGACGAATATGAGAGGGAGATTACTGCCGGCAGATTTGTAATAACACCGCCACCATACGCTCTCAGAATGGGAGGGGCTAGAAAGCAATATTCAGTTGGTAGTCATCTACAATGTCACCACTAGATGGGAGTAAATCCTACACAGTGTAGCTTTAATGTATTATTTTTGTATTATTTGGAATAAAGTACAGCAACTGGTTTTATTTGAATGCAAAAATATTTCTCCCTTGTTTTAGCATGTGTTCATAATTTCTTTGTTTGACAGCCTGGCAAAAAAATGATGTCCGCAAGATTTGGTGTGTTTCATTGTATTATCACAAATAAAACAGGAGTAAAACTTGGAGTAAAGTTGACTCCAAGCCAATATGCTAACAAAATCTTTAATACATTAATATTTTAAGTGTGAAGATGTAATTTTTCCTAGCCCAATAAAATTAGAAATGCATGATATAAAGTCAGGATTGTGAGATATAAAGTCAGAATTGGGTGAAATAAAGTCGCAATTCTGAGAAAAAAAAAACAGAAGTGCGACTTTTTATCTCACAATTCTGACTTTTTTTTCTCACAATTGCGAGTTTACATCTCGCAATTCTGACTTTATAACACATAATTGCGAGTTTATATGTCAAAATTCTGACATCTTTTCTCAGAATTGTGAGATATAAACTCGCAATTGCAACTTATCAAGCCAATTCTAAGGGGAAAAAAGACAAACTTTTTCCCCCTCAGAATAGTTTAAATCTCACAATTCTGACTTTATATCTCACAATTTTGACATTATATCTCGCAATTCTGACTTTATAACTCAGAATTCTGACTTTACATCACACAATTCTAACTTTATATCTCGCAATTGCGACTTTATATCCCGCAAGTCTGACTTTCCATCTTGCAATTCTGAGAAATAATGTCAGAATTGCGAGGAGTAAACTCGCAATTGTGAGAAAAAAAAGTCAGAATTGTGAGATAAAAAGTCGCAATTACCTTTTATATTTTTCATTCTATGGCGGAAACAAGCTTCCATACTTTTGGCCACTACTATCAGAGAGAAACGAGTTCTCAACAAGAAAAAAAATGTAGGGCGGGACTTTATTTTGTCCATGAGGAATTGATTGGATGGTTGTTGTTTGCTATTGGTCGATTTCATGTGAGTGACAGGTTGTCACGCCCTCATGCAGTAAACATGTCATCGGAGAGGAGATTATGAGGGCACATGAATTAAAAAATAATGCTGTGCATAGATAAATCACTTATAATAAATACTGCAATATTCCATAAAAAAATAAGGAACGTCCATTTTGATTTCATGGTGACTTTAAGGAATAAAGAGAAGAGACACTGTGATTCATTTGGAAGGTATATGAAGGTATTTTACAAAAACTGACTGATCAGATAGTCCATCACATGTTAGACGCCACGTTCCGTCCTTGCCAAACTACCAAACAGCAGCAGCTGGTACACACTCCGCTGGGCATTTTCCACTTTCCCCGTCACCGCTCCATCACATCTGAAGATGAGAGGCTGTAATTCACAGGCTATCTATTCTCAAGGTTTAGCCACACATTCTTACCCCTCCACTCGTCCATCCACCTCAGCTCCCAAACCAGGGTGGTATCCATCTCCTGGCTGCAGGACAACCTCTTCCGGCATGGCATCACTCCCAGTGCCCCACTTACAGCCATCAGTCACTGTCTTAGCTGATAGCTCCATGTGTCAGCCGTATGGATGACTGTCGCTTACCTGTACGGTCCTGCATGCCAATAGACTGAGAGTTATGGGGAACAGAGTAGTCAGTCTGTTCAAGTATTTCACATCATCTGTGACGGGATGGAAAAGCATCTTATATTCATTAAGGCTGCGAAGTGCGGGTATACTGCAAAAATCTATTTCTTATTTTTGGCTGTTTTGCAGTTAAACATAGTTCAAAAAAAAAACCAAGTTGATTTTTCTTACCCCATAATTTTTTCTCATTGGAAGCGCTTGGTTTTGATAAATTTGTCAAAAAGAAGACTTAATATCTTTTTAAGTAAATTACCTCTGTTTAGATATTTGTACCGGAAAACAAGATATTATAAACAACATATTGTATGCTATGTATGGTGTTTTGTGTGATTGAAGTTGTGTACTGGCAGTGTCATGTTGTCCGAGACAAATTTCCCAGGAATGGGACAATAAAGTAAGTAAAGTAAGACAAAAATACGGTGTAAGAAATTGACCTTGTTCAGTGAAAATGTGACAATCACAAAAGTTTTGTTTAGATTATTATCTTTTGTTTTCTTTCCTTTTATTACCTTTCCTTTTATTATAAGTTAAATACTATTTAGAGAATACACAGAAGCGCACAATGACATGATGTTTCACAGAACAGACAGACACTAGGTGGCAGTACCTTTCAGTCGCGTCACTCTGAGACAAGCGAGGCGCGGAAGACGAGCTCATGTTTGAATGGAAAAAGAGCAACTGTTGTCCCGTGTCTCCTCTAACCGAGTCATATATTCAATATTTCCAGGTTAGTTTTACAACTTTTATATGACTACAGGGTTATAATCTAATTTTAATTCCCAGTGATGTGTGTTTAACAAGCGAAAGGTATGTTAAGTGTGTAAATGGTAAAGTCTAAAGAAAACAGTGTGAAGATGAGGAAATGGCGGCCGATGCTCGCGCTAATGTTTCCTTTTATTCCTAACGGCTCGGGATATTTCTGAGTTATTACTGTGTATGTGTAAAGTAACTGTGTGTGTAAGACTATTACGGGTAATAAATAAAACGCTAATGTACAGACAGGGCCGGCGATTGCTATAGGCGAACTAGGCGGTTGCCTAGGGCGCTAAATGTGTTGGGGGCGCCGCGGACGCGCGCTCTAGTGTCGCCCTTGACCTACTTCACATTCTCTACTACTACCCATTTATCGAGAAATCACAGGTTAGAATGAGAAGCGAAAAAAAATGTTTTTTAAACATGATCATCCTAAGGCGTCCCTCGTTTCATTACTTTAATTACTGATTATTAGATTGAATTGATGATTATTGTCGATCTTTTCTGGAGGGTTGCGTTACGTTACGTTAGGCAAGTGCGCAACTGCTGGAGCGGTATAAACCTTCTGGTCCACAGGAACGAACATAAAAAGAAAGCCCAGTATAAAGGTAAGCCTTCTCATCTCTATGGAAGCTTGTTTCCGCCACTGAATAAAAAAATAAAATAAATAATTGCGACTTTTTATCTCACAATTCTGACTTTTTTCTCAGAATTGCGAGTTATAAAGTCAGAATTGCGAGTTATAAAGTCAGGATTTCGTTTTATAAAGTCGGAATTGCGAGATATAAAGTCAGAATTGCGAGATACAAAGTCAGAATTGCGAAATATAAAGTCAGAATTGTGAGATATAGTCAGAATTGCGAGATATAAAGTCAGAATTGTGAGATATAAAGTCAGAATTGTGAGATATAAAGACAGAATTGCGTGATATAAAGTCGCAATTCTGAGAAAAAAAGACAGAATTGTGAGATAAAAAGTCGCAATTATTTATTTTATTTTTTTATTCAGTGGCGGAAACAAGCTTCCATACATCTCAGCCATTAAAGTGTCAAACGAAATAAATAGGCTACTTCCCGGTGTAGCGTAGGGCCTACTTGAGATTCCTAGTGACCGACGTGCGTTTTGGGCCAATACATAGCCTACTTTTATTTATTTTTTTGTCTTAACGGCCCATAAAACTCAAACATCAGCAGTCCATTCGTTTTGTTTTGCTTAATTGGAGGCGTTGAGTTGCTTCCAAGTAGCTATAGCTTACTTACAAGTATATAAATTTGTTCAAAATCAATTATGAAGGTTTATTTTATTTTTCATTGCACTTTTTTTTTACAATATATAGTGTAATGTATACAGACACTGTAACTAAAAGAGGTTTGAAATTTCCTTGCTTCGATTTTCTGTAGAATTAAATATTTAAATTTGATTTAAAAATGAATTAAACATTAAAATGCACATCATTTTCTTATGGGGACACGAAACCCCCTTAGCCTTGTAGCAGCCAGGTAGTGATTGTAATTTATCCACTATAAGTTACATTACATAGTTGCATTGTACAAATACATTTTTTTTATGTAGGATGATAGAAATATCCTTGAACGTCATTTGTAGGTAGCATTTGAATGAACAATTTATTACAGATGATTCTTCAACTCTGAAGTTTTGGAGTGATTTATAAGAGCATTTTTGTTAATTTAACAAATACTCATCATCAGTTTTGGGCATGTTGCTTAAAAAAGAGTAATTGGTTATAGTTACTAGTTCTCACAAATAATAACTGAGTTAGAAACTGAATTAAATCATTATAAAAGTAACTAGCAGGGAAAGTAACTATTACGTTACTTAAAAAAAAAGTTAAAAATAGGCCTATGTCAAATAACTTGGATGTCCCCATAATTAAATATGTTAAATTAATGAAATGGATTGGACACTATAGAATAAATTATTATTATAAAACATAGTAGCTAAACTTATCTTTCACTATCGTAATGTTACTGTGGGACAATGTGGGAGACACCAATAAAATGCAATATATTATTTTAAATATTATCATATGGGGGCGCAAAAAATCAATCTCGCCTAGGGCAACCAAAGGGATAGAGCCGGCCCTGTGTACAGAGTAGAAGCAGTTTACAGATGTAGCTTTGGGTGAAACACACGTGGTAGCATTGAATGTATACATGTGGTAAAATTAGACTGTAAAACAGTTTCAGTTCATAGAAATCAAGAGTAAAAATTAGGAGACAAATGTTTACTATTGAAGTTTGTTCTTGTTTAATGTAATTTAATTGAACCTAACCTAACTGCAAATGGGATTTATTCTGTTATATTAAGTGAACACTTAAATGTATAATGTAAAATGAATACAGAAATACTCGTTTAATGAGAGATAACAGGGAATGTGGTTTAGAGAGAAAATGTGTGTTTAAGATAAAACTGAAGGTTTAGGAAATATGATGTGAAGATACATTTATTTGGAAATGTACTTTTTGACAAATACGTAATTTCGTGTTATCCAATTGTGTATATTACCTGTGCTGGAAAATTAAGTCAGCATCTCCATAAAGCTCGTCTACTGGAAGCGTGAAAAGTGCTCTAAAACGTCCTGGTAGAAGGCTACGTTGACTCTGGACTTAATAAAGGACAGTGGACCAACACCGGCCGATGACATGGCTCCCCAAACCAACACAGACTGTGGAAACTTCGCAATGGGCTTCAAGCATCTTTGATTGTGTGAGAGCAATCCATTCTTTCTCCAGACTCTGGGACCTTGGTTTCCAAATGAGATGTAAAATTTGCTCTGATCAGAAAAATGGACTTTGGACCTCTGAGCAACAGACCTTTTTTTTTTTCTTTAGACCAGGTAAAATGCTTCTGACGATTGTTGTTCAGAAGAGGCTTGACAAGAGGAATCCGACATTTGAAGCCCATGTTCAGGATCCATCTGTGTGGTGGCTCTTGATGTAGTAACTCCAGCCTCAGTCCACTCCTTGTGAAGCTCCCCCACACATTTGAATAGTCTTCTCCAGACAATCCTCTCCAGGCTGCGGTCATCCCTGTTGTGATCCCCTACTTGTGCACCTTTTTCTTCCACACTTTTCCCTTCCTCTTCACTTTCTATTAATGCGCTTTGATACAGCGTTTTGAGAACATTCAACTTCTTTTGCAATTACCTTTTGAGGCTTTCCTTCCTTGTGGAGGGTGTCAATGATGTCTTTCTGCACAACTGTCAGGTCAGCAGTCTTCCACACGGTTGTGAATTCTACTGACCAGACTAGAGCTAGACCAATATATCGGCAGGCCAATATTATCGGCCGATATTAGGCATTTTCCAAACTATCGGTATCGGCAGTTATAATGGCCGATAAATGAATATTTCAAAAATAAAATTAAATTGGACGAAACACGGCTTGAACCATGTCATGAGTGTTGGAGTTGTATAGTTTGTCCACCAGAGGGCACTCTACACCGTCCCTGTTGGCAACACTCGTTGAGTTGGTCACGATACATACATTGCTTGAATAACAATTAAAAGAACATCACCATCAGTTCCCTTAACTCAAATAAGCATGACAAAATTTGTGACTATCATGTCCAGTTTTGCTGCTGTTAAATAAGCTGAGAGTGAAGTAGAATTAGCTAGTAATAATTACGTTACGTTGTTACAGTGTAGTTGACCGACTGTCCTTTTAACTTTTGACAATGTGACTGAAGTATTTCTTTAATAACGCGTGACAGTTATAGCAATGAGACGTATCATCTCTCCTTGGCCTGTTATATTGAAAATGTATGTTTTACGTTTTGCAGTATGACGTTATCCATTGCTAAATTATGGCTCATCATAGAGTAGCTAACCACAAAGCTAGCTAATGCCGCTATCATCAGTGTGTTCTGTTGTGACAATAAAAGAAACAAGTTTCTTTTTAAAATGCATTATCATGTTATTTTAGTTAAAACTCATAAATAATTACAAAAAACGAATGTTAGGGAAATCCGTTAATGTTTTGTTGCACGTTTCTGAAATAATTAAAAAAAATATTGGCCGATATATCGGAATATCGAAGTTTAAAACCAACAAATATTTGTATTGGTATGGGCCTTCAAAATCCTTTATCAGTCGGGCTCTAGACCAGACTGAGAGACCAATTAAAGGCTCAGGAACCCTTTGCAGGCATTTTGGATTAATTAGCTGATTAGAGTGTGACTTAAAGCCTACAATACTGAACCTTTTTTTTTTTTTTTTTACAATATTCTAATTTTCTGAATTTGGGGATTTCATAAGCTGTTGGCAATAATAATCATCAACATTATAACAAATAAAGGCTTGAAATATGTCACTTTGCATGTAATGAGTCTATATGCAACATGAAAACATGACTTTTGCGTAAACATACACACCACTTTCGAGTCAAGTGGCGTGTTATCTTTACGCATTTTGAGCTATCCGCGTGTATCCACGTGTATGTCTACGCCATTAATGTCCGAGCGATTCCGCGTGTACACGCCGTCAAAAGTGATCTTTTTTTCCCCTTTTTTTTAGGATGGTAGGGGAACACTCATAAATGCCATTAACCCCAGTGGGTTGAGGTAGGTCATATATTTATATATACAGTAATAACGTTAAGTCAACAGCATTCAAAAACACGCTGAAAAGCGATTATGCATGTTGATAGCGCGCCAAAAATGGAAATATGAATTGGCGTGTCATACACACGCTACACTTCATGAGATCAGTCTGCTATATGATATATTAGTTTCACCTTTTACGTTGAATTATTGAAAAAAATGAACTTTTGCACGTTTCACCTGTATTCTGCGTATGAATTTCACTGTTTGGTTCATTTTGAGGGATAATGAATCTGATTTTCTGCAAGTGAGATGAGTAAATGCATCCTCACAGTTAACTACAATAACCATCATGTTCATACAAAGCCGTTGAACACTCCTGATTTCCCTCAACATGGTTTCAGTGTGAAACAAAGCAACTTCCATTATTTGAAAGAGTAAATTCGGATATTTTGTTGAAAATTTAAAAGTAGTTAAGTAGTGACTTGAAAAAAAAAGAACTTGATTATGCAAGTCATGTTACTTGTAATGCAGTACCACCCAAAACTGTTAAAAGATTTTTTTTTCTCACTTCTCACAAAAGCGGTTGAATCAGAGAACATTGGCTGAACAGAAACGAGGACATTAGCTTCCAATCATTATTTCAGTAAAAATAGCAATGTACTTGGTGCAATAATCTTTGCAGCTTCTTGGTTTAAAGCTTATAGGGTTTTTTTGTTGTTGAGGATCTTATACAAACAATGGTTTTGCAGTATCAATTGAGAATATAATTCTGTCATTATCGGGGCCCAAGGGAGGCCTTTTTCAGCCACTCAGATGATGACAGTTCACAGTGAGTGCCTATTATTCAGGACTAAATGGAACTGAAAATGTACACGCCACACTGAACTGGCTGCTGAAAGTACAGTCTTCATGCCAGCAGAAACGGCGAATCCCTTGTAATTGTGCCATTAGTGTTCCCATTCACTTCATTCCAAATAGGCTGTAGTCAGTCAATTGAATGTCACGATGGTATGGGAAAGTTTACTTATATTGCCATCTCTTATACAACTCTATCTTTTACTTTGAAAATATATTTGTCTCTTTGTGAATGTCTACTGACCCGTAGGTGTTAAACATCAATTCCATAGTACCTAATCTAATTTTGATTTAAAATCAGGAGTTTGAAAATGAAAGCACAAAGTGCCATAGAAGCAGAAATAAACAAGTGCACTTAAGAATATTTCAAATAAAAAGGTTTTTATGTTGACTGTTATTATTTTAGATTAATCATGAAATATCACTAAACCAGCATTTATTATAATTATATATTTAATTAAATTCTCATTTATTACAGCTTTAATACATATCGTTTCAGAGCAGCTTTACAGAAAATGCATTACAATTTAGAGCGATCTGTAATCAGAAGTGACTGTGTCCAAGTTATGCATTTCAGAAATGTGCATATACAAATCACCCAGTTAGCAAACATCATGTACTCATTAAGGCAGAAACAATGAGCTCATTGATTGTGAACATAATGATTTTACAAATTATAGAAAAATCGGCATTGGTGCAGGGTGGGAAATTAACTTTTTTGCCCACCAGCCACAGTGGCTGGTGGATGCCCAATTTTACCAGCCAATTATATTTTTTACCAGCCACTTTTTCCGAAATTCAAATTTATAAAAGAAAGTGCACTAGCATATTTTGAATTGCTTCAGTTAATTTGATACGACTTGATTTCATTAACTTTATTGTCTGTTCAGATTTACTGGACAGACGATAAAAAAATAAAACAAAAAATCATTTTATTTATTTATTTATTATTAATACAACATAAATACATAATAAATCAATAAAAAGTGATGTGAAAAAAGTCACTTTAGTCTTCTTCAGAGTCATCATCATCTTCGGACGTCTCCTCATCTTCAAATTGGCTCCTCTGTGGATGCTCACGGGCGTACGCCCTTAAAAAAAAGCACTATTCCGCACAAACAGGGCAACCATAATATGTGAGCAACATGTATGTACATGTTTGTATTTTGGAGAGAATTTTATGCATGGTTATTTTACAGTTTAGTTTTTAATATTAGTTAAGTTTGTATGACCATAAATAACGGAGTATTTAAGTGTATTTTGCTGCTAATTGAAAAAAAAATCCAGCAAAACGTGCCGGCGTGATTGGCGACCCCAGAGGGTTAACTCAATAATAAAGCTGTAAAGTAGGCTATCTTTTAACTCAGGACAGCACCAATTTTCACAAATACAGATAAGATTGGAGATGAAAAGTTTAACTGACACGTAACCAAGCTCCGGAGCACCCACTTTTTTGGCTCCTATCCTCACGGCTGCTAAAACTATTGCTAAACTAAATAGCGATAAACTAAAGAATGATAGTTATCTAGCCATCACAAAACACAACTTCAAGTTAGAAATTTACTTACTTGCACGTCCAAATGTACTCCCGAAAAGGTCTGCCCTTTTTGCCGATCGCATGGACGTTTCGGAATACAATTCTCATTCGGTGAAAACCATTCAAATTAGTTACTCGACAAAAGTGCATTATTGTTACTTAGCAACAGCATTCTTTGACAAAAGCTGTCCAATCCGTTACAAGAAATGTTTTAAGTAGTAGCCAATAAAATTATGCTTTACAATCTACCTGCCACTGTGGCTGGTGCTAATTTCCCACCCTGATGATTCAGAAATATAAATGTAAATTAATAATCCTATATTGTAGAAATTGGTCAATTCGAGGAAGGCCTCAAGTCGTGTTTATTTAAATGTATTTGACAAATATTTCTTTGATTGGAAGCATTTAGTCACTCAGTGAAATTCTTCGTGTTTGGTGCTGCATATTCATTGTGGTGTAATAATGTGATTTCTGGCCTATACTGTAGATGTATTATGATCTCAAAATGACCAAATGTAACACTTGCATCATCAGGGGTGCTGAATCCAACATCTGACGTTATTAGGTAAGGCACTTTGAAATGGATTTTCTCGCATACACGCTTTGTTTTTCTTCTTCTGTGGTTTATTCATTGAGACTGCCTTTATCTCACTGGGTATCTCTGTTTCTACATCTTTCTGTTTCGCCATCTTTCACTCCCTGCTGGCTTCTGCCGCCAACACCGGAGCCATATCATTTAACACATACTGTCACTGACACTGAATCTATAGGACGCTTGTCTAGCAGGGTTCCCACACTTCTTGACCAGTGCATTTCCATGAATTATTTAGTTGTTCATGATTAATAAATAAGGGTTTTTAAAAGTAACTATATAGAATGTACTCACAAAAGGCTATTTTTATACCCAATTAAATATATGAGCGCAACCAAAAATCGTTTTTCTACTTGATGTTAATTTTTCCAGGCTGGAATTCACAAATTTTTAATGATATTTCCAGATTTTATTCGTGGGAACTGTGTTCTTGGACACAAGTTCTAGGTTTTGAATATAATCTACTTCATACTGGAAATAGTTAATTAGCAGCTAAATTATTCAGTTAATTTATATTAATCTAATGAGTTCCCTTGTTTCTGAATATTTCATTCGTGTGTCAAAATATAAGTATGTTCCAATAAAAATGTGCCTCCATTAATTTGACATCTGTATAATTGACCATAAGTAGAGGTGATTGAATGTTACAATTAAATACACTAATTTATAGTCAAGAAACCTGTATAAAAATGTATTTGCCAGCCTGATTGGAATGTGAGGATTAAAAATAGCTTCTATTGTTGCTTAATTCACTTGAGCTCAATTTATGAGAATTCAAACAATACAATCAAATACGATGTGATCTCATATTATTCATTTATATGATGCAATAATGGCTGTTCCTGGGTGAATAATTAGAACAGAACGCTAATTTTTTCAGCCATTTACTCCCTTGGGAGTTTAGGGCTGTGGTTAGATTCAGCATTCCCTCATTTCCAATGGTAATTACATGTGCAATCCAGTTAATGGCACTTCAGTTTGCATGTAAAATTACTACAACCTGTTATGTTAATATCTCATGAACATTCTCATTTTACACCATTAGGAGAGTGTAATGAAATGACTGTAGAACTCGCATACAGCAATCCCAGCCAATATACCAGCACAAAATGCTGTTCCAAATTTAATTCCATTTTTGGCCACACGGAGGCAGCATGTATCAACTAAACACTAGAACTGAAACTGATTTTCTTGCTCATGCTTCATACTAAATGTTCAAGAACCCTCAGCTAAAGGAATTAAGTCCAACTTCGATTTAATGATAATGACGCACTTGATTTTACAGCAAGCAACACTGTAGTGTAACCAGTTAGGTTTATCATTATTTATGCTGCAAAAAAACAGAATTACTGCATTTTCATTAGACATTTGTGTAATTTGATGTTGATTTCGTTTCTTAGCGATGTTGTTAAATGTTCTTGGGTTTGGTCTGAGTGTGATGTTTGGATATGACAGCAGCATACTCTCTACCTGAGCGGTATATAGTGCGTTTTTTTTCAGGCGTAGAGAAATCCACATGAAACAAGCCGAAGCGCACATTGAAGCCATCACTCCACTCAAAGTTATCCAGCAGTGACCAGGCAAAATATGCCTTTACATTCACTCCATCTTGACTGATAGCTGGGAAACAAACAAAACATTCATATTATACTAATATAGTATATCATATTTGAAAAACTTCCAGTAGTCTGGGTCTCAAAGTTACAATACAAGGACTTTAACTGTCAACTTTTTACATCCACCCTTGTGAAAAAGAAATACACTTTAAGGTATAGTCCACCCAAAAATTTTACCCCATGATTTACTCACCCTCAAACCATCCTAGGTGTATATGACATTCTTCGTTAAGATGAACACAATTGGGGATATATTAAAAAATGTCCTGGCTCTTCCAAGTTTTATAATGGCAGCCCAAAATTTGAAGCTCGAAAAAAGTGCATCCATCCATTATAAAAGTAATCCACACGTCTCCTGGGGGGAGAGGCCTTCTGAAGCGAAACGACACGTTTAACAAAAAAAATTGCGTTCACGTTTTTTTAATATAACTCCGATTGTGTTAGTCTGAAAGAAAAAACTCATATACACCTTATATGGCTTGAGGGCTCGTAAATCGTATAATTTTAATTTTTGGGTGAACTATCCCTTTAGCATACTTACAAAAAGAGTACTTATTATGGCAAGAATATACTTAAAAGTATACAAGTGCAACCTGAATGAAATGAATGCAATTACATGAAAATACATTATTGTATAAATATATACAATTAGTTCAACTTAAGTTCATCTTTGTATGTAATCTCATAATTCTATTGTCTTTAAAATATAGTATTGCTGCATGTACTGACAAGCATTTATGGTAAACTAAAATTTGCTTTAATGTAATTTCTGTTGAAATTCACATCTTGTATTTGAATACAAAGTTCCAATTTAGTATGTATAAAATATAAATGTAATATAAATATAATGTAAATATAAATGTAATTAATGTAATATTGAATAACACTACACATCAAATAATAATTTAGTACATTGCACATTTTTTACTATGGTGTAGTCAACACATCAAAAAAGTATTCTTTTTTTAAAAGGACAACAACAGATTAATTATTTAAGAAGCACTTTTTAAGTCAAACTTTTCATTTGACATCATTACAAAGTGCACTTTAAAAGAGGATTGGGAACTTAAGTGTGTTAAGAAAGTCATGAAAGTATAGTCTCTTTTGTACACTTAAATAATTTAATAATAAAATTTAATTATCTGCAAGTACATTTTTTTAAGTAAAAACTATTTATTTTTTGAACAATACAACTGCGCATTTGAAGCACACTTTTTCACAAGGGCATTAGTAGTCTGTATAAAATGAACTTTGTACTCTTGAGCAATTTTATTGTACATAGCGCAGAGTTAACATGACAGTACCTTTGCCAACTTCCTGCAGAGTGTCCTGATAGTACTGGGAGCGATCGGCATCTTCTATCTGAACCGGCCCCATCTGCGAAAAGCCATTTTCAGTGATAAAGATGGGCAGACTGGTATATGTGTCCTACAAAAACAAGCAAATGTATATGATTCTGTTAAGACAACATATGAATCACTGTATAATAAATATTCTCCTAATTAAAGCTGCAGTACGGAGCTTTTTTGGGTTTAAAAATTACCAAAATTATCCATATTTGAGAAAATACATAACCAGCCAGTCTTCAAAACTATCTGCTTTCCATAGCTCGATTCAAAACTGGTAAGCTTGTAATAATGTTTTTAATTCCAGTGGTACTGGTGGATTTCCGCAGGAGATTCAAGCATGTCTTTGCGTCATTACGTCACATCTGTACACATAAAGAAGGAGTCTCGGCTAGTCGGCTATATTGCGTCATTACGTTACATTTGTACACGTAAAGAAGGAGTCTCGGCTAGTCGGCTACATTGATTCATTACGTCACATCTGTACACGTAAAGAAGGAGTCTCGGCTAGTCGGCTACATTGATTCATTACGTCACATCTGTACACGTAAAGAAGGAGTCTCGGCTAGTCGGCTACATTGATTCATTACGTCACATCTGTACACGTAAAGAAGGAGTCTCGGCTAGTCGGCTACATTGATTCATTACGTCACATCTGTACACGTAAAGAAGGAGTCTCGGCTAGTCGGCTACATTGATTCATTACGTCACATCTGTACACGTAAAGAAGGAGTCTCGGCTAGTCGGCTATATTGCGTCATTACGTCACATCTGTACACGTAAAGAAGGAGTCTTGGCTAGTCAGGTATATTGCGTCATTACGTCACATCTGTACACATAAAGGAGAAGTCTCGGCTAGCCGGCAATATTGCGTCATTACGTCACATCTGTACACATAAAGAAGGAGTCTCGGCTAGTCGGCTATATTGCGTCATTACGTCACATCTGTACACATAAAGAAGGAGTCTCGGCTAGTCGGCTATATTGCGTCATTACGTCACATCTGTACACATAAAGAAGGAGTCTCGGCTAGTCGGCTAAATTGCGTCATTACGTCACATCTGTACACATAAAGGAGTCTCGGCTAGTAGGCTATATTGCGTCATTACATCACATCTGTACACATAAAGAAGGAGTCTCGGCTAGCCGGCAATATTGCGTCATTACGTCACATCTGTACACATAAAGAAGGAGTCTCGGCTAGTCGGCTATATTGCGTCATTACGTCACATCTGTACACATAAAGGAGTCTCGGCTAGTCAGCTATATTGCGTCATTACGTCACATCTGTACACGTAAAGAAGGAGTCTCGGCTAGTCGGCTATATTGCGTCATTACGTCACATCTGTACACATAAAGAAGGAGTCTCGGCTAGTCGGCTATATTGCGTCATTACGTCACATCTGTACACATAAAGGAGAAGTCTCGGCTAGCCGGCAATATTGCGTCATTACGTCACATCTGTACACATAAAGAAGGAGTCTCGGCTTCGGCTAGTCGGCTATATTGCGTCATTACGTCACATCTGTACACATAAAGGAGTCTCGGCTAGTTGGCTATATTGCGTCATTACGTCACATCTGTACACATAAAGGAGTCTCGGCTAGTAGGCTATATTGCGTCATTACGTCACATCTGTACACATAAAGAAGGAGTCTCGGCTAGCCGGCAATATTGCGTCATTACGTCACATCTGTACACATAAAGAAGGAGTCTCGGCTAGTCGGCTATATTGCGTCATTACGTCACATCTGTACACATAAAGGAGTCTCGGCTAGTTGGCTATATTGCGTCATTACGTCACATCTGTACACATAAAGGAGTCTCGGCTAGTAGGCTATATTGCGTCATTATGTCACATCTGTACACATAAAGAAGGAGTCTCGGCTAGCCGGCAATATTGCGTCATTACGTCACATCTGTACACATAAAGAAGGAGTCTCGGCTAGTCGGCTATATTGCGTCATTACGTCACATCTGTACACATAAAAGAGTCTCGGCTAGTTGGCTATATTGCGTCATTACGTCACATCTGTACACATAAAAAGGAGTCTCGGCTAGTCGGTTATATTGCGTATGAGGATGTTGGAGGTGGAGATTTATAACCTTTTCTTACAGCACTTGTAATTAAAGTTATCACTTATCAATTTGATGGTAGATCCAGAAATGTTCAAATGACAATTACCAGTGACAACAGATTCACACGCTGTAAAATGCAAAAAAGACTTCAGAGATTCTGAATGCCAGTATCCACACCAGCGCGGTGACTGACAGGCGCACACTCTCCTCAAACAGTGTGTTCATCCGCGCTGTGCCGTGTCAAGGGTGTCGAAGTACAACTCATGTAAAGTTGCCAATTCCGCAAATAACTGCAGTTACAGATTTCAAACAGAGATGGCGACAAAGAGGAAAAACGCCAGACTGCAGCTTTAAATTAAAAATAAAGGAAAGTTAGAGAGAATTGTGCACAAATAAATGAAGGTACCTTTATATATTTCAGCAATTTCCGCAATCCATCAGGAACAACAGCCAACCACTGAACCCCAGATATAGGCCATGATGGGTCAACAACCCCCTCTGCCCCCAGATCCCCCACAAAACTGAGCTTGTTGTTCTTACCAGCACTACTTAGATCTTTGACTTTCCGAGAGGTGTAATAGTTTAGTGCAAAGAAATCCGCTGTGCCCAAAGGAGTGGGCTCTTCCTTTGAGAAGTGTGGTAGCCGAGAGCCCTGCTTGTATCCCAGATCCAAGCTCCTACTCTCAATCCTGAATCTCATGGACTCTGGGTAATCTCCTGTGCAAAACACAGGACAAGCAAACCAGCCCAGAATGAATTCCTTGTAGCGCTCAGTGGCTGCAGCATCTTTAGGACAGTCTGGGTTCAATGGCTCTACCCAGTCACTGTTCAGGACAAGAGACACTTGCCCTCCTTGTAAAGGCCTGAAATGAGTATTATAAGTATGCCAGGCTTTGGCGTGTGCACGCAGCATGTTATGTCCCACCATGTAGACTGATATTCCTGGATCTTTGATCCCAGGGGCAAAGATGCCATCCTCATAACCCAGCTTGGCACAAATATAGGGCTCGTTCAGTGTAATCCAGAGCTTCACTCTGTCCCCAAAGGTCTTAAAGCAAAACCTGGCATAATTTTCAAAGATGTCTGCAATATCTGCCGAGTTCCATCCACCAAGATCCTGTAAGGCCTGAGGTAAGTCAAAGTGGTACAAAGTGATCACGGGCATCACATCACAAGCAATCAAGTCGTCGATCACTTTGTTATAATACGCCACACCTAAGGGTTGCAGAAAAAAAAGTCAAAAACGCAGGTAAGCAACTTAAGGAAGAATAATGATTTAGGTAATAAATAGGCCAAAATTTACGGAAACGTATTGCATTCACTTGATGAAACAAAATCGACTCTGGCTATGTTTACACGGAAACAATTCTGAAGAGAAAACAAAAAAGTGGCGTTGCGTCATCACTTTTTATTCTGCGTTTAGACGAACGTTTTGTGTGGGAAATCCACGTGCAAATGGTGACACAAAAGTGTTTGAAATTCAATGTAGTATGCACTTCAGGCGGCTAGGAGTGCATACTACAGCCACACCAAGTCCACGCGCCTGTGTACAAACTTCACAGTCAAGCAGACTTTTGCGTTTTTTCCGTTTAAACGGGAACGCGGTGGTGGAGCGTTTTTAAGATTTCCACTCTAGAGGGTGGTTTCACTTTTTTGCGTTTTTAAGCCTCAAAAACGCCATCACCGTGTAAACGAAAGGCACATCCGATAAAATATTTTTACGTTTTCACCTGCGAGCGTTCTCGTGTAAACAGGGCCTCTGTTTTCTTGAATTAACAAGTTATTTATCTCAGAATTACTAGATCATTTTTCATAGAAAAAAAATTTGCTCTGTTTTTCTGAATTAACGAGTTAATTATCTGAGATAATTTTTCCATAGAAAAAAAGTTTTTGCTCTGTTTTCTGAATTAAGTTATTTATCTCAGAATTATGAGATATATTTTTCTTGAAAAAAAAAATCAGTTTTTAAGAATTAATGAGTTACTCCTAATTTTTGAGATAATCAAGTCATTAATTCAGAAAAACTGAGCAAAAACTTTTTTCCATGAAAAATGATCTCGTAATTCTGAGATAATTAACTCATTAATTCAGAAAAACAGAGCAAAACCTTTTTTCCATGAAAAATTATCTCATAATTCTGAGATAATTAACTCAGTAGATAGTTAATTCAGTAGATTCTTCAGTAGAGTTTCTTCAAGTGAATGCAAAACGCTTCTATAAAAATCTTGCACACTTTTTATACATTGACCGTGTCAATCGGAGTCGTTATGAAACAGATATTTTCCTTACTAATGTGACAAAAGTAGTGCAAGACTTGATTTTGTCCATTAGAAATTGATTGGACAGTTGTTGTTGATTGCTTTGATCGCATGTGAGGGACACATAATCAGAAAAGTGATGTCAATGAGAGTTTTTTGTTTAAACATAATGGTTTTGATTAAACATTCCGATGGCACTTAAATTTTATAATAAGTGCATTTATAATCATTTACAGCTAACAATGCAATATTCCATAAAAATTAACTTTAAACAAATGTGTAAACAATTATTTGAAGCTAAAATAAAATCTAAGAAAACAGAGAAGTTGACATTTTGTTTACTCAAATTTCATGGATTAAGAACGCTAGAGCTTCAATAAAAGCATTTTGACTTGGTTTTCATATTTTCCTGTTTCTCCAGTTGAATATTTATGCTATTTAGATAACTATTTTTTTGTGTGTTTTTTAGTGAAAGTCATAATTTGAAAGTATTATTTACAGTGTTTGTAAATCTGTTCATCACCGAGAAAGAACACAGGATTGAATTTTTTTATTTGACTCTTATGAACTTCACAAAGGTTGCCATGAGCACCTTTTGGATTGACATGATTTGTGCTTCCATCGGGAAGGAGCCGTGACCAGGATATGGACAGACGGTAATGGGTGAGACCAAGCTGTTGGATACATTTCAGGTCCTCTTTCCAGAGCTGATAGCTGTTACAGGCTACATCTCCATTATGGTCTTCAAACACCCGTCCTTTGACGTGAGAGAATGTGTCCCATATGCTGGGGCCTCTACCATCCATATTCCAGCCTCCTGCAAGATAATTTAAGGAATCGAAAGGAAATGTTAGACCCAATGTACACATATATATGCATGCGTGTGTTGTGTGTGTTTTGTACATATGTGTCTCACTGGTTTGTTGTTACTTTATGCAGTGAAATGTTTTTGTTACGGTTGTTTCTAATGTTTTTTGTTTGTTTGATTGATTGTTTTAATTTTGTTGTTGTTTTGTCTATGGGTGGAGGCGTTGGATAAGCCCAGTTGGGGTTTTTTGCCTCTTCCTGCACAGTATTAAATTTTTAGTGTTGATCTTGTTTTTTGTTTATATATTTTGTATTGTTATTATTATCATTGTCCTTTTTTTTTGTTTTAATCCTAAGGTGCAAATAAATAAAAGAAAGAAAAGAAAGAATATATATATTCTCATTTAATTTTTTTTACATGTACAACTGTCAAAGAAAGTTTGACTGCTAAAAAATAACAATCCACATCTGCCTTCAACAAAAAGTACTGGGGTGTTATAATCTAGCGATATCAGTTTACCATGGTATTTGTATTGTACTAATGAAGAAGACCATATAATTACCATGGTGTTTGTTATGAAACATGACAATATAATGACGCCACGTTAAAAACGCCGTTGTAGTACTTTTGTTAGAGTAACTGAACAACTCTATATTCTAAAGAATTGCAAATTGCTGCTTTTACATGCTTCCCTGAAAAGCTGAATCTGCAAGTGAGTTAAATCAGATCAACAACTACCGCGTTTACTACAGTAAATCAACACTAGTAAAATGTACCTTCTATTTGATAAGCAGCAGTCGAAGCTCCCCACGCAAAGTCTTTTGGAAATACGGTGACATCAAGTGCAGACATATTTTAAGACAACGATGAAGGGGAAACTAGACAAAGTTATTAAAGTTATTAAACGGAATGCAAAAGATGCGTGCAATCAAGCCTGTCTGCACTAGTAGTGAACGTAAGCACGCCCTGCACGTTACGTCATCGCGCACCGTCACGAGACCGTCCAATCTATTTTTTAATACATACATATTAGGCTACATTAGTGACTTTTTTTATACTATTTATATTTTTGACGGTTTTTGCTTAATTTAAATTTAAATTAGCGACGTTTTTGTTGTTGGGTAGAATAGAATCGTTGTTATAATTTGTTTTTAGGCTCAATTAATTGTAATGCAATTGGTTTGTTGTCAAGTTTGTCATTTTTCGTAAGAGACTAGAAAGTAAATGTAAACTGAATAGCCCCAAGGACAGAGACCTTTGACCTGCATGAGGCGCAGTCCTCTTTACACACGTACGGCTTCTAAATTGTCCCACTCCCTGCCTGTTCACAATGACAATGCATAGAAAGATATATCCCATGGGAAGCCGAAACATCTCCATGCGATTCAGAGTCACGAACATTGCACAAGGCATTGTTCTCGTCAGGTCGTGCTACGGCGAAGACCCATCTAAGCTAACTTTTTTCCTTTTCTTTCTTTTTTTTCCCCCCACTACAACCTGTCTAAACTTGTTTGTAGTGCAGCAATGCAAAGAGAACCTTTTGTGAGGGCCACACAAAAACAAATGAGCACAATGGATCAAGGATCCTTTAGTATTGTGTTGCATTTTGTTTTGTGGTTTGTTTTGTAATGGAAAACCATAACTTTAAAGGAAATGGGTGCTTTTTTATTAACTGCAGAAGGGGACAAATAAATAAACTCCACAACTTGGCACGGGTGTGTATTTTTATTGGAATTTTACTATTTCACCGTCATTTTCTTTAAAAAAATATTTTTTGCATTAGGTACAAAAATACTCCCTCTCAGCACCTTTTGGACAAAAATGTCCCCATTGAAACCCATTAAAACTGCCATTTTTAATCCCTGGTTCAGTTAACTATAAAATTATGCAATCTTTGTTAAGAGGCTTTCATTCTGAAGGCAAGGCTTCAAAATTTTATATTTTACTATTTTTTTATCAGATGGTGCCATTTTTTTAAGTTTGGCCTATAAAACAAATATCGCTTTATTCCTGTTTTCTGCTTCGGCATACTATAGAGCCAACTGGATAAATTATGCAACGATATTTGTGTGGGTGTGTTGGTATGGATGTCAGACTGTGGTTAGTATGTGTGTTATAAAAAAAATATGTGTGTGTGTGTGTGCGCATGTGTGTGTTTGTAGTACTGAGAGAGAAAAACTGCAAATAATAATCCAATCACTGTGAGCTCCAGTGGGAATTGCTGGCACCCAATGGGGAAAATATGTTACTACGCCCAAACAAACTGTTACAGAAAGCTCATTTTTTGAGATATCATCCTCAAATTTGGAACACAACCTGTTTAGATTTATGGCTTTGATTTTATTGCAGTTTTGAGTCCAACCTGATTTATAAAATATATATTTTATGTAAAATATTTTTTTATAAATAATTTTCATAAACTTATACCTATATAACTTTTTTTTTTTGATTTACTTATTATTATTTTTTACTTCAGCAATAATCTGCAAAGGGTCTTCTTTAAAATGATACCAAACTTAAGTCTGTGCTCCAAAGCGTCACATTTTTATGACAGTTTTTTGACATGGACATTTTTGTCCTCTTTTTACCTAAGTGTAACTTTTTTAAATTGATGCACAAGGGTTAAATAATCCGGTGTTACAAAATAATTTTTACAGATAGAAATATATAGTCTCTTAGTTAATGAGGTGAGGTCATAAACTGCATGCTGTTTAACATTTTTAAATTAGGGCTGTCAAACGATTAATCGCGATCAATCGCATCCAAAATAAAAGTTTGTGTTTACATAATATATGTGGGTGCACTGTGTATTATTATTTTATATATATAAATACACACACATGCTTGTATATATTTAAGAAATATTTTCATGTATATACTATATATATATTTATATATAATTTATATTATACCTAAATATAAATATTTTATATATAAATAATATTTTTTCTTAAATATACATGCATGTGTGTGTATTTATATATATAGAAAATAATTATACACAGTGCACCCACATATATTATGTAAACACAAACTTTTATTTTGGATGCGATTAATCGCGATTAATTGTTTGACGGCCCTATTTTAAATAGAATATTGCATTTCACACAGATCAGCGACATTTTAATGTCATAAAAACATTTAGACCAGTTTTATATACTAACAATTTTAACAGGTTTAAATGACTCTTATTATTATGTCCCATCATAAGAGTCATTTAAACCTGTTAAAATTGAGTAAAAAGTAAAAAGATTTACTCTAATCTACAGTATACAGATCAGTGGAAAAAGTTAAGTAACAATTTAAGTGCAATTTGCAGCCCTGGAATATTAATGACTAAAATTGATGGTAATAGAATTATATGATTAAAATATAATTATGAATTATAATTAAATAATTTATAATTAAAAACAACGAGAGGGATTAATACTGATAAAATCAAAGAGTGCAAGAATTCACAATATTTTTTTTTTTAATTTCAGAATGATATAATTTAACAAAGTGCATTTACCATCAGATGGCTACAGGGTACAACTCTTCAATAACCTCCTAAAAATGTGTTGAGGAGAGAGCTGTTTTACCCAAGAGAGTTTTAGTTGAATAAATAGACAACACTGACAGCAGGAGAGCAAACCTCAGCACTACCAAATACAGTATATATATATATATATATATATATATATATATATATATATATATATAATATTTAAACAAAGACCTTTGGCATTAATGCAATTTCACCAGTAGCCTACAGCATGTTCCTCTATCAACATGTTTGTTGATCCTATAGAGAACAATGTTCCAATCAACCATTCAAACCTAGTGACCATTTTAAATTTTATGTAAGTTTAGGCTTACAACCCGGGTTTAGGTGCTTCTACGTCAGTTATTATTTACACACCATTAAATTACACACTAATTTTAGGGATATGATCAGGGTTAGGTTTAGGGTTCGTTCGGAATGTTGTTGCAGGGTCAACAAAATATGTCAATCCAGGAACGTGTATAACTTGATGAAAACTCCCAACTTCTTGGATTAAAAAAAAAGAGAGAAATTGAAGATAGGCCTATTCTATTATATTCCTACTGACTGATTCAGTGTAGAAAATGATATTTTCTAAATTAAATGCAATATTGTATATAATGTGGGAAATAACAACAGTGTGTTTATTTAAAAGGATCGGTGTTCACCCAGTCTATGGTGTATGGTGTTCACTGGAGTTCAGACCAAACCTATGATGACGTCAGGGGAGGAAATGGAACATGGAGCCCGAGGCTCAGAGAACAGCAACACACTCGGCTATGAACTGAATAGCGCTGGACACATTCACGTTTTTACTATCTCACCGACCGAAGACCTTCACTCTCGGACCCTGAGTTACACATTCCGGTTGTAGCTCTCACAAAGCGTTTTTAACGTCGTGGTCGTAACAGCATTCAGCTTATGGGGAACAGGAGCAAAGTAGAGACCAACTTTACGCATTCAGTTTCTCAAGAATGGTTTTATTGTTCGGCACGCGGACATGTCGCGATTAATGACCTGTTTTAGATAATTTTCAAATAACTACCGTCCAGAAACTCTTTCCATTCTTTCGGAGTTCAAATGTGGGGTGAGAAGAGCACAGAGAAAAAGTTTATGTGAACAGCTTTCCTTGAGTTTGTAAGCGAGACTGTTATCTCGGGATGGTTGCAGCTGTCTCTCTTTTAGCGCTGGAGCGAGATATCCACTTTGACTGGAAACAAAGAACATGCTTCGTGTAAAACAGTGGAAACTTGCGTGCAACCGGCTGGAGAAGGTGTGTTGAGTTGTACAACGATGCTTATGGAAAACAAAGAAGGATATTCGACCGCTGCCTTTCGGACTGCTTAATGTGGGGAGCAAAAACCATGAAAAATCGTCCCATCTAATGTTGTGTCGAGTCAGTATTTCGATCATGACTTAAAGGGAGTGCTGGCCAGCGTCTCTGCTTAATGGCTTTTGACGAATATTCTTTGCAGAGAACGTGTTTACATATAAACAACAGCAACGAAAGGCTTTCTGGGGCTATTTATATGCTAATTTGACCCCTCGTCTTGCCGTGTGAATATCAACGAAGGAAGGAGTGATGTCGGTGGGCGCTACTTGTGTCTTTTTCCTGGCTTTTGTGCTTCTCAGAAGCTCGAGCTCTGCAGGATCGACTGAATGTAAATCATATGATGAACGCTCCAAAAGTGCAGTAGGGAAAAGCTCTTCGTCTGGAGCCACACTGGACAGAAAAGTGGTCTGC
Organism: Cyprinella venusta; assembly: GCA_038021265.1. Taxonomy (NCBI): domain Eukaryota; kingdom Metazoa; phylum Chordata; class Actinopteri; order Cypriniformes; family Leuciscidae; genus Cyprinella; species Cyprinella venusta. Next base: position 8,204,307 of record CM075864.1, on the reverse strand, counting down.
AGTAACATGGAGCTCCATCAGGTGCCTTCTACTGAATCATTTCCCAACAGAACAGTCTCACTGTAAGTTAACACTCATTTTCTTCACAGAATTAACATTGCCATTTATCTAAAAAAAAAAAAAAAAAAAGCCCAACCACACATCACGAGGGTCATTCCTGCCATTTGACCTCATCACCTCTGGTCCTTCTGGGAACCTTTTGATAAACGAAACTGTTATCAAAAGCCATACAGATCAAACTGAGCGACTTGGATACATAGGCTATAGTAAATATACAAAACATATTTTATGTTATAACACTGATCATTTGATACTACATTAACTGATTACCTTTTTACAATTCTCAAAAGTCTAATAATTTTAGTCAAGAATGATTAAAACAATTGTTGTTATTAGAAACAGTTTTCTAAAGTCATACAGATCAAACTGAGTGACTTAATACAGTTATTCAAGATGCAAAATATTTAATACACTGAGAATTTGATTGTCGTAACATGTCCCCCGTCATCACAGATTAATACTAAAATAGCTCATTACCTTTTTACATTTCTCAAAAGTCTAATAATTTTACTTAAGAATTATTAAAATCATTTTGTGTGTGTGTGATTGAACCTTTCGAAGGACACACTTAGTCAATTAATCTATGATTTTCTTTATTGAACTATGATTAAAATGAATACATACAGTCATAAAAGGTTGGTCATCATAACAACAGGACGTACCTTATTAGCAGGGAACACTTATACAATTTAAATGGTATATTTTACTTAATTTTGGGTAACCTAAATTGTACAAGCTTGTGCAATTTTCGGTTTGCATGGCTACTTTAGATATTAGTGAACTGGTGTGACCGCAGTAGATGATTCTCCACAGATTTTTTTTTTTTTGTGTGTGTGTGTGCTGGTTGAAAGGGTGGTCTCTTCACATCCTGATAGCAATTGTCATGTTAAGCGGTTTGTATTTTGTGGAAGGTGTAGGACTATAAAATGTTGAATCATTGCATTCGGTCTGAATGAAATTTATAGCATGTGTTTCATCATTCAATACTAGCAGGCTAAAGTTAGCATTCCCCAAATCACCTATTGCAGACTCCAATCTACTAATCTGGCTGCCAGCCCGAACCCTGCCCACATTTTTTGGTCGGGAAGTTCAGTCTGGACTCGATTGTGGAGTAATTATGATCAGATCGGAAATGGTCTGTAGCGCCACCTTTAGGCGGATTGGGGTGAGACTTGTTGACATTGTAGATTGGGTGGTTATTATCATCTGTCACGTTTCAAGTCTCTACGAATTACGGTTTGGACTGCCCAATCACTTTTAGGGGAGAATGCGGCATGATCCTTGGAAATTCAAACTATTATAGCAGGGTTTCAGCACTTTGCGCTAATCTTGTGCATGGTTCCAATAAAGCCTTGTTCACACTACATGATTTTAAAACGTCGGGCTGAACTGTGCGGTTCACACTACATGACTTGCTCTCTGTGAAATCAGGAGTGTTCAAGTTGTTGAGCTGTTCTCACCACACGACACAACGTGATTGATCCGCAACAGGAGGTAACGCACTACACGAGTTGACAACAACTCTGTCATCCAAAGATTCTATCTTGTCTACAAACCACTTTTTGTCACGAAAAATCACGCAATAGAGAGCCTAAGTCCCGCCTCTTCGCTTCCGGCTCATGGGACCTTATTTCGGAAAAAATATGAATGAAAGTCAATGGGGAGAGACAACTTATCTTTTTATTCCGTCTGAACTGTGCCCTCAATTACACATATGATGTTTGTCAATTTAAAAGATGATTCTCAAAGTCAAAAACGTCGCAGTTTGTCATACAACAGAAGAGTAACATTTAGTTTTATGTGAAAATCGCTCTATGAACTACATCTCCCGGGAAGAGAAATGAGATCCGCTGCTCGTGTGTGTGCAGTCTGGTACAAAACACTCAGGTAGGACGGCGTAACGTTACGATTATAACGTAAGGCTGTAGAAACAATGACAGACAGCCTCAGTAAAGTTAGCTTCATTCATTGAGAGAAAATGTGCGCCTTTGGGGTTTGTAGTCTTTGTAATTACGTATTTTCACAGTATTATACCTCATCGGTTTTACATCAAACTGCGACTTTCTTTACTTTAAAATGTATCTTTTAAATTGGCAAACATCATATGTGTAATTGAGGGCACAGTTCAGACGGAATAAAAAATAAGTTGTCACTCGCCATTGACTACCATTCAATATTTTTCCGAAGTTTGGTCCCATGGTGGCCGACCGGAAGGGGCGGGACTTAGGCTCTCTATTAAACGAACCGGAAATGATGCGAAACAGCACGTGCGTCAATACCCAGCGAAGAAGAAGAGAACACAACATGCGAATATAGACGTCAGACAGAAACTAGTGCTTCAAACTGTTTGCGCGATGATTTGCTCTGAGGAAAAAAATGCAAAAAAGAAAAAAATATGATTTACCTGTGGTGACTTCAACCCATGCCTTGCTCTGATTGGCTGAAGCTCATGACATCACTGAGGTTGAGTCGCGCGACAGCTCTGGATATCTAGCATGCTAGATACTTAGATACTTTTCTGGGCTTGGCGTTTCGTCTGCGAGCGTCTTTACGTTGTTGGCTCTTTCATACTAACAGATTGGCAAGCGTTTATCGCCCGCTAATCCCCCGCGATTTGCACGCGATAACACCCTGACCTGTCGGCGAGCTCAACAATTTGCAAATCGGGCTTAAAATCCTGTAGTGTGAACTTGGCTTTAGGATTGTTCTATCTTGCGCATGATGCAGACTTCAGCTTCCCATGTTTAACTTATGTGATGCTTTATTTGTGTGCGTCAATCTAAATTAAAAATGGAAATTAAATTTGTTAATCTTATAAAGCAATCACTCACAAAGCCACTCTGTATGGATTAATTTTACAACCTTTTTGGATTATTTAATTTTTGGTTGTGTGGACATTCAGTGGAGGGACAGAAACCTCTTAAATTCTGTCACAAGCCGCATTTCCACTGCAAAAAAAAAAACGGCTAAAGGTAAACCAAAGTCTTAGGCCGTGTGTCCACCAAAGCGTTTCACCAAACGCCGGGCGCTCGGCGCTTCAGCGTGAAAAAAAACGCGGCTCTCCCATTGAAAACAATTGAAAACATACGCCAGGCGCGAGGAAAAACGCTTTGGTGGACACACGGCCTTAAGGTTTTGGAACGACACAAGGAAGAGTAAATGAAGACAGAATTTGAAAAAAAAAAAATAATGGATTGCTAAAGCTAAAAATATTTGGTAATATTACATGTAATGCACTCTACCAGTCAAATATTTATTCTGAATATGTTTTAAGGATCTTCAGAATGATAATTTACAGTTTTTTACATTGGTTTAGTTTTGCCCTGTGCTCTTTCTGTGGTTGGCGTTGCAGCCTTATTAGAGTTAACAAAAAGCAGCCCACGTGACTGTCTTTCAGAGATGGATATCAAGCATGTCTGAAAGCCTGAATGGTGCATTCGCCTTTCTTCAAGTTTGCAAAGAGAGGAAGAACACATAAAAACAAAGACTTTGCTCCAGGGAGGGGAAATAAATGCATTGTTAGTCCTGTTGAAACCTTGAATTAGTTGTGAAATATATATATATATATTTTACTGAAACCAAAGTTTTCTTTTAGCTGAAAACCAAAAATAAATTTTGGGTTATTGGGTGGTTAAACTCTGCAAGGTGGTGAGTTAGTATAGTAAAGTTAAAGTTCACTAGTTAAACTTTACTAGTATAGTAAAGTTCTTCGACAACGTCGAGACCCCTCTTAAAATTTCATCAAATACATTTTACAAATTGCTACTCTTGCAATGTTTTTGGTCTCAGTGACATGTTTCCACTCATTTGACATGTTTACCTGAAACTTGATCACATTGTGTGGATGGCGAAACAAGAGAAGTGTCATAAACATCAATGGTTTCAGCTCTCCAAAATGTTTTCGGCGGAAAAACTGGGGGAAAAAAAAGTAATTGTGGCTTATTCAGACAAACATTTGTAGTTGCCCAAATTTTGGTGAACGAATGTAAAGCGGAACTCTAGATTGATATTTAAACACTTTCTCGTTACGTTGGTGAAGCTTTGTGAGCCTTGTCCCTTTGAATGAGATTGATTGTTGAAATTCAGAAGTGTCAAGTTGTCAGACCTTGTATATGAAGTCTCAGGATTACAATAGCCAAACAAACTTCATTCATGGGGTCTCAAATACTTAGTTTGGCACATAAATGGCTATTTACACACGGGTTGAGAGTGTTTATGGGTCGCAAATCCAGCAGTCTTGTCACTTCACATGATGTTTTCTTCACACGGCGGGGTCAACAGTAGTTATTCATGGAATCCTACCTTTTTTGACCTTCTCTAACCCTGAAAATCAATTACTTTCCTCAACCTGGTGTAGGAAAGCCTTTACCTCACACACACATGTAGGGTCACCAGGTTTATTAGGCTATACCACCCCTTTAACAGGGTGAAAAAAAACGCTCCCCTTTACAACCTCGTGAAATTAAGCTTTTTGATTACTCACTTTTTTTAGTCAGTTGGTTTTAATCCTGTTAAAGTCGACATGAAGAGAATTGACCCTCATTCATCTGTTTTCTATATGCATTTTATAGATCTTATTGTGTACAATACATTGCATACATGATTCTCTTTTTTTCTTTTACATTTTTGACCTCATAATTGGCACTCAAAATATGCAGTGAAGAAACAAACTTAACTCTGTGATGCAGGTGGTCTTCAGTCATTTCAACATGACATCATGGCTTTTGCGTAAACATACACGCCACTTTCGAGTCAAGTGGCGTATTATCTATACGCATTTTGAGCTATCCGCGTGTATGCGTGTATGTCTACACCATAAATGCCATTAACCCCAGTGACGGTTAAGTTTAGGGATAGGGTTGAGGTAAGTCATATCTTTTTTTTCCCTAGGATGGTAAGGGAACAGAACAGTCATAAATGGCATTAACCCCAGTGACGGTTAGGTTTAGGGACGGGGTTGAGGTAAGTCCAATATTTAAGTCAACGGCGTTCATAAACACGCTGAAAAGCGATTATGCGTCTTGATAGCACGCCAAAAATGCAAACACGAATTGGCGTGTCATACACACGCTACTTGATGAGATCAGTCTGGTCATTTAGTCAATCATTTAGCCCCCATCCTGTGCAAACGTGTGTTCATCTGCCTGTGTTTTTGAGTGCTACGCCCACATCCAGCAATCCAATCAACAGCTGATGCATAAAACCAAGTTCTGCCATTCATTATTTTCTTGTTCGTTCATTTGTTGTTGGATTTGCGTCACAATATGGAAGAAAGGTTTTGTTGCTACTTCCATTTCATTGTGACTTGGAGCTGGAGTTTTAAGAGTTTATGTTGCTTTTTAAATATCCTGCAAATGGCTTTAGGAAAGGTATTAAATCTCTTCCCAACGTTGACATTGTTTCTTAGTGCTTGGGATTGGTTTATAGTGATTTCATGTTTGTGCAGCTGTCTTTTTATGCGAGCCCAGTCACCGAGATTGTTTCTCTTAGGCAAGTGTTGAAAGCTACACCTGGACTGAGCTATCCTCCCCAAAGCACACCTGGTGACTGTAGCAAGGCAGTGTGGGATAGGCTTCAGAAAAGCTTCAAAATATTCCAGGTTTTTAATTATATTGGACTTTTTAATGTTTGCAACTCAAGAAAATAGCCTATCAGTTGGAAGCAAGAGTGATTCATCCACAGGTCAAGTAACAAAGAAATAAAGCTATTACATAGTCCTGATGTTTCATTACAATTATCCTGTTCCAGTTTAATATTCAGAGTCAACAATAAGCCAGTTGTATTCTGATTGCTCACTAATTACACACTTTACCTTTTAATGTAATTATTTGCGTCTCATGAGACTGAGAAATAATTTGTCTGTCTGCTGTTTAAAGTAGACTTTAGCCTATTGGTGCACCCATTTTTGCTGTTCCATATATTATACTGGGTGTTTTAATGTAGTCCATGTTTTGGATTTTAGGAAGATGTGGTCTTACAGAAAGAAAACAAAATTTTAAATGTAAATTTGTGCAAGTGTTTTTTCTAGCTCTCTTTCCAGTTGTGTTATTTGATCACTAGATCCTGTAGAACCTCAGAAAATCAAGATAAGGTTGTATCTTTACCATCTGTCTCCAGCACTAGCAGACCTGTTGGTGCCTAGCCAAATGATCATTTAAATGCTAATTGTTAGAACCAATGCAAGTCCCAGACAAGTGGTCATCACCCCAATTACTTGATGTGACCATAGACAACTGGTCTTTACTTCATTATACTCACCAGGCATATCTTATTGGTAGATAATGTACTGGTCATTCAAATATTTACAATGATTTTGCAGGCTATGTAAAGTTCAATTTACATATGTACAGTGTTAATTTGTAGATTTATATGACAACTTCTCCTGGGCTCATATTAGCCGCTTTCCGACCGGAGGGACTTTTGCAGTTCCTAGAACCTAACGCTCCTATAACCTTTTTTTCTTGTGTTCCGACCGGACTAAATTAGGGATTTTTTAGTTCCTCAGACCGTAGTTCCTGTAACTCTTTCAGTACCCAGTCTAGAGCGAGGACTTTTTTAGTTCCCTTTCCATAGGTCTACGCTGATTGGTTCAACTTATAAGTCATGCCCACTGTCAACACGGAACTTGTAGCGCGCTGTCTGCCATACGCCGTGTGTTTTTGCAAAACATTTCAACGAGGATTAAGACAAACATAACGCATTCAACCAGCTAATTACTAATGCTAGATAAACTTACTCGTCGTTTTGTTTGGCTCCTGCGCTCTGCTCTTTTATCTTCCATCATATTACTTAATATCATAATTTGGGTTGGGTATAGAGAATCGAGTATCGATTGGAACCGAGACTAACTTTTCGTTTTTCCCGGAATCGTTCAAAAGTAAAAATTTCGATTCCTTGTTTTGATATTCACAGTCCGCCGAGCGAAAGAAGAAACCGCCGAACAACACCAACAAAGAAGCGTCTACCGGAAGTGTTGGCATAACCGCACGAGTCGAACATGAGTGGCTTACGTCGGCAGTCCAAAGTGTGGCTTCACTTTTCTAAAAATAACGAAATCTTGGCAAAATGCTAAATTTGTGACAAAAGGAGTATTTGTGACAGAAGGAGTATTTCCTTCAGAAAAAAATATTTCCTTCAGAAATACCGTTGGTTAGCACGGTTAGCTAAACTTTTTTGACCCTGCCTCTTAAAAGAATCGGAATCGAGAATCGTTAGGAACCGTAATCGAAAAAAGGTTTTGGAATCGGAATCAGAATCGTTCAAATTCAAACGATTCCCAACCCTAATCATAATACGCTGGAGCCTTCGTCTCCTGTGTTTCTCTGTACAGAACTCAAGCATAATCTTTAAACGCCGCCGTTCGTTCTCTATTAATTAAGGTTCCGGCAAGGCAGAACAGGAACATTGCAATAATAGCCTCCTCCATGCTGGTTTGTTGTTGTTGTATGTGGCCACGCTATGTCTAGTGATAAAGACCGTCGCCGTGCTTGCGTTACCCCTCCTACCAGTTCCTATGGCCACTTGGCCTGTGCGAACGCAAGCAGCAAAACCAAGTTTGGGGGAGAGTAGTTCTTAGAACTGTTTAGAAGTGGACAGTTCCTATAACAAAGTTCCTGTAACTACTTGGTCGGAAAGCGGCTATTGTAATCATGAGGGAGGGGAATCGCTCCCAGCTGGGAGATTGCTGTGCTCATTAAAATTCCTATAAGCGATCCTGGGGGTGTTGACTTTCGCAATATTTTCAAACAAATCGGAGGCTAGCTAGACCCTACCTCCTCCGTATCTCATCTCCTCCCCCTCCCTTCCGTGCTTCCTGAAATAATTGTAACCGTCGGACTGGAAGCCCTTCTGCTGCCGGAGTTCTCGCCATCGTTCAAAAGCTTTGCTACCGATGTAAATTCGGAACTTCGCACGTTCTTTATCCGACTCCTTCTTCTTTTTAATTTGTTCTTCAGAACGACGTCTCTTTGGTTGTGTGTCGGGCATTTTTCAAACTTCCCTCTGACGCTTGTCTCTCCTTCACACACACACCCCCTTCATGTGCACGCGCACTAACCCCCAGACCCACCCTCAAATACTTTTTGCCAGTGATTGGCTGGAACACTGTTTGTTAGGTTTCGTGGTCCGGGTAAGACATGATTGTTTTTGTTGCCGTTTGTGGAGCCTGTGGTGTCTACAGAGACCGCGTTTTTTTACAGTGTGTTTAGGGGACAGGCAGCTAGCCGATAGTGAGGAGACGTTTGATGTACGTGACAAAAAATGTTTTGCCCCCACATCGCTTAGAGAACCTTTAATATCAGTATCGCTCTCAAATTGATCTTGACAGATCAGAGTCACAAGGCAGCGTGTGCATGTTTATCCCCAGAAACTTCAGAATGTTTTCAGGCATTTTTTGTCTGTCTTCTCTTGACCGCTTTGAAATGTACAATAAAAGTTGCCCAGATTGAAAAATGTAAATGAACTACTGTAATTGCAGGTAGACGAGGAGTTAATCTGAGTGATATCATTAGATATCATACGTAATATATAAGCTACAATTAATGCTCATTGTTTTATCAACATTTTGTTGCATAGGCTTTGTATGTGCATTTTTTTTTGGTGTTGTGACTCAACTGGAAATTAAGTTTTATTCAATTAAAATTTAATAATCAACACTCAAAAAAAACTATATATAAAAAGATTTATGTATAAAATTGTTTTTGTCAACTTTTTAATGGTGTTATATTATCATGCTTTTTAATCTTTTCCTTATTAATAATGATTCTGGGCGATTCCACAGTATCGGGCTTACTTCGAGGACAAAAGTCTGCAAAATTCAATCTTCATGCAGAAAGCCATTGTCCTCAGGTTAACATCCTGTGACAACCTGGGATACAGCTGTGTGAAAGCCAGGATAAATCTGGCAATGTTGAACTTGTAAACTTTGATCAAAGTTGAATTTAACGTATGTAACATGGACGGAAAAACAGTGTAAATTCAAGCAGAAAGTGTACTTAATCTAATTCAGTTTAATAAAATTCAGGTTGAATCCAAGTTCATGTTTTGCTTTGTTCCTAATTTGGCATAATTATGAGTCATGCGTTGTGCATTTTTCACAAAACTGCAATATGACTTCCATGCAGGCAGGGTGGCCATCTAATATGATCTGTTTCATAAACTTAAAGGTGCATTTTTGAGTCTGGTATGTTCATAAATTTAAAGCCAGCAAATTACTAACAAATACCACAGGTATATTTTTCAAATTTCTTTGCCAAATGTAGAAGACAGAAGACGACGTGCGCTTGTTCCGTGGCGCAATTCTATTTTAACGGCGCACCAGACGCACTTCACAATCGGTTCACAGCCGAGGAGATCGACGTTCTCGTCAGGGCCGTAAAAGAAAGAGAAGTGACATTGGGGATGGGACAAACCGACCCAAATTAGCTTAGGTTAAACATGCATATAATAACTTGGGTAAATGTGTAAGTTGTATGCCTATTTTTCCCATCATCATGGACACAACAATGATTTCCCTCAAGTTTATATTTTTTTCTTATAATAATGTATCATTTGCAAAAAGTAAAATGCATCTGTGTAGCTGAGAGAATCATCTACAGTGTATGCGTGTTGTTCACTCTCTGTTATGGGCAAGCATGCGCGCTTAAAATAGCATTATGAGCAACGCGCCACTGACATTAGACCAGTTTTTTTCTGGTCATTGGCGCAATTGTTTTCTGGAACTGCAAAATAGCACAAGGAATTGTTTGCGCCGACACACGTCTCCTTTTTGCGCCAAGCTGCCCAGGGAGCGCAAGTTAATTTCCTAGTTTACCGACGTGCGTCTGTGGAGGAAAAAAAAACGCTTTGCACGCGTGCAAAATAGGAATGATAAATGCGTCAGTGTATAAAGTAATTTGCGCCGGGTGCAAGATAGAGCCCCTAATGTTTAAACTAATGTGTGCCGTCAGAGCGGAAAATCTGCGCGTGTGCCTTACATGCCCAGTTCACTAACAACCTGCGCTTGACGCCGACAGATTATTCTAATGGCATTTGTGATATTGTGTTAACGCACGTCGCACTATTAACATGTTAACTTGGATAGCCTACGCTATATACTGACATTCTGACAGAAAATAAAATCATAATAAAAAAAAGTCATTGATGACGATGTTGACTTTCATGAAAAGCTCATTGATTCAAAATACGCGGAAAACAACGTTCGAAGTTGGATAGCTTCTGTCCAATTTACGAACATGAAGTGCATAATCTGTCAAAATATAATACAACCACCATTCATGCATGATCTTCATGAACACGACGCTGCTTTCGGTCCGAAACCATGCACTTGATATCGACTTGATCACTCTTTTATCCTTTCTCACCACAATGATCCTATTTAATGTTTACTTAAACAAAGTTTACCACGTTCGTAACATTTTAACCTTTGTAACATTTTGGACAGAATCCACAAACTTACCCACATTCATCGAAATCCGTGAAATCCTGTTAACTCTTCCTCTCACGCAGAGCGACCGTGACCTAGACAATCTTATTCCTGACAGGTGAACCGTTGAGGCGTTATGAGATGAAATTAAGCGATGAAATAAAATGTTCGAGCGTTATGATTTTTTGACAGAAAATCTCAGCCCCTGTTTTATCCCGATTTATTAACAAAAATCATGTAGCTACGTACATGAGAATTTAGTCCACACAAGATGTTTTTATCGTCTTGTTACTGATAGAATTACATGGAAAAATTATATGTCTGCTTACTTTAAAATCATAGTTTAACGTTCGTAACTTCTTTGACAGAAAGTGTGACGAACGTTAATAAATCTTTCCATTGCATCGTGGTAGATTAAGGGAATTATAATTTCAGTGTTAGTAGATTTATTTTGTAGAAGACACACCAAAATAAATGTTGAGTGCCAAAATTCAGGATTTTATTACAGCAAATTAAAGAAATGACTTAGGAAATATTCAGATGCACGTAATGTCCCACACTGACACCTGCAATTTCTGGGGACGGAAATAAAATAAAGTCTCATTACATGATAATGCCAAGGCTTAGTGGGATAAAACTAAATTTATTATTTCTAACATCTATCTTTAACGAAATTATGAACTAAAAAATAAAAAAATGGCAACACCTGGGTATTATTCAATCTATATAGTTCATTACACCCCTTGTGGACCGATACTGTGGAATCGCCCTTCTATTAAATTTAAAGCAGCTTCTCAAGGCGCTTTACATAATAGAACAAACAAGTTAAAATACAACACACAGAAAACAACGCACAAAAAAATAGTTTTTAAATGAGATTCAAAAAGTCTGTGCATCTCTGATATTTGGAGGGAGTGCATTCCAAAGCCTAGGAGCGTGTGTAATGTATCTGTTTGTGCATTCAATCTGCAGTTACAAAGCTCCTAGTCTCCCACAAAAGGATTCATTCTATCTAACAGAGAACACTGATCCTGACCTGCCTAAAACACCCCAATATATTACCGGATATTACTTCCTCAAACATCTGTGTGTTTGAATGCAAAAGCCAAACTTCTTTGTTTAGCCTTCTGAAAACGGATGAAGTTGAGTATCAGAGGTTAAGATTTATTTATAAAGCTGTTGCAGTACAACCCAAAAGTTTGCTTGTGCACAGCCCATTTTACAGAGGACAACTTCCTGAATCTGGGAGAGTACAACGCCAGCTTTATACAAAGAGTACTTCTTACCACTAGGGGAGTAACAATAGATTGTGTCACAATAAATCGCTATACAAAAATGCATCAATATGTATCTGTATTGTGTATAGTTCACCCAAAATGAAAATTACTGTGTGAGGAAAAACTTCAAGTTTACAGAGTTTTGATGTCAGTACTACATTAAACTACTATATATAATGTGTAATGCAATGGGGTAATATTTTTGGGTCCTGATAATGCCAAATGTTACCTGTAAAAAGTGGTCTACATTATTTGAAATATATAAGTGCAAGCATATTCGTGTATTAATTCTGTATTTTTCAGCTTCAGAATCATGAATATTTTTATTCTGGTTTCACCACTGTCCTGTGCTTTGGGTTATCAGCTCCAAGCCAATTCTTTTCAACACCTAATCTAATACCAAATTTAGCATTTTAATTAGCAGGAAAAAAATGTTATCGCAATAATATTGTATTGTGATATGTATCGAATCGTGACATGAGGGTATCGTTTCACCCCTACTTACCACCGTGAAAAGTCGTTCTTGCAAAGGTCCTTCAGATCGCTCGACTTAATCATCTACGTTTTCAGAATCCGACTCTGACTCAAAGTGAGACCGACGACATTATTAACTGTTTACAATTGCTTAAAGCAACACCATGGAACTTTTTCTCTGCAGTCGCCCTACTGGTTGGAAATGAAATTGTCCATTACCACTGTCGGAAATAATTTAGCCTACCGCAGCCTACCATCGCACACACGCTCGTTGTTTATCCAGCACCGGCTTTGGAATGAACAATGTCCACAGAGAAGGTAGAATATGTTACATGATTTCATGAATGGATGATGTATTGCAACATCAGAAACGAAGAAAAACGAAATAATGACTATTGTAGCGCTTGACGCAAAAGTTTTTGTGGTCGGGTTACCACCCAAACCGCGGAGTTCTGTAATTCCAGTAAAAGCATACATACCCCTTTGCCTTTCACCCTGTTATGACTTGATGAACCACTGATAAGATTTTGGAAACATTATTTTATTATTTCATTATTTTCAAGGTAAAAAAGTTACATAGTGTTGCTTTAAAGCCTTGGAAGCTGACTTCATGCTTTGACCAGACACCTCAATTGTGTTTCGGAAATGTAACGCGTCACTTACCACAACTCAGTGGGTCAGCTGGCCAATCAGAGCGCTCTGAGAAATATTTGATGTAATGTGTGGAATAATATCTACGTGGTCATTTGGGGTGCGGCTTCCGAATCAATAGGCACGGGCGGATTGCAGGTCCAATAGCCAAGACTGTTTTGACTCCATTCGGTACCCACTGATTGTGTTCATGACTACTTTAAATGCAGAGTGAATCCAATAAAATATCTCCAATAATATGACTGTAAAGGCTCATATTTGGCTATTTTTAAATTTATAGAGACGTCTATAGCTTGTAGTGTGATGTATGCACATTTGTTCAAAATAGCCTGTATGGGCAGATTGTCATATGTTTTTTTTTTCTTCTTCTTTTAGTTATTAACATGTTGTGATGCGTGACTGTTTTTCTTAAATGCATCAACTCAGAATGTATAATGTTGGTTTGATTGCTGGTTACATGGGGGGAAAATATATAATGATTTACTGCGGGTGTGGGTCAGGTTGCTGTCTTTGTCAATCGGGTCGGGTATGGAATTAAATTAGTCTGCTGTCGGATAACGGGTTGGGTGTTCTGTTAAGTACTGCAGGTGCGGGTTTACCAATAAGGACTCTACATGACTGTTTGATATAGCTCTTCTGTAATGCTCTGCACATCTGGAGTTTGAAAATCCACAAGCTCTTAAAGTGAGGAGAGGATAGGAAATGTTTGTGTTCTCAAAGCCAGAAAAATATGTTGGCTGTCTCAGTAGGCCAAGCTTGTAATAGTCACCCCTCAGCAGCACCCCATAATAATAACAGTCTGGCCGGGACCTGTGGATAAGGGGTTGTGAGCCTGAGCAACCGCATCCGGTCCAACTGTCCCTAAAACAACCAACCACAAGCGGTTGTGGTGCTTCCTCTGGAATGTACATCACTGTTTACTGCTGAATGACACAAAATGGAGGAGACATACAGAAGATGTTTTGGCTCCTGAAAGCAAAAACACACATGATTCAGCAGTGTATTTTATGTAAAATAGCTGGTTTTCATTTGAGAAACCTACTTCGAATGTTAGAGGGTTTTGTTTATTTTTGCAGTAATTTCATGTTTCGAAATAAAACCAAGTAAAATGCAATTCATTCTTTATCCAACTGTTTTCTTTCGTGTATATCACTTGTAGCGCTGTTTAGCACTGCACCAGTTTACAGCTAAACACATTTTCTGGTGTGCGCCTCAGCAGCCACGAAAGCTCGGCTCCATTGACGGTCTTGTCAGCCAATTGGCCGTCATCTATGTGGAAAATTGAAGCAAGGAGACAACCATTTTTTTGTTTGTTTTTTTTAGATCTGTTCTGTTAGACTGATTCAGAAATGATCAAATAGGATTCATTGGTTCAGTCAGTGTATGTAATGTAGGCATTTTTAGCAGGCATTTCCAGTAGGCCATAAAAGTGAATGTCCTTTGGGTTTAAACTTTTAGTTACCAGCTCAGAGCTTTAAGAGTGCATCTTAAATCTAGACTACATCAGGTAGACAAATTATATTTCCCCCCCATGTAACAAGCAATCAAACCAACATTATACGTAATGAGTTGATGCATTTAAGAAAAATACATTACGATTCCATTTGGTTGTTATGGTGACTTTCCATATCTTTCTATATTTTCAGCTGTTAGAAGCCAAAGTCCTTTTAGGCAAGTCATGCCACTCAGCCGCCATATTTGGGGTTATGGGTTTTCCCTATTTGTATTGCGGAACTTAGTGGCATGTCTCTATATAAATTGTCTCTGCAGGAGCTTATTTCTGAGGATAAAAAGCTTAGATAGTATCTTGTTTTCTCAGCTGCCGGTTCTTTGCTAGGCCACTTTCAGAAGATAGCATTTGCTTAGAAAAAAAAAAAAAAAACATGTATAATTAATGCAATATTATGCAATGCAAAATGTTGTTTTCTGAGGTACTTAAGTAAAGGTTTTGAGTATGCAATTGATGAAAAATAAAAATGAGGATGTTTGCTCATGAATTTGCAAGTAAATGACTAGATCTAGTTTTACAATTCAGGTTCAAGTAATGTATTACTTATTTGTGGTCACCTGTTTGTTTAATATATCAATCTCTTTTGTTTTCTCCACAGGATCTTGAGTAACAACAAAATCCAGACACTTCTGAATGGCTCTTTCATTGGTTTGTCATCACTGGAACGACTGTAAGTTGAGAATTCTCTTTATTTGTTATATTAATAGTACTTAATTTTAGTTTGTTTAATAGGCTTATACACTGTAAAGGGTAAGTTCATCCATTAATTACTCACCCTCATGTCATTCCAAACACGTAAGACTTTCGTTCATCTTTGGAACACAAATAAAATCTTTTTGATAATCTGAGATCTTTCTGTCCCTCCGTTTGTCCTTAATTTGTGTAATTAATGATGGAATTTTCATATTTGCGTGAACTATCCCTTTAATAGATTGACAGTTTATTTAAACTGGTGCCCAAACTAAAATTTAAATTATGGTGGCCACTAGGGGTGCACCGGTTCAAATTACTCGTTTAGTTTTTTTTTTTTTTTAAATCATGGTTTTAGGGTCACTTTTTTGGTATAGTTCGGTGTGCTGTTCAGGGAAAAAGGTTAAATAAAAATAAAGCACAAATAAATACAATAGAGCAAATATACAAAGAAAATAATGTTTTCAGGTACAGAAATTGATATCAAATGTAAAACATCGCCTAAAATATTCTCTGTATTAATTAAATAATTATTACTTATTTTAAAAGTTACAAAAGCTATTCAGGCAGTTCAGAAGTGAGTGGTTTCCTTGTCTTCTGTTGTTTGATTAAAATTTAAAACACAGACTGAAGGAATATTAGGCTGCTGTCACTTTAATATATAGTGCGTGGATCCAATACACTGAAACATACACATGCGTTGTCTTTCTCGACTTTTTATGTTCACTTAAGACATAACCTACGGTGTTTGCTAGGATACTCGCCAATACGGGCATGTTGACGTTGAGTTTTGTGTGAATCTGTCCGTTCAAGCGGAAGACTTGGAACAGAGCGTGGAAAATTTGCGCACTGCCTGAGACGCGATTTTTTTTTTATTTTATTTTTTTTTTTTACCGAGAACCATTACACTCCTAGTGGCCACACTACAACTTATGTACATTATGTGTAATTTGAATTTCTGACTATACTTAAAAGCATTTATGGTAAACTTAAATGTACTTTATTGTAAAAAAAAAAAAAGCTGCCCAACATAGCATATCACAGATAACGTAACATTTAAAGCAATAACTTCACACATGTGATATTTGTAAATAAGTACAAATAATAAAGTGTCTGGAGCTGCTTTGTCTCCATTGCAGATTTAATGTGAATGTGTTTATAATGGTATTTTTCAGTTTTGGCATTTTGAGTTGTTCTGTTTATTTGATGTGTACATTAACAGTTCCTTGTTCGAGACCAGCAGTTATTTTGGGTAAAGTGCAAAGCTGATTGGTTCTTATTCTGATGTTGAAATGGTACGTGTTGTCAAGCAGAAAGGAACCCTTGATTTTTCTCTTGATGTTGAGGTACCGGTTGAGGCTGTTTGAGACCTCGTGGAGGTCGTGACAGGCATGGTCATGTGAAAGTTAATTATAGCTGTTGCCTTCAGGGTGCACAATTGTCTGGTCTTGGCATCAGTTTACTGCTCTGTACTTCCGTTAGGCATTCGATGTCACTCACTGTAAAAGTGCAGGTCAAATGCTGGAGCTCACAGCTAAAATTAGAGCCAGCCTGTACATTGAAATGCCGTATTTAGTGTTGCTGTGTATGTGTGCACTTTACCTTGCTTGACTATACGCTGATTTCACGCGGCCGTCATTTTGAAATGGCTCCGATGGGAAGAAAACCAGAAGTGTCGCCTTTAATCATAGGAGAGTCGCGAATACGATGGCGTATTGTTGTGTTTAATGTAGAAATTTGTTATTCTAAAAATGTACATACATTTATTTCATAGTTTAGACAATATACTGTGAAATTTATAAATTTATAAATACATTTTTTAATATATTTTCAGAACATAAAAAAGGAAGCAGGAACGAACTATATAAATATCCTATATTGGTCCTGGATATTAACATCTAATAGTTTAAATCGTGGCAGCAGCTTCAGTTTGGTAGTCCAAGACATTGTTGTCTATTTGTACTTCCGGGATTCTTCCCACCGGAGCCTCGCTTTCGATTTCAAAATGATAGCTGCGTGAAATCGGCAATTTACCACGTCCTTATTCTTGTTAGTTATTTCAGGGTTATTTGTAAAAGTTTTTTGCAAATATTTGAAAAAATGTTAAAATTGTAATTTAGTGCTGTGATGACACCGCTGTATTTCAGCATTGTTTCTCCAGTTTTCAGTGTCACATGGTTCTGTTTTGCTGCTCAAGAAACATTTCTTATTATTATCAGTGTTGAAAACGGATATGCTGCTGATTTCAACCCTGATGCTTTTTCAGGATTCTTTGATGGATATAAAGTTGATCAGAATTTATTTGAAATGGAAATCTTTTTAACATTTAAAAATATAATTTACTGTCTTTTTTAATTAGTTAAGTGCATCCTTGCCTTTCCAAAAGACACACTACTACTAACCCCACATTTTTCAACGGTAAGTTTGGATAAAGTAGGCCTACATCTATTTTTTTATTATTATTATTAGGGCTGGGAAACGATTAATCGCGATTAATCGCATCCAAAAAAGTTTGTGTTTACATAATTTATGTGTGTGTGTAGTGTGTATAATTATTTTGTATATATAAATACACACATATGCATGTATATATTTAAGAAAAAATGTGTTATTATTAATATATCAGATATTATATTTATGTATAATATTAATTTTGTAAATATATATAAAGTATATACATGCAAACATTTCTTAAATGTTTACATGCATTTATATATATAAAATAATTATACACACTACACACACATATATTATGTAAACACAAACGTTTATTTTGGATGCGATTAATCGTTTCCCAGCCCTAATTATAATACATATTTTCAAAATTGATTTATTTTACTCATTATAAATTCATATTTCAATATTTAATATAGATATGTTTAATTTTAACATTTAACTTGAATGTTTTTTGTTTATATGTTTA
This sequence comes from Cyprinella venusta, assembly GCA_038021265.1. Taxonomy (NCBI): domain Eukaryota; kingdom Metazoa; phylum Chordata; class Actinopteri; order Cypriniformes; family Leuciscidae; genus Cyprinella; species Cyprinella venusta. Next base: position 8,186,299 of record CM075864.1, on the reverse strand, counting down.
ATTTTTACACAGCTACATGTATGCAAAATGGAAATGTGTGTAATTTTACACATTTCCACTATAAATTCTTTCATGATCATCTCTTTACTTTTCATGTTATATTAGCATACTATCATTTTTTTCACTATCTACACTATAAAACATGTTTCATATAAAAGTCGTATAACCACATGAAGAGGTCTCATAGCTTAGCCTTCATCTTAGTTTCCAGTGCTCGTTTACCCCTGAGCAAGATCTGGGAATCATCTCAGCCAGCAAAGAAACAGATGGACGTTCGGCTTGTGTTTTGCTTGAATGCAAAAGAAATTGATGTTTGTTACAGTTGTGATTGTGGTCCTGGAACCTTGCGTTCCAGCAGCCAGTAAACCTCATCATCTGGAGAGATGCTTAAACTGAATTGAGAGCTTCCAACTGGACCGTTACAGCCAGATGCAAAGCTTCGTCTTGATTCATCAGTGAATCTGTGCACCGTTCTGTTTATAATGTGAGGGAATTCTTCACTCTTTTAATGTTGAGAAAATGATACAGTTCCGGGTATGACTAGATACACCTCGTCTTTATAACACGTTGGAAGTGTAAACATCTTTTGATCTTTGCGTGCTTTGAAAGCCTGAGGAATTCATCTTCGGCTCTCTTGACGGCACGGCGGGTTTCTGCGTCTGGGCTTTTTGGCACAGTTACCTTCCAGTGCTGCTCCCTGTGTGCCCTCTCTGGCTTTGTTTTCACACTTCTCTCTCTCCTATCCCTTCCGCCCAGAGCAGAGCTCTGCTTTTGTCATTCTAATAAATCGAGCTAAAGCCAGAGATGTCAGCAGTCTGATTCACGCATTATTCTCTGCACTGTGATTCTTTGTCTCTGTGTTGGAGTTTGTGTGTGCACTTTTAAAGACTGAATTGGTAAAAGGCTGTTTTTTTTCTTCACCTCGTTGTAAATGGATAGTTCACCTATGTTGTTTTAAACATGAATTACAAACTTTAATTCAGCTGCTTTACAAAAAGCATCATAAAAATATCCATACTTCTGGTATACTATATTCCAAGTCTTTTCAATTCAAATAGAAACTTCATACAGTTCAGCTCATTTAGCATGGCATTCGTGGTTCGAATTGTCGAGACTGTTTTCTAAACATGGCTCCTGTCTGTATACGTGAAGTGTACGGTCTTTAAAATATTGTCTTATTAAACTGGCTATACGCTTAAGTTCTCTGCTTCGGTTTGCATGTGGTTAGTGTGGGGCTATTTTGAGCCTTGTTGGTGGTATTGACTAACAATTTTTTTTGTTACTCTTTGCCCTAAATACTAGCTTTACGCTAAACGGTTTTTAGAAATAAAACTCTTTACATTTGATTATCATGAAAACAAATCTCAGAGAATGGTTGACTAGGTACCAATGTGTTATTAGACCAAAGGTTCATTTTGCGCTGGAGTTGTCCTTTAAGAAGACTTGCATTAACTTAAAGGGTACCTATTTTGGGTTTTTGAAAATTGCCCTTCATGTAGTGTTTAACATAGATCTAAGTGAACGAAAACATCCTGCAAAGTTTTAAACATGAAAGTTCATCGTATACAAAGTTATTGTCTCTCAAAAACAAGAGTCGACTCTGAGTTGCTGATATGAATCGTTCGAAAAACGATGCTTTTCCTTTGTCTGGTTGACGTCAACTTGACAAGTTATTTGAATAAGAAACGCCCACTTATTGCGCTCGGAGACGCTAGGGAAAACCGGAGCTCCAGGGGTGGCGGGCAAATCTGAAACTGGCCCAGGACGGGCCACCGTGCCTGGGCTGGCCAGGGAGGTCTGAGAGCATGGAGGTTTGGACCCACCGCACCTTTTTGGACTCTGTCGTTTTTCGAGATCTGGGCTTCGGAAAACAATCATGTCGACGAGACGCTGTGTTTTGAAGTGCAACGCAAAAGCGAACTTTTTTAACCTGCCAAGTGAGGAGTATTTGAAGACTAAGTGGCAGCAGTTCATATATACAAGTATACCACACAAGTATAGCCCAAACCTTGTTCTGTGTTCGCGTCATTTTGAAGATGATTGCTTCAAAACCTAAACGCTATAAAGTATGGATTCGCGAGCCGGCTCTATCCTAACGAGCTGAGGATCTGAGGTGTGTTAAAGGAGGGAGACATACACAATATGCAGAGCAGTGGGTCGCGAGGACTGGAGTTGAGAACCCATTTAAGGTAATAAGAGTTCAGTTTTTCTGCACAGAGAATACCAATCACAACTGACTAGGTCATCTGACCAATCACCGCAGATTAGCGTCACGCAAAGGCGGGTTTTGGACAAAGGACTCGCTAAAACGATTCATATGGGAGTCGGTGGGCAATTCAGGTAAAAATAAATGCATATTATAAGACGACAAAAGTGTTTTTTGTCATTGCATGCTTGTAAAATTGTTGTTGGGGACTCCCAGAACAATATTAGGACCATTTTAAATGCCGTAATAGGTACTCTTTAAAGAGTAACTATACACTAAACCAACTTTTTTAGTTAATGATCTGTAAGAATGGATCTTTATTAATACCAGTCATTGATTCGAGTAACTTTTTTGACATTTGTGTATAAAGTGTTTTATTTCTATAGTATATGGTGTAAAAAGCCTCTTAGTGCTGCCCTCTTCAGGTTGAACGGTGGCTACACCAGTTGAATTTTCCTATTGGATGTTCCGCACTTCGTGACGTACGCAGGTTTCAGCTCACCACGCTCTTGGTACGAGCGGCAGTATAAAATCCAGCTTGTTTCCTCAAAACCGCAGTAGGGAGTTAGGAGTTGGAATTGTGAGTATTGAAAACAATCAGGATAGAGGGTTTTAGCATCTATTTCATCCCCTCTATCTCCACTGGGGTCTGCCCACTTTTTCAGATTTTTTCAAATATTGGCAGTGGTTGGAGTCAGGCTCTGACCAGGGGTTTAGTTACCCTTTAAATCATCAGAATAAATCAAGCAACATAAAATTATTTCTTTAATACCAAAATATTGTTTCAGGCAATGCCGATGAGCCAGCATATTTGTGTTGAAATTTGACTAGCCATATAAAGTTTGAAAAATGTTTTTCTTTTTTAAAAGGCCTTTCCTAATATATCCTGAGACGTTTGAGCTTTCCATTTCCCCCTTTTCCCCTCTCGTTCCCCCAACCCTTGTGTAAAGGTTATGAGCAGTGCCATTGGAACGTGTGTTTGCCTTTCCACTCCAGAGAACTGCCCACTGTGACCTGCAGCTCCGCCAGCTCTTCTCATAAGTGTCTCTCACTGAAAGAAAAAAGCTTTTCCATGTGCTATTCCACGTTTGCTTGACATTAAAGGAGCTGTATGCAAGAAATGTATTTCAATTAATCATAAATTTTCCCTTATGTTACTAGACATTAAGAAATCATGTTCATTTCAAAAATGTATATCACTGACAACAGTAGTCCGGCCAGGATATTGTCATTTAAAAAGTGAAGTCGCAGCCCTTGACTGATGTTGATATTGTCAAGTTGTGTTTTGTTCTGATGCGTCACCCTTCACCGATCCACGGACTCAGTAGTGTTGCGGCATTCGGGGTTCCAGCTCTTCTCTAGTTACCACAGCTGCAGATACAAACGTGTCGGAATCGGATAAAAAGAAATGTCTAACATTGCGAAACCAAAAAATACTGGATATGAATCCGAAATACTTTGTGACGAAGTCCGAAATAAATAATTAACAGAAAAAACTCAATGTGTAGGAGTCGTCACTTGCCATTGGATGTTTCTTATACGTTCCTGCTGGATCCTGCAGCATATCTGGCAACCTTGATTCAAGGGGGAAGGGGGGATACACCCTAATTTGAAAGTGATTGCAGTACCAGTTTTTGCCACAATCTTGCATACAGCTGCTTTAAACTTTTCTTCTGTGTCCGTCAGAAATCTTTCTTAATCAAGAATGGCATGTCTTAAGTTAGAGATTCTGTCAAACAGGAATAACAGTAACAGGTTTAGAATATCAGGACTTAAATCCACAGTAAGGATCTTTTCCCGTCACATTTGCAGTTTAATAAGCCGAAGAACACAGGTTAATGTGTTTACGTGCAAAGTGAAATCGAGTTATTTGGAGTTAGAAAAACATATGGGCTAATGCATTCGCAACATTTAGTGATTTAGCCTTTTATCATCAGTTATTGTCAATGTTGAATGTGTAAAAAGTACCTGTACACATAAGAGGTAGCAAGATCACAAGAAAATCTTGACGTGTGCCGTTAACTATATATAATTTAAGGCCATATTCTATTTGTCACTATATTGAAATTCAGGCCACGTTTACACAAAGCCGGGTATTTAGCGAAACTAATATTTTCCCCCTCTCCCTTTTCAAAACTAACATCGTTCACATACCCACATAAATGCGCCGTCGAGCGCCATCATTACTATGCCAAACCTATTGGCGGCAGTCTAGGGAGAAGGATAAAGCCATGCAAGCCAATCAGAATCCTCAGAATTGACAAGAGAGAACATAGAACGCCGTTTCTCCCAGTTCACATGACAACACATAACCGGCGTTTTCAGAAATCTCCACTTTGGCCGGAATTTTTAGAAATAATCGTTTTCTGTGATAAAAACGGGGTTTTCATGTAAACGAGAGGCCAATCCGCAAGGAAATATATGCGTTTTTCCTTTGTGTAAACGGCATACTTGGCAGTCACATGACTACCATGGATGCCTGGCGGTCAACAAAGGGGAATTTTCAACAAAGTACTGTAGTTTCAGGTCTTTCTAGTAGCTATCAAGTTTGTTAGCAAGCTAGCTGCATAACTATAGATTAGATTTAACTCCAAGGTAAAGGAAGTTAAATTGTGTAAAGCAGACAAGTTTTTTTTAAATAATCGAGCCGTAATAATTCCTCCGTAAATAATCTAGCTCTACTGTTCTCATTGAAAACCATAGATTTCACAAACCTCAAAACAACCTATCACACTCTTTTTTTTGTTGTTAGCAAAATACGACAACTGCGTTTACACCGCCACTGGTGAGAGCGTCAAAGTGCCCAGAAGTCATTCATTTTTCAATGAATTTTGCCGCTCTCAAGGCGGCGGAGTGAACATACAGTTCGCCTCATAACACAAACAGCAGACTCGCCGAACCAGCTGGTGGCGTTGATTGACGAAACCACAGGTTAACTTTTATAATACAATTAATTACATGATCATACACCCATTATATTCAAACAAATGTTGAAATTACCTTGAGTGATGGAATGATCACTGTACAGTATGTAACGTTATACTGTGAAGGTTGCTTATCTCATCTGGTTAGCGCAACCAATCGCACAATAACTATCTGGCTTGTCATTTACTCCTCGAAACACCAATTTTTGTATAAAAACTGGCGACGTCCTGGCAAGATCCTTGACTAGTTTATTGGGTTTCGTTGCTGGAGAAGGGCGTTCTTGCCTGCCAGCCAGTTCTTATGACTTCACGTGCAAAGTATCAATTGGAATTAATGTTGTAAAGAAAGTTTCCTGTCCACAAAACTACCCAGGTGCTTCACTGCTCTCATAGTTGGCTGCCACTGCCTTTGTTCTTCTGACAGCATCCCGTTATTAACAAACGCTTGGAATTTTTTTTTTTTTAATTCGTGGTTTGAATCGAATTGGTAAGATTGTAAAGATGTAAATTGATTTTCACCCCACCTCTATTATCAAGGTTGAAAATGGTTGTGCTGCTTAATATTTTGGTGGAAAATGATAGATTTTGAAATGTTGTTGTTGTTGTTCCAGAAAACAGAAATCCTATAATCATTAATATGACCTTAGCCTACCTTCTTTCTCTCTTGCCGTATTGTGTTGTGTGCTCCTCTATTCCACTCTCAAACCACAAATGGCACCACATCAAAGAGTCTCGCATGGTTAGTCCGCCTTTGACGCAGGAACTCTGTGATGATGTTTTGAACATTGCTGGCTGACTAGCGCAGGTGTGGGATCTGGGTATCAGTGACGGGAGCCTTTGAACTCACCCGCCTTTGTCGGAGCCTGGAATTGTTGCATGCTTACTCATTTAATGTTCAGTCTGTGGTGCTGGTGAAGGCACTAGTTTAAAGTCCACATGAAATCAAATGGTCATTTAGTATGAATATGCGTGCTCAAAAACAATGACAGAATTTGCATTTAGAAGATATGTGTTTAGAACTTAGTTTCTCACTCCTGCCAATATAAATGCATGATTTTGATGATGTCACTCTGCACTTCCTCACCACCTCATCAGATTTTCTATCCAATCAAATGCTCTCGAGAATCTGAAGTGTCCCGCCCCCTATACTATAGACGCTGAAGCTACAGTTGAAATCGGTCACTTGTTCACACAATTACTATTTTCTACATGGTAAATGACACATAATGCACTATATAGGGATAGAAAACTATTCAGGCGGTGTAAATATGCTTTCCATTGCGGCGAATGTAGTGTCGTGCAAACCGCCACAGCCCACCGCACACACAGTTTTCTCCAGTCCAGAGACACGATACTACAGAGCGGATCGTTTATGCACACCGCAAAAGGTATCAGATGTAGTGTTGTCACGGTACCAAAATTTCAGTATTCGGTACCAATACCAGAAAAAATTCACGGTTCTCGGTACCAATTTCGGTACCAAAGCTTAGTTTAAATTTTCATATATTTGAGTGTTTATCACGGTTACAGGTATGGAAACTGTACATTTGTATTATAAACACTTTAGAAAAAGATTAGATAAAATGACCTAAAAATAAACAATAGTATACACTAACACATTTTTAAAGTTGTTTGTAAAGTTTTAATCCGTTAACATTTATTTAATGCACAATGAATGAAGTGAACAAACATGAACAATCAAGTGTTTGTATTAAATAACTTTTACAAACATTAATTAATGTTGTAAAAATATATTGTTCACTCAATGTGTTGATGTGAATTAAGTAATGTTGATGAATGGTATCTTATTGTAGCGTTACCAAACTAAACAGGAGATAAAACATGTTTTATTTGACTTGACTTTACTTTTATTTAATCTAAAACTGCATTCATATTTAATTTTAAAAAGGCTTTTTAAACCTGCTGAGTTATAAAGGCAAGAATACGCCTAGAACTGGCACTGACATTAATGACATAAATAGGGATGCATCGATACTAATACCAGTACTCTGGTGTCGGTTGGATACTACTGTGCTCATGTACTCGTAAAAACTACCCCGAAAGCACTTTAGAGGCCGTTCACGTATCGCGTGTGTTTTCTATTATATTTTTGCGCGTGCTTATTCTTTCCAAAGCGCTTGCTCTCACGCGGCGTCTGTCGTTGCTATGCAAGAAGTTTTTATAATGAGTGCGCTTGCCTCGCGCCTATATTTGAAATTGCGAATTTGCATGTAATCAGCCTCTTATGGCAACGTGACATTAGCCTAATCCAAAATATTTCCATATGTGGCTCTTTCCTCCTTTTGTGTCGACAAGTAGATTCAGAGAGAGAGCGATATCGGCTTTATGAAGAGGACGCAACTGTGCACCTTTCAGACAGCGCGTCAAGAACTGGATTAACCTGGTATTCGGTACCTAGAAAAGCTGTTACCGTAACTTTTTTTTTTTTTTTTAGTACCGACTTGGTACCGAAGTACCGAGTTTTTTGACAACACTAATCGGATGCATTTGAATTCGACACAGAATGCTATGTTTTAGGGGTGGGAATCTCTAGGCATCTCACGATTCGATTCGATTACTATTCAGAGGGTTGCGATTCGATGCTAAATCGATTATCTGAATATTTTTTTGTGTGTGTAGACCTGTAGTGTGTGACTATAAATACTTTGCTTTAAAAGTACAAAGTAATGACCCATAAAGAATTAACGTACAATATATTTAATTAACATTGCAAAGATCCAACAGTAAATGTGTGCCTGCACTAGCAGCAAACTTGTAGTGAATTAATAATATTACAACAACCGGTACAGCCGAGTGTTGTTCCTTCTCTGGGTGGAAACGCGTCATATGGCTACTTATATTAGTCGTGTTTCCGAAATAGTTTTATTTTACAAAGCTTACAACTAGTGTGGCTCTTGACTGTCCAGCTCCTTTCCACCTTCAACTTCAGAAGCCAAAATATTTCCACACGTCAGCTTTTAATGAGGGTGTTTGGATCTTGCACGCCATCGCGTCTCTGTGCACGGCACGCCACAGACGGTCCGGCCACTGCACTTCCTGCTTCAGAGTTCCGTCTTTTGCGTTCCATCAACATTACGTTATTATAAATGTCTAAAAAACATTTTTTTTTTTTTTTTGAAAATCAATTTTTGACATTTGTGAATCGATTCAGAATCGTCCTCGCCCACATCGCGATGCATCTAAGAATCGAATTTTTTTTTTTTTTTTTCCCCCATCCCTACTATATTTTAAAGCGATGGAGGAGAAACGGTTAAGGGGGTCGCACACCGGACGCGCAGCGCCGCGCCGCATCGCGTCGCGTCTAGGACAACTCAAGGTATCGCACACCGGACGCGCACTTTCTCATTAGTGTATGACCAGCAATATTGTAATGTTTAATGAAAGGAAATGAAGATAATGTCTGTTCTATGTTATTATTGTACTGCACAATTAAGTACAATCGCTGCTGAGTCTGCAATCTGAAAACTTCAGAGCATCCGTTAACTGAATGAATTGAGAATCTCACCTGAAAAATCCAATAACATTCAGCAATTGTCATTCAAGCAGCTGATTTCTGTAAATGAATGCAAAACCAAATGTATATTGCAGCATAGTGCGAAGTCAGGATCCATCATCAACGATTTGAGTCAAAAATAATTAAAATTTTATATAAACTATGTAAATGGCGCTCTGTGGCGCTGCAGGGTTTTGAACACGGTCCTGAGCCGTTGCTGGGCGCCGCGGACAGACGCCGAATGGCGCCGCCGGTGTGTGTACACTCATAGAGAATAATGTGTTCGAATTTTAAAGACGTGGCGCTGCGCGACGCGGCGCGGCGCTGCGCGTCCGGTGTGCGACCCCCTTTAGACAGACTCTACATTAGAAGCAGCACTGACAAGTAGAAGAGATAATATACATAAATGACAATTTTCAAACAAAACATCTTCAGTATGTTTTGGTTTAGTAATAGCAGAGTCAATTTATATATAGAGACAATCCACAATACAACTATATAGGGAAAACCTGTAATGGCAAAGATGGCGGTTGTATGCACATGCCCCGCCCCTCCCGCTGGAAAGCCAATCGTCTGTTTTTAACAGTCATGCTAGTAAACATGTAAGCCTAGCGTCTGGTTCCACTGACACATGCGCACAGTTGATGTTTGCGACAGCGGAGACAAGAACCCTTGCGCATACATAGTAAACGTTTAATCTATGGGGGAAAAGACCTTTTAAACTTTATTTTGGGGCAAAGTCATCACATTTTTTCAGCGATTTTTGATCATATTTTACTGCTGTTTCTATACAAACAGTTTTTATGTCACGGTTACCAGTGAAAGTGCAGTTCTTACTCTCTGCCCATTCATTTACATAGGAGCCTGGTCTTGTTAGTCTGAAATAGCTTCCCGGAGGCATTTCCAAGATGGCGGCCGAGTGGCATGGCTTACCTAAAATGACTTTGATAATAGTTTCATATTTAATCTAAAAGGAGAATCTATTAGACAGTGGCTGTCATATGCGACTTTGATGAGCTCAAGTGCTCTGACTGAACTGTGATCGAATCAAAAAAGGGGGAGGAGCTGTTCGATATGTCCCACCTTGTCCTCATGTTTCAGTGGAAATTACGTCAGCACATTAAATAATGCTGTGTGTTTCAAGGCACTTAATGAGCCTTTAAGCACTAGCCGTCTGTCAGTTTCTGCTATAGACTTTGTACAGTGGTCGTTTACAGTCAATTCCTATAATTGATGCATAATATAGTGCAGTACATCAGGATATTATTGAATTACCTAAATGGATTCATTTTGCAGATTGAATTATTATGTTTGAAGAGGTTCCAATCCTCATGTTACGTTACACTGCTAAAAGAATGATTTATTAAGGGGTGTGCATTGACTTGACTTATGGCTTGACGGCTACGGCACATCAAGCATCAAAAGGTTTGAGTGTTATACCCACTGGCATGTTTTCTGAGTTTTGAATAACCTGTTATTATAGGGTTGGGTTGGCTCAGTTTAGCTCATGTTTGAAATTATCCATAGGCCTTTTTTTTGAAGTGTTTGATAATGTTCACTGCCTAAAACTGTTTTTCTTCGCAGGGACATAAAGAACAACATAATCACACATATTGAACCAGGAGCTTTTTATGGACTTTTCGCCCTCAAACGACTGTAAGTATCATTCTGTCTTTCTAGACTGTAAAATGTGTTGACGACAACAGGGTTATTGTTGTTGACAAAAACTAACACCATAAAAAAAAAAAAAAAATCCTGGTGCTGTATACAGAATGCATTTTTGAGTGTACTAAAATACTAAAATATGTCATATTTAGAAAACATGCTAAGTTCACAGACTTGTTTCTCTGAAAAACAATGCTATAGAGCTTCACGATTCTGGATAAATTGAGAGATTTCATGATTTTTTTTTTAATTCAAATAGAGATTACAATTCTCCCACATTTCTGAACAGACATCTAAACAAAATAACATGTAATTTACTCTGACAAATGTTAATTGCCGCAGTCTATTTAAATTGTTTAATGAATCCGAATGAATTATTTTTAATCCTTTCCCCGCCAGCATTTAAAAAAAAAAAAAAAAGTTGCCAGCAAGCCACCACCAGCATTTATCTTTTTTTTTCTTTTTAAATTTTCATTGCTCCCAGAATATTTAGTTGTATGAATATCTGAACATGCAAAATATAAAAAGAACTGAGCCTCTGCTTTAAAAATAAATGAACAAATGAATTAATAATAATAATTAAAAGAATATATATATATATATATATATATATATATATATATATATGAAGAGTTCAGATGCAAAAGCCTCTAAGTGCCATTTGAAATTTTCTTCTAGAATGATCATTTTTATCAAGCTTGTATATTTAAGTTCAGTAATTTCACTTAAATGGCAATGAAGATTACCTATTAATTGTCATTTAAGTGAAATTACTGAACTTAAATTTACAAGCTTGATAAAAATGGTCATTTTAGAAGAAAATTTCAAATGGCATTTAGAGGCTTTTGCATCTGAACTCTTCATATATATATATATATATATATATATATATATATATATATATATATATATATATATATATAAATTATACATCATTAGCCAGACATCAAGAGATGTATTAGTATCAGTGATACTGACCTTAATTCATAATATGTATGTATTATAAGTATTTAAATTATACTATATTTATGTTGTCTCTACATTAATTTGGAGATTTAACTGTGAAATTATTACATTTATAAAATATATAAACTAAATATAAACCTATAAAAGCATGTGTTTTTAATTGCGATAAATCGTGATTAATCACTGAAATAATTTGATTAATCGAGTTAAAAAAATTTATCGAGTTAAAAAAATTTATCGATTGACAACACACAAACACACACACACATATGTATATATATATTTCTTTTAAAAAATGGGTTTTTGTTAGTTGCCAAGGTACCTTCTCATTTTCATTTACAAAAATACAACAAAATTATTATAAGCTGATTAAAAACAATATTGAAACATTTATAAAAATAAAACCAAATTCGGGATTTTAATAAACACAATAATAGTATCTCAGTGATACTAAAATAAATCTGGTTGACACCTCTCTTGCAGAAATGCTCAGATTCAAGTAAAAACGTTTTCACTGTTGGGTGTGCGCAACCACGGAAATAAGACTTCATCTTTCTGCAGTTCTTCACTCCAGATGGACAATGTCCAGACAGCACTCTGCACAGCGTGACTGATGCTATCTACTTTAGTGTGTGTGTGTGTGTGTGTGTTGAGAGCATGAGACTTGGAGAAAGAAAGGAGAGTTTGTTCCTTGTTTTTTGCAGAGTGAAGTATGTACATGTGGTGAGTGTTCAGCTATATACGTTCTTTAGAGAGACACTCAGAGGGTTCGCGTGTATAGCGTGGCTGTGTAATATGACTCACTTCTTGCCAATATAAACTGCTCTTTGGCTGGCTGAATGGAGAAGTATGCAGCTCCCCTGAAAAAGAATAGCTGTCTTACGAACTTTTGAGAGAGTGTACAAGATTATTTTTTCACAGTTCTATAACCCTAGTTACTTTGCCAACTTCAGAGAAGAAAATGTCTAAGTGTCCTGAACTTTAAAAAGAAATGGCTGATGCTAATTAGAAAATGCATTCATTAATTATCTTGAATACATATTTAGATATTGAGTATATTGATATCTAAAAATGTTCTCTTAAAATACACTTTTTATTAAACAATATATATATATATATATATATATATATATATTCATAATTGATCAAAGAACAGATATCAAGAATTATTCTTTAAAAATAAATGTGTAGTATTATCTGTTATAATTAATAATATTACATATATGTCATACTAAGATTTATACCTAATTCTTCTATTATTATCATTCTGCAATGTTAACTACTCAAATTTACACAAGGACCCCATCACATATTGAGGTGCTTTTTGATGTTGAAAGGAAGCTTGTGATAAATCAAAGTGCTATATTTTTTTTTATGTCTCGTGCTTGTTTGTCTGAAAAATGTGGCTTGACATTAAAGTGAGTGATTAGATGGGGTTTAGAGACCTTTGCCAAAAACATGTTGTGTCATGTACGAAGGCTGGGACAACTGCTAGATTGACATTAATGGTTATGTTTTGTCTGGGATTTAATGGTAGTTTGGCTGTCAATATTGAATAAATATAGGCACTAGCAGGATGAGAATTTCCTAATTGGTGTATATTTTGTTTTTAGAAGTGAACGTTTTATCTTTTGCTTTATTAAAAGCAGTTATGAGGCTTATGTATGAATGTAGAAGTACTAAAATTGAAATAAATAAATTTAAATTTAAGATAAATAGAAATATTTAAATTACAGAAGCACATACAATTACTAAAATGTAGTTAGTAACAAAAATACAAGCTAATTCAAAATATTACACACTTTAATAGTATATAATAATAGTAATGGTATATAATATAATAATTCTGCATATAATAATACTATAATATCATATAAAATAAATACTAAAATAACACTGATCAAGACTAGAATGGAACTGATGGGATCAGTTATGTTGTCATTTACAGCTAAAATTGTGCTTATCAATCAATGGGAAAACTGCTCATTTACAGCTCAACAGCTACAATTGGCATCCACAGTATAAACATTGCAAATTGTTTGTGGTATTTGATGTTTCAATTAAAATTATGTTGTAAAATGTTTTATGTTTTGACAAACCCAGGTAAGAAATTCTATCTAATAGTGCCTGTACGAGTTACCAAACAACACTTTCTCTTATCTTTTGTACCTTGCAGAGACTTGTCCAAAAATCTGATCGGCTGCCTCCATGTGGATGTGTTTAAAGGTCTCACAAACCTTGTTAAACTGTAAGTCATGTTTTTGTTACTACTCTGAACCTTTCCTAACGTTTTTAAACTCAAGTCAATTTTATTATATTTAATTAATCTCATTTAATAGAAATATGGGTTCTATATTGTCACATGCTTTTAGTGAAAAATGAATCAAATACACATTTCACCCGCTTTAATGTAATACACTGAGCCAAAACATTTGAGACCTCTCACAGAAGCAAACATTTTTGAAAATTTTCTAACAAGGCCACATATTAAGTGTTGAGTATATTAGATGGTAAGCAAACAGTCAGTTCTCATAATCAGTGTTTTGGATGCAGAAGAAACGGGCAGGAAAAAAAGATCTGAGCGACTTAGTCATTGGCCATAAAAATTTGGCCCTTGTCAGTGTCAGAGTATCATTGAAACAACATGGTTTGTGGGTTGTTCCTGGTCAGCGGTGGTGAGAATTTGGAGGGACAAACCACAAACCGGCAACAGGCTGCTGGGTGCCCAAGGCTCATTGATGCATGAGGGCAAAGAAAAATAATAATAATTCATTACATTTTATATTTCTGTGCACTCAAAGTGCTTTACATAGAAGGGGGAATCTCCTCAACCACCACCAATGTCCAGCATCCACCTGGGTGATGCGACGGCGGCCATATTGCGCCAGAACGCCCGCCACACACCAGCTTGCTGGTGGAAAGGAGACAGCATGATGAAGCCATTTGGTGTAATGATGCCAATTGGTGTAATGATGTAATGAGCGTGATGAAGCCAATTGGTGCAAAACCCCTATATATATATATATATATATATATATATATATATGGCGCATTATCCTGCTGAAAGTAGCCATCAGAAGTTGGGTGCATTGTGGTCATAAAGGGATGGACATGGTCAGCAACAATACTCAGGTTGGCTGTGGCGTTGCAACAATGCTCAATTGGTACTAAGGGGCCCAAAGAGTGCCAAGAAAATATTCCCCACACCATGACACCACCACCACCAGCCTGAACCGTTGATACAAGGCAGGATGGATCCATGCTTTCATGTTGTAGACGCCAAATTCTGACCCTACCATCCGAATGTCGCAGCAGAAATCGAGACTCATCAGACCAGGCAACGTTTTTCCAATCTTCTATTGTCCAATTTCGATGAGCTTGTGCAAATTGTAGCCTTAGTTTCCTGTTCTTAGCTGAAAGGAGTGGCACCCGGTGTGGTCTTCTGCTGCTGTAGCCCATCTGCCTCAAAGTTCGACGTACTGTGCGTTCAGAGATGCTCTTCTGCCCACCTTGGTTGTAACGGGTGGTTATTTGAGTCACTGTTGCCCTTCTATCAGCTCGAACCAGTCTGGCCATTCTCCTCTGACCTCTGGCATCAACAAGGCATTTCCGCCCACAGAACTGCCGCTCACTGGATGTTTTTTCTTTTTCGGACCATTCTCTGTAAACCCTAGAGATGGTTGTGCGTGAAAATCCCAGTAGATTAGCAGTTTCTGAAATACTCAGACCAGCCCTTCTGGCACCAACAATCATGCCACGTTCAAAGTCACTCAAATCACCTTTCTTCCCCATACTGATGCTCGGTTTGAACTGCAGGAGATTGTCTTGACCATGTCTACATGCCTAAATGCACTGAGTTGCCGCCATGTGATTGGCTGCTTAGAAATTAAGTGTTAATGAGCAGTTGGACAGGTGTACCTAATAAAGTGGCCGGTGAGTGTATATATATATATGAGAGAGAGAGAGAGAGAGAGAGAGAGAGAGAGAGAGAGAGAGAGAGAGAGAGAGAGAGAGAGGGGGGGGGGGGGTTACACCCTTTCTCTTTAGAAAAACCTGGGATTTTTTTTTTTTTGTTGCCACAGAGAGTCAGGGCCTTGGTTTAACATCTCATCCGAAGGACGGTGCTCTTTGAAAGTATGGTGTCCCCATTACAATACTGGGACCCATACAGATCACAGGGTGAGCACCCCCTGCTGGCCTCATTAACACCTCTTCCAGCAGCAACCTGGTTTTCTCAGAATGTCTCCCATCCAGGTTAGCCTGGGTTTCCCCATTCTGCCTTGCCACAGTGCTATTTTATTTTATGGATACCATGAAACAAATGTTCACCTGAAATGGGGAACCAATCACAGAACAGGGAGGGAGCTCAGGCGCATTTAATAGACGTACAGGCGCATTTGATAGACATTCGTAGCACCCAATAACACGGCTCTGGGCATTCGTAAACCACGCCTCAAATATGAGAAATTGAACATGGTTTCCAGACCATGTTTCATTCTCAGGCCTTGTGTCCACCAAAGCTAGACACTCTGCTGAAGACGCTGTGCTTTGGGTGCTTGAGAGTGTTTTGGCAGCGCAGCGTTTCTTTTTTTCTGTTGAGACGTTTCGTTGCTAGGATACAGAATATCCATAGTAGTTTGAATGTTGTGACAGTTGGTCGGTGTGGTATTAGTCCCGCCCTCCTCCACTGTGATTGGACAGCTGGGTAAAAAGTGACAGTGATGAGCGCTGCGTTTTATCCAAAGTTGAACATTTTTCAACTCCCAGCGACCAGTAAAAACGCCAGGCGCTCGACGCTTCAGTGTGAAAAAAACGCTCAGTGCCTCTGTACGCTCATGGCATTTAAAAAACGCGGCGCTCCCATTGAAAACAATTGAAAACATACACCAGGCGCGTGGAAAAGCGCTTTGGTGGACACACGGCCTCAATGATACGTGGTCTGGCGTTAGCCAGGCTACATCCAGGTACTATTCAGGCTCAGCCATGCTTAGCTTCAGTGGGCAACCCGCTAGGTCTACTGTGGCACAAGTCACACAAAATTGCACTTTGCTGTGTTTAGGGCTGCGTAGGAGTGCCTTTGGCTCTTGACCACCGTCAAAAGCACCAACAATAGGCCAATTAGTGTTTTAATGGGTCTTTAGTGCATTGAAAGAAGGTTGTTGGGTCCAGTGAGTACCATTTTCCATTACATCACATTGATGGCCATGTACTTGTGCACCTTTTACATGGGGAAGTGATTGCACCAGGGGGCACTGTGGGAGGACGGCAAGCCTTTGGAGGGAGTGTGATGGTCTGGGCAATGGTTTGCTGGGAATTTCTGGGTCCGGCCATTTGTGGATGTTTAAATTTGACATGTTACACCTACTTACATTGTTGCAGACCAGGTACACCCCTTCATGATAATGTCTTGTCTTGTGGAAGTGTTCTCTTTCAGTCGGATAAATCACCCTAGCACACGGCACTCGGCGCTCATTGTTCTGGAAATGTTTGAGGAGGATGATGAAGAGTTCAAGGTGTTGCTCTGACCTCCAAATTCCCCAGATCTCAATCTTGATTGAGCACCTGTAGGATGTTCTAGTCCAAAAATTCTGATCCATGTTGGCTCCACCTCACAACTTTACATGATTTGAAGGAACTGTT
The DNA here is from genome assembly GCA_038021265.1 of Cyprinella venusta. Classification (NCBI taxonomy): domain Eukaryota; kingdom Metazoa; phylum Chordata; class Actinopteri; order Cypriniformes; family Leuciscidae; genus Cyprinella; species Cyprinella venusta. The sequence continues at coordinate 8,169,384 of CM075864.1, read as the reverse complement.
GGTAACGTCTTGGTGCCAGATACCACAGGACACCTTAAGGGGTCTTTGAGAGTACATGCTTTGGTGAGTTGGTGGTTTTGGCAGCACGTGGAGGATCAACAGCATATTAGGCAGGGGGTCATAATGTTTTGGCTCATCTGTGTATAATCCATCTCATATTGTGTATTTAAAGTGTTTATCCATTTATCTGTCTGTCCACCTATCCATCGGACTGTTTATATGCAGATATTTTTTATTAGATTGTGATGAGAACGCAAATGTCATCGGTGGTGTTTGGCAGAGATTCATTAGCCTAATTACCCTTCACAGAATTCTCAAACCCATAACAGATGTTGTTAGATGAGCGTGTTAACGTTGACTTCCCATGGGTGTAGCGACAGCTGCACATGTAACAGTGAGCATCGTCTTCACCAGGTGAAGGTGAAGATTATAATTTATCCAGTCATTTCAATTAAGACAGCAGTTGAAGCTCTGAACAGATTTCATCCCAAACAGATGTGATGTCAAGGGTTTACGGGGAAAAAAACAGTTTGTAATGAGGCTTTTTAGTTTAACATGTTAATGGATCCCACTTGAATAAATTGGACTAGTATTGCAGTCGTTAAGTTTGTGGGTTTTTTCTCATATCAAACAGCAGATATGACATCCATTTTATTCATCATTCAAGATACTTAAAGGTGTTGTAAGCGATTCTGAGAAACGCTGTTGAAAGTGGTTTGGACCTGTTTAGTACCACAACACACGCGTAGCCAATCTGCAGTAGGGGGTGTGTCTGTTCAGGATAGGGGAGGAGCAAGAGGGAGATTTGAAGAAGGACTGTAGAAAGAGATGACTGAGAGACATTACACAAGAGAAAAGGTCAGAGGAATATCACTGGAAAAATGGGGGTTATGATCAGGCAAGAGCTTTAGGACCTGCGTTAATATTAGAAAAGTTTTACAGCGCAGGAGAGACCAAAGCGAAAAGGCCTGAAAACGGACACGGGTTGTGTTGTGTAAGAGGTCTTTAGTAAGAGGACAGTTTTGAGTGTCATTGTTTGTCAACTCCTGTTTGTATATACTCTTGTGTAGGGCTGTTGGAACGAATTCCGAAATTCAAATATAATTCGAATATTTAAAAAAACAATACTATTCGAATGTTGAAGTTACTATTCGAATATTGCTTTTATATATATTTAAAAAATATATATATCTATATATGCAATCTTTCTCACGGCTTAAACGCATTTGAAAATGAAATGCTTTTGTTTCGTCTAATGAACAATAAAGTTTTTGAATCGTAACACAATTGTGCACATTATCCAAGCAAGCAGGCTATCATCAGGGTTTCCCATACAGACATCCCAAGTCTCCCGGAAGATCCGGGAGTCTCCCGCATATTGATAGCGTCTCCCTGATGCCCGCAAATTAGTTAAAATCTCCCGGAATCTAGAGCGAGATACTTACTTAAGTTCTCTAGAGCGAGAACATACTTCGCGCATAACGTGCATAGCAGAGAGGGAGAGAACGAGACCTTGCGAGTGCCACGCGAAAGCCAGTCCCCTGCGAAAGCCAGTCCCGCACGTTCTCTCTCCCTTTGCAGACTGAATGATCTCATTAAATGGCTCAAAATGTGTAGATAACACGCCATTTGACTTGAATGTATGTTGACGCAAAAGTCATGATATCATGTTGACCTTTGGAACACCGCTGCACAAATCAGTCCACACAGCGCTGTCATTGTCGGAGAACCAGCTTTAAAAAAGTTATTAGCCAGCATGCAAGGAGCCTATCTAATAAGGTGAGCTAAGTTATTATTAGAATACTGCTGTATTTTCGAGGTTAGCACGCTGTATAGCTGGTAGTTAATATCGATGGACACACGTTTGTTCCGTTTTTTTTTTTTTATTATTGTTAATAAGAAAGCGATCTAAATGTTTATTGTAGTAATGTTAGATGTCCCTCTAGTGGACAGAACATGTAACAACATCCACAGGCTATAGTGGCATTGACGATCCATAAGAATATGTACTGTCGTATATATATATTAATAATAGGATGAATTTGAGCATTTAATATTTGAATATTTTTCGAATATTACATAAAATATGGAATGGAATTCGAATAGTATTATAGAGGAATATTGACAGCCCTACTCTTGTGTACTGTGGTCATTTTTTGTTTTTCGTTTGTCACCTTTTTGTTCGTTTCTTTATGTTTTGTGCATTTTGGGGACAGAGCAATGTGTTTGTTTGGGTCGATTTCAACAGTGATTCTCAGAAATCACTTACTACACCTTTAAGGGCAATTTAAACAATATAAAACAACTATGACTTGAGATGCTTACATCCGTTTCCATTTAGGATGGTATATTTTTCTCATTACTGCCCCATTTCCGTTGTAGCAACCTTTCGGAGAACAAGTTTTCTTCACTTTCTCAAGGGATCTTCGACAGCCTTGGCTCTTTGAAAATACTGTAAGTATACTTTGCATCATTTACATATGTTAAGATTTCAATGTGCAATACCTAAAATAAAATGCAGATTGCAGTTTATTAGTGCTTGTGTTCACAAACTTCATATTCATTAACTTAAACACTTGAGATAGTCTCATGACACATGGCATATCTTTGGCACACTTGGCATATCATTCTAATCATTCATCAGTCTAAATTGAATGCATTTGTTGACCCACACTCTGTAGATAGGAATAGGGTTGCAAAGTTTCCAGAAACTTTCCAGGATTTTCGGAAACTTTTCACGATTTTCGGAAACTTTCCAGGATTTTTGGGAAGTTTCTGGAAATTTACCGGAAATATTCAGCCCCTTTGCAACCCTAGATAGGAATGTTCTTATTATATTATCTAAAGATGTTTGGTTCTGATGCAGTTTTTACTATAATTTCTGCTGCATATATTTTTAGGGAGTTCGACAGCCCGTATCTTCTGTGTGACTGTAACCTGCAATGGTTGGTGGTCTGGATCAAAGATAAGGCTGTAGGAGTGAAGGAAACTCACTGCTCGTTCCCTCGCTCCCTACAGGGTCAGCTAATAACCTCCCTCAGGCCTGAAACGCTTACCTGTGGTAAGAATACACTTCAACACACTTGTTTTCTATCTTGTTGGAGATGTTACACTGACTTCTGTTGTATTTATGCTGAACTAATGATGTTTTTAACACTTACACAAAATAAATACAAATACATATTTGCGCCAAGTGAGAATGTTAGTGTGAAATTTAACACAGTATATGCCATATTGTTTTCAATGAAAAATATTTGCAGAAAGGAAGCCGATCCACTTTTGTTGATAAGAGCATGAAAATGAGAAAAAATAATGGGACAAAAATAAATATGTGTGTGTGTGTATATATATATATATATATATATATGTATATATATGTATGTATGTATGTATATATATATAAATAAATATATATATATATATATATATATATATATATATATATCTGTATGTGTATGTATGTATGTGTGTATGCATGTATGTATATTGTTTTATTTACATGTAAATGCATTTATTGATAACAATTTATTAAAATATATTAAACTAAATGTATTTCTCATTAAATATATATATATATATATATATATATATATATATATATATATATATATATATATATATATATATTGAGATTTGTCCTAGAAATCAGTGTTATTTTATTATTATTTATATTCTATCAGCGTTTATTAATATTTGTAATTAGCTGGTTGTGTGTTTGTATAGCAATTTTGTGCTGTGTATATATAATACATACTGTATATATTCTACAGTATCATATTTATTTATTATATTTACATACTATATTTATATCATATATTTATCTAGTTTATTTTAGGGTCATTTGTATACTTTTTTATTTTACTTAATAATATTGTGAATAAAATTTTCTCTTTATATTTCCAGTTTTTTTTTCTTTTAATGTTACTTTCGTAATGTATATACAAAGCATGGTATATACAACATATTTTATATATATATATATATTGCCTAATGTGTGTGTGTGTATGTACTATTACATTATTTATTAATATTTTTGTTGGGTTTTGTTAGGTCATCCATTTAAAAATGTTTATATATTTAAAGTTTCAGCTAAAGTTTCATTTCAATTAAAGATGTTCAACAATTTTAAATAGTTAAATAAAGTTTAGTTATGAATAACAGCACTGCTAACAATGTAGGCAACACCTGACCCACATACATTGTTAGCTCCCTTCCGGCTCATGTGTGCAAACAGAAACTAGATTAAGTGCCTGATTTTGTTATATTTTAATGACATTGTGGAGCACGAAGTCGGCTTTTCATGACCTATGATATTTTGCACATTAGGTAACTTATCTGTATTCTAAGATAAAAACTGATAAAGAAAAAAATACTCAGTTGCTAATTAAATGTCCCAAAACAAATGATTTTCTGTTCTTTTACTAACACACTCTCCTACACCAAAAGCAAAGTAATCCTGCTATAAAAGATCTTCAGTCTTGGTTCAGGCCTCCCATTTATGTTGATTTTGGACTTCCTAACCATAGCTTGTGCAAGAACTACAATGAAACTGCTCCCAAATCTCTCATTAATGTCAACTTTCGCAAAAAGCAATTATCTGTGGCTGACCACGGTGTATTTTTTTTCCTTTCTCTCGCTTTGTTTTTCTCCGTTCTCTATTTTAGACGCTCCACTAGAGCTTCCCTCCTTCCAGATGACTCCATCTCAACATCAGATCGTCTTCCAGGGCGACAGCCTGCCATTTCAGTGCATGGCCTCTTTCGTGGATGAGGACATGCAAGTTCTGTGGTATCAGGATGGAAAGATGGTGGAACCTGATGCCACTCAAGGCATCTACATAGAGAAAAGCATGGTGCAGAATTGTTCTTTAATAGCCAGGTAATAGAAAACCAGCCATGAAGGAGACACCCAAACCCAAAACTGACTGCAAAATGCAATTTCTGCACACTAGATATACATGAATCACACTATGAGCAATGTTTGCCTTGGAGCATAGCGATACATATACCTGAAATATAAACTTGATCTACCAACATTGTGCTGGAAACTGCCAGAACCTTTTTGTAAAGTGTTTCTATTTCAGTTTTAGTTGACAGTAACACTGGGGAATACTGAAATCTGTTATGCTAAACCTATTGTCCTGGAGCAACAAGTTGTTGTTTGATTTGTTCTCACACAGCGCCTTGACCATTTCCAACATCCAGCCGGGATTCACTGGGAACTGGGAGTGTCGTGTTCGCACCAGTCGAGGAAACAACACTAGGACGGTCCACATTGTGGTTTTGGAGAGTTCTGCCAAGTACTGCTTGCCAGATCGAGTGTCAAACAACAAGGGGGAGTATAGGTGAGATTTACATTACCACTTAAAATATTGGGGTTGGTAAGACCTTTTAGTGTTATTGATCGAAGTCTCTTACGTTCGCCTTATATTTGATTAACAAGAAAAACAGTAAAAACAGTAATATAATGAATTATTACAATTTAAGATAATTGTTTTCTGTTTGATTTTTGTAAGATGTCATTTTATTCGTGTGATGCAATGCTGAATTTTCAGTGTTATTATTCCAGTCTTCAGTGTTACATGATCTTTCAGAAATTATTATTATTTTATAAATTATTATTATATTATATTATTGTATTTTATTATTATATATTATTATATTATATATGATTATATTTTATAAATTATTATTATATTTGGTGATCAAGAATCTATTCTTATTATTATCAATGTTGAAACGGTTTCAGATGTTTTTGGAAACCGTGATACATTTTCTTTTTTTAATTAAATAAAATAGTTTAATTAGTATCATTTAAAAAAGAAATCTTTTGTAACCTAAATAGTCACTCTTGATCAATTTAATGCTTTCATAAAAAAAGCTCATTCAACTAAATCACTTGTATCCACTGCTGACAGTATCAAAACAAATGTCTAAAAAAATATTTTAGCTCTTTGCTGCACTCTTGTGGTTATAGATCTAAGTGAAACCTGTATTAGTGTGCAAGCAAAAACCATCAGACTGTTCATTTACCTATTCATTTTTTTAATTTTACTTATTGCACATTTTAACCACTTCAAACAAATGTACTCCCATTTAAGGCCATTTGTTTCCATGCAATATAACAGACAAATGAAGTTCTTGGTACTTCCTTTCTTGCGCATTAACCTGATGGAGATTTAGCATGTGTTTTTGTCTGAATGCAGATGGCCTCGTACACTGGCTGGCATTACGGCATACTTACCCTGTAAACGGCAGGTGACCGGAGCTGGCATTTATTCGGGCAGCTCGGCCGAAGAGCGACGCGCATGGAGGAGATGTGACCGCGGTGGACAGTGGGCGGAAGACGACTACTCGCGCTGTGAATATATGAAAGATGTCACGCGTGTGCTTTATATCATCAACCAGGTAGGTGACTGTAACTTTGCAATACAGTATTCTGGGTTTAACTTTTATCATACACTTTTTTTTAGTCTGATGTATTTGATTCTTCTGTCTGTGCTCATTTTTTGCTTTTCTTGAATATCAGATGCCTCTGAATCTGACCAATGCGGTTCAGACAGCGCAGCAGCTGTTGGCATACACTGCAGAGGCGCCCAACTTCTCTGACAAGGTGGATGTGATCTTTGTAGCAGAGATGATTGAGAAGATTGGCAAGTTTGCCGAGAAGTATAAAGAGGTGAGATTAAAAAAAAGTTAAGTCATGTAGGGGGGAAACTGTTATTGTGTTAGGAATATTAACAATCAAATCCAACAGTTTTGATCTGAATAATGTTATTTTTTACGACCCAAAAGACGATGTGAAATAATAGTCTGAAAAATCATCTTTTTTAAAATAAAATTGTGCATACGAGTGTTTGTTAAGCATCATATTGGATACATCAGGCTTTTAAGGCTCATATAGTATGATATTATGATGAGAATATGGAGCGCACACCAGTTTTATTCAGCAAAAATATGCAATTTAGTACAGTTGCTGATATTTATATTGCCCAAAAAATAAGATGAAATTCTGATAGTTTGTAATACTGTTCAGTGTGATATTTATGAGAATATAGCAGATTACTTGCATATAAAAATCAATATATCTCCTAATAATAGATCTTAAGATTCTATTTAAGTGGTTAGTTTTATGATCAAAGCTTTATAGTTTTTTTTTTATTATTGAGGGCATCAAAACATTTTTTAGACCTAAAAGACTGCCTTAATAATAAATATTTAATATCTATCCAGTAAATCACAAATAACTGAGAAAGCTATGTGGCCTTTTGAATTTAGTTGTGAACATTGGGGTGGCCTTGAAGTCAGAAAGGTTGAAAACCGTTGATTTAAAGCAGCGTCCCTGTTCGCCACCTCAGTTCGTGACTCTCTTCCTCTCTGGAGAACAAAAAAAGGCTTTTGCAGTTGAATCCGTTTGGAGAGGAGCAGATAGGATCTGAATGGATTTGGACACTGAGCCACAGAGGAACATTGAAGCTATTTTTCAGGATCAGGTTGCACTTCACTCAGTGTTGAGGGGAAACGTTATCATGTAACACCTGCGCAGGGATCTGTACCGTCATTCAACATCTCACATATTGCAAGGACACGTTATTAAATTTGACTTGCCTCGCGATTTTGCCATCCTTGTGTAATTTTGCTCAGGAATTTAGTGGAACTCAGATGTATTGAGTTGACAAAGAAGAGGCTGTTTAGGGCTCCTAACATTAGCTGTAAGTGTTTCTCTAATGGGGGATTGTCAGACACATCCCAGTAATCACATTTTAGTTCTTAAAAAAAAAAAAAAAAAAAATAGATTGACTCATCAACTTTTTTTCTGATGTCAGGTTTTGTTCAGGAATGCGGAGGGAGTATGTTTGTGTGTATATTGAATTAGTATGTAGTCTGTTTGTGGGTGTTATGCACGCCTGGAGGAATGGGCATTGTTGTGGGTGTGCATGCATTGTCTCTAACTGCATTTCTTCTCTCAGCTGGGAGATGTGATGGTGGATATCTCCAGTAATCTGATGCTGGCTGATGAGCGAGTGTTATGGATGGCTCAGAGGGAGGCGCGAGCTTGCTCTCGTATTGTTGAGTGCCTGCAGAGGATTGCCGTTCTCCGAATCAGTAATGGGGCTCTGGCCTATTCTACTGTGAGTACTGTGAAAATCCTTCCAATTGTTCATTTTAAAAGAATTGTCTCCTAAATCGGCTACAATACTGTTTATTAATATTTATATTTTTTTAGTTTTTATTGATATTTTGAATTTAATTTTTTTTATTTTCAGCTTTCATTTTAATTAGTTTATGTGCTTTAGTAATTATATTATTTTTTCCTAAAAAAATGTATTTAAAAAAAAGTAATTCTAGTAAATAACAACAACACTGTCAATTTAAATAGAAATATTCCTCAGTAATATTCCTGGTGTAACCAGAAGTTCATTTATACAACAGCTCAAATAACACACATTTATTTTAAATTAATATTATTATTTTTTTTAATGTTTCAGAATGCCTTGCCACTTGCAATTTTCATTCAATTTAAATTTTCATTACCTTTTTAGAAAATAAGGGTTAAGCCAAAATAATTTCTGTGATTAGTGACTGACATTAGGTCTTCAACAAATGATTAATAGTAATAAAAATATTCTTATGCAAGAATTTCTATTTTTTTCGCATCCTAACCACTAGAATTTAATGTCTATGTTGATTTTATTTTTCAGTAATTTCAAATAAATATTTAGTGTGATTTCTTACATTACTTCATAAATGGAAAATACAACACGTTTGTATATTAAGAGGTGTGTGTTCTTGCAAAAGACAAATGAAATTAGAATTGTCTCCCAATTAAAAGCAGCTGAATAGTTTTCGTAACTTTTTTTTGTTTAACTGAAATAAATGTATTTTTATATGCTTTTTTTTGTCCCCATTATTTTTTGCCACAAAATATAGCATATGCTACCTATTAACTTTTGGGTCAGTACCATTTTCAATGTCTTTGAAAAGTTTTGCTCACCAAGGTGAATGGTGGGAGTATGATGTGGTAGCCATTCTTTATTGTTGTCTGTTTTAACAGAACTCTCATAACATCGCTCTGGAGGCTCATGCCATCAAGGCCAGCAGCTTCAATGGGATGACCTGCACTGTGTTCCAGAAGGTCTCACCGGAGCGCACGCCCATGGCCCATTTCTCTCCCAGAGACTCTGACATCAACCCAGAGCGCCAGCTCAGCTTCAAATGCAATGTGACCAGTAACCTGTCAGCATTGGCTCACAAAGTATGCGTTTTTCTCTAGTACTTTCTGTACATCAATGTGTGTGGAGTATACAGTAGTGTAGATGTTTTGTCACAGCATATACGATGAGTGTTTATTCAATCCGAGAACATCAATAAAGCCGTGGAAGCAGGAAAATATCCATCATGTCTTGACAGTAACGTTATTGCATCTCCATGTGTGCAGAACGCTATAGTGGAGGCGTCACTACAGCTTCCCCCGTCTCTCTTCTCATCTCTGGGAAGTTCAGGTCAGGCCGAAGAGGCCGTCTACAAACTCCACCTGCTCGCCTTCCGCAACGGGAAACTCTTTCCCCCAACGGGAAACTCCACCGTCCTCAGTGACGGCAGCAAGAGGAGGAGTGTGGCCACACCTGTGATTCTCACAAAGATTGGTAAGAACACACTTGGTGCTGATCCTACTGCCTTGGGCAGAATTAATTTGAGAAATAACATAATGAAATACATGTTTTTCTCCAAAACACATTGACCACAGATATTGCAACCCCTAGAACATTTTATGAGTAAAATTACGTATCTCTGAAGTTTGTGGAAATATATTTATACATAGAGAGAGAGAGATAATGTTGTTCTGGACTAATGTTCTGCAAAATATGTGGATATTTAGAACTGTTATTTTATAGCGTTTTTTTATTTTGTGATTCAATCTTTGCTGCACAACTCTATCATCCATTCCTCTCCCATTTTGGCTTCAAGCGGGTAAAGAGGCATTGTGTCATAAGCCGCTTTCCGAACAAGTAGTTACAGGAACTTAGTTATAGGAACTGTCCACTTCTAAACAGTTCTAAGAACTACTCTCCCCCGAACTCAGTTTTGCTGCTTGCGTTCGCACTGGCCAAGTGGCCATAGGAACTGGTAGGAGGGGTAACGCAAGCACGGCGACGGTCTTTAAAGCGTCACCACTAGACGTAGCGCTGCCACATACAACAACAACAAACCAGCATTTAAGCACAATCAGAATTATTTAATTAATTTCATTCTTTTAATGGCAACATTTTATGTTCATAAATGCAAATTCTCCTGTAAAGAGCCTAATTTTATTTTATTTAGGAAAGAAATTGAGGTTTATATTGATTCACTCCGATTTTCTATGAAGCAAAAAGCGTTTAAAACATTGAAAATATGCAAATGTTATAATATCTTTATATAAGTTTACAATACCCCCCTAGTATGACAGACTTTGTAATTTATATATTGAATGTTAATTTTGCTGTATACATAAATGTCTGTTGTTCTTATAAAAAAAGACCGATTGCAATGTTCCTGTTCTGCCTTGCCGGGACCTTAATAACGGAGAACGAACGGCGGCGTTTAAAGATTATGAGATTATTAGAACTCAAGTTCTGTACAGAGAAACACAGAAGACGAAGGCTCCAGCGTAATATGATATTAAGTAATATGATGGAAGAAGATAAAAGAGCAGAGCGCAGGAGGCAAATAAAATGATGGGTAAGTTTATCTAAAATTAGCAATTAGCTGGTTGAATGCGTTATGTTTGTCTTAATCCTCGATGTAATGTTTTGCAAAAACACGGAGACAGCGCGCTTCAAGTTCCGTGTTGACAGTGCATGACTTAAGTTGAACCAATCAACGTAGACCTAGGGAAATGGAACTAAAAAAGTCCTTGCTCTAGACTAGGTACTGAAATAGTTATAGGAACTACGGTCTGAGGAACTAAAAAATCCCCAATTTAGTGCGGTTGGAACACAAGAAAAAAAAGGTTATAGGAACGTTTGGTTCTAGGAACTGCAAAAGTCCCTCCGGTCGGAAAGCGGCTATAGACGCAACAATAATAGCAGCTACTGAAGTGAGAGGCGGATACAAAGAACAGCACAGGGAGCTGCTGGGAAAAAAGTTACTGCTATAACAGATTGATTTCACTTTGAAGGATGAGCAGAGAAGAAAGCGTTTGCAATCCCATGAAAAATCTGCAAAGGTTTTTGTTTCGCTAAAGAACTTTTCAGTCTCTGTCATTCTGTTTGTGCTGTGGAAGCTTCTGTCACCGAAACAAATTCCTCGACTGTGTAAACACACCTGGCAATAAAGCTCTTTCTGATTCTAATTCTGAACAGTTAACCATAGCTTTTTTAGTGCGACGAACATTTTAGAATTTTAAAGAACCTTTCTCCACCATATAGAACTTTTTTTTTCCAGTGGACTGGTTCCATTGATGTTTTAAAGGGATTTCACACCAGAAGAGCACTTTCATAATTCCTATAACTATTGATGGAAGTACCTGCTTTTTGGCGTGTTCACACCGCAGGAACTGAGAAAAAATTACATTTTTTAATTTAACCTTTTGTACTTCAGGGAAGGGTCTAACCGAGCACAATTGACCTATGGTTAAGCCACACCCTCAAACGCAACGAGCCACACAGTGCGCAGCTAAACCAATACACTCGGACATTCTCTGCTTCCACCTCCAATGCATTGGAGTTAGTCAATTTTCATTCGTTTTTTCTTGTTATTTTAAGTTTAAAGGACAAGTTCGGTATTTTACAATTAAAAACCTGTTTTAAGATCGTCCCTGATGAAATAGAATAGTTAAGATTGTTTTTGAGACAAATGCTCCTGTCACGAGAATTTTTGGATTGTGTGTTAGTACCCCCCCACCTTTATAATGAAAGCATAGGTGCACTCGAACAATCATTCATCAAAACGCATAAAACTTTAGTTTACAAAGACGTGAAACTCACCGAGTGGTCTAGGGTGTTCACTGATATGCTCACACAAAAATCGCTGCAAAAGATGCTTTCCAACAGGTTTTATCATAGTTTTTGTCCAAGTCCATTTTTCTTCCTGTTTTCGGTTGAAGTCCACAGTAGTCAATTGTCGAGTTCACTTGCGCGATCATTGGTAACTAGATAACTAAGGATCGCGCACGCAAACTCGACAATTGACTACTGTGGACTTCAAACGAAAACAGGAAGAAACATGGACTTGGACAAAAACTATGATAAAACCTGTTGGAAAGCATCTTTTGCAGCGATTTTTGTGTGAGCATATCAGTGAACACCCTAGACCACTCGGTGAGTTTCACGTCTTTGTAAACTAAAGTTTTATGCGTTTTGATGAATGATTGTTCGAGTGCACCTATGCTTTCATTATAAAGGTGGGGGGGTACTAACACACAATCCAAAAATTCTCGTGACAGGAGCATTTGTCTCAAAAACAATCTTAACTATTCTATTTCATCAGGGACGATCTTAAAACAGGGCTTTAATTGTAAAATACCGAACTTGTCCTTTAAAATCGTCAAACGGCGTGCATGGGGTACATGCAATTCTGACACTAGGTTCCCGAGAGGCTGGGCAACGGTGTGTATTTTTTTTTTTATCCTTTCCCAAGCCACATCTCAACCGAGATAAGTGTCTGCTCTGGATAAAGTTATGCGGTAGCTAGACCACAACACCAACTAAACGTGGATAAATTAAACAAGCATGCCTATCTACATCTGATCTAAGTTAAGTCAACAACATATTTGAACGTTATCTTTAAAATCTCTGACGTAACTTTAGTCTAACGTTAGACGTACATTAGAAAACATTAACGTTAGCTTCTAGCTGCGTTGTACATCATGTCAATTAGCTTCATTAACGTATCTGTAAATAACTGAGATAAAATGTTAACAGTGTTGTGCTGAATGATTCATGTAAATACTGTAGCACCAAATGGTGATTGCAATGATATGCGGTTTATCATGTTTACACTGTGACCTGTACATCTCTGCCTGGAGCTGAAGCTTTTCATCGACCTTCTCAAAAATAAAATTATGAATATAACCCTCCAATGCATAGTTAATGCCCTTTTGGTGACTTCGAGATGATATATATATATTTTTTTCTATATCCAAAAATCACCAATTGCCTCCTATGAAATGTCTCCTACTGTGACAGCTGCCATAGCGCCCGTGCCGTGTTTGTCCGAGTGAGTGGAGGGGCCGTGGCTTAGCCATAGGTCAATAGAGATGTAAGCGTACACTGATTGGCCGAACGTGTGACATATGATAGGAAACACCGGCATATGTAGCATTGCAAGATGTAGGAGATCTCATCTCTTAGCTCTCCTTTTTTGCTCTTTCAAGGTGGCATCTCCAAGAAGGTCATGTGACATTAATTGGCCTGTGGGAACTATGTATAAGTACCCTGTCCGAAAAATCCCAAAAATTCTTCATGGAATTACAGATGCAATTTTAAAAAGTATATCTTATAAGATTGTCCATAACCAGATTTGTTTTGAGTTTTGTAGCTCAAACTGATTAAACATCTATTCTCCTGCTGTTTAGATGGCTTTCCACTGAAGAACCTGCAGAGTCCAGTGAACGCCACTCTGCGGCGGTTCCTGCATGGATCGGATGCTGTTCCCGCCTTCTGGAATTTCAGTCTGCTCGGCGGACAGGGAGGATGGCAGAGCGACGGATGCCAGATCATCCGTCAGGATGAAAACTTCACCACAATCTCCTGTGATTCACTTAATAACTACGCTTTACTGATGGTAAGAGAGACGGAAGTGGCTTAAATGTTAGCCTGTTCTTCAAATTCACTTAATTTTTATTATGTTTTTCACCATAGTACACACATTGTATGTAGTGCTTTTATGGTACTACTTTTTTAGAATGTATATGGAAAAGAACAGCCTGAACGTTTTACTAAATATCTCCTTTTGATGTTCGTTTGAGGTCATACAGTTGGAAGAGTGAGTTTATTTCACCTTCAAGTTTCAAAAAAGAATATTTTAAATGACTAGTGAGACGCTTCTCATAAACAGTTTTTTTTTTTTTCAATTTCAAATGCAGTCTATCAAAAATCGTTTGCGTCGTTTTTCATCATTTTCAAATTAAACCTAACCCTAATTAAAGCTAAATAAAAATATATGAAAGAACCCTAATTAAAGTTAATAAAATACTAAACTAAATTTAAAATGAAAACTGAAAATATGTAAATTTAATCTAATTCAAAATATTAATAAATAGTATATAAGTAGGACTATTACTAAAACAACACTGTTGACCAGTATTAACAATATAAAAAAACAGTACATGATAATACAACACAGTCTTGGTGTGAAAGAAATACTGTGTAATGTGAATTCCAATGTTCCCATCATCCTCTTGTTTTGTTTTTTGTTTTCTTTAGTGCTAGATTGATCTGCTTTGCAATTTTGTTCTGATTTTCCTTCATGTTGATTTTCCTGAGCCTTCGACCTGTTTGTAATTAGATTTTTTTTTTTTTCACACATCCTCAACACCCACCATTTACCTTCCAGAGGATGATTATTCGGTATTGGAATGTATTTGCAAATATTATCTGCTGATATACTCTTGTCAAACAGGATCTGAACAGGACTGGGTACGACGCGTACAGCTTCAAACCTCTTCACCCTGTTATCTACGCCACAGCCATCGTCCTGGTTCTCTGCCTTCTGTCCGTCATAGTCAGTTACATCTACCACCACAAGTAAGTGCTGTTTTTGGAGGATGAAAGTTGTGTTTTAGTAGAAGGCATGGGTTTTTGCAGGTTTAAATGTGATATTTAATGTGTTCCCAGGTCAGTGCGTATAAGTAAGAAGTGCTGGCACATGCTGGTTAACCTGTGCTTGCATATTCTCCTCACCTGTGCTGTGTTTGTGGGCGGCATCAACCAAACATACAACGCAAGTGTTTGTCAAGCGGTATGTGCCTGCTTTTCTGCATTTCTATAAGTTTGGGGGACAATATTTACATGAAATAAACATGAAAATAATCGTAACGCACGAGAATGAACCTCATTGGTTCTCAAGCATCAAGCGAACATGCCCAATTCATATGGATTAGTTTTACGATCTCCTTGTGAACTTTTTGAAGCATCGAAGTGGTAGTTGCGTAGCTGTCAATGGAGAGACAGATTTTCATTTAAGAATTTTTCATTTGTGTTGCGAAGATCAACGAAAGTTGCGTAATTAATGGCAGAATTTTCATTTTTGGGAGAACTATCCCTTTAAATCTTTTATAATAAATACTCAATAGTCCATAAAAAAGAAAAAAAAAGAATTGTCCATTTTGATTTCATGAGGACTTTAAATGGCACTTTTTTGAGAATATTTGCATTTTCATTGTCCTTGAGGAGAATTCATGTTTTTTAATGTCTCGTCCTGAAGGTGGGGATAGTGCTGCATTACTCCACACTGGCTACGGCCCTGTGGTCCGGCGTAACTGCACGCAACATCTACAAGCAGGTGACGCGGAAGGCCAAACGCTACGAGGAGCTGGATGAGCCTCCACCTCCACCCAGGCCTATGCTGAGGTAAAGGTCAAAGTAATCAATGAGTGTAAAAGAAAAATGGATGTACAAATAATACATCATTTTATTTAGATAAATGATTAAAAATAGGTAATTTGATAAATGATTAATAAATGCATTTAAAAAGCAAGCACACGTGATTCATTTTAGGGTACAATAGGTCTGGAACTTCCATTTTACACTTTACACAAACTCTGTGTTTTAAGTTAATTTCCACTGCTCTCCACTTGGTGTCAGTAAACATACAACAGTATGTAGGCACATTGATTATCTTTAAAGGAATAGTTCACCCTAAAATCTGTCATTTTCTGACCCTCATGTTGTTACAAACCAGTAGGACTGACTTGCTTCTCTGGAACACAAAAGAAGATATTTTTTTTGCTGGCCATTGAGATTGCATACACAAAAAGAATATCTTGTTTTGTGGTCTGCAGAAGAAAGAAATTCATACAGGTTTGAAACAACTTAAAGGGTGAGTATATGGTGACAGAATTTTCATTAAGTGAACTATTCCTTTAAGGCTTCAGTTGACAACATTATTGTTATTGATAATGTTGTTGTTATTGTTTTTTCTTCTACAGATTCTACTTAATAGGTGGAGGCATACCGATCATTGTCTGTGGAATTACAGCTGCTGCTAACATCAAAAACTACGGAAGTCAAGTCAATGCACCTTAGTAAGTATGAGTTTTAGGAGACTTTTGAAAGTGACATGAAGTGCAAGAATGGTAATCCAGATTCGGAATTTGTCCTTTGTATTTAACCCATCCAAGTTAGTGCACACAGAGTAGGAATATTGAACACATACACAATGGAAACTGTGGACATACACACCAGGACCAGAGGTCAACCATTCACCGTAGCTCCCGGGGAACGATTGGGGGTTAGGAGCCTCGCTCAAGGGCACCTCATTCATTTCCTGCCGATATTAAAAATTAAACCCGCAACCTTCGAGTTACCAGTCCCTAACTATTAGGCCACGACTGTCCACGTGGCTTTTTAACCCTCTGGGGTTCTTCGTTTAACAGTCACACTCGGGGTCTTCGGGTCAAAATTGACCCGAAGGGCGGGATTCATATTTAAAAAAGAAAATCTTTTTTTTTTTTTTTTTTAACTTTTTTTTTGTAATATTTTTTTCTTTTCTTTTTTTGGTGTTTTGAGAAAATTTCAAAAATAAAAAAAATATATAATTAGTATTAATGCAATAATTATGACCAAATTTTCCCCCTTTGAATATAATAGAAAAAAAAATATTTAATTTTTTTTTTTTTTTTAAAAGCTGTATTTCATTTTGGAGTCAAGCCTGGGCCTCATAAAAGCAATTTTTGAAATTAGATGGATGCCATTTCGTGGACAAACTGAGCTTTTTAAAAATGCAAAACACATGTATAATCTGAATTTTTTGGCGTGTCTGTGTATAAAGGTGTGTTTGTGTGTGTGGATGTGTCTGTTTTGCACTCTTGATGTTTTATAGATTCACCCCTTCACTGTTGTGTGCTTTTTTTCAAGATCGTTGCTGATTTGTAGATTGTACGCACAAAAAAACTCAGTATTTTCACATTTTTGCCAATTTCCCATTCATTTCCTATGCGGGTCATTTTTGACCCGAAGGTCCTGAGTGTGACTTTTTTTTTTTTTTTTTTTTTTAAGACCACTTAGACTTTTCAAATCCTGTCCCCAATTTTTTGGGTGTTCATATACCAAGTACCATTAAAGGGGCACTTGGCAACTTTTTCAACTTAATAAAACCTTTTAGAAATCATTTCAATGGTTTAATAACCTGGGTAGCCGTTCGTAAATTCTTTTTAAATTGTAACGTAAAGTCCACTCTAGAGGCTTCGTAACTACTAGCTAGTTTTTAACCAACTCTGTACTTTATTCAGTCGCGCCATTTGTTTGTAAGGTAGAACGTAGCTATTAGGTCTATGGCTAGAGTTGCCAAGTGCCCCTTTAAAGTCACCAAGTGACTCAGGCGAGTCGTTGTGACACTCGTATGTTATAGGACAACTTGGTTTGAATAAATGAGGAGACATTGATTAGCTACTTGCTCTGTTTATTTTAAATTAACAGCAAGACAACTAGCAGTGAATGTGCTTTCCTTTTTAAATGAATCACACAGTAAACAAATCCTTACCAAAAAAAACAAAACAGTCTTTTCTTTGTCAGTGTCAGCTGCAAAGATGAAGTTGACGATGCCAACTCACGATCTTTGTAGTAGTCAACGTGCCGGAGAGAAATGGACATTTCAATACAAATTACATAATCAGAGAGCAGTCTGTAGTTTGTTTTCTTTTGGTTTGAATTGTTCTGTTTAAAAGTAGACATGTCTGTGAGGCAAGTAGGCAAACTTTTTATTTTTGGATGTCTTTCCTCAGCTGCTGGATGGCATGGGAACCCAGTCTCGGTGCGTTTTACGGCCCGGCAGCTTTTATCGTTTTCGTGGATTGCATGTACTTCCTCAGCATTCTCATTCAGCTCCGACGGCATCCCGAACGCCGCTTTGAGCTCAAAGAACAG
Source organism: Cyprinella venusta (assembly GCA_038021265.1). Taxonomy (NCBI): domain Eukaryota; kingdom Metazoa; phylum Chordata; class Actinopteri; order Cypriniformes; family Leuciscidae; genus Cyprinella; species Cyprinella venusta. The sequence goes on along the minus strand of CM075864.1, from coordinate 8,151,317 downwards.
TCCGAAGAGCAGCAGCACCTTTCTGTGACGGAAGCAACCGAAATCACACCTGACCTTCTAGAGTCCTCTTCCACAGCCGCCGGACACCCGGTTTTGATGTCAGCTCTGGAGAACGAACATACTTTTGTGGCCCAACTCATTGGCGTTGCAGGATCCCTATCTCTTTACGTAGCGCTGTGGGTGTTTGGTGCTCTTGCGGTGTCTCAGGAGCATCCAGCAGATTTGGTGTTCGCCTGTCTGTTCGGCACAGTCGCTTTATCCCTCGGGGCGTTTTTTGTAGCGCACCATTGCGTAAACCGTCAGGACATGCGTCGTCATTGGTCACAAGCTTGTTGCCTGGTTCGCCGTAACTACGGAGAACAAGTTGATTCCTTGCTACTGCCTGTCGCAGTTACCAGTGACTCTGTGTTGACGGCCAGGGGAAACAGTGAAGCAACAAAGTGTCCGGCCAGCAGCGCTGAGTCATCCTGCACCAATAAGAGTGCACCGAGCGTACGCAACTCCACCCAAGGCTGTAAACTGACCAATCTGCAGGTCGAAGCAGCTCAGTGCAAAGCGGCCCCTTCAACGGGCAATGGGACGGCTTTACTGGACAACAGCCTAACTGAACATTCAGTCGACAATGAGATTAAGATGCACGTAGCACCTGTTGAGGTTCAATATCGACCCAGCTCAGTCAACAACAACAATCTTCCAGGAACGGGCAACGCCAACATCAATGGGCACTCTGGGCGACACCACAAGAACCGTACGAGAGCTCATCGGGCCAGCAGGCTCACCGTTTTGCGTGAGTACTCCTACGACGTCCCAACAAGTGTGGAGGGCAGCGTGCAAAGTGTCCCGCACAAACGCCACCATCATCACGAGAGCCTACATGCCCGTAACAGCCGACGCGCCGCGTATTTGGCTTACCGGGAGCGCCAGCAGAGCCAACTTCAACAGGACAGCAGCGACGCCAGCACCAGTTTGCCGCGACGCTCGCGCCACCTTAGCAAAAGTGGAGGCGTCCGCCTCGGTAATGGTTTTGGGCATGGCCACAGCAACAATGTGGGGAACGGTGTAAGTAACGGAAGCTTAGTAGGAGGAGGGGAGGTTTCTGGGACCGATGTCACCAGCCAAACTAAAGACTGTCCAAAACAGCCCCTTGCTGTTGAACTGGAGGTACAGCCTAAGTCTTACGGGTTGAATCTAGCTTGCCAAAACGGACCTGCCAAAGACTCAGAGAGACTACAGAATTTGTCCCCCCTGAATGTGGAGAGTTCAGGGAATATTAAGACTGGCTTGTGGAAGCACGAAACTACTGTGTAGCAAGATTCCCTTCTCAGAGACTACAAATCAGACTTTTATCTGTAACTGTGAATCTTTATTTTATGATTTTGGTGGTACAGTTTGTAAAAAAAATAGTTCCTAAAGAATTAGCATTTTAATGTTTATGTTCAAAAACTGAGTACCTACAAATGCTTGGCTATGAATCATCAGTCTACAAATGGTCTATTTTTGTACCCCCTAGCCCATTTTGTATTTCATACTGACTTTTTGTATGTGAAGATGCATGACTCTATGTTGAGTATATGTTGGCTGAATCTTAATGCGTTTTCACATTACAGCCATCAAAATAAAAAAAAATTAAAAACTCGGCCCACTTCATCTCATCTCTGAGTTCAAAGGTTCATACCCCTCTACTGAGAGCTGCTTTTTAGCCTTGTGGTTTCAAGTATAATGGGAGCTTATTATGATTTTACTACAAATGGCTGCGCCCTCCTACGCACTTCCGCTCAATTTCATTTTCCTTCAGTATTACGTCTGGGACTGCTGTATTTCTTTAGGTTTCCAGAAATCAATTTTTTGTAGGACCAATCAGCGAATAGAGGGAGTGGCTGAGAACGATGACGTTGATGTAGCGCGTCAGTTTGAGTTCAGTAATGGCGGCGGAGAAAGACGTGAGAAAAGCTATTCGGTCCGTTGTTGGAAAAGAAACTGCCGAATATATAGAATTTAAAGCCGGATTGTTATCGTCTCACCTCTTGTTGCACAACGGAGGACCAAGTGAAGGAGGCAGAAAGGTTGGAAGTTTGTGCTGGGCAGCTCGTCGTGCACGATGACCGTGACATTTTGGACGAACGGTTTAGCTTGGTGTTCGGAAGCCCCGAGTCCTGGCTGCTAAACTATTGTTGAAGATCGGCTCAGGAGTCATGTCAGTCGCTCATATTCCCAACAGTAAATTTACTGATTCTTGTGATCAATAGAATATTTTGAGCCCCTTTGTGTACTCGTGCACGAGGTTGGTGTGTCAGTTTTACATGTTGTAAATCATACAAATTGGTTGTGATTTTTTTTTTTAAATAATTGTCATAAATAAAAATGTGAAAACCCATACTTTGAAGACTATATTTGATTTTCAGTTTTCGACGGCAATGGTTAATTTGCTTTAATCAAAAAAAAACTAAATGCCATATAAAAATGTACAAACACATACTTTGAAAACCATAATTAAGGTTATTAAGAAACAATAAGACGTAATATGAAAAATTCTTGTTTATTTCACATCTGCAGATAGAGACAGATCATTCACTGTACAGCATTTGCGGCAGATCAGAAAACGACCACAGCGGCGTATTTGTAATTATTAGACACAGCTTCGACTGTTGAATGAATATGTCACTGTCCTTTTTTGTCAAATATACATTTCAAATTAATAATTGTTCCTAGATTAACAAAACCTGCAGCTCTCGTTGACTGAAATGCTATTGTAAACATAATCCTCTGATCATTCGGACTTGTTGTTTCCAGCCGTTTCGGCGCGAGACATACGTCACTCACGACCACACGTTAGTGATTGGCTATGGCAGATCGTGAGTGACTCTGGGCAGATCCAATAGTTTTGAACTTTAATAGTGAACCCGCCTACAAGGAAGTAAACGTTTCTCAATGGAGAGAGGCCAGACTCTATGTACAAATGAAATGTACTAGAGTCTGGTTGAACCAGGCTAGTGCTGCGCCGCATAAAGCGCATACCCACTTTTTACGCCACTGCTTCTGTCCAAAATGCGTGCAAAAAGGCACAAGCGGGAATAAATCGGACATTTTTGCCATCCTTCCTACATGATTCGGCAAAAGTGTAACTTGTCAGCTGGCTCTGACGGTCGCTAAGAAGATGGGACGTAATGAAAAGCCTGTGGTCGTTGTGGTTTCTCCTTTGGTCGTACTCATGGAGGACCAAGTAAAAGAAGCAACACTAGTTATTTTACTTCTAAAATAATTAAGTTCTGTAGTTGACAACTGTATGCAAAGTAGTTGACTTACTCCGTTGCTCTGATTGGTTGTAGGTTTACCGACTATCCATTTGAGTGCACAAGAGTTTTTTTTTTCCTGGTTCGGTTAAGACACCCCTCATAATCAAAGCCCTATGGAGCAGTTTCAGACTCACACTCTGACAAGAATATGAGTATGACGAAGTCAGGCTAGGTGATTTTATCTTCCGCTTCATGTAACGCATGGTAATGCTCAGTAGTATATGGTTCTTTAATGTACTTGCATGGTACTAAAAATGAAATAAAACTGAAATTCATTTTCCATGGGCATATGTGCGGCTTAAACAGGTAGCCTAGTGCATCCCATATTTTTCAACTATAACATAGTCATTACGGCCTTTAGAAAAAATGTGTTTTTTCCTGAGGTGGTGGTAGTGCACTATAGGCCCCTGTGGCACGGTCTAAGCTTTTGTCCTTAAAGGAATTTTTTTCCTTACATTACTGTTACTTTTATACTTTAAGTAGTTTTGAAACCAGTACTTGTGTAAAAAGCTTGAGTTGATACTTCAAGACATGTCTTTTTAAACCCTAATATCCATACTTTCACTTGAGTAATGAATGTGAATACTTTTGACACCTCTGATGTTTTATATCATTAAAAACCCTGATAGATCCTCTCCTTCTCCAGCAACTATACAATCACAGAATTAAAGTTCCCTATCAGGGAACTTCAAGCTGCGTGTAACTGCTATGGGGCGTTCCCATAGTGGTTACACGCAGCGTCTCGTTCCCTTATGGGAACTAAGGTTACATACGTAACCAGATTCGTTCCCTATCAGGGAACTTCGAGCTGCGTGTAAACGCTATGGGAACGCCCCATAGTGGTTACACGTAGCATCTCGTTCCCTTAAGGGAACTAAGGTTACCTACGTAACCAGATACGTTTATTTCACTATAACTTTGCTTTATCTAAATCTCACAGTTTATTTTAATTATTGGATCTGTAGAAACATTTTACTCACAAAATTACACAGTGTCAGTAAAATAGTCATTTTATTTGTGGTTATTGTACAGTCATCATTGTACATAAACCTGTATATGTAATAACAGGCTTTATCATTTAATATTTATTATTAAAATGACAAATAATTAAACTGCAAGCATTGAAATCTTGTGAATCAGAATCGGGACATCTATATTGATACCCAGCCCAAGGGTGAACTAAATTAAGCCTAAGTGGAGAAAAACAACAATCTCACATCGATCATAACAATCCCAATGTTCATACCCTTGGGATGGATATCTTCTGGCTCTGTATCCTGCAGTAAAAAGCAGAATAAATGTTAGATTTCTTCTAAGTAGGTACAATAATTGTTTAAATGTGCCCTCTGGGATAGAAAAATCAAATCATACACCATATTCCATACCAGATGGGGGCAGTATACCTCCGGAAATACCTCCGCGGCCGCGCACACTCATGTCTTCAAACAACACGAGCGAGCACTGTTGTCTCCCTCGCGCATAATAATCGAATCAATTGAGACGATAGTAAAAGGTTGGAAGACCGCAGTTTCACGGGGATCATTTGGAGATTTTCAGAGATTAGAGATTAAATGAACAACATCTCAATACTAAATTATAAAGGCCGTCTCATAGGCAAGCCGGTGCATTTCGACGATATGGGAAAATTAAAGCCCAGGCTATTATTTCTAGTTTATGGTATTCGTTTTGTTCATGTTACATTTTTATCATTAGTTTGAATTAATTTGACAGACAGCATTCCCTGATGTGGACCAAGCTAGCACCTTTCAGAGCTGCCAACTCTCACAAATTCACCGTGAGACACACAACTTTTCACACTCACTCTCTCCATTTTGTCATGCACAGAAAAGGACACGGAGACCGATCTCAGCTCTTAGATTCTGTTAATTTTATTATGCAATTCAAACAATAAATGCAGTTTTGGCGCTTGTAAATGTTAGACGACAGATCCCTAGCGCACGTGAACCGATCATCTCTACTAGCTAATCGTAAAAGAACACGAACACTGTTGAAAGATACATTATGTTACAACTTACCAAAATGTATTCCTCATGCATAATATCGACCAATCATTTTTTTTTAACTCATCCCTGAACTGAAATGTAGTAGTGGGTTGTATTTTCCACACGACTGACATCAGGTTCAAGTACACACAAGCCGCGTGCACTTGATACCGCCTCCGCATACCGCCTCCCATGGCCGAAACTGGTATTACGACACCTGCCGGGCCAGGGGCTAGTAATTTAGCATGCTAATATAGGTTTATATCTCGGAAACACTATAACTTGTCAGTTTTTTAATGACATCATTGCACTTATTTCTTCTCATTCTTTTAATGTGTAGCTCATTTTTTGGATATTTTTTACCTTAATAATTCCATATGGCACCTTTAAGACAAAAAAAGTTTTATTAATAGAGAATTAATGGCACCCCTGGTAAACATGTTCAAAACTGTCAGTAAAAAAATAAATCTGCATTGTTTATCCTTTTGATCTTTCATTCAAAAAAATTGCCAAAAATCTAACCTTTCATTGAAATAAAATAATTGACAGTGTGTGGGGTGGGTGGAGTTTAAATCACATTATGAAATAAATGTTTTTCTCCAAAACATGTTGCATACTTTTTGGCAAAGACATATTTTTTTAATAAAAAAAAAGTCTTTTAAAAAAAAGTCCAATTAACTGAAAATGCTTAAAATGTTGTTTTTTGATTACTTCTATCATTTTCTTGTTCTCCAACATATAAAACACAACCCATATTAGCTTATTAGTTAACTAACAACAGATTTACTTGATGTGAATCTAACACAACATTTGCTCACTGTGACTGAGAACAATGCTTTCTTATATGAGTCACTAGATTACTTGAGTGGGTGAAACTCTTCCCACACTGAGTACAGTCGTACGGCTTCTCCCCAGTGTGAACTCGCTTGTGTGATTTCAGGTGTCCAGACTGATTGAAACTCTTGTCACAATATGAGCTCTTGTAAGGTTTTTCTCCAGTATGAGTTCTTTGATTCAGATTCAGATTCTCAGGTGAAGTAAATCTCTTCCCAAGGTCAGAGCACATAATCTCTCACTCCATTATGTGTTTTCTGGTGCCGTTTAAAATTGTCCAGCCTCAAAAAACTCTTTCCACAGAGAGAACACACATAAGGCTTCTCATCTGAATGAACTTTTAGGTGTGATTTCAGATGTGCTGATGAAATAAAATCTTTACCACACTGATCACAGTTAAATGGCTTTTCTCCAGAGTGAATGAGCAGATGATAACGGAGACCTGAGTCATGAGTAAAACTCTTCCCACACTGAGTACAGTCGTACGGCTTCTCTCCAGTGTGAACTCGCTCGTGTGATTTCAGAGATCCAGAATGAGTGAAACTCTTGTCACAATATGAGCACTTGTAAGGTTTTTCTCCAGTATGAATTCTTTGGTGCAGTTTCAGATTCTCAGATGTTGTATAACTCTTCCCACAGTCAAAGCACATATAATCTCTCACTCCAATGTGTGTTTTCTGGTGCCGTTTAAAAGTCCCCAGCCATGGAAAACTCTTTCCACAGAGAGAACACACATAAGGCTTCTTACCTGAATGAACTTTCAGGTGTTGGTTTAGATATTTTGATGAAACAAAATCTTTACCACACTGATCACAGTTAAATGGTTTTTCTCCAGAGTGAATGAGCAGATGATGACGGAGATCTGATGCTCGAGAAAAACTCTTTCCACACTGAGTGCATGTATACGGTTTCTCTCCGGTGTGAATTCTCATGTGTGTGTTATGGTGTCCTTTCTGTGCGAAACTCTTTCCACACTGAGTGCAGGTGTGCTTCTTTTTGGCTTTTATTCTTTGAATTGTAAAGTTAGGATGTTTCTCTTCCACTTCGTTCAGTTCTTGTCTTTGCTCTTTCACTCTCACCTGGTCTAAAATACACAAATACAGTTGAATCAGTTCAAGTGAACCCTTATTTAATAGCAGAAAACAACTGTGGCGAGGGAGGCTTGGTTTAGCGAAGTCTGTTGGAGCGCGAGGACGGAGCCGAGGGGTGAGTAAGGCTATGTTTACACGGAAACGATTCAGAAGAGAAAACGCGAAAGTGGCGTTGCGGCATCTTTTTTTATTCTGCGTTTAGACGAGCGTTTTGTGTGAGAATTCCGCGTGCAAACGGTGAGTCGGTGACGCAAAAGTGTGTGAAATTCAATGTAGTATGCACTTCAGGCGGCTTGGAGTGCATACTACAGCCACACCAAGTGCACGCGCCTGCGTACAAACTTCACAGTCAAGCAGACTTTTGCGTTTTTACCGGTTACACGGGAACGCGACGGTGGAACGTTTTTAAGATTTCCACTCTGGAGGATTGTTTCACTTTTTTGCGTTTTTAAGCCTCAAAAACGCCGTCACCGTGTAAACGAAAGGCACATCCGATAAAATATTTTTACGTTTTCACCCGCGAGCGTTCTCGTGTAAACAGGGCCTAAGTAGGTCAAGCAAAATGATGTCCGTGATGAGAGAGAGTGTGTTTCGAGACCAAATAAAGTAGTCCCGGTGTGTTCTGTCGATTTTTGCTTCCTTGTCGAAAAATGCTACCGTAGCGCGAATTGATGACAGAATGCCGATTAAAGTCGTATGAAATACAATTATAATACAATTCTAAGTTATGAGAAGCTACTGTATACTGTAGACGACTATTTTTACTTTTAAAACGGTGTGAAAAGTAAAAATTATCATAAAATATTCATCTTTGACTTGTCAAAGTACACCTTTCCTCATAGTAACTGAAAATTTCAGTTATTCCTTTTCAGCTGGCTGATCGTACAAATATTCATATGGTAGTAAGCATTTTTAAAGGGAAATTATATCCTATTATAACAGGGAAATGTATCAAATTTCAGTTATTCCTTTTCAGCTGGCTGACCGTACAAATATTCATATGGTAGTAAGCATTTTTTTAAAGGGAAACTATATATTATAACGGGAAAATGTACCTTTTGTAAAAAAAGAAAAAAATATATCTGACGCTGCACATGCGCATAACCGGTAAGTAGCAAATCTCGATGGGTAGCATGAATTGTCAGAACACCTGTATTCGCCGACTCTTGTCTTCCATCACCCACATTGAACCAACTTTTTGTTCTGTCTTTCATTGTTAATAATGTAAAAATATGTTCGATAACTACAAGGTTATGATCATTTAGATACTTCTCTATCATTTATCATCCATATGCTTATTAACACTGCTTATTAATTCACACCAAACCATCAACAATGAAGAATCAGTAATGGACACCGACCTATTTGTTCCTCAGTATCTTCATGTTTTATTCTGGATGGTTCTGGATCACTCATGTCTTCAATCTCCTCTTTAATAAACTCCATCTTTAACAGTGACACGATTTCAACTGCTACTCCTGGAGTTTGTCCTTCTCTTGTAGGATGATGGGAATATTCCCAGAATTTATTGGTGGATTGTTGTTGGAGGGGCTTCACTGCAAGCGTGAACTGTGATCACTGTGTTCTCTCCAATCTGCATTTAAAAAGCACAGGGCCATCATGTTAAACTGAGCAGCTGAAAAACCTCTTTGTCTCCAAATGTTCCCTGTTTTCAGCTCATTCATTACGGTGATGTCTGAGATCTTCAGTAAATTGGCACATTAAATTGTTTTATTGGTGTCAACAGGCTGAAACAAACTACAGCATCATCACCTTTAACTTCACTTATTGTCTTTGCTCTTTCACTTCCATCGGGCCTGAATCATTAAAAGATTATGTTAATGAGTTCTGGAGGATAAATGTGAATTTTCAAGTGAATCCTGATTTAATATCAGAAAACAAGTGAGATCTGTTTATCAAATATCAAGGTTAGTTTTGTCATTCTCTTGTTAATAGTCAATATGTGAATGACAACTGCTGTACAAGATTTTGATAAGTGCATTTATATTCCTAGATTAATTGCTTATTTTCATAGCTCTTATAATTGGTATAATATATTTTCCCGCAAACTAGAAATGTCTATGAATAAAACAGAAAAACTAATACAATTTTATTAATCTGTTGCAGAAAAGCAACAATAACAACTAAGACAAAATAGAAACGAGGCCAGAGTGTCTATTTATAACATGTTGGCAGTGTTGGGCGATTTAGCCAAAAATCAAAACATGTTTTGATTTCTTGAACGCAATGGCCAATCAGAAGCATTTACGATGGACTTCCCTCTCCGCTCAAAACAAACTTTTTGTTCAGAGCTGAATTCTGTATGGTGGCAGATCCTCTAATTATAACAAACAAAGTGTTATGAAAGATTCATTGTGCAGTCGGCTTCATTGATAATAACAGAGATGTGTGAAATGGCGATGAACTGATGTCAGCTTTTTAGGAGCATCAGAAAGTTGTGCTTAAAAAAAGAGAACCGAATCGAACCGTGACCTTAAATTTGAAAATGTAACCGAATCGAGGGTTTGGAGAATCATGACACCCCTAATTAATACAGTCAGTGTAACAGAGGCCAGCTAGTTGCTGTGCGAGCAAACCTCACTCCTCTGATCTCAATAGGCGCTCTGGCGACAGATGCTAGAGGCTGCAGTCGGAGCATGCCGGAGACCCGCTCAGGGGTGTGTTTCCCGAAAGTATCGTTAGCCAACTATGGTCGCAAGTTGGTCGCAACGTCAGAACTTGCGACTATAGTTGGCTAACGATACAGATTGGCTAACGATACAGTTGGCTAACTAACAATACAGACTCCAGTTCAGTATTGTTAAGTCTCAAGCATCTTCACTCTGATTCTAGACAGGATATAGTTTTTGAAATAATACATTTAGCTAACTATCTGCGGAAGTCTAGTATTAGTACTACATTTATATGGGTGCTAGCTCATATAGGTGTAGGAGGTAATGAATTGGCAGACAAATGTGCGAAGAAAGCAGCAGAGAAGGATTATACAGAGATAGATATCAAATACAGTAAAGCTGAAGTTAAAAGTATAATTAAAACAAAAAATGGCAGTTTCTTTGGGACAATGAACAAACTGGGAGATACTTGTATAGAATTCAAGGAAAAGGGGGGAAGAGCAGGAATACGTACAGGAAAAGGCAAGAAGAAGATGTGGTGTCTAGAATGAGATTTGGACATACAGGGTTAAATAGAACGTTATTTATAATGAATAAGCATGTTGATGGAAAATGTGATCACTGCAATAGTCAAGAGACAGTAGAACATGTAATTATGAATTGTCCTAAATACCATCAAGCTAGGCAAAGATTGAGATCACAACTAGGTGAGAATGGGATTACCCTAAACTTACAGGAAATAATGCAAAGGGGGTCTGGTGAAATTTGCTTTTATTTTTTGTTTTCTTTTTTTAAAGATAACTGGGTTAATTAAAAGAATTTAAAAAGTGTATGAGTTTGACCCATTGATCCACACTCCAGTCCAGATGGAGGCAGTAATGCACCAAAAAGCTGGTTGCCAACCGCCATAGAAAGAGAAGAAGATCATCCTCATTGGGAAGTTTTTTTGTTGCTGGTGAACATCTCTAAACGTTTCTTCCTGTTGTTTTGTCTTCACGTGGATTACTCTTCGACTGATTATTCTCTTAGTGATTCTTTGCTGTCTGTCCTGGACAGTTGCTGTTGTGGACTGATTTATGTAAGTTTGCTTTCTGCACTCAACGTATGCCTGTTAGTAAAAAAAATTCTCTACATATCATTTTGGTCTGTGGAAATTTCGTTTAAATATGTTTAGCTTTCAATTTGATGTTAATGTATGTTTTAGCCATATCTGTCGACCTGTGTATTAAATGAATTGCAGTTATTGTTAGTGACGAATTAATGTGTCTTGCCATGTCATGTTGTCAGCAGAAAGGTGTGAGTGTGTTTGCGATATGAAAACAATTTCACCTGATGACTTGAAAAGCTCTATTTGGAAAAAAAAAATAACTGAATCATAGAATGATTGGGGTGATTTTGTAGCCTAATGTAGTAAATCAAATTTCAAGCATACAGTAGAACAGAGAGTGTTAGTGAGGAGGACTTCTTTTCTCATGCATCCTTCAGCAGAAAGACAGTGAACGTGAAGCTGTGTGTGTGTTTGTTGTTTGTCTCTAGGGCTGCACGATATTGAGAAAAAGATGACATTACGTTATTTTTATGTGATATGAAATATATGGTATTTCACCAGATGACTTGAATAGCTCTATTTGGAAAGAATGAAACATTCTAGAATGACAGGGTGATCTTGTAATGAAGCAAATCTGTATAGAAAGTTGTAAACAAATTACAAGCATAGATAAATATAACTCCTTTTTCAGGTAAATCTGACTGTATTCAGGACAGATACAGTCATACATTAAATAATCAAATGTAAAATAACACTGTAATAGTCTTCCCTGTATAAATTAAGTAAGGGATAATGTAGAGCTCCACTTCGCGTTGGGGTCATAACCCCTGTTGGGTTTGTATTCACTATAACAACCGCCTCTATATTATCCGATTATTACATGACTCTACTAAATAAATCAACAATTTGAATCCATGTTAGAATCCATGGCAGCGCTATGTTTTTCGGCAACGGTGTGTTATACTTTGCAGCGGTTTGTTATCAAGAACGCACTGCATTACAAGCCATGTAATAAATTTAATTAATTTATAGACTTTGGGCCGATGGGTGGCCTTTACACTAGATAGTGTTATTAAACACCAACGCTTTAAAATAATTATATTTGAAATAAGACTTAACAGTAATACTGAAGATATTATTAGAATTATAAGAAAAAGAAAATGCTATAAATAATAGCGAAACCTTTGCCACGTTTTTACAGAACATACTTGGCCAAGATGAGAAGCACTACATTAAAAAGTATCAGCAAAACAATTTAAAACATTTACAAATTGTTTCTTCCTTTAAAGAGGCTACATGCGATTTCCTGAAATTTAAACTCGCGACTGACCCCTGTGGGCAAAAAACAGAACTGCTCTTCCTTTCTGCTCGCTCTCGCAGCGCGCGCTCGTACGTGCACACTTAACAAGTCATCTGGAGCAAGGAGGTCAACATTATGTTTACAGAGGTAAGACCAGTTAAATACATATATTGTTTGAGATAAGAGTTCTGTTTGCGAGTGTAGGCTACTTGCTGACTAGCAGTTGTGGGCTGGCAGAGTGATCTGACTGAGGGTTTTCACCAACGTTACGTTCTGGGCTGTAACCCGGATGATACCCGTCACTGGGGTTAATGGCATTTATGACTGTTCCCTTACTATTCTAGGAAAGAAAAAGATAGCTCCCCAGATGTAGATTTACATTTTGCTTCGTTTCGCTCTGACATTTGACGGCGTGTACAGACACGTGGAATGACGCGGACGTTAATGGCGTAGACATACACGCATACATGCGGATAGCTTAAAATGCGTCGAGATAACACGCCACTTGACTCGAAAGTGACGTGTATGTTTACGCAAAAGTCATGCCATGTTGGCGAGAGGAAAAAAAAAAAGTTTTAGTCTAATAACATGAGTTAATGGAAATGCCGTCATTTTGTAATAGTTTTTTTTATCGACATTTAGAAAAAAAATCTAAAGTTTTCCGCAAATCTCTAATGGAAACACGCCTAACATGTTGTTAAGATGTTGGTTTTCCTGTCACAAAACCAGAAGACTGAAAAAAAAAACAGCACGATTCACTTAAGTAACCGCCGAACACTTATTCAGATTATTGCTCTTTCATTTTGCACTTTAAAAAAGGTTTATTTATGATAAATCTAATAGTTAGGCTAATTATTAATATTTTAATATTTGTTTAATAATAATAATATAATAATCGTTCATTTTGCTGTTAATAATAAGGAAAACTGCTTTATAACGATTAAAAATGTTGTTTAAGTTTAGCCTTATTAATAGTTAATTATTAATATTTACAATTTAATATAAATGTAAATTTGTTAATAAAGAATACTGCTTGGTGATAATTATTCATTTGCATTGCCATTTATAAGCTAGGCCTACATGTTCTTCATCGCATCTGCAGTGTGTGATGCGCCGTGTTTGATTTGGTTAACCACCAAACCGAAAAAACCCCATATCGTCACTGCCCTACACAGTATAACATTCAAACTTTCAACACACTCAAATGCTGTTTAGTGTGATAGTGTAACTGTTAGAGCAAGTGAAACAGCGCTGCCTTACCTCAAGTTTCATTCGTCTAATAAACTGACTTCTGTGAGTAGTTCAGCACTTGCATGTAGTTCGGTAGAATGAGATGTCCTTATTCCTTTATATCCCCGGGACTCGCGTTTGTCGCTGATATCTGTCTCTCATTAGTAACCGCGCCCTGCTTCACACAAAGTCATGTTAAAAACATCAGTGTATTCACTCATCCATACTAGATCTATCAGCTTAAAGAAAAGATCCATAATTCTGCTTAATGCTTTGCGTCATAAATACACCTTTGTTTGTTATTATATAAGGTTGGCGAACCCTGGTGGCGAAACATCTGACATATTGTAACTTAAACTGGATCAGAAAACTAATCTTTGGTACATCAAAAATATCATATTTTATAAGCTGATCTCACTTTTTCTGTTATTTAATAATTGTTCACTTAAATTAATTCTCAAATTTCAACTCATTCTAACAACTTAATGTTAACAACTTAAAGAGCAAAGACAATAAGTGAAAAAGGTGATGATGCTGTATTTTTTTTCAGCCTGTTGACACCAATAAAACAATTTAATGTGCCAATTTACAGAAGATCTCAGACATCACCGTAATGAATGAGCTGAAAACAGGGAACATTTTGAGACAAAGAGGTTTGTCAGCTGCTCAGTATAACATGATGGTCCTGTACTTTTTAAATGCAGATTGGATAAAAACACAGTGATCACAGTTCACACCTGCAGTGAAGCCCCTCCAACAACAATCCACCAATAAATTCTGGGAATATTCCCATCCTACAAGAGAAGGACAAACTCCAGGAGTAGCAGTTGAAATCTGTGTGACTGTTAAAGATGGAGTTTATTAAAGAGGAGATTGAAGACATGAGTGACCCAGAACCATCTATTATAAAGCTTGAAGATACTGAGGAACAAACAGGTTGGTGTACATTCTTGATTCTTCATTGTTGACGCTTTGGTAGATGTAAATTAATAAGCAGTATATGGATGATAAATGATAGAGAATTACATCCAAATGATCATAACCTTGTATATAGCAGCTGTCAAAAAATTTTATGAAGTGAATGACGAAACAGAAAGTGAAAGATCTGATCTATGTTGCTTTCTGCTATTAAATAAGGGTTCGCTTGAACTGATTTTAACTGTATTTGTTTGTATTTTAGACCAGGTGAGAGTGAAAGACCAAAGTCAAGAACTGAATGAAGTGGAGGAGGAACATTGTAACTTTACAATTCAAAGAACATTAGCCAAAAACATCCACACCTGCACTCAGTGTGAAAAGAGTTTCACGGAGAAAAGAAACCTTAAGAGACACATGAGAATTCACACTGGAGAGAAACCGTATACATGCACTCAATGTGGAAAGAGTTTTACTCATGACTCAGGTCTCCGTCATCATCTGCGCATTCACTCTGGAGAAAAGCCATTTAACTGTGATCAGTGTGGTAAAGATTTTATTTCATCAGCAAATCTAAAATCACACCTGAATGTTCATTCAGATGAGAAGCCTTATGTGTGTTCTCTCTGTGGAAAGAGTTTTTCACGGCTGATAAGTTTTAAACTGCACCAGAAATCACACAATGAAGTGAGAGATTTTATGTGCTTTGACTGTGGGAAGAGCTTTACTGCATCTCGTGATCTGAAACGGCATCAAAGAACTCATACTGGAGAAAAACCTTACAAGTGCTCATATTGTGACAAGAGTTTCACTCATTCTGGAAACCTGAAATCACACGAGCGAGTTCACACTGGAGAGAAGCCGTACGACTGTACTCAGTGTGGGAAGAGTTTCACCCAATCAAGTAGTCTAGGGAAACATATTAGAAAGCATTGTTCTGTGTCACAGTGAGCAAATGTTTTGTTAGATTCACAAAGTAAATGTGTGGTTAGTTAAATAATAAAGTAGTGTTACTGTGAAATACTACTTGATTTGTGGTTTATATGCTGGAGAACAAGGATATTATTCTGCTAAAGCAGTATTATGTTATTTCTTTAAATTTGCTCTCTGGGTGCTCTCTTTGCTGTCCCCAGACAGCAAACTGACATTGAATCAACGTGGAAACGCCGTCTCTCATGACATCGAAACAACGTTGATCTGGCATTGTTTTGCTCATCGAATTAACGTTGAACCAAAGCTAAATGAAAATCGAAAATTGGTTTGCTTTCATTACGTTGAAACAACATTGATTTCAAGTTGATTTTCGGTTAGTTTTGAAAGAATGACGCGTCTGACGTTGGTTCAACGTTAATTCGATGAGCAAAACAATGTCAGATAAACGTTGTTTCGATGTCATGTTTCCACGTTGATTCAATGTCAGTTTGCTATCTGGGCCCCTTTCCTCGGATTTCTCCTCTCGGACGTCGGACAACCATGAGGACACCGAGCAAGAATTCCATTTCGGAATTCAAGATGGCTGCGCCCTGTGACTTGTAAGAATGAATTCTTTTCATTGTTTTTGAACCGCTTTGGTATTTTAAATGACGATTATAGTCACTCGTATTGATGTGTCCCCTGTAGGTATGGGAATCGGTTGTTGTGAGTGCAATTACTAACGTTGTTAGCGTTGCTAACAGAAGATCAACATGAAAAACATTAAATAAAGCGATCATTTTGAAGTTCAAATGGCAGCGTTTTGATAAGGTGTAGTCATAATATATATTTTTTAATGCAAGTGCCTGGTACTCGGCCAGTGCTACCATTATAACAGCCTTCCGGGTGGCGTCCATTGTTTTTCCGACTTGGACACGCAAAACATAATAGAACGCTGGAAGTGTGGACGTAACGTCAAATCCGAGGTCCGAGTCGGTTCATTGGCTATAATAGAACGCACCAGTAGCTCACGTTTACAAGCCAGCGTCTTTATAGTAACGTTAACCTATTGGCTAGTGGCTACTGTTTTACGTAATCGATATGCTAATTCAATGTTTGTGTGGTAGATAATAGCCATATCGTCAATATTATATCAAGCTGCAATGAATCTGCAAATTTAAAAAATCGATTTGCATTACAGCTAGAGGCAAGAACAATTACAACACCAGAAAAATAATTACAAACATGACTTATCAGCCTGCAGACATAGTATAGTTATCCTGACCAATTTTTTTTTTTTTTCTTTTCTGTCTAGTCATGTATTATTTACTTGCACGAATGTAGTCCCCAGTGTTGTGCACTTGAAACTCGGTCTCGAGACCATATTTTAAGGGTCTCGGTCTTGTCATGGACTCGTGTGCATTTTGACTCGGAATTGACTTGTACTCGAACATATTAGGCTCGGACTTATTGCCGAGTCCACTTGAGTCCCATTCAAAATATGCCATGATTATTACTGTATGTTAATATTTCTTTAAATTGTTGTTTGATTGAAACTTCCAAGGATGTAAATGTTTCAATGGCATATTTGGTTTACTGTTAGAGTTGGGTACCACTTTCATTGTTACCACCAAATATTTTACATTTTCTTGAAGATATATTTTAGTCTGATTTGAGACCCAAACTTTGGTTATCCAACCTCTCTGGTCTCGACTCGGACTCGACTCTTTGGTCTCGGACTCGACCCTCTATGGTCTCCGTCTCGACTCGGACTTGAGTGAGCTGGTCTCGGCTACAACACTGGTAGTCCCTACCAAACTCTTGAGTGTGTTAAGCGCCCTTAAAAGAAAGCAATGCAGTCTACATGGGATGCGGCGAGGTACGACGCTACACAACACATGCAGACTGTGCATCCAATGTAGACTGCATTGACTCTGTTTCTGATGCACTTCACGTTTGCTAGGCGGGGGAGGATTGATGCACTGGAGTCGGGGGACTTAATTATGTTTTTGTGGAGTAGTATTACAAATTAATGTTTTTTAAAATTGTATTAGTATTAAAAAAATCACTTGTTTGCTCATTTTGGCATACCCCAAAAATTTTACCTTTAGGAAGGAGGACCTCTTGGATCGGTCAGGCACCCCTCCTACTTTGGCTCACGCCAGCGAGCTAAAACTGGACAAATATTTATCCTCGTCCAGGCTTTTATTTAGCCACTCTCCCTTTTTCTCTTTCTACTGTCCTCCGACAAAACCTTTGTCATCTTGGCTTTACATGCTGCTTCAACTATAACAACAGAGGGGGGAAAAAAACATTCGTTGGGCTCTCACGTCGGAATTTGACAAAGTGGGGGAAGTGATGTATGCCGTAAAGCTGTCGAATTTTGTAGTTCTTTTTGTCCTCGGGTTCCTACCCGCACCCCAAAAACTCCATAAGGTGACAGAATGGAGAAAAAAACCTTAAGAGAACCCAGGCTCAGTCGGGGGCCAGTTTTCCTCCTGCCATCTAAGTAACTGTGTGTGATTCGGGTAGCATTACAAAACAAATTGGATAGATACATTAAGAGTATTTGTCCATTTCCATCTGTTTGAAAGTCAAAGTAATCACACCGGTGTGTAGACGAGTTCTAAAGGATGAGTCGTGAGTGGTTTTGATGAGGCCAGCACTTCAGGGTGAGTTTGGATGGGTCCAGGCACAGGTCCACCATAGAGGGTCCCTTGAGATAAACAGAGAAACTAATATTAGCCTAGATGCCATCCACCTTATGCTGTAACAAGTACATCAGGATTAAGGAACGTGTTCCCGGTTACGGCTGATTTAAACTATGCAGCCTAATTTTGAGTTAAGGAAGTCTATAGCGTGTTATGTATCAAAGATCACACCCAGATTCCTAACCGACGACAAAGACTTAACAGAGCAGCCATCAAGTGTTAGGGAGTATTCTAGGCTGTTACGCGTGGAAGTTTTTTGTCCAATAATTAGAATCTCTGTTTTTTTTTTCAGAATTTAGTTGTAGGAAATTACTAGTCAACAACAAACAAACAACAATCCCTTATGCTGCTTAGGAACACAAGCAAGCATACAAGGAAGGAAATGAAGATGCATACAAGCAAGCTAGACAAGAGGTAAATAAAGCCATCAGGAAAGCAAAATCTGCCTACAAGGTTAGGAAGGAGGAGCAATTTGACACTAATGACTCTTCTTCTGCCTGGAGGTCACTGAAGAACTTGACCGTTATAAAAATAAAATGCAACAAGTCATTCCATCTGCTAAACTGGCAAGTGCGTTTAATGTATTTTATTCCAGATTTGAGAGATCTCCCTGCCCTCCAACTTTTCCTTGCCCTTCTGGATGGGATCTGGTTCATAATCATGAAGTCTCATTCAGGCAGGATGAGAACATGGCTCCTCAAGATAAAACTCCCTTTGATATTGAGGAGAAGGATGTGTACCGGCTATTTTGCCAGCAGAATGTAAGGAAAGCAAGTAGCCCCGATGGGATTTCACCTGCCACCCTGATGTACTGTGCTAGTCAGCTCGCTCCAGTTTTTACAGTTATTTTTAATCAGTCAATTGTTTTATGTAAGGTTCCGGTTTGTTTCAAGACATCAACCAGTATTCCAGTACCAAAGAAAAACAGTGCAGTGGGCCTAAATGACTTCAGACCGCTCAGTTGATGATGCAGTTAACTTAGGTCTGCATTATGCTCTGGACCATCTTGACACTCCTGGCTCCTATGTAAGGATGCTGTTTGTAGATTTTAGTGCCGCCTTTAATACTTTCCTCTAAAGCGGCTGTGGAGGAAGATGTCACTGATGGGGGTGGATCCCTATATCTGCCGATGGATTATGGACTTTCTTAGCAACAGAAAGCAGCATGTTCGCCTCAGCTAGCACATGTCTGATTCTCGGTTCACCAACATTGGAGGACCTCAGGGGTGCGTGCTGTCACCATTTCTCTATTCTCTGTATACCAATGACTGCAATTCCAACAATCGCTCCATCAAGTTGATTAAGTTTGCAGACGATACCACCTTGATCGGCCTTAACAAGGACAACGATGAGTCTGCTTATAGGCACACAGTGTCTCATCGGGTTGAGTGGTGTGATGAGAACAATCTGGAGTTCAACCAACAAAAGACAGTGGAAATGGTGATAGACTATCGTAGGACCCCTGTCTCTTCCACCCCTAACCAAGGAGGTTGTTAAGGAGGTGATTCATTCAAATTCCTCGTTACTTTCATCACTAACCACTTGAATGACAATTCTGTCATCATTTACTCACCCTCAAGTTGATGCAAACCTGAGTTTCTTTCTTCTGCTGAACACAAAGGAAGATATTTTGAAGAACGATTGGAACTTTGGCACCATTGACTTCACCATACACCACCATAGTGTTTTTTTCTACTATGGAAGTCAATGGTGCCAAACAATTGTTTGGTTCCAATTGTTCTTCAAAATATCTTCATTTGTGTTCAGCAGAAGAAAAAAAACTCATGCAGGGTTGCAAACACTTGAGGGTGAGTAAATGATAGAATTTTCATTTTTGTGTGGAGTATCCCTTTAACATGTGTCCTATTATTCCATGCTATTTTTCATTAGGAATAACACTATGGCATTTTTAAATATTTCTTTAACTGTAGATTAAATAAAGACGCTGTCAGAACTGCATTATTTTAGTTTTATCGATTTTCATTACTTTGTTCCTAGAGCAAAATAGCATTTTATTCATCAGTGAGTTAAATTTGTTGTAGACAAACATGAAGATCAGTTGTTATTTATACATTAATTTCTATAGTATGCTGACATTTTATTTTATTTTTCTATGTTTACATTACCTGGTTACAGTTTATTCAAATTTTGGTTGATATCGAAAATTCACATTTATCCTCCAGAACTCATTCTAACTACTTAATGTTTTCATGTTTCAGATGGAAGTGAAAGAGCAAAGACAAGAACTGAAGTGAAAGGTGATGCTGTAGTTTGTTTCAGCCTGTTGACACCAATACAATGATCTTAATGTGCCAATTTACAGAAGATCTCAGACATCTCTATAATGAATGAGCTGAAAACAGGGAACATTTGGAGACAAAGAGGTTTTTCAGCTGCTCATTAAAACATGATGGTCCTGTACTTTTTAAATGCAGATTGGATAAAAACACCGTGATCACAGTTCACACCTGCAGTGAAGCCCCTCCCACAATAATTCACCAATAAATACGGGGAATATTCCCATCGTCCTACAAGAGAAGGACAAACTCCAGGAGTAGCAGTTGAAATCGGTGTCACTGTTAAAGATGGAGTTTATTAAAGAGGAGATTGAAGACATGAGTGATCCAGAACCATCCAGAATAAAACAAGAAGATACTGAGGAACAAATAGGTTGGTGTACATTCTTGATTCTTTATTGTTGACGCTTTGGTGGCATGATGGAGAAATGTATCCAAATGATCATAACCTTTATAACCATTGTTAAACAAATTTTAACTATGTTAACAAGTGAATGACAGAACAAAGAGTGAAAGATCTGATCTCTGTTGTTTACTTTCAATTAATTCTAACTGTATTTCTGTGTATTTTAGACCAGGTGAGAGTGAAAGAGGAAAGACAAGAACTCAACGAAGTGGAGGAGGAACATCTTAAATTTTCAATTCAAAGAACAAAAGCCAAAAAGATGTACACCTGCACTCAATGTGGAAGGAGTTTCTCACAGAAAAGAAACCTTAACACACACATGATAATTCACACTGGAGAGAAACCGTATACATGCACTCAGTGTGGAAAGAGTTTCACATTTTCATCCACACTCAATTATCATCTGCTCCATCATCCTGGGGGAAAAATATTCAAGTGTGATCAGTGTGGTAAAGATTTTATTTCATCATCACAACTAAAACAACACTTGAAAGTTCATTCAGATGAGAAGCCTTATGTGTGTTCTCTCTGTGGAAAGAGTTTTTTGAGGCTGGACAATTTTAAACGGCACCAGAAAACACACACTGGAGTGAGAGATTATGTGTGTAGTGACTGTGGGAAGAGCTTTACTACAACTACCCATTTGAAGAGACACCAAAGAACTCATACTGGAGAAAAACCTTACAAGTGCTCATATTGTGACAAGAGTTTCACTCATTCTGGATCTCTGAAATCACACGAGCGAGTTCACACTGGAGAGAAGCCGTACGACTGTACTCAGTGTGGGAAGAGTTTCACCCACTCAAGTAGTCTATGGAAACATATTAGAAAGCATTGTTCTCTGTCACAGTGAACAAATGTTTTGTTAGATTCATTGAACTACACATTAAGTAAATGTGATTTACATTACCACTTTGAATATTGGGGTTGGTAAACCTTTTAGTGTTTTTGAAAGCCTCTTCTGTTCGCCAAGGCTGCATTTATTTGATCAAAATACAGTAAAAACAGTAATATTATGAAATATTACAATTTGAAATAATTGTTTTCTATTTGATTTTGTGAAATTTCATTTATTCTTGTGATGCAACGCTGAATTTTCAGCATCATTATTCCAGTCTTCAGTGTCACATGATCTTTCAGAAATCATCTTTGATTAAATAAAATATATTAATCAGCATCATTTTAAAAAAGAAATCTTTTGTAACATAAATAGTCACTCTTGATCAATTTAATGGTTTCATAAAAAAGCTCATTTAACTGAATCACATGTATCCACTGCTGACAGTATCAAAACAAATGCCTAAAAAAATATTTTAGCTCTTTGCTGCACTCTTGTGGGTATAGATCGTGGCGGGACACTCGCGCTGTGAATATATGAAAGATGTCTATCAACCAGGTAGGTGACTGTAACTTTGCAATACAGTATTGGGTTTAACTTTCATCATTTAGTCATCATCTTTTTTAGTCTGGTGTATTTGATTCTTCTGTGTGTGCTCATTTTTTGCTTTTCTTGAATATCAGATGCCTCTGAATCTGACCAATGCGGTTCAGACAGCGCAGCAGCTGTTGGCATACACTGCAGAGGCGCCCAACTTCTTTGTAGCAGAGATGATTGAGAAGATTGCCAAGTTTGCCAAGAAGTATAAAGAGGTGAGATAAAAAAAAGTTAAGTAATGTAGGGGGGGGGGGGGGGGGGGGGGACTGTTATTGTGTTAGGAATATTAACAATCAATTCTAACAGTTTTGTTCTGAATAATGTTATTTTTTTACGACCCAAAAGACGATGTGAAATAATAGTGTGAAAAAAAATCATCTTTTTAAATAAAATTGTGCATATGAGTTTTTGTTGAGTATCATATTGGATACATCAGGCTTTTATGACTCATATAGTATGATATTATGATGAGAATTTGGAGCTCACACTTGAAGAAAAAAAAAAACACCAGTTTTATTCAGCAAAAATATGCAAGTTGCTGATATTTATATTGCCAAAAAATATATGAAATTCTGATAGTTTTTAATACTGTTCAGTGAGATATTTATGAGAGTATAGCAGATTATTTGCATATAAAAATCAAAATATCTCCTAATAATATATCTTAAGATTTGATTTAAATGCTTAGTTTTATGATCAAAGCTTTATAGTTTTTTTTTTAATTGAGGGCATCAAAACATACAATGCAGTGCAATACAATGAAGATTAAGAGATGAACAACTAAACGTTCCTCAAAAGCCTGATGGATAATTTTTGATACTCACATATTAAAATTTATCACAAAATTTATCACATATCATACTCAAAACCAAATTTGCTTGAGTCCAGTAAGTGGTCATCTTGAAATGTTACTAATAATATAAAAGTTATATAGAAATTTAGACTTTAAAGGGTACCTATTTTGGGTTTTTGAAAATTGCCCTTCATGTAGTGTTTAACATAGATCTAAGTGAACGAAAACATCCTGCAAAGTTTTAAACATGAAAGTTCATCGTATACAAAGTTATTATCTCTCAAAAACAAGAGTCGACTCTGAGTCGCTGATATGAATTGTTCGAAGAACGATGCTTTTCCTTTGTCTAGTTGACGTCAACTTGACAAGTTATTTGAATAAGAAACGACCACTTATTGCGCTCGGAGACGCTAGGGAAAACCGGAGCTCCAGGGGTGGCGGGCAAATCTGAAACTGGCCTAGGACGGGCCACCCTGCCTGGGCTGGCCAGGGAGATCTGAGAGCATGGAGGTTTGGACCCACAGCACCTTTTTGGACTCTGTCGTTTTTCGAGATCTGGGCTTTGGAAAACAATCATGTCGACGAGACGCTGTGTTTTGAAGTGCGACGCAAAAGCGAACTTTTTTCACCTGCCAAGTGAGAAGTATTTGAAGACTAAGCGGCTGCGGTTCATACAAGTACTGCTATACCACACAAGTATAGCCCAAACCTTGTTCTGTGTTCGCGTCATTTTGAAGATGATTGCTTCACAAACCTAAACGCTATAAAGTATGGATTCGCGAGCCTGCTCTATCCTAACGAGCTGAGGATCAATATGCAGAGCAGTGGGTCTCGAGGACTGGAGTTGAGAACCCATTTAAGGTAATAGGAGTTCCGTTTTTCTGCACAAAGAATACCAATCACAACTGACTAGGTCATCTGACCAATCACAGCAGATTAGCGTCACGCAAAGGCGGGTTTTGGATAAATGACTCGCTAAAACGATTCAAATGGGAGTAGGTGGGCAATTCAGGTAAAAATAAATGCATATTATAAGACAACAAAAGTGTTTTTTGTCATTGCATGCTTGTAAAATTGTTGTTGGGGACTACCAGAACAATATTAGGAACATTTTAAATGCCATAATAGGTACACTTTAATTTAGGGTCCAATTCTCACTATTATCTAGTTGCATAGTAGTATGTACTCATAAAGCACATATTAATGCCTTAGTCTGCATGACCATATTCTACATCCCTTAATAAACCTAACCCTAACTGCCTTACAAACTATTAATAAGCACTAACTATTAATAAGCAGTAATTATGAGTTTATTAAGGCAAAAGTAGTAGTTAATAATGATAATTGGACCCTAAACTAAAGTGTGACCAAAAAGTTATTCTTATGTTTACTTCCTGTCACCGTGTGACTCTCTGTTTTCCCCTATCTTCTAGTTGTTTAGTTTAGTCCTGTTCTGTTTTCCCACCACTCTTCAGTTTCCATGACTACCCTAATCAGTTTACCCTCATCACCTGTGTGTTGTTAATCACCGTCATCTGTATCACCTGTTAGTGTTCATTTGTCTGTGTATTTAGTCCCCTCTGTTTCATTCAGTCTCTGTCGGTCAATGTGTAAATGTCACCCTGAGTTATGTGAATGTTACTTTGTGTTTTGGTGAGTGTTCCTGCCAGTTTTGCCTGTACCTGTACCTGTTTGAGTATTTAAGTAAATTTATTGGAGCTCTGCCTCTTCCGTCTTTTTCTGCCTGCACTGCACCATAAACCGTGACACTTCCAGCCTGAAACCACAGCCTGAATGGGGATGTTTTTACAATTATACTAAGTTCTTTTACCTGCTGAAAAAAACTATAAACTATCAGACGACAGAAGGCCTGTTGTAGATTGTGTACAACTGGTTTCTCAGCCAGTTTTGATCATGTTGATAATTTACAGCCCTTAGAAATGTTTGTATCAAACATGCACACATTTCTCGGTAGATTCAGTAGGCTGTAGAGCTTGTTTAGGGCTCCTAACATTAGCTGTAAGTGTTTCTCTAATGGGGGAATGTCAGACACATCCCAGTAATCACATTTTATTTCTTAAAAAAAAAAAAAAAAGTGACTCAACTTTTTTTCTGATGTCAGGTTTTGTTCAGGAATGCGGAGGGAGTGTGTTTGTGTGTGTATATTGAAATAGTATGTAGTCTGTTTGTGGGTGTTATGCACGCCTGGAGGAATGGGCATTGTTGTGGGTGTGCATGCATTGTCTCTAACTGCATTTCCTCTCTCAGCTGGGAGATGTGATGGTGGATATCTCCAGTAATCTGATGCTGGCTGATGAGCGAGTGTTATGGATGGCTCAGAGGGAGGCGCGAGCTTGCTCTCGTATCGTTGAGTGCCTGCAGAGGATTTCTGTTCTCCGAATCAGTAATGGGGCTCTGGCCTACTCTACTGTGAGTACTGTGAAAATCCTTCCAATTGTTCATTTTAAAAGAATTGTCTCCTAAATCGGCTGCCAATACTGTCCATTACTTATTTTATTAGTATTTATATTTTATTCATTTTTATTAATATTTTGAATTAAATTTTTATATTTTCAGTTTTCATTTTAGCTTTAGTAATTGTATTATTTTTTCCTAAAAAAGAAGTATTTAAATAGAATAAAAAATAATTCTAGTAAATAACAACACTGTCAATTTAAATAGAAATATTCCTCAGTATTCTGCTGGTGTAACCAGAATACATTTAAATATTACTTTGGAATTACTGAAAAATAGTTTGATTTCTTACATTACTTCATAAAAGGAAAATACAACGCATAATATGTTGGTATATTTAGAGGTGTGTGTTCTTGCAAAAGATAAATGAAATAAATGTATATATTTTTATATGCTTTCATTTTTTGACCCCTTTATTTTTTTTTCAACAAAACATAGCAAACTCTTTTATGATTTTCAATGTTTTTGAAAAGTTTAGCTCACCAAGGTGAATGGTGGGAGTATGATGTGGTAGCCATTCTTTATTGTTGTCTGTTTTAACAGAACTCTCATAACATCGCTCTGGAGGCTCATGCGATCAAGGCCAGCAGCTTCAATGGGATGACCTGCACTGTGTTCCAGAAGGTCTCACCGGAGCGCACGCCCATGGCCCATTTCTCTCCCAGAGACTCTGACATCAACCCAGAGCGCCAGCTCAGCTTCAAATGCAATGTGACCAGTAACCTGTCAGCATTGGCTCACAAAGTATGTGTTTTTCTTTGGTACTTTCTGTACGTCAATGTGTGTGGAGTATATAGTAGTGTAGATGTTTTGTCACAGCATATACGATGAGTGTTTATTCAATCCGAGAACATCAATAAAGCCGTGGAAGCAGGAAAATATCCATCATGTCTTGACAGTAACGTTATTGCATCTCCATGTGTGCAGAACGCTATAGTGGAGGCGTCACTACAGCTTCCCCCGTCTCTCTTCTCATCTCTGGGAAGTTCAGGTCAGGCCGAAGAGGCCGTCTACAAACTCCACCTGCTCGCCTTCCGCAACGGGAAACTCTTTCCCCCAACGGGAAACTCCACCGTCCTCAGTGACGGCAGCAAGAGGAGGAGTGTGGCCACACCTGTGATTCTCACAAAGATTGGTAAGAACACACTTGGTGCTGATCCTACTGCCTTGGGCAAGATCAGACATGCACTCAAACCCACTTCATTTTTGAGGTTAAACAATATTTCTACCTGGATAGAAAGCAAAGTAAAGTACAGTAGTGTAAAAATGAAGAATTAAAGATACAGAAGAAAGATGCACTTTATTGTTATAACTGTCACCCCTGAGTAATATAAGTTAAATGTTTGTTTCTAAATCAAACTAATAAATTACAGCTTACTACTACAGCTACTTTTATCCACCCTGGACAAAAGTCACACCTGACTTTAAGATGCTCCAGGTCAAAACTGCATAAGAAATAATAAGTTGCAACGATGTATAAGTCACATTTTATCAGTACATTCAGAAATAATGTAAAATGCCAATGAATAAAAGTGAAACATTAAACATGTATTAAATTGTAAATAATATTTATTTTAAAGTGAAACTGAAACAACCATCATGTGTAAAACGCACCATACAAATAAATATATATATATATATATACACACACACACACACAGTTGTGGTAATAGTTTTTGGCAACTATGGTAAATGATCAAAGGCGACTGTGAAAAATATGTGGATATTTAGAACTGTTATTTTATAGTGTTTTTTTTATTTTGTGATTCAATCTTTGCTGCACAACTCTTATCATCCATTCCTCCCCCTTTTTGGCTTCAAGCGGGTAAAGAGGCATTGTGTCATAGACGCAACAATAATAGCAGCTACTGAAGTGAGAGGCGGATACAAAGAACAGCACAGGGAGCTGCTGGGAAAAAAGTTACTGCTATAACAGATTGATTTCACTTTGAAGGATGAGCAGAGAAGAAAGCGTTTGCAATCCCATAAAAAATCTGCAATGGGTTTTGTTTCCCTAAAGAACTTTTCAGTCTCTGTCATTCTGTTTGTGCTGTGGAAGCTTCTGTCACCGAAACAAATTCCTCGAATGTGTAAACACACCTGGCAATAAAGCTCTTTCTGATTCTAATTCTGAACCATAGTCTTTTTTAGTGCAAAGAACATTCTAGAATTCTAAACTCCTCACCTGTGCTGTGTTTGTGGGCGGCATCAACCAAACATAGAACGCAAGTGTTTGTCAAGCAGCATGTGCCTACTTTTCCATATTTATATAAGTTTAGGAGACAACATTTACATGAAATATTTGTATAAGTTTCTCGGTTTTATTGACAGATCTGCAATACTGCTCTCAAGTTCACATTTGATACTTTTAAAGAGAGCAAGAAACGGAAGTTGCGATTGGTCTTTTCTTCCCTATTTTGACATGCTGTGTATCCAAGTGACATGACTTGTGGAACAAGAAGAAATGTAGGGTGGGATCTGATTTTGTCTGTGGGGAATTCATTGGATGGTTACGCAGCAGTAAACGCATCATCAGAGAAGAGATATCACTGCTAGAGGGAGGGGAAGGCATTTTGATTAAAGATTATGAGGGCACATTTTTTTAAGTATTAATGTGCAGCACAGTTAAAGGGTTAGTTTTAATTCTGACATTAATTACTCACCCTCATGTCGTTCCCAAACTGTAAGACTTTCATTCATCTGCAGAGCACAAATGAAGATCTATTTGATGAATTCTG
The DNA here is from genome assembly GCA_038021265.1 of Cyprinella venusta. Lineage (NCBI taxonomy): Eukaryota > Metazoa > Chordata > Actinopteri > Cypriniformes > Leuciscidae > Cyprinella > Cyprinella venusta. The sequence goes on along the minus strand of CM075864.1, from coordinate 8,123,204 downwards.
AGAGCTTTCTGTCTCTCCATTGACGGCTGCGCAACTACCACTTTGACGCTTCAAACAGTTAATAAAACTAATCCATACGAATTTAGTGGTTTTGTCCAAAATTTCTGAAGAGACTCAATCGCTTTATATGATGAACAGATTTAATTTAGGCTTTTATACCCATACAAACATTGATCAGCAAACATAAACAGAAGCTCAACTGAATGATGGTCTAACCTCATTGGATCTTGCAGAAGCTCAAACGTGCTTCCTAACACACGAGAATGAACCTCATTGGTTCTCAAACATCTAGCGAACATGCCCGATTCATACGGATTAGTTTTACGATCTCTTTATGAACTTTTTGAAGCATCTAAGTGGTAGTTGCGTAGCTGTCAATGGAGGAACAGATTTTCATTTAAGAATTTTTCATTTGTGTTGCGAAGATCAACGCAAGTTATGTAATTAATGACAGAATTTTCATTTTTGGGAGAAGTATCCATTTAAATCTTTTATAATAAATACTCAATATTCCATAAAATAAAAAAGAATTGTCCATTTTGATTTCATGGGGACTTTAAATGGTACTGTTTTGAGAATATTTGCATTTTCATTGGCCTTGAGGAGAATTCATGTTTTTTAATGTCTCGTCCTGAAGGTGGGGATAGTGCTGCATTACTCCACAATGGCTACGGCCCTGTGGTCCGGCGTAACTGCACGCAACATCTACAAGCAGGTGACGCGGAAGGCCAAGCGTTACGAGGAGCTGGATGAGCCTCCACCTCCACCCAGGCCTATGCTGAGGTAAAGGTCAAAGTAATCAATGAGTGTAAAAGAAAAATGGATGTACAGATAATACATCATTTTATTTAGATAAATGATTAAAAATAGATGATTTCATAAATGATTAATAAATATATTTAAAAAGCAAGCACATGTGATTCACTTTAGGGTACAATAGGTCTGGAACTTCTATTTTACTCTTTACACAAACTCTGTGTTTTAAGTTAATTTCCACTGCTCTCCACTTGGTGTCAGTAAACATACAACAGTAAGTATGCAAATTGATTATCTTTAAAGGAATAGTTCACCCTAAAATCTGTCATTTTCTGACCCTCATGTTGTTACAAACCAGTAGGACTGACTTGCTTCTCTGGAACACAAAAGAAGATATTTTGGAAAAGTGTCTTGATTACCATTGAGATTGCATGGACAAAAAGAATATCTTGTTTTGTGGTCTGCAGAAGAAAGTCGTATGGAATTACATGAGGCTGAGTAAATTATGATGTTTAGTAACTTTTATATACATTTTTTTTAAATAATACTATAGTATCCAGACTCTTACTAACTTATGATACAGAAACACTAGTGTGTGTAGGCATATGGATATTCATTTTCTTGATAAGTCCTTTTGTCATTTAAATATTTCTATTTAGCATTCTTTAGTTTTAGTAATTTTAACTAGTTTTAGATTGTTTTTCATCTTATTTTAAAATTATATTTTATTTAAGCTTTGTCATTTAATGAAATGTATTTGTAATATTTTAGTGAACAATAACACTGATTTTCGTTTTTGGTGAACTATCCCTTTAAGGATGGAATACACAACATGAGTTTTGCCCAAATTTTCTATAGTGTGTGTGATCATCATCAGTCATTAAGTGTTTCATGACCAGTTTCTTTCTGTAATAATTTTTAATCAAAGCTGGCACATGTATGAAACCTAGACCTTGAGAGTATGTTCATATTTTATCAAGTTGTGTATATATATATACACACACCCTGTGTGTATATTATCAATAACAATTGACAGATAATTGACAGATGTACTTGACAGATTTTGTGTAATCGATTAGACATTTTTGTGTGGATATATTCAAGCCACTAGAGACTAAATGCAATGGTTTAGTATGTTTCCTTAACTTCGTTGCTATTAACAACAGACTGTACAGATACAGCCTGTATATGCCTCAAGGCTCTTTCCAAATCCCCATGTGAACATTTCCTGTCATTTAATAGTCTCTCTGCCATGAGGAATTGCTTCTGCTCTCGCTGGAGCCTAATGCCCATGCTCTGTAAAGTGCAGAATAATACTTCATGGAGGAGTAAGTAGTGTAGACTTCTGAAGTTGTGTGAACCTAATTATGCTGCTCTATTTTTGGCTCCCCACCTCGTGCCTGTTGGTTTCCCAGTCTCCCTTCTTTCACTTGTGACAGCTGTTTGGATTGTGTAACAGCATGGTTTAATTTGAAAATCCAGACCATCTGAGATCTTTGGGGTTTAATTAATCTCATGCTACCGTGACAAAAGGAAAAAAACACTCTGCTAAGCATCACAGAACTCTTAAGTGTCTCATAAGTGTTTTTCCTACAATATGAATCACTTGGTACCACCAGTGTAAACCTTAGAACTTTTATGTACTTAAATATAAATGTTAATTTTCAGAAAGCAGACCTGCAGAAAGTGACAGGAGCTTTGATTTAGAAAATATGATGGCAGTGTTCTAACATTGTTCTATGTCAAATTAAAATTTCATTCAAAATGTAAATTTAATTTTCATGCTTGTAAGTAGAGCATTGTAATGTTGATTTACTGAAGTATAAAACCACAAAAAAGTAGTTAACAGTAAGTTTCCTTACTTTTTTATAAGTTTCCTTATAAATGTCTAAAAGTTTAAGGTTTTTATCAGGTGTGTGATTGTTTTTTTTTTTTTCATATGATGTTACGTTACCGTCTTCCCGCCAGCCAATCTCTGCATTGCTGATCATACTTTTGAGTATCGATATATCTTCTGTTTTCAATAAACACAAGAACGTGCAGTAATCTCAGACACAATGGCAAGCAGAAATACTGGTTAAGATCTAGAATCTGTCAAATCATCTCAAATGTATTAAGCCAGGTACGAACAACGGCCCCCTGATCCACTCTGCCAACTTTAGTGTAGTAAATGATACAAAATGGCAAGTAGAAATACTGGTTTAATTCAGCCATAAATGTTTGAACCAGAAACTGGTTTAAATAAGTAGAAGAAATTATAAAGGGTCAACTAGAAGTTGTTGTGTCAGAATGGTAATGCATTATCTATCGCTCTTTACAACGTTGGGCACGTAAAGGGTAATTAATGTGAGCCTTTTGTTGAGAACATTATCAAACAGCTTGTAATGTGTTGATAATGTTACACAAACCATGTTCCTGTTCGTCATCTTAGTCTTCCATCTAAAAATTTGTATTACTCTAGCCCATTTTGTATTTCTTTCTGACTTTTTGTACGTCTCTTTGAGTGTAAATTGGCTGAATCTTAAAGGAGAACTCCGGCGAACAATGAACCTTTGGTCTAATAAATCATCGGTACCTAGTCAATCGTTCTCTGAGGTTTGTTTTCATGATAATCGAATGTATAGACCATTTCAAAAAATGTAAATAACACTGGTCCAGAAGCACTTCCTGTTTCAGTTTGTAACTGTTTTCTTTATTTCACATGTAAATAAAACTTCTTAAAGATGTTTGTTTAACTTTTTGATTCAGTTTTAAATGTTCTGTTGGTTGTATTTTATCCCAGCTTTTATGTAGTGTTAAAAAACTGAAACAGGAAGTGCTTCTGGACCAGTGTTGTTTACATCTTTTGAAATGGTCTATTGAGTTTTATCTCTAAAAAACTGTTTAGCGTATAATGCTAGTACTGGGGGCATTGACCAACTAAAATGAAATTGCTAGTTTATACCGCTAACAAGGCTCAAAATAGCCCCGCACTAACACAGTAATATAAGGAGGCTCCATACATGCAAAATAAAGCATTGACAACTTTGTAAGTGTACAGACCGTTTAATAAGAACATAAGTTATAAAGACGGTTTACTTCGTGTATACATTCAGAAACCATCTTAGGAAATAGTCTCGATAAGTCGATCCCCGAACGCCGTGCTGAGTGAGCAGAACTGTATGAAGTTCAACGAACTTCTGAACTGTATGAACGGTGTTTGGGGATCGACTTATCGAGACTATTTCCTAAGATGGCTTCTGTATGTCTACACGAAGTAAACGGTCTTTATAACTTATGTTCTTATCAAACAGTCTGTACACTTACAAAGTTGTCAATGCTTCGTTTTGCATGTGTGGAGCCTTGTTATGTTAGTGCGGGGCTATTTTGAGCCTTGTTAGTGGTATAAACTAGCGATTTCATTTTAGTTGGTCAATGCCCCCAGTACTAGCATTATACGCTAAACAGTTTTTAGAGATAAAACTCTATACATTCGATTATCATGAAAACAAATCTCAGAGAACGATTGACTAGGTACCGATGATTTATTAGACCAAAGGTTCATTGTTCGCCGGAGTTCTCCTTTAAGCTGCGTTTCCACTGCAATAGGCTCTATGCGCGAACCCTGCTGACGTGTGTTCGAACGAATCTCAGTCAGCGTCTTTACTTCCGGAAGCGCGTTCTGCAGGCCAAGTGTATAGCAGCAAAACTGTAATAAAATCCGTTTTCTCAGAAACGGAGACAACGATTTTAGAAACGCTGATTCGCTAGTCGAATTTCGTACGATATGAGAGAATACTAACACTCGAAGTTGTTGATTTGGCTCGAAATATATAATTTGAATAACTTCTCTTTTTTACTCTTGTGTAACGGCTAACTGCCTCACAGTGTTGTTAACATTATTCACGTTACCGGAGGACGTTTTTATAAACAGCAAGTGTAATTTGACATTATCTCTACCTATCGCAAAACCGGCTTCTGACTATAGACTGACGCAGCACCGGAAGTAGGTGGGCGTGCTGAGACAAATATGGAAGCGATCGTGCATAGAGCCTATTACCAGGAACTATTTGTCCCAGGAACTTTTTTCATAGGAATTTTTTTTGGGGGGCGGGAAGATTATGTAGTGAAGTTGAACTGCGTACGACTGCTCCTCCCGCTCTGCTTGTTTGTTTTGAGTTTTGAATGCGTTTTGAGTTTTGTATGGAGGACATTCAAGCTGTGCTACTTTTGTTTGCGATTGGTTTACTAACGAGGTAATTAACAGAATGGCAGAAAAGAGACGAGCACCCAAAGCGTATTCAGAAAGCTCGTAATGCTGCTAGATATAAAAGTAGACGTTTGACACTGACCACTCTGACAGCCTGGTGGAAATTTCACCAAATCACAAACTCTACACTAGCTCCATCTAACCTCACCCCACTATGGAACAACCGTGACTTTAAGTAATAAAAAAAACATTGAATTTTCACACATGGGCAGAAAAAGGTATCACCCACATTATGCTTATTTTCAAATCCAACACATTTAAACAATTTCCACAACTGGCCCAGGAAAAACGAAATTTTTAAAATACCTACAAATCAAATCTTCTGTCCTGACAAAAATAAACATCGATACAAATTTAGAACTTCAACCGCCAATATCTTGGTCAACATTTCCTTTCCAAAGAAACTTCTCTCTAAAATATACAAAATGATCTCAAATCAACTTCAGACCATATACTTACCAACAATAAAATGGGAAAATGATTTTTCAATAGCCCCTGATGCCAACTTCTGGACCCAAATCTGTAAAAAACATCTATCTCTTGTCCAAAAATGCAATTCTTCAGTTAATACAATAAAAAATACTTCACAGAACACATTACAGGGGCAATAGATTATAGCTAAAAGGGGTTTAACATCAGAAGTTTGCACACACCGCAATCAAAATTCTACAGAAACATACATCCATGCAATCTGGCACTGCACTCCAATCAAACACTTTTGGGAAGAGGTCACACAGTCACTATCCACTATAGTTGGCTGCCACATCCCACTGTCGCCTTCCCTTTGCTTGCTGGGGGACCTCACAATAATCACTGATAAAACTATAAACTCTAAAATACTCCTCATAGCGCTAACCATCGCCAAGAAAACTATCCTCAAGAACTGGAAAACCAGAAATAAATTACACATTAACATTTATAAAAATATTATCACAGACTTCATTGCAATGGAATTCGCATCTCCCCTTCATAATTACACATATGAAACTAACCCCTGCCATCCAACACTTTCTGACCTCTTACAGCTATGAATCCTTTCTCTGTTCTAAACTCCGACTCCTCCCACCTTTACCTGGAACTTCATTTAGACCCTGGTTCCTGTGGTGTTAACACATCGAGTACCAACCCAAAGTTCCTAGTTCCCGGGGTGGTTAAAAAACACAGCCCACTTCATCTCATCTCTAAATTCAAAGGGGAGTTCACACACCTCTTCTGAGAGCTGATTTTTGGCCTTGTGGTTTCAAGTAAATGGGAGTTTATTATGAATTTATAATTGGTGCAATTTGTAAAAAGATAAATAGCATTTGCATTTTAATGTTTGTTCAAAACTTAAGTACCTACAAATGCATATAGTTTCCCACTTGACTGCGAATCATCATAATCAATCTAAAAATGGTCTGTTTTGTATCCTTTAAGCCCATTTTGTATGTGAAGATGCATAACGTTCTGGCCTTTGAGTACTTGTTGGCTGAATCTTGTGTGTTCTTATGTGTTTTCAGATAATTGCGGCTGTCAAGTAATAAAAAATCTCTTTGCGCAGCCAACTTCATCTCGTCTCTTGAGTTCAGAGGTGAGTTCAGACTTCTTCTCAGAGCTTCCTTTAGGCCTTGTGGTTTGGAGTAATTGGGAGCACATTCTGCCATTACGTCCATTTCATGAAGGCTCTAATTGAGGTGCAGGTCTTGCTTTTAACGCAGTTTGTTGGAACCAGTTGGATAGGGAAGAAATGGTAGGACTCTGCCTCCAGAGTTAGAGACCCGTGCAGTGATTGATGGCTGACTCTCAGGTTGGGCGGCCTGTCATCATTAGTGGTGAAGGGAATATAATTGCTGTAGTGCAGTCTCACCTCACCTCCACCCTTGTCTCACTTGCCACAAGTCTGTCGAGCTGTTCTCTGCAGGATAATACAGGGCCGAGTGAAGGACAATAGAATAATGCTTTTTTTGTTTGCACTCGCGCACACACACACACATGTGCACACACACACAGCTAAAAATAGTGGATCAAAATGCAACTTGTAGTGTTCTTTTAACAACCGATATTTTGTGAGTTTGGTGGTGCTAATGAAGTCCTTAGGGGTTTCACTTTGTCAAATTAGGCCATATATCAATTGTACTGAAGACACTGAAGAAAATTGAGATTATTGCTTTCATAACACATGGATAGATTTTTGCCCTGGATTTGAAGTTGATTCACTTCTTGAGCTGAGAAAGTTCTTGTCTAGTATATGAATACATATGAAAACCAGATTATTAGTTATGGGTTAATGACATGATTTTTTTTTATCCTCATTTAATTTATTTAAAATATCATAATGAAGAAAAAAGCCTAATTTCAAGAATAAAGTTCTTTAAAAGAAGTTTAGTTTGTTAGGAGTTTGGCATATTTTTTCTAAAGAATAATTATATAAATCTGTTAAATCAGTCATAAGGTGATACCAGGTTTATTTTAGCACTGTTGAAATGCAATTGTAGTGTTTTTTATTTTTATATTTTCTGGTTAATTTTAGAAAGTTTCATTAATTTTGTTGGTTCATCTTGACATTTTATTTTTTAAATATGCCTATACAGACACACACAAAGTCAAGTGAAACTAAATTAAAATGAATGCTGAAATAAAATGAGCAAGTATTTCTGGAATATTTTTTTTTCTTGTAGTTGTGTTTGTATCTGTTAGATTTAGAAAATAAGAACAGAAAATGTGATCTCAGAGCAGTAAATCAAACCCTCTTAAAGTCTCTTAAAATATCAGATAATTCAACCTTTTATTAACAAGTGTAGTGTTACAAATTACAAAATTTTCAGTACAATAATATAAAAAACTGAGAAAGTCTAGTAGACTGAATTTTGTATTTGAGGCATAAATGAGCAAGAGATCCTGCCAGTGGTCTCTCTATTGTAAGTTAAATGAACCAGATTACTGAGACTCTTTGTTTAAATTTGCTAAATTGGAATAGTTATGCAGATTAAATTAGGATTGGTATCACTCTCAGTCTAGGGCAGGTTTCTAAGCCTGTATACTTCATTTACATGCTTTGTTTCAGAGTGTCTCCACCTATATGTAACCTAAATGTAAAGGTATTTTTGACTTAGGTCAGACTTGGCTAAGATTTTTAGACGAAGCAGACTTGGAAATACTACAGCAGTGCAACAACAATAAAGAGCCCTGCTTAAGATATACCCGAGTCTCCTGGTCTTCGCCTCTGAGTTTTCAAACACTTTAGAAGAAAAAAGTTCAAAACACAAGACAGAAGTTAGTTCTCGCGCAGGAACATTTCATGTGGTGTGACTCCACCAAAATATATATATATATATATATATATATATATATATATAATATTAATCATTAAAATCTAGTAAAGAAAAATGTAAACGTTTTTTTAAAAAATTAAGATTGCACAAATGCTGCAAATGCACAAATACACCACTAACGTGTGCATGCAGTCACTCAAGATAAGTGTACAAGCTAGAGATGCTTATAAAGATATAATTAAATATATAATGAAAAGGAGACGTTTCTTGGCATCATTTTGTGAATGCACATGTTCCACTGACCTTGTTTTACCATATGGGATTCTCACTTGATGTCCACTGACTGATGTCCAGATGGATTGATGCGTGACATGCCCATTTCATGTCCCAGAAATCCACTTCCACATGGACAGAAATCCTGAAAGTTATTCAATGTATGTTTTATTGGTTAACACTGATAAAGCCCATGCACTCCAACTTCTGTGTGAAGGTCATGCAGGAACAGTTCATTCAAAAATTATAGAACTTATCCATTAACGTCATCTGCTGTATCTGCTCACGGAGGCCTTAAAGAATGAGCAAAAGACAAGATGTTATTAATTTTCAGCCCACTAATGTTATATTAAAATCATATTTCTCACAGACAGAGATGTATTGCCAGACCCTCCTGAATGTGCCGATGAGAAAAGGCTCTGAATTATGCATGGAACACACTTATGACTGTATTTCTCAAACCAAACTCCACTGTGCCAGCCTTTCTGAGTTAAACGGTGTTCCTTTTCTACTGTCCCTTATGGGCTTAAAATTTCACCAATGCTTTGAGTCATGAAAGTTTCATCATTTGAATGTAGGATCCCAGGGATAAAAATAAATAAATAAATAAATAAATAAATAAATAAATAAATAAATAAAAACTATAAATAAAATAAAATGGTACACAAAACGTTCAAGAGTTTGGGGTGTTATGTCCCAGGGGTAAAGTTTTGTCTAGGGTAAGGGAGTAAACAGTGAAAATAAAAAAAGGTTTAGGGTGAGTGAGTGTGCCTGTCCCACGCCCTGCATGACAGACACATCAAATTTCACCTCGAAGATTTATCAAAATATATGTATAATTGACAAAGTAAATTAAAAAAGAAGCAAAGTCAACTTCAGTAGGGGGTAAAGCCAAAACAATGAATTAGAACTGGTCATTTGGGCTTGTGAATGTAGCAACAATAACAGACCTCTAGGCTACACAAGCCTTAGCCTGTTGAGAAATATTACACAGTCTTGATGCTACACAATACAACAGCAAAAACAAAAGCACTACCATAACACAACCAAGGACCGTAACGGGGGTCAGTAAGAATTTGACTTTCTTTCTTATTCTTGTTTGTAATTTATTCTTGAGATGCAAAGCTGAATTTTCAGCATCATTACTCCAGTTCAGTGTCACATGATCCTTTAGAATGTATTGTAATATGCTGATTAGGAGAACGTTTACATGACAGCGATGTACTAAAAACTGATCCCCACAGTTCCACGAAAACGACTAAAAATGCTGTATTTTGCTGCCAGGCCAGTAGTTGGCGATGACACTTTGTAAAGAAACACTACACGCCTATAGATGGAGCTTTCGCATGACATCACCGTTTTCGCGAATTCTCATTTTTGTAGTTTACGCAGAGCTGATAACGGTATAGTTTTCAAAAACGTACACTTTGAAACGTGTTTTCAAAAGTTTGCATTATCGTTCCCCAAAATGTCGTTGTCGTGCATGAACGGTCAAAACGCAAAAATAAGTTTTACGTTTTTTAAACTGTGAAGTGTAAACGGCCCCTAAGTGATTGAGAAACATTTCAGATTACTACCCATGTTGAAAAAGTTTTTCCTGTCTCTCTTTTTGTGGAGACATGATAGCTACACTACCTTTCAAAAGTTGGGGGTTCGAAAGTAAAATATACAGTGTATGTGTATGTATATATATATATATATATATATATATATATATATATATATATATATATATATATATATTATAAATGTTGTTATTTTGAACTTTTTATTAAGTATCACGGTTTATGCAAAAATAAGCAGTGCCGTTGTTTTTAACATTGATGGTAAAAGAAATGTTTCTTGAGCAGAAAATCAGCATAATTTAGAATGATTTCTGAAGGATCATTTGATGCTAGTATTGATGCTGAAAATACAGCTTTTCATCAAAGGAATAGGCCTACATTTAAACAAATATGTTAAAATAGAAAAGAATTTTTTAAAATTGTAATATTTCACAAAATTAATATTAAAGGAGACGAATGTAAGATTGTGGCCAAAACTGGTACTGCAATCACTTTCAAATTACTGTAGAGCGGTGTACCCCCTCCCCCTCCCCCCTGACTCGAGGTTGCCAGATATGCTGCAGGAGTCAATATTTTTTTTATCCGACATGTCTGTATCTTCAGTTGTGGTAACTAAAGCAGAGCTGGATGCTGCAACACTATTGACTTTGTGATTGGTAGATTGGTGGAGGGTGGAAAGTCAGACCAAAACACAACATGACAACATCAACATCAGTTGAGGGCTGCAACTTCACTTTTTAAATGATAATATCCTGGCCGGACTACTGTTGTCAGTGATAGAAGTTTTTGAAATGAACATGATTTCTTAATGTCTGGTTATGCATGATTATATGATTTTTTTTTTTTTAAATAAATTTCTTACATGCAGCTCCTTTAACTTTTGTCTGGTATATATACAATATAAAACTTCTCTGACTCTTATACATATCAGCATATATCAGAGTAGCATATTTCAATTTTTTTGACATTTTAATTTTTGCTTAATGTCTTTTTCGCAGCATCTGGCAGTGAGTTTGAGGTTTGCCTCAGAAATAAAGATTGATATCTTCCATGAAGTTTTACCATCTGTGCCTGATAGAATTAGCTTGACTTAAAGTGTATGAATAAACCTACAGTTACCTACAGTAATCAGATATCATACATGAGACCTTCCTCCTCCTTAATGCATGTGAGCTGTTCTTGAGTCATAGTTCCAGTGATAATATGCTCTTTTAGAGCTTAGTTGAGAACGAGAGCCATTAATGGATATGAAATTAATAAATGATGAAGATAAATGATGCCATGTTCTCTCATCCAAAGCACCACGAGCCAGGGGTCAAAGACAACAATTCTGAGAACCTGACACCATTATTATAAAGGTCTTGCTCCCGAAACATTACTTGAGCTTTGACAGTTTGAGCATTTCACTCGCATTCGACTAAAAATAGATGTGTGCGAACTTAGGACAATAAGAGTGCAAATAAAATATCTTATAAATGTTGTACAAACGCCTTATTTAAAGAGGTTTTCACTGTCTGACATGCAGTCGTTACATTAGTAACCATGTAGGCTGCGCTACTTTCTGTTTCTAAACAGACTTACAAATGTTTCAAATAGTCATATTTAATAGCTAAAGACTTAACAGGCCATTTATTTTACAATAAGGCTCTTTTAGTTAACAAGAAGTAACAATGAAAACTTTTAATACATTTATTAAACTGTTCATGCATGTGTTTGAATGTTCATTTCAACATTTAGCCTAGATGTTATGTGTATAAATCTAGTATTATTTGTTAAGTATATGCTTATTGCATATTGTGAAGTGGAGATAATTCATGTAGTACTAAAGTGCACGTTAAGTTATTTTTACGTCTAATTTTACTGGCGATACTCAGTTGAATTATGTTTCTGAAACACAAACTATTTGAGTTGTGTTTATGAGGAAAATTAAGTTGGCATTACTTATAAGTGTGCATGTTGAAGATACCTAATTTGTGTTTGACCAAATAGACTTAAAGGTCCTATAAGAGATCCTGGGGGTGTTGACGTTCGCAATATTTTCAAACAAATCGGAGGCTAGCTAGACCCTACCTCCTCCGTATCTCATCTCCTCCCCCTCCTTTCCGTGCTTCCTGAAATAATTGTAACCGTCGGACTGGAAGCACTTCTGCCGCAGGAGTTCTCGCCATCGTTCAAAAGCTTTGCTACCGATGAAAATTCGGAACTTCGCACGTTCTTTATCCGACTCCTTCTTCTTTTTAATTTGTTCTTCAGAACGACGTCTCTTTAGTCGTGTGTCGGGCATTTTTCAAACTTCCCTCTGACGCTTGCACACACACCCCCTTCATGTGCACGCGCACTAACCCCCAGACCCACCCTCAAATACTTCTTGCCAGTGATTGGCTGGAACACTGTTTGTTAGGTTTCGTGGTCCGGGTAAGACATGATTGTTTTTGTTGCCGTTTGTGAAGCCTGTGGTGTCTACAGAGACCGCGTTTTTTTACAGTGTGTTTAGGGGACAGGCAGCTAGCCGATAGTGAGGAGACGTTTGCTGTACGTGACAAAAAATGTTTTGCCCCCACGTCGCTTAGAGAACCTTTAACATAAGTTCAAAATACTTAGAAGTCGGGTGCAAAAAGCAAGTAAGGTGATACTTTTTACACTGTACATTATTAAAATCAAAGTTATACATTTGTTTGTGTGTATTGTTTTTTATTTAAATGTTGAGTTATTTTTATTGTAAGAAAAAAAGTTACACTTTATTCTAACCTAATTAAATTCATGATACAACATGCTCCAGCAATTATCGTTAAATGAAAATTTTATACCGTCACATGCCTATATACAGTTTAACGTATAAATAATTTCATTATTGTTCAAAACAGTTTGAAGCAGAACTATTTAAAAACCTTGTGTACTTGTGTATTCTTCTTACAATGTCTCGTTATATCCACTTATTAAGCTAAAGTAGGCCTACATTTGAAAAATTTGCATTGTGCCGCCAAATATTTTTAATGTGCTCCGAAAATTTGCAAGCTACGAGTCATGTGCTCCTGGGGGGAAATGTATGCGTCAAGCCCTGCAGGTGTGTAGATCTGGAATAAGGTCACCACCTGTTTATAACAAGCACAAAACATGCTGGAAGTGATGCAGAGAACTCATTATGTCATCATTTGTCTGTCTGGAGTCTTATATTATGTTTTAAAATGCTCATAATCAGGTTAGTTACCTTTTTATTTATATATAATTCACTCAATGGAAGTAATTCATAGCCCCTCATTTACTCGTTTAAATTTTCCTTTCTAAAAAATCCTGTTGTTTCATATCGTTTAGCTTCGACTATATTCACAATAAAGAATGTAAATAAATGTGTGATGCTTCTAAAATTGGGGACACAAGCACCTCTTCTTGTAGAGAAACGCAAGACGAATGAAAAAAATGAAATGAATGAAAAACAGTCTTTATTATAATCCACACAGAAAACTCAGGAGATAAACCAGAACTCAACCACATTCAGCATGATGATCTTGGACAAATGAACTAGGGAAACGAATGCCTGCACGACACATTGTACAAAATGGATCTAATAAACTTGGGTACGACATATAAACTGTACAATGATGACCTATTGAATTGCAAGCTATCAAGCAAGTTAGTATATAGAGGAAAAAAGCCATTATAATGGCTTTATCATCCTATAGGATGAGCTAGTAAACAAATAGAGCAGGATCAATCTCACTTTAGCAAATTATGTTTTTTGTGAGGGATGTAAAAGAGGAGAATAAGGGTGTGTTCATGGTAACACAGTCTCATCCCAAGACGTCATATAACTGACGTCTTGGGACGTCTTTTGACCATACGTCAACATCCACCTTTTTAGGGTACCCTTAAACGTTGGTTAGATGACGATCCAGGGCCGTCATACAACTGCTTTACCTTCAACGTCAGTCAGGTGACGGGGTAGGTTTTGGGGTTGGTTTAGGTCTGGGGTAGGGTTAGGATCCGATAACGTCATCTAACCAACGTTAAAGGGTACCCTAAAACGGCGGATGTTGGCATATGGTCAAAAGACGTCCCAAGACGTCAGTTATATGACGTCTTGGGATGAGACGAGGTCAATTTGGCATGCTGATTTTGCAAATGGAGCTTGAGGTAAGCAGTTTTAAGTTTTAGTGACATTTCCATTTTAGTGATTGGTAATTTTTTCATCTGGGCCAGCCCAAAAACATCTGCAAGATATCTGTTAAAGATCACTTCATCTGGAAAGCATCTGCGGTTTACAAACATCTGAGATACGTCAGTTTTACTTACATTCTAAATCATATAAAGACATCATCTAAACGTCTATTTGACATCTGACAGGAAACGTCCTATAGACGGATTACAGATGAGCAAATGACACTCTAAAATACGTCTTCCAGATGTAAACACGTACATCAAATAGTCGTCTCAGTGATGTACATGTGCTATTATTATGTCAAACCTGCCAATCAAAATGTGACATTGCGAAACATATGCACTATTGTGATTTTTTTTTTTTTTTTTTTTTAAATTGTCTATTCTATATTATCATTAAAATACATGTTCACCTTGACTGATGGGGACTTGACAGTCCGGGTTGGTGAGGCGACATGGCACCGACCCTAACTACAATTTTTGTCTTGTTATTTGTACAGCAATTTGCAAGTAATCTGCCCAGCACTGTATATTAAAATGACAACTCAACATCTGATGTGATCAGACAGCAGCTGTCAGCTGCTCTTCAGCTATTGTGCTCAATGAGAAACATTGAAGCCTCACAAATATGTCTTGGGAAAGAAATTCAAACTTTATATCTGAGATTTTTGATCTATCAAGTTTGACAGAAGACATTACAGCGTACCTGGGACTCTATGGGTTTGTGTCCAACTGCACAGATGGCTGTTTCGGTGAAGGCTGGATTAGTTTTGTGCTTGAAGAGGTGTTCAAAAAGAAGTTGTCAGCCTGGTATTATTTGTATAACGAGTGTTATAATTAATCAGTCATCCACTGACATAAAAACAAAAGCCTGTGTTTTTGCTTTTTTACTGACAGACAGTGAAGAGTTAAAAGACACAAGTGGGATGAGAGGCCAGACCCGAACCTCCTTTAACCATTTGAGCTCAATGGGCTCATCATGTCAGAAGCGAATACATTACAACAGATCAACTTTTCTATGAATACAAATATGCACTGTACATTGCAAAAGCATTCAGAACATAAGACATACATTTTTTTCCACACAATTTTGTTACTGAGACAAACAACAATCAAAACTTATTTTATTTTGCACTAAACTCTTTTATTTCTATTCATTTCTAGTGATAATGTTGTTTACAAGCAAAATCTCGTTAAAAATGAATGAAAACAAAATTCGTTGAAGCTAAATCAATAAAATTATCCCATGATAGGAATCTCTAAATGGTTTTATATTAAGCGACTGCATCCCAGATTCTATATATATGTGTGTGTGTGTGTGTGTGTGTGTGCGTGTTTAAATCCACAGTAACTGGATTATGTGTGTGTGTGTGTGTGTGTGTTTAAATTCATAGTAATTGGATTTAATCCATGGTATCATTTTAATTATTCATAGAGAGACCAATTGTAAGGCAATGGTGACTTTGTTAGGGAAATTATATTTGTATCAACCTTCCTTTTGTAGATTTAGATATTGATTATTATATTATATTATATTATATTATATTATATTATATTATATTATATTATATTATATTATATTATATTATTATATCTGCTGCCAGGGACAACTGCAAATTATTTGATTTTCATTTTAGTAGTTGTTGTTTTCAATGCCAATTGTCTCTAGCTGAATTTGACCAACTTGTCAGAGCTTTTGGAGAGCCAGAGAGGTTAAATGAGCATGTTTGATTTAAATAACATCTAATGCCAATTGAAAGATTTCAAGTCAGCCGCTTGCATCTCGTTCTCATGTGTTTCCCTCAATGGCATGTCACATTAACTCTCATATTCTACGTATGTGCCTCGGTCCTCGGTTACGTAAGCTCATCACACTTGATAGCTCAGACATTATCTTTTTAGTCTCCAGGCTACAATCTCTTGTACGCTCTTCACTATACAGTACAGTCAAATGTGGGATGGAGTCAGTGAATTACTGCCTTCAGCAAATGGAGCCAAATCCTTCTTTATCCTCTTGTCTAGAAAACATAAAGTTAGTCTGGATGCTTAATTTCTCCTGTGAGGAGTTTTGCCCTCCTACGTGTTCGCCAACTCCTCATTTCCTTTCATCAGCATTTCATTACAGCTTGAGTAGACAATGATTCTTGATGTTTAATTTATTATGTTGATTGTGGTTTCAGGAAACAGCTTAAAGTGATGATGATATTAAACTGTTTATTCTTCTTTTGATGGAAAATATTCTAATAATGTTAGATTTTTATCACAACTGCACAACATTTTGAGGAATACTGGTAAAAAAGTGAAGGTATATTTCAGATAGTAAACGCCAGTTATTGCCATTCGAAGCGCTGTCAGCATTGTCAAATCCCATCTGCTGGATTCTGAGCTGTCCTTTTATATTTCTCTCTCTCCCCCCCAATTCTCCATGAAGCAGTAAATCAAGCTTCAGCGTGGCAGTCTCGGTACTGCCAGTTCTGAGTAGCAAGCCTCAAACTGAAGACTGGTGGCTATATAGCAGAGCAAAATTCAAGTTCAGTCCAAATATTACTGCTGAATCATACAATACAGTGGCACCCCAAATGATGGATACTGAAAACCCACCGTATGGATTTTATTGCATTAGATAAATATGTTGAAACAGGTCCCTTTGAAGTTTAAAAGTTGGGTTAACTCACCCAGAAATGAAAATGATACAATATATAGCCTAGACCATTTTGCAAGATATAAACAACACTGGTCCAGAAGCACTTCCTGTTTCAGTTTTTTAAAATACAACCAACAGAAAATATAAAACTGAATCAAAAAGTCAAACACACATCTTTAAGATGTTTTCTTTGCATGTGAAATAAAGAAAACAGTTACAAACTGAAACAGGAAGTGTTTCTGGACCAATGTTGTTTACATCTTGCAAAATGGTCTAAATTCAACCCTGAGACATCCTATAAAGCTTAATTTATTCACGTTCGAAATCACTTTTTATTAACTAGTCAAAAGTGTGAGCAGAGTCACCATGTCTATGACAAAAAACTGTGTGGTGTTTAGTCATTAAAGAGCAACATGCAGGTTGATTTTATTTCTGAATTAATACTTTAAATTGTCTGCAGAGGTCTTTTAAAAACACTTATGTAAAAATTACTAATGAAATCTCATTTGATGTAGAGATTTTGATGAAAATGCGCTTAGGCTCTGGAATACGCCTCTCCCGCAAGCAACGCGTCATATGACGTAGCCCGAGGGAAAACAAATGAGCTCGCGGCCGCTTTCTCATTGCTGGGTGTTGATGTAGTTACAGCAGTAGTGAGAGACATATAGTTTTAGATCGAGTTTTAGAGATGCCATAATGGTAAATTATTGTGTTTGTGGTTGTTGCACGAATTCCAGCCTGTCAGGACATCATATCCATCATTTTCCTTCTAGGAAAAACAAGGCTTTTCGGTCTTGGGTGCGTTATGTGCAGGTGAATAGAGCAGACTTCACTGCCGCGTCTGTTACCACACATATCATTTGTGATATGTGTTGTCATTTGTGGCGCACATTTGACTCGCTTTAAATGGTATCACAAACTGCATTTGAAAAGCATTATTTGTTTGTTGTTATGGCATGATCAATGTGGATAGTGCTAACCAGCTTGGATGGACTGCATCACTGTCAGCGTAGAATAGGAGAAGACAAAATGTTGCTGGCTTAAATTAAGACAATCTAAATAGATGTTTAATCAAGAACAAAGTCAAATGTATGTTTGCTAAAGCAGATTTATGGCTAAACACCAAGGTATAGCCATACAGTAGATGAACCAGCGTTAGCCGCAGTGCTAACTTACATGAACTCACACTTGCCCTATAGACCATTTCAAAAGATGTAAACAACACTGGTCCAGAAGCACTTCCTGTTTCAGTTTGTAACTGTTTTCTTTATTTCACATGTAAAGAAAACTTCTTAAAGATGTTTGTTTAACTTTTTGATTCAGTTTTAAATGTTCTGTTGGTTGTATTTTATCCCAGCTTTTATGTAGTGTTAAAAACTGAAACAGGAAGTGCTTCTGGGCCAGTGTTGTTTACATCTTTTGAAATGGTCTATTCGCCACTGGTTTTCTCGACACCACAACTCTAACGTTACTTCTCTCCTCTGCCCATTGTTCGTCTCCCGATCTCCCCCTGACTTCTATCTCGCCTAGAAGGCTCATTATTTGCCTGTGGGTCATCATAGGCATATTCGTCAACATCACAGAACGCGGTTTCGTCGTTCGCATCCATTGTAACCTGAGCCTGAACTTGAACAGACTCCCTCGCCAATCGTCACTTCCGGTTAGTGCGTCGTAGACGCGGGAGTTATTTTATCACAATTTTTCTCAAAATATCGTTAATGGCTAAATATATATTACTCCAGTTCAGAAAATCGTGTTGTTTTATCGTCAACATACACTATGCTATATAGGGGTGTCCAACCTGCATGTTGCTCTTTAATATATTTTTAGCTCAATAATGAGTTTAGCTCAATTATTGACCGAAAGACTCAAAATTCGTTATTTTCGTCAGTTAGAAAACAGCTCAGCCATTTATCATGTCAAATCAAACTGGAAATGGCCGGAAAACATGATAGTGGGGTTTAGAGCAATCTGCTTTGTAAGAAATGAAAGAGTCTTCGCGTCTGTGACCAGCATTGTTTACATGTTGATTCGAAAATATGTTGACTATTAAAAAGAACAGCTGAATTTCAAAATAATAATAATAAAAAAAATAATAGTAAATCTTTTAAAATAGCCCTTTTAAAAAGTTGACTACCCAGTGGCCGCGGGAGCGCGCCTGACCGGTGACGCGCGTCCTCACTCACTGCATCTTATCAGCTGAAGTTGATTAACGCTGAACTGAAGCGCAACAGTCACGGCGAGAAAACTGGAAACAAAGACTATTATTACAATGGAGAAGAATCTCGACAGCATCTCATCCCGAGTGGACTCGTCAAGTTCGTCGAGTGGTAGGACTAAAGGTGCATGAATCATGATTATTCTCTCGCGCACCTTCACATTTCCTCATGCATGTCTCGCATGTAAGTTTGGCAACCTAACGCTCATGTTTGTACTTTTGCCGTTCTTCGAATCAGAGGTGTTTAATCACAGCTGCTGGTACAACGAGTTGGGCAATTCAGGCTACCTGTTACTTTACTTTGGCCATAGACTTGAAAAAGGCTATATTTTCATGGCTGCAAATCGTGATAATGAAGGTTAGGTCCATATTTAAGCGGTGTAATGCTTTAACTAGATGGACTAATGTGAGCTGTTGTGTTTTAAACATCAGTTTGTTCACTGTCGACTTTTTATAGGTCGTGTTCCAGCATTGTTTTTATAAAACGCATCCTTAGAAGCAAGCAGCCAAGCAGGTGGGATGAAACTCACTGCCTGTGGACACAATCCCTGACCATGACACAGAGAATGTCTAAAAAAAAACTTTCCTCTCTTACCCAACTACAAACAATCAATATTATAGAACCATATTGGCTTGCCTTCCAGCAATAACAAGTCGATTTCGATTATTAATATAATATTAATACCACTTCTGTCAAAAAAACCTATTATTTAATAAAGTATAGCCATTTAACAGAGACCCTTTTACATAAAATCTGCCTTCGTTATAATTGACTCTAGTCATATGTATCCCAATGTGAAAACACAACAGCATATAACCTTGTATGTTTCTGATGGTGGAATGATCTCAAGTGCATGTGCAAACCTGGAAAAATGTTAATTTCCCATTATCTTGCTTAGTATAAAAAGATTATATCCACACAGATCACTGATTTCTTTGCAATGATAATGGCAGAACAATTGCAAAAAAACGTGATGGTTATCTCTGCAAGAACAGGATTTGTACTAATGGTTTGTTGTCCAATAATGACTTTTTATCCCCTGCTACCCCTCTGTACTAAAAGACAAAGTAGCTTATGTAAACTTGTTTGTTTAAATTGAATGAAACAATTTGATTCACTACACAATTACATTTGCTTGTCTACTTCACAAACAAGTTATTCTTAACATAGACAAAGAGAATAATTAGCATATTCTTTGCAAGGAGATGATCTTTAAATCTTGAATCTGCAATGACATTAATGCGTTTGCTCTCTGTAATGGATCTTAACATTCACGCTTTGAAATTTCAAATTCAGGCAGGTTTATTAGCATCAGAGAAATGTTGTGTTTAGAGTGCTTTCTAGGGTAATGCCATTTAAACGTGTCTATTACGGTGAAATTCAGATTAATCTTGTGAGAAAAGACACAATTGATGCTGGCATTAGTCAAAGGTTAACAAGGATGGGGGATATAAAAAATTAACGTGAACTATTGTCTGATGCCATCAAATGATTTTATCTATATAGTTGTGAATATTTGAGCATTTATTTTAGTATAATATCATGACAAATAATATTTAATACATATTTCTAGCAACATCATGTGAAAAGTAAATTAGTTGATTATAGTGTAAATTGTTTACTCGAAAACCTTTGCTTTTTTCATGTATGTTGTAAAAACGATCTTCATTCACAAAACTAAAACAACACAGTCTCGTGAAAGTGTGGATCTATACCACAAATGTCATTTCTTGTGCCATTTATATGCCAAAAATGTTTTGTTTTTTTTTTTTTGCATATGCTACTACGCACTGAAAACCCCTTGGGTACTAGGTTTGGGGGGTGGGGAGTGCATGCGTACACGCCATAAAGTGTGTATCATATGTATGCGAAAACTGTGTATCATGAGATCAGGCTAAAAAGGCTTTATTATGCTGCCAGGCCACTAGTTGGCGATGTTATTTTGTAAAGAAACTAAGCTCCTAGACACATATTACGTGCACATGTGCATGATGACAGTTTTTACAAATATGCGTGTTTGTTTATAGAGAAAATAGATAACTGGTATCGTTTTCAAAAACAAATGTGCAAAGCACAAAACGCCATTGTCGCAACATGACCTCATGACATCATCACTTTCAAGTCAAGTGGCATTTTATCTATACACATTTTGAGCTATCCACGTGTATGCGTACGCCGTTAAATGTCCAAGTGATTCCACGTGTATGTACATGCCGTTAAATGTTCGAGCAACACGAAGCAAAATGTAGATCTACATCTGGGGAGCGATATTTTTTTTTTCCTAGGATGGTAGGGGAACACTCATAAATCGTATTAACCCCAGTGACTGGTAGGTTTAGGGATGGGCTTGGGGTAGGTCATATATTTATATATACAGTAATGTAACGTTAAGTCAATGCCGTTCATAAACACGCCAAAAAGCGATTGTGCGTGTTGATATAGCACGCCAAAAATGGAAATACGAATTGCTGTATCATACATACGCCATTTCATGAGATCAGTCTGATTGTCGTGTAATTGAACAGCCAAGACTCATTAAAGTTTTACGGGTTTTTTTAAACGGTCATGTAAACGGCCCCTTAGACACATGTAATTGAGTAGAAATGTTTTATAAAGCGTTAAATTAAAAAAAAAAAATGTACAAAAAGGTTTTTGTTATCGACTCCCTCTCATGTTCCATTCTTTTTCTTCTACAATTCTTCTGTGGAACACAAATATAATTTTTTGAAGAATTTTATCGTCCAAAATGGTGTATACTATCATTCTGTTTCTTCTAAGCGTGTGTCTGTCATTTATACTCAAATACAAATACTTAAATATTCAAGCTCATTCCAGCAGGATGGATTCTGATTGGCTGTCAATGTTTTTATCGTTCATCAGTTGGATTATACTATAATCTAATTATATCTTTATCGTTATCTTTATCGTTATCGTTCTTGGTGTGAATGGTAGCTCCTCCGCTATATTTTTAGTCTTCTGAAACCATATGGTATTCATGTGAGGAACAGACTGAAATATAAGGCATTCTTCACAGAATCTTTTTGTAGCTGTCTCATCTCATTTATTATCCTGCAAATGTCCTCGATAACTTACAACCAGGTATGATGAGGCAGTGCGACTTTTTTGGGGGCGATCTGAACATGATAAAAACTATCAATGGATTATTGTTGGAAAAGAGCTGTGTAAAGATTCTTCAAAATATCTTATTTTGTGTTAATATTTATATTAATATTTATATCTTAATATTTTGTGTTTTATGGGGGAAAACAACATTCTGATTGGAAATAACATGAGGGTGAGTAAATAATGAAATATTCCATTTTTAGGAACTAGGAAAAAACATGCAAAATTGCTCACGAAGAGATCAGAAAGCAAACTGGCACAGATAAGAAGACGTGCCAGTATTAGGTAGGCGACAATTTTACTTTGCAAGTTACTTAACTCTCAAACCCACGCTTTGGAAACGCTAGCCACACAGTTGGAAATGTAACTGTTGTGGCTTTGAACAGTGTTAATCTTTAAGTACTTATTTACATATAGAAGAGTGTGAGTCTGCTGAGCTGAGCATGTTGAATATTTAAAATCCCGAATGGTAGACGAGACGGAGGAAGTATTTTACATTTGGTATGCTGACTACAATGTATAATGAGCAGACGCTTGTTTCAAATGTTGAGGGTTGATATATCTGACTCATTTTTTTATTTTTAAAAGGTCACACATTGTGCTTGTTTCATTTGCACTTGGTGAATGAGTGTTTGCTTTAGCATTATTAAGTATATTTTGATCGGCTGATGACCTTGTGTTGTGGCAGAGTGCAGCTTTCATCTGAAGCCAAAGGTCTGGTAGCCTTTTGTCCGTGAGTCATTATCTTTTAGATCCTTTATTAATGGATCACTGGCCCTCTCTGTAGGAGTGTTGGCTTACGAATGTCCATTTCTCAATGTGTCTTTCTCTTTTATTGTCGTGTTTTGTGTTGCATAATCAGTGGGTGGTACCAAACACTTGCCAGGTGGACTTTGCAATATTACTTGTCTTTATTTTAAAGGCTCAACATTGCCCAGCCGTTCGTAATCAATATTACGTCTCCATCCTTTTAAGAGTTATTTGAAAAATAAATGTTAAACCAAGTGCAAAGTACGAGACTGAAGCTTTTCACCTTTATTGTTTGACTAGATTTACAAAGCCCCCCCCCAGATCATCAATGAACATCATTGTACATGAGCGTCAATGAAATTACAGTGAAACAATGGGGAATGGGAGCTGAGCAAAACATAACTACAGTTATGGAGGAAAATGATCTTTTAATTGCTCTAGTTGGCAATTAGTTGTGCACCATAAAACAAGAAATTGTCAGGGGGGAATTCAATAAGAAGACATTTACACACTCTTTGTGTTTTAGCATCTTATTCACCAGAGGAATTAAGGAATGCTCTCTTTACCATAATTCACATTGCTTGTCTGGATGGATGTATTCTTGTTTATAATATTTTCTCTATCGTTCTTCATGTTATGTTCTGTCATGAAGAGATGTAGTTATTAAAGGAGGAATAGACGTGAGGTGGATTATATTAATCTCATGCCTATTCAAGAATAACTTATTTTTTTTAAGTACAGTAAGCAACATGAACTTTCATACCATATTTTAACATGTTGGCAAAGCAAATGTGTCGATTATGCAGTGAGGTGCCATGCTGAGTTGCCAAAATTCTTTAGGACTGCAATGGAAACACTGACACAATGTTCATATCTTCACATGCACAGAAATGTTCTATGTAGTTTAAAATCTACTGACACTACTAAGTGTTTATTTTCAGTGATGGATACCAAATCTTACTTTGGGTCTATATTAGGGATGCTCCGATCAGGATTTTTGCAGCCGATACCGAGTACCGATTTCTTGTCATGGTGATCGGCCGATACCGATACTTAATTGACTTAATGTAAGACAAATAAACAAAATGGAACAATTTAATGCAGCTCATAAGGTTTATTTAAACATTGTCCAATACTGTGGAGGACAAAATAAACATTTCGTCTCCTAAAATGGAGAAGTCTGATCTAACTTAAACATCGTCCAATACAAGTCTGAGCTGGACAAAATAAATAAATAAAAAAAATCAACAACATTTAAACTTCTAAAAGAACAAATTGAAGTGGTTTGATGCAACTCATTAGGTTTAATTAAGCATTGTTCAATGTTAAAGAGAATAAAATAAATAGAAACATTTAAACTCCAACATGGAGAAGTCTGATGTAACAAATAAAGTTTAATTAAACATTCTCCAATATAAGTATCATGTACGTCCTCACGCGTTGACGTCATCAAATCGCCATCGGTTCGTAAGATCGGCCAAGTTAGTGAGTACCGATCGAGTCATAAAATGTTATGATCAGCCAATGCCAATCGATCGGAGCATCCCTAGTCTATATTTAACAGATTTTTTTTCAGAGTACTACAAAGATTAGACAATTCCACAAAGATTTTCTTCGAACGCTTTTCTTACTGGATAGAGATGGTGACCACATATGGAGCTTTATGCTCTGTTAGCTGGACAGCTTGTAGTGGTGGTGATGAATATACTTTGCCCTGACTCTGTCATATGCTGGAGGTGGAGATCTGCTTTGGAAGTTGATGGTGATAATATGCTTGAAATTCAGATCTATGTTTGGATGTTTGCAGTGTGCACACATAGATATCTATTCTACACACCAGTTTCATGGTTAATTAATTGCTGAATCATCACAAAAAGTGATAACAGGCTATAAAAGTACCAGGGTAGTACTCTCAACTCATTTTTTACAGACTAATTCTACCGAATTTGCTCTAAAAATCAGTGTAGATCATGTAACCCAGGCTCATTGAAAAATAAGACTTAGGCTATGAAAAAATCCATAAGCCAATACATGCATTTTCACTGCAGTTTTGTGGCTGAAATGAACACTAAAGGCGGTATCACCAACAACTTTTTTTTTTTTTACACAAATAATGATTACTTGGACAGATTATTGATTAATACAGACTTATTTTATACATGGTTCCTTGCACAATATCTCAAAACATGTTTTACCAGTACATGATTTGTAAACTAATTAGGGATGCACCGAAATGAAAATTTTTTGGCCGAAACCGAAAAAGAGGAAACCAAGTAAAGGCCGAAAACCGAAACACCGAAATAATGCCAATTATTAGTATCATTGCATTTATGGCTATGACTGTGTACAAACTTTACTAAAATCAAGGCATTGCAATTGCATAAATTAATATAACATTTTCAAAGAATAAATCAATTACAAACTTTGCAAATATTTATTTTGCACAATGCACAGTATAAAATAAAATTCAAACTAAAATGTTTAACTTGACCCCACTCATGTGTACACTAAATAATAATCTACTGGCCCGCAGAAAGGTTTTAAAATGAAATTTTCTCTCAAAAACAAAGCCGAGTGCAAACTTCTCATCACACCAGCACCCAGTTTGCACGTCTAAATTAGTTACATTTTAAAAATTTAGCATACAACAGCATAAAAGCCTTTTTTAATGAACAATGGTCCATGTTTAATACAAATGTACATGAAACTTAATGAAACATGTTTAGTGAATGTAGAAAATATTTAAGAGAGCATTAATTTAGTTCTATACATACATACATACATGTTCCCATACATATTTTTTTGTAATGTCACAAGTAATAATCTCAGGGTTTACTGGGTTTTACATGATTATTTTTGTATTGGTGGCGGAATACTAAAAGAAATAAACATTGTCATGTGTTTATCTTTCTTCTTCTCACCGATTCCTAATGGTTAGAGGACAGTTTCGAGTCGTCCCCTGTCGTTTCAAGGAATAGTACAACGGAGAGTGCGTCAAGTATAAACGCCTCGACCATTTGGAGTGGTGCGCGCGCTGTCTGTGGAGACTCGCGCTGCCTTGTTTATACTTTCGCCTGCCTCCGTAGCGCGAGTCTCCACAGACAGCGCGTGCACCGCTCTTGACCCGCACGCAACCGGAGTGGTCGTCATGGCGGCGCACATTGTTTAGAGCAGATATAGGTGGATAAACAAGGCTTCCGTCTCCTCGCGGCTTCAGATACACTGAAATGCGTCCACACCTCAGACACGTTGCTTCAGACAAGCACGTGCGGCTCGCGGTTTCTGTTTACGTCATCACAATATTTCGGCCGTATTGTTTCGGTGATAAAAGTCTTTCGGCCGAAAACCGAAAATGCACTTTTGGGCCATTTTCGGCCGAAAATTTTCGGCGGCCGAATATTCGGTGCATCCCTAAAACTAATACATGTTGACATTTATAATACACAATCAGCTCCATATGGATGGCTTTTCTGACTAAATAAACTTGGTACGGTGATGCGGAGCGCTTGGGTATAAGTACCATGAAACACAAATCATGATAAAAGTGATTGCCTCAATGCCAATTGCCTCAACTAAAACCCAATGCCTTCTATACGGCATGGTTGTATTACAAATGTATTTCTATCACAAGTGTGCTCACCCTGTGGTCTGTGTGGGTCCTAACCATGAAAGTGCATATCTATAGCACGAATTGTATTAATCGTGCAATTTATACGGTTTAATTTTAAAGAGATATTATGTGCCATATGATACGCAGTTTACCCACTTGACTCGAAAGTGGCGTGTATGTTTACACAAAAGTCATGATGTCATGTTGGGGAGTCTCCCACATATTGATAGCGTCTCTCTGATGGCCGCAAATTAGTTAAAATTACCCGGAATCCGTGCATAACACACACAGTGCGTGGCGCATGCATGGCAGAGTGGGAGTGAACGAGACCTTGCGAATGTGCCACGCGAAAGCTAGTCACTCGCTCTCCTATTGTTAATAAGAAAGCGATCTATCATCTAAGGGACCATTTACACCTGGTCACTTCGGAAGTATGTATATATTTTTAAATATATATAAAAAAGCAATATTCGAATGGTAACTTTAGCATTCGAATAGTATTGATTTTTTTTAATATTTGAATTATTTTCGAATTTTGGAATTCGTTTCAACAGCCCTACATGGCACCCTCTAGCGTCAATATAACACGCTTCGGTTATGGGTAGGTTTAGGTCTGGGGTAGGGTTAGGGTTAGACCACTAGGAGGCGCCTTCTGGCCCATATATATCTGCGTCTCATATTGACGCTAAAGGGCGCCATCAAAAGTGTCACCTATATGAGGCCTTGGGATGAGACCTGGCTGAATAGGTGGTGTTATGCTGACTTCAGACTGCATGATTTTAGCCACGATTTTGGCTCGCCGACAGGTTTTGAGAAATCGCCGACAAATGCCCGAAATCACAGGCAAATCGGCGCTCGTTCACGCGAGTGACAATCACGCAGTGTGAATGAGCAAAGACTTCTTTCTGAAGGAAATACTCCTTTTTTTGTCACAAATTTTGCATTTTCCGAGATTTCGTTATTTTTAGAAAAGTGAAGCCACACTTTGGACCGCCGACGTAAGCTACTCATGTTCGACTCGCGCGGTTATGCCAACATTTCCGGTAGACGCTTCTTCATTGGTGTTGTTCAGCGGTTTCTTCTTCCGCTTGGCGGACTGTGAATATCGAAACTAGGAATCGAAATTTTAACTTTTGAACGATTCCGGGAAAAACGAAAAGTTAGTCCCGGTTCCAATCGATACTCGATACCCAACCCTAGTGGTGTCGCTTTGTTTCCTTTTCATATCTCACGTGTGTTTGTTGTGAAACGTAGTTTGCGCGCAGCGTGTTTAGACGGAGTCTGTCAGCGATTTTTCCTATTGTAAAGTCATGCAGTGTGAAACCTTCTGTCGCCGATCAGTCGTCCAGTGTGAACACAGCAGTGACTGAATGTTGGCCAAGATAGTCATGCAGTATGAAAAGAACAGCGACCCGACTAGTTTGAAAATCGTGCAGTCTTAACTTGGCATTAGAGAGAAAACAATGCTCCATAAAAATGTAGTACAGGAATCAGATTTCATGAAGAAAGAGTATTATTAAACAGCACAAACTCAACCTCCAAATCTTGGAATTGACACCTTAAATATATTTATGTGGCTTTGAGCCCCTATATACTGTGTTTATCCACTTCACACCCCCTTGGAAAATCAAGGATTAATTGCCACGAGTACTTCCCGTCGGTCTATCGGGCTTTTTCCACCCGGTTTTGTTTGCTGTGAAGCCAACTTGTGTTTACCCGTCGGGAGCTAGCGGTGAGCATCTGCCAGGATGGCGTCCTGCCGTCGGAGCGAGGCCAGGCGTGAGCGGCGGAGGGCCGAGAGCCCGCGGCAGAAATAAACTCACTGGGAAGAGCCAACAGAAGGCGTTTGTTTATGAACGCCTGGGGGCAAAAGGAGAACGGACATGTTTAGAAGCTCCTTCCAGGCTTGTTTATGCCACACATTCACAGTGTTTTCTTTTCGTGTCTTGCCAGCGATCACGATGGAGATCAGTTTCTCTAACTTACACTTCAGCATCCATCTGCTGTGGTTTGAATTAATGTCAAACTGCCATGAAGGTTGATGTTTTGGATTGGTCTTGGTTTCATTGCTTGCGAATTTGACCCGCATCCTCTCAATCGCAAAACCTTTGGGTGGTGTCATACATTTAATTTAAAATCCCCCAGCTCACATAAACTTTTTATTGCTAAATTGTCTAAATTGATGGACATGTCAATATCATCGATCCTTTTACTGATCATAAACTGTGTAAGTTTTGATGCCTTCATATTTGACTTTCTCACCGTCTACAGTTGAAGTTAATTCATAACTGAATAGGCCTATTGTAAGATCAAAGATATGACAGAATCTAAAGACAAGCGTGCAAACAGATCCGTCTCAGATCAAATGCAGCCCGCCGATGCACCTCTCTTATCACTTGAATATATTAGAGCATCACTAAAGATTTCTTCCTTTTCTGTCACGATGAGACATATGTGCCCTCAATCCGCAAGATTTTAAGCCACGTAAAGGAGGTTTTATAATCATTGAAGACCTTTTTTTTAAGCAAAGTTGGTCAGAATTGCTTTTGTATTGATTAAGGTAACAGAACTAATATCGCTGCACTCTTCTAGAAGCAGTTTACCTTCCCTACCTTTAATCTCATGAAGTGCCAAATAGTGATTTTTGCATAAATCATCACCAATCTGAATAATGAAGTAGAAGCAGATGTGGGGTTTTATTGGGCTTCGCAAAGCAGTAAAGTGTTTACTCAGAGTAATTTGAAGCTCATTCTGCTTTTGAAGGTACTGATATTCAACACTGGCATCTAGTGGCTAAATTTCGAAGCTACAATCCAGAGAGCATTTGTTCATAAAACATAATTTTATATAGTGGAGACCAGGGGGAAATTGTAGCACACTAATTTTCTTCAGGTAGAACGAGGACTCTTATTTTGCACAGGCTCTGAAAAGTTGTCTTTTCTTGAGAAAAAGAAATGTCAACATTTCAAAGATATGTGCACATAAGCAATTCTGGCATTTTTGAATTGAAAGAAATCTATTTTATTAGAGTGTTGATTTAAATGTAAAATGAATGATGTAGATAACATACAAGATTTTATCATGGCTATAAGTTTGGGACAATCATAATACAATAAATGCAATTAAAACTGTATAAGCCTTCTGAAATTAAAAATGTAATCTTTTTGACTTTTTTATCCTGTAATTGGTGTAAACAATTGAACTTAAATTCAATATGATCTGTTTCCCATTATTAGCTGCTTAATGATACCGTTGCTTTTTTGCAATTATAAACCTTTTTTACTTATGCTCCAGAAAGGATCTGCAGAATCAAACGTGGAATAAGTTTCATTTTAACTTCAATTTTTTTTTTTAAATTTTGATCTATGACATGTATTTCATTTGGACATGCATTTAAGTGCAAATAGCAATAGACTCTATTTACACTATGTAAAAATAGCAGTATATATATATATATATATATTTTTTGCAATAAGTGTAAATAGTAATCAGATGCTACAGTATTTATACTGATAAATAATGGCCAATACTATTTGCTCAATCAGATGTCAATGGGCGGAGTTTACGTCAATAGCCTCTGCCAACAAAGTGGGATATTTGCACTTTGCTGAAATATACACTGTTGATTTTAAATAATTCTATATTTAAAAACAGTTATATGGTTTTCAAAAATAAAAGATATACAACAGAGCAGTGTTTTTAAACTGCGTTACATCATATGGCAGTGTGTCGACAAGTGTCTTTATAAACGAGTCTCAAATTCATTTATGGAAACTATTTCTTCCATAGAAAATTATACTAAAAACGGGAAGTATATTCGTTCCCACATTTCAGCAAAACACATTTCGTCTTCATAAATTAGTAATTGAATTATTCATGGATTAGTTAAAAAATGCCTAATCGTCCAGGAATAGTTCTGCTAATATCTGGATTTTGAACTGTTTTCCTTGCCAAAGAAAAACCTGTCAAAGTATTTGAAAGTATTGAGTCTAAATTGTAAGTTCAGCTTCTATTATGAATTGGCTATTTGAATTTTTATGTGATATCTCAGGAACATGCTTAATATTGTATATTGCAAATGAACATGATGGTCAGTTTAATCAATACTTGTTTGGTGTCATGTATCAGAAGTACCTGTTGTTTTACATTAAAGCACTAACGTCACTGAGTGTGTTTTTTTGGGTTGTTGAAACCGGTTGAGTGGCAGTATGTTAGATGTTATCTCTTGTTACTCGGTAGATTAGCTAAATAATTGATGTGGACACCCCCTCACATGGGCTCACAGTCCCCTTCAGGGGAAAGCAGGGGGGCGGTGTGTGTGTCTGTGAGCTTAAACTACCATTTGTTAGGTGTAAAACTGAACCATGTTTGGTCTACAGTACATAGAGTAAGACGAATTCAAAATAGATGTCAGCAAATCATAAATCACAAATCACACAATGAGCAATTATTCACTGCAAATGTCAAGTCACCTTTATTTATATAGCGCTTTTTACAATACAATATTGTATCAAAGCAGCTTCACAGTGATGAAAATAATACAATACAGATCAATAATATTGTTGAATATTAAATGTCCCCAAATAAGCAAGCCAAAAGCCAAGGCAAAAGTTGCAAGGAAGCAAAACTAAATCAGGAACAGAATGGAGGAATTTAAAAACCTTGGGAGAACCCAGGCTTAGTCCGGGGCCAGTTCTCTTCTGGCCATTGAAGGAACAGTGTGATTAGCATTACAAAACAAATTGGATCGAAACATTAAGAGTATTTGTCCATTTCCATCTGTTCGGAAGTCAGTGTTGAGGATCAGTGCCGGTCATGTCGATAAGGCCGGCACTTAAGGATGAGTCGGGATTGGTCCAGGCGCAGGTCCACCATGGGTCCCTCGGGATAAACAGAAAAACTAATATTATTAGATTTATGGGACCTGTTCCCGGTTCCGGCTGATTTAAACTATGCAGCCTAATTTTGAATTAAGGCAGTCTATGTTATGTGTATGCTAGGCCAAAGAGATGTGTTTTTAGTCTTGATTTGAACTGACGTGTTTTTAGTGATGTGTTTTTAATCTAGATTTGAAATGGAGATTATACATTGTGCTTATATCATCCCCTGATACAGTAAACATCTAGTAAACAGTATTTTATAGAGTGATGACACAGCTTTGTAGGCAAACCCCCCTGGTTCTCTCAACAAAAACTCAATTCGATTTTTGGCTTTTGAATTATTGCAGAAAACAAACTCTGTGACTAAAAATAGTGACTAAATGCATTGGCTTTTAGCAACGCTAATAAAGCTAATTTTATAAAAGCTAAATGTAAGCCATAAATGAACGATTTCAATTTCACCACCAATAACTACTATTTCTGTCTTTTTTGTTGCTTTTTAAAGCCTTTTTCTGAAAGTTTGAGTTATAATAATTAGCTACATTTATTTTTGCGTTTTGAGTTTGTAAAAGCAGAATTGTTTGAAGATGAGTTGCCCTGTTTGGCATGATGACGTGTATTATACCCGCCAATCTCTATAGTCTCATTTAGCCACTTTATAACAACTGCCATTCTGAGACAAGTAAAAGCTTTATAAAACCACAAGGGGATATTACTTGTGTGTTTTATGATGCTGGATTAAAATGTGAAAACATCTTGAACTTATTTCAGGCATTAAAAATCCCATTGATTTTTGGGACGATGCGACTGGACGTGCTAAAATGCTAACTTTTTTCTGGGTTTTGGACTTACATCATCCCTGCAGTGCTCTATTAGATCATTGATGCAAGTTCATTTCGCTATAAGTCTAAGACTGTGTTCAGATCTCAAACTTAAATTCAGGCCCTGTTTACACGAGAACGCTCGCGGGTGAAAATGTGAAAATATGTTATCGGATGTGCCTTTCGTTTACACGGCGACGGCGTTTTTGAGGCTCAAAAACGCAAAAAAGTAAAACCACCCTCCAGAGTGAAAATCTTAAAAACGCTCCACTGCCACGTTCCCGTGTAAACGGTAAAAACTCAAAAGTCTGCTTGACAGTGAAGGTTGTACGCAGGAGCGTGGACTTGGTGTTGTTGTAGAATGGACTCCTAGTTGCCTGAAGTGCATACTACATTGAATTTCACACACTTTTGCGTCTCCATTTGCATGCGGATTTCCCACACAAAACGCTCGTCTAAACGCAGAATAAAAAAAGATGACGCAACGCCACTTTTGCGTTTTCTCTTCAGAATCGTTTCTGTGTAAACATAGCCTCAATTTGGCTGATGAAGCTTTTTGCACTTTAAAGGGATACTCCACTTCTTTTTTTTTTTTGGAAATAGGCTCATTTTACAACTTCCCCTGTGGTAAACAGTTGAGTTTTACCATTTTCGAATCCATTCAGCTGATTTTCTTATATTTAGAAGAATATCAGTAACCAGACCGTTTCTGGTCTCATTGACTTCCTTAATAGGAAAAAAAATATACTATGGAGGTCAATGAGACCAGAAACTGTCTGTTTACTGACATTCATCTAAATATCAGTAAATCGGCTGAATACATCTGAAAACGGTAAAACCCAACTGTTTAACTCTGGGGGAATGGTAAAATGAGCCTATTTCCAAAAAAGTGGAGTATCCATTTAACAAACCAGGCTGAAACAAATGGCTTTGTGCCATTAGCTGCTGTTTAGAAGGGGACCAAGGTTGCTGATGTTCTCAATTCTCTGTCTAGACCTGCTGAGTCCATAGACAGAACTGTCAGACTCATGACCACAGTGACTTTGAAAGAGCAGTAGGGGGACTAGAGACCTCCACTGTTCACAGTCATAATGAGTTATGAGACCTCAGAAAATTAGGGCAATGCTGTGCAAAATGTTTAAAAATGTGAACAAATGTTTTTCCAGTAACATTAATAGAAAGTTCATTCAAAGTTAATAATGTTAAGACGTTATCACAAAAACATTAATTATACACCGTTTTTGCTGAAACATTTTTGTTGTATTCTGATGTGCATTCTTGCCTTCCTAAATTTTCAGATTTCAGACGCAACCTTAAAGGGTACATATCATGCTTTTAAATCATTAAATTTTACTTATAAATCATACATTTGTGGTCTATATAAAGCATAACTGCAATGCTTGGGTCTGAATTCCACATTATTATAGCTCAACAGGCCCCTTTTCTACCTCTTTTCTGATGTGCTTCTGTGAGCAACCCGTTTCGAAGCGTCTCCTTTAAATAAAAAGGAGTTGCGTCTTTCCCCGCCCGCTCTCCAGGTCGCTGAGTTCACGTTCGGTTCAACTCCCCGCATTCGGCCATTATTGTAGTTTGATAAGAGATATACGATTACTATAGTTTCAAAGAACATTTTTATTCTCACGTCAACAAAATGTCAACAACGGAAGACTTGTCCATCAAGCGTTACGTATTCGAGCCAGAGCGAGTGATTTGAAAAAGACGACGACGAATCTGCAGAAAAACGTCTTCATATGGATGCAGTGGTATGTAACGTAAAGTTAACTATGTTGTGTTATTAGTGAAAGTCGACTATTTCTCTTGTTAAAACAAGCACACTGACAAGATAAATGACTACAGTCTAATCTTACCACTAAAAATTTGTATTGATAATATGATAACTTACTTTTAGAAAAGCATCAGCAAACACAGCAGCTAAATGATAGAAGGAATTTACCCCTCATTCAGACGAAGTCGATCGGCAAACCATTCTTTATACTGGTGGAGGTTGTTGAAGTGGGAATCCTTGAAGTGCTTCAGGTCACTACATCCAACAACCGAACATTTTGACTTGCCCTCTCGTAACTTCTGCATCATTGAGCTTGGACTACAAAATCGGAGCGAGAAATAATAATGGCGGATTGCTCGAAGTGTTGGACCGGTAGTCAATGTCCTTATTTGGCAGTTCCGCTGCAAATCCTGTGACGTTATTGTTCAAAAAACGTCATAGAAAACAGAAAAATCTGAACAGGTTGAAAAATATGACCAAAACAGAATATAAAGATATAAACGAAGCACCTGAAGAGAATAATTTCATCTTTTCTGTACTTATAAACACTCCAAATATACAACAAAATGCATTTAAGGGCTTAAAAAGTGGATTTTGCATGATATGTCCCCTTTAAAAAAAACTTTTGAAATTTTGAAAAAATTGAATGTGAAAAAATTTTTTTTGAACAAAATAACGTTTTGATGACTTTATTGGGGTGGTTAGCAAAACGTTTGTTGAACGCATCTTTGTTAGCTGGCAAGGTGGGTAAGATAAGAGGAACAGAGGAGCCTCACTGGTGATCACCGCGAGATGCATGCCGGTTAGAAATGTGTCCGAGTGCGGCCCACCTTGCTCTGATATCATGCTGACGTATGTCCAAAAACTCTTGAGACCGCAAAACGCACGTGGTGGATTCTGCAGTCGCGCGCAGTTGGTCTCCTGATCAAAGCACGATGGGAAATGACTTACTGACGACACAGCTCATTGGTTTAAACAACCGTGATGTATTGTTCTCTTTTAAAATGTTTGATTTTAAAACTCTTACCCGTAACCCTTTTTGTAAGTCAGGGCTGCCAACTCTCACACATTCAGTGTGAGACTCACGCAATTCACCTTTGGCTAAGCCAAGCCCTAGAATGTAGACCGCCCAATCACAGCGCAGCCAAGAACGAGCTCCCTCAGAGGTCGGACACTTTTTCACAGCACTCCATTGACTTTCAACACAGGCGTCTCATATTTTTGGTCTCGGTGGGCTATTACCGTCGTAGTTTTATCCAAAAAATGGTTAAACGTTGTGCCTCGGGCATTTGTAACACAGATATGCTTTTCCGAGAGAGGTTGGCTCATGTGAGTGACAGGTTGTCACGCCCCCGTGCCAATAAACACGTCATTATAGAAGAAAAGAGGCTGCTAGAGAGAGAAAGCTATTTGATTAAAGACTATGAGGCACGTGAATAAAAAAATATGTCTAATGAGAAATCATTTATAAGAAAAAATGTATAAATTGTCAATAGTTATTATTCAATTGTTTTCAATTGACAGGATCATGTGGCGTATTCTAGGCATAGTTGTCCCTGTTGATTTGTGTAAATGCAGCATGCTGAGTGATTTTTAGGGGAGGTTTTGTTGGGGGGTCTAAAAATGGCAACAGAGCAGCAGGGGAATCTGTGATCCAACAGTTCATTATTGGCTCTGTTTGTGTGTGCACATGTGACAGTGAGGGCAGAGAATGACACTTATGCGTGTGTGTGTGTGTTCCTCAACAGAAACGTATACTTCCCATGGGTCCTGTGAGTAAAACGTCATTTGCATGAACGATCATCCCGTTCTCCGATTGGCTGCTCTCAGCTGCAGATGCTGATGATGTTTTGCTGTCCCCTATAGTGAGAGAGGGGCGGTTAAAGGCTTGAGCCCACCAGGAGACAGTCTGATCACCTCCCCTCCTCTTTTCTCGCACGAATAAGAGAAAGAGTTCAGTTGCGTGAAACCTGAGCATCTTTGTGTTTCCGTGAAGCCGGTTGAAGGTTCAGCTGCTCCTCTAAACCCACAAGGTAAGAAAATACTCTCACTGTAGGAGAGAGTGCAATACTCTTTTGTGCGTGTAAACTCAATTTTGCTGCTTCATTTAAAGCAGAATTAAGTAGTTCAGTTTCATCCTAATGTAGAACAGGAGCTTTTTTGCCTCGTGGACTTGTAGTTTGATGTATTCTTCAGTGTGTAGATGTTAAGTTCATCTGTTGCTAAACTCCTACTAGTTGCTTCTGGCATAGAACTGTATGGATTCATAATACAGATCCCAAAACTAAGCAATTTTGCTCACTCTTTATAATAGGTGTCTGTCTACTACTTGCATTACATTTTTTAACTTATTGTATTAATGTTGTGTTGCTAAACACTTTTGCTGCTATTGTGACGGGCTATGGGTATGGTTATTATGGAAGCTTGTTTCCGCCATAGAATGAAAAATATAAAAGGTAATTGCGACTTTTTATCTCACAATTCTGACTTTTTTTTCCCTCACAATTGCGAGTTTACTTCTCACAATTTTGACATTATTTCTCAGAATTGCGAGATGAAAAGTCAGAATTGCGTGATATAAAGTAAGAATTGCGTGTTATAAAGTCGCAATTGCGAGATATAAAGTCAGAATTGCGTGATATAAAGTCAGAATTCCGAGATATAAAGTCAGAATTGCGAGATATAAAGTCAGAATTGCGTGATATAAAGTCAGAATTGCGTGATATAAAGTCAGAATTGTGAGATTTAAACTATTCTCAGGGGGGGAAAGTTAGTCTTAGTTTTTCCCCTCAGAATTGGCCTGATAAGTCGCAATTGCGAGTTTATATCTCACAATTCTGAGAAAAGATGTCAGAATTTCGACTTATAAACTCGCAATTATGTTACAAAGTCAGAATTGCGTGATATAAAGTCAGAATTGCGAGATGTAAACTCGCAATTGTGAGAAAAAAAGTCAGAATTGTGAGATAAAAAGTCGCACTTCTGTCTTTTTTCTCAGAATTGTGCCTTTATATCACCCAATTCTGACTTTATATCTCGCAATTCTAACTTTATATCTCGCAATTCTGACTTTATATCTCGCAATTCTGACTTTATATTTTGCAATTCTGACTTTATATCTCACAATTCTTACTTTATATCTTAAAATTCTGACTTTATAACACGCAATTGCGACTTTTTATCACGCAATTCTGACTTTACATCTCGCAATTCTAACTTTATAACTCGCAATTGTGACTTTATATCACGTAAAGTACAAATTAAGTATAAAGTCTTAGGAAGAAACTAGGATCCAATGGCATCATTATAACAGAAGCTGTCGGGTTTGAATAGTTGTAGCGTGACCATGTCCACCCCAGTCAAGAGGACTCCATGGGACAAAGACCTGTCTCAGTTTCGCAAGGATCACGGCCTTTCCAAGAAAGTGCTGCTCAACTGCTGTCTGTTTAGATGGATCATCTCCTGGGCTTCCCCCATCAAAAAAGGTAAATCTCTCTTCAAGAAAATGAATCGTTGTATACAGTAGTAGGCTATACATCCCAGAATGAGAATGCAAAGTTTAGTCCATATGGGTATTTTTGAGAGTCTGATGGAACTTATGCAATTTTGTATAGTAAAGTACATAAAAACATTTTAAAAATCCATAAGTATTAAGACTAAAAAAATGCTGGGTTGTTTTAACCCAAATTTGGTCACTGGATTAATTTTTTTTTTGTTACATTTTTAACCCAACGTTTGGGTTTGTCCATATTTGACCCAAAGTTGGATTAAAACAACCCAGCATTTTTAGAGTGTATGCTCTCAGGTGCAGCCAATATATGATTTAATTTCAGAAAGTGACACTTGGAGCACAGAACAGTATTATATTCTTTAAATCTCATTTGAAACTAATGTTTGGCACCAATTTCACTCTTATAGACTTGAGTTGGCTGAAAAGTACAGTTTTGTTTCATCAGATTACCTGTATGTGGCAAGTGCATTAGAGATACACTTATGCTCTTTCCGAACACTCGGTTTTACTCCTTTCTTTTTTACCATTAAAATGATAGTTCACCCAAAAAAGAAAATTCTGTCATTATTTACTTAAAACTACACTGTGTAACTCTTTTAGTTTATTCTTAGCTAAAACACTTAGTTCTTTTAAAAATATATGTGCTCATTAATGTATATTTACTTCGTTCAAGTAATAAAGTATTCTCGTGAGTGTATAATATGCCATTGAAAATACATACGGGTAAGGGGTTCTATTGTCGGTCGCCATGTTGCCCCTCTATCTTGAAAGTACATTAGCCAAAGGGGGACATACCCGTTAATTCAAGCTTCGCCTTTCACGTTTACGTTTGAGTTAACGCTCATGGACGAGGTCGAACTGGAAGCCATGTTAATCTTGGACTACATTGGCCACCGTAGGAGTTAAAACGAAATCGGAATTGAGAGGAACAGAAACTAATATTCACTGGATGGTGATATACCTTTTCACCACTAGATGGCGGTAAAAATCACACAGTGTAGCTTTAAACTTCCAAACTATTTAAACCTGCCTGAATTACCTATTGTTTACCCATTCTTTTTTTTTTTTAC
The DNA here is from genome assembly GCA_038021265.1 of Cyprinella venusta. Taxonomy (NCBI): domain Eukaryota; kingdom Metazoa; phylum Chordata; class Actinopteri; order Cypriniformes; family Leuciscidae; genus Cyprinella; species Cyprinella venusta. Next base: position 8,084,541 of record CM075864.1, on the reverse strand, counting down.
AAAGATTGTAACCAAATCATTTTGTTTACCATTGACATCCTTAATTTGCGTGGAGAAAAAAAAACTCAAACATTTTTAAAGTCCTCTTTTATGTTCTGCAAAATAAAGCAAGTCATATACAGTAGGAGTAGAACTAAATGAGGACGAGTAAATGATGGCACAATTTTCATTTTTGGGTGAACTATATCCTTTCTTAGAGGGAATATTTTACAGTAAATCTGAATAATCTTTCAGATTTGCTGGGAATCTTTAGAAGGTCCTTGCTTCTCTGCTTATTGAAGTCACATTGATGTCTAATCTGCTGAAAGAGGGACCTTGGGGTGGTACTGCTTATGTGATATTGATCATTTTACTGCTGTGTGTTGGATTTATGTTGTGTTCTGTGTTTCGAGTGATCAGACTTTATGGTCTCATGTGAAGTGACAGCCATATAAATCATTATATTACAGTGAAAGGGATATTGATGGATATCAATCTTATTCCTGATTACAGTCTCCGTACAGTGTGAAATGATGAAACTGCTTCCAAATGTAGCTCCAAATTGCCTAGTGACTGTTGCTAGCTAAAAAAAGACATTCTGGCAAAGTCCATGGAAACTGTGATGGAGACGATACTACTGAAAGTAAAGCAGATGCTGAGGGAATGTTGTTCAAAAAGATTTGAGAAATTCTCAAGTGGGGTTAATTCAGTATGACATGAAAAGAAATGGCATGCTTTAAATAAATGCAGTATGTGGTTCATTCCAATATTAGACGAATATGTAGATCAAATGATGTGTGTTTGAATGTTTACGTTTGGGTGATGGAGGCTCATCCCGTGTTTTGTGTGTGTGTGTCTCTATTTTCTAAGACAGTTTTTATCTTAGGCGCTGTGTAGCTGTAATCACACCGGTTTGGGAAACAGCTGTGCCCTTTATAGTGTCAGATGCTGTTGTCAGTGTCCAGCCTCGGTGAATGGGTTTACAAACTCAATGGGTTTATTTGGCTGGCTCAACACTGACCTGTCTCAGTTCAGCATAATCTGTTTTGACTATATAATTGCATTCAAAAGCATAACCTTCAAGATGGATTCAGCAGAAAACTGCATTAGTAAAAGTGGTTTAGGACATCGAGCTTGGTCTGGATGTTATCTGCAATAGAGCTGCATTACGATGTATTTTATGAAGCTGCATAATTGCAAGGCAGAGGAGGTTTATGGTCATTGCATGATCTATTTATTGAATATTTTGGTTCGTTTTGCAGCTGCAGATTTCCTTTAGATTTATGTCAATGTCGATTTTTAGAGTTATTAACAGTGCTGGCCTTTGCTTTGTTTCGGGTCTTGCAACAGAAGTGGCCTCCACCAAGCGTCAGCCTTACAGTTTCGCTCTTGAATACAATGCGGAAGTGACTTAAACTGCAATTCATCAACTGGCCATATGATCATATTTTCTTGATCTAGTAAGAACTCTAGCAGCTGCATTTTGGACTAACTGTAGCTGTCTTGTTGAGGATGCAGGACAACCAGCTAATAAAGCTTTACAGTCTTGAGGTCATGAATGCATGAACTAACTTTTCTGCATCAGAGAAAGATAGCATGTGTTACGCAGCTTAGCGATGTTTCTAAGGTGGAAAAAGGCTGTTTTGTAACATATGAAATATGCTTTTCAAAAGACAGGTTGCAGTCTAATGTAACACCCAGGTCTTTTACTGCAGCAGATAAAGTAACAGGGCATCCTAATGTTAAAGTCGTGCTGCGAAAGCTTTTGTGGATGGTTTTTAGAATCGATAACTATTACCTCTGACTTGTCTGGATTTAATAAAAGAAAGTTACGCGTCATCCAATCTTTTATATCTTTAACACAATCTGTCAATTTGGATAATTTAGCGTATTCATCTGGCCGTGATGAAATATATATCTGAGTGTCATCAGCATAACAATGGAAACTAATTCCATGTTTCCTTATAATATTACCTAGTGGCAGCATATAAACTAGAGCCAGGCCGATATTATCGGCCAATATTAGGCATTTTCCATACTATCGGTATCGGCAGTTATAATGGCCGGTAAGTGAATATTTCAAAAATAAAATAAAAACGGACGAAACACGCTTGAACCATGTCATGAGTGTTGGAGTTGTATAGTTTGTCCACCAGAGGGCGCTCAGTCATCAGTCTGTTCTGTTGTGACAATAAAATAAACAAGTTTCTTTTTAAAATGCATTATCATATTGTTTTAGTTAAAACTCATAAATAACTACAAATAACTAATGTTAGGGAAATCTGTTCATTTTTTGTTGTGCGTTTCGAAAAAAAAAAAAAATATCGGCCGATATATCGGAATATCGGATTTTAAAACCAACAAATATTTGTATCGTTATCGGCCTTCAAAATCCTTTATCGGTCGGGCTCTAATATAGACTGACAATAACAAATGGCCTAACACAGATCCCTGTGGCACTCAGTTTGCTGAAGTTATGATCGATTTTTCTCCATTTAAGTTGACGAAATGGTGGTCAGATAAGTATGACCTGAACCAGCTTAATGCTTGACCTTGAACACCAATGTAATTGTGTAGTCGACAGTGGTGGAATGTAACGAAGTACAAATACTTTGTTACTTTACTTAAGTACATTTTTCACGTATCTTTACTTTACATAAGTAGAATAAATAGTGCATACTTTTTACTTTTACTTCGTTACATTTTGCAGCAATTATTAGACTTTCTACTCCACTACATTTCTACAACTTCTGTTACATTTTCGTTACATTATCTGATCAGTTTTTCCCCTGCCAAAACGTAATCTGACCGTCCGTTCGTTGCACGTTTGTCTCACCAGTGACGTTTGGTTGCCATAGATGCATCAACTAAATGCGTCTCGCGCGCAGTGTGTTTATCGTGCAATTTATACGTGAAAATTTGTTTTTACGTGGATAGGAAACACACCGTGTGTAATATACGTTTAGTTAGGATTATGGGAAACCAAGAGGTTCAGAATTACACCATAAATTAATCTCCTTTACTGCCAAACATAGTTATTAACATATAGTAAGGATAATGGTTTATATTGCCTAATTGAAAGCTTGTTTCAGAAATGGTGACAACAATTTTTTTCCATCATTATTGAACATCATTATGGGTGTATTAGGTTGAATGAGTTACAATTAAATGTTTTACTAATCATTAGTAAATAGTCATTAAGAGAATCAATTGTTATGCAAGTAATTTTACTTTAAATACTTAAAGTACATTTAAAATCAGGTACTTTTTACTTTTTACTTAAGTATGGTTGTTATTGTGTTACTTCTACTTTTACTAAAGTAAAAATGTATCTGGTTATTTGTACTTTTACTTAAGTAGCCTACTGAGATTCAGTACTTCCTCCACCACTGGTAGTCGATCTAATAGTATTGTGTGATCTATAGTATCGAACGCAGCGCTAAGATCAAGTAAAACTAGTATCGAGATACAGCCTTGGTCCGAAGAAGTAAATCATTTGTGATTCTAACAAGCGCAGTTTCAGTGCTATGATGTGGCCTGAATCCAGACTGAAACTTTTCATAGATGTCGTTTTCTTGCAAGAAAGAGCCGAGTTGAGCGGACACAACTTTTTCTAATATTTTTGACATAAATGGAAGATTTGAGATGGGTCTGTAATTTGCTAGGTTATATGGATCTAATTGTGGTTTCTTAATAAGAGGCTTTATAACTGCTAGTTTGAAACCACACAAGCAAGATTGCTGTTTTCCCTGAATATCAGCATGATTGCAAGTGTAACTGATTTTATACAACAATTCAATAAACAAGAAGTTAATATTAGGTGACTTACATTTTAGACTATTAGAATATTGTCTGTTTTGCCAGCGAAAATATTTCCAAACAGATCCACAGCCTTTGCACTTCTCCGAACAACACAGTGGTGTTTCGTTACTGAATGAATTTGCATATTTGAACAAATCATTACTGAATGAATCTGCATATTTGAACAAATCTGTCTAATGATTAATGACTCAACGACTTTGTACATACTCTCTTGGTACTTATTTTGGATACGTAAGTAATTCACAACCTAAGGAAATATGTGTGTAGAATGAAGATACATTCTCAAAGTTGTTATCATCATGTGACCTACCAGTCGGCGCTTCATTTCCATTCATAAATCCTCTCCTGTGGCAAAAAGTGTCCATCATATGCATGAATCTTGCCAGAAGAAGTGGGTCATCCGGGTGCTTTTTTCCTTCTCTTTTATAAGTACAGTGAATTTGGACATAATCTTGTTTTTTTTTGCATATAATAGGGAAGTATGTGATTTTTGGATTCAGCCAGTCGCTTGTTTCGTTTTGAACATCTGTATGATTCAATGACTCGCTTGTTAAGACAATTATTGTCTGAATTGCAAAGGCTGTCTTTGGTCTTTAACCCTTTTTTTCATTTATGAGTACTCTGCTTACATAGATACTAAATTGCAATGTCTATTTGAAATAATGTTAAACAAGCAGGACTTAAAGTCAGCATGACATTAAATTCACCTGTTTAATTTGTACATGCACGCTATAGGTTTGCTCTTTTTTTATGACTCAACTCAATCTTCCATTGAAAACATATCTGGTGATTCTTGCTGGAATTCTCCAATAACTTGTTCTGCTTAAAGGGATACTTCACTTTTTTTTGGAAATAAGCTCATTTTACCACTCCCCCAGAGTTAAACAGTTGAGATTTACCGTTTTCAAATCCATTCAGCCAATTATCAGATATTTAGAAGAATATCAGTAACCAGACAGTTTCTGGTCTCATTGACTTCCATACTAGGAAAAAAATATACCATGGAAGTCAATGAGACTAGAAAGTCTCTGGTTACTGATATTCTTCTAAATATCAGAACATCGGCTGAATGGATTCGAAAATGGTAAAACCCAACTGTTTAACTCTAGTGGAGTTGTAAAATGAGTCCATTTCCAAAAAAAGTGGAGTATCCCTTTATATCCAGTCAAATGTAAAAGTCACTGAAGAGGAAAAAGCAATATTTACAATTTGTTCTTTGTGAGCTATTTTCTCTTGCTTTGTCAAATTGCAGCTATTTATTTATTCATTTAAGACAAGGGAGAGAAGAAAAAACATTTAACACAGCATGACTATGTGTGGAAGATTGTTCAAAATGATGTTTAACATGTGTTACAGAGGCTAGTAATTGGTTTGTCTAAATCAGCTGTTCTCAATCTTTCTGAATGCGGCCCATAACAATATTTGAAAGCGCCCTGGTTTTGTTTTCAAAGTGTATTATAAAGGATGGGCACTCCTATAAATACACATATTTTAGTTTACTTTTTTTAATGTATTTATTTGTTTTAAGTTATCTTAAGCGCCCCTTGAAAGTTGCTGAGGGCTCCTGGTTCAGGAGACTTCATTTTGTACAATATTTATGAGTAATTTGTGCAATTCAAAGCATCCATGGAATGATTGTTAGAAATGTTCAGATGACTGTGGTACAACTCTGACCACTGGATGGGGCTGTATCCATATGTTTCCTCATTCACTCAGCCATAGAGTATACGACTAAACTAAACCAACAGAAAACTGAATACAATAGGGCTGTTGTCAGTTTGTAAGCTGTACTGGAAAGCTAATTCACCATGGGTTCCATAATTTGCTATTGAAATGTCATCTGGATTTGTATGGGATTAGTTTTTAAGGTTTGTGGTTAACATTACTAGAAGAAGTTTTTTTTTTTATTTCCTCTACTATATAAATAACATATACCTCTCAAACCACAAGTTACAATCAGTTGTCCAGGTCATCAAGCAAATTTATTAAAGCTCAAATCTATTTGTTGACTTTATATAGCAACTTTTGGAATTATTTGAATTATCACCCTCATGTTGTTCCAAACTTATAACTTCTGTTCTGTGCATCAAAAGCAGAAGCTGCTCTCTTCCATATGGAAACTGTATAAAGAAGGAAAGAAGGTGCCCTTGTGAGAAAGAAGTGTGCTTAATTGTTTTGAATATGCACTTGTAGTGTACTTCAAAGATAATATAATAATTAAAGACCACTTAAGTGCATTTAAAGTGCATTCCCTAACATACTTTTACAAAGTGCACTTTGTAATAATATCAAGTTAAGTCTACATTAAAGTACACATAAATCACTGTTTTAAGAATCTTTTGTCATACTTTATATACACGTATTTTAATGTTTGCTAACATGTTTAAGATGTGCTTAATACATACAGAACATAATTTCAACTCGTGTAGCCAAATATATATATATATATATTAAATGTTCTAAATTGCAATGTCTTTATTACAATTGCTGATAAATAAATGCTCACCATAAATGCTTGTCAATACATTCGGCAGTACACTTTTACCACATTTCAAAGACAATAGAAGTCATTGTGAAAAACCAATGTACTTAAGACCTACTTTATGGGTCAAAAAAAGCACTCTGAAGTTTATTACATTTAATATAAAATTAAAATATAAAACATTTAATGGCAATTAACATGCAAACAATTACATTCAGTTTGCACTCAAGTATGTTAAGTGTACTGTTTTTCTCAAGGGTATAAAGCTCAAAAAACCTTAAAGGGTTAGTTCACCCAAAAATGAAAATTCTGTCAGTATTTACTCACCCTCATGTTGTTCCAAACCTCTATGTGTTTATTTGTTCTGTTGAACACAAAGGAAGATATTTGGAAGAATGTTTTAATCAAACAGATCTCAATCCCCATTGACTACCATAGTAGGAAAAAAAATGCTTACTATGGTAGTCAATGGGGATTGAGATCTGTTTGATTAAAACATCTGACAGAATTTTCATTTTTGGGTGAACTAACCCTTTAACCTTTCATTTTCATTGTGTGCTATATGCAACTCTTGTTTCATGGATGAAATTCAGTCATACAGTTTTCGAAAGAGTTTGTTTTTGTTATCTAATCTAAATGATATATAATCTTTGACATTAAATTTCTTTAAAACTGTTAAAGTAGCCTCCCTTTCTAGGATATTTTGTATTTTGGAACTCTTTTTTTCACCCATTTGGTAATGATGGATTTCTAATACAACTACCGTTTAGATATTCTGATTCTGTTATTTTATTACTGTGGTGTACTTTCATACTTTGCAGTTAATAAAATTTTTGCCATGAAGAAAATGTTTAATGCATGGGTTGGTATAAAGTGAGTCATTCATCATCTAAACCAAGGCCTAGTTAGTTCATTATTTACAGCTTTCTGTCATTAAAGTGTTAGTTCACCCCAAAATGAAAATTCTGCCAGTAATTACTCGTCCTCATGTTGTTCCAACCCTGTAAGACTTTCGTTCATCTCCAGAGCACAAATTAAGATATTTTTGATTAAATCTGAGAGCTGGATCACTCCTTCATCTAAGGGATCGAAACTGGCCGGCCCAGAAAAAGTTATTAAAGACATTGTTAAAATAGTCAGAGTGACTACAGTGGCTCAATCTTAAGTTTATCAATCACACAAAAAGTATTATTGTCGCTTGTTAAAATTAAGATGCATGCGAATAAGATACCAAATGCGATACAATCCAGGCACCATGTGATAAAATCAGTATTATTTTTTTCGCAGTCTCCCTGATTCCCCAAATACTTCTCCGAGCTCTTCATGTCGATTAATGGTCATTGTGTTCAGATTAAGCTCAGCAGCACAAAAAATAAATAAATAAACGATGCCATGAATATGGAGATATCATTGCCAGCCATTGTCATTACTCTATTGGCTTTATGCACAGATGCACTACATCCTGAACTTCAGCCAGCTCCTTTGTTTCCTGTCTGCCATTATTGGATAAACTGATTAATCCAGGTTTGCCTGACCTCAGTGGTCACAGCAACAATAATCAAACACACCTGGATTGATCAGTTTGTCCAATATGGCAGACAGGAAACAAAGGAGCTGGCTGAAGTTCAGGAAGTAGTGCACCTGTGCATAAAGCCAATTGGCATAAAGTGAATCAGTAATATTTAAAAGGTTACTGTAGGCGGTTCATTACTGTACTGCTTAGAATCAAGATCCTTTGGGGACACTATTTTATTAGGTGTCTTTACGATGCATTAAAAGTTATAATTGTAGGTACAGTGTTCATGTTGTATTGCAAAACACATTTCTGCTATATGAAGGTGGGATATATGGGTGAAGTTATGGACAGGTTTGGTTTGGTGTAAGGAAGGTCAACAGAGTAATTCTACTGTAGATGTAATTACATGCAGGTATTTACTTGCTTTTTGGTGTCACAGCTATTGCTTTCCCCTTCATGTGTGCTAATAAAAAAGCTGTTAAAGGGATACTCCACTTTTTTTTTTTTTGGAAATAGGCTCATTTTACATCTCTCTCAGAGTTAAACAGTTTGGTTTTACCGTTTTTGAATCCATTCAGATGATTTTTCTGATATTTAGAAGATATCAGTAACCAGACCGTTTCTGGTCTCATTCACTGCGTTTACATGCAGCCAATAACCCGTTCAAAACCGGGATATTAGCAATAACCCGGTCGCGAACGTCCATGTAAACACCGGCAAAAACCCGAAAAATGCTCATATCCCGGATTTTAAAAACCGGGATATTATACCTGGGGTACCCCTTTTCTAACTCGAATTTTTGGTCATGTAAACGCGTATCGGCATATCCCCATAGTGATTTGTGTTCTGCGCATGTTATATTCGCAAGGAATCTTGGTCTTTTGAGTAGAGAAACTTCTCGGCGCATACAAAAATCCGCGTGCAGTATTCCGGAAGTAAACATGGCGAGACGAGGCGAGACGCAGCACAGCATACTTTTGGAACGAGCTCAGTAACGTTACCAGCATCTAAGTGCAAACAAAGGCGATCGCTATCTGCACCGAACTATTCATTATCCGCATACTGCTGTTGTTGTTGTCTTTGGATACAGGAAGAAGAATCGGAAATGACGCATTTTGCGTCTTAAGGTTGTCCGTACGTCTAGACGCTAACCGCGCGTCGCCGTTTACATCGGGATATTGTAATACCATGTATACAGGAGAAACTCTCTCGGCTCACGCATGTAAACGGGTTATCCCTAACGTTTCAGAAACCCGAAAAGTGACCTTAACCCGACCATAACCCGAAAATTGGCTGCATGTAAACGTAGTCATTGACTTCCATAGTAGGAAAAAAATATACTATGGAAGTCAAGTCAATGAGACCAAGAAGAAATAAAATGTTCTTTTTGTCAACTTGAATACAATTGTTAAAGCAAACAGGAGCTAGTGACCTTTCGTCTCAATGTTTTTATTGACCACAGCAGGCACTTAATGTAATTTATTGATAGGAAGTGGTTTAACAGCAGAAGCTGGACTAGAACAGATTGAATTAACAGCCAGTTCATTTTACAAGTATAATACTAGTGCGATGATTTTAGTATACTTGTAAAATATGCTTTAACTTCTCTTGCGTTTATTATATTAAATGAACTTGAAGTACAGTATCACCTAAAGGATTATTAGGAACACCTGTTCAATTTCTCATTAATGCAATTATATAATCAACCAATCACATGGCAGTTGCTTCAATGCATTTAGGGATGTGTTTCTGGTCAAGACAATCTCCTGAACTCCAAACTCAATGTCAGAATGGGAAAGAGCGTGGCATGGTTGTTTGTGCTGAAAAGGCCGGTCTGAGTAATTCACAATCTGCTCAGTTACTGAGATTTTCACGCATAACCATTTCTAGGGTTTACAAAGAATGGTGTGAAAAGGGAAAAAAAAAACATCCAGTATGCAGCAGTCCTGTGGGCGAAAATGCCTTGTTGATGCTAGAGGTCAGAGGAGAATGGGCCGACTGATTCAAGCTGATAGAAGAGCAACTTTGACTGAAATAACCACTCGTTACAACCGAGGTATGCAGCAAAGCATTTGTGAACACGCACAACCTTGAGGCGGATGAGCTACAACAGCAGAAGACCCCACCGGGTACCACTCATCTACCTACAAATTGGAAAAAGAGGCTACAATTTACAAGAGCTCACCAAAATTGGACAGTTGAAGCCTGGAAAAATGTTGCCTGGTCTGATGAGTCTCGATTTCTGATGAGACATTCAGATGGTAGAGTCAGAATTTGGCGTAAACAGAATGAGAACATGGATCCATCATGCCTTGTTACCACTGTGCAGGCTGGTGGTGGTGGTGTAATGTTGTGGGGGATGTTTTCTTGGCACACTTTAGGCCATTGGGCATCGTTTAAATGCCACGGCCTATATTGTTTCTGACCATGTCCATCCCTTTATGGCCACCATGTACCCATCCTCTGATGGCCACTTCCAGCAGGATAATGCACCATGCCACAAAGCTCAAATCATGTCAAATTGGTTTCTTGAACATGATAATGAGTTCACTTTCCTAAAATGGTCCCACAGTCACCAGATCTCAACCCAATAGAGCATCTTTGGGATGTGGTGGAACGGGAGCTTCGTGCCCTGGATGTGCATCCCACAAATCTCCATCAACTGCAAGATGCTATCCTATCAATATGGGCCAACACTTCTAAAGAATGCTTTCAGCACCTTGTTGAATCAATGCCATGTAGAATTCTGAAGAGTTCTGAAGGCAAAAGGGGTCAAACACAGTATTAGTATGGTGTTCCTAATAATCCTTTATTTGAGTTTACATCTTGTATATGAAAGTATGCCTCTCATAAGCATTTGTTGTATTTGGTTTGCATTGGTTTCAAAAATTAATAGAATTTTCATCTTGATTTTGTTAGTTAAATGCGTTGTAGGACAATCTCTTGCAAATCATGGTAAATAATCTGTTGAAAAGTATTTAGGCACAGTGGTGCATGTAGTGCATAGAAGTATTCCCTCATAGTGTAGTCTTCATTATCTTGTTGTTTAAATGTTTATTGAATTATATTCGTGTCATATTTACCATGACACTAATATGTCCATAATGGTGTTTAGTATGGGTCAGTATGGCTTTTTATTGTCAATATATCGTAAAAGTCAAAAACAGGTTTTAGATCGGTAGGTAAGTTTAATTTTGATCTGCCTAAAATATTGATACCGTATTTATTTTTTTAACAATAAATTTCTTGCAAACATGCACAGCTGTTTTTTCCCCCCTAAATTTCTTTTTTTTGTGTGTGTTTTTAATATGTATTAAATGTGTATTTATTGTATTTATTTTTACAATGTAGCATGATCCTGTCAATTAAAACTATGCCTATTATTATATGTTAATCTTTACCAACAGATCTGGGTAAAAATACTGTTAAATTCGTAACAACTAAAGTTATTATTATTTTACTGCTGAAAGCACAGTAAAGATCAGGATAGTGACCATAATTAGCATTGTAGTTACTTTAAACCTTGTGAACATTATCTGCCGTCTGCTGGAGGACTTGGTTAATGAATTTTCCATTAGCTGGAATGGCCTCATATGGTGGCAGTTCACTCTCTACAGGGGATGTAGTGGAGATGATGGATAGTATTAGCAGTTAAGCATGGCTGTTAGCCAAGCATTAGCCCTGAATGGGCAAGCTTGAAATCGGCCTGTTGGTTGACAGACAGGATCCGTTGTCTGTGTCATCTCATCTGATATGTCACACGTCTCATTAGGAAACTTGACACTGGGCTTGTGCACATCTATGACCTGCCGACAACTACAGTACCAGTATCACAACTGACAACTGAAATGACCATTGACCTTGACATCGATCCTGTAAACATACTTTTATTTGACATGAAATGTCAAAAATGTGTGTGAAAGATTTGTTTTACACACTAATTTTAATTATACTGTAGAGTATAATTAAATAATATATACTCTACAGCTCAAGAGTAATTTTTTTTTTTTACGGAAATTTTTACGAAATATTTTTTTACATTTTTAAATTAGCCAATTTGTTTTTGAATATATTTTAAAATAAATATATTTTAAATATATTTTAAAATTGTAATTTACTCTGATGGCAAAGCTGAATTTTCAGCATCATGACTTCAGTGTTCAGTGTCACACAATATAGAATATGTATTGTATTATAATAATATAATAAGCATATTATATTATAATATGCTTATTTAGTGCTCAATTATTATCAGTTATCGATGCTCAGTTACAGTATTAATAATTCTTATTATTTTGTTGTAAACATTGATACTTCATTTCATTGCTACTACATTGGTACTTGATTTTTCAAGATTCTTTGATGAATAGAAAGTAAAAAACAAACAAAAAAACAGCATTTATAGGAAATAGAAATCTCATGCAACAGTATAAATGGCTTTACTGCCACTTTTGATCAATTTAATGTGTCCTTGCTTAATAAAAGTATTAATTTATTATTTTAGTTTAAAATCTTACCCCAAATACCCCTTACCCCTACTTATTTCACCATGTTTCCACAAAAGTTTAAGGCAGCACTACTGTTTTCAACATTGATGATAATAAATATTTCTTGAGCAGTAAATTATCATATTATAATGATTTCTGAATTGTGACTGGAGTGCTGAAAATTCTGCTTTGCATCACAGGAATAAATTACATTTTGAACTATTCACACAGTTCTTTTTAATTGTAATAGTATTTCACAGTATTACTGTTTTACTGTATTTTTGATCATATAAATGGAGCCTTGGTGAGCATAAGAGTTTTTTTTTTGTTTTGTTTTTTTTACAAAAATTGTAATTATTCCAAACATTTCACTAGTAATGTAATGTGTATATATACTATAATATAATTGTATATATTGTATAACCTCCAAAGCATATTCATTTAGCATTCACTACTGGCTATAGACTTTGACCTATAGGTTATTCATCTGTCAAGTTTCCACTAGATCAAACCCTTACTTTCTGAAGGTAACCTACTTTAGCCATTTCTGTATTCCAGTGATGGCTCTGCGGTCTATAAATAGTAGGAATGATTGATATGGCATATGGTGAACCCTTGTAAGTTCCCTTGCCTGCAGGCAGAGATGACTTTCAGCATTAAAGGTGGCTTCACGTTGTAGTCACCTGTGCCTGTCATAATCTTCAATTACTGGCCCAGCATCAGTGTCAGGCAAACACAGCGCAGGCAGAAACCCACTGTTAATGCAGTGGATGGAAGACATGGAAACAATGCTATAAGCATTTAAAAATGCATGAAAAACTGTTTTTTTTTTTTTTTAGTTTGCCATACCATTTTATGAATAATCGTAAACTGTAATTGTAAATAATGTCACAATACAAAATTAAATTCCCAAGGTCAATATTTTGGAAGTACCTGAGAGACTTTGCACCGTTACACTTCTGAACTTGACAGATACTGTAATTTCTGTTGGCAGTCTTGTTTACACCTACCTCTGGACATAAGTGAGAAGAACAAGGACTCTGCCAAGCTAGACTTCTACAGTCAGTGCCAAGTTACGGCATAAGTGCATGCCAGTCAATGCAGAACTGTCCCAACCACCAGAATAAATCAATATGCCTCAGAGGCAATGATGCTTCAGATACTTCAAGTTCTTACTTACAATAATGGGTTATTGCTCTAACTTCTGAAGTCGACAAACTCAAAGAATTGCAAACTGCTAACAGCACTATAGAGATATAGCAGAAGACCAAGTTATGCATCTTTATCAAAGAATTATTCACATCCAAAAAAGAATTTAAAGTTGTAAGTTTAATCAAGAGTATGTTTTTGGTCTTTCTACTTTAAATGTTATGTTTAAAGTTACACTATGTGAATTAACTATTTAAAATGTGATTCAATACACCATCAAATCTTCTTCCAAAATATATTTTTGTCTTATCCTGATTCACAATGGTAGGCCTATAATAAGTTTATATTTTAGACCTAGAGGGATGCTTTTCGCAGAAAATGTGTGCGTCTCGTCATATCCGTGAATAGAGTTGCTGCTCCTGCTACTTTGACACGTGTACGATGTGGGAGTTGCATTGGTTAGTTGTCACAGCGAGCGAGAAAGGTTGACATGGGGTAGCTAAATCTCCAACCGGATGTTACAGTGGAGGCTCCCGCTCTGTCTTCTCTCCGCCACCAGAGGGAGCCTTCACCAGTATATTGATCATTGGCTTTAAACTCAAATTCCCATCATGCCTCGTACCTGGGACTGATTGCGTCACACACCTGCACGCCATTAACACACACACATAAAAGCCACGTCCACACACCACACCAGGGCGAAGTCTTGATTTGCCCCGGTGATCATCTCTGAGCGTTTATATCCTGTTTCTGGTTTTGGACTTTGGACTGTTTGACTCTTCTACGATTGATATCTGCCTGGCCTGAACTCGGACTGTTACTGATTACGATTATTGCTGCCTGCCCTGATCTCCGCCTGTTTCCTGAATTATCCTGTTGTCTTGTCTGCATTGCCCTGTCTGCCTCGTCTTGACCCTGCCTGTACGACCTTGTTAAATAAAAGCTGCAAATGGATTCCTCTGTGCATCGTGAATCATTACAGAAGACTTCGCCGCTAAATAATCCAGCAGCCGTCATGGAACTCACCTCTGAACTCACATCCCAAGCTTCTCGTTTGGATTTACATCATCACCAGCTCAGCCACCTGACCACGCTCACCGAACAGCTCGTACTGGGTATGCAGGAGCTTCGCACCGCTGTTGGTATTGTACCAAGCGCACCTGCTACACAATCACAACCACCGAGTGTTCTCTCTGAAACCGTGAGTACAGCAGTAAATCCTCGACTCGCATTTCCTGACAAATTCGACGGTACTCCAACTAAATGCAAGGGATTTCTTTTGCAATGCACACTCTTTGTCGATCAACAACCGGCGTTATATTCCACTCAAGCCAGTCGCATTGCATTTGTTTGTTCCCTGCTCACTGGCAAGGCATTGGAATGGGCTACGGCTGTCTGGAAACCAGAGGGGTCTTCATTCACCACATTTCAAGAATTCCTTCAACAGTTTCGTCAAGTCTTTGAGTATACTACAGAAGGAGGAGACGCTGGAGAACAACTCCTAAATCTCACCCAGGGAAAGAGTACCACCGCCGAATACGCCCTTACGTTTCGCACCCTCGCTGCACAGACGAACTGGGTCGAAGATACATTAAAAACGCTGTTCAGGAAAGGGCTCACTGCTGAACTTCAATCTGAATTAGCCTGTCGAGATGAAGGTAAGAACCTGAACGAGTATATTAGTCTGGCCATTCAAGTCCATAATCTCATGTGTTCCAGACGCATTACCCGGGGACCCATCCGTCACTCACTCGAGGCAGCTAACGCTCACGAACCCATGCAGATTGGTTTCACGCACATCACTCCAGAGGAACGGGAACGCAGACAACAACATCGTCTCTGCATGTACTGTGGTCAACCCAGCCATATGAAGCTCTCCTGTCCAGTCCGACCCCCAACTCGCACTCCTTCGGTGTGTCCTGTAAACAAATATCAAAGATCTCCATCCAGTTTCACTCTCCCCATTCGCTTAATTATACGAGACCAATGTATTGAAACTATCGCCCTCATAGACTCTGGAGCAGCTGGAAATTTCATTTCTCAAACATTCGCCAGACAAATCAAACTCAAACTTAATCCTTGTCATTCTTCCTTGTCAGTGGAGGTGCTAGATGGACATCCCATCGGAGAGGGTAAAATCCAGTGTGAAACGGAGAAGGTCCAAATGCAGATTGGTTCTCTTCATTCTGAGCAGATTCAATTTTATGTCATTCACGCTCCACATCATTTCATCATTCTCGGTCACCCTTGGTTGCAAACTCACAATCCACACATTTCCTGGAAGGAGGGACAAATCATCCTTTGGAGTGAAACCTGTAACAACCACTGTCTATCTAAAGTCAAACGAGTGACCTGTTCCAAGCCAGAACCAGACATCTTAAACCATGAGCTAGGAGAGCTACCGGCAGTTTATTCTGATCTCACGGAGGCCTTCAGCAAGGAAAAAGCTTCTCAACTTCCTGAACATCGTTCAACAGACTGTGCCATTGATTTAATGCCCGGTGCTTCACCTCCAAAAGGTAGAATTTTTCCCCTATCAAAACCTGAGTCTGAGGCCATGAAGAAATACATTGAAGAAGAGACAGCCAAAGGGTTCATTCGACCTTCCACCTCACCTGTCGCTGCTGTTTTTTTCTTTGTCAAGAAGAAGGATGGGGGACTCAGGCCTTGCATTGACTATCGCGGGTTAAATGATATCACCATCAAATATCGTTACCCCTTACCTCTTGTGCCAGCCGCATTGGAACAGCTGAGACAGGCTCAATATTACACAAAGCTCGATCTACGCAATGCATATAACCTGATTCGCATACGTGAGGGGGATGAATGGAAAACTGCCTTTTCCACCACTAGTCGGCACTATGAATACTTGGTCATGCCTTTCGGCTTATCTAACAGTCCTTCCGTCTTTCAGGCGTTTATGAATGATGTGTTTCGTGACATGCTGGACAAATGGGTGATCGTGTACATCGATGATATCCTGATTTACTCAAACTCACTGGAGGAACACATCCAACACGTCAGAGCAGTGCTTCAACGTCTAATTCAGTTCCAGTTATATGCCAAGATGGAGAAGTGTGAGTTTCACCAAACAAGCGTCTCATTTCTGGGTTACATCATCAGTCAGGAGGGAGTTGCCATGGATGACAAGAAGGTGAGAGGAGTGCTGGATTGGCCATTACCTCAGACGGTCAAAGAACTACAGAGATTCTTGGGATTTGCTAACTTTTATCGACGATTTATTAGAAACTTCAGTCTCATTGCTGCTCCACTAACAGCTCTAACCAAACGTCATAGCTCTCGAATTTCCTGGAACCCCGAAGCACAGCAAGCCTTTCAGGAGCTGAAAACCCGGTTCACCACTGCACCCATCCTACGTCATCCTGATCCAGAGCGTCAATTCATTGTGGAAGTAGATGCCTCCAACACAGGAGTCGGGGCCATATTATCTCAACGACAGGGAGACCCAGCCAAGATGTACCCGTGTGCTTTCTTCTCCCGCAAACTTTCTCCAGCCGAGCGGAACTATGATGTTGGGAACCGCAAGCTATTAGCCATGAAACTGGCTCTGGAAGAATGGCGACACTGGTTGGAGGGAGCAACAGAACCGTTTATCATTCTTACTGACCACAAAAATCTGGAGTATCTTCGATCCGCCAAACGCCTCAATCCTCGTCAAGCAAGATGGGCACTGTTTTTCACCGGTTTCAACTTCACTGTCACTTACCGCCCAGGCACCAAGAACGTCAAAGCCGATGCCCTCTCTCGCCAAACGGAAGAAACAGTCCACAAACACAACCCCGAAAACATCATCCACGAGAATCTGTTAGTAGCTCCAGTCCAGTGGGATATCATAACCGAGATCCAACAAGCCAATCTTCAGACCCCTACTCCCATCGATTGTCCAGCCAACCTCCTCTTTGTTCCTGAAGCACTTCGTTCTCGCCTCCTCGATCAGGTCCACTCCACCCCTAGTTCCGGTCACCCTGGGATCTCTGCCACAATCCAGTTACTACAGAATCAATTCTGGTGGCCCACCCTCTCATCCGACACCATCAGACATGTCCAAAACTGTATCAATTGTCAAACTTTCAAGTCCACCCGTAAATTACCAGCAGGCCTTCTATGTCCCCTCCCAACACCTCAACGACCATGGTCACACATTGCCATCGACTTTATTACAGATCTTCCCACGTCTCAAGGACATACCACAATTCTGACAATAGTGGATCGATTTTCCAAGGCCTGCCGTCTCATTCCTCTCCCTAAGCTTCCCACTGCCTTCGAAACAGCTGAACTATTATGCAACCAAGTATTCAGATTTTACGGACTACCTGAGGACATACTATCTGACAGAGGACCTCAGTTTACTTCCAGAGTCTGGTCTGCATTCTTCAAACACTTAAACGTGAACATCAGCCTCACTTCAGGTTATCATCCACAATCCAACGGCCAAACCAAACGTTTAAATCAAGACATCATCCGCTTCCTTAGAACTTACTGCCAACAACATCAACATGACTGGAGCAGATACTTATTTTGGGCAGAATATGCTCAAAATTCACTAGTCAAACCTGCTACTGGCATCACCCCCTTCAAATGTATTCTGGGCTTTCAACCTCCTCTCTTTCCATGGTCCGGTGAACCCACAGAACTCCCATCTGTCACGGAATGGCTGCACAAGAGTGAAGAAGTCTGGGATCAAGCACACACCCACTTGAGGCATGCTGTCAGGCGTCAGGAACAACAAGCCAACCGTCATCGTCGTCCTGCCCCAGAATACCAGAGTGGTCAATGGGTATGGCTATCAACCAGAGACTTACGCCTCCGACTTCCATGTCGCAAACTCAGTCCCAGGTATGTTGGTCCCTTCCAAATTTTAAGACAAATATCACCTGTTTCATTCCATTTAGACCTGCCCGCTAACTACCGTATTTCTCCCACTTTTCATGTTTCCCTGTTAAAACCCGCTGGTGGTCCGAGGGGAGAGACGGAGGAGGGGGCCGCCTCTCAGGGCCCTCCTGCCTTTCTGGTTGACAGCGAGGAGGCCTACAATGTGCACAAGTTGCTGGATTCCAGACGTCGGGGTAACATGCTCCAATATCTGGTCGATTGGGAGGGGTACGGTCCGGAGGAACAGTCCTGGGTCAATTCGAAGGATATCCTGGACCCCACTCTTATTGAAGAGTTCCATAGGACATACCCGGAGAAACCGGCCCCCCGACCCCGTGGGAGACCCCGACGACAATTGCCTCCTCGCGTCAGGAACCGCTCGCAGCGGGGGGGGCTCTGTTACAGTGGAGGCTCCCGCTCTGTCTTCTCTCCGCCACCAGAGGGAGCCTTCACCAGAATATTGATCATTGGCTTTAAACTCAAATTCCCATCATGCCTCGTACCTGGGACTGATTGCGTCACACACCTGCACGCCATTAACACACACACATAAAAGCCACGTCCACACACCACACCAGGGCGAAGTCTTGATTTGCCCCGGTGATCATCTCTGAGCGTTTATATCCTGTTTCTGGTTTTGGACTTTGGACTGTTTGACTCTTCTACGATTGATATCTGCCTGGCCTGAACTCGGACTGTTACTGATTACGATTATTGCTGCCTGCCCTGATCTCTGCCTGTTTCCTGAATTATCCTGTTGTCTGCATTGCCCTGTCTGCCACGTCTTGACCCTGCCTGTACGACCTTGTTAAATAAAAGCTGCAAATGGATTCCTCTGTGCATCGTGAATCATTACACCGGAGATGGCGAGAACTTAGGGATTTGAAGCGTTTTGAAATGGCGTTTTATTACTCAACAGGTGGGTAAGGTATTTGCTTATATAGTATATTTTTTTCCTACTATGGAAGTCAATGAGACCAGAAACTTTCTTACAAATATCAGAAAATCGGCTGAATGGATTCAAAATCGGTGAAACTCAACTGTTTAACTCTGGGGGAGTTGTAAAATGAGGCCCTGTCCACACGGACACGGGTATTTTTATAACCGGAGTTTTTCCCTCCTGCGTTTAAAAAAAAACCTCCGTCCACATGAAAACGCAAGAACAAGACATCAAGCGCAGTCAAGAGCATGCAACACCAGCAGGCGGCAATATAAACCTAACCGTAAAGCCACGTTAGCCAATCAGAAGCCGTCAGCGGTGCAAAAACTCCGGTTTCGCTGTCTACACGACAACACTGCAACCGGCGTTTCAGAAAATACTCACCCTGGCAGGGGTTTTCAAAAATGTTCAGTTTCAGTGTCCTGAGTGCGTTTCCGTGTGGACGAAAGCCTGAACCGCGTAAAAAAACAGTCACGGTAATAAAAATACCCGTGTCCGTGTGGACATCGCCTGAGCCTATTTCCAAAAAAAGTGGAGTATCCTTTTAAGCGACTGAACGCCATATTGTATGTATTATATTAAATATATCGTCGCTGTCCGATGAAAACCGCGTATGTCCATTTTGCAGATTTTGAGATTTTTTTACGGATAGAATGTCCAGGTTCATTTCCGTATGTCCATTTTGCCGATTTTGAGATTTTTTTTACGGATAGAATGTCCAGGTTCATTTCCGTATACAGCATGCGTCACATTATCTAAATGACCAATGAAAAGTTGTGAAATCATGTCATCTGATTTCCACGTATTTCCATTTGCTGTCAAAGCTGTCAGTCACGCAGCGTATCTCCCATAGGCAGTATAGTATCTCCCCGCCCTGTGGAGGCATCTCGCCGGTCTCGGGAAGTTTCTCACCGGTCTCGTCTCTGAGACCCCTACACCTGGTATTAAAATGCGATCTGTACCCAGATAAGTTGTCCGGATAATAAAAAAGCCATGTTAATGCAAGGTATAAATACGTTGTGATCGTATTGTGAACGGATCTGCCTGACCATCTGGAGGTAACGTTAGTTAGTCTGTCTGGCTCGCATTCAAGTTCGGATCTTTGCTTGGTGTAACGCAATCTGGTTGTTGAAACCACATTTACTCCTTCCAAAAATGCTAAAAAAATAAATAAATAAATAAACGAGTGAGAGCGTGTTATTTTATAGGCTATATGACACGTTATAGTCAGATATGACGGAGCGTCGAAAGTGGAAGTAAGTCACAGTCACAGACGCAATCATCTTCACAATCACACAATCATCTTCAAGTAAAGAAACGAAGTGATCTTACCAGGGCATCAGGCTGTTGCCACGCTCTCTTATTGATGTACAGTATGTCTTTGATTTTGAAATTAGCTGATGACAAAATGCATCTCATATAAAATGCAGCTTATATCCGACAAAATTACGGTAGGATTGTGTGAATAAAGTATCAGTCTAGCATTGCCATGTCAGTGTATTGATTCATTGTCTCTTCATACTTTGCAAGAGACATTTAATAAACTTATGTATTTGATAAACTGATCGTAGCCCATTCATCTGTCAATGAAACGCGATTTGGTCATTCTAATTAATGATCGGAAGAACGCGTATCGACCACCGTTACTATACAATATGCACGTATGTCCATTTAAACTTGATTTTGGGTCAAATATGGATTATATCATCACACTGGCAAGAATATGGTTACATTTAAAGATGTTGTGACAAGCATGACAAAGCTGCGTTCAGCTGTTTTTAAAATAACGTTATTTTCACTTCCTGAAAAGTAACCGTTTTGGACATACGTGGTTTTCATCGGGCAGCGACGATATATTATATATTCATCAATGCTTTGCTCTTGAGGCAGTCATATGCAAATGTATTTGCCTGTGTGTGATGTCACAGATCTCGCAATAACAGTACAAGCCATTTTTGGAGCTTGATTAAATAAACGCTTTGTTCATGAGGAGGATGTTTTATCCTATGAAACTTGCAAGATGTTTTAATAGTACAAAGGCCTCAATGTTCTTCCGCAAAAATGCGTGCAGTTTTTTTAACCACTAGAGACCCACAGTTACAGAGTGTGTCTGTGTTACTTGCTGTTTCTTTATTTATTTGTAAAATTTACTTTCAAGTCCTGAGTTGTTCAATGCATTCTCATCCTAAGGGGGTCATATAGTGACGCTTTTGACATTTCGTCTAAATCCGAAGCACATGGCACCCTTTAGCGTCAATATAACATGCTGCGGTTATGGGTAGGTTTAGGTCAGGGGTAGGGTTAGGGTTAGACCACTAGGAGGCGCCTTCTGGCCCATATATATCTGCGTCTCATATTGACGCTAAAGGGTGCCATGTGCGTTGGATGTAGACGAAATGTCAAAAGCGTCAGTATATGACGCCTTAGGATGAGTCTGGATGACTAAAATGACAACTTAGTCGATCATATTTTTATTATATAGTTACATTACATCACACATAGCTGTAAATATTAGGGCAGGTGTGGTAGCAACAATACTTTAAGGTGTCAAGAGGTTATATGGAACGCTTCTTATGGCACTATTTGCTTTAAAACCAATTTGCATTGACACTAGCAGACGAAAACCGTCCATCTTTTGTGTTAAAAAGCAAAAACAGTTCGTTAGATGTTGAAGATTATTGCTTTTAAAGGCTGTGCAAATAGCATAAGGACAATTATACTGTATGAAAGTTTTTTGATGAGCCACCTTCAGTTTATTGATTCAGTTATTGCCAAATTTTTTCTTGTAATGACAGTTTAATGTGTTTATTATGTTACCAAGGTTTGTTTATGCACATATCAAGCTGTTAACCTAAAGCAATCATATGAATGCGAACTTAAACTGCGAACTTGCCAGTAAATGCTCAGTAAATGGAATGAGGAAATTGAAATAATAGTGTTTTACGCCTAAAGGGATCCATTAATTGAGATCTCATCTATATAATACTTTTTGAGAGGAGACATTTGAGGGTGAGGGTTGCCATGATGCAATGAAATGGAAACTATATTTTCAAAGAAGCTCTTGATCAGACTATTTTTGAGGGCCCTTATTTTGCATTCGTCCCAATCTTAAAGGAATAATTCACTTAAAAATGAAAATTATGAGTATGAGTTTTTTTTCTTCTGCTGAACACACAAGATATTTTGAAGAATGTCGGAAACCAAACAGTTGACGATCCCTATTGACTTCCAGAGTAGGAAAGACAATACAATGGAAGTCATTGGGTTCCATCAACTATCTGGTTAACAACATTCTTCAAAATATCTTCTTTTGTGTTCAGCAGAAGAAAGAAACTTTTTAAACATTGTTAAGTGAACTATTCCATTTAAGGTGTCAATTAATTCAGTGTGACCTGCCAGTGTCAATGAACTAAAAAAAGAAGCTGTCAGAATTCCTTTAAAGTGTCCAGAGAAGCGGTGAATTACCCAGGCAATTTAATCTTCATTCTCTTTTATGTGTATGAAATGCCAAAAATGCCAGTGTAAAACATAATGTATGACTGAGCGCTGGCATTTTAAGTCACTTCAAACTGAGTTTTCACATGTAGCACTTTTGAAATGTTTAATTAAATTCATGACGCACTACATCTATGAAAAAGTCTGCTGGCGGGAACGTTCAGACAAAATTTGGCCTAATTGCACTGAAATCTAATATTCATCCTTAAGTAGGGACATACTCAAATAAGTAAGCATCACAATTTGTTTACCCGTAATTACACGCCTCATTAGCTCGCTTCCTAATGGAGGAAGGTTATTAACAAAGATAGTGTTGATGAATGAAAATGAGACTTTGTTTTGAGGTCTTGATCAAGGTTTTCTCTTAAAACTACTATTTCTTTAAACAGTTATGTATGCGCTATTCATCTGGGTATTGAAAGAACCCATATTTCAATACAAAATATAGTAAGTCGTAAAGCAGTACCTTTGCATCACCGCTGTGATTGATGCATTCATGCAATGGGTGTTGCTTCTGAATAATGCATCGCATTAGGTGTGAGCCTGCAATCAGTGAAAGAAGACTATAGAGAGGCAGCTGTTCACAAAAGCGAGACAGTGATAGATGGAGCTGGTGTGTGTGTGTGTCATTTTCTACAGTGAGCCATGCTGAGCGATTTAAAGGGGTCCATCTTTTACTGAGCTTGACACAATCTGTAATAGAATTTTCAAGTTAGCTTCCCCTTTTTTTACTTCCAGGAAAGATGTTTGCTTCAATGTGAAGATGTGAGAGGTTGATGCAAGGTCTGTGCATTTATGGCTTTGCCATGTATGGGTCGCTGTTTATGTAAAACTTTACTTTTAAAAAGAAAAAGGCAACATGGCCATTTCCCACAGAAAAAGAAAATGTCTTGTTTTGATTAAATTTGAAAATAAGTTCTCTGCATGCCACACTTTTCAGCTTTGAATGGCATGTGACTAGTCATTCTGGAGATGCTGGAAACACTGATAATCCTGAGCTATATTAATTATGGCCATAGATATTATGTAGATGCCACATTTGCAGTTGATAACCACAATATGTATGTACGACAGACTGGATGCTTCAGGATCAGTTCAGAGTGGCTCGGATCACAGTAAATGCAGCAAATTAAATCTCTGCAAGCACTGAAGTTTTGGCTTTTTTTTTTTTTTTTTTTTTTTTTTTTTTGCCAGGATTAGGCCTTAGTTTAATTAGGACTTTTAAGTAGCTTTTTAAAACGTGCCTTAGAAGAATTTATTACTGGTGTGCATCTTGAGACAAAACATTAGTATTTACATATTTTAAAGGGATACCTCACTTCTGGAAAGATGAATGTGTATTTAAAATGGGTCATTAATGTAGAAGAAATGTGAAATTATGTTTGAATTTGGAGCTTTCTAGACTGAGAAAAGCCAGAAAATGTATTTTTGGCTTATGTGGGTGAAAGACAACAACTCCCAGAATGCACTCCATGATGAGTCTGCCCGAAAATGTGTTTCGAGAACCCCCAAAATGTCTGGGATTTTTCTTTATAAATGTCTGGGGAGGCTAGGGCCGCGGGAGAATGACACGAACAACATCTTGTTTCTCTCACGGAGAAGCGGGAATTTTCTTAGCAATGTTAAAACCCACATCAACCGATCACTTGTTTAGCGTTCATGTAAACACTACATTCAGGTTCAACCATAAATCATAATTTCCCAGTGGTTCAATGAGATGAGTGTTAGGCTTCTGACCCAGAGGTAGTGGGTTCAAGCCCCATGTGGGGCAACTTTAAAGGTCCTATAAGCGATCCTGGGAGTGTTGACGTTCGCAATATTTTCAAACAAATCGGAGGCTAGCTAGACCCTACCTCCTCCGCATCTCATCTCCTCCCCCTCCCTTCCGTGCTTCCTGAAATAATTGTAACCGTCGGACTGGAAGCCCTTCTGCCGCCGGAGTTCTCGCCATCGTTCAAAAGCTTTGCTACCGATGTAAATTCGGAACTTCGCACGTTCTTTATCCGACTCCTTCTTCTTTTTAATTTGTTCTTCAGAATGACGTCTCTTTGGTCGTGTGTCGGGCATTTTTCAAACTTCCCTCTGACGCTTGTCTCTCCTTCACACACACACACCCTTCATGTGCACGCGTAGGGCTGGGCGATAAAACGATAACGATAATTATCGCGATATAATTTTTCTCGATAAAACGATATCAAGAGGTCGATAAATGTTCGATAATGTTTTTGCGTCAAAAGCGGAACGAAAGTCATTTAAACCGCGTGCGCCACACGGAGCATTTATCCGCTCGGGTCAAAGTCCAAACTGCAGCGCACTGAGCGCAGCGCGAGCTCAAGCAGACGCGCCTCTGATCGTTTTGCTCACGAGATCCAGTGAGAAGCACTTGAGTTCAGCGAAGAACACAAATGTCAAGTTTAAACCAGTTTAAAGGCAGATGAAACACCGCTGACAAAAAGGAGAAACACTGCGTGCAACGATCCAGTCAGAATCTGAATTGATACTGAATACATTTAGCCTACCATGGATTTACTGTAAGGTTAGCCTAGTAATATTAACTGCACCATGAAATGTGGGATATACTTATTGAATTGTATAATATTATTAGTGTAGACAATGCATTAAATGTCTTATGGAATATGAGTACAGCATTTAATAATGTATTTAACTGTTAGGCTATTGTTTTTCATACAAAAACTACAGAAACCATAAAGTTATGCCATGATAGTGAGGTGCTAGGCTAGGTTATAGGCTATACCTGGTTTTATCTGTGGTTATCATGATCTAAATGCATACTGGATGACCAATGGTTAATTTGAATACAACTCAAACAGTCAGAATATTAATTTTTACCAAATAAAAATGTGGTTGTTTCATAAAAAACAAACAAAAAATAAAATAAAAACAGATGTTACTGTTTTTGTTACTGAACATACATTTAAAGAGTAGCTTAAAAACACAATTAACACTCTGGTTTATTCAACTTTCACTTAGTAGCAAAAATCTGCCTATAAACTTGAAAAAAATAAATATTTGACATATATCGTGATAATTATCGATATCGACTGATATAAAAAAAATTATCGTGATAATTTTTTTTGGCCATATCGCCCAGCCCTATGCACGCGCACTAACCCCCAGACCCACCCTCAAATACTTCTTGCCAGTGATTGGCTGGAACACTGTTTGTTAGGTTTCGTGGTCCGGGTAAGACATGATTGTTTTTGTTGCCGTTTGTGGAGCCTGTGGTGTCTACAGAGACCGCGTTTTTTTACAGTGTGTTTAGGGGACAGGCAGCTAGCCGATAGTGAGGAGACGTTTGCTGTACGTGACAAAAAATGTTTTGCCCCGACATCGCTTATAGAACCTTTAAGTTGTACTAAGATGTCATTTCAATTTCTTTGTCATGCTGTTAAGTATTGTACGTGTATTTCTTATTAAATATACAGTGTGTTTCATTTTTATACAAAGTCTTCATTTTGAGTAATGAAGTGGTCATGAAGTTATGAAGCAAGAATACTTTGGTTACTAAAGTTTCTTTGAAAGTTTTGAAAGCAAAGTGTTTTTGACTACTTTTTGAAGCCAAGGAACCATTGAAGTGCTTGGCCCCGCAGAGGCTGCTTGCAGCTTTAATTGTTAATTGCGATTTGATAGTATATTGTAGTTTCAGTTTTACTACAATTAATTGTGCAGCTTATTTATTTATTTCAAGGTTACATACAATTTAAATAATTATTAGCTGTCCATCAACACACAAACCCTTGGGAGACCCTGCCCTGGAGGGTTTGAGGGCCACCTATACAGTCTCACAAAATCCTGTTGGGGAAGCTTGGATTTATGAAAAAATCCTCATAAAATATAATGGAAAACAGTTAAACAGATCTCCTTGGTGCAACACTCGTCCATGATGAGTTAATAAGAGGCCTGTCCTGTGAAAGTACCATTTTATGAAATGGTGGTAACCCCCAAAGTCCAACCCGATCTCACGGGAATTCATACGAATTTTACGAGGTGGCTAATTCGTAACAATTCGAACGACCTCACTCGTACGAATTAGTACGATTTTTGTGAAATCGTACATATTTTACGAATTGGCCAATTCGTATGAACTCATACGATTGACCTACCCCTAACCCCGCCCCTAAACATAACCGTCACGTGGGTTTAGGCAATTCGTACGAGTGAGGTCGTATGAATTAGTACGAATTAGCCACTTTTGAATCACTCGTACGAATTGGTCGTGAGATAGGGTAGCAAAGTCCCTTTACTGGAAGTGGGTGCAGCTGGTTGTTGTTTGGGTTCTAGAGGGAAGATTAGTCTTGTGTTTAAGCTCAGCTTGGAGTCTGGTTTGAGGGAATGTAGGTCGACGGACAGCTCCAGGCCTTTTTCAAAGGTTCAGCTAAACAAACCAGGCCATGGAAAAACCGTGTCAGCACCAGTTGGCCTTTGACTGTAGATAATGCATGTTCTGTTTGGACAGGCAAGTCCATTTTAGTTGATACAGCTGAAAAGGGAAAGGGATTGTGAATATCTTCTTTTAGGCTTGTTTGAAACAGTTAAAGGGAGAGTTCACCCAAAAATCAAAATGCCCATATTTTTCCTTGAAATGGAAGTCATTAAACTACGGAAGCTTGTTTTTGAATTGCGACTTCAAAAAGTCTGACAAAAGTCAGAAGGCATTTCTGAGAAAAAAACGTCTGAATTGAGAGATATGAACTCGCAATTCCGTTTTTTTTTTTTTTTTAATACTATGGAAGCTTGTTTTATCCATAAAATAAAAAATATACAAAGTGTAAAGGTCTGAAAATATAGATTTTTAATTGTCTACGGTGCATTTTTTTTTTTGTCTAGACTGGTCTAGGAGTTGTTCTTAGCTGTTGGTTTGTGAAGTTGGGAGCCAGTTTTACCATTGGTTTTAATCCATATTTAGTTTGTAATATGACACAATTCTGATATCAAATAAAACAATCATGGTAGAAACGTGCATTTAACATTTAATCCACACACTGTTCTTGGGTAATACTCGAGGCTCACCAAGCCACCAAGGTGATTAAGTTTGTTTTATCACAAACCACTTGAATGTTGTTATTAGAAATGTTCTTTGCTGATTACTGTTGTATATACTGATCTCAACCAGGCCGCCTTCAGAGGCAATCTACAGTATTGTATAGTAAACTCAGATTGTGATTGTGAACGTGTTATGTTTAAGCGATATATTTTACTGCACATTCATGAGCTGGAAGGTCTAGGGGACAAACTCTTTCAGATTAATCTTGGTGCAGACTGACATTTATTTTCTGTAGATTTATTACTTTATAGGACAAACATTTTTTTGCAATTATAGTACCATCCCAGCGGAAAAGATGTTGATTTGCATAATATTCCTTGTGAAAACGTGTGCTTGATTGTATTGAATGTGCACTTCTAGTGTACTATAAATCTTAAAGGTACTGTATATATTTTAGAGAAAAAATGTACTAACGGCCATAGTCTTGAAAAGTGTACTCTTGTTAAAAACACTATTAGTTCACTCAAAATTAATATTTCCTGTAATTTACTCACCCCAATGCCATCCAAGATCTTAATGTCTTTCTTTCTTCAGTGGAAAATAATTTTTTTTTTTTTTTTTTTTGAGGAAAAAATTTCAGGATTTTTCTCCACATAATGGACTTCAAGCCCAACCAACAGGTTGAAGTCCAAATCAATGCAGTTTCAAAGGACTATGAAGAGCTTCAAACAGCTCTACATTCCCAGCTGAGGAATAGGGTCTTATCTAACGAAATGATCGGCCATTTAAAAAAAAAATTGTGGTTAAAAAGTATATAAATGTAAATTCTTTTTAGAAAATGAGCGATCGATCGTTTTCTAGTCCTTTGAAACTGCGTTCAGTTGGACTTTTGGACTTCTGCATTGATTTGTACATGTTGGTTGCAATTGAAGTCTATTGTGTGGAGAAAAATCCTGAAATGTTTTACGCAAAAAAAAAAAATCTTTTCCACTGAAGAAAGAAAGACATGAACATTTTGGGTGAATAAATTATCAGGAAATTTTTTATTTTGAGGTGAACTAATCCTTTTAGTGGCCTGTTGTTTTTAAGACGGACATGAAGTTCAAATTCAAATGGAGTATCACTACATTTGTAGCACACTGAAATACATCGGAAATTGCACTTAATAATATATTTAAGCTATAATATATTTTAAATTAATTGCAAAGTGTCTTGAGATTTCAACAGATTTTTACAGATTTAACACTTTAAAAGAATATATTCTCTTTTATCATATAAAATATTTATATATTTATATATTCTCTTTTATCATATTTATTTATTCATTATAGAAACTGAGACAATGTACACACACCACTAAAAAGACCCTTGTCTCAACATTTCTCATTCTGAAAATAATGATAAAAAAGTCCCTCCAGTGGATTGTGTCTTGATGTGACATTAATGCATTTTCACAATGACAAGACAGGTGAGGACATCGGTTAGCTCATCTCTGTGGAACAGACATACATGTCCAACAATCTTTCATTTTAGGCCAAAATGAAAGATAAGATGCTAAATGTGCTTAAAAAAGAACATGACAAAAGCTTTAAGAAAATACCACAACATTATATAAAACAAATCTATCCAAATCCAAACAGGCAACAAGTCTTGCAACATGGATGGATCATGTGGAAAATCATACATTTTACTATGTTGATGTGATCAGTTTAATTGTCTTAACCATGAACACCATTGAGCTACCATGAGCTTTGCAGGATAGTAATGTGATGATTCAAATGTTTCTTTCAAGACTTTGGTTTCTGACTCAGATAGCTTGATAGACATCAAGTTGTGGAGATTTGGAATCTCCACAACTTAGAAAATAGACCCTTAAAATATTATGAATGCACATTTATCAAAACCTTAATTATTGAAGAGTATTATGCCGTGTCTAGATCAGATTTGAGTGACGCAACAAAAGCCAATGAAACCCATTATATTCAGTGATGCTGTGACAAATTCCCGACAGTAAATTGATACCCTTTTTATTTCTGACGCACTCAAAGCGCTCACACAACTTCTGACACTTAATAATTGATGATCTACTGTATGAGACATGATCTGTTACATGTACAATCAGGTTCCATTAAGTGAAAACATCTCTCATTTTAATGCCTTTTAAGTCGATAGATTGGAAGGAACATTCATTTATGACAAAACCCTCATCTTATCTCAATCTCATAGATTATTTTTGATTGCGACCCTTCATTATTTCTCTGAGTGATGTCAAAGGTGCTAGTTTGTCAATTTCACAGACAAAACGATCCTGCTAGTTTCAGCTCTTGTAACCTTTACTGTCTCTATACAGACCGGTGATTGACTAAGAGTTTTAGCTGCTCTGTCTGACACTGATGATGACTTCATTCAATGTCTAATTGACGGGAACAGAGCATCAGTCATGCCTAATAATTCAGAAATGTCAAGAGCGCCAACTGCAGTTTTCAGAAGCTAATATTTGAATAGTAGCACACTGCGTTCTAATGTGTTTCTCTATAACATTGCTTTCTACTTCTGTAATGTAAATCACAAGCTTCTGAAATCTTCATAATTCGTATGCTATAACCAGTGTTGGAGAAAGTTACTTTTAAAGGTAATGCATTTCAAATACGCGTTACTTCTTTAAAAAGTAACTAATGGTGGGCTGGGCTTACTTGTTTGTTTTTCACTAACAACAAATACTATTTTTGGCAAATGTCCTAAAGGCCCTTTCACACCAAGGGCCCTATTTTAACGATCAGAAATGCAAGTTTCAAGCGCGAGGCGCAAGTAACTTTGTGGCCGGATCTGGGCGCTGTTGTTATTTTACCGGCGGAATAAATGACTATTGCGCCAGACGCAAGTTTAAAAGGGATTGGTCTGAAATAGCTTCATTATTCATTGGTGTGGTTTGGGCGTAATGTGAAATAAACCAATCAGAGAGTCATCCAATATACCCTTTAAGAGCAGGTGCACACATGATACATGGCGGATTGTTATTATTATGGCGAATTTAGACCGCCATTTTATTTAGAAAATAAGATCGCCATTGCCATCTTATTTAGAAAATAAGACCGACGTTCCAACCCGATCTCACGAGAGTTCGTATGAATTTTACGAGGTGGCTAATTCGTAACAATTCGTACGAAACATGTTTTATCTATGATTTTATGAAAAAAACAAAACAAAACAATACACTACCTACAATCCTAAGCGTAGTAACAACGTCTGCTGATTGGTCCAACTCGCTGTTACCATAGAAAGGTTTACCTTACTGGCGAACAACTAGAGCTACCCGCGGATGTTGTTGTAGTGTACCGGGTTGCTCTGCATCAGGACGTAGACAGCCATACCTCAGCTTTCACGTGTTCCCTTCGGGAGCTTTCATTTACTATCCGAACCACATCGTCACTTCAGGCAGGTTGCGGAGAGATTTGGTCCAGCGGTATCTATCGGACTCGTATCCCAGAACCGTATCCCTATTAAAAGACGTACTTCCGGTCGTCAATTTTTTGACATTGTGACATTGTGACATAGGCCTATAGGATGTAGGAGAAGAATGTTTTTTTTGGTTGTTTTTATGTTTATATAAGTCATTTTTGTTTCTTGTTATGGTTGAAGTGGATCATCGAAGGTCAGCATTGGTAAATAAAGTGAGATTAAATGCATAAAGCATGTATTCCCCCTTTGTGTTTACCAGGTTTAACAACATGAAGGGGAGTAAATTATAAAATTTTTTCGCGTGGACCGTCCCTTTAATCCTAGTTTGGATGTATAATTTCAAGCACAACTTTGTAGAAACAGATTAATGAACCCACTTATCCTTTGAGGGAAATTGTATTTAATGTCTTTCGTAGCTCAGAGATATGTAAGAGAAGTAGGATATTTGCTTCACATTTGCACTCTTTTTTACCTTCAGGGTTGAGACAGTGAGTCCCCTGCTGCCACATAAAGAGTGATTTATGAAGTAATCATCGCTTTTGCCCAAAGTTTCTCATTACCACCACCAGCCTCTCTTTCCCTCTCGCTCTCAAACACATACTCACTTTCTCTTTTTAGAAGCTCCTAACAAGCACTAATCTGATTGTTTTTTGTTGTTTTTTTGTGCCTTTTCTTCATGTTGTGTATATTATAAACCACTCAAGGCTGAACTTTTTCAGGTCTCCGATGACCTGTGTAATGTGGCCTGTGCAGTAAATGGTCCCTCAGGGGTGTTCATGCTCAGCTGGGATATTCTGCAGTGCTTTCATGGAAAGCTAACATGGGCATCTGTTGAGTTCATTTTGGCTGAGACTGTTGATTTTAAACCAGAAGCCATGCTAAAAACACAATAATCACCTTTTAAAACCGTATAAATGTTTTCTGTAGCAATCATGAATATTAATGAGAAAAACAGTCAGTATTCCTTTCATTGACGTTATGGTGGATTTACAGCTTTACAGTTTGTATGTTTCCTCTTCCTGTTTTTGCGTCTCCATAAGCAGTGCTTATTTAGATAATTTCACGTCTTACGATTTTCTCGACAGAGAGCCCGATACAACAAATCAGACTTCACGCTCTTTTCAAAAACTATTTATCATGGCCAAAGCTATGTATTAATGGCATCTCTCCGTTTTCTTTTCTCATTTCACTTTTCACATTTTTCAGCAAGTATATTGTTGTGTGGTTTTTGAAATCTCTTTTTGGTTTGTCTGCAAGCCAATTGAGTTAAGGTCCCATCATTGAAATCACATCATTCTCTACGGCACAGCTGATTGGTTCCTGCTGTAAAAGTAGCCAATGAGCTTGCTGCTTACCTTCAAATACTTGGTCATTCGTTTTCAGAAACCCTCCACCTTCCCCAGCTCGACCTGTATAGATCTGCTATGTTATATTGTTCAGCAGCAGCATATTGTATTGGCATAGCAAGTCCCGTACTTGCTCTGCATCAGTAATCTTTCGGTTAAACTTTATTTCGATAGTCCACTAGACATTCTACTAACTATAAGGCTGTGTGTCCACCAAAGCATTTTTAGGGAGCTGAAAACGCCAGACGCTCTGCTGAAGACGCCCTGCTTGAAAGCGTTTTGGCAGCGCAGCGTTTTTTCAGTTGACAATTTTCGTTGCTATGATACAGAATATCCACAGCACAGTTTACTTGTAAATGATTTCGCAGATAATTTGTTTCATACTAAAAATTTATTTTTCATCCATTTTGTTCGGTTAGCTCTGCTAGTTGATGCCGCTGTACAGAAAGAATGTTGTGACAGTTGGTCGGTGTGGTATTAGTTCCGCCCCTTCTCCATTGTGATTGGATGGCTTGGTAAAAAGTGACAGTGATAAGCGCTGCGTTTTATCTAAAGTTGAACATTTTCAACTCTGGGCGACCAGTAAAAAAAGCTGGGTGCTTGGCGGTTCAGCGTGAAAAAAAACAAAACAAAAAACGCTCCACGCCTTGTTGCGCTCATGGCGTTTAAAGGTGCTATCAGCGATTGTGGTTGATGTGACTTCTGTTTGTGTTTGAAGCGAGATCCCAAACAAACCAAGTTAGCTCGCCCCTCCCTCCCGTTTCGTGCATAATCAAAAAAATGATCATGCACGCGCATTTCTTAAAGCGACAAAAACACACTATATTCAAATTGACGGTCTACCTCAATGATGGCTCATTCTGCTGGGTAAGTCATTATAGTTGTTTTCTAACATAATTGTATAACCAAGTAAATATAATATCCGTTACTTACACTTTCAATATTGTTTATTTTAAAATAGTCTAAAGCCGAAATTGTTTATATATATATTTTTTTAGTTCGTATGCATGAACATTATGTTATAAACTACATAGCTAGCTTCCAGATTTTCTCCCAGCTAACAGAATAGTAATTTGTAATATAAATGGTTTCTATCAAGTTGTCAGAACGTTGCCTATTATCATTTTTTTTACCTTGTACAGTTCTGTACAAGTTCTGTACAAGGGAGAGGGAGAGAGAGAGGTCATGCTCGGGCTAATATATATTTCTCAGGCCTGTGAGATTAGGCATAACGTTACGCCGAGTTTCATTCATGAGACCAAAGTCCAGTTTGCGCGCTGTCGCCTCCGTCATTATCATCTATTGTTTACTATACTTCTTATTTGGTCTACTCACCTGTCCAGAAGAAACAGTGCAACCTCGGCGTCCGTTTTAAAATTTTTCAATTCTTTCAGTTCTCTCCACCGTTCGAAAGCCTTCTCGATTATTATTCTTTTCTTTGACGAAACACGACGTATTTCCTCGCGCTAATCC
Organism: Cyprinella venusta; assembly: GCA_038021265.1. Classification (NCBI taxonomy): domain Eukaryota; kingdom Metazoa; phylum Chordata; class Actinopteri; order Cypriniformes; family Leuciscidae; genus Cyprinella; species Cyprinella venusta. The sequence continues at coordinate 8,050,495 of CM075864.1, read as the reverse complement.
TACTTCTGCTCTTGGGGATTGTATCTTCCATATTCACTGTTTCTGGTCTGTTGATAGACGCGCTGGCTTATTCTTCAGCTCAGACTTCGCGTGCAGGTGCCGTGCACGAGCGCAAAAACAAACAACACCCGCCCCTGTCGGTGATTGGTTGAACTCTGTTTATTTTGATTATGAGTGGTGGTTCCACCCGTTTGTTTTTGTGTGCAGATCTCAGAGTCTAGGCTGCCTACAGAGGTGCGTTTTTTTGACAGCCTGCTTATGGGGCGGGCAGCTAGCGGATTGTTGAAAGATTAGATGAATGTGATCATTGTTGTTTTGGCCTGACATCGCTGATAGCACCTTTAAAAAGCGCAGTGCTCCCATTGAAAACAATTGAAAACATACGCCAGGCGCGTGGAAAAATGCTTTGGTGAACGCACGGCCTAAGTAACCTTTCTACAACATGTCAATTAACTCTCATTAGAGTATTAGTAGGTTGTAGTAGCTTACGGTTAGGTGATTGGGTTAGGAGAATAAGTTGACTTGTAGTTGCTAAGTTACTTAGAATGTCTGTTGGGGGACCAACAAAATAAAGTTAGCAGATATTAAGCAGACAGTCTACTAATTGTCTAATGACTGAGAGTTGACATGTAGTTGCAAAGTCATTTATAGTTAGTAGAATGTCTAAAGTGGACTATCAAAATAAATTGTTACCAACATATCTTTGTTGTATTTACAAATGTAGTAAGTGGCTCAATTTTTAGTGACTATGCCACCCTCAAAATAAACACGTTCAAAGTCAATTTTTCCGACTCATGTGATCACTACACCAAGACAGACAATTTACAATATACCCAAAATAAAGAATGAAAACTCTAAATGCTCACATTAAAAAAAAATGCACAGTCGCAACTGCAGGGACTCACACCAAACACCAAGTCAACTGCAATGCACAACAAAAACTAAATAATTGCGACTTCAATTTAACGAAGCTATCGACCAGTTACCCGCCTGATAATGCAATGAGGTAATTTACCTACCCAACGATCCAATAAAGTAACACAAGTTCGACGGCTTATACCAAAGACAATTATTCAACAGCCTTGTTGACTGCAACAGCTGATGCTCCAACCATTCAAACTGCAATGCCACACTTCAGGCACTTCCATTAGGAAGGCCTGAAGGCACACCATACTGAAACGAAGGGCTATAACTTAAGTTAGAACCAACCAAAACCTCCCCCAACGCCCCGAAACACAGTGTTAAACTTACCTGGGAGCAAGCAGCCTCCACACGCACAATCTCTCTGTAACCCAACGGCACACTAGACTAAACAGAAAGATCGCCAAGTGCTTTCAACCTGGACGCACTCCAAGAGGCATGAATGACAAGTTTATATAGTCCAATGGCAATAGCTCATTGGCCACATACTGTACCAAATGACAGTGACGTAATGAGAACGTCACACGGCTTCACCACACAAATTTAAAAAGTATATTTCTACAGTGTAGATTTCATCGTATGGCACAAATAACGACAGATGTTCTGTTACTTTTGTGGTTTTTGTGGACATTGGGCCTGGAAAATCGTGGCCCCAAAACAGAGGTAAAGTTTCACAGACAAAATGAGTGTTCAATGACAGTATTTGAAGCGGGGTTACAGTGAGCTTTTCTTATCAACGTCCTGTTCAAAACCCCTTTGTCTTTCTGAATGGCCATTCTTTGATTCATGGAACAAAATAGAGCATGGGCATTATGTCTCGAAATAGACAGCTACGTATGCAGATTCCCGCTTGGGAAATTCAGATTCATTACATCTATCTTAACATAAAATGAGAGGGAAAATGAGTTTGGAGAGGTCAGTGCTCGGTTACAATTCTCAGATTGAAGGGTAATACAAAACGTCAGATTCAGTTTTAAGTACTAACGTTGGCCCAGTGAAGTCATGCAAGGTTATCTACACAGAGTGATATTCCCTCATATTAATTGTTTTGTTTTGGTTTGTTTATTTCCTGTCATTATAATCATAACCAATCATATCAGCTGTTTCTTTTGAAACCCCAAAGGTGGTTGAAAGTCCCGAAGATGAATCCCTCACTAGTTTCTCTTGAAGCTCTCACTCTCTGAAAAACGTCTTCAGTTGATGTGAAGTTGCAGAAATTAAATCACTGACTGGGAATTATTGTGATGATCCTTCACAAGTCTCAGCTCAAAGAAATAGCTCTCCTCAAAGCTTTTCAATTCTATACTGTATCTATTTCTGTTTTGAGTCATAGACTCAAGCAAAAAAAATAATGGTTGTTCAAATTACTTTTCACAAAATGTTCATTTTGACAATTTAATTATGCTTACTTACATTATTTAAATGGAAGATAACATAATCCTTTTATGTTAGGACTACATTATTTGTATTGATAATTAACTAGGCAGTGGATCTGTAGTCCCCAGCTTTATTATGACAGTAAATTTACAGATTAAATATGTAGAATTCAGAAAAATGATGAATAATTCATAGAAAGAAGGATTGTTGTGTGCTTTGTTAAACAATCAATATTGTTCAGTTATTAGAATGAGTCTCCCAGGGCTCTACAGCACTTAGAATAGAGAATACCTTTTACATTCCTGTTCAGTTCCTGAATTTAAATTTTTACAATAAAACCGAAAAAAAAGATGCAGAGTTGTGATTTTGAATTTAAACCTGCAGTCTGTTGTTTTCCTCTTTGTCAGCATCTCTGTTCGGAATCTGCAATTGCAGTTATTCGCGGAATTATCAACTGTACGCGAGTTGTTTTTCAACACCCTCGACACGGCACAGCGCGGGTGAACCAATGCTATCTCACGACAAATTCGTACAAATTTAGACAAGTGATTATAAGATGGCTAATTCGTACGAATTCATACGACCTCACTTGTACGAATTTGTACGATTTGTTTAAACCCACGTGATGGTTAAGTTTAGGGGCGGGGTCAGGGGTTGGTCATTCGTACGAATTCATACGAATTAGGCAACTCGTAAAATATGCACGATTTAACAAAGATTTGATTAATTCGTACGAGTGAGGTCGTCCGAATTGTTACGAAATAGCCACCTCGTAAAATTTTTACAAACTGCCGTGAGATCGGGTTGGATGAACACTATGTTTGAGGAGAGTCTGAGGCTGTCAGTCCCGTGCCGATGTGGATACTGGCATTCAGAATCACAGATTATTCTTTTTGGAAGTATGGCCAACATAATAAGTTTTATCGGAAAATGTCATTTGAACAAGTAACTAACGTCCACTTTTGTTCTGGTTCTTACTTTGCAGTAAATCGTGCTGATTAAATCTAAATATCGCTTATCATATCACATAAAACCGTGCAACTTATATTTTGTTCTCAAATTGTACATGTTAACAACTTCAGCATTGCGTGACTACATTTGATAACCTTCCGATATGTATAATTGTTTTCGCATGGATCCGGCTGCAGTCTTTTTTTTTTTTTTTGTAGCTACTCCGAAGTACGAACGAAGTCTTTTGCATTTTACAGCGGGTGAATCTGTTGTCACTGGTGATTGTCGTTTGGATAACTTTTAACCCAAAAAAAGCTATGGACTGCAGCTTTAAGGAAGTAAATCAAAAATGCAATGGAATTAAAGGGAAGTTATGTAAGTGTACTGTAAACTTTTGCTTGGTTAAAGAACACTTTATTTCCAAGAATTCTAATGAAGGCTTTATTTGAACCTTTCAGCGTCACATACACATTATTTGACGTCATTACACGGAGGCATAAATGAAAAGCTGAATCGGTTCTTGAACCAGTTCATGAAAACAAAAGTTTTGTTCTCACACTTTAAAAAATGCTGTGTTGTTGTCCAAATATGGAAAAACTCAAATGTTGGGTAAAGATGTATTAAAAAAAAAAATAATAAAAAAAAATATAACATTTAAAGTGAAAGTTGACATTTTTAACCCAACATTTAGGTTTATCCATATTTTACCCAAATTTGGGTTAAAACAACCCAGCCTTTTTTAGAGTGCAGAAATCAATCTGACTTCCAATCACTATTAGCGAATGAGTGGTGAATCAAGCATTTTTTCAAACCAACACAGCTAATCATTAAAGAAAAGCCTTGATGGAATCTAAACTGACTCTTTCCACACTCTCGAAATTAATTTTAAGCAATTCTACCCCTGTTACTCTTTCTTTCATGCCTTTCCAGAGGATTGCACCCAGTCTGATATTCATTGCTGTGTCATTGAGAATGAATTGTGTCCTTGCAGCTAACCTTTTATGAGCAGCTCCCCGTGTTTTACTTCCCTCCCCATCCCACTTCTACCGCTGTCTTGCCCAGAGTCTCCTCTCCTGCTGGGGGATTGATGTTATATTAATAGCACAGTTCAGGGTCATGTTAATAAAGTCAGAATTTTTTTTAAATAAATAAATAAATTCACTCAACTGCACCCCTTTTTTATTGAAAAAAAATATCTCAGTCCACGGCGTGTTTTTTGACCGTCAGGTCATTCTTTATTATTAATTTTTGTGTGTTGTATTGTAATTTTCTTACAGAGCTGCACAAACTGTTTTTAAAATTTTTTCAATACCCCCTTCATTTTTAATTTTTTTTTAAACTGTTGAGTTTTCGAATCTTTTTTTGTGTGCACTACATCAAATCGGTATGCAATGCCTGTGCTTTAACACCCCATCTACAATGTGAGTGTGTAAACCAACAGTTTTTTTTGATAATGAGTGTTGCAGTGAGCTCATACTGAACTGTTAGATAGATGTGTGAATTCAGTGAAAATATGCATGCTAATAGACAGTGGTTTGGAGAGTTTTGGATTACATCTGTTAGTATATAGTTGGACAATGAAATTGAAGAACTGGGTTTAGACCACAATCATTTATTGATATGGTATAGGGCCTCCTTTTGTGGCCAATACAGCATCAATTTGTTTTCGGAATGACAGATACACGTCCTGCTAAATCAACCTTCAGGCTCTGCTCTTAAAGATAAATCAGGGAAGATTAGCCACCGGGTGGCACATACATGTGTCCATCCTATTTATATCTTTGAAGTTTGGGTGAAAGACTCAAGTTCCAAGGAAAAACATCAAGGGCTAAAAGAGAATTGTTAATATTACCTAATATTGGTATGTTTTAAGAATGACTCAATACAACATTCTTACACTCTAAAAAATGCTGGGTTGTGTCACCCCAAATTTTGGTCAAATATGGACAAACCCAAATGTTGGGTTAAAAATGCAATTACAGTTGAAAGTGAAAGTTGAAGTTGGGTTCAAATTTGAAATTATATGGACAAAACCAAATGTTGGGTTAAAAATGTATGACCCAAATTTGGGTTAAAACAACCCAGCATTGTTTAGAGTGTAACAGGGCTTGAAACATTTTAAGTGCATAATTGACCTATAGCTAAGCCACGCCCCCAAACGCGATGAGCCAATCACAGTGCGAGTGCGCGTAGCTAACCCAATACACTCTGCTTCCACGTCCATTGAAATGCATTGCAGTTAGTGAGTTTTCATTCGTTTTTACATGTTTTTTCTTGTCATTTTAAGTTTAAAATGGTCAAACGGTGTGCAATGGGGTACATGCAACTCCAACACTAGGTATCCCGAAAGGCTGCTTGACGGTTGGCATTTTTTACCTTTTCCCAAACATCTCAACCGAGATCATTGTCTGCTCTGGATTAAGTTATGCAGTAGATCACAACACCAACTAAACGTGGATAAATGAAACAACAAGGATGTCTAAATCTGTTATAAGGTAACGTGAAGTCAACAATGTATTTGAACGTTACCTTTAACATTTCTAATGTAACGCTAGTGTAACGTTAGCCTAACTTTAGAAAAGGTTAACGTTAGCTTCTAGCTCTATTGTACATCATGCAACTTAGCTTCATTAACGTATCTGTAAATAACCGAGATAACAAATGTTAGCAATGGTGTGCTGAATGATTCATGTAAATACTGTTAGCCTCGCAAGACCATCCTGATCTCGCGAGCTTTCAAGGTTTCACTCGCAGATCAGTCTGGACACTTTCCGTTAAAGAAAATTTGGGAGCAGTTCACCAAACGAACGTCCAATCAGCGTTGGCTTTGAGGCGGGTTGAGGTGTGACGCAACGAGAAGCGCGACAGTTCAGTCTAAAGAACATGACTGCTTCAGCGGATGAAACTAGCATCAGCGTGGCTATCGAGCAAGTTTTATCGGAATTACAGAGTATTTCCTCACTGAAAGAAGAGCAAAACACTGCTTTGGAGGCTTTTCTCAGAGGAAAAGATGTTTTTGCTCTTCTCCCAACTGGTTTCGGCAAGAGTTACGGTACGTCATATGCTTCGTTGATCTGATTGGTTGATTTGGCCCGTCTATCACCAACATAGGCCAATCAGCTAACCAGTATTTTCGCCCCTTACCAAAATTACTTCAATGGAAGGTTTCCAGATGGATATGCGGAGCAAATCCATCTGGCGGAGTCAGGTTAAAATACTGTAGCACCAAACTAACGGAGAGGTACTCTTGGTAAAGATGTTAAAAAAGTGCTGTCCTGGAAACGAATGCGCATTTTTGCCTTGAGCTGAAGCTTTTCATCGACCTTCTCAACAATAAAATTATTAATATAACCTTCCAATGCAAATTTAAGGCCCTTTTGGTGACTTCAATATGATATATAATCTTTCTGTCTCCAAAAATCATCAATTGCCTCCTGTGAAGTGTCTCCTGAAGCGCCTGTCACTGAATGTTGACTGTATGTCCGAGTGAGTGGAGGGGGTGTGGCTTAGCCATAGGTCAATTGGGTTCATCCCCTGGTGTTGGCCAGTTAAGTTCAAATTCCAGCTAATGGCAAAGAGAGCCTGTTCTGATTCCGATGTCATCAGATGTAAAGAACTTCATCGGCTTTCTTTGTTGGTGAGAACAATTGCATCTCCTTTATCTCTTTGACTTTCATGTCTTTTATATAATACTTTGATACTGAAGTAATTTTGAAGTAATTTAAGTATGTTGCTACATTTCATTCTTGGTGTATTTCAAAACGTAAACTCCCAAGTGACCCCAAAATGGCCAAAGGGATATGAGCATGGGCTTGTGAACGTTTATTTGCGTCACTTTGTTGCAATACATTACTGTAAATGTACATTAATTCTCCGTATCAGAGCAGCATCGGTTACAATATCCGTAGCGATTGTTCCTTTTACATCATTTATGTCTTGTATCTGGAGAGCTGAAGTAGTCTGATCACTCAGTGCGCTCTCTAATGCTCAATCATCTGGCTAATTCCCAACGCATCAAGCACGGTTCCAGCACTCTAGTAAGCGAACACCATTATTTCTGAGGTTTATGAGGCACCGCAGCATTAAAAGCCTCATCTAATGGTCTTCCTTTCGAAACCAATCTCCATTGTGCTGGTTCCATATACTCTCAAATCAACTCAAGCCCATTTGAGGGCAGCCTTCACATTTTTCATCAATCTTCATAGAAGTCACTTTGGCTCTGTGTCGGAGATTTATCGACTTGCATGTCACTTGCAAACTGCAAATTATTCATTATTGTATGAATGCTTTGCCAAATGAATGCTAGCGAGACTGAGTTTAGATGTTGGTTAGTTTCTGCTGTTGATTTTAATGTTAGTTTTAAAACACCCTAGAGTTACAGCATTGCTCCAGTATTTCGGTGCCTGCCAGCCATAAAACAGCCTTGAGGTGTTCAGTCTTGAGTGAGAAATGGCATGTGTATGTGAACTCACCTTGTAGCCACCATTAAAGACAAGGATTTGAAATAGAAAATGCTAGAAGGCACATACAGTAGAAACAATATCAATAGTAGAGAAGGTCTGCTCTGGCTCCACTGTGTACTGATAGACACAGCATGCATTATGTATTAGAAAATTATGATTTCTCTTGGCGTATTTTGTCCTGGCTTCTTGCCTAGATGTTCAGCTAAGATTAGAGTATATCACATTGACCCCTTGACTTTTAATTGATCACAGCCCACTGATGAGAAGGAATTTAAATGTATTGGATCTGAAGCCTGAATGTTGGAAGTTTAATTTGACGTGCAATATTAGCATTGTTATTGTTGCGGTAAAGACATTTCTGAATGTAGAAATTCTTATCGCATTTGTTCTGCATCCCGAGAGAATGTGAAAAGTGATGGAATCAGGCAAATTTACTTAGCACTTTTACTTCAGAGCGAAGATCAATAAAAGTGTCAGCACATCAAGACTCGACACCATCTCATCAAATGTGTATGGCCTGCAGCCCGAGCGGAGGTTTGTTTCTGTGTGAGACCGTTGACAGTGCAGGATATTGCGATCATAGTTGGAGTGCTTGAGCTTTTGGCAGTCAGTTCCATCAAATCTAGTTTTCTGAAAATGTCATAAGGGCTACTCCTCCTGTATACCAATGGGCTCTCCTCCCTACACAATTTGCCAAATGATGTTGACATTTATTGAAGTGCCCCAGGCAAAGCTATGCTATCAAAAAGTTTGGCAGGGGAACAATCTCTTGAGGCGTACAGGTTCATATACTGTCGAGTTTGAAATTTCCCCCTGAATTTACATTGTAGGACACTTTAAAAACGTGTCCTTCAGGTGCTCGGGTCACCCTGGCAATCAATCGTTTTATATTTTACAAAACATGTTTTCGCTCATTAATTAATGATTTTAATTTAAAGGGTTAGTCCACCCCTAAATGAAAATGATCCCATGATTTACTCACCATCAAGCCAGCCTATTTTTACAGTATATGACTTTCTTCTTTCAGCCAAACACAGAGTTCCATTAAAAAATATCTTGGCTTTTCCCAGCTTTTATAATGGAAGTGAATGGTACCTTGTTTTTGAAAGCCAAAAAAGTGCATCCATCCATCCATCATAAATGTAATCTATTCTGGCCTTCTGAAGTGAAACAATTCGATTTTGTAAAAACATATCCATAACTTTATAAACTAAAATGTCTGGCTTCCAGTAACAGTCTGTGTTCGTGAGTCTAGTTACGGCTGAAGAGGTGACCCGACGTGTGAAGTATTGATGAACGTGGAAGCACAGAGGATAGAGCAAAACAAAACACGGTCACGATTTAGAAGTCAAAAATGAAATGTCGGAGGAGCTTGAGTGTGTAGCCCTGTTTGTTTGAAAAGCGAGAAGTGTCTACTTTCGTCGAAGTCCTACACCGGAACTCAACTCTCTCGTGAACGCATGTGATTACAGTTTATAAAGTTGTCTTTTCTTACAAAAATGCTTCAGAAGGCCTTTATTAACTGAAAACGATGATTTGTACGACAGTGCAGGAACAAAAATTGTGTTCACCAAACCATTTCACATGGGGTCTAATCCGAATTTCATATACAATTGTTCAAATCTGCTTCTTTTTATTAGATTACTTTAGGAAAACCCTGCTTTTTCTTGATTTCTCTTATATATATATATATATATATATATATATATATATATATATATATTAGGGCTGTCGAACGATTAATCGTGATCAATTGCAACCAAAATAAAAGTTTGTGTTTACATAATATATGTGGGTGCACAGTGTACAATTATTTTATATATATAAATACACACCGATGCTTGTATATATTTAAGAAATATTTTCTTGTATATACTGTATATAGATTTATATATAATTCATATTATATATAAATATAAATATTTGATATATAAATAATATTTTTCTTAAATATAGATGCATGTGTGTGTATTTATATATATATATATATATATATACAAAATAATTATACACAGTGCACCCACATATATTATGTAAACACAAACTTTTATTTTGGATGCGATTAATCGTGATTAATCGTTTGACAGCCCTAATATAAGAGAAATCAAGAAAAAGCAGGGTTTTCCTAAAGTAATCTAATAAAAAGAAGCAGATTTGAACAATTGTATTTGAAATTCGGATTAGACCCCATAGTATATTGTATATGTGTTTGTATATATGTATATGTGTGTGTCTCCCCCTGCCCACGTCTTGTTTTTCCACTCTTTCTGAGTATTATTATACTCCAGTGGCGGGCCGTGCATTTCACACTTAGGCCTTCTGTCCTACCTGAATTAATAACTTTCAATAGTGTATCAGCGCAAAGACTCTCTATAATTGTTGCTTTTATTTTGCACCGGCATTTATTGGATTAATGCGGTGAGTTCGGGAAAGGCCGCGAGAAACGAGCGCGTGAGTTCGGTTGGTGCATTTGTACAGTAGTTCTTGCGTTCCGAATCAGATTATAAATTCAGAAACGGAGCCTCCCTTATCTTGTCGTTCAAGGGTTAACGTACAATAGTCCCTTTTCAGACGTTACAATAGTATGCATGTTTGAAAAAATAAATAAATAACTTTCGATCGTAAATTTATAAGAAAAATTAAGAAGAAAATCATAAGCATATTACTCACCAAGATTATTTTTACACAAAATCCATCCTTATTTCTTTCCTCAAGAAGACTGCAGGTTCTATCTGCGTTTCAGTTCCAACAATGTCGTGTCTGTCTCGTCATATTTCTAGCAGCGGGACTTTTGCCTTTAGAACCATTCGTGGTTAATATTAATATCGTGTTAATATACTTAATATTAGTCAGTTCTGTTTTTACCCGGAGAGATCGAATAGAGTTCCGTATCTGTGTTTAGCTCGGGCTGAATAAGGGATTTTTTTCAGCTGAGGGTCGAGGAGGGAAATAAACATTAATTTGTGGGTTGAAAAACTATTACATCAACAGGAATATTTAGATTAAGCAGTTCGCTACAGATGCAGATACTAGTAATAGTACGCAGATATGGCTCTAACGTTACGCGCTCTGAGCATCCAATCAAAGAACGAGAAAATACAGACGTTATCAAATGCCAGCTAGATGGCCCCGCTGCAGTCAAAGCGAAATCTGATTGGCTGATTAAATCTGACGGATTATCTGATTGGTTAAAGCAACGGCATTCATTTAAGTTACAGACGCCCGCTCTGTCGATTCTGAAGGCCTCCAGGCAGATTTATTTACCCGGCAACGCATGATGGCTGAAATATGATTGGATACAAGCTCTAACATAAAAACACACTACTGGAAGCAGCGCAACCAAGAGAAAAACTATGATATTAAAATAACGAACTATTGGGAATAATTTAATACTCATTCATGGAAAAAATATATTAAAGTGCAAGTCAGTGATTCTGATAATGTTTAGGCCAGCAGAGAAGGCCTTGCTGGCCCTGACGGCCCACCACTGTTATACTCCCAGGCCAGTGGTGTCGAAGCAAGAGTCCAGGGACACATCTTCAATATTTCAGCAGCATGTTAAGTCAGGGAGTCCTGCTTCCTCTGCTCTGCCCTGCGAGGGCCAGAGTGGAAACCAGGTCACAAAACACTCAAAGGACACTGAAGGACATGCAGGAGATGAGAACACCATTAGCCCTGTGCCTGTGACTGTATCTGCAGACATTGTAGTGACACACGTCACAGGCAGAAAATGTGAAATCTGTCTCTGCACTCCCATTGTGCTTGACCTTTGTGACTGTGTCTGTTTCTCCTCATCAGCATCATCTGCTAAGTTTGAAATAACAAACAGAGGAACGGCAGGATTTGTAGAGACACAATTTTTGAATATGACCCTTCTCTGGAGACAATGAAATTTATTGCATTAAAAACAAAATCTGCAATGTTTTTTTTAATAGATTGCATATAGCTTAGCTTAATAGGGATTTTTTTTGTCCCTACTCACTGCAATATACTCTTAGATGTTCGTGGACAAGACACATGTCAGACTACATGTTACTTCCTGACCAGTCATCACACGCCATGTTTAACGGCGCGTGTGATGTCATCGAGAAGGCGAAACTCGTAGCGAGTGACTTCCTGGATTGCTCGGCATTGCCTTTTCAGCGTGAGAAATACACGGTGTGGCGTGTGAGTGCGTGAACTGGTTGAATTGCGTGTGTCTCACGGCCACTGCGTGAGACTTGAGAATGTGCGAAGAGGACGGTATGGGAGAACTTGAGGTAAAATATTGTTTTCTTATATATTTTTACTTTTAGTTTTAACGTTAGCACCATCGTCTCTCTTTCGTTTTGTCTTTTTTGAAAGTTGTATACGGAAAAGCTTGTGCTCCTATTGGTCAACCTCATACATGTGACTGAACCGTCGTGGACGACCGTTAAAAAAATTAAACACGCTAGTGTTTTTGTCGTGATGTCGTGAAGCATCGCAGACGCGACGTAGGTTGTCTCCCACTATGACACTCTATACGAGATGATACGATCGAATCTTGTGTCCTGACGCCCGTTGTCGTTTACAAATCCCCACGACACCCTACGTCAAATGGATCGTGCCAAAATCTGGCTAAAATCGTGTAATCTGAACCAGGCATGAGGAAACATTTTCACATGCTTTAAGGATCTTTGAATTCACTCCCTTGTCTTTTGTGCAACTGAACTTAAATGGGTAGTTCACCCCAAAATTAAAATTCTGTCAGTAATTACTCACCCTCATGTTATTCCAATCCCGTTCATCTTCGGAACACAAATTAAGATGTTTTTGATTAAATCTGAGAGCGATCTCACTCCTCCATAGGCCTCTTAAGGGATCGAAACTGGCCGGCCTAAAAGTCATTAAAGACTACGTTAAAGTAGTCCGAGTGACTACAGTGGCTCAATCTTATTTTCATCAAGCGACGAGAATACTTTTTGCACACAAAAAAAACAAACAAACAAAAATAACGACTTTATTCAACTATTCATTTCCTTCTCTGTTGGCCTTGTGATTTCACGTAGTGAAACTACGCAAAGCTTCTAGGTTGTATGTCACAGGCATCACTCACATGACCAGCGTTGGCCAATAGTGAGCCTGCATTTGGCGTACAACACAGAACCGTTACGCAGTTCCACTACGTGAAATCTAACGCAGTCTCATCCCAAAAAGTCATATAACTGACGTCTTGGGACGTCTTTTGACCATACGTCAATATCTGCCTTTTTAGGGCCCCCTTAAACGTCGGTAGATGGCGATCCCAGGCCGTCATACAACTGACGCTTTACCTTTAACGTCAGTTAGGTGACGGGTTAGGTTTAGGGGTAGGTTTAGGTCTGGGGTAGAGTAAGGATCCCATAACCTCATCTACTGACGTTTAAGGGGGCCCTAAAAAGGTGAATATTGACGTATGGTCAAAAGACGTCCCAAAACGTCAGTTATATGACGTCTTGGGATGAGACTGTGCTGTGAAATCACGAGGCCGACAGAGAAGGAAATGAATAGTTGAATAAAGTCGTTATTTTTGTTCGTTTTTTGTGCACAAAAAGTATTCTCGTCGCTTGATGAACATTAGATTGAGTCACTGTAGTCGCTCGGACTATTTTAACAATGTCTTTTATAACTTTTGGGCAGGCCAGTTTCAATCCCTTAAGAAGCCTATGGAGGAGGGATCCAGCTCTCAGATTTAATCAAAAATATCTCCATTCGTGTTCCGAAGATAAACGAAAGTCTTACAGGGTTGGACCAACATGAGGGAGAGTAATTACTGACAGAATTTTCATTTTGGGGTGAATTAACCTTTTAAACAGGATTGTGTGTGTTGCTGGGGATATGCTGACTTGATTTGATCTGATTTGTCCACAAACTTGAGGTACAGCACTGTCCATTGTATTATTGGTGCCTTTCTCTACTGCATCATTAGAGTCTTGTCACAGACACTCTGCTCAATGTAAACACAGCGGGCCCTCATGTCCCTTTACTGTATAAGGCTTTTGAATTCCACTATGTGGAGAATACATTACACCAAACATGAGTTGCTGTGCATGGGGAATCCATTAAGGTGATGTATGAGTTGGGTCGCCTGTCTGTAAGGTCAACGGTGAGGGACTGCAGTTGCAGCTCGAAATGCAAAGACACTTTCTAGAAATGTTTCCATGACAATAACGAGAATCGAAGCACAAAAATGTAATGACTGTTGTGGATTGTCATATTGTACTGTGTCATTTACGTCTACACTCGTGGGCGAAAACAAATTGGGCAAAGCCAAAATTGGCAATATAGTGAGGGTTTTTTTATGGTCTTAACTAGGGGTGTAACGGTTCACAAAATTTATGGTTCGGTTCGATACGATACACTTGTGTCACGGTTTGGTTCGATACAGTTCGGTACGTTTCCGATACAGCAAAAAGAAAGAAATGGCAGAGAAATTTCCTTGATTAAATTTTAATTATATTTTTATAATTATCATAAAGTATATTTTTTTAACTTTGAGCTATGATGGAGCTATATTTGACTTTTGTTAGGAGCATATAAAACAAAACAGCCCCTTGGACAAAATTAAATATTTTAATATTGTAGTAGTTATAAACAGGTTTATTTTAGTTCAGATTAACATTTGAGGGCAGCAATTGTATTCGTAATGTCAAAATAAAACCAACGTGATTATACTTGAAAGCATTACAGCCTATTCCTGCCAAACTTCAATGGTTACAGTAAGTGTTACTACAGTAAATCCATGGTGAATGTTGCTGATCTTTGGACACTGGATAGTTCATTCATAGCACAATGTTTCTTCCTGGTTTCCACACCAGCGCAGTTTGATCTGTTAATAACGGAGAAATGTGAATGTTTCTCACTAGATCTCGCAGCGATGTTATTACTTCAGTGGCAAATTCAAATGTTTTCTTTACTGGATTTGGCTGTGTATTACCAGTGTTGATGATGAAGATTGGCTAGCGCTGCATTTGTCCAAACTGATAAACGATCTGTCAACCACACAATAACGAGTAGCTCAGTTTCGTTCCGCTTACATTACATTTGCCATTTGATGTTGGGCAATGTTGTGGTCACGTCAGCGTCTATGCCACGTGCGACGTGCCTACATTTGAAATTACGAAATTTTGGTAGGCAGGAAAAATGGTCCAACGAACCGTTCGGTTCAAAAACGCGTACCGAAAACCGAACCGAAAGCCTCATACCGAACGTTACACCCCTAGTCTTAACCATTTAATCACAAATCACTGGTCAGGATATTAGTAGGACTGTCCCCTAATAGCCAACTATCCATTAGTCAACTAAAAGAGGCTTAGTCGACTAAAATTGTATTAGTCGGTTAGTTGCAGACAACTGTGGTAACAGCATGTCGGGCTGGAAATCCAAGCGTTCGCCTATCATTTACATTTTTTTAATTCTTAATTAAACTTTACATAAACAAAGAACAATTAACAGCAATTCGATATGTTGAAACAAGACTCTCATTCCTGAATGTTACAAATAAAAGTCATACATGTTGTACTGAATACGTTAAAAAAATAGATGTAAACATATAAATACACAGCCCATTCTCATCCCAAGGCGTCATATACTGCCGCTTTTGACAATACGTAGACATCCAATGCACATGGCACCCTTTAGCGTTAACATGAGACGCAGATATGTATGGGGCAGAAGGCGCCTGCTAGTGGTCTAACCCTAACCCTACCCCAGACCTAAAGCTATTGACGCTATTGACGCTAAAGGGTGCCATGTGCGTTGGAGGTCTACGCATTGGCAGAAGCGTCGTGATATGACTCCTTGGGATGAGAACGCATTTGAATACATAAACATGGGAAAAGAGAAAAATAAATACAATTAAATGAGTAAATAAAATTAACTTGATAAGAATGCATACAAATTATGCATATGTATCACATGTCATTAATACACACATATATAAAGATAAACTATATGTACATGTATAATATACATTCATACAATAATTAAATACACATACGTATACACAAGCATATGAAGAGTTCAGATGCAAAAGCCTCTAAGTGCCATTTGAAATTTTCTTCTAAAATGATCATTTTTATCAAGCTTGTATATTTAAGTTCAGTAATTTCTCTTAAATGGCAATGAAGATTGCCTATTAATTGTCATTTAAGTGAAATTACTGAACTTAAATATACAAGCTTGATAAAAATGGACATTTTAGAAGAAAATTTCAAATGGCATTTAGAGGCTTTTGCATCTGAACTCTTCATATATACTTTCATAGCCGCCACTTGGTTGTCTATGCAATTTGGGCAGGAGCATCTTGTTGAAAAATGACATCTGACCATCCCTCTTTAGAAAACAACTTTTCTGTTGTGGGAAGCAAGCCATTCTGCAATATTCTCCTGTACCCCAAAGCTTTAAATTACTTTTCACAATGAAGAAGCTCACCAATAGCAGCATCTAAAAAGGCTCCCCACACAATGACAGCTCTTCCTCCATGCTTCACTGTGCTAGAGATGCATTTATTATTATATTTCCGATGACACCGCTCTGGAGCATCACCATGCAACTTGTTTTTGTGATTCATCACTCCACACAAATCTGCTGAACCAGTCTCAATCAATTTACATTCTGCTAAAAAAAACAAAACTGTCTTCGAGTTTGCTCACTAGCATATTTGCTAACCTAAACGTAAATGCAAAAATATTTGCTTATCCTTAAAATTATCCCTGAAAATTGTCATTTACTCACCCACAAGTTGTTCCAGACCTGTAGGATTTGCTTTCTTCTGCTGAACACAAAAGACGATATTTTAAAGAAGGTTGGTAATTCTCATTGACTTCCATATATTATTTTTTTTTCCCACTATAGAAGTCAATGGGGTCCATCAGTAGTTTGGCTATCGATTTTCTTCAAAATATCTTTTGTGTTTAGCAGAAGAAAGAAACTCGAACAGGTTTGGAACAACTTGAGGGTCAGTAAATGATGACAGAATTTTCATTTTTGGGAGGAGTATCCCTTTAAGTGAGAACTGAATGAAATGTTTTTGGACACTTACAGTATTTGCAAGTGTGTGTTATATTAAAAGTCCCCTGACATGGGGTTATTTTATTATTTTATAATGTTTCCTGGGTTGCCCTTATAATGTTAGTATGTTTTATAGATCAAAAATAGTCATAATTTAGAAATAAAAGGCCTAATTTTAGCCTCTGATTTGAACGCTCTGTTTGAAGGGGCGTGTCTGCTGTGGGATTTAGTGTAACCGCCCACTGCTATGATTGGCTGACATGCTTGCATATGAAATAGCTATGTATTACATGTGAAACTTTCTCGAATACTTTTACTACAGCTATTATAGGTTTTTACTATTACAGATATCGAGATTAACGAATCGTGAGAAGTTTTTAAAGTATTTAGATCTATTCCCTTCACATAAAATGTTGCCGTGATGAGCACTGAGCATCTGTCGATCACGAGGATGAAGATATTATCTTTGTAACGCAGTTTCTGCACTCTCTCTAATGATTTCACCAATGCAAACACGATGATGTACATACAGTAAGAGCTTCGTTGTGCAGTGTAACGTGCGTCATTGATTTTATAACGAGTTGTCCAGATAAACTCGCGCTGTGTGGAAAGATTGTTCTTTGATCGCTTTCTGTATAATTTGTTCAGAATTTAAATAAGGTTATTTTCATCCTACTAAAAGAAACGATGATATACGCGGTGAAAGTTGATATTTTAGTCACTGGCTTGACTTACTAATGCATAAACGGTTTCGAACGATTTTGAGAGAAAGATTAACTTACCTGTCTGAACTTGAACAATTAGACAACACATCAGAAATTGTTGCTTGGTAACTCGATCGGTTTATTTTCAGATGTTCATCGAGTTGAGGAACCCATTGTTTTTTCAGAGGCTCGGATGAAGGAACTAAAAATACTTTTGTGTTCAATTTGTACATCTGAACACTGATCAACTGCCATGCTTAATCGCTCGTTTGCAAGCCATGATATCTCTCGAGGAAAAAACTCAAATTGCGTCCGTACTTCCTAGCTCGTTTTCTCATGGGCGAGCCAAATTCTCTAGGCGGGCAAAGCAGAGAAAGGGGAGGTAATCTTTCCTCGTTATGATGTAAAAACGAGGAGATTCGAGATCAGTGCGTCCAAGCTGTAGAGAATAGAAAAATAGCCAAGTTTCGGTTTACACTGATTGAAAATTCTAGACACGATGGGACCAAATACAGGCTAGGGGAACTAATATTAATGCTAAAAAACCTCAGAAAGTGAAAAATTCAAGTCAGGGGACCTTTAAATAACACTATAGAATTATAATCAAGCACTTTATATGTGCCTCAGTGTGTTGGTCAACACATCCAAATAAGTTCTTGTTAAAGAGTAACAAAATATTATAATTTTTTTTTTACTCACCCCCATGTCATCGAAGATGTCTTTCTTTCTTCAGAAATTCAGAAATCGAAAAGAAATTAAGGTTTTTGATGAAAACATTCCAGGATTTTTCTCCATATAATGCACCTTAATGGGAACCAAACGGTTCAAGGTCCAAAAGACAGTTTCAGTGCAAACTGTTCAAAGGGCTTTAAACAATTCCAGATGATGAATAAGGGTCTTATCAAGCGAAACGATCGCTCATTTAATAAATAAATAACAAAGTTTATGTTTTATAAGCTCAAATGGTCGCCTTGCTCTGTTCTGTGACGAACGTTTGTGACTCTCCTGTTCGAAGTCGTTTTTTTCAAAATGAACTAATCTTTTTCCGAGTCAATTCATTCGTTTCGTTCGTTGAATGAACCAAATGACTTGGAAAAAGATTTGTTCATTTTGAAAAACGAGTTCGTCACAGAACAGAGCAAGGCGACCATTTGAGCTTATAAAACTTAAACTCTGTTATTTATTTATTAAATGAGCGATCGTTTCGCTTGATAAGACCCTTATTCATCATCTGGAATCGTTTAAAGCCCTTTGAATAGTTTGCAGTTAGCACTGAAACTGTCTTTTGGACCTTGAACCGTTTGGTTCCCATTGACTGAAGAAAGAGAGACATGGACATCTCAGATGACATGGGGGTGAGGGTACATTGGGGTAAATTATCAGCAAAAGTTTTTTCAAAAGTGAACTACTCCTTTAATGCTTAAATTGACATTTCATTAGTTCACCTTTTTAAAGTCTACTTTAGTGTGTTGAGAAGCAATGAAAGTCTTTTATGCCATCTGCATTTGTAGTCTTTCAAGAAAGGTTTGAAGGTAAAACACAAGTGTACATACAATTAAGCGCGCATTTTCCACAAGGGTATATGGAATATTTAAATCCTAAATCTTTAAAGTAATCTGGCTATGGGTGATTTCAGAAAAAAATGAAAAGGAGAAATATTAGTGAGTAATTAGCATTGGTGGTAGTGTTTTGGCTAGAATGTGTGTAATGGCATCAGTCCTTCTTGATATTGCGTTGTGTGTGTGCTCGTGTGAGCAGGTGCGTGCGGGGGGAGGAATTCAAAGAGGTGCGGAAGCTAGTTCTCGCACACGCCAGGAGCTGGCGGATACTCTTCATAGCAAGTCTATCACTCAAGCTGTGTGTGAGGCATGTCTGCAGTTCCTCAAAAGCTGCCTGGATTTCAATTGAACGCAGATTGATCGTTTCAGAGGGTTGCGTAGCAGCTGCTAATTGCTAATGAGGAACATTTGCAGTTGCATGCTTAGGTCTGGTCTGAATTAGACCGATACAGGCTAAAAATAAAGCTGAACTGAGACATTTTCATAAAACCTGTAGATGGCATTCATTTTAAAGCTCTTCCTAATGCGCAAAAATACAGATGTAATCTCTATTACATATAATTTACAGATAATATCTTGTCATGAATTATTGATTATAACTATAATACATCTTATATAGACTCTCGGGACCTGACCGGTATGGGGAATTTGCATATAATAATTAATAATTGATAATTAACAATTATTCATACAAGTTAGGAAATCTCCCAATAAGGGATGATATGTTACCTGCATCTGCATGTGTATCTCGGTAATTAACCACAAGTTGATTGCAATTAATTACATAGATCATGTTTTACAGACAGGTAAAAATTAGCTCTATTGTATATCAATATTCAATTAAAACGAATTATAATCAAATATTAATATGTCAATTAGGTCTACATATGTTTATTTTAGTGAGTCAAAATGTAATACATTTTTAATCGCAATTAACATGCGATGTGTGCAGAAACATACATTCAGTTCTTACTGAAGTATATTCATATAAAGTGTATTATTTCCATAGAAATGACTCTTTTTGAAAAAGTGTGTACTTTTTTATTAATGCTGAATCTACAGTACATGGAAATCTAATGAAGCTGCTTCATTGACCTTTCAAATCACCTAGTAAAGCTTGATAGTAAAATGCCACACGCCTCTTTGGATTTAAAACATGACGAAATTAATGCAGATGAATTATCGCTAAGGTCATATCAAACGTGTAGCTGGGAACTGCACTGCAGTGACAGTGTGCACACATTGTAGCATAATCTGTATGGAAAATCTGTTCTCTTCGCTTTCACCCACATTTTTCTCTCTTGTCACAACAACCCAGAGCTCCTTTCAGAACAACACGCCTCTTTGCGGAAACAGCGTTCCTATTTGAGAGCACCAGGGAAAGAGAGGGGTCTAAATCTTCTGCGAGTCACTCGTGTAAAACAAATATCTTGGTTTTGGAGTGGTCTTCCGGAAATAGGCCTGTCTGAAGCAGAAGTGACCAATGGGAATCAACTATTCTTTCATATACAAAACAAGACGTTTCATCTGTCATCTAAATGGCTAGAGCTGCTATAATGAACCGCAGATTCCTCTTGAATGTTAAGGAAAGTGTTTCACACACAAAAATATCATTTATTTATTTATTTTTTACAGTAACGCCATGGATGACTGATAAAAGCACAGAAGTGGAAAAAGTGGAAAGATTTATGTGAAAATTACGCTGCGATTCACACTCAAAATTAGTTTATTTTACACATGAAGGGAAAAAGCGTTTTAGCTCTCAGGCCGCCTTCAGTGTGATCTAATATCTCCACCTATCTATGATGCTAAATATTAAATATGAAATCCACAAAATCACAACTAGGTATAATCAATCAGCCATGTACAATATAAATTTTCTAGATATGTTAAAGAGCCCCTTTCAATCATTGTATATCTTAAAACTCACCTTTGATCACTAAAATTACATATTTAAAAAAAAAAATCCTTGGAAAAAAATCTTGAATACCGTTGTCTCATTTAGTATTCGCGGTTCTATAAATATATATAAATTAGCCCCGCCTCCACTCACTCACACCAGCTCAGAGATCCACTCGTTGACGATCACACGTTGACGTGATTGGTTATAAGGTAGTTTGCGGCAGAAACACCAGCGATTTCAAACCGTGATTTTGAGACTGTCTTTGGTTCACTGTAGTTTTAAAGGGGTCATATAATGCCATTTTTGTACAAGTTAATATGAATGTTTAGGGTCTAAATCATTGATCATCAACTGGCGGCCCGCCAAGCCATTCGATCCGGCCCGCGACTGGATTCCAAAATTTTGAGGATCAAAGAGATAAACGCCATTTAAAAAAAAAAAAAATGAGTTACTGCAAAAATCTGACTTTTCAATACCGACCAGATACAAAACAATGTTTAATTTTACGTAAAATGCGATATCCGCGGTGTTATTATGTAATGTTTTCTCCCTTTCTTTCCAAACCGCCACAAACGCCAGTCTCCCTTTTCTGCAAAATGCGACATATCCGGTTGCCCAATCGCAACGCACCATTCCACGCAATGTAAACAGTACCGGCAGCGCTTTAACTACACACGGCTTCCTAGGTTTTCTCTATTTTGTCCTTTCGATCAACAAACAAAAAAATTCATAATTTTGACAGCATTGGTGAACCTGCGGAGGGTAAGGCATCCTGCAAGGGTGAGCGTGACATCGCAATCGAATCATTTACGTGAGATAAAGAAGATGAGGCACTCGGGAGGAGGAAATGCCGGCTGTTGCTTGTTCGCACACGACAGCATCAAACTTCTGTCACGCTGACACACTGACCCCAGGGATCTTTTGAAAAACTTTCAATTGTTTTATTCAAAGTCAACGAAAACTGAGTAGGACCAAGCCATTTTACAGCTGATCGCCATCGAAAAAGCTCAGCGGCGACATCCCAAGGTTGACAACAGCGATATGCAGAAGTAACGTTGGATCATGCTTAATAAATCATAATTCATGATGATGTGCTCATCTTAGTTAATGTTTTAACCCCCTGGGGACCAAAAACGCGCCCCCGCGTTTTGATCGTTTTTTTTCACACAGCTGCAACATAGACTTAAAATACTCCGTCATTGATGGTCATAAAAATAAAATCGATACATGATTATAAACTATAGAGGGTCTTCTTTTTTTATGTACACTCTTATTACTATCAAAACCTTGTGTTTTTGTAAAATAAATAAATTAAACATGGGTGCGCTTTCAGCTCACTCTGTCTCCGCAAAAATCTTTCTGAAACGCGTCCGAAAAAAGAGCTGTAACTCATTAAATACTTATCACAGACACACGAAAAATCTCTCTTTATGAAGCTGAGATTTTCTTCTTTTAATTTAAGTCATTTATATAAAAAGCAACTACTCTCAGTTGATGTAATCTGTATGAAAAGAAAGAGATGTCAGGATTTTCCCTTTCACCTCATTACAGCAAATGAGGTGCTAATGTAACCGCGCCCACTGGGAGCGCGTGCTATTCAAATTCTAATGTTGAGGCAAGCCATGAAAACGCCCACATGGATAAAAACATACAGTTTATGCCCATATCGATTAAAACACAGTTTATTACGGATAACCTCGTCCTATTCTTTAGTCTAGCATGCGCAGTGAGGAGATCCTGGAAAAAAAGTTACCTTATAGTTTCATTTTGAGGAGCACGCACGGATTCAGCTGAAGCAGTAAGTCATTTATTATAAGTGCTTTGTTCGAATCGCGTTATTGAATAGTGTCCACAAAGACTGTTTAAATATCAAATGCGCGTCTGATAGGGGACGAATTCACTGACGCGCGCTGTGCGTTAATTCACTTTCGCTTTCATTTGAACAAGAATCTCATGAGACATCCTCACATTAGTAAGATAACATTATTTATCTGTACCTATAACCAAAAAGTGTGTTTAAATTTGATTCGGGTGTGTGGACGGATGTACGAACGAACGTTCATTTAGTTACAGACTGTTCGAGTTCTGCTCATATTATTTTATTAGCCACACACACGAATCATATTTAAACACACTTTTGGTTAGAGTTTAAAACATCTTGATGTTTGAAACTCTAACTCTGAACCAATTCTACATGGCCCATATAAAAATTGACCAGGATTTGTTTCCAGGTATGACAAAAAATGGGTTTTGACTTTCATTTATACTTTGATTTTATACATAGATGTATATATTTGAAGCGATCAGATGCAAAAGCCTCTAAGTGCTATTTGAATTTTTTCTAGAATGATAATTTTTTATCAAGCTTGTATATATAAGTTCAGTAATTTCACATAATGGCAATGAAGATTACCTATTAATTGTCATTTAAGTGAAATTACTGAACTTAAATATACAAGCTTGATAAAAATGATCATTCTAGAATAATTTAAAATGGAACTTAGAGGCTTTTGCATCTGACCTTCTGTTATATATATATATATATATATATATATATATATATATATATATATATATATATATATATATATATATATATATATATATATATATATATATATATATATGTGTATATATATATATATATATATATATATATATATATATATATATGTTGTCCTTTCATTTTTTTTCTTGTCTGACTCACCTGAATGAAAGGCTCATTATTATGCATGTCTTTGTCTCTCTCAGGTGTGAATCACCTAATTATACATGATGGGGCTGGCCTGTTCACGCCCATTCGCATATTGCCTTGGCAAACAAAAAAAATCTTTTTCACAATATAACCCAATTCACAGTTTTATGTGAATGATTAGGGGGATGATTTTCAGATCATTGTGAAGAAAAAACCCTAGGCAACAACATCAATTAGTCAAAAGTCTTGTGGACGCATATTTAGTATGTGTTTTCTGGCCTTATTTCAGAAACTTTCATTTTTAGTTTTTACAATAACCACGCATAAACAATATTCTCTCAAAAATGCAAACATGTACAAACATGTTGCCCATATGTCATGGTTGCCCTGTTTCTGCTAAATATAGTGTAATATCACCTGTGCCATTAATATGTTTATAAGCAGCTGAAAAAAACACAGATGTCAGGGCATGTCAGAACCTCTCAAGGACCCCAAATACACCTTGGTCCCCAGGGGGTTAATTAAAGGGTACCTATTATGGCATTTAAAATGTTCCTAATATTGTTTTGGGAGTCCCCCAACAACAGTTTTACAAGCATGCAATGACAAAAAACACTTTTGTTGTCTTATAATATGCATTTATTTTTACCTGTTTTGCTCACCGACTCCCATATGAATCGTTAAGCGAGTCCTTTTCCAAAACCCGCCTTTGCGTGACGCTAATCTGCGGTGATTGGTCAGATGATCTAGTCAGTTGTGATTGGTATTCTCTGTGCAGATATTGTCGAAAACGGAACTCTTATCACCTTAAAATGGGTTCTCAACTCCAGTCCTCGCAACCCACTGCTCTGCGTTTAGGTTTGTGAAGCAATCATCTTCAAAATGACGCGAACACAGAACAAGGTTTGGGCTATACTTGTGTGGTATAGCAGTACTTGTATATATGAACTGCAGCCACTTAGTCTTCAAATAATCCTCACTTGGCTGGTGAAAAAAGTTCACTTTTGCGTCGCACTTCAAAACACAGCGTCTCGTGGACATGATTGTTTTCTGAAGCCCAGATCTCGAAAAACGACAGAGTCCAAAAAGGTGCGGTGGGTCCAACCTTCATGCTCTCAAACCTCCCTGGCCAGCCCAGGCAGGGTGGCCCGTCCTGGGCCAGTTTCAGATTTGCCCGCCACCCCTGGAGCTCCGGTTTTCCCTGGCGTCTCCAGCGCAATAAGTGGGCGTTTCTTATTCAAATAACTTGTCAAGTTGACGTCAACTAGACAAAGGAAAAGC
This sequence comes from Cyprinella venusta, assembly GCA_038021265.1. Classification (NCBI taxonomy): domain Eukaryota; kingdom Metazoa; phylum Chordata; class Actinopteri; order Cypriniformes; family Leuciscidae; genus Cyprinella; species Cyprinella venusta. The sequence continues at coordinate 8,025,629 of CM075864.1, read as the reverse complement.
ATCGTTCTTCGAACGATTCATATCAGCGACTCAGAGTCGACTCTTACTTTTGAGAGACAATAACTTTGTATACGATGAACTTTCATGTTTAAAACTTTGCAGGATGTTTTCGTTCACTTAGATCTATGTTAAACACAACATGAAGGGCAATTTTCAAAAATCCATAATAGGTACCCTTTAAGGTGTTGTTCATCCGTGAAGTCATGAATGAAAAACGTTGAACTGTTAAAAAAACAGTGTTAGTTCCTGATGATATTAATGTATGAGAGATAGAGTCCCGTTACTCTGCGTTTAGCTCAGGCTGAATAAGGTTTTTTTTTTCTGCTGGGGGTCGAGCAGGGAAAGAAACATTAATTTGTGGGTTGAAAAACAATTACATCCACAGGAATATATATTTATTTTACGCAGTTCGCCACAGATCCGGATACTACCAGTAATAGTACACGGTCTGTACGCGCATCCAATTAAAGAACCAGAAAATACAGACGCTATTATATGCCAGCTAGATGGCCCCGCTGCAGTCAAAGCGAAATCTGATTGGCTGATTAAATCTGACGGATTATCTGATTGGTTAAAGAAACGGTTTCATTGCCATTCATTTTATACTACAGGCGCCCGCGCTGTCGATTCTGAAGGCCTCCAGGCAGATTTATTTGACCCGGCAACGCATGATGGCTGAAATATGATTGGATACAAGCTCTAACATAAAAACACACTACTGGAAGCAGCGCAACCAAGAGAAAAGCTATGAAATTAAGAGACCGACTATTTGGAATAATTTAATACTCATTCATGGAAAAATATTAAAAGTATTAAAAAGTAATATTAAAGGTATAGCGGAGGATCTTTCCGAAATTTAGAGAAGACCCGCCCTCTCCAATTTTTTAAAAAAAAAATGCAAATGTCAAATGCCCGTCCGTGTTTTATTTACTTATTATACTGATCGATTGAGTGACCGAGGGCTCAAGACATGATATGTGCAACCCTGTATCACACGAAATACGTTCTGAGGAAACTATTTTGCAAATCGCAAATGTTACATGGCAACATATGAGCAGTGCTATTACGCTGGTCCTTAACCCAACATGTCTCATTGTTAATACGTAGGTATTAATACGTTATTTTTATACATAGTTGCATATGGAGAAGTAGCTTGTTGCGTTTGTGTAATAATAAACACACACGGTTTTAGAATATGAACACATGAACACACACGGTTTTAGAATATTTCAGCGCGATACCATTTACCATTTGGTCAAAAGGCTACTTTAGACAAATTGAGATGTTTACCGTGTCTATGCGGTGCATGACTTGTGCCAGGGCTAGCATTGCTAAGTCGCTTGCATTAACTTTTACTAGTGATTTTAAATGGATTTCTCCAAATAGCATGACAAACTTTACCTGTCTAGTAGAATCTTCGCGACTGCGGCATCAGTGAGAAGCCCGACCTGTGCTTTTAGCGCACGCCAGCATGTGATATTCACCCAAAATCACTCTGGTCTTGTTTCTATATTCTGCGGCCTTTCTCTTCTTATCATACACTTCGTATACATTTTTTCTCTTTCGACCCTCAGTCATTTTCAAAGGAATGGCTGAAACCGTAACTCCGACATAATACACCAGAAAGTGAAAACTACATAGAGATGAGCACGTACGACGGCCTTACGTAAACATATCACCAGAATGATTGACACTTAGGTGGACCAATAGTATAGACTACCCACCCGGAAAAAGAAAATCCTCCGCTATACCTTTAAAGTGCAAGTCAGTGATTCTGATGTGTTTAGGCCAGCAGAGAAGGCCTTGCTGGCCCTGACGGCCCACCACTGGTATATTTCTATGGCATCACTGTCGTAATTAGCCTGTGAAGTGGACTTACTCATTGTAGAGTTAACGAAAGTTATCATTGCAATGTTTGAAGGAAGTCTTTAAAATGATCGGCTCACTAAAAAATCTGTAAGATCTTATCTTTATGCTGTGGAAACTAGGGGTGTAACGGTACATGTATTCGTATTGAACCGAGGCTTCCGGTTCGGTACGCATACAAACCGAACGATTGCTTGGACCATTTTTCCTGCCGGCAAATTCGCGCTGACGCGGCCAACACATCGTTGCGCAACATCAAATGGCAAATGTAATGAAAGCAGAACGAAACTGCGCTACTCATTAGGCAATGTGCCTCACGGATCGTTTATCAGTTCGGACCAGCAACATGCAGCGCGAGCCGATCTCGATCAAGCAACACTGTTACCACACCGCGCTAAGAGATCCGGTAGAGTAAACATTTGAATTCGCCACTGAGGTAATAACATCGCTGCGATAACTAGTGAGATGCATTCACATTTCTCCGTTATTAACCGTAGATCTCTCTTAGATAAAACAGCGCTGTCATGGAAACCAGGAGAAACATTGTGCCGTGAATGAACTAGTAATACTTTACGTCCACAGACCAGCAACATTCACCATGGATTTAATATAGTAACACTAACTGGAACCTATTTGGCTGGAATGGTGAAATGCTTTCAAGTACTTCACACATCTTTTTCCAGCACTTCAAAATTCAAATATTATATAAATAAATATATATTTAAATGTTATTTTTAATGTGATGACCTAAACATTATTTATTCATCCTTCAAAGATGACCCCCATTTATAAACCTGAAAGTTTCAAGATCTAGGAAAACTCACATTTATTTAAAAATGTTTTTTTCTTTAAACAAATAGGACATTTCCCTGGCTGTATCGAAAACGTACCGAACCGTGACTTTAAAACCTAGGTACGTACCGAACCGTGATTTTTGTGTACCGTTACACCCCTAGTGGAAACACAAAGGAGACCGAACACAACGAGTGCAGCCGGGCTACATATGGTCAATACCAATCTTATTTTTGATTTTTATTTTGGAATAAAATGTTACCGCTGTTTTCATAGACGAGTCCCAGTCTTTTGATGTGGCTTGGTAAAAGTACCTCAGGCTGTGAGTCATCAGGACTGACCTTATGAACTCCACCTTTATTTCTACCATCTGAACACCTGTCGTTGGAAAATGTCAGGGTGTTTCCCATTAGTTTTAACCCCTCTCTCTTTCTCTCTCTCTGCGTTTCTTTATATTGCCTTCAGTCTGTCTGTTGCTTTGCTTCACGTTGCTCTTCTTCACACCTCAGTCCCTTTGTCTTTCTGTCCAGATCTCTTTACACTTGCTTTCTTTGCACCTTGACCTTTATCTCCCTTCCCCACGTCTCCGTCCTATTCACTTTCTCTCAGGCAAGAGCTGGCTGTCTCCATAGTCTTTCTTATCTTTAACCTCGCCGTCCCTCCCTTTCTCCATTTCTTCCACTTTTTTGTTAAATCCTTCAGTCTCAATGCCGTGAAACTCAGAGATGCCTCACCCAGAGCGTCTCTGTAGCATCGTAACTGGCAACACGACAGTCCCATAATCACCTGTCAATGCTGATTCCTTCTCTTTTTTTCACCTCTCCTGCCCCTCCTCCTCATCGCGCTCTCTCTCTCTTGTGCTCTCGCTCTGAGGCCACGCTGGCACCGCCTTCCCAGAAACGGTCGTGGAGGTTGAAACAGCCACAGATGGTGCTGAGACACACAAGCAGCCACTCTACTACCAATGTGTGTGTGTGTGTGACAGAAAGAGTGTGAACGGCTAAGAGGAGACCGATTAGAAGGGAGCGCTCAGCACCTCTGGGACACACGAGCGCTCCAGAGGAAATATTTATGACCCGACGGCAGTAAGTGACCCCCCTCGCGCAGCTCCGTATGAGCCGACTCTCGCAGACGCACGAGCTGAGCAGGTTCGGGCAGGAGCGCAGCCACGGGGAGGAAGTTTTCCTCAGTCTACAAACCTTTTGAGGATAAAACAGCGGGAAGAGAGAGAAACCTCAGCATGAGCTGCAGGAAGAGATGCAAGAGGGAGATTCTGAAGTTTGCTCAGTACCTCTTCAGACTTATTACCGGCACACTCAATGCAGGTAAAATTGGAAATTTTCTCCTCCGCCAAAGTTTTTTATCTTGTAACAAGCTTTTGCTCTTTGTTGGATTGTGAAATACTTGGTGCAATCTAGCATTGTATACAATATTGATGTGGAAGTTGAGGCAGTGCAGCTCAAACAACCTGCAGCCATGTTTTGACCTTTTGGTAATATCTATCTATCTATCTTCTCCTTCCTAATCTCCTTAATCATGTCAATTAATCCAAGTCAACTGGCAATTAGGACGAGGCAAACAAATTTTCCCCATCATTTGGCAAATATTAATTGATGTGTCAGCCTTTTCAAGGAGAGATGGGCTCTTCTTTGTGGATTGCAGCAAATTTAGTCATGTTGTCCTTGAGTATCCTGCTGTTGTTTCCCAGTGTGTCTACAAATATTGTCAAATTGTGTGGAAATAATTTGGGCAGTGAGCCATATTTCGGAAACGAATAGGCTTGTTGCAGGACATCAGCAATGCATCAAAACAAATGTATGTAGGGAGTATGCTGGCCTTTTGTCAAGATATGTTTTTGCATTCTTTCATTATTTCTTTCTATATATTGTGAAAAAAAATGTCATTTTAAATATTTTGAAGGAATAACCTGACGGACTCGTTATTACTAAATGTTTGTTACAGAGAGAATTAATGGTCTAATAGTTTTTCTCTTTGCGCTCGATATGTTCATTTACCACCTCAGTATGAGGAAGTTTTGTTCTAGAAGTTTATTTTCTCACTCTTTATTTCCCGTTTATTGATTATCGTGTATCAGTTGTGTTTGGAATATCCTGTGCATCTCTGCAGCATTTGAATGTGTGGGTGCGTTTGACAACAAAGAACACGGATGGAAAAGCTTGGCATGCGTTGCTTTGAAGGTCTTATTTTTTATGAATATGATGCATTAGAATGTGTTGTGTACAGAATTGGAGACCTGCAGTGAAGACTTGACTACTCTGCTGGCGGACTGGTTTAAGTAGATTTCTGTAGGCGGGACTGATGTAGTGTTTGATCATAGTCACTGACAGCGAAAGAAAAACTTTCCCTCATTAAAGGGATAGTTCACTTTGAAATTAATTTTTGATATGTTTTAGCTTACCTCAAGGGCATCCAAGATGTAGGTGTCTTTGTTTCCACAGTATTTTCAAATTTGGTATTTTTCGGTCAAACCGTTGTTGTCTATCAGTCATATAATGCAGACTTAGGGGGTCCACCCTTGGTTCACCTCTTAAGAGCAGGCACAGAGAAGTCATGATTTAAATGATGTAATGACTTTTTCATCGTGAAGATCTAAACATATTTAGATATACAGGAAATCGCAATGGAAGACGATTTCGATATATCTAAATATGTTTAGTGAAAGGTAAAACTTCCGAAATCTCTGTGTAAACAATGAGTGACATACATGCGCGAGAGAGCGCTTCCAGCGCATGCGCAGACCGAAGCGCTCGTGCTGTCAGATCAGTTGGACATGGCTGTGATTACAAGAGGTAAAAACGATATAAAGACACGCTCGTTTCGTGTCTTAGGCCATCAATGTGTACATACATTTATGAGTCATTAAATCATGTTTACTTTTGACTTCTCTGTGCATGCTCTTAAGAGGTGAACTGAGGTTGGACCCTCTAAAGCTGCATTATATGACTGATAGACAAGAACTGTTTGACTGAAAAATATCAAAATTGAAAATACCGTGGAAACAAGGACACCTACAGCTTGGATGCCCTTGAGGTAAGCTAAAACATATCAAAAATCAATTTCATAGTGAACTATCCCTTTACATCTTGTTGATTGGGGTCATGTGTTGATAGAAGGCATGTATTCTGTGTTTGTGACAGGCTGTCTTTTTTAAGTCATTACTTACTTTTTTTAAGCATACATTATATTAGTCAAGCAGGTAATTTAGATGCCATTGATTTATAATATGAAAAATCTGTGTGTTCCTTTAAAATGATTTAGACTATTCTCTTTTCATTCTCTTTTCAATGATATAGACTATTTCCTATAAAGATATATGCTATTTTCTGAGCAGAAATGCTTAATTTTCATTTTAGGGTGGACTATCGCTTTAAGTCATCCTTTACTCATCCTGGTGTTGTTCTAATGCCGTATTTCCTTTTCAGACCACAAAAGGAGAATATATATAAAATTTTATGTCCTGCTCACACTCGTCCATATAATGGCAGTGAATAGCGACCAGAATCAAATATTTTTTTTTAAAAAAAAAAGACGTAAAACTATCAGGGAATGATCCCATGCAACACATGCCATATATTCTAAGTGATCTGGGGGTATAGGATAGGGTAAGGCTGGGCAATATGGCCAAAAATATTATCACAACATTTTTTTCATATCATGCAATGTCAAAATTCACCCCTTTATTAATTTACCTACCATTAAATGGGGAAGGAAATGCTCTCAATATACTGTGCAAACATCTTAGGCACACTTGTGTTTCTGCCCCAAAGAAATAGTCTTAAGCCATATTTTGCTGTCGTGTTTCAGTTGGAAATATCAATTTACATTTTCCAAACTTTAATTTTGCCTTTAGCTGTCACAATCCAGTGAGATTTCTGTTTGCAGAAGGAGTCTGTTAACAGCCGGTATGCTCCACACGGAGATCTGATATCACCATTATCTGATTATCAGAGTCTGTCTGAGATTACATAAGGAATTACGGAATTAACTGAGACGGACTAAATCCAAAAGAACTGCGGCAACGTTTCCAAGACGCTTGAAGCTTTCCTCCATTTGTGATTTATATGGATCTTGATATGATATTGTTTTTCACCAAGCCCTGAAAAGCAAACCAAAATTGAATGTATTATTTACATTGGCCATTGGTCTTCTGTGCACGGAAATGTGAAGATAACGCCAAGTGGAATACAATCCATGAACTTTCGTCTCTGAGGTGAATATATACATTGGATATATTCATACAGCATTAAAAACACACAAGGGTTGAGTAAATGACTCAAATGTCATTTTAGGGTGAACTATCTCTCTAAGACATTAAGGCTTCAAGTTAATGCTTCTTACTCATTTGGTAAATAATTTTTCTTGTTTTAAGATTAAAACTCAATAAATTTGTTTATACTCATAAAAAAAGTTAATTTATGATCGGTTCAGTATTTTTGCATTGGATGCATGCTTATTCAATCTGTTCAATCATATTTGTCTGGTGTTGCACACTCTTCCACTGAAAATGTCTATAGATATACTGCGCTATCTTTATTAACAATGCTTAACATTTGCCAAGTAGTGATTTAATTGAGAGTCAAAAGCATGAAAAATTAATTGATCCAGATGTCAGCTGTTTTTTGATGATTACCAGGATAAATCAAACATGCTGGGAAAAGGAACGGTCCCAATGTGGGATATTATGCTTAGTCACTGAAAATGACTTTTAATATTGATCGTCTGACAGACTGGCAGCTTTTCTGACTCTAACTTGCTGGAGAGCGTCTTTCTGCCTTGACTTGAAATCCTTGTTACGGTGCTGTATTGATTCGGCAGACAATCCGTCCAAACATGGTTGTAGAACAGTGTTCTTGTTGCTGTCTTTCTTTTCTCCGTTTACACTTAAAATAATGATTAAAACAGATTTCAGACAGGTTTTTAACAGGTCAAGTGGTAATTATGTCACAGGAAATTTGAATATGACCATTAGCAAAGAAATTATTTTGGTTGAATGCCAAAAAACTGATTATCTTGTATCTAAGGAGCCATTTGTAATATCAATATATTCATCCTTACATTTCAGCCACCCTTGTGAAGGCAAACACTATGTCTTTTATCTTAGAAAGCAATGCACAGACACTGAATGTCAATATCTGTTGCTCAACTGATCAGGATTGATCGATGCCCTGAAAGAATCAGTCCGTTGTAAAGCCTGACCTGAGCCTGATTCTAATGGGATCTGACGTCGAGGGACACTGGGAATGCTGCAATGCATACCAGAAACTCACAAATCATCAGCATTTTTGCAATATTGTTCGTTCGGCCTATTGTGTTTGACTAGTTAGGACAGCATTTGAGGAAATCTGTTTCACACATTTCTCAGTATTTGTGACTCAGAGATCCAGTAAACTGTACTTTTTACCGTGTAGTGTCTTTAAATATGTCTTCTCCTTTATTTGTAGTCTATTGATTAAAGATCATAGAAAATGAAATCCTTGTTTTATCTCACCAGCAGTAAACACCTCTTGCTGTTTCATTGCTGTAAATTACGTTGAACAACCTATTACATTTTGTACCGTAAATGTCCCAGAGAAAGGACAGTGCGAGCTGCATATTTCTTCAGGCTTTTGGACCCCGAAGACTGTGAATTAAACGGCTGACTTTCAAGCTACATGGAGCCAGAGGGCTGTGTCCATCTATTTGTCACATTGTGGCCTCGCTCTCACCGCCTAAACGCTCCGAATCTCTCTCTTGTGAACAAATGACATTTGCCTTTTTGTTTCCCCCCAGTTTATTGCTTTCAGCTGTCACACGCGTCCACCGCTGCAATGTATCATCCATTTTGAAGGGAACCGGTTGAAATACTTGGCACAGGATCTGGAACAACGTCTGCTTTTTGTCTTTAAGGAAAAAAGAGGCAGAAATGGCCTTCATGTTTCTAATCTTGATGCCTGAGAGCATCTGGAGAACTTTCCCCGTCATGTTGTATTTCTCACGCAAGCCTCTCAGGTGCACATGGACATTTTTAGCATGCAGCAAAGTAGATGGTTATAGATTTCAAGTGATTTGATTAGGTTCGTCAATGCAATTTGCGGAGGTCTCACAAGGCCAAAATCCTTCAACCCGTTGACATTATGCTCTCTCTTTGAGTACGAGAGAGTATCAGATGCTCTTACCGGTCATAATTCGCAATTGAACAGTTTCTAGCTTCCATTCGTCTTTTTACTTGCAAAACTGTGCGCCTCCGCTTAAGGAAACGGTATCGTATTGCGTGAAGGCTGAGCCTGTGGTCATGTCAGTATGGTGTGTTTATTTAGACAATCTCTGCGACATGAGTCGTGTAGGTTTCGTCTCTTTGGTTTCTCGACGGCTATTACCAGGTCATGTTCCAGCTGTCCTCTGAGATGCAGTTCCAGGAGTCCACATAATCCTTGACCAAACACTGAATATTTAATCCAAGATGCCAGCTCATTGTGGCTTAATAGGCCCTATCACTTCAGTTTGATAGACAGACACGCAGCTGAGCTGCTATTAAACAGCCTTGTATGTGTTGTCAGGAATAGCTAAGCGTGGATAGTGGTGCAGTTCTTACTAGTTGTAAAAATAGGTTTCCAGCATATAGTAGGTATGTGCGTGACGTTACAGTCGGCCATAGTGACTGCGGTTATGCCCACTAAGGGACAAATGTTAGCAAATGCACATGCACTTGCACATGTTAGCTTAGCTTCCAAACAATAGCAAATGCACATGTTAGCTTAGCTTCCAAACAAGATGGAGGATCTTGTTTTAATGGTGCGTTCTATTATAGCCAACGAACCGACTCTGACCTCGAATTTGACGTCACGTCCACACTTCAAGCGTTCTATTATGTTTTGCGTGTCTGAGTCGGAGAAAAAAATGGACGCCACCCGGAAAGCTGTTATAATGGTAGCACTGGCTGAGCACCAGGCACTTACATTAAAAAATATATTATGACTACACCTTATCAAAACGCTGCCATTTGAACTTGAAAATGTTGACTTTATTTCATGTTTTTCATGTTAATATTCTGTTAGCAATGCTAGCAACATTAGTAATTGCACTCACAACAACCGATTCCCATACCTACAGGGGACGCAGTAATACGAGTGATCATAACCGTTATTTAAAATACCAAAGCGGTTCAAAAACAATGAAAACAATTCAGTCTTACAAGTCACAGGGCGCAGCCATCTTGAATTCCGAAATGGAATTCTTGCTCGGTGTCCTCACGGTTGTCCGACGTCCGAGAGGAGAAATTCGAGGAAAGGGGGAGTGTTGCTAGGCAACGTCTGTCGTCCGATTTGGATCTCTGAGACGGATGAATAATAGAACGCACCATTCGTTTCAGAAAGTGAAGTCCCACCCACTGATTTGTAATAGGCCTGTAGCGTGAGTGGGTCCCACCTCCTGGATAAATAATGAGCTTGTGTTTGTAGTCTTAACCCTTATACAAGGAAATAGGACTTCCTGACGATTTTTACGTCATAAAAAGCAGGAAGTGGAACACTTAAGTCCTTATTTCTCCCATCTCAGGGGAAAATAAGGGAATAAACCATTCAAAAATATGACTGCGTTTCTAAAGATACAAAGCAAATGCAAAGATACATGCAAATGGGTGAAGTGTTCCTTTAAAGTGAACAGAATCATTTTTTGATGAAAATAACACACCTGTATGACTGATTATAGCCTATATTTAATATATCCGGTTCTGTTCTCTGGGGTTTTATTTATTGTCTGTGGTTAGCTGGCAATCACTTGTCAAATTTTCTGTCATGACTGAAACCACACAGCACATTTCAATGAAACCTTATTCGTGTCTTTGCTTTTAAACTCAGCAGACACTTTAAATGAACCTCAGGCTCTAAATTCCAGCCGCTCGATATCTATCTCCCAGACAATGTAGAGGAAGTAGGGCAGCTTCTCCATATCATATTCTCATTACACCCTTTCTCACTTCCACAATGTAGAAAAAAATCTTTCCCAATCAATGGCTACCAAACATTGTTCAACAATGCTTGGAGAAAGAAGCTGGATGAAAACCAAATTCAATCATTGGTACAATTAATTTATTCAGAGACTCTTCGACTTTCCTGCTGTCTGCACTGGGGAAAAGTCGTTGCTTTTGTTGTTTTTGACTTTCTACTCCTGACAATTTCATTTAGACCTGAAGAGTATAGAGTCACTGGTGGTTTCGTAGGTTATCTTGGCAATTATAATGGAGTGTGTCTTACTGCCCTTGTGAAGAGACTTCACTTCTGGCACCACAACATCGATTCTTTGTCCTGTCCTGTCCTGAAGCAATGTGTGTTAATTATAAGATATAAATGTTGCTAAAAATGGCCTGAAATTTGACATATTGCAGGTTTTGAGACCATATTAAAGCTGGTTTCAAGCCCTTTCCAAATCTGTTTTTATTTATTTTATCATTTTTCTGTAACAAAAGTTGTGGTTATCTGAGGTCGGCTGATCGCTATGATTTTCAGAAATGGAATTTTGAGGAAAAAATGGTTTAATTAACTGTCACGACTGTTAGCAGGACGACTGGCACTCACACATTTTAGTAATCATCATAGATTAGGTATCATTCGAAAGCTTACAAACTCAAAATTCATCTATGAAAACCACTTTGAAATTGGACTATTGAGAGGCGAGCAAGATCTTTTAAGCGAGCAGCTTCAGACTCTGTTGTTCTCTTGTGCTCCGCATCACACCACACGATAACGCTGGATAAAAAATAAATAAATAAAAACTTGCGTGCCGTTGTAGTTCACCCAGAACTGGACTTTATTCTGTTATGTGGTTTATTTTGACGGTTGAAATGTCTTTGTAGTGTTAAGAGAAGGAGAGCTAAACGGGAGATATTGTCTTTTTGCCCCTCCACTCCGCCTGCGTGTTCTTAAAGAGAAACACAGCTCGCCCTTTTCAGCTCGCCATTATAAACCGCTATTTTTCTGCACTCAACTAGTGAATTTTCCCTGTATATATTCAGAGATGATAAACAAAATGTAATAGAATAATAATTTAATAAAAACCCAATTTTGACAAACTGACATTCAATCTATATTTGAAGAGTTTGGTTCCAAAACGTGATAAACGACATTTTTTCAAAAATTGAGTTACTCAAAATCTGTACTGTATCTGGTCGTAATTGAAAAGTCAGTATTTAATTTAACATAAGATGCGATATCCGCCGCGTTATTATGTAATGTTTTCTCCCTTTCTTTCCAAACCATGACAAACGCCATTCTCCCTTCTCTGAAAAATGTGATGCATCCGCTCAACCAATCACAACTAGGGTTGGTTATCGTTTGAATTTGAACGATTCTGATTCCGATTTCTTGTTTCGATTCTGGTTCCTAACGATTCTCGATTCCGATTCTTTTAAGAGGTAGGGTCAAAAAAGTTGAGCTAACCAACAGTCTTTCTGAAGGAAATACTCCTTTCTGAAGGAAATACTCCTTCTGTCAAATACTCCTTTTCTCACAAATTTTGGATTTTGCCGAGATTTTGTTATTTTTTAGAAAAGTGAAGCCACACTTTGGACCGCCGACGTAAGCTACTCATGTTCGTCTCGCGCGGTTATGCCAACACTTCCGGTAGACGCTTCTCCGTTGATGTTGTTCAGCGGTTTCTTCTTCCGGTCGGCGGACTGTGAATATCGAAACTAGGAATCGAAATTTTAACTTTTGAACGATTCCAGGAAAAACGAAAAGTTAGTACCGGTTCCAATCGATACTCGATTCTCGATACCCAACCCTAATAACAACGCACAATTCCACGCAATGTAAACAGTAACGGCAGCGCTTTAAATGCACCCGGCTTCCTATAACCTACAAATTCTATGTGAAAATTTGAAACAGAAAATAGTGGTTTTCATCTTCCCACTTTGTCGGTAGAAAATAGAAAATAGGCTGTTTCTTTTATTTTTTTTTTGTAGAATTTGTCTCAATATGCCGTGCGATCTCTGCATCCCCTGCTACTCCTGTAAACTTCTATGCATTTACTGATTATAATCACCCAACTGCAAGCCAACAATCCCATCACATGGAGTTTTTTTCCATGCAGCATCATTGCTTGTATACTCCCACATGAACTTTTGGTAATGAGTTCAGTTACGTTTTGCCTAGTTTACTTGAGTAAGAGCCTATGGCCTCCAGCCTGTGTCTCATTAGTATCGCACTCTAAATGGCTTCAGTCACTAGTGATGTGAGCACTTGCACACTGACCTTAACCTTTGCCCCTTGTGCCGGAGTTCACTGACCTTTGAACCACAGGAAATGAGTCTGAAAACAACCATATGTTGTACTTTTGTTCTTATAGTGCATCGGTCTGTTATGTCTGACTGCAGGACACTGTCTTTAAATGTTTTTAATCTTTAAGTTTCAAAACTTAATAATCGGTCATGTTGTTCCAATGATTGATTGATTGACTGACTTTTTTGAGTATGTGGTCACTAAAGGCCAATTTATACTTCTGCGTTGGGTACGCGCAGTAGGTACGGCGTAGCATACGCACAGACGCATCCCATACCGCGTACCCTTCGCCATTGCCTGACGCGCACCTCTTCAAAATGTAACTACATATCGCGACGACGCGGACCGCAAGATCGGTGATTGGACGGCTTGGTAGCATCGCATTTCCTCCTACTCATTTCAGCACGTACCTTCTCACGCATTTACACACGTACCATCTCCTATGATGTCTCCTCTCATTTCTGCCTTTCAGTTTTAGTAATTTCACTAAAATGAACTGTTTTTCCACCCCAATAAGCTCCAACTCCAACATGATCCACTCTCTTTCAGTCGCTATTGCTTGTAGTAACCTAGCCGTGAGGAATCTAAACACAGTGGAACATTAAAACCCTCCGCCGCCTACTAGCGTTTCGGAGCAGTACTGCAGAGCAACCAAGACCTGAACGCAGAAGTATAAATGCTCACAACGGCGTCGCCTACGTGCGAAGCCAACGCCGTACACTACGGCGTACCCTCGACGCAGAAGTATAGATTGGCCTTAACGTGGTATGTAAAGTTTTTTTTCACTTCGGTGTTCCATTTCAAAAATGTACCTTTTCAAAGTGCTGAGATATGTATTAGGGTAAGAAAAGATTTCCTGGCCATCCAGAGCCCATTTTCCCAGTTTTAATTGCACTTGCATGCATGTAACCCACATTGCAGTTTCAAAATAGACATTAAGCGTAACCTAATTAAACTCTGCATAATTAATAGGATGTACAGTGAATAATTAGAGGATGATGTTGTCATAATGTCAGCCTTGGATTACTTTAAACCCTCTCATGAGTCTTGTTATGTAGTGCATCCTGAACGGTATTTCAAATTATGAACACTATGAAAAATACAGTTAAAAAACTCTTGTTACATCTTTTACATGCTTAAAATGTTACATTTTCAAAATGATTTTCAAACAGGCATATCAATATCTGAGTATTATGGCCCAGGTCTGGGTGTATAGAGTGAACGCTCTAAAGGGCAGTGGTAGTGGAATCCCAAAAAACACATCACTCTGGTCGATGATCCACAAGAACTAAGCAGAGAGAACTTTAATATTAGACTAACCATTAGGTAGTGAAATAAGGAGCAAATCCTTCAGTGTTAACAAAAGTAACAAACCAAATGAATACTAAACAAAAAGTGATCAATTAAATCGCCTGATCAAATATCAAAATAAAATACAACTGGCTTACTTAACTCCCTGTCCAAAACAAAGCACATACAAGTTCACCTAGAGGCTGGAGACCCATACGCTCCAAGATCTTTGAACATGTTTGTAACATAATTGAACGCGATCCACTTGTGTAACAATCAGAAAGAGAAATGGGCGGCATATAAAGACAACCTATCAGAAGTCAAAGACAAGGCAGGTCTTAATAACACTGCTGTTTCCTACACAGAATGTGATCTTGTTTAAGCATGAAGAAGATATGTTTTCATTTTTGTCATTGGTAGCAGATTTCAGTGGTGTTGCTTGTCATATCCTCATGGTTTTATCTCAGCCGAATAACATTAAGAATGAATGGTACATGCTCTTAGGCTTATCTCAGAAATGCTTGCCGTCTTGGCCACAATGCAATCATCTGAGCCTTTCCCCAGACCTTTGGGAGCCCAGAGCTTTATTGTTTCTCCGCCATTTGATTCCGACTGCAGCTTCCAGTCAGCCCATTTCAGCCGCTTCCATTCCAGCCCCTTCAGTTACTGTAATCAGTTTTCTCATTTGCACTAATGTTTGTAAATGAAAATCCTTTCAGTCCACAGAATGGATTATTTCTGCGGACTGGATATAGGGTATTTTTAAAAGCACCCATGCTTTCTGGACTTCATATGAATCCTTACATTGAATAGATTAACCACTTTTACCGCCCATTTGTGCAGAAATTGTTCTGTGAGGGTGGATTCAGGAGACTAAAACGAAAGAAAAAACTCTTAACCTTTACCCAGCGCTTAATGGCTTTCTGAACGCCAAGGCCACTGGTCTGTCAGCGAAGGAGGTGGTGTGTTCAGCCAGCTCATAAATTGAGAGCCCTTTATATGTCTGTGCGCACTTGGTCCTTTTCATTTCTTTCAATCATTGTAATACTCCTCCATAAGACTTATGTCATTTATCACATCTGCTCGCCGCATGCATTGGAAAATGGTTTGCGACAATCTCTTTAAGGTCATCCGATTTCTGTTTCTCGTCCCTGTAATTGCCCTTTCCATCCTGTTCTCATGACGGGGGCGGGGCAACCTGTTACTCACATGAGATCGACCAATATCAAACCAGAACCATCCAATTAATTCCTCATGGAAAAGTCCCGCCCTCATGTTACTGTAAAAAATTTGGAGTACGATTTACTTGAAAAAAACCTTGCTAAACTATCTCACTCAGAAAATGCTTGTAAATTTACAAAGATTTGCCAAGTAAAAACCTAAACATATTTATCAGTAGCTTAAATTAGAAATATTTAAGTTAGATTTACTTGGAATATGGAATTAAGTAAACTTTACAAAAAATAAGTAATTTTAACTCGGCTAGTAAAAGGTTGATTAATATCGATTTCCTTCGCCTTTGTATTACATTTCACTACAACAATAATCTTGAATTTTATTAGTCATTTATAGTGTGTGGTTTACTTAGATCATCTAAGTAAATTATATATACATCATGTCACACATTAAGCCTTATGTGAATGCAAACACCTCAATACTTGGTAGACAATACACAATTGCGGTAACATTTGATGGGTCATTTTTGTGTTTGAATGTGTCATTTTGAGCAAAAAATTTACTCAGTGTCACAAAATGGCAATTTACTAATACTGACAACAAAAATCAATGATAATACAGTGTAAATACAGCTGGAAACCAGTGAAAAATGAGCCTCATTAATTATTCAAGGTCCAGTGCATGATGGGAACCCCAGTTTCAGAAAAGTTGAGTAATTTTTACTTAATTTTATGGAGTTGATATTTACACTTTAATTTCTACTCGCTTGAATTAAGTACTGATATATATACTTAGTTTTTTAAATTCTTGCCTCAACTAACTTTTTCAAGTAAATTACATTGGGTTTTTCACTACTATTTACTTCACCAAAAAAATCATTTTTTACAGTGTACACTCTTAAAATCACTGGCCTTAGGGCTGGGAAGCTTTTAAGCACCTCAGGATTTGATAATAAAAAAAACCTAATAAAAAAAAAAATATCTGTCAGTAAGTGAGTTTTATGTATTGAATATATATGCTTGCTGCATTCAATCTAAATGGCATAAACAATGAATTTGTAGAGCATTTGGAAGGTAAAATTCCATTTCAAAATTTTATGGAAGATTATTTTATGGATTGTTCGAGGGTTTGTGTGTATGTGGTTCAGGTATACAACCCCAGGTATATAAATTTCCCCACAAAGATGGCAATATCCTAAATCCTTGTCCTCGTGGGGTTATTTTTGCTCCCCATGAGGAAAACACCCTATGAACCAAACTAAGTGATGTTTTTATTTTAACTACACAAATGCAGAAAGCTTTCTGTGATGGGGAATAATATTAGAGGATAGCATACATGTCTATGGAAAGTCTCCACAAAAACGTGTGTGTGTGTGTGTGCGTGTGTGTGGGGTTTCTAGAGCTCACATAGTTCAATCTGGCATCTGTGGTTAATCATTGAAGAGAGAATCACGATGCATAAATTTTCTTTACTCCCACCCCTAATTCAGTGCTGGATATCTATAGCAGATATTATAAACTATAATAGTTGCACATGTATTTTGCTGCCTGTTTCAATAAAACAGTGTTCTGAAGAGTTTTTTTTTTTTTTTTTTTTTTTTTTTTTTTAAAGAAAGTATTATGCATATTTCAGTTTCTAATGTACTTTCTTTTCACTTTCATCCATTTTCAAAGGTATCCTCTGTCTCTCAGGGTGAACATTCAACTTCCATGAATACATTTTCAAGCTGTGTCAAACGCAATTTAACGCAGAAAGGATTTTACAGTAGATTTGTGTTAGTTAGTGTTGTTTAATGGGAATGCCTCTTTATTTTGCCTCTTTCTTTTCTCTGGCCTAACTTTTTTTGTTAAAAATAATCATTCCTTCTTCCAAAATGGCCTGCCATGGTTCACTATGTTAGCCTGTTATAATTCTTTGTATTTTAGACCTGGGGTAGGGTTAAACCACTAGGAGGCGCCTTCTGGCCCATGTATATCTGCGTCTGCATGGTGCATTCACACCGGATGCGAATAGAGCGCAAAGGCACGTTACATGCGTAAAAAATTTCTGCGGCGCGAATGAGGCGTAGAGCGTGGCGCGGTAGACGCGAATACGCCTCATTCGCACGTCAAGTTCGAGTGAATTGAGCGCCCGGCGGGCAAATGATTTAGTGCTATTTGTGCATTCACGCGTTTGAAGCGAATTCGTGCCTGCCGCCTGCTTTAATTTGCGCCACGTTAACCAATCAAGAGCCTTCTGCTTTGCTCACGTGGTGAAGGATTTGGATGCTTCAATAAATTATTTTGTAATATGACTAAATGCCTGGTGTGGTTCTAATGCACAACAAAGCGAATACTGTATCACTTAAAACTTTATTTCAATATACGAGACATGTTAATTTTGTATTGAATGTTATTTATTCCATATCTAGATTATATGAAATATTATTATAATGTAAAGATAACCAACATACATGTGCATAAGTTCATGTCTGGACGTGAGAGAAAAAAAAATCACAGGACAGGTTAATAACTTTTGGAAGCTGGCTCTTTATTTATCATCAAAATAAATGACAGATTAGTGGATAGGGTTATCCTCGTTCCTGGGCGTGGGACAGGCGGAAGTCTCACCCCAAGGCGTCATATAACTGACGTTTTGGGACGTCTTTTGACCATACGTCAATATTAGCCTTTTTAGGGCCCCCTTAAACGTCGGTAGATGAGGTTATGGGATCCTAACTCTACCCCAGACCTAAACCTACCCCTAAACCTAACCCGTCACCTAACTGACGTCAGTTGTATGACGGCCCGGGATCGTCATCTACCGACGTTTAAGGGGGCCCTAAAAAGGCGGATATTGACGTATGGTCAAAAGACGTCCCAAGACGTCAGTTGTATGACTTTTTGGGATGAGACTGTGTTACCTGGAGCGAGCAAATTGTGAAACTCGCCAAACAGTTCGCCTCCGAAGGCTCTGGTGGACACAAATGCCGCGACGATGATTCCCACGCTGCTGTTCTGCTCTCCAGAGTAAATACAGAATGGTGATTCTCTCGATGAATGCTCCAACAACATAAAAAAGATGGCCGCCAATGGGTTTCGATTCTGACGCTTGTAAATTTCGCTTCAAACTTTTGTTTTTACGCGCATCAGTTTCACTCTTGACGCACAAATTAACACAAAGTGGTCAAGCATCAAACTAGTCCGGTCTGAACGCACAGTCATATTGACGCTAAAGGGTGCCATGTGCGTTGGATGTATACCCATTGTCAAAAGCGTCAGTTTATGACACCTTGGGATGAGAACGGGCTGGGAAGTACCGTGTCCACTGTATTAATGAGTAAAGTCACAGCTTTTCAGCTTGAGATTCTTTCCTTCGAAACTAGTTATGTCTCTTAAGCCTAGGGGAATATTTTATGAGCACAACCATATTCAAGCATATTCATAGTCAAGCAGAGCCGAAGCGCAAACAAAACAATGTTCTTCCACAAACGTCCTGCAGTTTTGTTTTCTTAACCACTTGAGAGCCAAAAGTTACATAGTGTATCTTTGAAAAAAATAGTAAATAATGGTTTTAGCTGTGTTAGTTTTAGTAATCTGAAATAAACCTGAATTGTATTGTTCTATAGATTGTCAAAGTTTGAGCTGGAATACACACACTGATATACAGTACTGTGGATGGTATGAATGTTGTTATTGCAAGTCAAGAGACCATTATTTCTATAGCGCTTTTCACAAAGCAGATTTGTTTAAAGCAGCTTTAGTGAGAACTGCGTTTTCATTGAGACTCATCTGGAAGCCATTTATTTTAAAGTAATGACTCACTTCGGCAAGGTCAGCTGATGTTCAGGGCTCAACTGGATCTCTAAGATGTCCAGTGACCTTAGTTTTGCAGTAAAATATATGCTTAATACAGATTTATCAATAAAAAGACATTATTAAATAATATAGCCCAACTATTGACCATGAACCTGAAATAGAGCACATGATCTGAGCCAACAAGCGGCTGTATTATTAAGGAACAGTTAGTCAAAATTAGACTTTTGAGAAACTAATGCCATTTTCAGATTCAATTTAAATGCAAAATGATGCAAATAATATGTATGTAGTTGATATCACTGCATTAGAGACTCATGGTCGTCTTTGGCTAAAACACTCTATAACAACGCCAGTGCATGTTCCTGTAGTGAGATTGGAGCATTGACTTTACCTCCAAACTGAAATACTAATTTACTTTAGGTGTTATTTGTCTTGCATATCCCATGTGTGCTGATTTTCGCTTTACAGTGAATTGACAATTGATTTCCTTGTCAGCCACGAAGAGTATCCATTTTTAATCTTGTTCATTTACCACCAAATGGCTTTTGTATGCAAACTTTTAAGTATGCTTAAGTGAAGTTAACAAGTCTCCTTTAGCACCTCTAGATGATTTAATTAAGCCCCACACCTTCACAACAAGACTCAATAAGCAAGGGAACACAGCGACACCTGCATCCACACTGATCTATAAACAAGGGCAGATACATCACCAACAAAGACATCGGAGGTCGGAGATCGATGCGCAAAACCTCATTACACGAGGCCAAATTGCTGATTACATTTTTGACATTGACGCGCCACCTTTGGTCACTGTGGTTTGTGGGGTAAACATCTTCATGGCGACTATACAGAGCCACACTATAGCTAGCAAGAAATTCACAGCTTTGCTTGACTGCTTAATAATGAGAATTACAGCCATAGATCTCCATGACAGATGCACTGCACCGTAAAGACTGCAGGAATAGAATCTCTCTCCCCCATATTTCTTATTAGCAAAGAAAAATTCTCAAAGGAGCCGGGCAGCCGTTGTAAAACACAGCAATGCTGGTGACAAGGACCACAATAGGACCAATGAGACTTTTTAACAGAGTAATTTGTGCCTCAGAGGCCTAAATGTTCCTGAATTTGCAGTAATGTCTGGCTACTACTGTAGTTGCTTTACCATAATAGCCCTGTTAATTATAAATGAATGACAGTCATATGCTATACTGTGTACGACAGTCATCTCTGGTATAGGTCCATATGAACTGTAATAGTATTGCAGCCCTATAGCCAGATTAGAGCAAACTAAAGACTCCCACATGGGAATTATAGGATAATTCCTTCTCATTGTGCGTAATCGAAGCCTGTTTCAGCACAGATTTATGACTTTTTATCTCACAATTGAATTTTTCATCATACAAAACGACTTTATATCTTGCAATTAAGACTTTATTTCTCATAATTGGGCCTGTGTCTCCAAATAATGACTTTAACTACACAGTGTATCTATATCTCACAATGCGACTTGATAGCCCCTTTCACACTAGCCTGACTTCGTCATGCTCTTATTCTATTGAGAAAATGAGTCTGAGACCCCTCCGTATGACTTTGATTATGAGGCGTGTCTTAACCGAACCAGGAAAAAAACAACAACTCTGCACTCAATTGGATAGTCGGACAGACCTACAACCAATCAGAGCAACGCAGTAAGTCAAATACTTTGCATAGCATAGTTGTCAACAACAGAACTTACTTATTTTAGAAGTAAAATAACGAGTGTTGCTTCTTTCACTTGGTCCTTTATCAGTGCGACCAAAGGCGAAACCACAACGACCTCATGCTTTTCATTACGTCCCATCTTCTTACCTTAGCGACCGTCAGAGCCAGCTGATAAGTTACACTTTTGCCGAATATCTGTCCGATCGACAAATGCCTTGATTGCAGTTTTCTGTTTGTCTATTAAAATTAGTGCACTGTCGATTAATTTTAAAAACGGACGCGACAGCGGAATCTATACATCTCAATTCTCCAGCTGCAGTCATCTCTGAGGGAAACCAGTTAGCGCTCTTTGATAACGTGATGATTACGTCCCTGCAGATCATCTGTCCATCATCGTATAAAGCCCGTCCTGGCAATCTGATTGGCCCGATCATTTTTTGCCTGATCATAATTACTCCGCAATGGATCGAGTCCAGACCGAACTTCCCGACCAAAAAATGTTGAGGGCGGAGTTCGGGCTGGCGTCCAGGCTACTTTCACACAGTAATCCAATTAAATTATCGTACTAGAATTACCGTACTAATTACTAGAATGACTTTATCGGTAAATACACAAATATCCCGTTCACACAAGCAATGTTATTTGCCTTAATTCGCCCGCAGTGCTGATGAATAGAAAAGAAGGGAGGTTCTCGAGCGCAACATGCTGAAAAAGCGTCAAGATGCGGTGCAAATATGGCGATCTAGTGCACATTAAAAAGCAGTCGAACTTACTGTAAACGTAACTGTCATAGACTGGTGAGAGAAAGCGACTGACATTAGAGGCTGAGGTCTTTAGCCTCCTTGTTAAAGTGCCTACATCCCACGCCGGAGACCAAGGGATTACATTTGGTGCCGTGACCCGGATTAGGGGGTGAGTGTAACTGTCGTAGTACAGTATGAGTTGTGCATGTGAACCCCAGTCCCCTGATCTCGAGACACTATAGTGACTGACGTTAGAAGCTAAGGTCTTTAGGCCGTGTGTCCACCAAAGCGTTTTAGCCAGCTGAAAACACTAGACGCTCTGCTTAAGACGCCGTGCTTTGGGCGCTTGAGAGTGTTTTGGCAGTGCAGCATTTTTTTCCGTTGAGACTTTTCGTTGCTATGATACAGAATATCCGCAGCACAGTTTGAATGCTGTGACAGTTGGTCAGTGTGGTTTAGTCCTGCCCCTCCTCCACTGTGATTGGACGGCTGGGTAAGAAGTGACAGTGATGAGCGCTGCGTTTTATCCAAAGTTGAACATTTTTCAACTCTCGGCGACCAGTAAAAAACGCCGGGTGCTCGGCGCTTCAGCGTGAAGAAAACGCTCAGCGCCTCGTTATGCTCATGGCGTTTAAAAAACGAGCTGCTCTCATTGAAAACAATTGAAAACATACGCCAGGCGCGTGAAAAAACGTTTTGGTGGACACACGGCCTTAGTCTCCTTATTAGAGTGCCAGACTTTCACTCTGGAGATCAAGGTTTCGTATCCCCCCGTATGTTACATACATTGTGTAGTAACTGCGTCATAGGAACTTTTTGATTGGCCCAAAGCAGCCTTCTTGGGTGCTTCTCAAAACTCAAATTGATTCTTACTTGTCTCCTTGCTCCTCTGTCCTCCAGCCCATGTCCAGGAAACCGATTGAACTCAGCCATCTTGAATCTCAATTCTCTAATTGCACCGCAAAGGAGGCGAGGAAGCTTCCTGAGTCATGAGAGACCTCTTATGTGCTCATACCAGTGATCCACATTCTTTGTTCACACAGAGCATCATACCAGTAATTTACTGGTAAAATCAAAACTCATCATACTGGTAAATTACCAGAAACAATTTACTGGTATTTTTGAAAAGGTCCTGTTCACACATGATCTCTTAACGATAATTTACCAGTAAAGTATGTGAAAGGGGCAAATATTTCACAATTGCGAGTGATTTTATGTCTCCCAATTATGACTTTATACAGTTTCTCACACTTTATATCTCAAACTCAAACTGTGACTTAATGTCTGGTGATTGAGTGTATTTCTTATAACCAGAGTCAGACAGAGTACACTGCTTTATTACTTGAGTAAAAGTACAGATATCCCTTGCAAAATTTTACTCAAGTACAATTAAAAGTACTACAGTCAGATGTCTACTTAAGTAAGAAGTACTTGTTTTTAAAAGTACTTGAGTATCAAGAGTACAAGAGTACATTTTCTAAATATTGCATTACTACGGCCACAGTGCTTACATTTATGGACAGAAACGTCCTACGTGTTATGAAAAATGTTCAAGTTAATACTGAACCTTGGAGAATGTAAAAGAAAATTGAAATAGTCTGGCGAGGTGGGGCCATGGGTCGACACATTCCTGGGATGGACCTGCTGCGTCTTCAACCATTGTTTCGTCCATGGTTTCGTCTCTTATCTAAATCTGACCATGGAGTTGACTTTGGCGGGAAAGCTGAAGGTGATTGCTGATAGGCTGTCCCAATTAGTGGTGCCTGCACAATCCAATCACGTTTGAGAGGGTAACAACAAATTGAGGGTTTCCGAGATTTTTCTTTTTTCCCATTTATTTATTTATTTATTTATTTTTATTTATTTTTTTAGAAGTAGTAATGGGTACTCACGGTTATGGATATGTACTGGAGTAAAGAGTACAATATTTCTCTCAAATGTTCTTGAATAAAAGTCATGAGTATTCCCCAAAAATGATACTCGAGTAATGTACAGATCCCTCAAAATTTTACTTAAAGGGATAGTTCACTTTGAAATTAATTTTTGATATGTTTTAGCTTACCTCAAGGGCATCCAAGATGTAGGTGTCTTTGTTTCCACAGTATTTTCAATTTTGACATTTTTCGGTCAAACCGTTGTTGTCTGTCAGTCATATAATGCAGGTTTAGGGGGTCCACCTCAAAGACTAAACATATTTAGATATATCGAAATCGTCTTCCATTGCGTTTTCCCATAAATCATGTCAATGAGGTGGACCCCTAAACCTGCATTAAATGACTGACAGACAAGAACAGTTTGACCGAAAAATGTCAAAATTGAAAATACTGTGGAAACAAAGACACCTACATCTTGGATGCCCTTGAGGTAAGCTAAAACATATCAAAAATTCATTTCAAATTGAACTATCCCTTTAAGTAAAAAAAAAAAAATAGTTAAGTACTTAAGTACTGTACTCAAGTAAATGTACTCTGTAACTGTCCGGCTCTGCTTGTAACCGTCACTTTGTCTCCCAGTTATTTTGACTTTATTTTACGTTGTACTTTTATATCTCACATCAATATGACTTTTTAACTCAAAATGTGTCTAAATATCTCATAACTGGGACTTTATTTCTGGTATTTTGTGACGTTTTCTCCCAATTATGACTTTCTCACATTTTGACTGTCACCAGAGTTATTGAGACTTTGCCTCATAGCGGCAACATTATATCTCACTGTGTGACTTTATCTCAGGTTAATCTGTGACTTTACATCCCGAAATTTATACTTCTAATAATTGTGACTTTTTCTCCCAATCATGACTTTATATCGCACAATGTGACTTGATATCTGGTAGAATTTTTGAGACTTTTTCTCTTAATTGCGATTTTATACATCACATTTGCAACTTAATATATCACAGTTTGAATTTATTTCTTATTTTATGCTTAAACAGACTTCCATAGTGTAAGATAACATACGGTATGTGCTATGGAGCTTATTATATTCCCCCAGCATACTCACAGTGGGCCATGTATTCATTTGCAGTGAATTTAATTCTGTTAGTAAAAAAAAAAAACTGATTATAATGAACAGGGTCCAAGTTAATCTCCATAATGAAATTTCTAATGAAACCCAACTATTAACAAAAGAATTACATCAGCAGCACAACCCACAGTTCTATTAATTCTAAATAACATCTATTTATAAATCCTCCCCATGCTTTACCCAAACATACCTAATTAAATTATTCCAGCCCATGCACGTTCTTATGGGATTCCATAATGCTTTTTTGAAAAGAAAATGACCTAGCCTGCATCGATTTCAAAGTAGTGTACAATCCTGTTTTTGTGACAGAGAAAAATATGTGTCTAAGATTTATCTGACTATAATGTGAATATAAAGATCTACTGAGCATAAAGTGAATGCTTTTATCAGCATTAATGGTCTCATTGATTATCTCCTACATCTCGAAGAGCTGAACTACTTCACTAATTACGCTCTACTTGCTTTTTTCCAATTACTGCACTTTCATTGTCTCAGTGATAATGACACGTGTATTTTAATGCTCTCAAGAAAAAATAGAACGATTGTCACTTAAGTTTTTTGTCGTTTTGATCCATTGCTCTGAATGCAAGTCTGGCGCACTTGTTAAAAAGCTTAAAACAGCTAATGTTTAGCTGGAAGCAACACATCCAAACAAGCTCACCCTGTGTTAATTGCTACCCAGATAATAGCAGCTCTTACATTGCTTTGGCAGAGAGAGTAAAGACATGTTTTACTTGCCAAAACGATGAATAGTTCTTCCTTTGACCTCACAGAGCTCTCAAGTGCTCTCAAGTCATTGAATTGGTCACATTAACTAATAAAGGTATATGATATGTCATTGGCATATGATTTATATGGCCCTATATATTCAATTTCCTTAATTTTGACATTCAGTTTTACAATGACAGCTGGTCCTCTCATCACTCAAGTCAATTTTAATTTTACATGCTGATAAAGCTCTTGACCTTGTCAGTGTTTTCTGTTCAAATGCTGATCAGTGTGAAGTGTTTCAGCTCTAAAACCTTTAAATCATGAGGTAAAACACCAGTCTCAGGAGATATTCATAGTCAGCTTTGCTCTGTGCACAATGGAGCTCAACTGTACCTCCCACAGCTCCGTGCTTAATGTAGGAAGCTATTTGAATTGAAAAATAGGCATCCCATGATGATCTGCAAAACCAAACCAGCGTTTCACAGTGGGCTATAAAAACATCATCACGTTGCAAAAAAAAAAGGCATTAGGAGAACGGATAATGGCAATAATCTTATTAGTCGTTTAGCCTGTGAGGCGCAGTGTGGAGAGATATTTCACATCAAGTGTCGAGCAGCAGGAAACGCATTCACAAACTGTCAATTCTGACAGAAGTACGTTGCAAAAGATAATTTTTCACTACACGACTCCATGATGAATTCCTCTAGTTATTGAGGCTGATCGCTGAATGGAGTCATTTAAAGAAAAGAAACATGAATGACTCCATAAATGTTGCCATTTACTTTACATTAACTTGGAATATGGTTGATCACAGAAGTATTGTTCTCTGTGATTTAAAAAGTTAATCATTCATCAGTTGTTTACAGTAATGAACTGTGGATTGAAATACTCTGACAAAGAGTCATATATTTATCCTCATTGTTTTATTTATAAAACAACTATACCAATCATGTTTCTATCTCCTAGAAATACTCTACAAGTTTAAATAATGCTTTTTTCTTGGGGTTTGGAACCAGATCCTCCACTTAGCTCAAAATGTCTTTCATGTTAAATGAGATTCCGTTTCCATCTTAATCCAAGAGACACTGCACATTCAAAAAGCCTTTCATCAATACAATCAGCATTGGTTTCTTTGCTTAACAGGCAGAATAGAATATTCTCACTATCATTGGGCCCCTCAAGCCCACAGACAGAGTGATGCAAGGACACATTTTACTTGATGAAGCTTTAGGCAATTTAAAAGCTTTAGTCACCAACAATTTATGTGTTTTCATACCAAGCAATCGATGTGCTCGGCCAGGGAGAGAATGTAGCACTATTGAGAATTACACTTTTTAAAGAGATGACCAAACCAAGGAAAAATGTATCTAGAGTCAGGGAGATCTGTGGACAGATACATTGAACACATTGGATATTTTCTTTAAAAATAAGACGCTTTCAGCAGTGACAACATAAACAAACGGTACTGCGCATGTGCATTAAACTGGCCCAAACTTAACTTCCGGCAGACTTGCGGAGACAATCCGTAACGAGTAAATAACCTTAGTAGCTGGTATTTTTTGCCAGTCAAAGAAAATAAATGTTACCTGGCCAAACTGAAATGTGACACTACCAGACCCGTTGAATAAAAATTGGAGACAAGATGTTTTTATACCGACGTGTCTGATTTACCGCAGTGTAAAAAAAACTGTGGCGAGTGCGACGGCGGAGTTTGATAAGGTTAACATAGCTCTCCTTATTAGCTAGGCTTCTTACATGCTTGCTAACCTTTTTTAAAGATGGGTCTTCATATTGACAGCATATTGGATGGATCGGTGCAGCGCTGTTTATGATACTAACCATTCAATACACAGACTGGTCCACTGTCAATGTGTTTGCGAGAGAGAGAGAGAGAGAGAGAGAGAGAGAGAGCGCGCGCGTGCGAATATGGGCTGCACGCAACTCTACAGTCAACTACAGTTTTTCCCATCTTAAATGGTTAAAAACACGGAAATCAATATGTGGCGGTCAGCGCTGATAATGTGGTGGGCTGTCACTAATAAATGTATGGGAAACATTGTACCGGTTATCACTCAGATCAGATAAACAGGCTATTTTAATAACGCCTTCTCCCTCATAGGAAACCTTGACATTTTTATTTTTAAAATTGCGTTTGCTCCCTAGGTCAGGTTGCACCTCACACAGCTCAACATCACCTTAACTTTCACTGCATTTGTAGTCAATGCCATATTATCCAGTAAACACTAATAAACGAACAGAACGGAAGTTAACTTTGGGCCAGCTCATCACCATGGCAACGCGTCTGATGAAAGCGTCAATAGCCCCTTTTCCACCAAAGCATTTTGAGAGCCGGTTCGGAGCCGGTGCCTGCGCGCGAACCAGTTCTTTGTGTTTCGACAGCCAAAGAACCGGTTCGCGGCCGCGAGAACTGGTTCCAAAGCGGCACCAACTCTTTGCTGGACTAGAACCGTTCTTTTAGCACGTCATGTTTACGGGGCGGGTTTAGATGCGTTCTTCTCGGTTCTTTTAAACATATTTTCTGACCATCGCAAAGCCAGGAGAAACTGCAGAAACACGCACGCAAGTTTTATTTATTTATTTATTTCGAAAGATAAGCAAAGAAGAAAACAGTCACGATATAGAACAAATTAATGAAAAGAAAAAAAGACACAAGACAGGGGTACATAACTCATCAGAAAAGATTACATATCAAACGAAAAGATTAAAAGACTTACATATTTCAATTGTTTTTAAAGTTTTCTTGGTACACGAGTTAGAGATAATCCCAAAGCAATGTACTTGCAAGCGACGTTAACAGTGACGTAACGACGTCGTTCCCTAGGCGCTCTAGTCAGTGGAAAAGCAAACTGGTTCTGAACGGGTTCGCAAGTTGAACCAGCTCCGAACCAACTTTGAACCAGCACCAGTTCCGAACCAGTTCTTTTTTCGGTGGAAAAGGGGTATATGTTGCCGAAAGTTTTTGGGACATCTGCATTTACATACACTTGAACTTTAATGACACACCATTCCTGATCCATAGGGTTTAATATGGAGTTGGCCCACCCTTTGCAGCTCTAGCTACAACTCTTTCTACAAGGTTTAAAGGGATACTCCACTTTTTTTGGAAATAGGCTCATTTTACAACTCCCCCAGAGGTAAACAGTTGAGTTTTACCATTTTCGAATCCATTCAGCCGATTTTCTGATATCTAGAAGAATATCAGTAATCAGACAGTTTCTGGTCTCATTGACTTCCATAGTAGGAAAAAAATATATTCTATAGCCCCTTTTCCACCTACGCATTTTGAGAGCCGGTTCGGAGCCGGTGCCTGCGCGCGAACCAGTTCCTTGTGTTTCGACAGCCAAAGAACCGATTCGCGGCCGCGAAAACTGGTTCCAAAGCGGCACCAACTCTTTGCTGGACTAGAACCGTTCTTTTAGCACGTCATGTTTACGTCGGGGGCTGGGGCGGCTTCAGTTCAGATGTGTTCTAAACATATTTTCTGACCATCGCAAAGCCATGAGAAACTGCAGAAACACGCAAGCGTTTTTATTTATTTATTTATTTAAACATAAGCAAAGAAGAAAACAGTCGCGATTGAACAAATAAATGGAAAGAAAAAAAGACACAAGACATGGGTACATAACTCATCAGAAAAGATTACATATCAAACGAAAAGATTAAAAGAATTACATATTTCAATTGTTTTTAAAGTTTTCTTGGCACACGAGTTAGAGATAATCCCAAAGCAATGTAGCCTACTTGCAAGCGACGTAAACAGTGACGTAACGACGTCGTTCCCTAGGCGCTCTAGTCAGTGGAAAAGCAAACAGGTTCTGAACGGGTTCGCAAGTTGAACCAGCTCCGAACTAACTTTGAACCAGCACCAGTTCCGAACCAGTTCTTTTTTCGGTGGAAAAGGGGTATATGAGACGAGAAACTGTCTGGTTACTGATATTCTTCTAGATATCAGAAAATCGGCTGAATACATTTGAAAATGGTAAAACTCGACTGTTTAACTCTGGGGGAGTGGTAAAATGAGCCTATTTCCAAAAAAGTGGAGTATCCCTTTAAGGCCCGTTCACACCATGCATGATAACTATGAACATATAATTCTAAAAATCGTTCTCTATATTAAAGAATAACAGAGTTCACACCACAGCTATAACGATAAAGATGTGAGAAACGATATCGTTGGGATCACTTTCAGAACGATTTTTTTTCCAGCTGTCCAATGATAAAACACTGACAACCAATCAGAATCCATTCTAATTTAAAGGTCTCTCACATTTAAAATGGCAGATGACATTGCAGAGAAGTTAATCATCGAGGTACAAAAAAAATCCTCCACTGTTTGACAAGTCAAACGCCCTTTTCAAAGATACGTTAAAAAAGATATCCAAGACATGGAAAGCAATCGGTCGTTTCATGGGATTAAACAGCGAGAAGTATTAACAATGAGAAATTGTGTACAAAAATTACCTCAGGTAGGCTACCCAGAGCTAGTTGACAACATTGCTGAAGTTGCAGTGAAAAAGGTGTTGACTAAGCAATGTCTTTACTGTCTATGTGTCTTTATCCCATTGACTTCGTCAGTTAAATTCACTGTAGACTTGCTAGATTCACTGCTTAGATGCGTTCCCAACTCCTCTCGTATATGAAGCGCCTGTTTTTCTTTTGGTATTTGTTTGTAACGTAAAGCAGCAGCAGTCATCCATTTTCGCTACTTTGAAACCCCAGAGCGGATTCTCTGCAAATTATTTTTAATAATAATGTATAGCCTAATATAGTGAAAAAAATAGCTACACTAAAGGAACATTATTTTCAAAACACCATTCACTAAGACTTTGGACAAAATATTTTGTAGTTTCGCCTGTTATAAAATGCATTTACATTGCATTTATTCTGTTATGTGCTTTTCTTTTGTCTTATTTCAAGTCAATAAGTGTCCTTCCATTTTGCGTGGGTTTCTTAAGAGGCCTCGAGTTTGACTCTATATGTCGTAATTAGGGCTGCACGATGTATCACTTTAACATCGACATCGCGATGTGCGAATCCACGATAGTCACATCGCAAGGATGTGCGATGTTACTCATATCGTAGTTAATCCGTGATTCATGATCAGTAGGCTACGTGCCAGCAGCTCCCCGTCCCGTAAGGCTTGTGATTCGCGGATTAAATCCAAAGTTTAACCATCATAGTGTGAGTTTATCAATTTGAAAGTCCTGTCAGTTTAAACATCAAGCGCAAGAAGACTGGAACTTGCGCGTTATTTTCTGTCAGTCTTACTAAAGCGCATTTTTGTCCCGCCAAAGCTTGACCGGTGAATGATGTGTGATGCAGATGACGATGAGTGAGTGACTTCTGCGCTCGTTTAAATGAGAAAGTGAAAGTCCCGGTCGCGCGTGCAGTCTCACCGTCTTCAAACTGTCTTGATCTCTCTCCCGCCCTCGCGCATATCAATGATTTGAGTTGACTGAAAATCTTTGAGAATACATGACGGTAAATGGTCGGAAGACAAGTTTTTTTTTTTTTCTGAACTACCACTAAATTGCCGTTCCACATCCAGATGACATTACATAAACCACACTTTGAATAATAATATAAAAAAAAGCTATCCAGTGATGAAATGTTTTCTGTGTTGACACAAATCTTGTGCGATGTTCTAACCTGCCTGTGTGGCGTGGTCCGTTAATGACGCGTCCGATTCGCGAACTAATGACTCGTTTGAACCGATTCACTTTAATGAATGGTTAAAACAACTGATCTAGTCAACACTGAAATGAAGATACATAAATCGAAAACACTTCACAATAAGGTTACATTTATTAAAGTCTAGTAAACTACATTAATAATAGTAATTCATTACATTTATATAGCACTTTTCTCTGCACTCAAAGTGCTTTATATAGGGGAAAGGGGACTCTCCTCAACCACCACTAATGTGCTGCATCCTGTTAATAACCTGTTAACAACATTAGTAAACATTCAATTAATATTAGTTTCTATGCGGATTTACTCCATGACAAAACCACCCCAGTCATTCTAGAATGATTCATTCTTTCCAAATAGAGCTATTCAAGTCATCTGGGGAAATTGTTCTAATATCGCAATATATATCGTGGAAATATAAAATATCGCAATGCGCTTTTTTACCAATATCGTGCAGCCCTAGTCGTAATACTGATTACCTGCTTTCACTTTATATTGCAGTACTTGTGTAACTGAGGCTGAAGATGCCACTCCAGGGTTTAATGAGTCTATTGAATCACGTGATGTAATGGCCAGTGAAAGGCAGCCATGAGTCATTGTGACAGGACACTGTTTCCCTGCTGAGGCCCAACATGGTTAAAAAGAGAAGAGTGGGGGATTATAAAGTGGTTCATTATAATGTTAAAATGTGCAAAGAATATATATTTTTTTCTACTTTATCAATTATAAAAGGAGTATGGCAGCTTTTCAATGTTTCTATCAACTGACATAGTACTTAACCTTTTAACTACTATATATAGCAGTGTTATTCAATTTTTCATGTTTGAATGTTCTGCACATTTTTAACCATGACAGCACACATTATGATTTAAGGCAAGGCATGTGTTTTCCAGTTGTGATTCTGTGGTTTGTACAGAATTTTATTTAGTTTATTTAAAGGAGTAGTTCACTTAAAAAAAAAAAAAAAACTTTTGCTGATAATTTACTCACCTCCATGTCATCCAAGATCTTTCTTCAGTCGAAAATAAATTAAGGTTTTTGATGAAAACATTCCAGGATTTTCTCCATATAATGGATTTCAATGGGAACCAAACGTTTCAAGGTCCAAATGAGAGTTTCAGTGCAGCTTCAAAGGGCTTTAAGCAAAAGTTTTATAAGCTCAAATGCTCGCCTTGTTCTGTTCTGTTCATGACTCTCCTGTTCAAACTCGTTCATCAAAATGAACAAATCTTTTTTCGAGTCATGACTCGAAGGGTCCTAGATATGACGCTTATTCATCGTCTGGTGTCGTTTAAAGCCCTTTGAAGCTGTACTGAAACTGTCATTTGGACCTTGAACCGTTTGGTTCCCATTGAAGTCTATTATATGGAGAAAACTTAAATATCTTAAGTTCTTTTCGACTGAAGAAAGAAAGACATGGACATCTTGACATGGGCATCCAAGATGTAGGTGTCTTTGTTCCCGCAGTAGTTTCAATTTTGATATTTTTAGGTCAAACCGTTCTTGTCTGTCAGTCATATAATGCAGGTCTATGGTCACCACCTCAAAGAGCATGTTTGTTTCAAATATTTTATTAAAGCACATATTCACAAGGTTATATTATCTACATCATACACAGGAGTATAATGCATAACCTGTGTACAGTTAGGACATACTGTGCTCTTTTTGTTTTGGAACATACAGCAATGTCAAAACAAAACAAAGGGGGAAAAAAAAACAAACAAACAATCCCTCTTCCCTCCCTTCCCAGCCTTATATATCCTTCCGTCTAAATACTACTTTATTATAGTTAGAGGAAAAACACATTATTGCCAAAAGAGAGAAATTGAAAGAGAGGAGACCACACTTTTTCAAAGTATGGAAGTTTATCCATAAGTATATATTTCATTCTCTCTAAGTAGAGAGTGTTAGTAAGATCACTGAGCCATAACTTTGTGGTGGGTGTTGTTTCTTTATTTTTCCAAAGAAGTAGCTTCTTTGCGCTGATGAGACTAGGACAGGAGGCATTGTTGGTAATTGTTTAACCTATTAATTTCATCTGAAATTCCTAAAATAATAACGAGAGGATTAGGCTTCAATTGTATTTTAAGTATCTTAGAAATTACACTGAAGATATTAAACCAAAAGATCTGAACTTTGGGACACAGGACAAAGCTGTAAAGCAATGTGTCTTCTGCAACAAGGCATCTGTCACAAAGAGGGGATATAAACGTCAATGTAAGTACACATTGATGGCCTAAGACACGAAACGAGCGGTTTGTGTGAGAAAACGAACAGTATTTATATCGTTTTTACCTCTTGTAACCTTGTGGCTGTGGCCTTCATCTTCAGACCCATGAAGTGACAATATCATCCGTGTCTAGCATAAATGTGCAACAGTTTTGGGTGAAAGCATAATAGGTATAGTTCGAGCAATAATAATAGCGATGCTTGCCATAATAAGCATTTCCAGCAAATTCCACCTGGTTATTTGGGATTGTTTCTCTCATTTTGAAAATCCTTGGCATTCTTTACCTCATTTTAGAGCCACAGACGCAGGATATAAACTCCATTAATTCTGAATTGATCTGATCACAGAATGACTCATGGCCCATCTGACCATAACACACATGCATATTACAGCAGATCTTTTGTTTGAGTGATGGACAATCCTGTATACATGGATGAATTATTTACAGACTATAATGTACAAATAAGATACTATAAATAAGCAGGGCGCATAATTTATGAACTGTGATCCTTATATGGTATTAAATAAGGACCTGAAGAAGCAGGATCTGCAGTATTGGCTTTCATATTTGTTTTGTACAGTTTGCAGAGTTTAAGTTTGGAGGTCAAGTCATTTATTATTGTGTAGTAGCAGATGGCACTTTAGCACCTTTAACACCCTCTTAACACCCCAAATGTTTCTTCAGCTCTTGTTTTCACATCACTGCCGACCCAAGGCCTCCAGCTAGATTCCATTGACTTCCATTCAACGGCAACGCAAAATATTACAATGCTTATCACTCAAGGTCCAGGGAGATCACGATTTAGTGGTGCGTTTATCATTTGAAAGGTTCTCCTTTAGGTCCTGGTTCTGTAGAACTGACTTTCTCAGAGTCAGACTTTCTCTGACTTTCTTTTCTTTTGAAGCCTGTGTAAATTCAGCCTAATTATTGTAATAAATTGTTAAATTAAATTTAGGCCTATGCAAAGATTATATGTATTTATTTATATGTATTTTACTTAGGCCATCAGTGTTTAATTTGGACTTTTCTGTAAATGCTCTTTGAGGTGGTGACCATAGACCTGCATTATATGACTGACAGACACAGTTTGACTTAAAAATATCAAAATTGAAACTACTGCGGAAACAAAGACATCTAAATCTTGAATGCCCTTGAGGTAAGCTAAAACATACCAAAAATTAATTTGAAAGTGAACTATCCCTTTTAAGAAATGACAATTTTATTAAATGCTTTAAACACCTGATTGAACCGGCTTAATTTTTAAAAATTAAAAAAAAAAAGTGATATAATTTTTTGGTCAAACTGCCGAAGTCTGTACATTTAGTACAATTACAAAAAACTACAAGTTCAATTTCCACAAAACTGAATCTTTAAGTAGCAAAAGCAAATCTAGTGAAACATGCACCAAATAAATGCACCAGAAGCTTCCTAAAATAAATGTTTTTTTTTTTTTGTATACAAAATTCCACTGATAAAAGTAAAGTATGAAAGTCTGTCATAAAAATAAAACAAACCTTTATCTGATGATGTCAGGCTATCGTTGCAAGAAAATGTATACTGAAATAGTGGTAAATATGATTTATATATGTTGTTACAATGTTATTCTTTCGCTTAGTGTGTGAATTTAATCAGCCCAGTGACTGCAGATGAAAATGATCTGTTTAAATAACACTAATTAATGTGTTGTCATTGACAAACAAATAAATACACACTATGTATGCATATATATATATATATATATATATATATATATATATATATATATTATATGAGTATGTCTTATATAAATGCATGTAAGACATGTACGATTATTTAAATGTTTAGGGATTCTGTGTGCACAGGTGCTCTCTGATTAATCTATTAATCAATCTATATGATTATCATAATTTATTTTTACATTATAGATTATCATATTTTATTTTTAGACTTATTTGTTGGCCAGTTGTGGTCTGTGCAATATTAAATATTAAAAGTTCTAAACCTAAACCTAAAATTATGTTTTATTGTTCTACTATAGTAATAAAACATTTAAAATAATATATTGATTTTTTTTGGTGTCTCTCATATTGTCCCACAGCAACATTACGATAGTGTAGATCAGTGTACAATGTTTTATAATAATAATTTATTCTATAGTGTCCATTTCATTAATTTAACATATTTAATATTGGGTGCATCCAAGTTACTTGACCTAGGCCTGTTTTAACTAACTAACTATTTATTTATATATTTATTTATTTATTATTTTTTATTTATTTATTTTCCCTGGTAATTTTTTTAATTTTTGGTAAATTTATAATAATTACTTTTATAATGATTTAATTCAATTACTAACTCAGTTATACACTCTCAGAAAAAAACGGTACAAAAGCTGTCACTGGGGCTGTACCTTTTCAAAAGGTACACTTTTGTACCCAAAGGCTGCATATTGGTACCTTAGTGGTACATATTAGAACCTAAAATGTACATATTAACACCTAAAATGTACATATTAGCACTTCAAATGTACATATAAGGACCTAAAATGTACATATTAAGACCTAAAATGGACATATTAGCTCCCGAAATGTACATATTAACACCTAAAATGTACATATTTACACTTAAAATGTACATATTAGCACCTAAAATGTACATATTAACACCTAAAATGTACATATTAGCACCTGAAATATTACCACCTGAAACATACATATTAGCACCTAAAATGGACAAAAGTTTACCTTTCGAAAAGGTACAGCCCCAGTGACAGCTTTTTTTCTGAGAGTGTATTTGTGATAATTAACTAGTAACTATAACTAATTACTTTTTTTAAGTAACATGCCCAACACTGCAAATACATATCCCTATTATAATACGTTCACGTTTCCCCGGGAATCAATCTGACGGTCAGAGAGGTGTGTTTTTGAATGTCAGATGTTGTATGTTCTTTATCATGAAGATGTTTGGACCTTTTAGCGTTTGTCATGCACATACTACCCCGAATCCTCTTTATCAAAAATAAATAAATAACATTATCTCATCCCCTCCAAAAACGTTCAAAAGCATGTAAAGTTGACAGATTCACCCTTACGTTGTTGGGTGATTAAACACAGCATCACTTGAAATCAATATTAATAAGCCTGATGCATAATTCAGATATGCATTTCTCTACCCATCGAGATAGCCTCATGATTAATTCATGGCTGGCTTTACATACACCTCCGGCCTCATTTTGTGATCCCACCACTTTACTGTCCATCATCAGCTGTGTGTGCACTGCATTCATTCACTAGATTAAGCTTTATCATACAGATAACAGCACAACTGTTTGCGCCATTAATCATCAAAATGTGTCAACGTGTCCATCATGGACGCGTGTAAATAAATGAAGGTTGTGTGTCCTTCTGGAACACACTGTCATTGCAGCCAGGGCTGGAAACACTCTGTTGTCCTTGTCATCTTTTGAGAGTGTCCTGAAGAAGAAGAAAGGACAGAACACAGGCACATAACACATGTATGTGCAGTATGATTAATTTATGCTCATAATAATAAACACAGGTTTACCCACAGGAGTACAGTAGATGTTTGTTTGTAATTAGGGAACAGAATATATTAATAAACGAATAGAATAAAATAAATGAATAGACTTTGAAAAATGTGGAAAATGAAATGGTACCTAAACGTGCAAATAAGGAGGTGTTTGGCTTGGAATAAGAGGAATCTGGAGAGAGTTGAACTGGACCGATATGGGATAGTCCAGAAAATATTCAAGATCAATAGCTGGCTCTTTGCTAAGTCTCAATCCAGACAGCAATATAGTGTCGGCCAAGATCCGGCCCACATCTTGGGGACTTCAGTGAGCCCAGAAATGGGCTGGATCCGGGCCGACACTGTTTCCGCTGGGAACCCAGCTTGTTTACTGTTGCCAGATCTGACGAGCTTTCTAACTAGCGTTTCTTCAACTGTTGTCAAATGTGGAGA
This sequence comes from Cyprinella venusta, assembly GCA_038021265.1. Taxonomy (NCBI): domain Eukaryota; kingdom Metazoa; phylum Chordata; class Actinopteri; order Cypriniformes; family Leuciscidae; genus Cyprinella; species Cyprinella venusta. The sequence continues at coordinate 7,988,347 of CM075864.1, read as the reverse complement.
TCGTAGTGATTATAGGAATGCAATTGCCTGAGGAATATAAGCCAATAATGCACTGTAAAAAAAAAAAAAAAATCATGATTTGTAATCACAACATTTTTTCTTTTGTCGAATCAACTTAAATAATTTTTGTAGTTCAGATAACATAATATTTTGAGTTTCTGATGATTGAATCAATCTCCTTCATTGTATTAACTCAATTTTTCCATTTCAATGAACTTACAATTTTAAGGCAGCCAGGTTACTTCATTTTTAAGTTACATCAACAATATTTTTTACAGTGATTGTACTGTGTATTTGTAATTACTGTATCAGTAATTGTACTGATTACAGTGAGTCTTGTTGTAATGTACTTTTTTTAAATATCAGTGCTCATTATTCCAAAGAAATAATTTTATTACTTTACGACTGTTTTGAGTTATTTGAACATAAATACTTATCCACTTTAGGTAGGCCTACTACAAATAATAATAATAGTGTTGTTTTTGTTGTTGTTTTTATAACTATTATTGTATAATTGTTGTTTGATGATTGATCCCAATAATTCATTATTATTTATTTTATTATTATCATTTATTACTTATTAATGATTAATAGATATGCGATTCATAATGTATATTATTATAATTATTAATAATAAAAAATCGTTTTACAACTATCCAAACACAAAAGACTTTCGTCAAATTAAGTTAGACAATAACAATATATAGTGATGGATATATGCTGCTTATATATTAATATTGTTCAACAATTAAGTTAAAAACAATGTCATTACATGTTTAAGAAATTTATTTACAACTAGTCACCTTTATTTATATTCCGCTTTTTACAATACAGATTGTTTCAAAGCAACTTTACAGAGATAACAGGAAAATAATATTGTAATATTATTTTAAAATATAAAATTAAATGTCCCCAACCAAGCAAGCCAAAAGCCAAAGTGTTATTTTAACATAAAAATACTTATCCACTTTAGGTTCTACAAATAATAATAATAATATTGTTTTTGTTGTTGTTTTTATTACTTTTATTATATTATTATTTGATGATTGATCCCAATAATTCATTATTATTTATTTTATTTTTATTTATTACTGATTAATAATTAGTAGATATGCAATTCATAATGTATATTATTATAATTATTATTAATAAAAAATCGTTTTACAACTATCCAAACACAAAAGACTTTCGTCAAATTAAGTTAGACAATAACAATATATAGTGATGGATATGTGCTGCTTATATAATAATGTTGTTCAACAATTAAGTTAAAAACAATCTCATTACATTTTTGAGAAATTTATTTACAACTAGTCACCTTTATTTATAAACCGCTTTTTACAATACAGATTGTTTCCAAAGCAGCTTTACAGAGATAACAGGAAAATAATATTGTAATATTATTGTAAAATATAACATTAAATGTCCCCAACCAAGCAAACCAAACAGCGAAGAAAGGCAAAAAAGGCGACGGTGACAAGGAACCAAAACTTTATCCGGTGACAGAATGGAGAAAAAAAAAAAACCCTGAGATAACCCAGACTCGTCGGGGGCCAGTTCTCCTCTGGCCAATGAGCGAACGGTGTATGATTATGATTCAGGCAACATTACAGATCAGAAGTCAGATTGGATGGGAACATTCACAATTTTTATCCAGTTCCATCTGGTTGGAGGTCGTAGTCACCATGCCGGTATGGAGACGAGTCTGTTGAGGTGTCCATGAGCCCGTCACATGGCTGATGAGGCTGGCGCTTCAGGGATTTCCAGGCCATCTGATCTGGATACGTCCCAGGTCCGGCTGATTACAGTTAACCTCGGAATAAACAGAAAGACTAAAATTAATGTAGGTGCATTTTTTTTCAATGTAGCCAGTACATCAGGTTTTACAGGACGTGTTCCCGACAAAAGAACTATCCAATCCCATAGACTTATGTTAGACAGCAATATCGTGTCAGACAATATGATGGATATATGCTTATGTATTATATAATAATAATATTGTTCTTAAATATTTAACAAGTTAATACAACAAGTCATTACATTTTGATAATATGTTGTCAGAGAATATGATGGATATATGTATAATAAAAATGTTAAATATGTATAGTCATTCAAATTAAAGCTACACTGTGTGATTTTTACCCACATCTAGCGGTGAAAAAATATATGACCATCCAGTGAATATTAGTTTCTGTTCCTCTCAATTCCGATTTCGTTTTAACTCCTACGGTGGTCAATGTAGTCCAAGATTAACATGGCTTCCAGTTCCACCTCGTCCATGAGTGTGAACTCAAACGTAAACGCGAAAGGTTTCAACCGAAGCTTGAATTAACGGCTATGTCCCACTTTGGCTAATGTACTTTCAAGATGGAGGGGCAACATGGCGACCGGCATTAGAACCCCTTACCCGTATGTATTATCAATGGCATATTATACACTCACAAGAATACTTTATTACTTGAACGAAGTAAATATACATTAATGAGCACATATATTTTTGAAAGAAGTGTTTTTTAGCAAAGAATAAACTAAAAGAGTTACACAGTGTAGCTTTAAGAAAGTACGTATTTACATATATCTAAACACAGGACTCCCCTAGACTTATATTAGACAGCAATATCCTGATGATGAACAAAGGTGCGATTGGTCAGTAATTGTAAGGCATGGATTAAAAAAGGGTCAGTTGGAGTCATTTTTATGAAAGTATGAGCATCTGCGCTTATCATACCCAAATCAATTTGTCAAATGAACTCGTGCAAATATGTGATGATATGAAACTCATTTGCATGCCAGAGCATACGGCAGTGGCATTAGCGTGGCAGTGATGTGTAAAAGAGCGCAAACCCAGGCTAAGTGCTCTGTTACAGGGTTGAGCTATAGGCAGGGATATTGGTTTCAGTCAGTAAGTTATCTCCAGAGGAAAGGGTTTCCCATGTGAGCTTGAATTGCACTGTGCTATAAATAGGTAAAAGGACTACTGTAACCCGTGAGGTCTAAAAGTACCTGTGGAATTTGTGTTAATTTTCCTGAGAGCGGCTCAGCTGTGTCTGATGGTACCTGTTACCCTTTCACTGATGCTATTTAGTGTCTGTCTTTAGGTTAATTTGACTTCTTCCATTAAATCTTAAAGCGTTTGACCACCTCTTGGGTATTTAGACACACTCTCTCTCTCGCACACACACTCGCATGCAACAGTTTCACACTGCAGACGACATTTATCAGTTTGTGACAGCTCAAAATCTACAAGGGCCACAGCCACTTACTGTCAAACCCAGTGAATTACACCCATGAAGAAACTGTCAACAGTGTGAGTGGCTCTGTAACACGGTAAAACGCGAGCAGTGCTCCGGTATTATACCGCAACATACATCATCATGTCTCTGGATATTCCACATGATGGATGTGGCTGTCGGTCGTTGTTGTGCTTCCAGTTTTGAATCAAATGAAACTGTAGATCTTTTTTTACATCGGAGAATTTTAAATGGGACTTCTTTTTTTTATCAAATGCCCGGTCTCACAGATTTATTAGTCAGAAAAGTGTAAAAGGTGCAAGATGGTGTAATAAAATTGGACAAAATGGGATTAAAGTGTTTGCAGAGAGAAATAGGAATGGAGATTTGCGTTTATTGCTTAGCGCGATGCTTTCTGTGATGAACAATAACACTAAATTGACTTCTGAACTCATATTGCTGTGGATGGTTTAGTTAATTTAGCTGCATGAGAACTACGTAATTATAAATGCATTTGCATTTGATATTAGACACATGCAGCTTGTCTCCGTCACTGATAAACCTACACTGTTTGATTGACAGCTGTAGCTATTATAAAGGGAGCACTCATTGACATTGTCTATATATAATTTAATCTGTTTAACTATGATTATTTTACTTCTGCCTCCTGTGCTCTCATGGACTACATTTCCCATAACCCACTGGCCAAGTCTCATGTTGTTACACTGCATTTGTGAGCGTTATCCTGGTTTTCCGTGTCTTGGTTTTTTTAATGATCATTGAATCTCTGTTACCGATAGGCGTGGCCTCCTAGGGCAGCGAATTAAGTGCATTCTGGGAGTTGTTGTCTTTCATCCACATAAGGCAAAAATACATTTTCTGGCTTTTTTCAGTCTAGAAAGCTCCAGATTCAAAAATAATTTCACATTTCTTCTACATAAATGGCCCATTTTAAATACACATTCATCTTTCCAGAGGTGAAGTATCCCTTTAAGCGAAAAATGGAAATTTTGCCTTGGCGACTAACTGAAATAAAACACATTTAAATTTGAATTACTGAAATGACTTACAGTAAACTAAAACTGAAATAAAATAAGATAAAGGTAAATATAAATATTTACTGATAAACACAAAAAAAAAACGTACTTTTGGTTAAACTTAACGGGATGGGTCTTTTTTACTTCAGTCAAGGCCCATTAGGAGCAGTTGTGAACCTAAAAAAGATCATGTGTGATCACCTGCTTCTGAGTGTGTGAAGTCCCTAAATGTGTGTCCTTTGAAGGCCACTGTCTTAATTTGGCTGTAATTAGAAACAGCAGGTCATTATTCTCATTAGCCAAAGAGTCATCTGTGTGCTGGCATAACAGTGTCTGCCTGCCCAGGGCACATGCTGCTGAGAGCAGTTGGCAGTTAATACTAACAGCACTAACACCAGCAATGCCAGTCTTCTCCCAGCCTGGATTTACACATTGCACTACGTAGTAGCCAGTATGCTAATCATTTCAGAACGTTTCTGCTTGTCCTGTTGGGCAAAGCTCTGTTTGCTGTACATTCATATTGTATGCTAACAGGATTAAGCATTTTGTGGAGGTTCCACAAAACAGACTTTATGAAATATTCCCACATATGTCTAGCTAGCTTTCGATTACAAGAGCTGTTAGCAGACTTCCTAACAAACAGTCATTTCTCTTAGTTTTGTTTTTTTCGTTATGTTTTATTGCCGAGCTTGCCACAAGAGCTACTTTGCTAAACTCAGGTGTTGTGATGTGTTATCACGTAATGTTAGTCCTGTGTCTGGTTCGGATTTCTTATAGCGTGTCTACTGTGCTGATACAAACTTTAGCTGACTAACAGTGCACTTCCCGACTGCAATTTTTCTTCAAATTGTGTTGAGTCAATTAAATCTTGACGCTGTTGATGTTGATTCCTGCGATTATCATGAGGACATAGTCAATATCTCACATTATTAGGAGATATATAAGCCTGGAAGTTGTAAATAGTGTAATAGAGCACAATTTGCTAACTATTATGATAAATTGTAAGAATCATGTCTAATGAAATCATAACGGCCAATGTTATGAAATAATGTGACGCACTTTTAACTTTATTGATGTCATCTGACATTTTGTAATGTTTACATTACAATAAAAAAACACAAATTAAAGGGATACTCCAATTTTTTGGAAATAGGCTCATTTTACAACTCCTTCAGAGTTAAAAAGTTGAGTTTTACAGTTTTTGAATCCATTCAGCCGATTTTCTGATATTTAGAGTAATATCAGTAACCAGACCGTTTCTGGTCTCATTGACTTCCATAGTAGGAAAAAAATATATACTATGGTAGTCAATGAGACCAGAAACTGTCTGGTTACTGACATTCTTCTAAATATCAGGAAATCGGCTGAATGGATTCGAAAACGGTAAAACTCAACCGTTTAACTCTGGGGGAGTTGTAAAATGAGCCTATTTCCAAAAAAAGTGGAGTATCCCAGTGTCCTACACTATAGGCCATTTGTGATTTAGCATCATGTAAAAACGTTATAAGCCAAATGCAATAGGCAACTTTATCATTATAAAGTAGTCTAACATTTGACATATAGTTATTATTAACTTATTACCATCATCAGTAGTTCAGTAGACTGCAGTAACAGGGGAATAACGGTTATTTACGACAATGCAAGTACACCACAGCGGCTCTATGGGTCACTGTTTTACAAAAACATCAGATCTGCATAGTGTGGCTTTAAAGGGATACTCCACTTTTTTTGGAAATAGGCTCATTTTACAACTCCCCCAGAGTTAAACAGTTGGGTTTTACCGTTTTCGATTTTAGTTTCTGGTCTCATTGACTTCCATAGTATATATTTTTTCCTATTTGAAGTCAATGGGACCAGAAACGGTCTGGTTACTGATATTCTTCTAAATATCAGAAAATCGGTGAATGGATTCGAAATTGGTAAAACTCAATTGTTTAACTCTGGGGGAGTTGTAAAATGAGCCTATTTCCAAAAAAAAGTGGAGTATCCCTTTGACTCCAAGTCTTCCAGAGTCACAGCCAAAGCCAATTCAAAAGACCATCTTCTTTATTTTCAAGTAGCAGGGAACCATCGCAAGTCTGTCGTCATTATGTTAAGCCTGCCCACCGACTCTATTGATTGGCCTGACTAGAGTTTGTTTTTTCCAGCTCGGAGAGTTGCTAGACGGTACTGGCTGCTAAGTAAAATTTGCTGCCGCTAGGGTATGTCTAGATTTCTAGGCTATTGGCCAACTGCAAATTTCTACTGATCCCACTTTAAAGGTCTGGGTAGATTAGATGGGAAGCAAACAATCAGTTCTCGAATCAACGTTTTGGATGCAGAGAGAAACTCTCAGGAATGATGATCTGAGTGACTGTGACAAGGACCAAAATTGTAAAGGCCTCAGTTGACAGGATCAGAGTTCTCCCAGTCAGCAGTGGTGAGAATTTATTAAGAGTGGTCCGAGGAGGGACAAAACAGGGTTCCCAGGGCTGATTGATGCACGCGGGTAACAAAGGCTATCCAATTTAGTCCGAGCCAACAGAAGGTCTACTGTGGCACAAGACACACAAAACTTTAATGATGGTTTCAGGAGGAATGTGTCACAACATATAGTGCAGGGGTCGCGAACTCCAGTCCTGCAGAGTTCAGCGCCGACCCTGATAAAAACTCATCGCTCATCTTCATGCACTCAGTACAAGTAACTTGAGTAATGTAATCAGATTACTTTTCAAGTAACTAGTAAAGTAACACATTACTTTTTCAATTCACAATTCATATCCAAGTTACTTTTTTAACGCTAGCTACATTTATTTACTGACAGCTCTCCTGTCCTCATGTTGAGAGAAATAAAGCGAGAACACACAGGACTTTTATATTTAACTATAGAAATCCCACAAATGTACTTTCTCGCTTTATAAACCAATGTCTTTGCTGCTGACCTTCAATGATCTAATTCCACCATACTAAGCAAAAATGACTTAAAGGGGACATATCATGCAAAATCCACTTTTTTAGCCCTTAAATGCATTTTGTTGTATATTTGGAGTGTTTATAAGTACAGAAAAGATGAAATTATTCTCTTCAGGTGCTTCGTTTATATCTTTATATTCTGTTTTGGTCATATTTTTCAACCTGTTCAGATTTTTCTGTTTTCTATGACGTTTTTTGAACAATAACGTCACAGGATTTGCAGCGGAACTGACAAATAAGGACATCGACTACCGGTCCAACACTTTGAGCAATCCGCCATTATTATTTCTCGCTCCGATTTTGTAGTCCAAGCTCAATGATGCAGAAGTTACGAGAGGGCAAGTCAAAATGTTCGGTTGTTGGATGTAGTGACCTGAAGCACTTCAAGGATTCCCACTTCAACAACCTCCGCCAGTATAAAGAATGGTTTGCCGATCGACTTCGTCTGAATGAGGGGTAAATTCCTTCTATCATTTAGCTGCTGTGTTTGCTGATGCTTTTCTAAACGTAAGTTATCATATTATCAATACAGATTTTTAGTGGTAAGATTAGACTGTAGTCATTTATCTTGTCAGAGTGCTTGTTTTAACAAGAGAAATAGTCGACTTTCACTAATAACACAACATAGTTAACTTAACTTTACATACCACTGCATCCATATGAAGACGTTGTTCTGCAGGTTTGACGTCGTCTTTTTCAAATCGCTCGCTCTGGCTCGAATACGTAACGCTTGATGGACAAGTCTTTTGTTGACATTTTGTTAACGTGTGAATAAAAATGTTCTTTGAAACTATAGTAATCGTTTATCTCTTATCAAACTACAATAATGGCCGAACGTGGGGAGTTGAACCGAACGTGAACTCGGCGACCTGGAGAGCGGGCGGGGAGAGACGCAACTCCTTTTTATTTAAAGGGGACGCTTCGAAACGGGTTGCTCACAGAAGCACATCAGAAAAGAGGTAGAAAAGGGGCCTGTTGAGCTATAATAATGAGGAATTCAGACCCAAGCATTGCAGTTATGCTTTATATAGACCACAAATGTATGATTTATAAGTAAAATTTAATGATTTAAAAGCATGATATGTACCCTTTAAGATTAGATTAAGAAATAAGAGTGTTGAATTTCCTTCTCCTGTATCCTATTGTTTAACCTTAATTTGAGCGGCGCCCTCTTCTGAACAGACGTAAATATGCAGCCTGAGGCTTATTCATTCACTTTTGCTGTGAAAGGGCCTTAACATTTGCCAACTTTTTAGTTGTTTTTTTTAAAAAAAAAGAAGTAATGCAAAAGTAATGTAACATTACTTTTCATAAAAAGTAACTAAGTAACGCACAGTTACTTTTTGGGGGGAGTAACGCAATATTGTAATGCGTTACTTTTAAAATTAATTTTTACCCAACCTTTTCTTGTAGTGTTTTAGACCCTGTTTACACGAGAACGCTCGCGGGTGAAAACGTAAAAATATTTTATCGGACGTGCCTTTCGTTTACACGGCGGCGGCGTTTTTGGGGCTTAAAAACGCAAAAAAGTGAAACCACCCTCCAGAGTGAAAATCTTAAAAACGCTCCACCGTTTTTTTTTTTATTAAAAAGTGATAACGCAACGCCACTTTTGCGTTTTCTCTTCAGAATCGTTTCCGTGTAAACAGCCTTAGTAACCCGTCAGACCTTGATTAGCTTGTTCAGGTGTGTTTGATTAGGGTTGGATCAAAACTCACGACATTCGCCACCCCTAGGCTGTGTCGCTTTAGACCAGTCAGAGTGCCAATGTTGACCCCTGACCTCCGTCAAAAGCAGAAGTTCACCTGGTACGATGAGTCCTGTTTTCTTTTACATTCATGTGGATGTAAATTTGACACGTGCCACCTACCTAAACGTTGTAGACCAGGTATATGACAGTGTGTTCCCTGGTGGAAGTGATGTGCTGGAACCTACAAGACCTAAATGAACTGTTAATAAGTATTGGTACCATATACCACAGGGCACCTTCAGGGCTTTTATAGAGTACAGGCCTCGGTGGGTTGGCCCTGCTGCACGTGGCGGACCAACAGCATATTAGGCAGGTGGTTATAATGAATTGGCTTTTCTGTGTACCTAAACCCTCAATTCTTCTTGTAATATGACATGAAAGGCAGTTAAATAGATAGTAATACACAGTATGTTGGAGATGGTGAAGCGGGTTTTATATACAGTTTGTATGTTACATATGTAGAGTAATTAAACAGTTTTCATGAAGATCTAGTTTAAAAAACAGAAATACAGGGGGAGAAAAGGGACTTTAAATGTCTGCATTTGTGTTACAAGACCGCCCTCTGTTGTCAAAATTGAGCCTTGCAGTGAAATAGAAAGTGCAGTGCTTTGGTCACCTATTTTTCCCCCATCATGAAATGAGTTTTAACAATAAAACAAATGCACTTTAGAAATGTAGGTTTAACATGATGTACACAGACATGAGAACTCCGGTCATATCAGTTATTTAATAAAAGCCATTTTATTTTAAATAAACAGGTGCAGATCTCCTTGTGGACTTTGAAGTTCTTATATCTAATGCAGAGTTGAGCATATTGATAATAATATAGTTTTATTATTTTAAGCAGCATTTTCTACTCTATTTATCTCTGTACCCCTTGCATTACTACACTGTCGTCTGCACATTTCTACAATGGCATCAGTAAATCATGCGGGGGAAACATTACTTGTTTGAGTTTTTAATAATATTATGACAAAAAGACAGTTGTGGTTAAACTCAGCCGATAATAATTTATATAGAGATGTGCTTATGTTTATGGAACACAACATTGATTTTTTTTTTCTCCCAAATATACCACATCTTGTCTCATACTGCCACTGTGTGGCCATATAGTTTAGTTCTTTTCATCTGTTAGACAATTCCTTGTTGAAATGAAATCATTTATTTAGCAGTCATTCTTTTTATTTTACATTTGATAAAATAACAGGGTTGCAGATTTGAATATTGTGTTTTTCTTTTATCCTGTGAGTTAGTGTTTGATAGCAGCTAACTTCAATACTGGCTTGGGTTTATTCATTCATTCATTTATATAGTCAATCAGCTTATTAAAAACAGTCTATTTTAGGAGGAAATATATTTTTAAGATAATACAAATCTGTTACCAATACAAGCGGTCAGAAAACAACCCAGGTCTTCTCACTGCACAGACTGTACACACAGCCATGTTTTCATTAGTGAAAAATTAAGTATCTACCTTGAATAAAGTACACGGAGAAACATGTCTATTGGTAATGCTAGCCAACCTATGCTAACCGACATTGACCGTCTGCTGGTCATGTACAGTAACTACTGTGCCGCTGTCCGTGGTGCTGAGAAACTTATTCTACCTCCACCACATATGGATTTCTCTGAGCACAGGATTAGCTTTTGTCGCATGTTGATTACCATCTCTGTGACTGTGGCTAAAACCCAACCAGAGAGATAATAATGATACCCCCTCATAGAAACAGCACCACAGATTTGAAAGGTAATTCAGTTGTCGAGCCTTAGTTGCGGTTTCCATCCAAAGGTGTAAACATATGCTACTGTATGTGCAAAATTGGAATATTGCGCTTAAATTTTTTTGAATAAAGCTCCGTTTCTATCCCATGTGTTCAAGAGACCAAAATTGCTACTTCCCTGGGAAATTGGCATGTAAGAAAAATGGAACTTGCTGCAATCAGGGAAGGGTCTTTTCGTATGTCATAGATGACTTGCGCCTCAGAGCGTGAGAGATGGAAAGTAACTAATAACAAATACTTTCGTTACAGTACCTGAGTACATTTCTTTTTTTAAAAATCTACTTCCTAGAGTATAATTGTGGTACCTTTCCATTTACTTCGCTACATTTACTACATTGACAAAGGTGAGCTGGCATCTGACAGGCGCTTTTCAAACTAGTGCACTTCAGCCAATAACAGACAGGTGGATCGAGTGCAAAACCAATCAAACCTTTTAGTTCAGCTGGGGGCGGGGCGTTCAAACCACACTTTGACCTTCAATCACTGGCGCTCGTGTTGAATCAGCATGGCTAACGTTTCATATTTTAGTGATTATAAGTGAGGTAAGCTATACTCATATTCTGATTTTAAATTGTAATTTTGTCCGCTCCTTAAATTTATCATACCATTGATATTAAAGAGCACTGAGCAGTTGAAGTAAATAGAAAACTCGGCTCATGCAAGGATAGTTATTGCATGGACAAGCAAGACGGTAAAGCTTGCCCTCTTTAATTATGCAGTTATACTAAACTTTGTATGAAGTTAAAACAACCTCAACATTAGCAATAAGATGGCATGATTATCTGTCAATCAAGTGCAGGTATAAGTGTAGTTAGTTACTATAGCAACAGTGGGACCCCACTTCATTTTTTTACTGGTATAATTCTTGTGAAAATTGGCTACCTGTGATGGCTTGAAGAACACAAACACAGATATATCACCGCAATTGTGTGTTTGTTGTCTTCATGTTTCATCAGTCAAAACCTTTCCAAATACCCACGCTTGTGGTCTTTGCACTTGGCCACTTGTCTGTTTACATGACGCATTTCCTGTAGTGTTCAAGTAGGCGTGACTTAAGTCCAATTTTTTTGTACACTTCTCGCCACAATGCAATAAATGTTATGTTCTCTTGCATCCGTATTCCTGATGTTAGCGAATGCAATCATGTGAGATGCTTCTGGAAGGTCTTTATACCACATCATTTTGATGGCATTTCAGAATGACATCATTCAAGATGTTGCCGTGGTCCGCCTGTTAGTCCAGTTATCCAATCACATGCTCTGTTGATGCAAAGTCAAATGCGTTGTTTTGTTGGACATACAGGGATTTATTTGGTAAATGAGTTTCCATGGTAGTTCATATGCATGTCTTCTTATAAGATAAAAAAAACTGTCAGACTCAAATGAGCACATAGTTTATGAGCTTGGCGTTTCCAACGCTATCTCACGAGCAATTCGTACGAGTGATTAAAAGGTGGCTAATTTGTACGAATAAGTACGACCTTACTCGTACAATTCGTCTAGACGCACATGATGGGTAGGTTTAGGGGCGGGGTCAGGGGTAGGTCATTCATACGAATTTGGTAACTCGCAAAATATGTAAGACTTAGCAAAAATCTTACAAATTTGTACGAGTAAGGTTGTATGAATTTGTACGATCGGCCAATTCGTACGAGTGATTAAAAGGTGGCTAATTTGTACGAATTAGTACGACCTTACTCGTACGATTTGTCTAAACCCACGTGATGGGTAGGTTTTGGGGTGGGGTCAGGGGTAGGTCACTCATACGAATTTGGTAACTCGTAAAATATGTACGACTTAGCAAAATCTTACGAATTTGTACGATCGACCAATTCGTACGAGTGATTACAAGGTGGCTAATTTGTACGAATTAGTACGACCTTACTCGTACGATTCGTCTAAACCCACATGATGGGTAGGTTTAGGGGCGGGGTCTGGGGTAGGTCATTCATACGAATTTGGTAACTCGTAAAATATGTACGACTTAGCAAAAATCTTACGAATTTGTACGAGTGAGGTCGTATGAATTTGTACGATCGACCAATTCGTACGAGTGATTAAAAGGTGGCTAATTTGTACGAATTAGTACGACCTTACTCGTACGATTTGTCTAAACCCACGTGATGGGTAGGTTTTGGGGCGGGGTCAGGGGTAGGTCACTCATACGAATTTGGTAACTCGTAAAATATGTACGAATTAGCAAAAATCGTACGAATTTGTACGATCGACCAATTTGTACGAGTGATTAAAAGGTGGCTAATTTGTACGAATTAGTACGACCTTACTCGTGCGATTCGTCTAAACCCACATGATGGGTAGGTTTAGGGGCGGGGTCTGGGGTAGGTCATTCATACGAATTTGGTAACTCGTAAAATATGTACGACTTAGCAAAAATCTTACGAATTTGTACGAGTGAGGTCGTATGAATTTGTACGATCGACCAATTCGTACGAGTGATTAAAAGGTGGCTAATTTGTACGAATTAGTACGACCTTACTCGTACGATTTGTCTAAACCCACGTGATGGGTAGGTTTAGGGGTGGGGTCAGGGGTAGGTCACTCATACGAATTTGGTAACTCGTAAAATATGTACGACTTAGCAAAAATCTTACGAATTTGTACGAGTGGGGTCGTATGAATTTGTACGATCGACCAATTCGTACGAGTGATTAAAAGGTGGCTAATTTGTACGAATTAGTACGACCTTACTCGTACGATTCGTCTAAACCCACATGATGGGTAGCTTTAGGGGCGGGGTCAGGGGTAGGTCATTCACACGAATTTGGTAACTCGTAAAATACGTACGACTTAGCAAAAATCTTACGAATTTGTACGAGTGAGGTCGTATGAATTTGTACGAATTAGCCACCTCGTAAAATTTGTACGAATTGCCATAAGATCAGGTTGGCATTTCCATAGCTTTTATTTTTTTATTCAATATCCCCAAATTTACACAAAATTTAGGTGGATGGAAATATGACTGGTGATAACTTTATCATTTGGGACTACGATAGCTGGCTATTTTAAATGCGTTCAACTTATTAAATCAAGGTTTTTAAATATTTGCTTTTCCAAAACATTTTTCAAGCTCTCTTCCCTTCACCTCTGTACCAAAGGAAGCCGTTACTGTACTCAGTTTTATTGAAATCTGTCATAAATCTCAATCAATTTTATACATATGGGCACTGAAAGATGATCAAAGCGAGCAGAATGAGAATGGTGCCTTCGTTCCGTTTTGCAGGGACCTTGAGATCATTTCCACACACTGAGCTTACTAAAGTGGCCATTGACACGCTCAGAAAATTGGTCATTTGATGACGGTTCTCTGCATTGAATTCGCACAGGGTCGCTGGGTTCATGGATGAACGGAGGTGTGGGTGGACGAGAAGGACGGTCTGAACTGTTTATATGCGTGGGACTGTGTTTAGAGGTTAGCTGAACTCTCGAGGTGCTTCAGGGAAGCTCATTGTGCTTGGTTGTGTTGACAGAAACTTGTGATGGAGCTTTATATGAAGTTTTGTGGCACTTTTATCACTTTTGATAGGCACTGAGATACCTCAGGAACTCAAATATGATAAATATAAATCAATAAGCGGGTGAATGGTGATTAGTTGAACCCATAAAGTGGGTCCCGGGTCTGCTCTGATCGGAAAATGCTGAATAAGAAATAAGAAAAAGTAATTGAATATGGCAAAATAAATGAAAAAAATAAAATAAAATAAATAATAATAAATAAAAGGGTGTATGTCTGTTTTTGTTCTTGTTGACGTCAAAGGCAACAAGCGTTGTGATATTTGGAGCCAAATTAGGCAGATGCCAACATGGACAGCTTGTGTTGTGACATGAACAAACTAATAGAAGATACAATCTGGTCATATTAAAAACAGATTCACTTACAAAATAAGCGGTTGCACCAACCATGCTAATGTTAATAATCTTGCATGCTTGCTTATTCACTTTATATTTTAACTTTCATTTTTTTGTTTACTAAATTAGATTAGTAATAATTAATCTTAACTAATTACAGAGCCCCTTAAGGGACATGGTGTTGGAAAAAATATTAAAAAAGTTTCCTAGTAAAAAGTTTTGCATTCCCCTGTGAAACTTTCCGTTCGCTCACAAAAAACTCTAAATGTTTGTGAGCAAACACAAAGTTTATTGGGGAAACGCAAAGGTTTTGTGAAAGAACTCAGTGGGGACAAAAGTTTTTATGAGGGAGCGCAAAATTTTGCAATTTATTTGAAATATGTGTATATTTTGAAATATTTTTATTGAAATGAAATATTTTTATTGAAATATTTTTTTTCCCCCATCTATTTTTCCCCACCACCATCTCCAGGACTTCATAGCTGATAATAATCTATTATCAGTTAAGATTTATTAAATGTTTTTAAAAAAATCTTCTCACCAAGGCTGTGAAATATTACTACAATTTCAAAGAACAGTTTTCTATCTGAATATATTTAAAAATGGAATATATTTCTTTCAAAAATCATTAATTTGAACGAAAATGATCAAAACTACGATAGAAAGATACCACCAGGTTACATTAAAATCAATTTTTTTGGATGATAATCAATTTTTGTACTATTTTTGGTCACTACTTGGTGTCCAATATAAAATCCCAGTCCTAAAACTGGGTCTCAAAGCAAAACCAGTTGAGAACCACTAAAAGAGTACTGTGGTTACTAGAATAACGTTAAAAGCTACACTGTTTGATTTTACCCCTAGTGGTGTAAAGGTATATGACCATCCAGTGAATATTAGTTTCTGTTCCTCTCAATTCCGATTTCGTTTTAACTCCTACGGTGGCCAATGTAGTCCAAGATTAACATGGCTTCCAGTTCGACCGCGTCAATGAGTGTTAACTCAAACGTAAACGCGAAAGGCGAAGCTTGAATTGACGGGTATGTCCCTCTTTGGCTAATGTACTTTCAAGATGGAGGGTCAACATGGCGACCGACATTAGTACCCCTTACCCGTATGTATTTTCAATGGCATATTATACACTCACGAGAATACTTTATTACTTGAACGAAGTAAATATACATTAATGAGCACACATATTTTCAAAAGAACTAAGTGTTTCTAACTAAGAATAAACTAAAAGAGTTACACAGTGTAGCTTTATGTGGTTAAAATAAACATAGCAGATTTCCTTTTGTCAGAAATTAGCTGTCATCTGTCAAATGGAAGAATGAGGAAACGGCTTGAACTGTGTCTCAAAGCAAAGGCTCTTTACGTTCGCAATTTGCACACCCACACATTCATGGGCAATCATTTCAGCCTGCTTTGCTGGTCTTAAAGCTACTGATTAGCAAGACACTCATGTGAAACATGTTCTAGATGAATTTTCCTGATGCTCAAGAGCCTTTCTTTCTGTTCTCCAGCCCCCGGTTTGAGTTGCCATGGAAGTCAGTGTTTACTTCACGCAGCGTTACTTTCTGAGAAAACCCCGTGTGACACTGCCTCTTCCCGGATTTGTGATTAAGCGCGCTCTCGGATGCGCACTACTCTTAAATTACACCTCTTGTGATTGCAAGAAACCAATTACCACGCCAATACGCCTATGCTGATTAAGATCAAATTGTTGTTTACACCGCAATCTCCCCCCAAAAAAACAGGATTAATGTGTTTTTCGGTGAAGTCCCTCCACTTTAGCAGCTGCCCTCCAATTTTCTAGTCCCTGTGCTGTTTTGCATTTCTCACAGGAGAAATATGAGTTCCACCGAAGGGTGTGTGCCGTCGAGAAGACGTATTACTATGCGTTAGTCTCTGTGGCTTCAGAACTCAGAATTGACAGCAACACTCAGTCGTTCTCGGGCAGCAACAGCTAGTGCTCGGTTCACACTGTGCCCTTTTCCCCTCCTCCTCTTGCTGCTCCCTCCTCGTTTCATGCGAAGAAGTGTCAGTTGAAAGAGTAGGGGGACTTGCTTTGCAGCGGAGCAAACGACGAGAACTCGCTTAATTAAACTGCTGTTCAACTGTGCCAAAGTGGAGCAGCTTGGAGGCATTGGCTTGAAAGACTCAAAATCTCCACCGGTCCTTGTGAAACTGGTGAGGCTGCTGGAGACATCTTTAAGAATCTCTAGATCCACGACTGAATTGTAAAGCAGAACTCAAACTGCACTTGAGTAGAGCCACAGTTGTTCCTGGAGAACTCTGAAGAGAAATATCCGTGACGGGATTTCTGAATCGCTGAGAAACATGGGCGCTTTGATGGTGGTGTTTTCACTTCAAACCAAACAAAGGAGAAAAAGGGAAGGTAGGCAGTTTCATTATGTGACAAGAAGTCACAAATGCTGAATAGTTTTGCAACGCTTACTTGTTATATTAGATAGATAGATGCTGTAATGTGGGGTTTGTTAAACCTGGAAAAGAGAAAGTGGTAACACTTTACTTGAAGGGGTCTGACATGACACCTTCATAATCATGACAGGACACGTGTCATGAATATGAAGGAGGGTATATGCATGTTTATGACAACTGTCATTAAGTTTCATTCCCTGAATTATGTCATTTTTAATGCAAATATGACATTGTATGAGATGTTTGTTATGACACCTTGACATAAACCAATACGTCATAACCTGTCCGTGTCTTTGCCATGACAACTTGACATTACTAAGATAGCACAACCTGTCATAAATATTAATTATCAAACTTATGGAACCACTTAGCTTTATGGGTTAACATTACATTAAACTGTCAGGTGGTTGTCTTTGACATTGGCTGTCATGAGACCATTATAACGTTTTAATGACAATTCAAATTTGTAGCACTGTAGTTGAGGTCAAGAAAATTATTCATGACACAGTTATAATGGCCTCATGACAGCCAATGTCAAAACCAACCACATGACAGTTTAATGTAATTTTAACCCATAATGCTAAGTGGTTTCTTAAAGCTACACTGTGTAACTCTTAATTAAAAACACTTAGTTCTTTCAAAAATATATGTGCTTATCAATGTATATTTACTTAGTTCAAGTAATAAAGTATTCTCGTGAGTGTATAATATGGCATTGAAAATACATACGGGTAAGGGGTTCTAATGTCGGTCGCCATGTTGCCCCTCCATCTTGAAAGTACATTAGCCAAAGAGGGACATACCCGTTAATTCAAGCTTCGCCTTTCGCGTTTACGTTTCAGTTAACACTCATGGACGAGGTGGAACTGGAAGCCATGTTAATCTTGGACTACATTGGCCACCGTAGGAGTTAAAACGAAATTGGAATTGAGAGGAACAGAAACTAATAATCACTGGATGATCATATACCTTTACACCACTAGATGGGGGTAAAAATCACACAGTGTAGCTTTAAGTTTGATAATTAATCTGCTATGTCATGTTTATGACATACAGTATTTATGTCAGATTATGATGTATTGGTTTATGTCGAGGTGTCATAACGAAGACATCTCAAACAATTTCATATTTGCATTAAAAATGTTATAATTGAGCGAATGACACTTAATGACAGTTTTCATAAACATGCATAAAACCTGTCATGATTATGAAGATGCCATATCAGTCTTATGCGCACCCCCTTCAAGTAAAGTGTTACCAAGAAAGTTTCAAGATTTTGAAAAATGCGATTAATCAGACTTCCAGCTGAATATGGTCTTTGGATCATTTTAAAGGGACAGTTCACCCCAAAATCAAAATTCTGTTATTAATTACTCACTGAAACCTGTAAGACTTTTTGAAGCGTCAAAGTGGTAGTTGCGTAGCTGTCAATGGAGGGACAGAAAGCTCTCTGATTTCCTCAAAAAGATCTTCATTTGTGTTCCGAAGATAATCAAGTTGTACAGGTCTGGAACGACATGAGGATGAGTAATTAATGATCGAATTTTTTATTTTTGGCTGCGTTATCCCTTTAAATCCTGCTGGAGAACATGATCATCAGGTTTTACATTCAGCACAATTAAATGTTTTACTATGCAATTTATTAATTCTGGTAACACTTTGCAATAAGGTCATAAATCTTTAATTAACTAACATTGAGCAATGCATTTGTTACAGCACTGTAAAAAAATGTTGGTTTAACTTAAAAAAAATTAAGTAACTTGGTTGCCTTAAAATTTTGAGTTTATTGAACTGGAAAAAGTGAGTTAATACAATGAAGGAGATTGATTTAATCATCAGAAACTCAAAATAATAAGTTATCTAAACTAAATAAATTATTTAAGTTGATTTGACTGAATAAAAAATTTTGTGATAACTAGGGCTGTCAAAACGATTAATCGCGATTAATCGCATCCAAAATAAAAGTTTGTTTGTTTACATACTATATGTGGGTGCACTGTGTATAATTATTTTGTATATATATATATATATAAAAAACACACATGCATGTATAATTAAGAAAAAAATATTATTTATATATAAAATATTTATATTTATATATAATATATATAAATCTATATACAGAATATACATGAAAATATTTCTTAAATATATACAAGCATGTGTGTGTATTTATGTGTATATATATATATATATATATATATATATATATATATATATATTAGGGCTGTCAAAACGATTAATCGCATGCAAAATAAAAGTTTGTGTTTACATAATATATGTGGGGGCACTGTGTATAATTATTTTAGATATATAAATACACAAACGTGCTTGTATATATTTAAGAAATATTTTCATGTATATTCTGTATATAGATTTATATGTAATTTATATTATATATAAATACAAATATTTTATAAATAAATAACATTTTTTTCTTAAATATACATGCATGTGTGTTTTTTATGTATATATACAAAATAATTATATACAGTGCACCCACATATATTATGTAAACACAAACTTTTATTTTGGATGCGATTAATCGCGATTAATCGTTTTGACAGCTCTAGTGATAACAAATCTTGAAAATATTTTTTTTAGAGTGAGTATTTATGAATCTTTGTTTACGTTAGTTAATAAAAATACAACTGTTCATTGTTAGTTCGCTTCAGCTCAGGTCTATTTACCAATAATAACGGATACAATTTTTGTTTAGAACTATGCATTAGTAAAAGTTGAGATTGATCGATGCTTTAGAAGGATTTTTCATTGTTAGTTCATGTTCACTAACAACAATGTTAACAAGTTATCTATTATTCTGATAGTATTATTTTCAAACAAGAGCATTACATTTTTTTTAATATAAGATAGCCTACATGTTCTTCCTCTGGGTGGAACGTGTTCTTCCTACGTGTTCTTCCCCCTGTTTTTTGTCTTTCGCCTTGAGAAAAGAGTACACTGCCACATAGTGATGATTCATGGTTTTATGCTTTGTTTTGTGGCCAGAGGACTCCAAATGGAGGTTTTCTCTGAAATGGTGTACAAATGGCTTTTATGGAGAAGAACAGATAATTACTTACAGGGAGGAGAGAATAAACAAAAAGAGGAAAATTACTTAATTACTTAAAGGCTTATCTTTATTTCTGCAGTTAACGCTGAACAAAATTTGGTGTATGATTTATAAATTTCACTTGGGTAGTACATTTCACAAATAATTACAAAGAGACAACATTACACATTGGATTAAACATGATATTTTTAAGTAGAATGACTGAAACTTATTTTTTTACAGTGTATTCTTTCATTTTTCAATGTGTATAAGCACCTTCAAATTCCAAAGGCATGAGGACAAACGCTCTCCACTATTAACTTAGTGAATGGACCATTAGTGATGTGGTGTTTGATTTTATAGGAACTCTTTATGGAATATATACCAGGCCATCAGGCTGTGAAATTAAATCTCATTCACCTTCCACATAATCCACATAAATCTGACATTGCACACTCCTTCATGCTCTGTGGTCTCATTGCAGTGGAGTTTAACTCCCCAAAAAGATCTTGAAGGTTCTTTCGATGTTTTTCACCAGAACCAGCAAATCCGAGGCACTGTCATAATTTGTCCTGTTTACTATCTCTTATCTCTCTGTTAAATCTAGTTCATGCCTGTAACGATTAGGGTTAGTCGTTCATGCATTTGCATAATGCAAAGTGGGAAAAAAGGGTGAAAATAGATGCTATCCCTAAAATGTACACTGTCCTGATAACCTTATTTACTGCATCCCAGCTGATCTTTCGTTTTGTTTGATATCTCTAACCTGAAACTGCATGTGTGCCTTAGGGCGGTCCTGGTTAATGTGTACCGGGAGCCTCAGTGCAACTGTATCATTTCATCCTTGTAGAGAAAGAACACGTCAGTACATGAAAGTTTCATTTTGTGCTGTTGCGTGTGGTACATGAGACCAACTGTACCGATTGTTTTTCCACGGAAGGAATTAATTTAAAATTAATTTAAAGGGGTGGTATAATGCCCCTTTGTACAGTATAATAAGTCTCTGTTGTCAGCAGAAGTTTTAGCTCAAAATACCCCATGTATAATTTTTACAGCATGGTAAAATTGTCCGTTTATGAGGGTCAGTAAAAATGCATCGTTCCGTGTGTGTCCCTTTAAATGCAAATGAGCTGCTGCTCCCGGCACAGGGGGCGGAGCTTCAAGAGCTTGTGTGTGTTGTTAGCAGCTATGCTATTGCATTTGTGTTACGTACGGTATCTGAAAAGGTGGATGAGTAGACTCACAAATGTGTTCTACTACAACAATTCCTCCTCTTCTCAACATGGACTGTGTTCCCGGGGGCGGGTTTATGTAAATTTTAAGGTTAGTGATGTCACTAACTCAGGAGTAAATGTCGTGTAGGCCCTACTAGCCATTTGTTGTAGTCCCTTTCTTTAAAAGCAAATATCTTCCTTTGCTTTGAACTTTAAGCGTTCTAACTTTGCAGACGTTGTTAATGCTCAAACAGCAACATTACACACTAACTAAAGTTTGAAAAGTGAAATCATTATCAACCACCTTTTTAAATGTACATATTTACCGCAAAACAAGGTATCACTCTTATAAGAAATGGTTCTTAGAATCTTAAAGGGTTTGGTCTGACACTTCATATATCGAATCTTAGGGGTATCAATAGGATCATTTAATGGATTTCCCGAGTTCACTCTTGGATATAATTAAATAGATTAGAGGTTTTTATTTGGCGCGCTGCCCGAGGGGAGGGCTCCGAGCTCAGAATTTGGCCCGAACCCAGAGTAATCCCCCGTCCCAGGCTGGGATAGGAATAGTTAGAAGTGAAGAGATGTGGTTGTGGAGGGATGCTGTAAAACTGTCATGGAACAGAGGTAAGTCTGCTGTGTATATATACACCTCTTATCTAGTTAATTGAGTTGATTAACTGAAATGTGCTTCTCCCGTGTTAATTAAATTCATTTTCACTTCTGCAACTTTTAGACAAAAAGGTTCAATGAACCTTAAATGGCTCGGTTTGGCACTTTGCATATTGAACCTTTTCTGGGTTTCAATTATGGGGTCATTTAATTAATTTAGTTTCAATTCATTTTTAATTTGAATTCGTTTTTTTTTATTTAACACATTATCACTGGAATAAAATTGAAATAACTCATAAAACATTAAAGCATTAATTAACATATCACTGGAATAAAATTGAAGTAACCCATTAAACATTAAAGTATTATGCAATTATTTAAGACATTTCTCCTTAGAACATTTTTGGCATAAAGTGTTCTTTAAAGGGATCTGGACATAATAAAAATAAATTTGCCTTGATCTTTTAACATATAACTGGCCCTGTATCATACACCCAGCTCAATGCAGCACCAGGGTCCGACGCAAGTGTTTTTTGCAAGTTTCAGCCTGACGCAGTTATCATTTTTTTAATGTCCTGCACCATGTTGTTTATGTTTCCTGTGCGATGATGTTGACCAATTAGAACAGTGGCCTTTTACTTACAAGCCTTAAAGGAACCGCCACTTAAAAACAGATCATTTCAGACAGCTGGTCAGATTGAGGGTTGAAAATAATCAGTTTTCTGCATATAACTTTATTAACACTTTAAGGTCCTGGAAAAATTTTGAAACACTTAAGTTGGTGACTTTAGGCTCAAGTTTTCCAGTCTATCCCATGATAGACCTAAAGATATAATCACAAGTCTCAATAGGACAATATACCAGAATTTACCATAGTTGAGAGGAAAAAAAAATGTTTGTAATTTAATGTAACACAATATAGTTTCAGCTTTATACTAAGGATAATTAAAGGGATACTCCACTTTTTTTTTTTTTTTTGGAAATATGCTCATTTTACCACTTTCCCAGAGTTAAACAATTGAGTTTTACCGTTTTCAAATCCATTCAGACGATTTTCTGATATTTAGAAGAATGTCAGTAACCAGACAGTTTCTGGTCTCATTGACTTCCATAGTAGGAAAAATATATATACTATGTAAGTCAATGAGACCAGAAACTCTCTAGTTACTGACATTCTTCTAAATATCAAAAAATTGGTTAAATACATTCGAAAACGGTAAAAACCAACTGTTTAACTCTGGGGGAGAGGTAAAATGAGCGTACTTCCAAAAAAGTGGAGTATCCCTTTAAGTACACCATTGCTTAGATAAGCAAATTCTCTTCAGCTTTGGGTTGTGAAGGTTGAAGCTTTGTAGGTAACTTCGCAACAGCTATATCTATGGAGAAAGTTATATTTAGTATCTCATTCCCAACCTATATTTTATGGATGGTTTCGAACAGGTTGGGAATAAAATGAATGGGCAGCCGTGGTCTTTCTAGTGGGCAATATATCATAAAGACAGTTTTGTGCATTGTAAGCAGAAATTAGAGGAACCCAGATTCCCACATTGGGAGCTGAACAGTCTATGTGGACTACGTTTATTTGAACTGTGTCTAGCATGTTATTGTGGAGATATTTGAATGTTAGGAGTATGTTGTATGATTTATTACACTAACAACAAAATACTTAAAGGTACCATGCTTTTAGGATTGTCGATACATTGCAAAGGAGGTGAATCAAAGGAGACATATATACCACAAAGAGTTGTATTGACAGAGTTCAATTATATTGTATACACAAAGAGTTCAATTACAAATATTCCATATGAAAAAAAAGTATGCCCTTTAGGTGAAGAGGTGCACTTAATTGTATAGAATGTGCCCTTGTAGTGTACTTAGAAATTTAGAAGTATATTTAAAAAAACTGTACTTTCTGATATAAAATAAGAGAATGAAATAAAATTTTGCTTACTTTAATTTTAAACACTCCAGTCCAGCTTCCCTCCAGGATTTCCATGTCCCTCGTATCACTCTCTCCACACTCACTAGTGAGAGAAATTCTTAGGGAGTGTAGGTTTTTCTGTTTTTCTTTGGTTGGCATGGCCCTAATTGACCCTATACTACACCATATACAGTTATTTACTAATTTTTTCATAATCAATATTTAAATGTTTTTTTTTAATTTAAATATTTATTTATTATTTTGTTATATATATATATATATATATATATATATATATATATTATAATATAAATATTTAAATGTTAAGCATTTAAATATTTAAATCTCTAAAATATTTTAGTAGATGTTTCAAAAGTAATGTCATAATTTTCCAGCAAGTTCACAGTGGGTATTCAATAAATATACCAAATTCAACCTCTCCAGACATGTCGGCAAGTGCGCCATCTTGGAACAGTCAAATTGTTGTCACTCACAGTAGGAATCAATGATGCCACGACATTGCACAACCCATTCTCATTCAGGTGAGAATGGGTTGGTTTGTGTTTTGATATGTATTAATAACTCAATTTTACAGGTTATAACAATGGGGAGAGCGGGGCACAATGCAATGCTTTTTGACTTTCTCAGTTTGTGTAAATCTATTTAGGGTTTATAGTATTTATTTTTTCCCACATTAATTTCCCACATGTCTAGTACAATTATATGGTTTTGTTTTATTAATACAGTGTATACCTTTTTCTTTATTTACCCTGAAAGAATGGAAGTGAAATGTGACAACATGCCTCATAGGTGGGGTACATTGTAACATCACAGTATAACAGCTTAAAATGCTATCTGATCTAATCAAAAAAATACAAGTCAAACCAAAATTTTTTCTTAGTAAAATACAATTATTCACTGCTTCATAAAAAATAATAGAATTTTTTAATATTTAAAAATAAAGTAATTTTTGAGTTGGACAACAAACACACCGGAAAACACAGCTATACAACATAGTTCAAAACAAAATAATAACTAATAACTTCTGAACATTGACTCTCAGTCTTTATTTACATGTTTCTCATATTGTCTCAATAGAAATCATAAAAGTATAGAATATAATAGTATATTTCTAATAATTTACCATTGTAGCGCAGTGTTACAACAACATGCCCCAACTGCACAAACGGGGTTTAAACCCTGCTAGTGTCTTCTACTAGTTAGCGAAGCATTAAAGAACTATATATATACTGATAAATAACAGATTGGAGATTAAAACAATATCAGATTTGTCTAATTTTAAATAAACACAAAAAATAGAGATGAAAAATGAACTTAGGTAAGATATGTACTTTTGCTATGTTTAAATAAATGTTCAGTGAGATCTTACAAAGATTTCAGAATTTTGGCACATTTTTTTCTCTATATAGTGTTGAAATGGCAACTAGTAAATACACCAAGTTTCGTCATGCTAGCATGTAAATATTTAAAACAAGTGTGTTTTAACTAGCCACGTGTTACTTTGTACCCCGTGCTCCCCTACTGTTTTTGACCATGGTTACTTTTTTATTCCGTGTTAGCTGATCCCTTTGTCTTGTTGTATTGTGTTAGTTTAGCAAAATCATCTGCTATTAGTAGATATACAAATATAGATAATTCATACTTGAGGCAAACTATAGTTGTACACACTCAATCGACTTGCTCGAATGGTGACGGCTTAGGTGTTGCGGCCCATAGACACAGCTGTTAATAGGCATACATATAAATATAGCACCTGAACAAACCGTTGCATAAATTTTGTATTAAAGACTAATTGAGCAGGATTAAACTGACCTCCCTTTTGCTTCTCTGAAATCTTAAGAGTCTTAAAATTTATTGTGACATAATTATATGTAAAAGCATGCCGATTATTTGAGACCAGGCTTTATGAAAGTGTAATGAAATATTCTCTCATCTGCCTTTATTAATTTTTTAGCCCTTCATTTTACCATTTTTTCCCTCTGTTTGTTTGGAGACAATATTGTAGCGGCCCCCTGTGACCTTTTATATAGCAAATTTTTAATATTTCAGAGTATTATTCAGTTTCAGAAGGGCTTATGTGTGAGTGCTTCTATGAGAGTGACTCATGAGCATGAAGTGCGTGTGACGAGTGTGCATGTGTGTGTCCACTTGAGAGGAGTATTTCAGATAAGTCCTCAGTGTCCCGGTGTAAGTGTGCATCCAGAAGGCTTTGATGATTGTGCCTGCATGCTTTCAGAAACATGCTTTCCAACCACTCCAATCCCACTCGAATGCTTAGCATTTATTCAGCAGCCCGTCGGTCCGCCATCACAAGAGCTTGTATTTAACCAGCGCCGCTCTGACAAAAGCCTTCTGCACCGTCCCAATACATTAGAGGGAATATACTTGTGCTTTTGAAGTGCACTAAGAGGACACAGTCCTACTTCATCCCGATCAAGCGCTAGGAAATTCTTTGATTATGAAGCCACTCCAGAAGAGCTTGTGTGTTTGTGTGCCATCATACATCGCAGAAGGATCCAACCTCGGCTTCATCAGGGGACACGGGCTGTTCTCTCACTGTGTTTGCTAATTGATTTTGTGTTTTCTTGTTGTCTGTGGGGGAGTGAATGTGTTGTGCTTCTCGCTCCTTCAGTCTTGGCCCTTCTGGTGTTTACACTTATAAACAGGGCAAACAGAAGGAACACGACTCCAAGCTCGCGCCGCGAGAGCAGCTGTCACTAGGAGCAGGCGGTGGTGCTACAGATGACTTTCCATATTCACGCAGTCAAACATGTTACCAAGGGTCAAATTAACATGTTGTAAGCCACGATGACCTGTGGAAATAATGTATCCACATCCTGTTTACAACCACACCCAATCTATAAAGAAAATACTAAAAGGGATAGCTAAAAGGACAGCCCCCCCTAGTTTGATGATTGACCACTGTGTTAATTGTAAAAACTGTTGTTAAATGTAAAAACAAAAGTTTGAAGCGTGTCACACGTGTCAGAATCGAAATCTGCTGGCGGACATTTTTTTATATCGACCGAGCATTCATCGAGAGAGTCACCGCTCTGTATTTGCTCTTAAGAGCAGAACAGTGGCGTGGAGTTCATCGTCACCGTATTTGTTTCCACCAGACCCTTTGGAGGTGAACCATTTGCAGAGTTTCCCCATTTGCTCGCTCCAGGAGCTGCGTCTGGATGTCATATTATTAGTGATATTGCAAAATAATTTATTGATTTATCCAGATACTTCACCACGTGAGCAAGCAGCAGGCTCCTGATTGGTTAACGCGGCATGAATTTGACGCCAAAGTTCAGATTTTTTAACTCGGACGTCAGTCACGAATTCGCATCAAACGCGTGAATGCGCTAACTAAATCATGCGGCAGACACTCAATTCGCGCCACTTGCACGAATTTTACGTGCGAATGAGGCGTATTCGAGTCTACCGCGCCACGCTCTACCCCTCTTTTGCGCCGCAGGAATTTTTTTACGTGCGTAACGCATCTTTGCATTAACTTAACATTTGAAATTGTCATTTCAATGTTATTTCAATTGTCATTCCCGCCTAACGTGCTTTTTACTTCCGGTGTGAACGCACCATAAAGCTCCTACTCTTTGTTATTCTGGAACAGTCTTTTATATTTACGTATATCATGTCTCAAATATGTTGTAGTTTTCCTTGCTATTTCATTACAGTTTACCATTATTTCAGCGTATCTGAAAACTTGTAATTTATCACAAAAATAACGGAGGTCTCTTCATAATTGAAGCACACTGCCGATGTTGATCCGTGTTTTCGTCTTAAGTCGACCCGATTCACGTTTGGGCTGACGAGCTTTAGCAGATACATTTTTGTTTTGTTTTTATATTTATGTGGACTATGTGTTGGAGTGTGTGTGGTGCTGGTGGCAGGAGTTTTTTGGTGTTATCAGACTCATGTCGTTCACTGCAGCGCCGTCGCATAGACTGTATATAAAAGGAGAGAGGCTCGGGAGCGCGCATGCACGTCACATCCGATGGATCTCGCAGAAAATCCGACCCAGAGACTTCACATAGAAATAGGACAACCCGGTCTCATCCCAATTCGTCATATAACTGACGTTTTGGGACGTCTTTTGACCATTCGTCAATATACGACTTTTTAGGGCCCCCTTAAACGTCGGTAGATGACGTTATGGGATCCTAACTCTACCCCATACCTAAACCTAACCCTAAACCTAACTCGTCACCTAACTGACGTTAAAGGTAAAGCGTCAGTTGTATGACGACCCGGGATCGTCATCTACCGACGTTTAAGGGGGCCCTAAAAAGTCGTATATTGACATATGGTCAAAAGACGTCCCAAAACGTCAGTTATATGACGAATTGGGATGAGACTGTGTTAAATAGGAATACTGGCCTTCAGAGGTACTAGCAAAACCCGAAAAGTGGATCATTGTTATGTGTGATTACAACCCCTTCACATAGGCAATAAAAACAGACTTCATTTTAGAAGAAAAGTTACATATAGAACCTTAAAATTGTTGGTATCAGACGTTGAGCTGTATGTTTTTGATTCACTAAAAGAACAGGCTCATAAGAGTCATTAGCTTTAGAGACTTCAGTGTTGATGATTGCAGATGAATATTGATGTAGGCGTCGTGAACACTTTCAGATTGCTGTTATTTTATGTTCCATCCACATAAGTGGAAAACTGCACATGCGAGTGGCATTAACGGAACCAAATATCATGAAAATTATTCTGGCATTTTTTTAAAATGGTTCTCGGTTTTCTCGTCATAATCCCTTTACCTTCTGTTTTTTTTTTGTAGCTTGCATAACTATTAAGAAGGTATTGACTCTCTCTCGCTCTCTCTCTCTCTCTCTCTCTCTCTCTCTCTCTCTCTCTCATCCAAGGTAAATCATCACCACTGTCGTGTCATGTGTTTTGTTGAACCACTGATGTCATCGGTTAAAATACGTGCGCAGGTTACTTTACGACCTAAACAAGTGCACACAAGGGTCAAGTTACGCTTCCATGCTTAGATGTTGAAGCTTTGGAGGACATACTAAGTTTTTACAGTTTTGTTCAACAAAGAATTGTACTTTTGAGTTTTAATAGCCTACACTAAGACTTCGGTTTGTTCTTGTACCAATATCCAGACACATAAAACTTGTGGGTGCAGAATGTCCTAAAGTGATGCTGTATCTGGGTTTAAATTAGCCCTGGATCAGTACATTCTTTCTAAAAATGTACAGAGACAGCAGCTTCCAAACACTGCAACTAGACCACATCACAGCTGTGTTTAGTGACTTGCACTGGTTGTTGCTTGTGTGTAGAATGAAGACCTTTTTACACCACCAAATGCTTGAAAACATTTCTAAACCAACAAAAGAAAAGCTGAAGTAAAGCTGCTTTTAGTGTCTTCTCCCTTTGTAATCTTTACAGAGCTGGAGGTTTCTCAATGACTGATTGTATGTCATGTTATTTAAAATTATTTATATTATCAAATGATCTTGCTCTTCCCTGTATTTCTCACTAGGGGGCAGCAAAGTCCTGTTGCACCAAATCTGAATCAAGAACTGTGATGCTCAATATACAGTTCATACACTCTAAAAAATGCTGTGTTGTTTGAACCCAATTTTGGGTAAAATATGGACAAACCCAGCCATTGGGTTAAAAATGTAATTTAAAAATGTAACCCAGTGGCTGGGTTTGTCCATATTTTACCCAAAATTGGGTTCAGACATCCCAGCATTTTTTAGAGTGTATGTATTTGACTGTTTAAGCTCACCTTTCATTCACCTTTATTCGTATTTGTGTTGTTATTTGTTATATAGTTTTAACACATTTCCAAGTACTGAATTCCAATAAATTAACTTCAAAAGTTCAAACAACTGTATAATTGTAAGTTATGAGTCATGGTCTCTTAGAATATTATCAAAGATATTCTTTACTTTCTACAGCCAGCAGATGTTCTGGTTGCAGGCACATTCATCAAGTGTTAAGAATCCAATGCTAAACTGATTAGGGACCATAGTGCAAAAATAAATCATTGTTGTCTCGGCCGTTTAGGTGCTATGTGTCTATAGTATGCTTGACAAATAAATTGTGGCTTCAAACAAATTTTATTATTTCATTTCACAGAATGTTTCCAGAATGGCAACATATCTCTGTGTGTGTGGTTCACAAGTTCAGTAGCATTCTAATTTTGAGGGTTATTTTCCTTTAAAAAGGTACTGTATACTCTCTCTCTCTCTCTCTCTCTCTCTCTCTCTCTCTCTCTCTCTCTCTCTCTCTCTCTCTCTCTCTCTCTCTCTCTCTCTCTCTCTCTCTCTCTCTCTCTCTCTCTCTCTCTCTATCTATCTCTCTCTATATATAAAGCAGAGCCCGACCGATACAAATATTTGTTGGTTTTAAAATCCAATATTCCGATATATCGGCCGATATTTTTATTTTATTTTTTCAGAAACGCACAACAAAACATTAACAGATTTCCCTAACATTAGTTATTTGTAGTTATTTATGAGTTTTAACTAAAACAATATGATAATACATTTAAAAAAGAAACTTGTTTCTTTTATTGTCATATACATTTTTAATATAACAGGCCAAGAAGAGATTTAATTGTTATTCAAGCAATGTATGTGTCGTGAAGCCAAAACGTCTCGATCGCCCCCCTGTGACCGGACCTAGTATAGCTCATAATCCCCGCCTCCCAATGTTATTCAATGGGACGCTAGACTAACTAATCAATTAAATTTCACTTCACATATCCTTTTTCCAAAGATAGTTTCTGTCATTTACTGTAGTTTCTATCACGTTTATGTAATTTCAAGTGTTCGTTTTTAAAATAAGTTTGTTTTTTGTTAGTTATGTGATGATAAAATAACGGTGCTCTGACATCATGATTGACAGCTGTGATGGACAGGTTTTCTGTACGAGGTAGTCACTGAAGCACCAGCGGACTTTTTTTTAATAATGTTGATTATGTGGTTAGTAGTTGTATTTATCTTATTTTAACGAGGTTCTGCAATCAGCAGACATCATTGGAGAAGAACGAAGCACACAGAGGACACTAAATGAAAGTGCGGGGCGTGTGCTTGCGTATGATTCAGCGAGAATGAGGGCGGGGCCTTGATTTCGCGGCTTTACTTCCTGCTCACGACTGCGCATGACTGGTCCCGAAACACGCAAGTGCGCAGACTCAAGTTCCAAGATTTCAGCGTCATATCGAGACACTGGCGGCTTCAGTTCTCTCTGATGGAAAAGAGCGAAGGGGCGTCGTCCATCTTTTTTACAGTCTATGGTCGTGACCAACTCAATGAGTGTTGCCAACAGGGACAGTGTAGAATGCCCTCTAGTGGACAAACTATACAACTCCAACACTCATGACATGGTTCAAGCGTTTTTCGTCCGTTTTTATTTAATTTTTTTTATTCATTTATCGCCCATTATAACTGCCGATGCCGATATTTTGGAAAATGCCTAATATCGGCTTGCAGATATATCGGTCTGGCTCTACTTTAACCAGGGTTAAAGTACCTTATAAACTGAAATACTTTCCCCCTTCCTCCTCAATAACTGATGTTTCTTGTTGAAGAACATGCGATACAGTTCTTGAAACGTCTGGAATCAAAAACTGAATCGTTGTTAATAGTAAATCAATACTCCCTTTTTCTCTTAATGGAAACATGTTTTAAAACAAGCACCTTTGTCATTATTACAGAAGAAATATTTGAGTTAAAAAGGTGAACTTGACCTTCAGCCTCCATATTCTGGTCAAACAATCTCCTGTTAAAGTGGGTGCTGAGTGAATTATGTCTATATTAATGATTCTGCCTAAACGTCATTCACTTAGCGTGCTTCTAATGACGTTTACATCCATTTGTCAATCTTCAGCCTTGCATTTTTCATGATGGAAAAAAAAAATGTAATCATGTGCTGTTCATAGCAATGACCTCTGTGTAGTGTGCTTGCGGCCGCTGTCATTAGGGTCCTATCTGTTACCATTTTATTTGTAGCAGCTGAGCTCCCTCTAAATATAGCTCAGGGCACTGATGGCAGCCTTTGTGCGGTTTGCTAAAGTAATCATTCAGACAAGACAGCCTGTGTGTGTGTGTGTGTGTTATCTGTTTCTTTCTTTCTCACCTGTGTAGTGAAAGGGGAGTGTGAATGAAGGATTCACACATGAGCATATTGTGTGTATGAAGACACCCCATCTCTGTACTTGCGTATGGATCCTTTTGTTTTCTGTGTTTCTATGGATACTGGAATTTGGAACAAGTTGATTTGTACATGCGTGACCTCAGAAAGCCGTCTAAATAAGATCAAATGGCACTGTATGTGCTCTTTCGTGAATGCATACGCAGTATGCACATGATTTTACGTGCTTGAGCACAATAGGAGGAATAATTAAATGCATTGGGTGCTTGTGGAGCAATCAGAATCTGGTCGTGCTAATCTTTAGTCTCAGCTTGTGCCATTCGCTGCACATGATTGGCTATGTTGGAAATTATTATATGAGTGAAAAAATGTTTCATATTTAATGTGTCTTGTGCATTTTTGACTTGTGAACCGGTTCAAGTGATTCATTGGAAATAATGTGTATTAACTCCTGTGTGCACTTCTCTAATAGACTGGGGGATTTTCATGTCTAAATACACATTTCACATCTTAATTTTTTTAGAGATAAGTATTTTTCCTATTTTTACCCTAAATAGGCTGAAGTGAGCGTTATTGAGTACACATAATGTGTATGTGACATTACGTGTAATACATACTGGAAGCCAGAGGGCGCCCTCACACAGAAATTTAACAAGTGAGACTCATTAAAACCATAGACAGTATAAGAAGTGGACAGAGCCATCTCATTGGAACTCCATTGAGACAAGTGAAGCCCGTTTTTAGCGTTTTTTTTATTTTTAGGACTTCCGTCACTGACACGCAGACTAAAACCGACTCAAAAAAAGCTTGACGATGTAGATGTGACGTAAGCAACCCATCTGTCTTCTAGTGGCTGTGGCATGAGAAATCTGAATCATTCCTTTCCAAAATGCTGAGGCGGAGAGTGTGAATAGGAGCTGTCCATGAGCTAGAAGCAGGAGACACTTTTGCAAGGTATTCTTTAATTTTGTCTTTTTGCCTCCATGTTTCTCCGATTGCCTCGATCTTCTCCTCCTGTCCATACGGTAATCACTCTACTGTGCGACAGAGAGTTGCGTGGTTATGGCGCAATCGTTAGCCTACTTTTACAAAAAACTGCTTCTATGGGGCCATAACATAAGCTACAAGGCAATGGAGCATTTTATAAATTGTCGTGTTTCTTTAGAAATAAATAATGGACAAATGGAGTCTTCAAACGCCTCAGATGTAAAGTTATTCGCTGTCAAAGTGACGCCAAAATGAATGGGAGTCAACGGAAATGCTAACTCAAGTAAAGTTCTGCTACAAGATGGCGGAACCCGGCCGGCTTCAACTTCCGGTCGATGGATTACCCCCTTGATTAAAACTTGTGACATTCCAGGAAATCCCTTATATGGACAAAGTCATCCAGATATCGCTGCAGCAGCAGCTAAATAAAAGCCAGATAGAGACGTTTTGACCAATGAAACATGAAGACAATAAACATACAAATGCTACAAAATGGTTTATCTGTGTTCAAGGCATCTTAGATATTTTTATATGAATGTTAATGCTAATGAAATGGTAATCGACATAGTCTTTACCACTGTATAGAGTACTATAATAAAATAATATATTTTCAGACTCTTTCTTTGATAGGAAGCCAAACTATGTTGCCAATTCTGCGGTTTTCCCATGGAAATCCAGCTGTTGCCACTGCACTGCATGAAAATAGGTGTATCCGGACCAGTATACTCCTGTATACACTGCTGAAATTCGGAAGAATCCAGGAGTATAGTGGCCGGATATGTCAAATTCCATGGGTCTGTATATATCCGCATATATCCGGAATGATACCAAATCGGATGTATGTTGTGGACGTATACTTCCGTGCTACAGCCATTTGTTGCCATGGCAAGTAATCCCATTAAAGCTTTTTACAGGACACACTTTCACACCTTTTTGCCTTCAAAACAAACTCGATTGGTTGTTCTTTTAAAACCACTCCCAACACCCAGACCACTATTGGAGGATAGGACACATTGAAAACCCAGTAAAGGAACTTTATTGGTTACTTTTAAACATAGCCCAACCTAGGCCTTATATTATAGTGATTTGATTGGCTATATACCAGCTATGCAGATATTGCTCAAATAGATACCAAACCTCCCTCCCCCAATTTGAATATATTTATTAAAATAAATTTGATATTTTTTTTAAACACACAAAGAACAATGGGAAAGTTTGACATTTTTATTAAGGTATATAAAAACTTCCAAATAGCATTATAAACACAAAAACAAGGTATATAAAAGTAATGAAAAAATTAATAAATAAGTAAAACCATCTCAAAAGGAATTTGAGAAGGAGACAAAATATATATAAAGAAGGAGGAGTAAAGTACACAGTGTATATAAAAAGTAACATCTAAAAATATATATACAAAGTAAACAATATAAAGTGAAGAATAATGTATAAGAAATACAGAAGAAAAAAAGTGTATATATTCAGCCAGCTGGTTGTTTTTTCAGTCCTTGGGTTGAAGCGACAACCCATAGGAACTCTCGTTTTTTTTTTTTTTATTCCCAGAACACAATTTGGACCGGGGAACCCCTTTCCTGAATGTGATTGGACTGGTTTTGTAAACGCAAACCTGGCAGCCCTAAAGCCACATCAGATCACAAAAGGAATTAAAAAAAAAAAAAAAAAAAACTCAGCTGACGTTATATTGTGTGTGGAGTAAAAACATAAATGCTTGTTATAAGTGACAACCAAACCGAAGACTATACAAAGATGGTTCACCCATATTACTCTAAGGCCGTGTGTCCACCAAAGCGTTTTTCCACGCGCCTAGCGTATGTTTTCAATTGTTTTCAATGGGAGCGCCGAGTTTTTGTTGTAAATTTGCAAAGTAATGCATTACTTTACTAGTTACTTGAAAAAGTAATCTGATTACGTTACTCGTGTAATCTGATTATGTAACTCGAGTTACTTGTAGTAAGTTACCCCCAACACTG
The DNA here is from genome assembly GCA_038021265.1 of Cyprinella venusta. Taxonomy (NCBI): domain Eukaryota; kingdom Metazoa; phylum Chordata; class Actinopteri; order Cypriniformes; family Leuciscidae; genus Cyprinella; species Cyprinella venusta. The sequence continues at coordinate 7,953,358 of CM075864.1, read as the reverse complement.
GTTATAAGTTTTAGTATTTATATTGTTTTATATTTCCATTTAATTTTAGTAATTCAACTTTAACATTCAATTAGTTCCCAACGTTTTTTTTTTTTTTTTTTTTTTAAGTTTTTAATCTAAAAAAAGTTTGGATTCTGTTATAGTTTTAATTAACAATAACAAAACTGGGTGAAACTTTCAAGCAAGTTTCTCTCTTCAGAAGAACAAAAAACTTATTAATCCTACAGAAATATTATTATATGATAAGTATAATATTATATTATTTTCTGTCATTGTGTAATTGAGGTGGAGAGTTTCAGTGCGGTTGGAGATCTGTGAGCACAGGAAGGTGAACCACAAGAAGTCGTGACTTTAAAATGACCCTTTGGTGCTTTGTTGGGTTCAGAGATACCAAATCCAGGTAATTCCATCATTCTGTCTGTAAGGCTGTCTAAATCGATCCAATGGTGGTACTCGATTAGAGGCGTGTTTCGTCTCTTCTCATGGCAAAGGGATTTTTAATTAAATGCAATTCATTTTCTCTTATGTATTAACTCGTTCTTTCATCTGACTCCATAAACGAAAAGGTTTTTCAATGATATCCGTGCATCATTCAATATACGTTGATGTTTGACTATTCCTTTTAACTCTAATGAAAATAAATTCTAAGTCTGTTAGAATAATCAAATATAACAATTTATTATGTCAAATAAATATGATTACAATTTCATAATCAATTGACAGATTATTAATGCAACCCATGAAATGTTCTAGAACAAAGAGGAAAATCCTTTACCCGGCATTATGAAATACATGGGCACGGGTTATGAACTTGAACATGAGTTTACAGTGGAAAGTTACTGCATAACTGCGTATCTTGAGACAAAACAATGGGCAGTGACGTATTTATTTCCAACATGAGTTTTAGTCTGGGTCTGTGAAACCTGGTTAATGTGCAAACCAATCTTAGTGGCTTTTCGATTGGTATTTCAGCCGTTTAAAGTTCTTGTCTTAAAAAAAAGATGAATAAATCACAGTTTACTGACATTGTGACCTTGCCATTTCGGGCAATTATGTGCTAGGCGGCAAGGCTAATTTAATAGAAACAATACACCTTCATTAGCAGGCGAATCAAAAGGCCTCTTGTTTTAATCAAATCCTCCACAATAATGTGATTAGGGCCATTCTAAAGAAGAGAAAAGAAGCCATTCACAACAATCACTTACCCACTAGAGCCACTGGCTCAAATCTTTCATATGGATTAGGGGATACCTGTAAAGTTAGAAAGCAACGCCTAAACAATAGAAAGGTTTTGTAGTTTTGAAAAGGCCGTATGGTAATCTGACGACTGATAACTCAGTAATCAGCTTGATGAATGATACATGACATAAAAACATGCTGTATAAAGCTTTGCACAACAATGTTCTTTGATAAAATTCATAATTTAAAAGGTTAGTTCACCCAAAAATGAAAATGCTGTTAATGACTAGCCCTCATGTCGTTCCAAGCCCATAACACCTCCATTCATCTTCGGACCACAAATGTATGTACGGTATACTGTCCTTGTCCAGAAAGAAAATAAGGACATCCTCAAAGTAGTCCATGTGACATCAGTGGGATAGTTATACATTTTGGTCCAAATAATAACAAAAGCTTTGACTTTATTCTACGGCATATTATTTCATGACATAACTACAACATAATTTCTCATATATTAAATTAATAGGATTTATTTCCATTTAAAATATACACCTTTAAATAAAATACGAAGCTCCGTGTGTCTAAATTCAATTTCAACGTTGATGGTTTGGTTTAAATTTACCTTATGCATTTAATCTTTCCTTCTTAGCCAATGTCTTTGCTGCTGACCTTCAGTGATACAATTCAACCATACTAACCAGCAAAAAGGACTTTACATAAACATTACATTTGTGTTTCATTTTTTGTGGGGGGTTATTGCCAAGGGGGTAATCCATCGATCGGAAGTTGAAGCCTCGCGAGAGCTGCCATCTTGTAGGAGAACTTCACTTGAGTTAGCATTTCCATTGACTCCCATTCATTTTAGCGTCACTTTGACAGCGAATAACTTTACATCTGAGGCGTTTGAAGATTCCATTTGTCCATTATTTATTTCTAAAGAAACACGACAATGTTTAAAATGCTCCATTACATTGTAGCTTATGTTATGGCCCCATAGAAGCAGTTTTTTTGTAAAAGTAGGCTAACGATTGTGTCATAACCAAGCGACTCTCTGTCGCACAGTAGAGAGATGGACAGGAGTTGAAGCTGGGAAACGTGGAGGCAAAATGAAAAATAATGTATCAGAATACCTAGCAAAAGTTCATCCTGCACCTAGCTCATGGACAGCTCCTATTCACACTCTCCGCCTCTGCATGTTTCGTAAGGGAATGATTCGGATTTCTCATGCCACAGCCTCTAGAAGACAGAAGGGGTGCTCACTTCACATCTAAGCCGTCAAGTTCTTTTTGAGTCGGTTTGAGTCTGCGTGTCAGGAACAGAAATGCTAAAAAATTGCCAAAAACGGGCTTCACTTGTCTCAATTGAGATGGCTCTGTCCGATTCTTATATGGTTATTGCTGAAGTAAGCATGTTTTAATTCCCTGTGTCCTCTTGTCCTGTGGGATAGTTCACATTTAAGTTAATTTTTGGTATGTTTTAGCATACCTAAAAGGCATCCAAGATGTAAGTGTCTTTGTTTCCCCAGTAGTTTCAATTTTGTGAATGACCAACCCTGTCTCACGGGAATTCGTACGAATTTTACGAGGTGGCTAATTCGTAACAATTCGTACGACCTCACTCGTACGAATTAGTACGATTTTGCGAAATCGTACATATTTTATGAATTAGCCAATTCGTATGAATTCGTACGAGTGACCTACCCCTGACCCCGCCCCTAAAGATAACCGTCACGTGGGTTTAGACAAATCGTACAAATTCGTACGAGTGAGGTCGTATGAATTAGTACAAATTAGCCCCTTTTGAATCACGAATTCGTACGAATTGGTCGTGAGAGAGCGTAGGAATGACAGACAAGAACGGTTTGACCTAAAAATATCAAAATTAATACTACTGCGAAAACAAAGACACCTACATCTTGGATGCCCTTGAGGTAATCTAAAACATCCCCAAAATTACCGATCTCTTTAAAGAATCTTTACATTTGCCAACAATAGATGATTAAAAAACAAATCAAGCTCAGACCAGGTGAGGAAAAAGCAACGCAAAAGTAACATTGCATGACTTTCCATAAAAAGTAACTAAGGAACACAATATTAGAAGACATTACAAGTACAAGGTAACTTTCCGCAAAACTCGTAGTTACGTTTTTTTGTGAGATCGGGTGGGAATTTACAAGGTTTTGATGCTTTTCTGAATGGCGCACAATTCTTTTCGCACACACCTGCTTTTTTTTTTTTTTACCAGCAATACTAGCTGTGTCCTTTTGGGTTTATTCTTCATGATTTGACAAAAATAATAAATAAAAAACTGTTTCCTTGACAACATACGGTCTATGTGGCAGAGCCTGGAGGTGTTGCCTCTGACGGACACATGCTGTTTTTGTGTGAAGATGAGTTTCACGGGACCGGCTATGACGGTTGGCTACACGCGTGTCAGGTGTTATCAGCACAGTGTCTGTCTGTAGGAGGAAGATAACTGGAGAGTGATGTTTCAGAGAGATCTGCTGTGGATTTCACCTATTTTTAGGGCTTAAGATCAGGCTTTGCTTCTCTCCAGGTCTTCCTCAATGTCTCCCCCCTCCTTTCTTTTATTGCCATTATTCATTGATTCCCCTCATGGTCCCTCCTTCTGCTCGGTTTTTCCCCTCTGTCTTTAATTTGGCTCTCCGCCCCCTCTGCTCTGCTCTCATCTGTTCTCAGTTAGGAGATGCAGACACTTTGAATGATGTTAAAGGCAGAGCTCTCTGTCCAGTGCAGCGGTCAGGACATGACCTGACCCGGTTAGCATGATGAACTTGGAGGGACTGGAGATGATTGCGGTCCTGGTTGTGGTTGTTGTCTTTGTTAAGGTTCTGGAGCAGTTTGGACTTTTAGAAACAAGCTTTGATGGTAAGCACAAAGAAGGTTTCTTCATGCTTTATTTTTTTGTCTCGAAGAATTGCAGATGTTTTGTAAGGTCTGAATCATAGTTTCTGAAACATATGTTCAGTTATATAGATCTAGTGCTTATTGGTTCTCTTGAATTTGCTCTCTGAATGTAAGTTCATAATAGAAACTTGCAGGATTCTAAACAGTTTACAGAATTGTTGTCTATATGGTTTCAGTTATAGTATTCATTCATTCATTCACTCACTCATTCATTTATTCATACATTTATACACTCATACATTCATACTCGCTTGCTCACTCACTCACTCACTCACTCACTCACTCACTCATTCGTTCACTCACTCATTTATTCACTCACTCACTCACTCACTCACTCACTCACTCACTCATTCGTTCACTCACTCATTTATTCACTCACTCACTCACTCACTCACTCACTCATTCGTTCACTCACTCATTTATTCACTCACTCACTCACTCACTCACTCACTCACTCACTCACTCATTCGTTCACTCACTCATTTATTCACTCACTCACTCACTCACTCACTCATTCGTTCACTCACTCATTTATTCACTCACTCACTCACTCACTCACTCACTCACTCACTCACTCACTCATTCACTCACTCACACACACACTCACTCGTTCATTTGCTAGTCTCCAATTAAATAAAATTAGGTAACACTTTATTTGGTAACACTTTATTTTACAGTGTCCTTGTTGAACAAGCTACATATAGTCTCAATAGTAATTACTTTAAATTATTCATAATTTTTCAACTTACCCTAAACCTAATCCTAACCCTATAAGTGCATAGTCAAATATTACTCAGAACTTAAATGTGTAGTTACACTGTAACAAGAACACCTTAAAATAAAGTTTCACATTTGTTACACTGGAATTATACATTTAAGTTCATATACATGTAATATTATACATGTATAATATTATATATGTAACAATGAAATTATTATTTGATGCTCCTGTGAATTTCTGTGACAAAATTTACCCTTGTGAAAAAGTACAGTTAGAATAATATTAACATTATTATTGCTGAACTTTAGTAGGAATTAAGAACATGTATATGTCATTTTAGAATTACTTCTATTGACTTTGAAATATAGTTAAACTACACTGAAAAGCAGTTGTTAACTGAAATTTACTTAAATATAAACTTAAAATCTAGTTTACAGTACAACTATTCATTTAAAATTACTACAAAGAGCTCTTTTTAATGTGTACTTACTGTAAGTGTGTTAAGAAACAGTCATGAAAGTGTACACTTTAAGAACACTTACGTGGCCTTTTATTAAGATATTTTAAGATTTAAGTACATTAGTGTATTGAATGTATGTACACTTAAGTAAAAAAGTGCATCAATAATTAAGTCCACTTTTTCATAAAAGTAAGATGGGGAAAGTTTAGTGTACTTAAGTTTGACGTTAGTGTACTTAAGTGTATATATAAATGATGCATAATTGATCTCATTGATAATGTAAGACATATTTATTTATTTTTAATTTAAGAATTGTTATAAGTTTACTGAATTTTAATAAAATTAACAATGTGATAGTGGAATAGTGTTTAAAGGGGGGGTTGACTGCTTTTTTTCTTTGTATAATTGTATTTATGGGGTGCAATATAACATGTATTCGTGGTCTTTCTTTTTTAAAAAGTCTTATTTTCCATAAACTTCCCCTTCATCGTCAGCCGCGCTCTCCTCTGTCCCCTGAACGAGCGGTTCACTTCCTGAGTCTATGAAAATACTCCCTCAGAAATACATAGTGGGCTCAGATTGGTTAGTTTGGCCCGGTGTGTTGTGATTGGCTAAACTGTCGCTCACGTTGTCCGGAAGGTTAATGCCCATTACCTTTACGGGTGAAACATGTGACAAAACATGTATCAAACATCATGAGCTCCGGTCCAGATGTAAATATGTGTCAAACTGCAGTATCAGTGAGGCAGAATCAGACCGGGAAAGTCGCGATGAAGAGAGTCAAACAGAACCTCACCACACACGGCTCTTATTAAACGTTTCCGAATGATAATTTGCTACATTTTTAACTTTATACACGTTTGTTTTACACAATAGCATCTGACTGGCAACCATAGCAACTGACTGGCTACTAATGTCAATCAAACAGCGTTGGCATGTTTACGTTCTTGATCAAATCGAAAATAACGTCATAAAGCATATACACATGAAAAATATGTTTAAAACATTAGTACTTATAGAAAATTCAGGTCCATAATGTTTGTACGCATTTGTCGTAGACACAAAATAGCATAGGCTAACTAGTAGTGGCTATAAAGCCAGTGCTGGCATTTGAAAAAAATAAAACACAAGGATACGTCTGGAATTATACATGCAAATAAATGTAAAATGATGACGTCTTAGTCTACTTACAGATTGTGGCCCAACAACTGCTGCCTCTTGTTTTAAATTCGGAACTGCTTCATGTTTTAGTCACAGTTTCTTGTTGAATCCGGTATTGAACTCGTGGAGATTCTGGAAGCTGTCTTCCGTAAAATGCGCAGCATAGAGAGATAGATTACGATCGTCATTTTCAGGAACATAATCAAACATAAATTGTATCCATTGTTGAGGAAGTATTGCGTCCATGGGAAGCCCGAAACACAGAAGACCTGACAGCTGAGTGAACAACACACTCGACTTGCCTCAGAAATATGTGCATGCCATTTTCTGCATATTCTGAGGGAGGGGTTGATGCTAATGTGTGGGTTAGTGACGTACCATAACCCATTTGTAGTCCCAATTGAGTGGTTTTTGTAGGCAACATACTTCCTGATTTTTAAAAGACTGCTTACACTGAACTTTCAGCGCTGCAACTTTGCAGATACTGTTCATGCACCAACAGCAACATTACACACTATTTAAAACGAATAAAAGTGAAATTGCAGTCAACCCCCCTTTAATATCACTGATAGATGTTCTGACATTGAGCTACAAAATAAAATATCACCTTCTATAATTGGAAAACTGTTGTAAGTATAATTTTGATGTCTAGCAAAATCCATACCAAACTAAAAGTCAGCTTTTTCCCTGTCATTTTAAAAGTCTGCCGAGATTACAGACTTTCTGCTTTCCTTTTCACAGGTGAGCAGTGTGTTATTTTGGCATATATTGTCATTATAGACCTTAGGGATTCAATTTTAGACAGGAATGGAAACAGGGCTGTAATGAATAGAATACAGCACATTCAATGGATTGTACTGTTGTTTAACAATTCGATTGTTCAGCTGATGAAATGTCTTTCCGAATACAAAAATTCAATATGGCACCTGCCTCTATAGGTCTTTGTCATGCAGTTTCTTTGTCATGGACTGTGACTGGGCTCACTTGAAACCTGCATTTGGGTGCAATATCACTTTTAGTGTGATTCAGTTTGTATTGTTTCTGCCAATAATTTATTTTTAAACAGAATATTAGATCAGTCTGTCAACTGGATGTCTGTCATTGGTGTGAGCTTGTAGCATGCTTTATTTCCACAATCATTCTCTTCTTGTACTGTAAGTTGTCCTAGGAGATGCTGCAGACTCAGAGCACATTGTTTGTTTCTCATCACCTTTTTTATTAACCTTACACATGCATAATATGAGTTATTGTGTATTATTATGAGTGGAGTTACTGGTTTGATATAAAAATGGTAAAAGTGCTTCATAATAGATGACGATGAGAAGTTAAATCACTCCCTGTAGAGATTTCAAAAAATCTCTATATTTGTAAGATAAAGTTTAATGTCATACACAGACCAGACATTATAAATCAAATGACACCACTAATAATAACTTTAAAAGTCTTGAAACAGTTTGAACAATGGCTGCTTATGCCAACATTAGCATTAATACTTTGATTTATAGTGTTGATCAAGCTAATTGGACGGTTGCAGTTGCAGTGCATTATTCAAATGAATGTAATGATGGCAGCGTTCCCAAGCCGAATGCATCAGACTGCTAAAGCCACTGGCATTTCCGCTGATTTATCATTAATATTTATTACAATGTTAAAATCACATTTCCTCTTTCTCTCAAGCCATGGTGTTTGGTTACCATGGTGTTTGTAAAGATTGGATTTATTATGTTTTCGATCAGATCATTGTGAACAACACTTTAACACATGACCTTTTAATATATATATATATATATATATATATATATGTATGTGCAGTATGTATGTATGAATGTGTATATATATATGTATATGTGTGTGTGTCTGTATGTACAGTATGTATATATATATATATATATATATACATATATATATATATGTGTGTGTGTGTGTGTGTGTGTGTGTGTGTGTGTACTGTATGTATATATATATATATATATATATATATATATATATATGTATTAGGGCTGTGCATAGATTAATTGTGATTAATCACATCCAAAATAAAAGTTTGTTTTTATGTAATATATTTGTGTGTGATATATAATATTAATATATAATATATAAATGATATATATATATTATATATAGATATATTATATATGAATAACACACACACACACACACACACACACACATACATATATATATATATATATATATATATATATATATATATATATATATATATATATCACTGTAAACAAGTTTAAGCACAAGTCATTTCAACCTAAATTACATTAAACTACCTTTAAAAAATGAGTTGAATCTTGAGTCTATGCATACTGTATATGTTTGAATCTTTTGTAGAAAAAAAGAATAAATCTTAAACAAAACAAACACAAAAGCTTCAGAAAAGTAGTCCAAAATGAACAGATCATAACTTTGTTGTTATTCAATTAAAAAAATATTAATCTAACTCACTTTTACATTAATAACAGTCATTGAGAGAAATGACAATGTCTGATTAGTCTTTTAAGTGAATCAAGTTATCCAGTTTGCAAATCAGACTGAATCAATTCAACTCAATGACTCTCGTGGTTAATAGTTCACTGGAAGGAAAGATTATCAGTAAATAACTTATTTTTTGTTCTTTTCTGTCCATTTATGGTCCACAAGAGAACTAAAATCGACATTTTCAAGATTGAGTAAATAATGACCAAATCTTTCAGGCTGTATCGTTGGCAGGAGCCTGTCCCTTTAAGAGATGGAGTTTTGGACACAGATATGGTTGTCTCTAACTGGCCAAGAGATCTTAGGCTGCAGTTTACTTAATTTTGATGGTCCCCTGTAGATATTCTGTTGGTGTAATGTTGGACCTACATGTCAACTAACTCTCTTAGACTATTAGTTGAATATTAGTAGACTGTTAGGGGTGTAGGATTAGGGTTAGTAGAAGTTGACATGTACTTACAAAGTTACTTATAGACAACAGAATGTCTAAAGGGGACCATCAAGACATTTGGTTCATCTGAATCTGATTCTGAATCTCATGTTGTAGTTAAAAATAGATACTTTGCACAATCAGATGCAAATGGCTTCTTTCACCCAAGTCACCTCGTCTCTGTTGGAGTGACAGTGAGTGAAGGCAGTGTGCCACCAAATGACACCGGCATGATATCAGATGACATGAGAGCAGAAATGACGGCCCTGACAGGATCTTAGAGGAAACAGAAGCTAGATTCACTTTTGGGATTGCAGCAGGTTAAAGTAGAAAATGAAGTATAAGAACTCCCATTGTGCATGAAGTAAATTGCACTTGATAGCTTTGATAACCCTTGTTAAAAAGAAGTGCACTTAATTATTTTAATTGTGCACTTATAAAGTCCTTAAAGTATATATATATATATATATATATATATATATATTATAGTACTTGCAAGTTTAAAGGCCACTTAAGTGTACTTAAACACACTTGAGTACACTTTTAAAGTGCTTCTTGTGCTGATTTCAAAATAAAAGTTTTACCTCAAAACACATTTTAAATCAGTTTTAATAATCGCTTTCTGTGCTTCGAAGAAGTACACATATACAGTATTAATGTGTTGACTATCGCAAATATGTAATTGACACAATTTTCAACAGAAATGACATTAAAGTATATTTTAGGTTACCATAAATGCTTGTCAGTACAGTCCAAATAAGCACTCCAAACCTCAGCTAATTGCATGCAATATTAATTTAAACTATAAAACATTTTAAACGTATGCTAAAGTGTCTTTTTATCTCAGAGGGAAGGTGAAGTAAGGAAAAACAAATGTGTATTTACTGCCATTACTTAAATCTTGATCACTTAAATCAGATTCTGTCGGATGGATACTGTGATGACACTCTTTCAAAAGGGAGGGTCAAACAAGTCAGTTCATGGTAGCAAAGTGAAGGATTCGTGCCGGAGAAGGGTCTTAGTCCATGTGTAAATCAGTGTGAAACCAAATGTTCACACACTGGCATGAATCAGTCACCCGTCAGGCCCAAGACCAGCACTCTCATGGCCATCTGCTGTCATTCTGTGTGTACTGTACATCATGCTTCCAGAAGTATATATTGTTATGGCTACACTCTTGGAAAAAAGCTGTCACTGGGGCTGTACCTTTTCAAAAGGTATACTTTTGTATCCAAAGGCTGCATATTGGTACCTTAGTAGATATTAGCTCCTAAAATGTACATATTAGTACCTAAACTGTACATATTTACACCTAAAATGTACATATTAACACTTAAAATGTACATATTAGCACCTAAAATGCACATATTAGCACCTAATATAAATATATAAACACATAAAATGTACTTATTAGCACCTAAAATGTACATATTAACACCTAAAATGTTATTAGCACCTAAAAATGTACACTTAAAATGAAATGTACATATTAGCACCTAAACTATACATATTAACACCTCAAATGTACATATTAGCACCTAACATGCACATATTAGCATCAAATATATATATAGTAACACATAAAATGTACTTATTAGCACATAAAATGTACATATTAACACCTAAAATGTTATTAGCACCTAAAATGCACATGTTAACACCTAAAATGTACACTTAAAATGTACATATTAGCACCTAAAATGTAGCCTACATATTAGCACATAAAATGGACAAAAGTTCAAAAGTTTACCTTTTGAAAAGGCACAGCCCCAGTGACAGCTGTTGTACCTTTTTATCTGAGAGTGTATGGCTGATCTGCTATGTTTATCTGATATCTTATCTGATCGACAATATTGTTGTTGTTTGGGGCCGAGATTTGTTTATGAATGGTCTTGCAGTAATTCATTTCAGCCACTTGGTGACAGTACTTTTTAGTTTTGTTAAAATGTTGATTTAATGCATCTTAAGACTATAATCATGGCAGTCACTCCTCATCTATTTTCCTATTCATTTCTAATATTATTTCACAATATGTCCTAAAGCCTGAAATAATACATGCATTAAGGAAAATGGGTAGAAGATAATGTCTTTGCATATATAATGCGTTAGCATAAACTTCAATTTCACAACAATAAATTGCATTTTAGGATCCTGGTTTTGATCCCCAGACTGGGATTTAAATTGGGTTGCTAATCAGTTTTTCAACCACAATGCCAAAAAAGTAAAACAAACTACTTCTACACAAAACATGCTTTTATATCCTATTCTGTTCTTTTGTGCTCAAACAGATTGTGTGTGTGTGTGTGAATATGGTCGCAGGTGTGCTTTTCGGTTCAGGTTGGATGCTGTGTGACAAACCAAATGAAAGCGAGATAACTGAAATGAGAAAAAAATCCTGTTAACAGAAGGAAGTTTTGTCTCAAATATTGAGCATAATTGCAGTTTTAAATGGGAATGTGCTTTTATCAGTCATGTTTTAACTATTAATCTACTTTTATTCAATTTGGCCTATTAATATGAGTGACAATGCTGCCATGCACTTGAATTGTCACCACAAACATTTAGTTTCCATTCATATGTTCCCTAATACCTTCAGCAATCCATTTAAGGTTGATCCTGGATGACTGTCCTTTCCATTAAATCATAACAATGAATTATAATTTAATAAACCCTAAAACTTTGGTTAAACCGACAGCCCTAGTTTTTGTATCTTCTTATAATTTAAAGTGGTTTAAATCAAGCTTTTAATGTCGTTCATATGTCTATGTGGTGTTTTAATATGCTTTAAGACAAAATGTGTGAATTCAGTCAGTATTTTCTCCTTAAAACTGCAGGCAACCTCTAAATTGTGGTTTGATATCTCTGGTGTTTCTGACGTCACAAACGACCTTGTAACCAATCACGTCGATGTGTGATATCTCTGAGCTGGTGCGAGTGAGGTGGCTAATTTACATATTCGTAGAAAATGAGGGAAGGGTGTAGAGTTACATGCAAGCTATTTTAAGGCATGAACGTTTTAATATGTAATTTTGGTGATCTAAGAAGAGTTTTAAAGCGATTGTTCACTTTGAAATTCATTTTTGGTATGTTTTAGCTTACCTTAAGGGCATCCAAGATGTAGGTGTCTTTGTTTCCGCAGTACAGCAGTCACAGTCATATATTAAATACATAAAACTCACTTACTGACAGTTTCTTTCAAATGCACACGTGTGTTTTGTTTTGTGAATCAAATCGGATCGTGAGGTGCCTAAAGCTTCCCAGCTCTAATTAGAGGCCAGAGTGTAACATGAGGGCGGGACCGGGACTTGTCCATGGGGAATTGATTGGATAGTTCTGGTTTGCTATTGGTCGATCTCATGTGAGTAACAGGTTGCCCCGCCCCCGGATGACTTTGAATAGATTGTCACAAACCATTTTCCAATGCATGCGGCAGGCAGATGCAAGTGCGTACACATTGATGGCCTAACGAACGGTTTGTGTGTGAAAACGAACTGTTTGTATATCGTTTTTACCTCTTGTAACCACAGACACAAAGCGCCCGCGCCCTCAGATCGGATATGGCTGTGGTTACAAGAGGTAAAAACTATATAAATACTGTTCATTTTCTCACACAAACCATTTGTAAGGCCATCAATGTGTACTTACATTTACGAGTCATTAAATCATGTTTAATTTGGACTTCTCTGTGCATGCTATTTGAGGTGGTGACCATAGACCTGCATTATTGACAGACAAGAACGGTTTGACCTAAAAAAATAAAAATTGAAAATACAGTGGAAACAAAGACACCTACATTTTGCATGCCCTTGAGGTAAGCTAAAACACCAAAAACTCATTTAAAAGTTTAAGGGATAAAATTATTGACTTCCAGGGGGACTTTAAGATTTGCAACTGTTTGCATGAGCCGTGTACTAAGCACATGGATCACGCATCGACATTGTCAAAGAACTGTCTGAATAGTTACATTGAGAAAACATTTAAAAAGTAAAACTTGCTTTGTTGCTCCAGATGAAGAGTCTGAAGCAGCAGCCACAAAAACACACAATCATTATCTGTTGTCATTTTGACTGATAAAGCAGTTTTTCTGGATGGAAATGCTGCCAGTTGGTAATATGTCAAATTGATTATCCTTCTCAATCATTATTTGAGTTTCATTATTAGTTCATCTTTTCCCATCCTTTTCTCTAAGCTATGCCTTTTTCCCGCCCTGCACTAGGTTGTTGTTTTTTCTGCTTGAAGAAAATTATAGTCATTTGATCGGTCCAGAGTATTTTTGACCAATTATTTTTCACAGGTGAAGGAACATAAATGCTCTTGACATTCAAAAGCTATGTATCTGTGCTGACAACATGACAATGAAATGCCTTGCAATTTTCCTCAAATGTTCCTGTCTTAGAAATGTCAAAAACGCAGCGTCCTAACCAAGTGCGACGCAAAAAAGTTTCCAGTAATTTGTGTGCCAATCACAACATATTTTGTTTAACAAATCTCTTCCTAAAAGCTGGCAAAGTGAACTATTAGCACTTTCTTTTCTGGTAAAATAAACAAAAAAATATAATATTTTACAATAAGGAAAAAAGTTGACTTTTGTATTTGTTGATATTAATATGTTGAGTGAAATATGAATATTCAGAATATGAAATCAGAATATGAAAATCGGAATATTCTTGAAAGGTCCTTAAAGTGCACTTTTATTTTTTTTAAATTCCTTGACTTATAAGAAAATCCTTCAGATTTACACTGTAAATCTACAACATATAAAGCAAGTAAACCACCATATCCTGATCTTGACAGATAGATGTGCGGGTCAGTGTTTCCAGACAAACGTCTTGTTCCTTGAGCCAGTTGTGTGCCTTCTGTCTCAGCCAGTGTCCAGCCGGCTTTCTTGGACAAAGGCCACAGACTCTCATATCAAACATAAGATTTAGCAACACATTGCTTATCTCACTGAACATATTGCATCATTTTCATTGTATCAAATAACACGGCTGCTGCGTGGTATTTGGTCCTCTAGTGTCCTGCTTGAATTAAACCTAAACTGTTATTTCACCCTCAATTGTGTATTCACCACTGCCCATGAGCAGCCATGCTTCACAACCTTTAATTGCTTACATTTCACACTCAGTGCTTTGGGGAATTTGAGGATATGATGGGCTAATTTTACTGCTTTTTACATATTGGAAACAAATATTGGTTCATGTGGTATAGTGGATAATGCTATTAAGCATGTAATTATATCCTACCTGAGGCATTACATGTTTCAAACACCTTTATCACCTTTACACACACACACACACACAGTGTGTGTATCGCTGTATCGTGACTGTATCGATACAGCACAGCCTCTCGTACCTTATTGCTTACACACTTACACACACATATATATATATATATATACACTCAAGAAAATTAACTAGGAAGGTTGTGCACTTAACATAGTATATATTTAGCTTGTTTAAATAATTGTTTTTTTTAAAAAATATATTTTTTTTATATTAAGGTCTATGTATTTGTTTCATCTTAACAGTACAAAGTCCTAACGCGTTAAACAAACCATTTATGTTAAGTAAAAAATCTTACATCCAGAGGGCGGCAGTGTAGTGCGAGCCAACTGCCATTTTGCCCGAACTTAATTTGATTGTGTTCAATCTGCTTAAATATATGTACAATTTAAGTTTACTTAATCCGTTTGTGTTGGATTACATGATTGATTTGTGTTGCCTTAACTGAAACTGTGCGGTGCTTTTTAGTTCCTTGCATGCTTTGCATATGGTTGAATTAAGAGATAATAAATGTTAAAACTAAGTGTTTTTTTAATTTTATTTTAGAAATTTAGAAAAGGGGAAGACTTGGTATAATTGTGTTTAATGTTCAATTACATTGGAATTATTAGAACCATTTTAATTGCAGTGGGTTACCATTGTGGAGATAAGTGGAACATCTGATTTAATTGTTTTCTATTGCTTTGGTTGAAGGAACGTGTAAATCTTAGCATTTAAGATGCTAATATATATAGTCTATCAATTTAATTATGTGTCACTAATATAACTGATATATTTTTGGATGAATGAATATAAAAAATACCTGAATCATGCCAGGAAGCCTTTAAAATTTCATGTTGGGGCTGCTTAAATTGGGTCCCTTCAAATTACTTAATTCAATGATGTTGAAGTTACATGAACAAATTATATTTTTTAAGGTAACCCAGTTACTCTACTCGCAATACTCTACTCTATAAGTCTTAATTAACTTTAATAATGAGAACATAATGTTTATGTTGCTGAGAGTGGTGGTTGCTTGGGGTGTTGTGGTTCTGAATAATACATATTGACCAATCAAAATCAAGGACTGGAACTAACCATTTATAAATATATTTATACAACAGTTCTTTCTGGTTCTCAAATCTGATTGGCTGAGAGCCTTTTCCAGCCGTGCGATATTCAATCTGTATCAGCACTCTTAACTGTTTCACCGTTTTTATCAAGGGGGTAATCCATCAGCCGGAAACTGAAGCTTCCCCTGGGAGCCGCCATTGTAGCAGACCTTCACCTGATGTTAGCATTCCATTGACTCCCATTCATTTTGTTGTCACTTTGACAGTGAATAACTTCACATCCGAGGCGTCCAAACACTCCATTTATTTCTAAAGAAATACGACAATGTATAAAAGGCTCCATTACCATGTATCTTACGCTATGGCCCCATGGAAGCAGCTTTTGTAAGAATAGGCTAACGATTGTGTCAGGATTATTAGGAACGCCATACTAATACTGTGTTTGACCCCCTTTTCACCCTCAGAACTGACTTAATTACTTAACTAATTATAAAATGCAAAACTGTTATCCACTCACAGCAGTGGACGTTTACTTCCAAGTCTTCAGTGCGAAACGCCCATAAAAACCGAGCGTTTTTGAGCTGGTCTCAAAGCTAGGGTAGAAAATAGCTTATTAGTTATTCATTTTGAATGCAAAAACCAAGCGAATGTCATAAGTTCACCTCAGAAAACAATATAATAAAATTTAAAAAGGCAGTTCATGACCCCTTTAATACTAATCACCATAAATGTCATTTTCAGTGGGTCAAAAACAGTAAATCTCTTTCTATTATTTGGAAAGAGATTTTCACTATGGTTACTGAAAGAAAGGTTTGAGTTGCTCTGAAAGGATGGTTTGCTTAAAAAAAATATCACACAGTCCTACTTTCATATCTCTCTGTGACTTCAGAGTCTGAGTTCCTCCTGTATTATTCATAAGGCGTTTTCTTATCTTTAGGCAGGCATTTCTGCACATGACATGACGTTTGTCATACAAGCAACGATCACAAATGAATGTGACTCGGACTTGTGTGCTTCCTCACTCGTTTTCTCACACAAACCGCTTGTTTAATGTCTTAGGCCATCAATGTGTACTTACATTTAAGAATCATTAAATCATGTTTAATTTAGACTTCTCTATGCATGCTCTTTGAGGTGGTGACCATAGACCTGCATTATATGACTGATAGACACGAACGGTTTGACCTAAAAATATCAAAATTATAAACTGAACCATGTAAACTAGAAATTGAATGTAAATGTGTTATAGTTTAAGTTTGTTAAATTCAGCCAGCTGAACTTTAGAGCGATTTAGATTCATTTATATTAAAAGTTGTATTAGTGCATTTTCCTCACTGACAGAGTCTAGCAACAGGTCACCGTCCGCAATGTCGCCTCTGACACTTTAAATGAGGATATTTTTAAAAAGCTGAATTGTGAGCAGTGTTTGTGTTGCTGTGTGAATCAGGACAGGCTTTCCTCACATAACCCTCCGTTGGACGGGCTTGATAAGAGTCCCCACGGGACAGGGAGCCTTTGACCGTGAAAAGAAATATGTAATCTCTCGCCAAAATCGATTTTATAACCAGCAGAAATCGAATAACAAGGAGCGTTCACATCCTATGTTTGACAGAGATAAGAAATCGACCCCACTAAGGGCTCTCCATCAACACTCTCTGACATTTTACGTCACCTTTAAGACTTCACGGAAAGACAACACAGAACAGGAGGCGACTGCCGTTATGGCACTTGCTGTAGCATTAAATGGAGTGAATGATGTTTGTGGTTTCCTACAATTTTTTTAAAATCCTATATGCAATTTGTTTAACCTTTTGGGCAGAAACTGTGAGTTGATAATTATTCCCTCTGATTCCCTAAGGGCTAATGTCATAGTTTTATTAAAACCATGCTATTATAGGCAGATGGAGGGGGAAAAACCACAATGAGCAAAATTAAAAATGGCTGAAGGCATTATCTGAATAATTACATGAGCCACATTAATAACCTTACGCTAAATTATTTTTCTCCAAAAAAGGAATAAAATAATTTGGTACGAGTCCTTTAAGCAGTTAGAGATATGGACAATTGCTATATTAACTGTAATACATGCAAATGGCACTGTTTATGAATTATGCCGTATAATGAATCTTCTAAGAGTATGAAATCAATGATTTGGTGTAATGTTTGAGTCCTTTGGCATCTCTCAACTGTATATTATGGACCAGAAGGTGGCAGTGGTCATGCATTTTTAGGGAGGAAGCATTAGTAGTAGTGTCAAGGATGCTATAATGTCTCTTTGAGTCAATGTACACACAAAAGTAATAGTTCTAAGCTATTTTGTTTGTTTAAAGGGATAGTTCACTTTAAAATTAATTTTTGGTATGTTTTAGCTTACCTCAAGGGCATCCAAGATGTAAGTGTCTTTGTTTCCACAGTTGTTTCAATTTTTATATTTTTAGGTCAAACCGTTCTTGTCTGTCAGTCATATAATGCAGGTCTATGGTCACCACCTTAAAGAGCATGCACAAAGAAGTCTAAATTAAAGATGATTTAATGACTCGTAAATGTACACATTGATAGCCTAAGACATGAAACGAGCAGTTTGTGTGAGAAAACAAACAGTTTTTACGTAGTTTTTACCTCTTGTAACTATGTAATCACTTTTACAAGAGGTAAAAACGCTATAAAAACTGTCCGTTTTCTCGCACAAACCGCTCATTTCGTGTCTTAGGCCATCAGTATGTACTTACATTTATGAGTCATTAAATTATGTTTAATTTAGACTTCTCTGTGTACTCTCTTTGAGGTGGTGACCATAGACCTGCATTATATGACTGATAGACACGAACGGTTTGACCTAAAAATATCAAAATTATATATTAAGTGTAACCTGAATCATGCAAACTGGAATTAAATGTAAATGTGTCATAGTTTAAGTTTGTTAAATTCAGTCAACTGAACTTTTTGGAGTGATTTAGATTCATTTCTATTAAAACGTGTATTGATGTATTTATTCGACACATTTGTGATGATGAAGCTGCGTTTTAAAATATAATAACTTTAAATGTAACACACTACTGTAATCAAGTACTTTAGTCAACAGATCACAATAAATGTACTTCTTTAAAGCACAACAAAAGATTATAAAAGCATACAAAGTAAACCTTTTAATTAGTGCATTGTTTTAAACGTGCTAAGTGTTTGATTTCTTTGAAATCACGTTATCCGCAAGTACAATACAATTAAGCACACTTCATTTTCATAAGGGAATGCTTATATACTGGGAAAATACAGTGTATTGATTCTTCACAATTCGCCTTTTGTGTTTATCCTGAAAACCGCAAAAAGCAGTGTGGTTTCAGAAAGGTGAATAAATAAATAATGACAGCTTTTTAATATTGGTCTGAACTGTCCCTCTAGGGGATTTATAGTGAGTGCACCTTATTGAACAAGACAGACTTTCCTCTTCAGTAATCGATGTGTGTCCTTAGAGTATAGACATCGTGCAAATAAATGCACTGTCAAACTGTTTAAAGGATGAGTTCATTATGCATTGATTTTTTTTTTTTCCACAGCATATTGTGTTTTGAATTACAGCTCATGTTTCATGCTGCTCTATATCCATAGGAAATGATGTAGCAAATTAGGTGATAATTAGATTAAACTAGTTTTAAGTGAAGAGAGAGCAGTTGAATAATTTTTTTTCTCATCACTTTTCCTCTGATTTGGCTCAGCTCATTTCCTTTCCCTCCCCTCATCTCTCTCTCTCTCTCCCTCCCCCACCCCACACACACTCCGAAACCTCTCGCACGCCGGCACACATTTCAAACTCACGCTCTGGTCTCTGACTCTTCTGTGTCGGGAGACTCGGATCCCCAGAGTTGAACCTCAGCCTCCCAGGCTGGATTTGGAGCAGGAGTGGAGCGCCGCACCACGAGGGTGCCTGGGGCGGCCCGGCCAGTGCATGCTGGGGGCTGGACGGAACTGGAGCGAGGAGTTTGGCACAGGGTCAGGCGAGTCAGGCAGGTGGCATGAGAAAGAGCAGGGGGTCGCGGTGGTGAACGCTATGTGGGAAACGGAGGGTCTGCAGACGCTCGGCATTGTGTTGATTGTGTGCGCTTCGCTCAAGCTGCTTCATCTCCTCGGGCTTATCAACTTCTCAGAGGGTAAGAAAGAGACTGATGGTGGAGATCTTTTTTTGATGTCCTGTCAGAATGACCTTGGCAAATATGCTTCTAGGACTATAAAGCAGCTGTTTAGAAGTTTTGGAAATATGTGAGAATGTTGGTGTGTATGGAAAGATATGAAATGGCAAATATTCTGCTGCTAGGTGTGTGAATGCAATGGAAATATGGCTTTGGAGACGAGTTGTAAGTGTTTATGTGAGTAGTGCATCTTTTGAGAGCCTGGTGGACACGCATTTGGTTTTCCTAATGTATTGCTGGGTGTCAGTTAATGCTTTAACTAATGGGAGCTTATTGTAAAGTGTTGCCAAATATTAGCAAAAATCATAACAAACCCAAATAATCAACACTTTAAAGGGATAGTCCACTTTTTTGGAAATAGGCTCATTTTACAACTCCCTCAGGGTTAAACGTTTGAGTTTTACCATTTTCGAATCCATTCAGCCGATTTTTTGATATTTAGAAGAATGTCAGTAACCAGACAGTTTCTGGTCTCATTGACTTCCATAGTAGGAAAAAAAATACTGTGGAAGTCAATGAGACCAGAAACTGCCTGGTTACTGATATTCATCTAAATATCAGAAAATCGGCTGATTGGATTCGAAAACGGTAAAACTGAATCGTTTAACCCTGAGGGAGTTGTAAAATGAGTAAAATTGTAAAATGAGACCAGAAACTGCCTGGTTACTGATATTCTTCTAAATATCAAAAAATCGGCTGATTGGAATCGAAAAACTCAAACGTTTAACCCTGAGGGAGTTGTAAAATGAGCCTATTTCCAAAAATAGTGGAGTATCCCTTTAACAAATGTACCTGCTCAGAAATCCTTGATCAGTACATTTTTCAATAGTATTATTTTCATAAAAACATGATATTATTTGCTTGCCTTCACCATAAAAGTTGCAGAATCAGTTTCTTCTCTTTTAATTCGGGGTTCAGTCACTAAAAACAACATCGTTTCATGTCAAACATGGATTCATTTCTGCACCTGTTCACATGCAAGTTGTACATTTCTTCCAAATTTTGATTTTATTTTCATTTTAATTCTAAACAATGTATATAGAATGAAAGTTATAGTTCTCAAGAACTGAAAACTCATCTGCAAGATAACTACGCTATCTCACAACCAAGTCGTACGAATTCGACGAATGATTAAAAAGTGGCTAATTCGTACGACCTCACTCGTACGAATTCGTACGATTTGTCTAAACCCACGTGATGGGTAGGTTTAGGGGCGGGGTGAGGGGTACGAATTCATACGAATTGGCCAATTCGTAAAATATGTACGATTTAGCAAAATCGTACTAATTCGTACGAGTGAGGTTGTATGAATTGTTACGAATTAGCCACTTTTTAATCATTCGTCGAATTCGTACGATTTGGTCGTGAGATCGGGTTGGCAAGATAACATAAAAATGTAAAAGAAGAGTAACCCGTGTGTAGGGTTGGGTATCGTCTGAATTTGAATGATTCTGATCCCGATTCTGATTCCTTGTTTCGATTCCGGTTCCTAACGATTCTGATTCCGATTCTGATTCCTTGTTTCGATTCCGGTTCCTAACGATTCTCGATTCTGATTCTTTTAAGAGGCACGGTCAAAAAAGTTTAGCTAACCTTGCTAACTAACGGTCTTTCTGAAGGAAATAATCTTTTTCTGAAGGAAATACTCCTTCTGTCACAAATTTTGCATTTTGCCGTTTCGTGCATTTCATTATTTTTAGAAAAGTGAAGCCACACTTTGGACCACCGAAGTAAGCTACTAATGTTCGACTCGCGCAGTTATGCCAACACTTCCGGTAGACGCTTCTTCGTTGGTGTTGTTCAGCGGTTTCTTCTTCTGGTCGGCAGACTGTGAATATCAAAACTAGGAATCGAAATTTTAACTTTTGAACGATTCCGGGAAAAACTAAAAGTTAGTCCTGGTTCCAATTGGTACTCGATTCTCGATACCCAACCCTACCCGTGTGATTCATGCACTATATTCATCTGGCTCTGAAGTCATACCATAGCTTTCACATGCATCAATATCTTGCACATTCAAATCTGGCTCATTTATGACACAAGACTGAACTTGCAGAGAACAAATCCGGCGTACTGGAAGACAATAATATGTAAATGAACTTTACCAAAACAGGGAATTTGAACGTGGACATCTGAAAAGCTTTGTAGAAGTCTTCTAATACAGCATATACCTGCTTTTGTGTTGCACAGAAGAAAAGAGGGGAAGTTAAAGGGTTAGATCACCCGAAAATGAAGATTCTGTTAGTATGTTGTTCCAAACCTCTATGTGTTTATATATTCTGCTGAACACAAAGGAAGATATTTGGAAGAATGTTTTAATCAAACAGATCTCATTCCCCATTTACTACCATAGTAGGAAAAAATACATACTATGGTAGTCAATGGGGAATGAGATCTGTTTGATTAAAACATTCTTCAAAAATCTTCCTTTGTGTTCAGCAGAACAAATAAACACATAGAGGTTTGGAACAACATGGGTGAGTAAATACTGACAGAATTTTCATTTTTGGGTGAACTAACCCTTTAAGTGTTGACAGTTTCCATTGTTGAGAATCCCAGTGACTAAACTGAAATATGAAAAAGGCCTATAATGAGAGTATTGACATATTATATACAGTATGTCCACAACTTTTGTCTTGGATAGCAGGCTTTACTGTTGCTGTACATCTAATTGGTTTGTCTCAATGAAAGTAAAATTGTTTGTTTCGTACTGAGGTTTGTCATCCCTGCTGAAATTTTCATCATGAATTCCAGGCTGGTTTGTGCTGGGCAGAGCTGATATAGTGGTGTTCAAGCTGGTGGACCATTGTAGTCATGCTGTTCTCCAGCTAAACTGAGCTGGTATAGCTGGTAGAACTCCTGCTTCCCATGCTTTTGGTGACTAGTAAACCAGCAACCAGCATCCCATGATGGTTCCAGCATGCTTAACTTACCTTAAGAGAAATAGGACATGTACAAACTGTAAATATCCATCTTGTTTGTTTGTTCTCCGCTATTTTTGACCAAATAATAATGCAGCGACCAAAGACTCATAATGTTCTGCAGTTTTACCTAAACTGCTGTCTACAGAGGCATTGCATTTTTATTTATATGTTTGTTTTGCAGAGTGTGCACTTGAAGTGTTGCCATGTCCACTTATTATAAGCGTTTCTGGGCTTGTTGTTTGAGCTTGGCTCATAAAGCGATCCAGTTTTTGAAGTTGATGAAGTAGGCAGGTGCGGGTTGCAATTTTGATCCTTTTGTCAATATAAAACATTTGCATTTATCTCGGTTTATATTCGGCTGTTTTTTTTTTCTAGGAAGATCTGACAACAAAAAATGAGTTGATGAAATTGCATAATCTCCTAAGTAGGTACTGATTTTGAATGAGTTATTACATCATGACCGCTAAAAAAAAGTATGTTCTGTATAGTAAGAATGTGTGTAGTATAGATCATGACCGATAAAGGATTTTGAAGGCCGATACCGATACAAATATTTGTTAGTTTTAAAATCCGATACCGATACAAATATTTGTTAATTTTAAAATCCGATATTCCGATATATCGGCCGATATTTTTTTTTTTTTTACAAATTTTTTGTTTT
Organism: Cyprinella venusta; assembly: GCA_038021265.1. Lineage (NCBI taxonomy): Eukaryota > Metazoa > Chordata > Actinopteri > Cypriniformes > Leuciscidae > Cyprinella > Cyprinella venusta. Next base: position 7,929,890 of record CM075864.1, on the reverse strand, counting down.
TAGAAACGCGCAACGAAATATTAACAGATTCCCCTAACATTAGTTATTTGTAGTTATGAGTTTTAACTAAAATAATATGATAATGCATTTTAAAAAGAAACTTGTTTCTTTTATTGTCACAACACAACAGAGGAACATCAAAATATATTCAAGTTCTGATAAATAAAATAATAATTAGTCCCTACATTGCCTTATAAGCTATGTGTGGCGCTATACACGAGTGTTGCCTACAGGGATGGTGTAGAGTGCCCCTGGTGGACAAACTATACAACTCCAACACTCATGACATGGTTGAAGCGTGTTTCGTTTTCGTAATACTCATTTATCGGCCATTATAACTACCGATAAATGCTAATATCGGCCGATAATATCGGTCTGCCGATAAATCGGTCTGGCTCTAGTGTAACACGAATGTAATGTGTACGTACTACGTTCACCGTACTACATTATCACGTGACCTACCAGCATCAGTTCACCGCCATTCATAAATCCTCTCCCGTGGCCTCATGGGATTGTAAAGTGTCCATCAATGCACACTTCAGAATCTCACCAAAAGAATTAGGTCATCCTGGTATTTTTTGCCTACTCTTGAGTACTGGGAATTCCGACTTCTTTTTGTCACATACTGTTTTTCACCTACTATATAATAGGGAAGATACGATTTCGGATGCAGCCGATGACTTGTACATCTTTCAGAGATGGTTTTGCTTCTATATCCTGTGATTTTCTTGAACCACACACACACACACACACACACACACACACAGAAGTGAGGTACATCTTTGATGCGTGTTAAAAAGCATCATTAACTAGTTGCTCAGTTCAGTTCCATACACATTGCAGGGAAATTTTGCGAGGAGATGATTTGAGTTTAGATTACTGAACTCACTATACTATTATACACTAAAAGGTGAACTGACAACCAGATTTATCTGGAGTGTGTACACTGCACACACTTTGATATCATGCTGTTCCATTACTACGGGAGACTTCAGACATTAGATCAGAGGCCGGAGATCATTACTTTCTGCTTGCTCTGGTGATTAAATGCACTTCTCAGACTCTGTCCAACAATTGTACGCCTTGCAATCCACCCAGTTTGCTTTTAAAATGCTTTATTTTCCAGGTTTCCGTGTCTCTGTGGGTTCATTTCAATGGCTCATTTACTGTCAGCATTAGAGCAAATAGGATGTCGGCTGAACAATGGATCTCATAACCAAAGTGTTTCTTTAAGTTTATGAAATGTCAAATACTACAAGTGGTTTAGGATTATATCACGCTGCCTATCTAATGCCACTCTGAATGCCAAGATCTTTTCCCAGCTTAGTTTGAGCTTTCATCCCTCTTTAACATAGATGAAATCCTCCATGAACCCCAGTCGCAGACGGCGACTCTCTGTAAATGTTTTAGCCCTGATCTCAATTATGAGCTCAGAGGTGTTACTGACCCTAGATCAGGGGTCATTTAATCATTAAGGCTGTAAGCGCTGTGGAACAAAAGCCCAGACAACAAGAGATCGCACCCAATCAGTGTGTCAGTGAAGATAAATATTGTCCAGTTGACCTGCACTCACACAGGTGCACATGCACTCGATGAGTGTGACTCAGGGACTCATAAAGTCCCCGTGTCAAATTAACAGCGGCGCCAAGCATTAAGACTGAGAACATCACGGCCACAACGGTGCGGTACCCTCACTTTTGGCCTTTGTCTTTGACATGGATTTTTTGACATGAGATTTACAAGTTTATAAAAGGTCTGAGGATGAAATTTAGTTCAGAAGGACAGGGCTGAGGTGCGATGATAATAATCTGTCTGGTGTAATTTTTTTTTTATATATTATTTCAAAGTATTTATTTTTATCTTCAAACATTTATTTATTATTTTTGCTTAGGGCTGTCAAACAATTAATCGCAATTAATCGCATCCAATATAAAAGTTTGTGTTTACATAATATATGTGGGTGCACTGTGTATAATTATTTTATATATATAAATACACACACATGCATGTTTATATTTAAGAAATATTGTCATGCATATGAAGAGTTCAGATGCAAAATCCTCTAAATGCCATTTGAAATTTTCTTCTAAAATCACCAATTTTATCAAACTTGTATATTTAAGTTGAGTAATTTCACTTAAATGACAATTAATAGGTAATCTTCATTGCCATTTAAGTGAAATTACTAACTTAAATATACAAGATTGATAAAAATTATCATTTTAGAAGAAAATTTCAAATGGCACTTAGAGGCTTTTGCATCTGAACTCTTCATATACTGTATATAGATTTATATATAATTTACATTATATAGAAATATAAATATTTTATATATAAATACTATTTTTTTTCTTAAATATATTATACATGCATGCGTGTATTTATATATATAAAAAATAATTATACACAGTGCACCCACATATATTATGTAAACACAAACTTTGATTTTGGATTCGATTAATCGCGATTAATCGTTTGACAGCCCTATTTTTGCTAAATAATGCTTTAATTTTAAGTTTAAGTTCTGACCACACTTACTTGACAAAATCTTGAGTGGCAGCCTTTCAATTTCATTTTATTTTGCTCCAGACAACGAAAGTCAAATAAAAGTGCGGTGATCTTCAAATATCTCTGAACTCTCGAACTTCAGAATGTGCCTTATCTCTCTTTTACCCTCCATCTTTGAGAGCTGGATGAAATCAAAAGGTTAAGACTCTGGTTTAATGTCTGTGTTCTCAGAGTTTGAATGTCCGTCCGATAATTTATTTGCTCATGTTTGTGAATGCTTACACCGTTCTCTGTTGTGTCTACTGTCTACAGATACTGAACTAAACATCAAGGTTTATGTTTGTTGTTTGTGTTTTAAGTCTAAATTAAGACAAAATTACAATGTTCTGTTTGCTATTGCTTGATAGGTCTACGATCAGAGTTCATGCTACCGCTTCTGGCTTCACAAGCTTTGTGTTGTATGATTCAGTGTGCATGGTCTGATCCCAGTGCAGGGAGTTTCTGTCAGTCATTGGCTCTGATTCAGCACATATCCTATTGAAACTTGGATCCAAGATGTTGTTTTTCAAGTCCGTCAAATCTCAAGTCATGATCAAAATTTGACTTGCGCCTCAGGTTACATGGTTGCAGTTGAGCCAAGACAAGACTCCAGAGGGCTTTATACATTAATCTCATCAAAACATATAAAAAGTAGACAACTTTTGGTATAAAAAGTAGACAACAAAGAAAGCAAGTGCCAAACTTTGTAGACTTTCATATGAAAGCAGCAGCAGCTCATCATAATCCAGTCATCTTGCAGTTTAGTCTTGCATCCTTTGAATATGCATTAGTGTGTGTATTAGTGTTGTAACTATACTGGAATTTCCATCTTCGATATGATACCTTGAAAAATATCGATATTCTATACCATTTTAGATACTGCACGGAAAACTGCCATGTATACCTGGCATTTTGACATAATGTTGTATGTATTTGCTCGTTTAAGTGCAATAAGCCACGGAAGAATTCGGCATCTGAGAGAGTGAGAACGTGCAGCTTGTCTCGTATCGGTTTATCAATACTGCAGGAAAGGAGTATTGGAACCGTTTCAGATATTTTAGTATCAATATATATCGAAATATCAATACTTTTGACAAAACTAATGTGTACACTTCACTTGTGTGTTTGCCAGAGTACATGAAAGAATAACATGCTGTTAGAAACATTAGCTTACTAATTTGCTTGAATACTATAATCGAGCACGGGTTTTTCAATGAATCATTCACAGACTTCTACAACTGTCTAATAAAGAAACTAGGGCTGTCAAAACGATTAATCGCGATTAAACGCATCCAAAATAAAAGTTTGTGTTTACATAATATGTGTGGGGGCACTGTGTATAATTGTTTTGTATATATAAAAAAACACACATGCATGTATATTTAAGAAAAAAAAATATTTACATATAAAATATTTATATATAATATAAATTATATATATAAATCTATAAACAGAATATACATGAAAATATTTCTTAAATATATACAAGCATGTGTGTGTGTTTATATATCTAAAATAATTATACATAGTGCCCCCACATATATTATGTAAACACAAACTTTTATTTTGGATGCGATAATCGCCATTAATCGTTTTGACAGCCCTAAAAGAAACAAAATAGTGCAGAAATTAATGAAGCGTGTATGTTAGATTTTTAATGGTTTTGTGTTTCTTGGTTTCAATACATGGACTTTTATTTTGAAGTGTGTTTTCAGTTTTCCTTGTTTTAGTGTTTCACTTCCTGTGTTTAGTTCCTGTTTGCCTTTTGTTTTTTTACCCTCATAGGATTCCATATTGATTCATTGTTCACACTTGTTCCTTGTTAGCCTCTTGTTTTCCTGTTTATTTATACCCGTGTTTCAGTAGTCTGTTGTTGTCGGCCATTTTCTTTGCACGTCTCTGCATAATTTGTAAAGCTGTTGTCACCTCCACCTCACGGCACAAAACACAAGCACAAAAACAAGGAACATGAGCAAGGTATGTGTTTGAACGTCCTAAAGAGACAATGATATTAAGTATTTTTACTTTAGCTTCAGAACTAGTTAGAAGGAAATGCCAATAAGTGAAATTTGAGCTTATTTTGAATTTGATCCATAAAATAGTTTTTTCTAGTGAGTAACAGAGAATTGTTGTGGTGCATATAGCAAAATGGAAAGAAAAGTAAATGACAACAAAATTATTAGTCATGTGTCATTTCTTAAAGTATAATTGTTAGGTACATACTTGTTCTGTTGATGTATTGCTAAACACCTTTGTTGCTATTGAGGAGGGATATATAATAGACCCCGACCGATAAAGGATTTTGAAGGCCGAGACCGATACAAATATTTGTTGGTTTTAAAATCCGATATTCCGATATATCGGCCGATAATTTTTATTTTATTTTTTCAGGAAAGCACAACAAAACATTAACAGATTTCCCTAACATTAGTTATGTGTAGTCATGTATGAGTTTTAATTAAAATAATATGATAATGCTTTTTAAAAAAGAAACTTGTTTCTTTTATTGTCGCAACAGAACAGAGGAGGAACCAAAGCTCATTAATTAATTAACAAACCTCATTAAATTCCACTGATGAAAGTGGCATTAGCTCAGAGCTTTGTGGTTAGCTAGAATGTGTTGCGTGTTATAAACGAGTGTTGCCAGCAGGGATGGTGTAGATTGCCCTCTGGTGGACAAACTATACAACTCCAACAATCATGAAATGGTTGGAGCATGTTAAGTCCATTTTTATTTTATTTTTGAAATATTCATTTATCGGCCATTATAACTGCCGATACCGATAGTTTGGAAAATGCCTAATATCGGCCGATAATATCGGCCTGGCTCTAATGACTAAGGTTATGGACTGGTTTGGTGGTATGGATAGGTTTAAGGGTGGGTTAAGAGGTAATGGAAGGGTCAACAGTGTAATTATTGATTATAGATTTTTTTTTCAGATTACAAAATATTTATTTCAGATGACTTTTGCTATTTATGCTATATTAAGTCTAAAACTAGGAAGATGCTCACACCTGCAGGAGGTTTGAGAATCTCAGGTCACAGTTTTGACCTTATGTACGTCTGAGCTGCCTACTCACTCATTTGTCCAAAGTCACACAGCAGAAAGGACTAAAAGCTTTTACCAGCTTCTATTTCAAGAGCTATAAGTCTGACCTTTTCTTTTAAGTGGCCATAGTGGTCACACAGAAGGAGGATATTTCATGGTATCATGCTATACAGATTTCTTCCTCTATCTCTGTCAAGAAGTCTTGAGAATGCATTACTTTTGACAACAGAATTTTTGCATTGTAATCTTATTGAGGGTCTGGGGTGAAAGGAGTCATCACACAAGGTCACTTTCAAATCCCTTGTGGAAAAAGTGCACATTATTGTTTTGAATGTGCACCTGTGTACTTGCAGATCATTTAATATTAAAGGGATTGTTCACTTTGAAATTAATTTTTGATATGTTTTAGCTTACCTTAAGGGCATCCAAGATTTAGGTGTCTTTGTTTCCACAGTATTTTCAATTTTGATATTTTTCGATCAAACCGTTGTTGTCTATCAGTCATATAATGCAGGTATAAGGGGTTCACCTCAAAGAGTACAGAGAGGTCCAAATTAAACATGATTTAATGACTCATAAATGTAAGTACACATTGATGGCCTAAGACACAAACGAGCGGTTTGTGTGAGAAAACGAACAGTATTTATATCATTTTTACCTCGTCTAAACACAGCCATGTCCAACTGATCTGAAGGCACAGGCGTGATCGCTTGCGCGTGTACGTCACTCATTGTTTACACAGAGATTTTAGAAGTTTTACCTTACACTAAACATATTTAGATATATCGAAATCGTGTTCCATTGCGATTTCCTGTGTATCTCAATATGTTTAGTTTTCAAATATCTACAGACTACTACCGTATGTATGCAGAGCTCATCATTTTTCTTCAGTATGCATGCATAAATGGCTCATATTTACAATATTAAATTGCTTGTACATGTTTTTTTTAAATGAGGATTTTATTTTCCTCTTGCAGATGTAAACTTCTGGATCTGGTTGATGAAACTAAATCTCACATTTGGTAAATAAACACCAAAAACTTGTGTTTTGATGTGGGAAGCTTCGTTAAAAGACTGTAATTAGTGATAGTTTTTCTCAAACATTTTTTAAATCCTGTTTTACTTCATTGCTTTGAAGATGATGTGGTGCATGCAGATGAATACAGACGCAAGGCTCTTTATTTAATTATTTTTCATCAAAACAATGCAGGCAAATATCCTCCTTCAGCATTTTCATGACTTTAATTAATGAACTGAATATGGGAAATTCATAGGAACTAATCCTGCACCAGCGTACTGTATGATTATTCATAACACGACGATGCACAGCCTCCAATATTTATGAGCTCACGTTTTTGTACTATATTCTTTTCTGCAATGTGGTTATCATTCTTAAACTTCTTAAACAATGTGGTAATCATTCTTAAGCGTGTTTGTTTAGTTTAGCTGTTACAAATTCTCAATTATTAGTTACTCAATAAAAGAAAGTCTAATATTATCCTAGCTAAGCTTTCCAGTAGCTTCCCGTATCTGCCAGTGGAAGCTTGACAGTGCTGACCTCTTCTTGTTAGCAGCGGCTTCATTAAAGGGGGTGTCACCAACGTCAGGCTTCCTATCTTAAATGATAGATGAGGTACATGGAGACTATCAGTGGCACAAAGACAAACTGATAATGTGTAAGATCACAAACAAAGAGATCAGTGATAGTCAAGCGTACCTCATTCACCTGCTTCCCGACTGGCTTTAGCCTGAACACGACTTCAACAATTGCATCCGCTCAGAATTTACACAGACTAACCTTTTCCTTCATAATTGCTTATCAGGTTTTTACAGCGAGGAGCACATAAATCATATTGTCACACTTGAAGCGGTACCAAGAGAGCAGATTCTTTAATTAAAGCATGTTCACCATTATGTAGAGCTGGATGGGGAAATTGTGCTGGCGGTGTTTCAGATATCAGGGGATTGGCTGGAACTGTGGGGCCAATTGTAAGGCTAATTATCCACTCTAATGAATCAATATGGTTTCATTCATAGTAACAAAATATCACTTTAAACATTATATTCATCAATTAATGCCACAGGACAAGTCTAAAATAGTTACTGGAAGATAAAACCAGCGACTTAAATTACTAACAGTTTCCTTGGGTGTGACTGCTTATTTATCACTTCTTTTTAATAATGTGCGTAACCCAGGATTAAAAATCAAGTGTAGCCGAACAGCATTGTGCAATATTCTAAAATTGGCTCCTTTATATATAGTTATAGAATGATGTTTTGACCAAGCGGCAACCTTCCAGTCTCTCTCTTGAAACACGGAAGTGACATAAACTGCAATCCTTCGACTAGCCGATAGACGCCCCATGCTAATATGCCCAACTTTACAGCAGTAAAAAATGTTTACAGCCTGGTATAAAAAGTGGTTTTGGTCTATTGAGCTAATTTTGCCCTTCATGACAACTGTGAGGGGGGTGAGTTATTTTTTTATAACTCATAATTTTAAATTATATCAAGCCTTAAAGGGATACTCCACTTTTTTCTGGAAATAGGCTCATTTAACCACTCCCCCAGAGTTAAACAGTTGAGTTTTACCGTGTTCTTTACCGTTTATTTAGGGAAAAAAATATACTATGGAAGTCAATGAGACCAGAAACCGTCTGGTTACTGATATTCTTCTAAATATCAGAAAATCGGATGAATGGATTCGAAAACGGTAAAACTCAACTTTTTAACTCTGGGGGAGTTGTAAAATGAGCCTATTTCCAAAAAAGTGGAGTATCCCTTTAAGGGCGTGGCCACTTGAGTGACAAGTGGATTGCCTCTGCTATCACTACTAGCCGCTTGTCTGCTGTCTGTTAGCCGTCACGTCACCTCAGCTACTCCCGCCCCTTTACTCATTATCTATTATCCGGGACTGCCAATTTGGCGATGGGCGGCATCGCCCGCTTTGGGCTTCAAAAATGCTCTTCAGAAACCTACGGGTGATGTCACAGATACTACATCCATATATTTTTGTTACAGTCTATGGTTTTGAAAAAGTGTGCCACACAAGTCCTGAAAAATTAATCATTTTGATCGCCCCCTGGTGGCTGGCTACAGTATAGGTCTTAAACCCCACCCCGTCTCCATGTATTCAAATGGGACGCAAGCCAAACTAAAAAAATCCATTAACACTTCAAAAAAAAAAAACATTTCGAAGATGGTTTCTGTCATTGTTAGGTAGTTCTCTTCACGTATGTTAGGTAGTTCTCTCCTGAAGAGAACTAGCTAACAATGACAGAAACCATCTTCGAAATGTTGTTGTTTTTTTTAAGTGTAAATGGATTTTTTTTAGTTTGGCTTGCGTCCCATTTGATTACGTGGAGAGGGGGTGGGGTTTACGACCTATGTAGACCTAAGTGCGTCCCATATGTTCAAGTGTTAATTTTTTTCACTAAGTTTTTTTGATGCTATTAAAATGGAGTGTAACCAAGTACTGCGCAGACTCGGGCTCCGAACGACTTAACTACCGTTGGTAACAACCGTTACTGGAATAATTTGGCTTCATTTTTCTACAGACGAACTGTCCAACTTTATGTTTGTGACATGTTCCATAACCATCATGAATATTTTGTGTGACTTGAGCCACTGGAGACCTTCTTTTGGATAGGACCATACGGGATAGCCTTCGTTGCCCTCATACATCGATGAGCCTCGGCCGCCCGACACAGAATCCCTTTAAAATTCCTTTGTGGTCTGTCCCTACTCGGTCCATTGTTGGTAAATTCTTATCACTGCTGACTTTGATCAACCCACGAGTATTGCTGCTTCTAAGATACTCTGCCCTAGTCGCCTTGCCATAATAATTTGGCCCTTATCAAAGTCGCTCAGATCTTTATTCCTGCCCGTTTCTCCTGCATCCAAATCGTTGGTAATGAGAACGGATTGCTTTCTCTCCATCTAATATACTCAACACTGCCCTTGTTAGGAGATGATCAATGATATTCGCTTCACCAGAGACTGTTAATAATGTTTTGGCTCATCGGTAAGATTATAGTCAAGTACTTTACATGTGTACGTTATCAAGTAGCCTATGTTAGTCAACACATCAAAATAAGGGTGTTTCTGTCATGACAACTCTCTCAGAGATTGACATGGTAATGGATATAGAGAGCCTAAGTCCCGCCCCTCCGCTTCCGGCTCATGGGAGCTTATTTCGGAAAAAATATGAATGGTAGTCAATGGCGAGAGGCAACTTATCTTTTTATTCCATCTGAACTGTGCCCTCAATTACACATATGATGTTTGTCAATTTAAAAGATAATTCTGAAAGTCAAAAACGTCTCAGTTTGTCATACAACAGAAGAGTAACATTTAGTTTTATGTGAAAATCGCTCTGTGAACTACATCTCCCGGGAAGCGAAACGAGATCCGCTGCTCGTGTGTGTGCAGTCTGGTACAAAACACTCAGGTAGGACGGCGTAACGTTACGATTATAACGTAAGACTGTAGAAATAATGACAGACAGCCTCAGTAAAGTTAGCTTCATTCATTGAGAGGAAATGTGCGCCTTTGGGGTTTGTAGTCTTTGTAATTATGTATTTTCACAGTCTTATACCTCAACGGTTTTCCATCAAACTGCGACTTTCTTTACTTTAAAATGTATCTTTTAAATTGACCAACATCATATGTGTAATTCAGGGCACAATTCAAACAGATCACAAAGATCAAAATATTTGTTGTCTCTCGCCATTGACTACCATTCAATATTTTTCCGAAATAAGGTCCCATGGTGGTCGACCGCAAGGGGAGGGACCATTTCACAAGATGTATACAACACTGGTCCAGAAGCACTTCCTGTTTTAGTTTTTTAACACTACATAAAAGCTGGGATAAAATACAACCAACAGAACATTTAAAACTGAATCAAAAAGTTAAACAAACATCTTTATGATGTTTTCTTTACATGTGAAATAAAGAAAACAGTTACAAACTGAAACAGGAAGTGTTTCTGGACCAGTGTTGTTTACATCTTGTAAAATGGTCTATAGCAATGTTAATATATTTGGTCTTGGCCTAGTTGATCTGCTACACTGCCATAGCAACCAATCAGCTGCGTTATGTATATGACATAACGCAGCTGTTGTAGAACGCAGTTATGTAGATTATTAAAACATACTGATGTAAAAGTAAAACATTTAATTTGACATACAAAGTCCAATTTTTAAAAGTTTTAAGAAGCAGTCATGAACTCGCTTTAAATACACTCGAGGGTCCTTTTATTTCATTAATATTAAAGTATTGTTTCTAAAAAAATTAAGACAATGGCTCATATGTAGGCAGCTCACTAGGTTTTAGAGTTAAGTGTTGAGTATGCTCCTCATTTTCTGTAGAGAAGTGGGTAACTACATTTTTGAGTTCCTGTAGTCCATCACTAGCCTTGTTCCATTACAAAGAAAGCATCTCTTTTAAGGCAGTCTCTTAGACAGCTCTCAGAGAAAAGCAGACTGAATAATGGCAAAAGGAGACATGTTTAGTCAGATTCTGCTTCTCTATATTACAGCAGAATAGCCTATATGTCAGAATCCAGTCTTTCTAAGCACATGATTGCAAAGAATTGCTTTAGAGATCATCCATCTCCAGCTGAAATCTTCAAACAAAATGACCAGAAATGATCTGGACATAGATGAATGTATGCTTTTCGTTGTCATTATTTTTTCCCAAAAAAAAAGGCTGTCGTTTCATGTCTTCTTTTCATGTCGTTGACCAAATCACAAGGTCATTCAGGAGCCATTCACGGTTGTTTTGACGCAACCCTCTCCTTGTAATTCCGGTCTAGAGTGTGTTTGTGAGAGTATTGTTTGTCCCGGATAATGCTGAGGGAAGAAAGACCTGTCCTTTGTGTCTACTCGCCATCTGTGCTTCATTAGTGTTTCCTATTTGGCTGCTCTTTCAACTTTTCAACTTGAAAAGCCTTTCATAAAACACCCTGAATATAAATGTGGAGAGGGAAAGTCATTTTTACTGGTGGGTTTACCTTGTTATTAATTGTGTGTACCTCATTATTACACACATATCATATATTTAGTCTGATGGTCTAACTAGTACTTATACGAAGTTTCACATTAGCTGTTTCCATCCAAAGTTGCGAATGTAACTTGAAATGCACAAAATCGGAATATCGCATAGAACATTTGTTAATAAAGCACCGTGTTCAAGAGAACAAAAAACGTCACTTCCTGGGAAACTGGCCCAAAATATTTGTAATATCCCCAAACCAGTTCAACGGAAACTCCGCCCCACAGATGATTTTAAAGATTCCATTGGTCATGTCAATCACAGTGGTGATTACTCAGATAGCAAACTGACATTGAATCAACGTGGAAACATGACATCGAACGTTGATCTGACATTGTTTTGCTCATCGAATTAACGTTGAACCAACGTCAGACGCGTCATTCTTCAAAACTAATGGAAAATCAACTTGAAATCAATGTTTTTTCAACAGTAGGAAAGCAAACCAATTTTCGATTTTCATTTAGCTTTGAAGAATGCCGCATCTGACGTTGGTTCAACGTTAATTCGATGAGCAAAATAATGCCAGATCAACGTTGTTTTGATGTCATGAGAGACGTCGTTTCCACGTTGATTCAATCTCAGTTTGCTGTCTGGGTACCTACAACAAATACTAATCTCTAAGGGTTACATGACAGCAATGCTTAAAATTGAGAAGAACATTTGAGTTTTCCGTACAGACATTGTCAAAACTATCCTCATCCACACGGATCTGTTAAAAAATGACTAAAAACGCTGTATTCTGCTGCCAGGCCATTAGATGCAGATGAAACACTATAGACTGAACACATAATACACATGTGCATGACGACATCGTCTTCAAAAAATCGTGTTTTTGCCGTTTAGACAGAGACCCTTTGAAATCCGTTTTCAAAAGTTTGCGTTTTCAGGCACCAAAAATAGCATTGTCGTTTAAACGAACGGCCAAAACGCATAAACGTTTTACGTTTTTAGTTGTTGTGTCGTGTAAACAGACCCTTACTCTACCCTTACCCTTAAAGGGATACTCCACTTTTTTGGAAATAGGCTCATTTTACAACTCCCACAGAGTTAAACAGTTGAGTTTTACCGTTTGTGGAAGTCAATGAGACCAGAAACTGTCTGGTTACTGATATTCTTCTATTGTAAATATCAGAAAATCGGCTGAATGGATTCGAAAACGGTAAAACCCAGCTGTTTAACTCTGGGGGAGTGGTAAAATGAGCCTATTTCCAAAAAAAAGGGGAGTATCCCTTTAACCAAAGAAATTAGCTGTAGGGAGGGAATTGACCCTTCGCAGAGTTGATTGACAGGTGATCTGACCAATCATACTTCGCCATCCGCCATTTTGTCCGACAAAGCAGTCAGGAGAGTCAGTAGATTAACATGGATTTGAACTTGAAAAACGGAGTGTACTGACGCCTTTCTGCGGTTAAAACAACATTCCCTCTTATGTTCGTTCATGTATATTTGATGCTATAAATTAACTAGAAGGAAGAGATGATCGAATCACAAGCAGCTTTTAACTGATACTCCACAGTGATTTGTCACGACACATTAAAGTGCCAAAAAACGGTATGTATTGTGTAAATTTCTTTTTAAAAATGACCAAATTTGAAAGGTGAGACTTTGTTTTATATGTTTAATTTCAAACGTAACCTGGTCTGTCAGCATGTTGTCAGTTTGCGATGTAATTTTCACTGCGTTGAGAACATGGTATGTGAGAGCAGTGTAGCTTGTCAGACATAGCGACAGTAACTAACGGGGGCGGGTCTTTGCGAACGGTCAATTTCTTTGTACTGGTTTATTAAAAAAATCACACCAATGTGATTGGTTCACTGTTTAGACCAACCACATCCACTGTTGAGACAAAGTCATGCGAGTTTGTTGCGCATCAAGGGATTTATTGAGTAAATGTTACAAGCATGGGTTGGTAAGCGTTTCCAGTGTTTTTTTTTTTTGTTTTTTTTTAATGTGATATCCTAAATTTAGCATAAAAATAGGTTGATGGACACATAGCTATTGATGCATTGGACAACTTTGCCTGCCTCATTCTGCCTGTAAAACTAGGCAAACAACACAAACCATTCATTCAGAGTGTGGAAAAGTATAAAATCAGTCACCAATTGTCTCAGGTTGATTCAACCATACTGGAAGCAAGCGAAGTGCACGGTAAATGGGAAATGTGATGTCAGGTTTGGTTGGTGTTGAAGCTTGAGCCGCCGTTTCTGGCTGAAAAGGAGACAAAGAAGATATTCGAAGCTCATTTTATTAGCATCTAAACATACGCCTCACAGCAGTGACCTATAATAGAGACCGAACGCCTCTGAAATAGGTATTGACGTTAATAGTTAGTGTCATTACAGATGAAAAGGGACAGCTATTTGCCCACATTGTTGCCATGTGCAAAATAAGAAAACAGACAGCTGGATTTGCTGATGTGTCTAACAAGCATATAAATGGCTTTGGAGTATGTAGATATTAGGGCTGGCAGTTTCAAAGGGATTGTTTACTCTGAAATGAAACTTCTTTAATGATTTAGTCACATGTCGTTCCAAACTTTCTTTCTTTTATGTAATAGAAAAGAAGATCTGTTCTGTTTTGCTGACGATTGACTTCCAAAGTGTAGACAAAAATACTGATACATTCCTTAAAATATCTTCTAAATTCATATAACACAGTTGAAAAATACAAGTTTTTGAGCGACGTGAGGATGAGTGAAGACTTTAATTTTTCATTTCTGGGTAAACTATCCCTTTAAAACAGACTAAACTCAGGATGTGCCTAGTGCCATATATGTTCTGTAAGTACTTATTTAAGTCAACATGTCAAGTAGTCTGACCCCGTAATGTAAGCATGAAACCGGCTGTTAGCTGTCTACTTGGTATTGTCATCATTTGACACGTCACATGAACTTTTCACGATTAGTAAGGTTTCATTCTCTGATCATTTATTCATGTAAAGCCTATTCAATATGCAAAATAATTCTAAGGTCTCTAAATTATCAACTTGATCAAAAGCATGTTGTGTTTGTACACAAACTAAATGCCTTCTGTCCTGTGTTTGATAGTTTAAAGTTTTTTAGCAAATAAAAAGCCTTATCATTCTGATATTGTGGTACACAGTCTTTTTCCTGTGAAATCATAGATGCTGATTTGAATAAAGTAAACGTAAGAATAACTTTTATATTGTTAATATTTTAAGATGAACACTTACTAAGCAACGTACATTTACTTGATTAGCCTTGATTACTTGATTTGAAATCATTATTTCGAAATATCATTTTAAAATGTGAGTATCAATTATGATACAGTAGTAAATGACAGTGATTTACATTCTTTTCATCTTTTCGGCCACATAAATATCAGCATTTGCACAAAATTACATATTTGTTTTTCTCAGTTTGTGCATCTATATATATAATGACTCATATGCCATAAAATGCTTTTGGTTACAGTTGAATTGAAGCACTGAAATTGAACCTTAACTCAGTGTGGTTGTCTATCTATCACTATCATGTTTGCCATTTTCTGCGCCATTACCTGCTAAAGGTGTCTGATGTCATTTGCGTTGGTAAATGAGCAGAAAACATATTCAAGTCCATCTTTGAGCAGCAGCAGATGCGTTTCTGAGTGGTTCATTACAGCACATCTGCACATGTGTCCATTACTGCCAGTGAAGTTCAGCAGGTGGATGTGATGGGAGGGGAAATGAGCTCGCATTACAGCTTTTAAATCAGCACTGCCAAAACCAATGAAATATTCGATGAACATTTAATTGGCCTTCAGAAGCATTTGTTGCCTGAGTTCTTAAACTTTCTAATTTTCTGGTTGTCTGCATGCCAAGCATAATGAGAACATGAGGAAATGTCAACATTTTTAAAATTGTAAAAAAAAAAAAAAAAAAAAAAATGATGGTATGATGGTCATGACAACCTGTAAATCTTGCACAACACACAAGGATTCCAGAAACTTTGAAGAAATATCCAATGGAATTACAGTATTAATACAGTATTATGTTATAACACCGCTAAAAATATCATTTAGAAAACTTCACAGCTCAAATAACACGCATGCGAATTAAAAAAATAATATAAACTTGTCACATAGACTGATGTTTTAAGTGCTTGACGATATAGTAAGCATGGTTTTATTTTGTTTCTGCAAACCGAGCGATGCATCAAGGGTAATTGACAGCAAAGCACAGATGTTTTCAAAAGAGTTTAATGGAATACTCCAGCTTTAACAGAAGTTAAAGTTTTTTTTGTTTTTTTTTTGCTTTTAGGATGAACATGTTAGTCTTGTAAGCTAGTGTGCTCCAAAACAAAAACTTTGTATTTAGAAGATATAAACGATAGAAGATAAGAAGATCACTCTGCACTTCAGCTTCTCATCCGATTTACTGTCCAATCAAATGCTCTCTAGAATCTGAAGCGTCCCGCCTACATTATAAATAGACGCTGAAGCTGTGGCTAAAATCGGTCACTTGTTTACAGTGCACATTTACTATTTTCTTCATGGTGGATAGAGAATGATTCAGGTGGAGAGAATGATTCAAACTAACATTTAATCAAACCTAACCCCCCTGCTAATATTGGCAACATAGATTAACCCAACAGCATAAAATGACAGCCACAGACACCATCCAGTCCTTTAATGGAATGGACCTCCACCGGAGCTCTGCGGCCCCGTCCACACTACTTTCGTTTAACAACGTAGAATTAAAACTAATACGATCTCCGTCCACACCAGCGTTTTATCTGCGTATTAGAATTGATCTCCGTCCACATTAAAACGACTAAAAACGATGGTCACGTGACCATTCACTATAACACTGGGCATGCGTGTGCCAGTGTAAACAGTGGCTGACGAATCAGGGAAGGATACGTCATGACTGACACCCAATCATAGAGCTGAGCGTCAGCCTCCGCGTCATCATTTCTAAACTCCTCCATTTTATTCCGTCTTCACTAAAACGCCCTCTGGAGGTTCAAAACGCAAAACGGAGCTGTAGTGTTTCTAAACCTCTCCGTTTTAGGCCTTGTTTTTTCCGCTTTAGGATGGGAGGTGCAAACGTAGCAAAAGGTCTTCGTTTTTAAACGAAAATGCAGTAGTGTGGACGGGGCCTGCGTCCCAGGCAGCCCCAAACCTCCACTTTCCACATACAGGTACTTAAACTCAAAGAAATAAACATTAACACAATATACCACTGATACGGAGCCCCCTAGTCCCATTTTGGCAAAAAAAACAAAATAATTATAACTAACTCGTGGCCTCAAGATAGTAACTCATGGCCTCAAGGTACTATCTCGTGGCCTCAAGATAGTAACTCATGGCCTCAAGGTACTATCTCGTCGCCTCAAGATAGTAACTCGTGGCCTCAACATACTAACTTGTGGCCTCAAGATAGCAACTCGTGGCCTCAAGATAGTAACTTGTGGCCTCAAGATAGTAACTTGTGGCCTCAAGATAGTAACTCGTGGCCTCAAGATAGAGTTAGTATCTTGAGGCCACAAGATAGTATCTTGAGGCCACGAGTTACTATCTTGAGGCCACAAGTTAGCATCTTGAGGCCATGAATTACAATCTTGAGGCCACGAGTTACTATCTTGAGGCCACAAGTTAGCATCTTGAGGCCATGAATTACAATCTTGAGGCCACGAGTTACTATCTTGAGGCCACGAGATAGTATCTTGAGGCCACAAGTTACTATCTTGAGGCCACAAGTTAGCATCTTGAGGCCATGAATTACAATCTTGAGGCCACGAGTTAGCATCTTGGGGCCACAAGATAGTATCTTGAGGCCACGAGATAGTATCTTGAGGCCACGAGTTACTATCTTGAGGCCACGATATAGTATCTTGAGGCCACGAGATAGTATCTTGAGGCCACGGGTTAATATCTTGAGGCCACAAGTTACTATCTTGAGGCCACAAGTTAGCATCTTGAGGCCATGAATTACAATCTTGAGGCCACGAGTTAGCATCTTGGGGCCACAAGATAGTATCTTGAGGCCACGAGATAGTATCTTGAGGCCACGAGTTACTATCTTGAGGCCACGATATAGTATCTTGAGGCCACGAGATAGTATCTTGAGGCCACGGGTTAATATCTTGAGGCCACAAGTTACTCTCTTGAGGCAAAGAGATAGTTATAATTTTTTTTTTTTTGCCAAACTTGGAGTAGGGGGGCTCCGTACACTGACAACAAGAAAGTGTGCTCCCAACCTAGTCATGTAAGATACAAGTGTAAATGATAAAATGAATGTAATGAACCAAATCTGTGTCTATTGTTATTATGAAATATATATAAGGTGATCTGTACAAAATATCAAAGGATGTAATGTACTAAAAGGTAACCAACATAACATAAGCAAACAAAAGGAAAATATGGGTCTTCTGCATGGGTTAGTGACCGCCTTGCTGTGTGGCCACATGGTATGCTATCACATACTGTACCTTGTCTTCTTGTTTCAGTGGAAATTACCTCAACACACTGTTATGCTGTGTTTCAAGCCACTTCAGTGGGCTTTTTAGCTCAACCCCCACTGTATGTGGTTCATAATTCTTAAATATTTTTTAAGGAAACAAGGGACAAGTCAAGGTCAATTGAGCTTAACTAGTACTGAACGCAAAATATTTCTCGCTTTCATAATGTCACTCAATAGTGAACCAATGTCTACCATTTCAATACTGTTTGAGTTTGAACCCAATCAGTAATTCCTGTGCAATCAACATCCTTTTACGCTTCAGTACCCACTTATATAGTAAGTAATACACTTTCAAGACAGATCATTTTATTCATGTCTCTGTTTGTGGGAGCTTGAATTGCCTCTACTGTTCTCACCTTGTCAAAATCCATAATAAAACAGATTTAAGCAGTGTCTAACGGAGCTCCCGGCTCCGTTATTTTATGTGTAACTTAGAGAGCGTGCTCGTCGGTTTTGAGTTGTGGCCTCTTTGGACAATGACCCGTTTTTTTCCTTTGTTTCTGAGGCTGCATTGTTGACGCCACGAGTGGGTGGTCATGTCTGGGAGCAGACTGGAAAGTAGTGAGGTGTTGACTCTCTGAGGGACAGAAAGCTGTGAAGTGTCCAGGCTCATAAAACCGCACTTGTCCGGGCTGAGGTGCATATACATTATAGATGTGGAGAAACAAAGAGAGATGTGATAGGTGGCAGCAGGAAGGAGGAAGTCATAAAGTGAGCTGTAAAATCATGCAGGACTCTAAGGGAAAATGTTTGAATCAATGAAACTATCCAGACTTCATAATATACTCAACCACATAAATGTCATATATTTTTAGAAAATTGATATAGTGGTATGCTAGACTTTTGTTGCACATGGGTGAAGTGCTGAAGTGTTCCATTTTCATTAATAACGCTCACTACACTGTACAAAACAGTTGTAAATAAAACATTTATCTAAGCACTGTATGATTTACATGTAATACTATCTTAGTCTTTCTAATTCTTTCCCTTTTGTGACGTAATTTTGAGTGAAACGGCTTCTTCAACAAGAAGGCGGGACTTGATTTTGTCCATTGTGCATTGATTGAATGGTTGTGGTTTGCTATTGGTCAATCTCTCATTTGAGTGACAGATGGCCCCGCCCTCGCACCACTAAACACATCATCAGAGAAGAGATGTCACTGCAAGAGGGAGATATTTTGGTTAAAGATTAATGAGGGCACATAAATTTTAAGAAATAATGATGTGATTGTGCACGGATATAATATATTTATAATGCTATATGCCAAAAAAAAATAGTCAATTTTGATTTCATGGGGGATTTAATTCTTCGTAGTTTTTTGATTTCTGAGTAAAAAACTATTTTGAGAAAAAAATGGTGTAGGATTTACTAGAGTTTCTAAAAACTCATTTTCTGCCTAAATGTATGTTGCTAAGGTGTTGTAGGTGGTTACTAGGGTGTTGCTAGGCGGCAGTTAGGTGGTTCTGTAATTGCTAGGTGGTTCCTATGAGTTGAAAAAAGTGAAAGTGACGTAAAGGCCTATATGGTAACCCATACAGATAATAATTTGCGCTGCTCTTTGGTAGATTCTGTTGGTCTTTATGGAAATGATCCATCCTGTTATGTAAATCTGGCCCCAAAGCTGTCGATTAACCTTCAGTATGAGCAATAGTGATACTGGGAACCCTAAAGTAGAGGGTAACTTTGATAACTTTGGCCTTTCCATACACCAAAAACAAAAAGGCAGAATTTAGCTTGATGCAGCTTTGAATTAGCTTTGTAGACCCACATCTCTGGCAATAATCAATCTTCATCACTCTGATTTGAACCAGTTATGTTTTGTACCATATGGTGAGCGGTTCAAGCCCTGCATTAGAAAACATTCAGTTCATTTGGGAATTTACTGTGACCACTGCAGCATAGTAGCATATGTCCTGTGTTTGACCGTTGTATTTTTGTACAGAAACTGGATATTAATGTCTCAATTTCTATTAAGCAGTTTTTATTTTTAATTTTTTTATTTAAGCCTTTTTTAATTGATCTATTTCTTCATTCACTGATACTATAATTAATATATAAAATTCAATGTGTCTCATAAATTAGCCTACACTGTACTGGTTAAACATTTGGAATAATTAAGATATCTTCTGCTCATCAAGGCTGCTTTATAATTTTAGCATAAATGCAGTAAAATATTGTGGGAAAAGTATTGCAATTAAAAATAACTGTTTTCTATTTGAATATATTTTCAAATTTAATTTATTCCTGAATTTTCAGGCTTCAGTGTCACATAATCCTTCTGAAATTATTCTATTCTATGATTGGCACAACTCAAGGCGTATAGGAATCACAGGAATGACCCTCAAGCACAAACGTGTTGCACTGGTTCATATCACATTATCACTGGTCTTTCCCGTGGTAATCGTGCTGAAACTTTTGTTGCGCTCCAGAGACTCTACAGGCTTTATATGTGAAATGACTTGAAGGTATGTTTTCTGATAGATATAAATCTCACATTTGATGTATATATGAGCCCACTGTCACCTGCTGCACATATCAGAGTTTTGTTGATCTCAGCAAGAATTTTCCTGAGAATGGCAAAAATGCATCATGACCGACTCGCCTTGTTCTTGACTTGATGGAATGAGATCAGGCATGAGGCATCCTTATGTTTTAATAATCGCACCTTAACATTGTTTTAAAGATGAATAGTTTGTCTCATTACATTTGAATTTATGAACTTAACTTACTACTATGGGACTCCTCCAGTGCTAGATTTGGACATTTTCCCTGCATGGCATGTTTAATAGTTACACCTATATCCCAGGTTAACCTATTAATAGTTTAGAATTTATGAATGAGACCTGAGACATCATTGCATGTATTATTAGCATGCTGAATGATCATGCAACACTGCACATACTGTATTTTTCTCATGGCAGGGGCAACATGCAGCATGGTATCATGTGAAATGGCTACTAATGTTATTTTTTGGTGGATCTTTAATTTAAGCTGAGGTCTTTATTAAAAGTAACATGACATCTTTCGGAGTGATGACTGTCCTGTGCTGAAGCTAGTCAGAAACTCAAGGGTCTCACTCCATCTTTCAAAAGAAGTGTTTTCTTCTAACAATCAGAGTATCAAGGAATTCTTCTGAAATAACTGAAATAATTCTTCTGTTATTTCATAAGCCAGCACCGATGATAGTATCCAAGTGCTTTGAAGTACACTACCGATCAAAAGATTGGACCAAAAAAAGCGAAAAGCTTACTTTTATTTTATCTTCTTTTAAACATTTTGAAATAATGGTTGGCTGCTTTTCATTCATGATCTGATCCAACGTCCATTTTAAAAAAATCTAAAATTATTTTAGCATTTTTTGCATTTATTTGTACTTTTTTTTTAAGAAATGAATATAACACTGTTGTCTACAAGTATTTTCAAGTATTTTTTATTGCTTAATCATTTGACTAGTAGTGCAAGACTATTCTATATATTTTTATTTTATATATAAAAATCAAAGTACTAAAGATTATTTAAAATAAAAATTATTATTTTAAATAATACAAACAAATATTTATAAATAATTTAAATTATTTAAATAAAATATAAAAATTATTTATAAATAAGTGGAAATATTAAGATAAAAGGTTGACATTACATGTCGTTTAACCCAAACCCTAACTTTGTTTAGTTGATTTCATGATTGCTCCGTTTTTCTCTTTTACCATCATAAACAATATAAATGGCTTTACACACTTTACTGACTGATAAAGCACAGAGTGTGTAGCCGTCATGGTCCTGATTTAAGATCAGATGTATTGACCTCATCTGCGGCCCTCGAGATCACCTCAGCATCTCCCCACTTGAAATTCAATCTTGCTACATAAGCGTACGTGTGTTGAAGGGAAGGCCACACTCATTATCTGTAGTGCAGCAATAGGCATGTTTTGACCTTAATGAGAAAACATGCCATAAGAAACCAGATTACTCATTGATTATTGGACCTTGAGACTTTCTGAATTGCTGTTTTGTAAATCTTTATCGTACTGACAAGTCTTTTTTTTTGTTGTTATTAAAAAAGAACCTAGAATGCTTTTTTTTTACATTTTCAACTTTCTTTAGTGTGTAATGTTGTTGTTTGAGCATATAAAAGGTCTGTATTTTATAAAGCACAACGCCATTACAATATGCTCTATATCAATAAAGGGTTAGTTCACCCAAAAATGAAAAAGCCGGTTGCATTCACGGCAATGGCGGAATTTGCCAGCGGAAAAACTGAACTTTAGCAAGGAAACGGATCTGCTTGTGCGCGAACCGAAGTGTACACGCATTGTTGATCCGTCTAGGCGCACATTACTAACGCGCTCTTTAAATAACAAAAAATAAATATTGCAGTTGCTTCAAAATAGCAACGCGCCAACAATGCGCCTGAACACTCCTGGTTTTCAGACCAGCACAAATGGGCGCTAATGCATTTGCTATTTTAACAACGTGGCGCAGGACGTGAAAAATGATAACTGCGTCGGGCTGAAACTAGCAAAAAACACTTGTATGACAGCCGTATATTTTTCATTGTATATACGTTTCAAGATATATTTTAATCTGCCAACAATTCCTGCTGTTTTGAAGAGTGTGCATTTGCGTAAAATGCGTAAGGGAACTACGATGAATCAAACATTGAATAAAGCAAAATGACTCAGTGAAATAGTCATTATGTGCCATGATCATTACTGCTGCATCTTTATTGCTGAAGTTTTACTCTTCCACCTTAGTGTGACGATATTAACGACAGGCAGTATTGCTTAAACAATGTGGTTCAAATGACAATTTCGAGAAACAGTCGTGACTAGTTGGTTAGTTTCTCCAACGATGCGTCATACTATGGTAGTTACATCATTGTAGGAAAAACACACCCCACAAGACCTCGTAAAAGGGCATAATAGGTTCTCTTTAAGGTCAGTGAACTGGTTTAATGTGGAAATAGGGCAGGTATTGCGTACACTGCAGGCATCTAATGTCTCCACAAAGACAGTAAAACCTCAAATCACCTACATTGTGAGAACCAGCAAAATGTACCCACAAGGATACCATAAGACAAGTCTTTATGAAAATCAAAGATTTATGTGATGGTTGGGTCGAGGTTTAGAGAATAGAAATATAATTCGCTCAGCACCATTAAAAAAAAAAACAGGTCATCAAGTTATTCTAATAGACTGAGCTTAAAACTGATCCTGGATCTGCACGAAACTCAAACTACACATCCATGTCTCCTTTGCTTCATGAACTCATGCCAGCATGCCGCCGCCCGATGCTCCGCTCCACCATGGTTACTGTGTTGACACTCACGCTGTATCTCCTAGGTAACGCTTGCCTTCCTAACGGCAGCAGGTGTGGTGTTACGGCACGGCTCAAGAAGCTGTTCATATGCTCTTCTACCAAAGCACCATCCACCAGTACAGAAAGCAAGTCTGCAGCATCTTTCCTTAAACAGATTTCTA
This sequence comes from Cyprinella venusta, assembly GCA_038021265.1. Lineage (NCBI taxonomy): Eukaryota > Metazoa > Chordata > Actinopteri > Cypriniformes > Leuciscidae > Cyprinella > Cyprinella venusta. Next base: position 7,906,290 of record CM075864.1, on the reverse strand, counting down.
TCAGTGTATTTTGTCAATACTCTTGTGAAAAAGAAGTGCACTTGATTTTATGTGAACTTATAGTGTACGTCATATTCTAAAAGTATATATTTTTAAAAACTGTACTTGCAGATAATATATTATTGAAATAAAAGGCCACTTATGTGTATTTAAAGAGAGCACACTTTATGAGTTTAACACTTTTTTGTAATGTTGTCACATTGAACGTTTTACTTGAAAGAAACGTAAAACAGGGTCCACGCGGGTCCTTAAAAAGTCTGAAAATGTCTTAAATAAAATTTTCACTTTTTAAGGTCTGAAAATGTCTTAAAATCTGAAATTTATGATAAGGAGGACTTAAATTTCAATTACGGACCTTAAATTTTAAAGTAATGACTAAAAGTTGACAAAAAATGCAATGACTTTGTCAACTAAAACTAGACTAAAACTATGAAAGACAAAATTACTAAAATGTGACTAAGACCAATAAGCATTTTCATCTGAAGAATAAAACAAAAATGGCTGCCAAAATTAATACTGTTGTGCTGAATATTTTTATTTTTTATTTTTTGTCATGGTAAAGTCTTAAATTTGCCTTTTAGAGGACTTAAAAAGGTCTTAAAAGTCATTAAATTTGCTGTTAAAAAGATGTGGAGATACCCTGTAAAAAAGTAGATATTTTACAGTTTTTTTCATATTTCTTAAGTCTGTGTGATCATAAATGAGTATTTTAATTCTATTTTGCTAATCGAGCAAGAAAACCGAGTGCGTTTATCGACCCGAGAGGGTTAAATCATTAAATATTTTGTTGTGATTTAAATAAGTACACTTATTTTGATTTGTTGAGTAAATGTAAAGTACTATTTTTTATATCACATTTAATATATTTGAAATGTACTAAATAACTCAATTACAAATGTGTAATTTAAGAATATTTTCAAATGCATACAATTTTCAATAGAAATGACATTTAAGAATAATTTTAGTTTATCATAAATGCTTATCAGTACATTCAGCAGTACACTTTCACCATAATTCAAATATAATAGAAGTGTGTAATTGCAGGTGAGGATGTCCTGTTGAATTAATGTAATGTTGAATCTAATGAAAATGTATTATAATGACACAGTAAAGTACTGTAGACCTATATTTAAGAGGCCTCTTTTTTCCACTATGCTCTCTACTTGTTTTTCATAAGGGTAACGTCAGTCCTTTCAGTTCTTTTCTTTTTATTTAACTTTTATTAACCATTTCATGTTTGACTTCTCTGTATCTCTCACTCTTTTCATTATTTTTATGTAATCCAAAGACATTTTGCTAAGTATCATACTCAATATGTTATAACCACTGAATACCCTAAGTCTGCAACATTATAGCTAATTCGAAATATCAAAAGTATTGAATTCTTGAAGTAGACTAGCAAATGATGAAATGTCATATTGACTGCTGATTGTGACTTTTAACAAACACATTTAGATGCCAAAGAATGTTGTTGTTGAAATACATATCTATCATGTTATGAAACGGGCTGTTAGCATGAAGTGCTAATGATGCTACGATTAGTCTGTCACATTTGATTGCTATACACCCAGAGGGACGCTTCTGGGATGAGAAAGTGATGTTTATATGTGTCAGTTCTGTTTGCCAAACGGTTGACGAGTCGTCTTCTGTGGATCACAGGGTCATATGTCTGCCATTTGTCTTCCACGCTTCAGGTGTCAAAAGTAATCACTGTGCCTTCCTTAGCCAACCATCACATCCTATTGATAAATGTTTTATTGGCCCCTGCTGCACAGTGATTATTTTTAAAGATTATTTTAGCCTTTAGGGGTGTAAATAATGTGTAAATCTCAGTCACAGGTCATATCGGATGCCGATCTGAGCTAGAGAAACGCAATGTTCGAAAGGGCCGTTCAACTATAAAGATAGCCATAATGATAACTGTATTTACATCCACACCAATTCTAAGCTCGTGTGCTCCGGTTTCAAAGTGTGTGTACAACGTTATTGGCCATGTTTTTGAGGTTATTGTTGCATTTACACGGCTTTAACCAGCAAATGTCCTCAGCATGCTACTGTATGTTTTGAGTGAAGTTAGTGTAATCGATCTAAAAATCTAACAGTGAATTCAGATTACGTAAATTAGTCAAAATAGTGGAATAAAAACATCATCTTGTCTTTTTTTACCGCAACTTCAAAGGAAGCAAGACCGTTTTGTCCAAGCGAAAGGTACCCACTTCTACCATTTATTCAGAGGGTATGAACAAATGTTTTTCATCAGGGATGCACCGATTTTGGCCTATACCGATAACCAATAATTATTTTTATTTGAAAGCCGATAACCGATATCGGCCGATAAATTAAAATCCAAATTTTTGTACAATTTTGAGAGCCTGATTACAAAATCAAAAGTCTCACAATTAAACCCATGTCCCAAGCGCACAATTATAATGATGTTCTCATTATAGTGTTACGTAGCCGATATGACAGATTTGCGCTGCACATGTTGCAACGAACCGTATTTTCATTTTTTTGAAGAGATTTCAATCATATTTCAAGAAATTCAAAAACATAAACAGTGCTCAAGAAGTGTCTCGGCTGAAGGGAACGCTACATTATTTATCGGCTTTAATATATCGGCCACATTTTCTTACCAGGCCGATAACGATAACATTAAAAATGAACATATATATCGGCCGATACCGATATGGTGGCCGATATATCGTGCATCCCTATTTTTTCATATCCATTATAAATGCGCGAGCCCTTAAATTACAATGAATTCTGATTGGCTGTCAGTGTTTTATCGTTCAACAGCTGGAAAAAAAAATCGTTCCGAAAGTGATCCCAGCGATATCGTTTCTCTACAGTATATTGTTATCGTTATAGCTGTGGTGTGAACTTTGCTATTCTTTAATATTGAGACCTATTTTTAAAACTATATCTTAAGAGTTATTGTCCTTGGTGTGAAAGGGCTTAAATATGAGCTGAAAGCTTTTTTTTAGATTTAAGGGTAATAAGGTTGAGACATCAAGACCTGCTAAGATACTTTGGACAGATAGAGAAGATAGAAGACAGATAGAAAGTCTTAGAACAGAGCTTAAAACATACTTTGGATATTTTGAGGTTTCATCTCAAAGGTTGATTTTTACTTTCAAAGCTACACTGTGTAACTCTGTTAGTTTATTCTTAGCTAAAAACACTTAGTTCTTTCAAAAATATGTGCTCATTAATGTGTATTTACTTCGTTCAAGTAATAAAGTATTCTCGTGAGTGTATAATATGCCATTGAAAATACATACGGGTAAGGGCGTCTAATGTCGGTCGCCATGTTGCCCCTCCATCTTGAATGTACATTAGCCAAAGAGGGACATACCCGTTAATTCAAGCTTCGCCTTTCGCATTTACATTTGAGTTAACACTCATGGACGAGGTCGAAATGGAAGCCATGTTAATCTTGGACTACATTGACCACCGTAGGAGTTAAAACGAAATCGGAATTGAGAGGAACAGAAACTAATATTCACTGGATGGTCTTATACCTTTTCACCGCTAGATGGGGGTAAAAATCACACAGTGTAGCTTTAACAAATCAGTTGAAGTGATTCAGTAACTCACTCATAAATACTGGCTGTAACTGAATATGCATTCTTGCCTACTATATAGTAGGTGAAACGAGTAACATGTCCACAATTCACAGTTTTTATAAAGTTAAAAATTATCACTAGCACTGAGATTTTAAAGTTTGCATCAAACTTTCACACTGAGGCCATGGAGGAGGATTTGTGAATGCCTGTAAAGCCTATGACGAATGTAGTACGCCCAGATTACATTCATACTACACTCATTTATACTATATAGTACATACTTTTTAACAGTTTAAAGTAAGTACTTATTAAAAAAAGTATTTGAGTATGCAATTTCAGACATAGTCAGTTACATGATTCATTCATGAATGAATCAGTGTTTTTTGTGAATGATTCAATGACTCACTCATACAGTCACTTGTGGCTTTAGTAGTTAACAATGTAACTATCATTTGTGTTTTATAAGTACTGATGTAGAAAAAATATTTTGGATCTCATTCAATGTTGTACATCTAATGTCCCCTGTGAAATGTAAAGTCCTCAATTATTTCGTCATTATTTGGTACACTAATTATGAATTGAAAGAAATGTGATTAATGCTGTTAAGATGAGTAGTTGAATCATAAACCCGGATGTTTTGTGTCTCTTTACAGATAGTGTTGAGGATGAACTGGAGCTCTCTGCTGTACGGCATCGACCAGAAGCTTTGGAGCTGTTGGAGGCTCAAACGCGTTTCTCGCGCAAAGAGCTTCAAATCCTCTACCGGGGCTTCAAGAATGTGAGTTGATGCTTCTAACTACATATCTGATATTAAAATACAAAGTTTGATGACTATTTATTCTTTCCTCAATTGGAATTAGATTGCATTTAGTTTGATGTGGAACATGCCAAACTTGGCAGGAAATCTGTCACGCTTGCTACAATAATCAGGTCAGGAAAGGTCTCTAGAGTGTCCCTGAGGCATAAATGTCCTTTGTTACCTCTGGTGCACAATGTAATGAGACAACACCGAATTAACTTGACCCAAATTGTCAGGTGACAGAGCATAAGAGTGGCACAATGGTCCTTTATTATCAGACTCTCAAGGGGGGGAATCAGAATTCTTCCTTAAGACCACACACACACTGCTGACAGGTGATGACTACACAGTTTTGATAGCACCCTGTTTTATCGTTATAGTGATGCCCACTTTCGAAGCACTGCTTTGTGAAGCTTTAAAACCTTTGCGAATCAATTGTTTCTAATCTGTTATTTAGGGCAAATTCACATAATTTCGGTTAATGAGGCTTCGCTGTGTCATAACTGTTTCGAAATGTTTCACAATTTCAATGGTTTGCCACTAGGGGGCAATGATCTATGTGAACCAGTTTCTATATCGGTCCTGATTAGTCTTGTGTAGCCAGACCTTCAGACTGACAGCAGAAGGTCTGGACTACAGAGCAGCTTTCATTGGCCAAGAACTGACATGTTAAAGGATAATTCCGGTATTTAACACTCTGGGCCCTATTTTAACGATCTGAAACGTAATTGTCAAAGCGCATGGCGCAAGTAACTTTGTGGGCGGGTCCCGGCGCTATTGCTATTTTCCCGGCGGGATAAATGCCTCTTGCGCTTAGCGCAAATCTAAAAGAGGTTGGTCTGAGGTAGCTTCATTATTCATAGGTGTGGTTTGGGCGTAACGTGAAATAAACCAATCCGAGCGCCATCCAACATACCCTTTAAGAACAGGTGCGCATGTTGCATAACGGATTGTTATTATAACGGCGGGTTTACCAGGCGCGCGCACCAGGAGCGTTCACAGCCGATGAGACCGACGTTCTTGTCAGGGCAGTGAAACACAGAGAAGTGACGTTGTATGGGGATGGAGAAACTCTCGCACATCAGCGTCGGTTAAACATTACAGTCTATACTATGTTTCTTGCCACTATTGGGCAAACAGGTCTGATCCTTCAGTACTACAATTAGCCTTAAAAAATGGGTAATTCGGTTTTTTCATCTTCATGTAAACCACAATGATTTCCCTCATGTTTTAATATTTTTTTCTTGTTATAATGTATGATTTGCAAAAATAAAACTACTGCATCTGTGTTGATGAGAGAATCAGCGAATGTTGTGTACCCGCTACATCATGGGCAAGTATGCACGCTTAAAATAGCATTATGAACAACGCGCAACGCGCCACTGACTTTAGACCAGGTTTTTTCTGGTCAGTGGCGCAATTGTTTTCTGGAAGTGTAAAATAGCACCAGGGAATGTTTGCGCCGAAACACGCCTCCTTTTTGCGCCGATCCGCCCAGGGAGCGCAAGTTCATTTCCTAGTTTACCGACGTGCGTCTGTGGAGGGAAAAATCCCACTTTGCGCACGTGCAAAATAGGAATGAGACATGCGTTTGTGTATAAAGTCATTTGCGCCGGGTGCAAGATAGGGCCCCTTGAGTCTATTTTGTTTGTTTTGAATTTCTGAGTCTGTTTGAATCTGGACTTAGAAATTTTGACATTGGGTCCTGTCTCGACTTTTTGACTTTTTTAGAATCGCCTGTGACAGCGTTAGACTGGCTATCTATGGGCATGCACAAACATGTCCATAAAACAACCCTTAACATTCATTTTCAAAACTGTGCAACTGAGTGTTTGGTGGTGTTCGTTGATGTTCTGAAACAAGTAGCGTAGCGAAATACCGTTTCTGTCGTGTTTTATTTGTCATTTTTTAAAATCGCATTGATGTCTGCTGGAGGACTCAGTGCTCGTTGATATTACTGCGCTAGCTACCGGAAAAGGAAAGGGGTCTGTTTACATTTGGTTGTAGTCTTTTCGCTCGGTTCTCCGTCTCTCAGAAGGCTAGCGGGAGCAGAGCAACTGTGCTCCTAGACTTTTTTATGGTGCGCTAGGCACCGTGTTCCGTACAGCGTCCTTGTTGTCGCCATTAAGTGGTCTGGAGTGTGCTAACATAATATCGCTAATAGCTAATAGCTAATATCGAGCGGAAGTTTATACGCGGTTGTGAGGTATCTGAAAAAATAGTTCCACAATGGCAAACAACACGGATTGAATGCATACATAGCGCCGATATATTTGTTTTTAATCGTCAGCGAACACCAACCACTCGGTGAGTTGCGCAGTTTTGAAAATGAGCGTTAAGGGTTGTTTTAAGGACATGTTTGTGCATGCCCATAGACAGCCAGTCTAACGCTGTCACAGGCGATTCTAAAAAAGTCAACAAGTCGAGACAGGACCCATTGTCAAAATTTCTAAGTCCACCACTCTATTTCATTCAAAACAAACTACAAAATAGACTCAAGGTGTTAAATACCGGAATTATCCTTTAAACAACCAACCACTGTTCCACGTCACATTTAGAGGTATGAAAATGTAACGTCGATGTGACTACAATAACAGATTGGTGTGTGTAGAACACTTGGAAGTAGTCTAAAGAGTCTATGAAGCGAACTTTACAGACATTGCCCCCGATAAGCGCTCATTGTCACATTTGTAAACACGACAGCCTTCTTTTTTCCATGAGGAGGTTTGGTGTCACGATGCCTCCTGTGTTTTAAAGGCCGCTTAGTGAAACAATGCTATTCTGATGTTTATTATTTCTTTTCTTTGAATTTGAGGCGCACCAAGTCAGCCAATTTCATCAACCCACATTGGCGCTGAAAGCTTTAGGCTTCAACCTGTGTTGAGAGTTGTCACCATGGCAAGTGACAAAAATGTGTTCCAGTGTTGGAAATGTACAAATCTTTTCATCCAGAAATCAGAAGTTGCCATGTGAGAATGAAACTAGAGTCTATTCTTGATTCTGTTAAACAGAAATCAATATCAGGCTAACTTGTAATCTGTTACCCATTGCATTTCCATAACCTTCCCAATACTATTAATTTTCCAGTATTGTAAATGTTAAATCTCTTTGCTGTTTTTATTTTTTCCCGTTTAATATCACCTGACATTTCCACTTCACGTTTCTTCTCGTTTGATTTTTGACTGTGAAGTATTAAAACCCTTCAAAATAGATTTAATTAGTAAATCATTGTCAAGGGTCCTGTTCCAAATGCAGCCCCAAGGCCTCACGTGATTCCTCCGACTCCACACTTTGATGATGTTATTGTAGAGCTGAACAAAAGGGCATATCAGGGGCACATGAGCTCCTTCTGAAACCTAAATTGTCCACCCCTAGTCTCGTGAAGTTCACACACACGCAACAGCTATTGCAAGTCTGCAACTCCTCAAGTGTGTCATGTGGGACAGGCCTGGTTCACTACAGCTTGTTATTCTTTTGTTGCTGCATTGCTTTGTTGATCCATGCTGGTTTCACTAGCATCCTGATTACAGAGGAAATATACACAAAGTGAATAAAAAATTGGCACTTGTGGCCATGATAACCCTTTGAACTGATATAGTCAGACCCTTGGCATTAGAAATAATTTTCTCTTCATCTATTAACATCTTTTTCTGTTTTTTTTTTCCAAAGTACCAGTATAGTCAAAGAGAAAAGGTTTAAAAATATATTTATTGGAAACAGCACAGCTTTTTATTTCTACTGCTTAGTTCTCATCATTACTGGTACTTTTGTTTATACTTGTTTTATTTTTTATAATAATGTTACACAATTAGGTAAAAAGCATTTAAGAACTGTGGCAGAAATCATCCATTCATAGTACAATATGGTTCAAAAGTTTGGGGTTAGTACGATATATATATATATATATATATATATATATATATATATATATATATACACACACACACACACAGTGTATATAAATTAATACTTTTACTTGGCAGGAATGCAATAAATGATCACAGGCAAAGATATTAATAATGTTACAAAAGACTTAGGCCTATTCTTTAAATGCTGTTTAAATCTCTATTCATTAAATAATCCTGAAAAAAAATGTGTCATGCTTTCCACAAAAAAAGCAGCATTTTTAACATTGATAATATTTATAAATGTTTCCTGAGCAGCAAATCATCACATTAGAATGGTTTCTGAATGATCATGTGACACTAAAGACTGGAGTAATGATGCTGAAAATTCAGCTTTGAATCACAGGAATAAATGACATTTTACAATATATTCAAATAGAAAACAGTTCTTTCATATTGAACCAATAATTTATTATAGATAATATTTTTCGATAATATTAATAATATTTCACATTATTTGTGTACTATAGTTTATTTTGGATCAAATAAATGCAGCCTTGATGAGCTAAAAAAAATATTTTTTATTATTTTCTATTTTTCTAATATTTTTTATTTATTTTTTATTATTTTAAACATTTTCAAAAACATTTACAAAATCCAACCAACCAAAAACTGTCCAGATCTTAAACCTTTAAATGGAAATTTATGCCAATATCTTCTGTGGTTACAGATGAACACAAACGGAAATATCAAAATGTCAGATCTGCTCTTTTCCATACAGGGAAATACATGAAATCAATGGTGATCTCTGGCCGTCATGGTCAGTTGTTAAGAAATAAAGCAATAATAAAATAAAACCAAAACCAAATAGTGCTGAAATAGTTTGAGGCTGTTTGTGAGGGAGAATTTAACCTTGTATCATGTAAAATAATCGTTTCATTGTGGATTTTACAATTGGTGGTCAATTTTTTTTTCTTATTAGGTTAATTACACTGTATAAATGATCAAGATCTAAATTAAACATGATTATCTGTTAGTATTTTACCACTAACAAAGTATTTCGCAATCGTCTCTCCTCCATTCAAACTTTTCCTGTGTGTTAGTCCAGTTGCATTATCCTGTGACTCCACTGAATTAGTGGTAAACTGAAGCCCAAATATGCCAGCTAACCTGTCTCTGATCCTCTGTGTGCAGTCAGTGAATGAACATGGTTCAGTAAGCTGTAAAAATCGTTTAATTACTGCCCGTGTATCTTAACGGTGTTAATGAACCTTGCTTTGCTCCTGGAGTTTTGATAATGTTGAGAAGACTTTGGCAGTGATGGTTTCTGATGAGAGCGGCGTGTCTCTTAAAAGGTAATTACACGGGGTCTCTCTCACGCTGCGTGCACAAGAGACAGTGGATGACAGCAACACAAAACAATCCCTTTTAATTAACCAGAGCTCACTGGAACAACATAGAACTTTCTCAGACACAGCCTTTTGTGTCAAAGATGTGAAGTCAACTTCCTGTTGGGCTTCTTTCATGTACCACAGCCTAAGGTAATTGGTGGTGCACATTTATTACTATTCTTGTAGTTATTTATTTAAAAAAAAAAATCTGGATGCTAAATGTTGGGTAAAACATGCATATTGTGACAATGTACTGTAAGCATTCAATTTAATTTCAGTCAGTCTTACCCCGTCACAAATAAAATAACATTTTAACAGATCTTTAACATTACTTGTGTTAAGTTTTATACAGTGATTAGCATAAGTGAACACACCCATGCTACAGTTGACTAAAAAGTAATCTTCATGGAAATTGATGCCTTAATTAAAAAAAAAATGAGGAAAAATCCAACTGGGATCCAATTGGACACCAATTTTCTTTGTGAATGAATAATGTATTGTAAATAAATAAATGTTCTTCCTTAAAATACAGGGGGGATATGTAAGGACACCCCTATGTTAAATTCCCATAGAGGCAAGCAGATTTTTATTTTTAAAGGCCAGTTATTACATTGATCCAGGATAATATGCATCCTGATAAAGTTCCCTTGGCTTTTGGAATTAAAATATCCCCACATCATCACATACTCTACACCATACCAAGAGATTGGCATGGTTTCATTTAAGTTATCCTATAATAGCTGGTTTGATTTTGATTTGCATTGAGAGATAATCTAATGGAAAGTACCCCATGCCAGTCTCTAGATATGCAGGGTATGTGATGATGTGGGGCTATTTTAATTCCTCTTTTTTTTTTTAAATTAAGGCATCAATTTTCAAAAGATGATTTTTTTATTCCTCTTTTTAGTCAACTGTAGCATGGGTGTGTTATGCTAAGCACTGTATGTGAAGCACCATGACAGTTTAAACTAATTGCCCCCATGGGGATTAATAAAGCTCTAAACTAAACATTTAAAGGACTTTTGTGACAATATTTACCCACCTTTGATTCCCAGAGCAATGCAAAAGGAGATATCAAAATAGTAATTGCTCTTTTCCATTAAATAAATGTGCAATATTCATGGTGATCACTAGCTGTCGATCAATTGTTTAGTTAAACTACTATAGGTTATAGACTAAAGCAAGTCCCGACTAATGGTGCAATCTTGACACAAATTGATTCATTTTGATCAATTTTATCACTTATTATTAACCTGTGGTAAAACAATGGTTGTGTGGGTTATAAAAAATCTTTAAGTAAACAACCAAAATGCCAAAATGGTTGCTTTTATCATGTCCGTTTGTCTGATTAGTTTTCTGATAAAACTTGTTGGTGAAATGATGGGTTTTTGTAACAGAAAGATGAAGCTTATCATCTATAGCCTGTTTATGTCCTAAAAGTAAGTCTCAAGGGAAGATGAGGATGAACTGAATGTGTTAAGAAGCATCAACTGAGTCAGATTTGTTCCAGAAAACTTGATAAATACAGATTTTTTAGGTCCTAAACACTTATTTTAAGAGCACACAGCAGAGATTATGTTTGCTTCATCTTTGTACTCGGATGAAATGCACAAAGGGACCGTGGAAGTTCATCACGAGGTCAAACTTTCACAAAGTCTTCATACTGTATATTAAAGATACAGTATACAATGTTTCTGTTCAGTAAATCCATTTAACCATGACTGAATCCTTTTAACCGGGCCAGCAGATTCAAACTGTTTTCTGAAAGTGTAACCGACAGTTCTACAATGTTGTTGAAGAATGATCAAAGAACAAATCCCTTCCGTATTGTGCTTGTATCTCAAACTGTACGATTTTCCCAGCTCAGCACACACCACCTCTCAGTCCTCCTCAATATACCGCAAAGGGAATACTGTAATGAGGTTTCATATCTGGCTCTGAATGCCCGAGGCTGGTTTCTGATTATTTGATTTTCATGTTATTTTATTGCTGAGAGTTTTGCCATGTTCTGTTACATGTGAACACTTTATAAACTTATATAACAATTAGTTTGCCCTGCACACGGACTCTTCATCAGTGCCAAAGCATTACAAACATGCCAAGTGTCGAGGTGTCCGTGAGCAAGACACCTAACCCCATGCCATCCCAATGAGCTGGATGGTGCCTTGCGTGGCTGACACCGTCGTCGGTGTATGATTGAGTTTATGTATGGGTGAATGTATGAGGCAAATGTAAGGCGCTTTGATGGCCATTGGGTCAATGAAAGCGCTATATAAATGCAGTCCATTTACCATTAATCGGAATTATGGATCTTGTCGTCAAGCTGATGGATCTTTTATGGATGAGTGAATACATTGATGTTTTGCATGAGGTATACCAGCGCCACACGCAATACAAGTCCCGCAGATATAAAGGAATAAGAGCATTTTACCGAACTACACACAAGTGCTGGATTAATACTCACGCAGGTCAGTTTATTAGACGAATTAAACTTGAGGTAACGCGGTGTTGTTTCACTTGCTCTAAGTTACACTATCTCTCTAAACAACATTTGAGTGTGTTGAACGTTGTTAGATAGGTTGTGTGTTGGCTGTATGAGACTAAGCTAGATCAACATTAGAATAAAATACAGATCATATTCTAACATTTCATCATGTTGAACAAAATAACATCGATTAGTTTTATGTACATTCGTTCACCTGTTTGCTCGCGTCTCTGCATAGCTGTCAACCCTCCCGTTTTTTCCGGGTTTCTCACGTATTTTTGCTCTTTTCCAGCTGTCTTCCCGTTTTAGTATTTTCCCGTTAAATATCCCGTATTTTTACTCTGATTGCTTGAGACGTACGAGCTCGGACAGTTTGAAGTCGTTTATCCTCGGGATGCGGCGCCGTGCGCGCTGGCCGGAGACACACTGGCTGCGTGGCGTGTCCGTTTTTATTTCGGCTCCCATGTTAACAGATTACCGTACGTTCACACCGCCGCCGACTTGAGCGTCAAAGAAGCTCTGGCCGCTCTGTCAAGGACGCTTGTCAAAAAGCACGGGGAAGCTCGTTGACGCTTTGAACGCTTTGACGTTGCAGGGAGAAGAGAAGTGTCACAATATGAAATGTAATAAAACGAGAAAACAAGCAATACATTGAATAAAACTTTTATAATGACAGCATTTTTATAACCGCTTTATAACCGTCGGGGAAAATTAATAATTAACTATTATTATTATTAGCGAGCGTTTGTAAATATTTCAAATAAAAGTTGCGCTCATTCTCAAATGTTTATCACTGGATCATTATGGAAAATCGTGAAGTTGTTGTGTTTGGTGCTGCTTTACTGCATTTGGGGAGAAGACGTCGGACTCTGAGATTTTCAGCTTCTCCTCCATTTTCTCGGAACTTTAGGTAGGAACGAAAGTTCACATCGTATGTGTCTCCGGAATCAGCCAGAGTGAAGGACGTCTTTATTCCGATTGGTTGCTGGCGTTTGCCGCTGCTTGCCGCTGAACCGCGTCATAGCTCATTACCATAAAGTTGAGCTTCTTTCAACTTTCAGATTGACGCTCAAAACGCTCAAAACGCCCAAAACGCGAAGCCGAGGAATTTGACGCTCCTTGCAGCTGAGAGAAGCCAGCTTCCATTGAAAATGAATGACTTCCGGCTGCTTTGGAAGCTCAAGTCGGCGGCGGTGTGAACGTACAGTAAGAGCTTGCACACTGCCTGCGTGACACGCGCGTCTCCAGGAAATGCGTGCATGCTTGAAATACAACTGACGCCTATTTTTCACGCGACACGCAAGCGTGTTGAAAGCGTTTCCAGGCAAAAAAAATAAAATAAAATATAGGAAACTATGTTTATATGTCATTTTGTACTCAAATAGCCTACATTTTACATTCTGATGTTTGAAAGTTAAGGTTTTTATTTAAATTCAGATATCAATGTAATTTAAACAAATAATAATTATAATTATCGATTTTTGACTCATGTTGCCATTGGTTTTGCCTATATATAGGCTAATTTAATGTCATAACATATGAATAAAATATCTTTTTTTTTTTTTTCATTTGTTTCTTATGTTCTTAACAATGTGATTACACGAAGAAGAAAAAAAAAACTTTTGAAAAAAAAAAAAAAAAAAAAAACGTTCTGGGCCTCAGGAGGATATAAAGAAGGATAGGCTACAATAACAAAATCTTCTGAGTGATGGTCCACCACCAGGCTAAATATAGGCTCTTTAAAGCTACACAAAATGTGTAGGCCTAAATGTTATTGAAATAAACAGACAGCCCACTTCCCTATATTACGGATTTTGGAAGATGTGATAACAGTTGAAATTGTTGTCGTAAAGTGAGCAACACAGCTAATCCAAATGTAGATATTTTTTTTTCTTTAGCCTAAATGACACACTAGTTTCTAGGCTAGTTATAAACAATTTAGACTTTTAAGGATTAGTGCTTTATTTTTAAAGTTTGTGGGTAAGAATGGTATAAAAAAATCCCTTATTTTGGGGATGGATTCCGGGAAAACTCCCTTATTTTCAATGTTCAATGTTGACAGCTATGCACTCGCGTCTCTGTCAAGTCGAAGTTAGTCGCGGACGTGGAGTTCTTGGCATCTCGAATGATGTTGATCTTCGTTTTAGTCCTCTTCTTGTCTCAAAGTCTGTTTGCCATGGTCCATAATGTTTGAACAAAACAACACCAGCGTGAGCGTCCTTCTAGGTTGTCAACGTCCATGGTTACTATTGCAGTACGAGGTCAAACCTGGCGGAAACCGGGCGTAACGCAGATATGACGCCATTGATTGCTCTCACGCCCCGTTTCCTTGGTGAAAAATCACAATTTTCTCACGATTTACAAATAGTTGGAAACATTGGGGATATTGTAAGTAATCAACTAAACAAAATATATAACATTGGCCTAGTGGTTTTTGGATATTTTACTGCAAAAATCCTACATATTGTGCCTTTAAATAAATAATACATTACATTTCAGTTTGTTTTTCATCAAACCCTGTTGTATACCCCCAGATTCGGCACATTTGGGCAGTGGTAGTTCCGACTTCAATAATATTTTATGGTGTTACGATGGTGAAATTACTGTAAAGTGTAATGTGTAAAGAAATACACATTCTGAGACATGGAATTAATAAATGAGAATTTTATTAACATTAAAACATCCCTCTTCCATGTTTACCTTAAAATTCACTCTTTGAATACAATTTTTTCTAAAGATATTTTCTGTCGATTTTGTATCACGGTGATGTATGTGCAAGCAAGCGTTTATTTTTCAAATTACTTTGGTTTTAGTTAGTTATTTGATGCTATAAATAGGTGTAACGTAGCTGTGCTTGCGTTTGAGTCTTTGGGCGGGGGACCTTGAGACTAGAGCCAGACCGATATATCAGTAGGGCGATATTATCGGCCAATATTAGGCATTTTCCAAACTATCGGTATCGGCAGTTATAACGATATTTTAAAAATAAAAAAAAAACGGATGAAACACGCTTGAACCATGTTATGAGTGTTGGAGTTTTATAGTTTGTCCACCAGAGGGCACTCTGCACTCTATAAAAAAAATCGGCCGATATATTGGAATATCGGATTTTTAAACCAACAAATATTTGTATCGGTATCGGCCTTCAAAATCCATCGGTCGGGCTCTACTTGAGACCTCCATGATCACTATCACTACTACACTGACTCGGACTCCAAATGACGTCAATGGTCATTTCTGGGACGTTTTTGCTTCCCTTTTTGACAGTGAAAGGAAATGGAGACCCTTCGTCCATCTTTTTTTACTGTCTATGGTAAACCTCATAGACAGACAGAGAGAAACAAGGAAATTATAAAACATCTTACAAGAGACAAACGTTTCATAGTGAATGTAGAGAATATTTCTTGTCATGCTCTGAACTCTGAACTATTTCCACTTATGAAATTGTGCTTTTTGAGTGCAATCTATGTATATATAAACTCAAATGAATTGGATGATTTAGATTGTTTAGTAACTTGTGATCATAGACCATAACTGAAATCTCTCTTTATTGTGGATTAAGGACATCTGAGCAATTTTCCGCAATTACCTTGCTTGAAATAGTTATACTTTTAAAGCGGATTTCATAATTGCTGCAATTCCCTAGCCATTTGTGATAAAGCAACAGCAATCATCTTGAAAAAATATATAATTCCTGGGGTCCAAATAACACTTAAAAGTTGGATAGTGCCTTTGGATTGGTTTTAAGATCCTTCATATGCAGAATCGTGTGTTTATCACTGCAGGAGTGCAGTATTCATAGAATGCTTAAATTACACCATCTATTGAACTTTTTTTTTAACCCTAAAACCATATTCTGGACAAATGTGGGCAAAATAGTTTTGATTTATTTTTTAAAAATACTTCCCTTCATCTGAGCGCTACAAGACTTGGCTACTTTTCCTAAGTTTGCCTCCTGAACACACATTTTTTTTTTGACTCAATTATACAATGTTAAGTGGGTGAAAAAAAGAAACTCCTTAATCTTGTATTTGGGTCAAAAATGGCCACCCATAAAAATGAATGGGGAAAACTGTAATTTAGAGCATTCTAAAATAAGCCAAAATAAGACACCAGGTGACAGCAAAGTCACTTCATCTTTAGGTTTTAGTTCTAAGAACTTATTGGAATGATATTATAATATAGTTAAAAAAAAAAAAAAATAAAACTACATATTAAATAATTTACATAGAAATAACATAGAAAATATGGTAATTTTTGAAGTAAATAAATTCAAAAATACCCCCAAAATTAAAAAAAACACCATAAATAGATAGACAAAACTTTATCGAAGAGAGTGATATAACATTTATAATAAATAAAAATGTCCTTTGTGCCCACATTTGTCTACAATTACAGGATTAAGGGCTATAAAGTGAATACGTTTTGAGGGTTAAAGGACAAAATAAAGGACACAGTCATAAAAGCCCAGTTAAAACAGCTGACGATGGTCAAAGTAAGAATAAATGGACATAAACATCAGATTCGACTTTGTTTTCCACAATGTGAGATGCTTTGTATTTATCATCATATAAATGCACAGCTTGTCAGCAAAAATGACACCTCTATTACTCACGTTAAATTGCAACAGGCAGGATGAATACATGACCTCAAATTGAATATTATAGCTACTTTGCTGCAGTTTCTTTGCTACTTCACTCATCTGTTTCTCCTTATGATGCTAAATGTTATATGTCAGAAATCCAGTATTGTGCTTTCCATAAACGAGTTAAAAGAACATTACAGTTCTCAGTTCTTTTGGTAAACATGTGAATTAAAACAATACATCTAACCGTTCAAATTAGAAAGCGATGGCATCTTCCTCGAGACAAAGTCATTCATTTTATATTGTTTTTATGTCTGTCATCAAGGAAGATTTATTGTGAAAAATGTGATTTTACTTTGTTTTAGCTGGTTTATCATATCAAGGGAGTAATGCTGTAACTATCTAATAAAGGTTTGCTGAACACAGGTCTTATAAAAGTTCAGTCTGTAATCGTTTTAACCGTCACTTGAATAACTACGCTAATGTACATCTGTTATATCTTCTGCAATCTGGAAAATAATAAAATATGTTTTCGGCTTCAGTAAACCTCTTGGATAACAGCCATCGCAATTCCCTTAAGAAGAATAATAAAGAAACTGCATTGCTGATGTTCTTAGGCGCCAGCCATCCTCTCCTAATGCATGTTCAGTGCATTCTCAGGCTTGAAATGATAATTTCAGAAAAAAAAACACTTTACTTAACTAAAACGTGTGAGACCGTTTCATCAGACAAGTTTGACAGCTTAAACTATTGGTTGGTCATATTGAAGAGGTCGATCTCGTTTTCAGAGCATTGTTTTTAGTGCAAGTCATCTACTAAAATCAAATGCAAATTCAAGCACTAAGCATCTCACAATTTATTAGTGATGCAACATGCCAACTTCAATGTTGAATGCTACAAAATCGTATATGAGGTTTATCATTATCTAATAATAAGTGATATTATAGAGTTGAAAAATTTCAAATCTGACAAGCATTTGCTCTCTCTGAGCTCATTTATTCGAAATGGAGAGTCATAATATGATGTTATGTTCAATGCAGCAAATGCTCTTTCACTCTCATGTTCATTTATGATGCGCATCACAATGGCGAGAATGGACAATAGATATTGTGTTTATTGCTTAGGAATAATGTCATCTCATATTTGGATGCTCATAATGGTTCTCTTGCTGATATCATTTCAGAATATCATCTAAATAAGATTGTCATGGAAATGTGTGTTTCTGTGTTTGCAGGAGTGCCCCAGTGGTGTGGTCAATGAAGACACATTTAAGGAAATTTACTCTCAGTTCTTTCCACAGGGAGGTGAGTGTGTTTAAAGTCATGTATTCTCGAGTACTATTTCCTTTAGTTACACCACAGACAGTATAGTGTGATTTTTTTTTTTAATATAACCTGATCTGACCTTTTATTATATTTTGTTGGCGTAACACGGAAGTACTCTCAAAAATATTTGGTGTAGGCTGTAAGTGGGTTAGGAAGAGGATTTCAAGGGATTCTGAAAAAAAATGGTCAAAAAAGAAAATCACATATACCTTTAATGCACACCTTCCAGCCAATCATAATCGAGTATTCAGACAGACCAAGTTATAAAACCATTTAATTATATTTCTTATCAGAGAGGGGGTAATAGTAGAAACATTCTGCACAGACGCAGTTAATTCACACACACACATCTCTCTCACACTCTCTCTGTCGATAATTAATTTACATAAATGTTGTATTTCACTCATTCAAATAAATGCAATTTTACTGCACTACTTTGTTGCTGTGTATGATTCAAAGCAACCAGAATGATAGTTCTAACTAGATCTAACAAATAACCGTTATTTTTACTCTTTCTGGTCAAATATTGTGCTGCAAACATCAGTAACAGCTTTAACTTGTCAGTGTTGGCAAATGACCATGCGGTAATCCAAGGCTAACTGTGCATTAAACTGTTTGAATGCACTCTGCTTCATGTCGAGCAATTCTTTGCCTCCAAGTTGTGCATTAAAATAATTGAATGTATACACTAGGTGTGGATTATTCCTTAACCCTCAGGTGCTCTTCGTTTCGGAGTCACACTTGTTATCCTCCCGGTCAAAAGTGACTGGACACCTAAAAATGTAATTTCCTCCATCCCAGTAAAACCAATGCAATTTATTTTCGTTCTATAATATTTATTCTTTGTAATTTACTATTTTGAGACAATTTGATTGAATTTATTAATATTTACGCAATATTTATGGTCTATTTTTGCCATGAAAATATATATATATTTTTCTATATTATTTATGTATTTATTTATTTATTTTATTTTTTTCAAAAAATTATTAATGCAGTATTTTAGTTTAATATAGAGTCTAGGCCTTCAGAATTTTTTTTTGAAGAAAATTAGCACCATCTGGTTACAGTATAGAGAAAAAGCGTAGAATCATGGTGTAACAACTAGATGGAGCATGTACAGCTCTCTATGGAGAAGCATGTGAATTCCCCATATGTTTATGAACATTTTTTTTTTTTGGTGGATTTGAATATATAGTTGAAACAATCTCAAAAACGATTTTTTGTTAAAAAAATGTAAATAAATAAATAAATAAATAAATAAATATAAATTTGTGAATTTTTGTGTTTTTGTCAATTTCCCATTAATTTCTTAAGGGGGTCATTTTTGACCAAAGACCACAAGTGTGACTATTTTTTTAAGACTACTTAGCATGCTCTGATTATGATCTTAATTTTTTTGTGTGTTCACATACCTAATGCCATAAAAGTCGCCAAGTTTCGTAACATTCCGATGAAGCTGTGATTTTTAAAAATTCAAAACATACTTTTTGCAATCAATTTTTTGGTGTGTATGTGTATAAAAGTGTGTTTGTATGTGTGTGTGTGTGGGTGGGTTTGTCTGTTTTGCACTCTAGATGTTGTAGAGTGTCACCCCTTTCCTGTGGTATACTTTTTTTTAGAATTGTGGCCGATTTATAGATTGCACATACAAAAATTCAGAGAATTTTTTTTTTTTTGTCAATTTCCCATTCTTTCCCTACTGGTTGGTCATTTTTGACCGAAGACCACAAGTGTGACTATTTTTTTTTACGACCACTTAGCATGCTCGGATCATGACCTTATTATTTTTTTTTTTTGTATTCACATACATAATGCCATAAAAGTCACCAAGTTTCATAACATTCCGATGAAGCTGTGATTTTTAGAAATTCAAAACAGAAAATTTTTCAGTCAGAAATGACCGAAGAGCACCTGATGGTTAAATAATATGATATATTGTTTTGTGTTCGATATTGCCTGTCTTCAACCTAGAAACTGTATAACATTAAATAGAAATCAAACATGTATAGGACTAAAAAGCCCTAGATGGGAGTTTCTCCTCATCATTTCAGGAGTCCACCTCACACACCACTGATCTGAATGGAAGTCTCTCAGAGGAAATGGTGCTTCTCTTCTGTTTAGAGTCATATGATTTGTGCACACTTGGAGGAGCAGTTTTATAATTATAGGTTTGAGCTTCTCTACATCATTTGTTGACAAATCTCTCTCACGTGACCCTACTCATTTCCTGGCCATTCACATACACACACTATTTGTATTATTTATAGTATAATGGATCATAGCTTGTGCAAGCTTACGCATCCCCTTGGTTGGTGAACATAATTAGCTTTGCAATGAGTTAATGACATTGCTGTGACTGAAGCTGAGCGGTTTTCTGGTTTATTTTTCAGATGCATCAACGTATGCACATTTTCTGTTCGATGCATTCGACACCGACCACAATGGCTCAGTCAGTTTTGAGGTAAGTACTAATGGAGCATTCTAACTGAATGCAATCTCTCTTGTATGCATGGCATTAATAGTAAACCTAATATTACAGCATGTAT
Organism: Cyprinella venusta; assembly: GCA_038021265.1. NCBI lineage: Eukaryota > Metazoa > Chordata > Actinopteri > Cypriniformes > Leuciscidae > Cyprinella > Cyprinella venusta. The sequence goes on along the minus strand of CM075864.1, from coordinate 7,885,745 downwards.
ATTGAATTGCAGTTTCACATTTGGACACACACATCTCTCTCTCTCTCTCTCTCTCTCTCTCTCTCTCTCTCTCTCTCTATATATATATATATATATATATATATATATATATATGATTTTAGGTTATTTTGTTCCATTGTATATTCAGATTTGTGTGACAATGTGAAAAAATAGTGAAAAAAATCTCAATCAAGAATCGTGCAGCTCTACCAAACAGAGCCCCTAAATACTCTTTCCCCTATAGATTTTAACCTGAAATCCTGAAAAACAAAAACTCAGAAGCATTTTATGCACCAACTACAGAAATAAATGATTTGTTGAAGTTTCATCAATGTCTTGACTGACAACATATTGTGCAATTTGTATTTTACTGAGACATTAGGACACATTTCAAACCTTCAATTTGCACATAACGAGGAATTCATTCTTTGGCTATGAGCAAACATTGCTGGTCCCCAGCGATACAGTAATTAAACTAAATGAGAATATCCTCATCTTGTTTTTTAATAAGAATGCTTGGCTTGTCCTTTAGCCGTTTAGCTCCCGCTAAGACTTATTTTGTCATATCTGGTAATTAAAAACCTTGAACGCTCATGTGAAAAGTTCAGCCAGAAGAATTTCTCTCATCATTTGGAGAAAAATGCTTATGTGGTTATTAAAGGCATTTATTTCCATTCACATAAGAGAAATGTGAACTCAAACCATTCATTATGCCCTTTGTGTGCCGACTGAGTTACTGAGATAATACAACTATTAAAATACCATGAGGTACTGTATAATATCATCTTGTGAAATGAAGCAGTTTGTATGGAGAATAATCATGAAACATGTTCTAGCTGTAAATCACACATTTATGTTGTTATGCAACTTAGACTGATTTCTCAATGTCTTTTATTTTACCACAGGATTTTGTTATGGGTCTTTCCATTCTCTTACGAGGCACCGTTCAAGAGAAGCTTAACTGGGCATTTAACCTCTACGATATTAATAAAGATGGATATATAACAAAAGAGGTAACATGAAGAGAATCAGTAAAACTTTATGATAAGGGTCATTAACAAATTAATTTGATAGGTGACATGAACTAACAGTGAACAGCCCCAAACCTCTGATGTTTCCAGAAAAGGCCAATGGAAATGTTATGTGGAATTTGCATGTCTGGACATGCCCCTAGACATAAGGGTATATAAGGCAGTAGTGTTGTCAAAAAACTCGGTACTTCGGTACCAAGTCGGTACTAAAAAAAAAAAATGTTACGGTACCAGCTTTTCTAGGTACCGAGTACCTGGTTAATCCAGTTCTAGACGCGCTGTCTGAAAGGTGCACAGTTGCGTCCTCTTCATAACGCTGATATGCTCTCTCTCTGAATCCACTTGTTGACACGAAAGGAGGAAAGAGCCACATATGGAAATATTTTGGATTAGGCTAATGTCACGTTGCCATAAGAGGCCGATTACATGCAAATTGGCAATTTCAAATATAGGCGCGAGGCAAGCGCGCTCATAATAAAAACTCGTTGCATAGCAACGACAGACGCCGCGTAAGAGCAAGCGCTTTGGAAAGAATAAGCACGCTCAAAAATATAATAAAAAACACGCGCGATATGTGAACGGCCTCTAAAGTGCTTTCGGGGTAGTTTTACGAGTACATGAGCACAGTAGTATCCACCCGACACCAGAGTACTACTGGTATTAGTATCAACGCATCCCTATGTCATTTAATGTCAGTGCCAGTTCTAGGCGTATTCTTGCCTTTATAACTCAGCAGGTTTAAAAAGCCTTTTTAAAATTAAATATGAATGCAGTTTTAGATTAAATAAAAGTACAGTCAAGTCAAATAAAACATGTTTTATCTCCTGTATAGTTTGGTAATGCTACAATAAGATACCATTCATCAACATTACTTAGTTCACATCAACACATTGAGTGAACAATGTATTTTTACTACATTAATTAATGTTTGTAAATGTTATTTAATACAAACACTTGGTTGTTCATGTTTGTTCACTTCATTCATTGTGCATTAAATAAATGTTAACTGATTAAAACTTTACAAACAACTTTAAAAATGTGTTAGTGCATACTATTGTTTATTTTAGGTCATTTTATCTAATCTTTTTCTAAAGTGTTTATAATGCAAATGTACAGTTTCCATACTTGTAACCGTGATAAACACTTAAATATATGTAAATTTAAACTAAGCTTTGGTACCGAAATTGGTACCGAGAACCGTGAATTTTTACTGGTATTGGTACCGAATACTGAAATTTTGGTACCGTGACAACACTATAAGGCAGCCAGCATGCATCTTACACTTCAGATTTGTTCTGAGGAGCCATCTCAACCCCTCAATGACAGTTCAAGTTGTGGGACACAACATCTCGTTCCCTCCATCAAGAAACGGATGTTACACTAGTAACCGAGACGTATCCTTTCTGTTTCTCACTTCGCCGTTGTGTCGAATGAGAGACACAATGGGTGCCTATATTAATTGCAACAATTGAACTGTGTCACGAGACATGGCGGTGCAGATGCGGGCAAGCCTCCACGTCCAACATCAAGTGCAGCTACGCTAACTCACAACCTACCAACTTACTGGGTAAAAGACATCAGATCTCCCTAACTGTGTTCACACCGAACGCGAATAGCGCGTCAAATTCGCGTCTACCGCGTCTAGTTTGACGCTTGACCACTTTGTTTTAATTTGCGAGTCAAGAGTGAAACTGACACATTTAAAAACAAAAGTTTGAAGCGAAATTTACGCGTCAGAATCGAAACCCGTTGGCGGCCATCTTTTTTTATACCCTCATCCACCTAATTTGTTTTTAGGATAAATAGATCAGTCTCCAAAAGTTATTAACCTGTCCTGCGATTTTTTTTCTCTCTCACACGTCCAGACACGAACTTATGCACATGTATGTTGTCTTTACATCATAATTTATTTAATCTAGATATGGAATAAATAACATTCAATACAAAATGAATATGTCTCGTATATTGAAATAAAGTTTTAAGTGATAAAATATTTGCTTTGTTGAGCGTCAGAACCACACCAGGCATTTAGTCATATTACAAAATAATTTATTGAACCATCCAGATCCTTCACCACGTGAAGCAGCAGGCTCCTGATTGGTTAACACGGCGAGAATTGGCGCCAAAGTTCCGATTTTTCAGCTTGCATGGGCGGTAGACGCAAATTCGGGTCAAACGCGTGAATGGACAACTAAATCATTCGCGCTTAACGTGCCAGACGCTCAATGAGGCGTATTCGTGTCTACCGCGCTCTACACCTCATTCTTTGCATTGAGTTAACATTGAAATCATTCGCGCCTGACACGCTATTCGCGTCCGGTGTCAACGCGCCATAAGAAGGTGACCTCTTCACTCCAGCCGTATGGCCTCTTCTCATTCAAAGTTATATTTCGAGGCCGAAGTACACCTGGTTGTTAAAATTGAGAAGCATCTCTTTCTCATTGAGAATGCAACACTACAGCGAACACATCCTACCAAAAAGGGGAGGTAAGTATGTGGAATACATTCTATGGACTCACCAGTGGGGAATACTACTTAGGGTAGAGTCCCTGTGGTGGGCTCCACCTGACAAGGGGGAAACTACCCACCAAAGCGACCTGGTGTCGGAGCTAGCTCCGTCTAGGGCAGGGGTTCTCAAACTCGGTCCTGGAGGGTCACTGTCCTGCAGAGTTTAGCTCCAACCTTGATCAAACACACCTACCTGTGAGTTTCTAGTGATCCTGAAGACCGTGATTAGCTAGCTCAGGTGTGTTTGATCAAGGTTGGAGCTAAACTCTGCAGGACAGTGGCCCTCCAGGGCCGAGTTTGAGAACCCCTGGTCTAGGGAAAGACACTTGGTTCACCGACAGGGAGACTTAAGAGTGAAAGAATATATCGTATGGCTTCACTGTTAGGTTCACTACATACCTAGCACTAGCCAAATTACAAGGGCTTATCTGAAAATGGGCATACCACGAGGAATGGGCCTGGTAGTGAGGACCTCCAGTCAGCTCATCTACTGTAGCAGTGCTTAATGATGGAGAAGGGTGGCCAGGGTTCACCATTCAAGTTAAACTCTAACTGGAACAGTTGCCCGAATTGTACCTGTTGTTACCTAAGACTCAAGAAGAAACTGGTTCCATACAGAGATTATAAATCTTCCGAAGGTGTTGGGTGTAGCCAACAGAGTGCCATTCGCCAGAGTTGGCGTGGCTGTGATACTCCAAGTGGAGTGATCTCTTACTCCCAATGGGCATGGTACACCTTGCGTCTGACAAGCCCAGAGTATGATGTCCCTGATCCAATGGGCCAGTCTCTGTTTGGAGACAGACTTCCCCTTCTGCTGGCTTCCAAAGCAGACAATTAGCTGTTTAGATTTCCTGAAGCTCTGCAGTCCAGGTGTATGTGCAAAGCTTGTACCGGACACAGCGAAGACAAGCTCTCATCTCTCTCATCAGGAGGGAGTATGGGACCAGAGAAAGTTCAAAGAAAGGATAAGACAAGGTCTTGTAGTATTCAAAACGAAACGAAAATGTATTAGTGTGGACAAGGCCTCTGTGTGAGCATCTTGAACGAGAGTCTACAGGACTCAATTCAGAAATTGCAGATCTAAGATTGGTCTCATCCCACCTCCTTTCTTGGGTTCGATGATCTCTGCTCGGAGAACAGTGGCATTCTCGCCTTTTACTGAGGAGAAAAATCATCCTACCATGACCAGATGAGTCCACTTAAGCCCAATGAAAGCACGGCCTCGCGGCAGCCCATGAAAGCACGGCTGCCAACTCTACCAACTGCGTCAGCCTCAGACTGTACTGTCACACCCGAAGGTGAAAGCACAGACGAGTCATCCATATGTCCAGGGGTGTGGCCAGTGATGCAAAAAGAGGTGCCTGTCTCTCATTCAAAACAATGAATGAGTGACAGAAAGGGAACTATTATTGCCTAGATTAATAAATGCTGTATAAATTTGTGTTTAAATGAATTTATAAATAATTTTTTTTATTTTATAAAATAAAATCATTTATTTAAAAATTATTTATTTAATTTAAAATTATTTATTATTTTATAATTTTTTTATAAATCATTATTTAAAAATTATAAATTATATAAATTTCTGTTTAAATGCTGTAAATGCTATTTTGCACGCTCTAAAAATTATTTGACAATTTCTTTTTTCAAAACTCTCAAGTTTTTCTAGCAATTTCTTTGTAATTGTTTGAACTTTACAACACTGTAAAAAACTATTTTCAAGATTTATCACAACATTTTTTCTTTTATCAAATCAACTTAAATAATTTATTTAGTTGAGATAACTTATTTTGAGTTTCTGATGATTAAATTAATCTCCATCTTATTAACTCACTGTTTCCAGTTAAATCAACTTAAAATTTTAAGGCAACCAGGTTACTTAATTTTTTAAGTAAGTAAGTTTTTTAAGTTTATCTTATTACAAAGTGTTATCAGAAAATCACATGACGCGTGATGTTATGTAACACCAACTAACAACATGCCTGTCTATTGTTTGCTATTCACAGGAAATGTTAGATATCATAAAGTCTATCTATGACATGATGGGAAGATGCACATATCCCACACTTAAAGAGGAAACTCCACGGCAGCATGTGGAGATATTTTTCCAGGTAAGATCGAATATTATCAGTATATTCCACATCTAATTTATTCCATCTTGATTGTTTTTTCAAATATAAAATAGGCTCACACTTAATATTAGGTGCCTACTACTACACACACATATATAAAGTGAATGAGCAATATCACACGAGGAGCAGTGTGACATGGCTGTATATCAGCACAACGGTGATATATATAACAGTTATTTCAATTGTTAGGTAATCTCAATGTGTTGAATTGCAAAACAATACAGCTATTGAGGGGGGATACGGGTAAGGTAGGGACAGCTTTGGTTGTATGGGTAGGTTTAAGGGTGGGTTTACCTCAGTATTTACCTATTAAGTCAAGTCTTGTTATATTCATAGTAATATTACAGATCTAGTTTCTGCTGATGTAATTTTAAGCAAGAAAAAATGTCTATGAGCAAATTGACCTTCTAACCCTTTTGTGTCTTGACAGAAAATGGACAAAAACAGGGATGGAGTGGTCACTATAGATGAATTTATAGACTGCTGTCAAAATGTAAGCCTATTTTTGGTATGAATGTGATGTCATGCGTTAATGTCTTTCTTGAAAACATTCACAACAGGTTTTTCTTGAGTAAATAGAAAAGCTCCTTATTCATTGAGCCTGCAGCAGTGTCATCCTGAGGACTGTCCATTATTAAAGTGTCCATTTGCTCCCCACAGGATGAGAACATCATGAAATCAATGCAACTTTTTGAGAACGTCATTTAACGTCTGAATGGACTCTGTTGGCGGGCCAGCTCATATAACCACCTTTATACTCCACAAACTCCGAAGGCCTCGATGAGACACGTCTGGTTACTAGCAGTGATTCACCCATAAACCAAAATTAACAGCATTTTTTAATATCAAAGAAAAAATATTTTTTACATTTTTGTCATATCCTTTTCCTGTGAAAAAACAAAAAAAACAATCATACATTCATTTAGAGTACAGCAATTTATGAAATGCCTGTTTCCACCATGGAAAAAAAAAATTAAAAAGGTAATTTTTTGTGTTTTTTTTTTATTCTCACAAATCTGACTGTAAATCTGAGGAAAAGAACTACAATCCCATGAAGCATTGCTAACAGCATAATTTAAGTTTATTGCAAAATATGCATATATATATATATATATATATATATATATATATATATATATATATATATATATATATAAGCAATTTATGTATTTTAAGAGGCAGACTTGATTTCTCATACATCATGGGAGTGGGCGGAGCTAAAGAGCTCTTCTGATTGTTTTGATCTCTGATTAGTGGAATTTTCTGTTCAGCATCATGGATAATGTAGTCCTATTAAACACTCTCATTTAAAAAAAAAATAATCCAGACTGATGCAAATAATATTGATTAACAACCTCGTAGATCACAGTAGGTCTCTTAGTTATCATTAAAAATCTATTTTAATGGACAAAATGAATGGAGTCAGAATTGTGAGTATTATACCTGCAATTGAAAAATTATAAAGTCTGAATTTCGAAGTCGCAATTACCCTTTTTGCTTATGAAAAAAAAATATAATTTTATTTATTTATATATTTATTTATTTATGACGGGAATACTCTTCCATTCCATTCAATTCCATAGATACAGTACATAAATCCGCTTTTTCTGCTAATTGAAAATGACTAGAAGCCATTTTACATCTAGAGGTACATTTCATACATTTGCAGGAATTTACAAAGAATATTTGACAGAATTACAATGATTAGGCCTACTTCTTTATTGAATCACCATTTGGCCCTCATGGTTTAACACATCGACTCATTTGTTAAGTTACTAATGTGTCACACACTGCATTGTACAAACTCATAACATAACACAGATTCATGGCATTCTTAAGCACAACAATCAGTAATAATTCATACTTCTTGTCTTCTTACTTTCCCTAAGTACACACATGTGAATCTGCAGCCTTTAAATTTCTACAGAGTCATTCCAGAATGTTCTTACTACAACAGCGGGTCCAGCCAAAACAGGTGGAAAGATTCAAATAAAGATGTATGTTTTCTAAAATATATTTAAAATAGATCTTTACAGTTTTTTTTAATTAATATTATTCTTTGTTCAGAATCATTTGCCAACTAGAACAAGATGTTATTATAGATTTGGAAGCTAATCAAAGCACACATGTATTTGTCTTATAGGAAACACTGTTACAAAGTAATGCTGCTTCTATGTATCTTAGTTAAAGTCCTTGTGAAAATTATGTTTACATGTTTCAACACTGTATAACTGTTCTCAAAGCATCTTGCTGTGTGGGTTTATTTATAAGCACCTCAGAGGTTTTTATTCTGTTTGACCATCAGTATTTGTGTCTGCAAACGAGCTCTGTTAATGTCAAAGAAATATCTTGTGTCTTTCGGTACATTTTGGGATGTTAAAACGTATTACCCCCCACCAAATTTTATAGAATATAATTTTACTGTGGGCAAATCATCAAAACAAATCAATTATAATGTCGTCCCATAAGTCTGTAATGAGTTATAATGTTATCCACCGTCGCCACCTAGTGGTAAGTGACTTCAGTTACAGCACAACGTGGCTGACGACGTACTTTTTTGTAGAGAAATATTCGTTAATTACACGATAACAAACCGCCAAAATAAATAAACAGTCATTATTTAGATTTTTGAATATTCTAATGCTGTTCTTAGTAACACATGGGACCGGTTTTAACAAGCTTTACAATCATAATCATAACTAGTATACAAATAGGCTGAATCCTTGAATGCAAATGTTTCTTTCAACATGCATTTTGATTAGTCACGGTGAGCAGTTACCTCACAATAATCCTCAAAGTTTGACAAGTGATCTTTAATGGAAGTCTAATACCTGTATACAAGAGAATGAGAGATGATAAGAAGAGTTGTATAACTTTGTATAAATCTATAGAGGCCAGTCCAGACATCGGGTAGAAAAGTACGGAGCCCGTAAAGGGACATGTTAAAGGAAAAAAATATGGGATGGAGGCTGAAAAATGTCGTTCTTTCCCAAATGTTTTGTCCCTTCACAGAGGCTTTAAAGAAATTCAATTATTACACTGATTTGTATTTAAAATGTGTGTAGATATTTCATAAGTTACAAAGTACGGAGCCCCTAAAGTTAGGTTACATGGTGGTGGAAAAAAAAAATAGTTTTGCTCCCACTCGCTCCCCAAACCTTTTGACCTCTTCGCACTTTGGAGTTTTTTTTTGCGAGGGAAAGCTAAGTTTCTTGGGGGAACGCAAAAGCATTTCTCTTCACCATATCCCTTTAGTGGCTCCGTACAAATGGGCATTTGATGCATCTCTTTTTTTCCCACATCCTGTATCTTTCTTATTTATTCAGAATATGCAAATAATGTTTTGGGTTCTATATACTGTCTAATAAGAACACTTGATTGTCTGTCAGTTTTTAGTTTTGCGATGCCTGCATGCCTGATTGACATCAGCTTTTTTCAGGAGAAGAGTGCATGAGCTTTTCCCTACTCTAGAAATCAGTGCCTTTCTTTGTTGATGTTTATCCCAAACTGTATTTTTCTGTCTGACTGCATTGTGATTGAGTTACAGCATTGAACATGATCCTTTTAAGTCCTTTTTCTGAAAACAATGCTGTCATTGATTGCTGTATTTGAGGTTTCCCAGTAAGATTCTAATAATGCACAATTTCTTGCAAGCGACATGAACCAGGTGCATGTGTAGAGCGTGAAGAACGCTTTACAGCAGGAGTGGGCAACTCTGGCCATCGAGATCGACTTTCCTGCAGAGTTTAGCTCCAGCCGTGACCAAACTCACCAGTAGCTTTCTAGGGCTAAATTGTTGCCTCTCTGCCTTATCACTTTGTGGGCAGCGTTTGCGTATGAATAGACCTTATGTAGCCCCGCCCCTTTTCAGCGTTTTGCTTGTTGTCTTTTGACTTCCGGTCTGTATTTTCGCAGCGAGGTATGAATGAACTGCTCATAAAAAAAAATTCCCGTTCGACATTTGTTAAGACATCTGCTTTAGAATGCTTATGATAAACATTACAATGCTCATGATAACTTTTGTTAACTCTACAATAAGTAAATCCACTTCACCAGCTAACGTTAACAGCGATGCCATAGAAATATACAGAACCGGAAGTTCAAAGACAACTTTCTAATGATGACGGCGCCCACGTTTCTCTGGTGCATAAGGTCTATAGAGCTGGTAAGTCCCGCCCATCCATAAAACTCTGAGTGGACCTCTAGATTGAAAAACCGTCAATGCAAGTGAATGAAAATAATTATTTTCTGATCCCGTTTGAATTGTGCCATGAATGTAACATATGTTGTCTGTGAATTTTTTATATAATTTCTCATGTAACGAGTTTGACAGTTTATTGTATGTTTCTTTGGCTAGCAGTTGTGGAATAGACATAACGAGAAAGACTACACGTCCCATATGTGACGTCGCCGCATAACACATTTTCCCTCCACAAATCACGTTTTTCACCACGCTCAGCTAGTTTGTCCTCTCCCTGAAAGAAGGCGGTGAAGTGCACCAAAGACACAGGTACGTTTAGCGGGATCCGTGTGCTAGTGGAGGTGATGTATATCAAACACGTCGAAGGAGTTGTAGTCCACAAAGTGCTCTCACACAAAGTCTAACCGTATGAAAATTCTACCCACTAAATTGTATTATTCTTTACTCGAAACATTGTATAAAAAATTCACAGACAACATATGTTACATTCATTGCAAAATTCAAACGGGATTAGAAAATAATTATTTTCTCTCATTCTCTTGCATTGAGAGTTTTTCAACCTAGAGGTCCAGCGGGGTTAGCTGAAGGGGCAGCTCTATACCTCACAAAACTGATAAGTTGGCCAGCTCTGATAACACATGCACGTGAGCAGTAGTAGAAAGTGTTAGCTGCACACCTGTAGGGGGTAGTGGTGCAACGGATCATCATTGATCCGTGATTCGTTCGGATCAATGTCTTCGGTTCGGCACACGCGTGTTACGCGGATTGATTAATTGATTGTCTATGTTTCATTTATTTTTGTATTAGGTGTAACTTTCCCACCAACTTTCATAGATAGCATAAATAATTTGCAAGCTGCTAAAATAAAGGATACAAAACATCAGCAAAATGATCTATCGGCTATATGATCAGAGCATGTGCATGTCAGTGATTTATTTGGTTATTACAGCATTAAAGAGCACAGACCATGTGCATGTGAAACGCCTTGTAAGAAATTCTTTCCTTTTCAGGAAAAATATCGAAAAAGTATCGAAATCGCAATACTTGACTTGGTATCGATATCGAATTTTTTTTTTTTTTTTTTGCTGATCCGAAAAATTATCCGATCCGTGACTCTGATCCGAGGAACGATCCGATCCGTGACTTTTTTTGATCCGTTGCACCCCTAGTAGGGGGAGATCGATGAGAAAACATGTGACAACAAAAGTGAAAATCAGCAAATTTGGATAAATGACTAGAGTTGCCAAGTGCCCCTTTAAAATGGCAGTAGGAATTCTTCCAAAGGGGAAGTTCCCGATATCTAAAAGTGTATTTAGACGCAGCCTAGTATTCCTGAAGACCTTTATTAGCTAGGTGTGTCTGATTAGGTTTTGAGCTAAACTCTGCAGGAAAATTGATCTCGGGGCCAGAGTTGCCTACGCCTGTTTTACGGTGTTAGTGATTGGCCCTTAGTGATGGGTAGAGCTGTCTGGAGCAGATCTAGTGCTCTGTGTGCCTATCCCAAGCTTCTCTGTGGAACTAGATGAGTGCATTTTGTAACATAGTTAATAAACCACTCAGAATGTACTGCCCTGCTGGTTCATTGTGGAATCATTGGTAATCTAACCCTCAGGTGCTCTTCGGTCATTTCTGACCAAAAAATTTTCTGTTTTGAATTTCTAAAAATCACAGCTTCATCGGAATGTTATGAAACTTGGTGACTTTTATGGCATTATGTATGTGAACACACAAAAAATTGAGGTCATGGTCTGAGCATGCTAAGTGGTCTTACAAAAATAGTCACACTTGTGGTCTTTGGTCAAAAATGACCCCCTTAGGAAATGAATGGGAAATTGACAAAAACACAAAAATTCACATTTTTTTGAACATTTTTTTAAATAAAAAAATCGTTTTAGAGATTGTTTCAACTATATATTCAAATCCACCAAAAAAAAAAATGTATTCATAAACTTCTGGACATCTGGAAATTCACATGCTTCTCCATAGAGCTGTACATGCCATCTAGTGGTTACACCACGATTCTACGGTTTTTCTCTGTACTGTAACAAGATGGTGCTAATTTTCTTCATTTTTGTTTCCTGAAGGCCTAGACTCTATATTAAACTAAAATACTGCATTAATAATTTTTTTTTGAAAAAAAAAACAAAAAAACAGTAAAACTAGCAGTGTTAAAAAAATCAGTGTTACACTACATTTACTCTTAAGGAGTTGATTTAACAACAAATAGTGAAAGATACCCCCTAGTGTTGGTGAAAATGATCAGAGTTACAATTGTCTCGTTAACTTTACACTGATAAGCTCCGCCCCTCAATCCAGCCAGATCAGACTTGAATTTCCTCGTGGTCGTCGCCATTTTCTTCTTCATCGCAGCGAATGGTAAGTTCTTTTAAGTAACACGTTAAAACAATTTTATGTGAATAAATGTGTTAATATTACTGTTTAAGTTGTAGTTTGATTAATTTTGTGTATTGTGATCAATTTAAACTCCGAATGGAACAACATCTCCGTGAGTTCATCTGATGGAGAATTTTTTCGTCACAATCACAATGTGGTGACAATAAATGCAGAATTGTCTAAATGATCTTATATAATTTGTATTTCTGATGTTTATGGTTGGTATTGTTATACGGATAATTTGTATATTGTTGTTTTTAAACGATGAAAATCTGCAGTACATTAGCCGCCCGTCAAAATGGCATTGTCTAAATTCAAAGGAGACCTAACGTTAATTTCAAATACTGGTGACTAACGTTAAACAAACTGTTGGTGCACCAGAATGTATTTACTTAAGTTATTTATTTGTTATAGGCTCAAAACGCGTTTCCACTGTCATTGTGGAAAACTGTGTTTCCTATTACAGAGCATGTTGGTTAAGGTGAAACTTGGGGATGGCCAAAAATTTGTTAAAATATCCGAGCTGAGCCTGAAGGGATTTTTGTCTGCTGGTAAGAAAAATATATACCTATAGCGATAAATCGTTTAAACACATGTACTTGATGATTCAAATGTTCGTTTTTTATGCTGCTGACCCTGAGCAGCTGTATTCAGTCTTGTTAAACATGCATCCATCAAATTCTTGTTTCTGTTTTGCAAATATTAAAATGAATCGCTGAAGTACTGGGATATACCCTTAATGTATTGATATAAACTTAGCATAAAAATCGAGCAAATCACCTTTTTTAAACTTTAAAATAAAAGTGTAGGCTACCAGTTACATCGTTATGCCACAAGGTGACGCCAAGAGACTGGAATTATGTATATGTTCTTGAATCATTCATTCCAAAGATTAATTCAAAGGGCTGGTTCATTAGCTATGAAACATTTGATTTTATTAAACCTTTTGCACGCACGATGGCCTTGGCCGGTCCCTGCCTGGAGTACTGCGCGATACTGTCAGTGCATCACGTGATCAACTGCCAAATTCCAACTATTCAGTGTTTACCACATATTGTTTATTTTTAGGTTTCAGACATTTAAATACACATAAGTATTAGCAAAAAAAAAAAAATAATAATAATAATTTGAGTTTGTAAAATACACAATGATGGAAGCGGCAATAATCATTTCCATTATAATAAGATGACATGTTTTATTCATATCAGATAGGCTACACATTGTGTAAGTAGCTTTATATTTTACCCTATTCTTCTCCCAGTTCACCGGTCATGAATTTCGATAGGTGCATCTCTGATTGTTTGGTGTTTGGTAATTGTATTTTATAATACTGTCACATCTTACATTTGCTCTGATGTTAAGAGTTACCAACAAGTAACTGATCAACCTTGTAATATATACCCTTTCTCATTAATTGGCCTACTTTCTTTCCCCAGCTTTTTTGAAGTTTGGTGTCCCAACTGTACCCGAGAATGCGAAGGTTGTTGAGGAATCGGGGACTGAGGTGGATGAGGATGTTTTTGAGGATGTGGTTAAAGATCCCTCAGTTGTTGTTCTCACCATAAAACATGGTGAAGGTTTGTATGTTTTTATTTATTTTCAATCAATTTTCTCAGTGCTTGCTTATTAGTATCATGAAGACTTTTAACACCCCATATTCAACTAGACTTGGAATTCAACTCTGCCTCTGCACAAGCCTCTCCTGTGCAGTTAAATGTGTCCCTGTCTTCATCGACTGACTCGCAGGATACAGTGATTCTTGAAGAAAGCTCTTCAAGTAAAAGAATTAGACTAGATGATGAAGCTAAAAAGGTGGGCATCAAAGTTATAAAATTCATCAATTTGAAATAATAGCCTTTTTATTTTTACTTATTTTGTTTCAGGTAATGTTTTGTACTTTAATATGCCATATTTATGCCTTTTTTAAGTTGGTGGAATCCATTCTTGTCCATAAGCCTGGTGGGGAGCATATAATAAATGAATACAACCGATTTAAGAGTTTGAGTGATGAAACGAGGAGGAAAATGGTGAACATCCTGGCAGCTGACATGACAGAAAAGAATGGGTAATCTGCATATCTTTAACTGGTGTTTATATAATCTCTCAATGTTCCATATTTTTTTTTAACCTGTGCTAAGGTTGTTTTATTTATTATACAGTACATCACCACCAAGGCAGGTTAAAGAAAAATATGCCAGAGGAATTGTGTCTTTGTTCCCTTACCTCAGTGACCCCATGTCCAAAAAAGGCTACGTAAGAATCATCATTTTGTTATTATTTTAATTCATGTGTTGACATGATCACACACACAAATGCTGATGATCACACACACACACACACACACACACACACACAATATAGGTGGTGTATTTTGCTCTTGAATTAATACTATTTTTTGGTCTTTCTTAGGAGCATTTCTATGATGGTGAGAGTGGCACTGGGTACTTGGCATGGAGAATCAAAACTATACAAAGAGGCCTGGCTAAAGAACGAAGAGCATCATTTGATGGTACAGAATGTAATTCAGAAATCACCTTTTTTATAGTTCATTGTGTAATCTATCACAGTTTTGTTGCTATTGAGTTCCCATAACTGACATTTTAAAGATGGTCTCTTCTACCTTTTTTATTTTTTTAGTATGAACTGTCTATAGTTATTATCTTTATGCAGTGTTGAAGGTTCTAAAATGCTTAATTCATCAGGACAAGAATCATCTGCTGTGGGGATGTCTGGTGGACCAACTGTAAGACGGAAGGCAGTGTTTACTCCGGAGACCGTCTTGAGTGAGGATGAGTGCAGGGAAGCAATTGCGTTCATGAACCATTCTGCTGATGAGGATGCAGTCAAGAAGAAGATGAAACTGACATTTGACTATCGCCGCAACATGGTTCTTGACCCTATGCTGTCAAGTGATATGTTGACATTCTTTCCACGTTTCAAAGACGTTAAAGGCTTGGTAAGTAAAGTCTTTATAATCCAAGATTTAAGGATTTTTAAAAATGCTAAGCTGTTTTCTAAAAAATAACTTTGTTCAGGGTTTATATCTAATAGTGATTCCCTTCCTTAGATTGAGCAAGACTTTGTTCTGATGTTTGGAGAAGGAGTGTCAGGCAAGCTACTGGAGAAGTGGACTACTGCATTCAAGAAAAAAGTGATTCAGCAGTGCAAAAAGCTTCCAACCACCAGTGATGTTGGAGAACTCCTGCAAGCAGCTTAATCTTCGTCTGATGACTCAGAAGATTGTGTTAATTTTGGTAAGATGTTTTAAATAATTTAATACTTCGGTCATTTTTGTAATATTCATTTAAAACACTACCTGGCCCCCCAAAAAGTCGCTGTTTGGATTTAAGTAGTCCAATGCTTAAGAATATAATTTGATCATCATTGCAGTGATTATTTTTCTGTCATGTTATATGTTTGGGAACAGTTATTTAATCATACTTGGAGTGTGTAGCTTCATTTGTTAAACGACTCTTCATGGCCATATTGGTCACATAGCCACATATGGCCACATAGCCAATCGGTCAATGATACCAGGTGACGTATGTAGAACGGCAGAAAATTAGACGAGGACAAAGACGATAGGTCAGAGATTTAGGAGATTTAAAGTAAAACTTCAAATAATAGCGAGTCCCAAATAGTCTGTCTCTTTTACACGCCTGGTGTGGCTGCAGGTTTGGGTAAATAAAAGCCGGTCTCAAATAGAGGCCAGGTCTGTTTTTTAGTTTCGGGTTGTTAATCTTCTAAAACTGTCAGATCGTCCGCTTTTTGGCGTCTGCCAAAGCAAATTTTTCTCCCGCCAAAGACTATTTTGATCGATGAGTGATGTAGAATAGAAACTGCTGCACTTGATAGGGCACATAAGAAGCAGAGAGAGCGCACCGGACACGCGCACGCACTCTCATGTCTTCAAACAACACGAGCGCTGTCTTGCTCTCTCTCCCTCACGCGTATTAATCAAATCAATTGACACGATAGTAAAAGGTTGGAAGACCGCAGTTTCAGGAGGAGCATTTGGAGATTTTTAGAGATTATAGACTCAATGAACAACATCTCAACACTAAATTATAAAGGCCGGTTTCATATAGACTCCTGTCTCAAATACAAGCCGGTGCAGTTCGATGATTTGGGAAAATAAGAGCCCAGGCTATTTTTTTAAGTTTTACAGAATGTATGTATACAACTTCACAGTCCACTGCCAAGATGGATCCATAGAGATACACACACTGCTTCGGTGTTGCATAGACATCGTCATCGTCTTGCCGCTCCCTCCCCGTTCTGTGATTGGTTCCCTAGCTCAGGCGAAAATTTGGTTCATGGTGTCCAGGCAAGACAGCATGGGGAAACCCAGGCTAGGCGGTTGCACAATCCAATCACGTTTGAGAGGGAAACAACAAATTGAGGGTTTCTGCGATTTTTCTTATTTTCATTTTTTTTAGAAGTAGTAATGGGTGCTCACGGTTATGGATAGAAATGTAGTGGAGTAAAGAGTACAATATTTCCCTCTCAAATGTACTTGAGTAAAGTCAAGAGTACTCCCCAGAAATGATCCTCAAGTAAAGTACAGATCCCTCAAAATTGTACTTATGTACTGTACTAAAGTAAATGTACTCTGATACTGTCCGGCTCTGCTAACTACTTACATTTTTGTTTTACAAGATAACTTGTAAAACAAAAAGGTTACTTTTCATGTATACTTTCACTGTCATTGTTCTGTGAGGTTTTATAGGAGTAAAGGAAAAAATAAGCCCATTAGGGTGTATTTTGGGCGATTAGTATATTCGATTAGTAAATTGCTCATTTGCATATTCAAATTCATTCTCAAAGAAACTTCTAATACAAAATGTTTTACTTTTCATGTAGACTTTCATTGTGTAAAGTTTTATTGTGGTAGGAGTAAAGGAAAAAATTAAGCCTATTTGGGTGTATTTTGGGCATATTCGGTTAGTGTATAGCTCATTTGCATAATAAAATTCATTTTCAAAGAAACTTGTAATACAAAATTTGTTACTTTTCATGGATACTTTCTTTGTATAAAGTTTTATTTTGATAGGAGTAAAGGAAAAAAAATAGCCCCATTGGGGTGTATTGTTGTCTGGCCTTACTGGCACACATCTCGGATTGATGCGAATTAAATATATTTCCTCAACTAGGATTTCTTAGGACTTTTAGTATGTTGTTCTGGACACCAAATAGAAATGATCTATGCTGAAAAAAATTCTTTTACAATTAGTTCTATTTTTGGCTCCAAAATGGGCTACTTTGCCTGGACTATATTCCATGATTGACAATATGAAGATTCAGGCTCAATTTGTGAAAGAATAGTTGAGAAATTAGAATAGAATAGTTAGCCATGATATATCTTTCTAGTTGCTTAAGAAATGAAAAGCTACACACTCCATCAATTGATTAAAAGAAGTGTTCCCAAACTCATAACATGATCTTCGCAATGATGAGCCAATGATTGACTTTTTAAATCCAAAAAGCAACCTTTTTTTGGTTCTGGCCAGGCAGTATATTTTATTTAGCTCCCATAAATGTTTTTAATATTTATTCTTCATTATCAAATTTCTTTATTAATGAGGTTTTGCTAACGTAATTAATTCTGTCTAAACAGTTTGGGACTCTGACCTCTCTTCTATAATACTGCTGTTGCATCTGATCCCACCTTCTGCCCAAGGCCGAAAGAGACCAGGAAAGGTGTCTGCTTCTCAAGCAGAGAAACATCTTGTTGTCTTCAATAAGGTGTGTGTTTTTCTTTTTCTTCATAGTTTCTTTTATTTAATACATCAGTGATGGTTCTCTTCAATTTGCTTGGTCTTCTCAGAGTGGAACAAACATTGAGGAGCATCTTCGAAACATCACTGCTAGTGCTCAACCCTATCTCCTGGCTGTGGGACCTCAGAAAAAATCAGTTCACCAGTTCTACATCATCCTCGATCAGCATCCCATTCCATGCAAGTCAACCTCTTCTCTTGGTGCCTTTGACGAACTGTTTATGTCACACTATGTTTTTGGTACCTCCTACAACACCATGCTACACAACATGTACACTTTCATTCAGACCACTGTGTACAACATAGATGTTGGCAAAGTGAAAGAGAGTCTTCGTGTTGCTGAAGTCAGAGCAAGGCTGCTTAGCTAGGTCCCTTTAAGTTTTTCTGCCCACATGAAGTGTTTTGTTTGTCAAGCTGATTTAAATGGTTCAAAAGAGCTTCTTAGGCACCTCAGATTAGTTCATGGTTTTGTTCCTGGGAAGAATCTTCTCCTTAAATGCGTAGAAGCAGGTTGTGGTTCTGTGTTCGGTACTTTTTCAGGTTTTAGGAAACATCTGCACACAAGACATGCTGAGCAAAGTGAAGGTGAGCAAAATTTTGACACCACTGATAGCCATGAGACTACCAAGGCAGATGGACAAAGTAGTTCTGAAGTATTTGACGAGATTGGCAGTGCTGGAGAGGTGGCTACAACATCTGTATTGTTAACGTCAAATAAGAGCACTTTCAATATGTGTGCATCTGCTGTTGCACAACTAAAAGTTGCTGGATTAAAGGTCCTCTAAGCGATCATGGGGGTGTTGACATTCGCAATATTTTCAAACAAATTGGAGGCTAGCTAGACCCTACCTCCTCTGCATCTCATCTCCTCCCCCTCCCTTCCGTGCTTCCTGAAATAATTGTAACCGTCGGACTGGAAGCACTTCTGCCGCAGGAGTTCTCGCCATCGTTCAAAAGCTTTGCTACCGATGAAAATTCGGAACTTCGCACGTTCTTTATCCGACTCCTTCTTCTTTTTAATTTGTTCTTCAGAACGACCTCTCTTTGGTCGTGTGCCGGGCATTTTTCAAACTTCCCTCTGACGCTTGCACACACACCCCCTTCATGTGCACGCGCACTAACCCCCAGACCCACCCTCAAATACTTCTTGCCAGTGATTGGCTGGAACACTGTTTGTTAGGTTTCGTGGTCCGGGTAAGACATGATTGTTTTTGTTGCCATTTGTGGAGACTGTGGTGTCTACAGAGACCGCGTTTTTTTACAGTGTGTTTAGGGGACAGGCAGCTAGCCGATAGTGAGGAGATGTTTGCTGTACGTGACAAAAAATGTTTTGCCCCCACATCGCTTAGAGAACCTTTAAGTCAATCTGCTATAAATGGTTTTGTTTCATCTATGGAGGAAATGGTTTCTGAGATTCATAGTCAGGCCCAGGATGCAGCCTTGCTCTGCCTGCCTTCACAGGACACTGCTACTAAAAGAAAGCTAGAACACTCATTTCAAAACTTGGAAAATCCATTTACTTTGTTAAATTCTGAAGCCAAGCGAAAGAGACTCTTTATGGAAAAGTGGGGAATTGTTGAACCAAGTGAAATTGTGCTTGGCACAAGATTGGACGGTAGGAGGAATAAAACTACAGGAGCATTTGATCAGGTTGTTGTAACTGATAAATTTGCTTATATTCCCATTTTAGAAACACTAAAGGCAATTTTACAAAATCCGCAACTTACTGATTTGTTTAAACCCAGACATGTTCCAAAAGAAGGCATTTATGTTGACTTGAGTGATGCGGCATATTTTAAAAGTAATCCTTTATTTTCTACAGAAAAGGATGCCTTACAAGTCCAGTTATTTTATGATGATTTTGAGACCGCTAATCCTTTGGGATCCAAAAGGGGCATACACAAATTGGGTGCTATTTATTTTACATTAAGAAATTTCCCCCCAGTTTTTAATTCCTCATTGGTTAATATTCATTTATGTGCCCTCTTTCATGCACAGGATATTAGGCGCTATGGTTTTAATTCTGTTCTTGAGCCTATAGTAAATGATTTTAAAGTACTTGAGATTGAGGGGGTTAAGAATCCAGTAACTGGAAGTTTTATCAGGGGTACTATTGTTCAAGTCACTGGAGATAATCAGGGCTTGCACGGCTTGTTTGGGTTTCTCGAGTCATTTGGGGCTCGATATTGCTGTCGTTTCTGTCTTCTTGAGAAAGATCGCTTTCAGTCTGTGTTCTGTGAAGATAATCCTGAGATTGTACTAAGAACATCTGAGATGCATGCTCTGCACTGTGAAACTTTACAAACTAATTCTACTCTACCTCATGTTTATGGTGTCAAATGGACATGTTTGTTAAATTCACTCAAGTATTTCAACACAGCCAACAATTTCGCTGTGGATATAATGCACGACATTCTAGAAGGAGTTGCTCAGCTAGAGGTAGAACTTGTTCTGCAGTACATTCAGTCTAATTTTCTGAGTGCTGATGATATTGCTGGTAGAGTACATGCTTTTGACTATGGTTACAATCAGCAGAAGAACCGTCCTCCAGTGGTCAAATTGTTTGATGGAAGCAACGATTTGGGTTTAAATGCAATCCAATCTTGGTGCTTGTTGCACAATATGCCCCTATTATTTGGTGATGTAGTCTAAAGAGATGATAAACACTGGCATCTTTTGCTTTTACTTTTGCAACATTGTCAACATTGTTTTTTCACCAGTCCTAACAGAAGGCATGACCATTTATCTTAAATTTTTAATAATTGAACATCACCAGCTATTCAAAAAATTATTGCCAAAGCATCATATATAGGGATGTCCCGATCCGATACTCAGGATCGGTATCGGCTCCGATACTGCCATTTTTGCGGGATCGGGTATCGATCATGACGAGGCCGATCCAAATCCGATATTGTGCGTATACTATTATGTTATTGATAAGCTCCACCGAATGCACAAAAACATTCTAAAGTAACATAATGTTTTCGTGCACTCTATTATAAGTGTTCTGAAGACATTATGTGTGAGAGAAATTAATATTTAAGCCATTAAATTCAAGGTCACGTAAACTTTTCCCTCTCGCGGCTGTCAGTCATTCTCCATTCAGCACTCAAACAGCGCGTCGCGTGACTCGCGTTCGGTTACAGTCAATGATGAAACTATCTTCAGGATGATTCAATGTTAATACTATTATACTTTATCTGTAGATAAAGGTCTATGTTTTCGCATAAAACAACATTAACTTGCTGGACTTTATTGCTGTAACTTAATCGTGTTACTTTCTACCAGGTGTCGGACGCTGTCGGTTAGTTAGATCACAACACTAGAGTCAGAGCACTATTGTTCTTCACGCGCACAGTAACTGAAATTTAAAACTGTTTAAAGAAAAGGCTCAATAAACTATTGTATTGATAGATACTGTTTAATACACTGTCCATCAATATGTATTTCATTTGTGCTTTGAACTTTTCAAAGCGGACTCGTCTCTCGACGCGCAGCGCATACCATAGGGTGCATACTCGGATGCGTGCTAACTCCACGTGGTTTCAAGCGCATCATTATGCGCATAAGCGCTTTGTGTGCACTGTGTTGGAGTCATTCATATCATAATGCAGTGACGCAATTAAAGCGTATTAACATTAATAATTATTAATGTTGCTGCCTCATTAAATAGCTGTGCTATACACTTAAAACATGTCTCATTTTTTAGTAACCTTGGCTATATCTAAAATAATTATCTTTTTCATTTTTGTTATATTATTTTTCATGAATGTATTTTACAACAATACAAAGAGCAATATGTATTGTTCACTAATCTAGTTTATAATAGCATTTTTGTCATATGATCATATATTTTGGGGATTTGTTGTTTGTCTTTATAATGAAGCTGTCTGTATTAAGTAGATTGTGTTTAACACACACAAGAGTGATAATCAGTTTAACACACAGTTATATCATTTCTACTTGCTTTAAAAAAACTGTACTGGTATTTACAATGTAGAATACTGCTGTTTAAATTGTTTTAACTTTAAACCTGTTGGTAGCTAGCTAGCTTTAAGTACTGAAGTACCTGCATTTTCTATTTCTATAATCAACTGTTGTTGTGAACTATATACTGGAGGTACATTTTAAGGGGCTAATTGAGAAAATTGCTATATTTTTTATTAGTTTAAAAATAAAATAAAATTTTGGATTAATATCGGTATCGGCAAAATCCAAAGCTGCGGCATCGGTATCGGTATCGGAAGTGAAAAAGTGGTATCGGGACATCCCTAATCATATAATGATACATTACCCACAGTGTGAAAATTAGACCAATTCTTCACAAATTTTTTAAAACACAATTAAAAAGTTTCAAAAACATCACCAAAACACTAGCCAAAAAGCACCAATTTTGTATTGCGACGTACTGGGAGTCTTTTAGCCAGTACAGATTGTCTCTTGGCCCAGGAAAAATGGTAGACCTCTCTGAACTTAAATTTGGCCAAGAGATCGCTTCCAAACTAGGGGTGGGAATGTAAGAAGCTGTCTATTCTGTAAAGTGGTTCAAACACCAAGGCACTGAGTATCACCCTGACTTTATTATCTGTACAGAAGTAGCATGTGAGATGCCAGTGTTTTGTAAAATCAAGACTATTGCTGTGAAAGATGAAAATGTGTTGTTGTGTGGAACACTGATGGAAACTGTATGTTTTGATGACCATTACCACTCATTTACAGTCAGACTGCATCTAGACAGAGTTTTAAAGGTAGTGAATATTAACGAGCTGTGTTCTTTCAAACCATTTGATAGGTACGTGACAAAAAAAATCAATACGAGAAAATTCAAATATAATCAGCACCATATCGTCGCTGCCCGATGAAAACCACTTACGTCCAAAACGGTTACTTTTCAGGAAGTGAAAAAAACATGTTATTTCAAAAACAGCTGAACGCAGCTTTGTCATGCTTGGCACAACATCTCTAAATGTAACCATATTCTTGCCAGTGTCATGATATAATCCATATTTGACCCAAAATCGAGTTTAAATGGACATACGTGTATATTGTATAGTAACGGTGGTCGATACGCGTTCTTCCGATCATTAATTAGAATGACCAAATCCCGTTTCACATTGACAGATGAATAGGCTACGCTCAGTTTAATAAATGTCTCTCGCAAACTATGAAGAGACAGTGAATCATACACTGACATGGCGATGCTAGACTGATACTTTATTTACACAATCTTACCGTAATTTTGTCAGATATGAACAGCATTTTATTACAGATATGAGCTGAATTTTATCATCAGCTAATTTCAAAATCAAAGACATACATCAATAAGAGCTCGGCAACAGCCTGCCCTGGTAAGATCACTTCGTTTCTTTACTTGAAGATGATTGTGTGTGTGAGATGATTGTGTGATTGTGAAGATGATTGCGTCTGGGACTTACTTTCAGTTTCGCTCAGCTGCTCATCTGCGGTGATGCGTGTCGCCGTAGCGCCGTCATATCTGACTATAACGTGTCATATAGCCGATATAACACGCTCTCACTCGTTTATTTTTTTAGCATTTTTGGGAAAAGTAAAATATAGGCCTACATATGTGGTTTCAACAACCAGATTGCGTTTACTAGTAAAGATCCGAACACAATGTGAGCCAGACTACCTCCAGATGGTCAGGCAGATCCGATCACAATTCGATCATAACGTATTTATACCTTGCCTTAACATGCCTTTTTTATTATCCGGATAACTTATCTGGATACAGATCGCATTTTAATACCAGGTGTAGGGGTCTCAGAGACGAGACCGGCGAGAAACTTCACGAGACCGGCGAGATGCCTCCACAGGGCGGGGAGATACTATACTGCCTATGGGAGATACGCTGCGTGATGGACAGCTTTGACAGCAAATGGAAATACGTGGAAATCAGATGACATGATTTCACAACTTTTCATTGGTCATTTAGATAATGTGACGCATCCTGTACACAGAAATGAACCTGGACATTCTATCAGTCAAAAAATCTCAAAATCGCCAAAAATGGACATACGTGGTTTTCATCGGACAGCGACGATATGATAGATAATAAAAATACCTAAAAAATGGTTTTTAAATTATTAAAATTGGATAATATTTAATAAAGTTATGGAATTTTTTAGTTCGGAAATTAGGGGTCATTTTTGTACCTAATTAAAACAATAAAACAATGAAAAACTGTGACCTCTTCTGCTTGAACAAACACTTCAAAATATCATAACTTCCTCATTTCTTGGTCTATTTGTATAATTCAAACACCATAGTGTAGATAATTAAAAGCCCAACAAGATTAAGATGACCTCTTTTTAAAAGGAATAGATGCACATTTATTATTTCTATTAACCACTTCCTCTGATGAAACCGAGAGCATCAATCCACACGTATCTTTTCAGACAATTGGCATTGACACATGAATTTCATTGTTTCATTAGTAGGCCGTTTCTTGACTAAATGCTGGCAAACAATTTAAATGGTAAAATATTATTAATCGTTTTAATCTACAAAGCAATTTTACTTCTGCTTACATATGTTAGATAGAGATTAATTTACATCACTAGATCTAAAAACATCACTTACATCACTAGAGTTTTCATCAAAAAATACAAACTTTTCTTGTAATTCAAGCTAAAAATCAGACAATTCCATCAACAAAATGATTACTAAAATAGTTGACGATTATTTTAAAAACTGGGAGAAGTTTTGGAAGCCAATTTGATCAAATGGCTGATTCTGCTTTTGACAACAACGTCACTTGCGGATCGTAAAAGAACACATGCGAATGTTACAATCAATCCCAAACTTCACCTAATTCAAGTTAAATGTATAATCTCTCAAAAGTATTGGATTTGAAACGAAAAAATACTCCCTTTCATAGAGGATTTTGATGCCAAACACGAGAGAAATGTTGCTTTGTTTGCGTTGGAAACAATTGGTAATCTTTTTGTGAATTATTCATACAGACAAATAAAAAAAAATGAGCCACACAGCTGCTAGGTAACTATCAATCAAAAACTAAACGAGATAGACGGACTTGGCCCACCGCTTATAGTTCCATATTGCCATTTGATGCAGATGTGATGTATTTTTGTAAATGTGAGTGTTTCCTGAGCCTGAACGTTTATTGTTGTTTTAATAAATGTTTTAAATTTGACCGTTGAAGTTGTTTTCTTTGTTTTGAAAACTTGTTTTTAGTTAATTTTACATTGTGAAGATTAATTATTTTACTGTACTAACACCACAAAGGGAACATTTTGCATTATTAAAAATTGAAATAAACTCTACATTAGAGAATAATTAACACCAAAACGAGTTCATTTTTTATTTGTGTTTAACTGTGGTAACACCAAATGGAGTTAATTTCACCCTAGTGTTAAACTGTGGTAACACCAAACAGAGTTAATTTCCCCCTAGTGTTAAACTGTGGTAACACTGTTCAGTGTAGAGCAGTGTTGATTTTTTTTTTACTCAAAATAGCAGGCTGATCTCATGAAGTAGCGTGTGTATGACACGCCAATTCGTATTTGCATTTTTGGCGTGTTATGAAGACGCATAATCGCTTTTCAGCGTGTTTATGAACGCCGTTGACTTAACGTTATATAAATATAGGACTTACCTCAACCCTATCCCTAAACTTAACCGTCACTGGGGTTAATGGCATTTATGACTGTGCATTTGACGCGCGTGTTCTGACACGCGGGATGACGCGGACGTTAATGGCGTAGACATACACGCATACACGCGGATAGCTCAAAATGCGTAGAAATAATACGCCACTTGACTCGAAAGTGGCGTGTATGTTTACGCAAAAGTCATGATGTCATGTTGAAAATAGTTAATTTTACTCTGAAAATTTAACACCATGACTAGAGTCAATTTATCATCAATTCTGAGTGGGACCAAATACACTCGGATCAAGTGTTAAATTTAACTCTTATAGAGCTAATTTAACACTTGCAAAATTTACTGTATATATATATAGGGGTGTGCGATATGACGATTTTTAATCGTGCCGATTAAAATGTCTCCACGATCTGCTTTTGAAGAAATATCGTAGTATCGTGTAACAGTGCATTCTGACTAATAGTTCAGTTCTGGCGCCCCGTCTCAACTGTACAACGCGACGTAGCCTACACATCACACGTTAATGAATAGGCATGGGACACTGCAATTCACAAAAGTTCATTATTTGCATAATAAGCCTTGCCGGTTAAACATTTAATTCACGCGCTGATGTGCTGTTCTAACGTGTGCTTTCCTGACCGCATACATCCGACGCTCACAGGCACTAGAAGCCTGTCAAACAGCGCCAGAATACTGGACTAAGTTATCTTTCGAGTATTATTGTGCTAATACTGTTAAATACACACAATGTTTACATAAACAGGCTATGTCTAAAGTGAAAGCAAACATTTGAGAGAATATCTGGTGTAACCTGGTGGCCCCCCTGGCCACCAGGGGGCCCCCTAATCGGGGATATTTTTTATTTTTTTTAGATGACTTAAACAAGTGACATATATCAATGAATGAATGAATATGACTGAATGAATCATTCAAGACAACAAAACTCTGATTTATTGATCAATATCCTGCCTTACAACTGCTGCTGTGTCTGCCAGCGTTTAAGTCACGCGCATAATCCTCTAGACACCTCGCGCGTGCATAGACAATTTGTTCGCAACTGCGCCTAGTCACGGTATCGGTATTGGAGAAAACAGCCCGCAGGGGAACTTAACCTTCAAGGTGTAAGGGTGGCAGTTTGAATAAATAATAAACTTAGCAGTTTGAACTCTTCTCCACTTTATTATACCACACATCAGACCTCCAAAGACCCGTGACACTCTCCAGTACACTACCAAGTGCGCAGTCTGCCTGCGCACAACCCATCTACGGCAAGCCCCGAGGGGAAAAATACATTGCATACACACATACAACGAGCGCCAGAACATTATTACCGGTATTATAGTAACAGACTTTGTTGGATTATGTCATGTAATATCTAACAAAGTATGGTACGATAATAATAATAATAATAATAATAATAATAATAAAGCTTTTGAGGACAGTTACACTGTATTGAGACAGTTGAGAAATAGTAGGCCAAATATTTGTAGTTTTCAACAATAGGCTTGTTGAAGCCTTGCTCTTATATTTCTCAGTTTTGTCATAATTTTAGCAAATAATTTCTTTTATATGTTTTGATGCAGTTTTAAGACTGTTAAAACTTTTTTTTATTTAAGTAGGCATCTATTTTTTTTATTAAGTATTAATTTTGTTGTAGCCTGATACATAACCTAAGTGTATTCATTTATAATGTATCATTATTGCGTGACATTTGTGTCAATAATCGCCAAACACAGGTGACTTCGCGTCGTGGGAGGGGCCCCCAAATCAAATTCTGCTTAGGGCCCCCAAAAGGCTAGGGCCGGCTCTGGGGTATGGGTAACCAAACAGTTGCTGGTCCCCATTAACTTCCAGGAGAGAACCAATAAAAAACTATAGGGGGACCAGCAACTGTTCGGTTACCCACATTATTCAAAAGAACTTTTATTTTCAACAGAAGAAAGAAACTTATTCGGGTTTAAAACATCTAAATGAGACAGTAAATTAAGACCATTTTCATTTTTGAGGGAAATCTCTTTAGTAAAAGAAAAAAAAACACAACGAGAAAATCACTCACTGACTGAGAACTTTAATAGTAGCTTTAATAAATTTAATAAGAATCAATTTATTCAGTGAAGTCTCTGTAGTGTTTTAATTTCATATTTGTTTAATTTAATTACTTTCTTCAATGCTACTGCTAAATACACCTAGTGCATCTGAAAAATAAAGTTTTTCAATTTGAATATTAATTTATTTAATTTGAATATTAATTTGTGTAATGTTTATCTTGTCTTATTTTTTTTAATAACAAAGAAAATAATGACAAAGATTTTTATCTTCGCCACTGGCCTAAATGTATGCCTTTCTTTTTTATTTTGTTACCTAAGGCTTTGTTTTTAACATAAGGACATTAGTTTGGCTGTAAAGAACAGCCACTTGCAAAATATTAAAACCAACTTGACAAAGAATCGTGATAAAAAATCGTGATCGTGATTTTCCTAAAAAAAATCGTGATATGATATTTTTTCCATATCGCCCACCCCTATGGATATATATATATATATATATACTGTATATATATATATATATATATATATATATATATATATATATATATATATATATATATTTCCCATGGCAAAAATAGACCATAAATATTGCATAAATATTAATAAATTCAATCAAATTGTCTCAAAATACTAAATTACAAAGAATAAATATTATAGAACAAAAATAAATTGCATTGGTTTTACTGGAATGGAGGAAATTTATTTTTAGCTGTCTGGTCACTTTTGACCGGGAATATAACAAGTGTGACTCTGAAAAGAAGAGCACCTGAGGGTTAATGTAATTAAACCCTTCATTTGATAAACACAAAACATACACACTTACAAGGTTAACAGGGACTACACCTTTATTCAAAAACAGCTGTATAAAGGCTTAAAATGTACATGACAGGCTGCCTTTGGCTTACAGAACTGAATCTTTTTTGTGCTCGGTACAAAGAAACTAAACGATGAATGAGCAGGTACAAAGGCTTAATGCATGTGACCTGAGGTATAGTTGCTTACGAGTCCTTAACATCCTGTAATAAAATATACAGTATTGGTCCAGAGACGTATTAGAAGTCAGAAAAATATGGCAAACTTTAATAATTGCTCACTTTATCAAACATCTCAACTTTGGAAAGGTTTCAAAAAGTAAAACTGTATAATGACTGACATGAATTACAAAATAAAAGGGACATTCCACCTTTTATCAACTTTCAGTTCATTTTTAATTGTCTAATGGTTTAACAGGAGAGCCAAAGTCTTATGGAAATCATAGGCATGATGTTGAAAAGCAGTGTGGCATCCCTTAACACATTTTGAAGTATTGGAAACATACACACAAACATGTCAAAAATACAGCCCATTCTCACCCCCAAGGCGTCACCTAACTGACGCCTTGGGAGCATTTTGACCATGCTTCAATATTTGACGCTTTAAGGCCCGTACACACCGGGACGAATATCAGCGCGCGTTATTCGTCAGCGTTTTTCAACGCGTTTTTTGTGTTCCCACCCAAGCGTTTTTCGCTGACGTTGAGCCAAGTGAACATGCAAATTCATTCCCTGACATTAGATGGCGCTTAATGTAAAACAGAAATAATAATAGAATACTATACTAGGGTGATCATATTCATGTCTCAATGTGTCATTATGACAGATTAAAAAAAACGAATGAAATAATGATAGAAATAATGTCTTCTGTATAGAAAAATAAATATATAAATAATAAATAACTAAAAGAAATGCCTCCAAATGTAACAAAAATGAACTAACACAAAACTAATACAAAAACGAACTAACAAAATCTGTTTATATCTTTAGTTTTCATCCTCTTTTTCCTGTTTTTCTTCCCCATCCACCTTGTTTGCCCATCTATATTTTGCTGTAGAACTGATCTTTCCCAGCAGTTTTTTTTGAAAACCAGGACATTTTCATCACTTAAAAACAGCCAGGACAGGACGTGAAAACAGGACATGTGTAACGCAAAGTTGAGATGTTGCCCAGAGATAAAAACATAGCGCTAGTTGTCGGATGAACAGATGCACGAGAGACGAGAGTTGTTGTATTTCCCCGCGTTTAATAAAACCACTCAAACGTTACACTCGTCCTCATACATGGGGATCGTGCGAGAAAAAACCCCACAAGCAAACATCACAATAGCAAAATAAAACTAGAATGTACATTTCCAGAAGAAAATGTGAAGTGGTGCTTGCAGTGGCAAAACTCACCACCCGGTTGCTAGGGTGTTCTGGGTGGTTGCTAGGTGGTTCTAGGGTGTTCTGAGTGGTTGCTAGGGTTTTGCTAGGGTGTTGCTAGGTGGTTGCTAGGCGGTTGTTATGGTGTTCTGGGTGGTTGCAAGGGTGTTGCCAGGTGGTTGCTAGGGTGTTGCTAGGTGGTTGCTAGGCTGTTCTGAGTGGTTGCTAGGTGGTTGCTATGGTGTTCTGGGTGGTTGCTATTGTGTGGCTAGGTGGTAGCTAGGGTGTTCTGGGTGGTTGATAGGTGGTTGCTAGGGTGTTCTAGGTGGTTGCTAGGCGGTTGCTAGGGTGTTCTGGGTGGTTGCTATGGTGTTGCTAGGCGGTTGCTAGGGTGTTCTGGGTGGTTGCTAGGGTGTTCTAGGTGGTTGCCGGGGTTTTCTGGGTGGTTGCTATGGTGTTACTAGGTGGTTGTGAGTGTTTAAAGATGGTTACTATAGAGTTGTTGTAATGTTCATGGCATGATTTAGCACTTAGCTAATCAATATTAGCATGTAGCTATTCACTGCTAGCATGTGTAGCATGTAGCAAGTCCTGTTTGCTAGCATGAGTAAAAAGATCCAACCCCTATCTCTATACAATGTTTTGATGCAGAGATATAGGTCTTGACATGCGGTTGCTAGGGTACTCTGTTTGGTTGCTAGGGAGTGGCTTGGCAGTTGCCAATAATGAAGCTCCCAAAGTAAATGTGAATGTATAAACCAAACCCCATCTCTTTACAATGTTTTGATGCAGAGATATAGATCTTGAAAAATGGTTGCTAGGGTACTCTGTTTGGTTGCTAGGGAGTGGCTTGGCAGCTGCCAATCATGAAACACCAAAGGCTGCTTGTCAGTATGAATGATATAAATCAACTCCCATTGCTGTATGACATTCAAAATGGAAGATATCCCTCTTTGGATTTTGGTTGCTAAGGTGCTTGACAATGGTTTCTAGGGCGTGACCAGTAAGTGTAGAGGTGATTCAGGATTGGCTGTTTGCTGGCCCGAGTCAAACGAGCCCACCCTCATGTTTCTATGACCCTTATATCCTGAGATATCCCTTTCATCTTTTTTTAATGGAAGTCTATGGGAGTTGTTGTTAAGGTGTGCTAAATGGTTGCTAGGGCATGGCTTAATAGCTTCACAATGATCCTGAGAGATTGATTGGTCGTCTGAGTAAAATGAGTAAAACGAGACCAGCAGCTCAACATTCACCTTGCCCATAGGTATCTTGCCTTGTAGGCTATCTCTTCTTCGCCGGCAAGACCGTTTTGCGTTTGAGCGCCCCCAAGTTGTGTTTTACTGTAACTTCAAAAGTACCAGACACGTGAGAAAACCCGGCAATCTCGTTGGTCGGATAGGTTTTGACGCGGCGCGTCAAACCAGAAAAAACGAACCCGAAGCTCTAGACCCTTTCAGAGCTGAAATATTGAAACTCAAAATTTTGACCAGGAAAAAAAATGACAGTGTTACCCCTTAGGTTTTTTTTTTTTTTTTTCGGGGGGTGAAAAATTAAGTTTCTCCAATCTTCTCAAAACTCTGGATTCTGATAGAGGGCCACGAGACATGGACCTGGGTGCAAAAATTGAGGCTCTAGACCCTTCCAGAGCTGAGATATTGAAACTCAAAATTTTAACCAGAAAAATAAATGACAGTGTTACCCCTTATGATTTTTTTCGGGGGGTGAAAAATTAAGTTTCTCCAATCTTCTCAAAACTCTGGATTCTGATAGAGGACCACGAGACATGGACCTGGGTGCAAAAATTGAGGCTCTAGACCCTTCCAGAGCTGAGATATTGAAACTCAAAATTTTGACCAGAAAAAAAATGACAGTGTTAACCCTTATTTTTTTTTCGGGGGGGGGGTGAAAAATTAAGTTTCTCCAATCTTCTCAAAACTCTGGATTCTGATAGAGGGCCACGAGACATGGACCTGGGTGCAAAAATTGAGGCTCTAGACCCTTCCAGAGCTGAGATATTGAAACTCAAAATTTTGACCAGAAAAAAAAAATGAGAGTGTTACCCCTTATGTTTTTTTTCGGGGGGTGAAAAATTAAGTTTCTCCAATCTTCTCAAAACTCTGGATTCTGATAGAGGGCCACGATACATGGACCTGGGTGCAAAAATTGAGGCTCTAGACGCTTCCAGAGCTGAGGTATTGAAACTCAAAATTTTGACCAGAAAAAAAATAACAGTGTTACCCCTTATGTTTATTTCGGGGGGGTGAAAAATTAAGTTTCTCCAATCTTCTCAAAACTCTGGATTCTGATAGAGGGTCAATATACATGGACCTGGGTGCAAAAATTGAGGCTCTAGACCCTTTCAGATCTGAGATATTGAAACTCAAAATTTTGACCAGAAAAAAAATGGCTGTTACCCCTTATGTTTTTTTTCGGGGGGTGAAAAATTAAGTTTCTCCAATCTTCTCAAATCCCCGGATTCTGATAGAGGGCCACGAGACATGGACCTGGGTGCAAAAATTGAGGCTCTAGACCCTTTCAGAGCTGAGATATTGAAACTCAAAATTTTGACCAGAGAAAAAAATGACAGTGTTACCCCTTATGTTTTTTTTTGGGGGGTGAAAAATTAAGTTTCTCCAATCTTCTCAAAACTCTGGATTCTGATAGAGGGCCACGAGACATGGACCTGGGTGCAAAAATTGAGGCTCTAGACCCTTCCAGAGCTGAGATATTGAAACTCAAAATTTTGACCAGAAAAAAAAATGACAGTGTTACCCCTTATGTTTTTTTTCGGGGGGTGAAAAATAAAGTTTCTCCAATCTTCACAAAACTCTGGATTCTGATAGAGGGCCACGAGACATGGACCTGGGTGCAAAAATTGAGGCTCTAGACCCTTTCAGAGCTGAGATATTGAAACTCAAAATTTTGACCAGAAAAAAAATGACAGTGTTACCCCTTATGTTTTTTTTTCGGGGGGTGAAAAATTAAGTTTCTCCAATCTTCTCAAAACTCTGGATTCTGATAGAGGGCCACGAGACACGGACCTGGGTGCAAAAATTGAGGCTCTAGACCCTTCCAGAGCTGAGATATTGAAACTCAAAATTTTGACCAGAAAAAAAAATGACAGTGTTACCCCTTATGTTTTTTTTTCGGGGGGTGAAAAATTAAGTTTCTCCAATCTTCTCCAAACTCTGGATTCTGATAGAGGGCCACGAGACATGGACCTGGGTGCAAAAATTGAGGCTCTAGACCCTTTCAGATCTGAGATATTGAAACTCAAAATTTTGACCAGAAAAAAAAATGACAGTGTTACCCCTTATGTTTTTTTTTCGGGGAGTGAAAAATTAAGTTTCTCCAATCTTCTCAAAACTCTGGGTTACGATAGAGGGCCATGAGACATGGACCTGGGTGCAAAAATTGAGGCTCTAGACCCTTCCAGAGCTGAGATATTGAAACTCAAAATTTTGACCAGAAAAAAAAATGACAGTGTTACCCCTTATGTTTTTTTTTTCGGGGGGTGAAAAATAAAGTTTCTCCAATCTTCACAAAACTCTGGATTCTGATAGAGGGCCACGAGACATGGGCCTGGGTGCAAAAATTGAGGCTCTAGACCCTTTCAGAGCTGAGATATTGAAACTCAAAATTTTGACCAGTAAAAAAAATGACAGTGTTACCCCTTATGTTTTTTTTCGGGGGGTGAAAAATAAAGTTTCTCCAATCTTCTCAAAACTCTGGATTCTGATAGAGGGCCACGAGACATGGACCTGGGTGCAAAAATTGAGGCTCTAGACCCTTTCAGAGCTGAGATATTGAAACTCAAAATTTTGACCAGAAAAAAAAAATGACAGTGTTACCCCTTATGTTTTTTTTCGGGGGGTGAAAAATAAAGTTTCTCCAATCTTCTCAAAACTCTGGATTCTGATAGAGGGCCACGAGACATGGACCTGGGTGCAAAAATTGAGGCTCTAGACCCTTTCAGATCTAAAATATTGAAACTCAAAATTTTGACCAGAAAAAAAATGACAGTGTTACCCCTTATGTTTTTTTTTCAGGGGGTGAAAAATAAAGTTTCTCCAATCTTCTCCAAACTCTGGATTCTGATAGAGGGCCACGAGACATGGACCTGGGTGCAAAAATTGAGGCTCTAGACCCTTCCAGAGCTGAGATATTGAAACTCAAAATTTTGACCAGAAAAAAAAATGACAGTGTTACCCCTTATGTTTTTTTTCGGGGGGTGAAAAATAAAGTTTCTCCAATCTTCTCAAAACTCTGGATTCTGATAGAGGGCCACGAGACATGGACCTGGGTGCAAAAATTGAGGCTCTAGACCCTTTCAGAGCTGAGATATTGAAACTCAAAATTTTGACCAGAAAAAAAAATGACAGTGTTACCCCTTATGTTTTTTTTTTTTCGGGGGGTGAAAAATTAAGTTTCTCCAATCTTCTCAAAACTCTGGATTCTGATAGAGGGCCACGAGACATGGACCTGGGTGCAAAAATTGAGGCTCTAGACCCTTTCAGAGCTGAGATATTGAAACTCAAAATTTTGACCAGAAAAAAAAATGACAGTGTTACCCCTTATGTTTTTTTTCGGGGGGTGAAAAATAAAGTTTCTCCAATCTTCACAAAACTCTGGATTCTGATAGAGGGCCATGAGACATGGACCTTGGTGCAAAAATTGAGGCTCTAGACCCTTTCAGAGCTGAGATATTGAAACTCAAAATTTTGACCAGAAAAAAAAGATGACAGTGTTACCCCTTATGTTTTTTTTCGGGGGGTGAAAAATAAAGTTTCTCCAATCTTCTCAAAACTCTGGATTCTGATAGAGGGCCACGAGACATGGACCTGGTCGCAAAAATTGAGGCTCTAGACCCTTTCAGAGCTGAGATATTGAAACTCAAAATTTTGACCAGAAAAAAAAAATGACAGTGTTACCCCTTATGTTTTTTTTCAGGGGGTGAAAAATAAAGTTTCTCCAATCTTCTCCAAACTCTGGATTCTGATAGAGGGCCACGAGACATGGACCTGGGTGCAAAAATTGAGGCTCTAGACCCTTTCAGAGCTGAGATATTGAAACTCAAAATTTTGACCAGAAAAAAAAATGACAGTGTTACCCCTTATGTTTTTTTTCGGGGGGTGAAAAATAAAGTTTCTCCAATCTTCTCAAAACTCTGGATTCTGATAGAGGGCCACGAGACATGGACCTGGGTGCAAAAATTGAGGCTCTAGACCCTTTCAGAGCTGAGATATTGAAACTCAAAATTTTGACCAGAAAAACAAATGACAGTGTTACCCCTTATGATTTTTTTCAGGGGGTGAAAAATAAAGTTTCTCCAATCTTCTCCAAACTCTGGATTCTGATAGAGGGCCACGAGACATGGACCTGGGTGCAAAAATTGAGGCTCTAGACCCTTTCAGAGCTGAGATATTGAAAATCAAAATTTTGACCAGAAATAAAAAATGACAGTGTTACCCCTTATGTTTTTTTTCGGGGGGTGAAAAATAAAGTTTCTCCAATCTTCTCAAAACTCTGGATTCTGATAGAGGGCCACGAGACATGGACCTGGGTGCAAAAATTGAGGCTCTAGACCCTTTCAGAGCTGAGATATTGAAACTCAAAATTTTGACCAGAAAAAAAAAATGACAGTGTTACCCCTTATGTTTTTTTTCGGGGGGTGAAAAATAAAGTTTCTCCAATCTTCTCAAAACTCTGGATTCTGATAGAGGGCCACGAGACATGGACCTGGGTGCAAAAATTGAGGCTCTAGACCCTTTCAGAGCTGAGATATTGAAACTCAAAATTTTGACCAGAAAAAAAAATGACAGTGTTACCCCTTATGTTTTTTTTCGGGGGGTGAAAAATAAAGTTTCTCCAATCTTCACAAAACTCTGGATTCTGATAGAGGGCCACGAGACATGGACCTGGGTGCAAAAATTGAGGCTCTAGACCCTTTCAGAGCTGAGATATTGAAACTCAAAATTTTGACCAGAAAAAAAAATGACAGTGTTACCCCTTATGTTTTTTTTCAGGGGGTGAAAAATAAAGTTTCTCCAATCTTCTCCAAACTCTGGATTCTGATAGAGGGCCACGAGACATGG
The DNA here is from genome assembly GCA_038021265.1 of Cyprinella venusta. Classification (NCBI taxonomy): domain Eukaryota; kingdom Metazoa; phylum Chordata; class Actinopteri; order Cypriniformes; family Leuciscidae; genus Cyprinella; species Cyprinella venusta. Next base: position 7,849,739 of record CM075864.1, on the reverse strand, counting down.
ACCTGGGTGCAAAAATTGAGGCTCTAGACCCTTTCAGAGCTGAGATATTGAAACTCAAAATTTTGACCAGAAAAAAAAAATGACAGTGTTACCCCTTATGTTTTTTTTCGGGGGGTGAAAAATAAAGTTTCTCCAATCTTCTCAAAACTCTGGATTCTGATAGAGGGCCACGAGACATGGACCTGGGTGCAAAAATTGAGGCTCTAGACCCTTTCAGAGCTGAGATATTGAAACTCAAAATTTTGACCAGAAAAAAAATGACAGTGTTACCCCTTATGTTTTTTTTCGGGGGGTGAAAAATAAAGTTTCTCCAATCTTCTCAAAACTCTGGATTCTGATAGAGGGCCACGAGACATGGACCTGGGTGCAAAAATTGAGGCTCTAGACCCTTTCAGAGCTGAGATATTAAAACTCAAAATTTTGACCAGAAAAAAAAATGACAGTGTTACCCCTTATGTTTTTTTTCGGGGGGTGAAAAATAAAGTTTCTCCAATCTTCACAAAACTCTGGATTCTGATAGAGGGCCACGAGACATGGACCTGGGTGCAAAAATTGAGGCTCTAGACCCTTTCAGAGCTGAGATATTGAAACTCAAAATTTTGACCAGAAAAAAAATGACAGTGTTACCCCTTATGTTTTTTTTCGGGGGGTGAAAAATAAAGTTTCTCCAATCTTCTCAAAACTCTGGATTCTGATAGAGGGCCACGAGACATGGACCTGGGTGCAAAAATTGAGGCTCTAGACCCTTTCAGAGCTGAGATATTAAAACTCAAAATTTTGACCAGAAAAAAAAAATGACAGTGTTACCCCTTATGTTTTTTTTCGGGGGGTGAAAAATAAAGTTTCTCCAATCTTCACAAAAAACTCTGGATTCTGATAGAGGGCCACGAGACATGGACCTGGGTGCAAAAATTGAGGCTCTAGACCCTTTCAGAGCTGAGATATTGAAACTCAAAATTTTGACAAGAAAAAAAAATGACAGTGTTACCCCTTATGTTTTTTTTCGGGGGGTGAAAAATAAAGTTTCTCCAATCTTCTCAAAACTCTGGATTCTGATAGAGGGCCACGAGACATGGACCTGGGTGCAAAAATTGAGGCTCTAGACCCTTTCAGAGCTGAGATATTGAAACTCAAAATTTTGACCAGAAAAAAAAATGACATTGTTACCCCTTATGTTTTTTTTCAGGGGGTGAAAAATAAAGTTTCTCCAATCTTCTCCAAACTCTGGATTCTGATAGAGGGCCACGAGACATGGACCTGGGTGCAAAAATTGAGGCTCTAGACCCTTTCAGAGCTGAGATATTGAAACTCAAAATTTTGACCAGAAAAAAAATGACAGTGTTACCCCTTATGTTTTTTTTCGGGGGGTGAAAAATAAAGTTTCTCCAATCTTCTCAAAACTCTGGATTACGATAGAGGGCCACGAGACATGGACCTGGGTGCAAAAAATGAGGCTCTAGACCCTTTCAGAGCTGAGATATTGAAACTCAAAATTTTGACCAGAAAAAAAAATGACAGTGTTACCCCTTGTGTTTTTCTTCAGGGGGTGAAAAATAAAGTTTCTCCAATCTTCTCCAAACTCTGGATTCTGATAGAGGGCCACGAGACATGGACCTGGGTGCAAAAATTGAGGCTCTAGACCCTTTCAGAGCTGAGATATTGAAACTCAAAATTTTGACCAGAAAAAAAAATGACAGTGTTACCCCTTATGTTTTTTTTCGGGGGGTGAAAAATAAAGTTTCTCCAATCTTCTCAAAACTCTGGATTCTGATAGAGGGCCACGAGACATGGACCCGGGTGCAAAAATTGAGGCTCTAGACCCTTTCAGAGCTGAGATATTGAAACTCAAAATTTTGACCAGAAAAAAAAATGACAGTGTTACCCCTTATGTTTTTTTTCGGGGGGTGAAAAATAAAGTTTCTCCAATCTTCTCCAAACTCTGGATTCTGATAGAGGGCCACGAGACATGGACCTGGGTGCAAAAATTGAGGCTCTAGACCCTTTCAGAGCTGAGATATTGAAACTCAAAATTTTGACCAGAAAAAAAAATGACAGTGTTGCCCCTTATGTTTTTTTTCGGGGGGTGAAAAATAAAGTTTCTCCAATCTTCTCAAAACTCTGGATTCTGATAGAGGGCCACGAGACATGGACCTGGGTGCAAAAATTGAGGCTCTAGACCCTTTCAGAGCTGAGATATTGAAACTCAAAATTTTGACCAGAAAAAAAAATGACAGTGTTACCCCTTATGTTTTTTTTCGGGGGGTGAAAAATAAAGTTTCTCCAATCTTCACAAAACTCTGGATTCTGATAGAGGGCCACGAGACATGGACCTGGGTGCAAAAATTGAGGCTCTAGACCCTTTCAGAGCTAGATATTGAAACTCAAAATTTTGACCAGAAAAAAAAATGACAGTGTTACCCCTTATGTTTTTTTTCGGGGGGTGAAAAATAAAGTTTCTCCAATCTTCTCAAAACTCTGGATTCTGATAGAGGGCCACGAGACATGGACCTGGGTGCAAAAATTGAGGCTCTAGACCCTTTCAGAGCTGAGATATTGAAACTCAAAATTTTGACCAGAAAAAAAATGACAGTGTTACCCCTTATGTTTTTTTTCAGGGGGTGAAAAATAAAGTTTCTCCAATCTTCTCCAAACTCTGGATTCTGATAGAGGGCCACGAGACATGGACCTGGGTGCAAAAATTGAGGCTCTAGACCCTTTCAGAGCTGAGATATCAACATGACATCATGACTATTGCGTAAACATACACGCCACTTTCGAGTCAAGTGGCGTATTATTTCTACGCATTTTGAGCTATTCGCGTGTATCCGCGTGTATGCGTGTATGTCTACGCCATTAACGTCCGCGTCATTCCGCGTGTCAGAACACGCGCGTCAAATGTCCAGTCATAAATGCCATTAACCCCAGTGACGGTTAAGTTTAGGGATAGGGTTGAGGTAAGTCATATCTTTTTTTTCCCTAGGATGGTAAGGGAACAGTCATAAATGACATTAACCCCAGTGACGGTTAAGTTTAGGGACGGGGTTGAGGTAAGTCCTATATTTATATAACGTTAAGTCAACGGCGTTCATAAACACGCTGAAAAGCGATTATGCGTCTTCATAACACGCCAAAAAATGCAAATACGAATTGGCGTGTCATACACACGCTACTTCATGAGATCAGCCTGGAGATATTGAAACTCAAAATTTTGACCAGAAAAAAAAATGACAGTGTTACCCCTTATGTTTTTTTTCGGGGGGTGAAAAATAAAGTTTCTCCAATCTTCTCAAAACTCTGGATTCTGATAGAGGGCCACGAGACATGGACCTGGGTGCAAAAATTGAGGCTCTAGACCCTTTCAGAGCTGAGATATTGAAACTCAAAATTTTGACCAGAAAAAAAAAATGACAGTGTTACCCCTTATGTTTTTTTTCGGGGGGTGAAAAATAAAGTTTCTCCAATCTTCTCAAAACTCTGGATTCTGATAGAGGGCCACGAGACATGGACCTGGGTGCAAAAATTGAGGCTCTAGACCCTTTCAGAGCTGAGATATTGAAACTCAAAATTTTGACCAGAAAAAAAAATGACAGTGTTACCCCTTATGTTTTTTTTCGGGGGGTGAAAAATAAAGTTTTTCCAATCTTCACAAAACTCTGGATTCTGATAGAGGGCCACGAGACATGGACCTGGGTGCAAAAATTGAGGCTCTAGACCCTTTCAGAGCTGAGATATTGAAACTCAAAATTTTGACCAGAAAAAAAATGACAGTGTTACCCCTTATGTTTTTTTTCAGGGGGTGAAAAATAAAGTTTCTCCAATCTTCTCCAAACTCTGGATTCTGATAGAGGGCCACGAGACATGGACCTGGGTGCAAAAATTGAGGCTCTAGACCCTTTCAGAGCTGAGATATTGAAACTCAAAATTTTGACCAGAAAAAAAAATGACAGTGTTACCCCTTATGTTTTTTTTCGGGGGGTGAAAAATAAAGTTTCTCCAATCTTCTCAAAACTCTGGATTCTGATAGAGAGCCACGAGACATGGACCTGGGTGCAAAAATTGAGGCTCTAGACCCTTTCAGAGCTGAGATATTGAAACTCAAAATTTTGACCAGAAAAAAAATGACAGTGTTACCCCTTATGTTTTTTTTCGGGGGGTGAAAAATAAAGTTTCTCCAATCTTCTCAAAACTCTGGATTCTGATAGAGGGCCACGAGACATGGACCTGGGTGCAAAAATTGAGGCTCTAGACCCTTTCAGAGCTGAGATATTGAAACTCAAAATTTTGACCAGAAAAAAAAATGACAGTGTTACCCCTTATGTTTTTTTTCGGGGGGTGAAAAATAAAGTTTCTCCAATCTTCACAAAACTCTGGATTCTGATAGAGGGCCACGAGACATGGACCTGGGTGCAAAAATTGAGGCTCTAGACCCTTTCAGAGCTGAGATATTGAAACTCAAAATTTTGACCAGAAAAAAAAATGACAGTGTTACCCCTTATGTTTTTTTTCGGGGGGTGAAAAATAAAGTTTCTCCAATCTTCTCAAAACTCTGGATTCTGATAGAGGGCCACGAGACATGGACCTGGGTGCAAAAAATTGAGGCTCTAGACCCTTTCAGAGCTGAGATATTGAAACTCAAAATTTTGACCAGAAAAAAATGACAGTGTTACCCCTTATGTTTTTTTTCGGGGGGTGAAAAATAAAGTTTCTCCAATCTTCTCAAAACTCTGGATTCTGATAGAGGGCCACGAGACATGGACCTGGGTGCAAAAACTGAGGCTCTAGACCTTTTCAGAGCTGAGATATTGAAACTCAAAATTTTGACCAGAAAAAAAAATGACAGTGTTACCCCTTATGTTTTTTTTCAGGGGGTGAAAAATAAAGTTTCTCCAATCTTCTCCAAACTCTGGATTCTGATAGAGGGCCACGAGACATGGACCTGGGTGCAAAAATTGAGGCTCTAGACCCTTTCAGAGCTGAGATATTGAAAATCAAAATTTTGACCAGAAAAAAAAATGACAGTGTTACCCCTTATGTTTTTTTTCGGGGGGTGAAAAATAAAGTTTCTCCAATCTTCTCAAAACTCTGGATTCTGATAGAGGGCCACGAGACATGGACCTGGGTGCAAAAATTGAGGCTCTAGACCCTTTCAGAGCTGAGATATTGAAACTCAAAATTTTGACCAGAAAAAAAATGACAGTGTTACCCCTTATGTTTTTTTTCAGGGGGTGAAAAATAAAGTTTCTCCAATCTTCTCCAAACTCTGGATTCTGATAGAGGGCCACGAGACATGGACCTGGGTGCAAAAATTGAGGCTCTAGACCCTTTCAGAGCTGAGATATTGAAACTCAAAATTTTGACCAGAAAAAAAAATGACAGTGTTACCCCTTATGTTTTTTTTCGGGGGGTGAAAAATAAAGTTTCTCCAATCTTCTCAAAACTCTGGATTCTGATAGAGGGCCACGAGACATGGACCTGGGTGCAAAAATTGAGGCTCTAGACCCTTTCAGAGCTGAGATATTGAAACTCAAAATTTTGACCAGAAAAAAAATGACAGTGTTACCCCTTATGTTTTTTTTCGGGGGGTGAAAAATAAAGTTTCTCCAATCTTCTCAAAACTCTGGATTCTGATAGAGGGCCACGAGACATGGACCTGGGTGCAAAAATTGAGGCTCTAGACCCTTTCAGAGCTGAGATATTGAAACTCAAAATTTTGACCAGAAAAAAAAAATGACAGTGTTACCCCTTATGTTTTTTTTCGGGGGGTGAAAAATAAAGTTTCTCCAATCTTCTCAAAACTCTGGATTCTGATAGAGGGCCACGAGACATGGACCTGGGTGCAAAAATTGAGGCTCTAGACCCTTTCAGAGCTGAAATATTGAAACTCAAAATTTTGACCAGAAAAAAAAATGACAGTGTTACCCCTTATGGTTTTTTTCAGGGGGTGAAAAATAAAGTTTCTCCAATGTTCTCCAAACTCTGGATTCTGATAGAGGGCCACGAGACATGGACCTGGGTGCAAAAATTGAGGCTCTAGACCCTTTCAGAGCTGAGATATTGAAACTCAAAATTTTGACCAGAAAAAAAAATGACAGTGTTACCCCTTATGTTTTTTTTCGGAGGGTGAAAAATAAAGTTTCTCCAATCTTCTCAAAACTCTGGATTCTGATAGAGGGCCACGAGACATGGACCTGGGTGCAAAAATTGAGGCTCTAGACCCTTTCAGAGCTGAGATATTGAAACTCAAAATTTTGACCAGAAAAAAAAAATGACAGTGTTACCCCTTATGTTTTTTTTCAGGGGGTGAAAAATAAAGTTTCTCCAATCTTCTCAAAACTCTGGATTCTGATAGAGGGCCACGAGACATGGACCTGGGTGCAAAAATTGAGGCTCTAGACCCTTTCAGAGCTGAGATATTGAAACTCAAAATTTTGACCAGAAAAAAAAATGACAGTGTTACCCCTTATGTTTTTTTTCAGGGGGTGAAAAATAAAGTTTCTCCAATCTTCTCCAAACTCTGGATTCTGATAGAGGGCCACGAGACATGGACCTGGGTGCAAAAATTGAGGCTCTAGACCCTTTCAGAGCTGAGATATTGAAACTCAAAATTTTGACCAGAAAAAAAAATGACAGTGTTACCCCTTATGTTTTTTTTCGGGGGGTGAAAAATAAAGTTTCTCCAATCTTCTCAAAACTCTGGATTCTGATAGAGGGCCACGAGACACGGACCTGGGTGCAAAAATTGAGGCTCTAGACCCTTTCAGAGCTGAGATATTGAAACTCAAAATTTTGACCAGAAAAAAAATGACAGTGTTACCCCTTATGTTTTTTTTCGGGGGGTGAAAAATAAAGTTTCTCCAATCTTCTCAAAACTCTGGATTCTGATAGAGGGCCACGAGACATGGACCTGGGTGCAAAAATTGAGGCTCTAGACCCTTTCAGAGCTGAGATATTGAAACTCAAAATTTTGACCAGAAAAAAAATGACAGTGTTACCCCTTATGTTTTTTTTCGGGGGGTGAAAAATAAAGTTTCTCCAATCTTCTCAAAACTCTGGATTCTGATAGAGGGCCACGAGACATGGACCTGGGTGCAAAAATTGAGGCTCTAGACCCTTTCAGAGCTGAGATATTGAAACTCAAAATTTTGACCAGAAAAAAAAAATGACAGTGTTACCCCTTATGTTTTTTTTCGGGGGGTGAAAAATAAAGTTTCTCCAATCTTCTCAAAACTCTGGATTCTGATAGAGGGCCACGAGACATGGACCTGGGTGCAAAAATTGAGGCTCTAGACCCTTTCAGAGCTGAGATATTGAAACTCAAAATTTTGACCAGAAAAAAATGACAGTGTTACCCCTTATGTTTTTTTTCAGGGGGTGAAAAATAAAGTTTCTCCAATCTTCTCCAAACTCTGGATTCTGATAGAGGGCCACGAGACATGGACCTGTGTGCAAAAATTGAGGCTCTAGACCCTTTCAGAGCTGAGATATTGAAACTCAAAATTTTGACCAGAAAAAAAAATGACAGTGTTACCCCTTATGTTTTTTTTCGGGGGGTGAAAAATAAAGTTTCTCCAATCTTCTCAAAACTCTGGATTCTGATAGAGGGCCACGAGACATGGACCTGGGTGCAAAAATTGAGGCTCTAGACCCTTTCAGAGCTGAGATATTGAAACTCAAAATTTTGACCAGAAAAAAAAATGACAGTGTTACCCCTTATGTTTTTTTTCGGGGGGTGAAAAATAAAGTTTCTCCAATCTTCTCAAAACTCTGGATTCTGATAGAGGGCCACGAGACATGGACCTGGGTGCAAAAATTGAGGCTCTAGACCCTTTCAGAGCTGAGATTTTGAAACTCAAAATTTTGACCAGAAAAAAAAATGACAGTGTTACCCCTTATGTTTTTTTTCGGGGGGTGAAAAATAAAGTTTCTCCAATCTTCACAAAACTCTGGATTCTGATAGAGGGCCACGAGACATGGACCTGGGTGCAAAAATTGAGGCTCTAGACCCTTTCAGAGCTGAGATATTGAAACTCAAAATTTTGACCAGGAAAAAAAGATGACAGTGTTACCCCTTATGTTTTTTTTCGGGGGGTGAAAAATAAAGTTTTTCCAATCTTCTCCAAACTCTGGATTCTGATAGAGGGCCACGAGACATGGACCTGGGTGCAAAAATTGAGGCTCTAGACCCTTTCAGAGCTGAGATATTGAAACTCAAAATTTTGACCAGAAAAAAAAATGACAGTGTTACCCCTTATGTTTTTTTTCGGGGGGTGAAAAATAAAGTTTCTCCAATCTTCTCAAAACTCTGGATTCTGATAGAGGGCCACGAGACATGGACCTGGGTGCAAAAATTGAGGCTCTAGACCCTTTCAGAGCTGAGATATTGAAACTCAAAATTTTGACCAGAAAAAAAATGACAGTGTTACCCCTTATGTTTTTTTTCAGGGGGTGAAAAATAAAGTTTCTCCAATCTTCTCCAAACTCTGGATTCTGATAGAGGGCCACGAGACATGGACCTGGGTGCAAAAATTGAGGCTCTAGACCCTTTCAGAGCTGAGATATTGAAAATCAAAATTTTGACCAGAAATAAAAAATGACAGTGTTACCCCTTATGTTTTTTTTCGGGGGGTGAAAAATAAAGTTTCTCCAATCTTCTCAAAACTCTGGATTCTGATAGAGGGCCACGAGACATGGACCTGGGTGCAAAAATTGAGGCTCTAGACCCTTTCAGAGCTGAGATATTGAAACTCAAAATTTTGACCAGAAAAAAAAATGACAGTGTTACCCCTTATGTTTTTTTTCGGGGGGTGAAAAATAAAGTTTCTCCAATCTTCTCCAAACTCTGGATTCTGATAGAGGGCCACGAGACATGGACCTGGGTGCAAAAATTGAGGCTCTAGACCCTTCCAGAGCTGAGATATTGAAACTCAAAATTTTGACCAGAAAAAAAAATGACAGTGTTACCCCTTATGTTTTTTTTCGGGGGGTGAAAAATAAAGTTTCTCCAATCTTCTCAAAACTCTGGATTCTGATAGAGGGCCACGAGACATGGACCTGGGTGCAAAAATTGAGGCTCTAGACCCTTTCAGAGCTGAGATATTGAAACTCAAAATTTTGACCAGAAAAAAAAATGACAGTGTTACCCCTTATGTTTTTTTTTTTCGGGGGGTGAAAAATTAAGTTTCTCCAATCTTCTCAAAACTCTGGATTCTGATAGAGGGCCACGAGACATGGACCTGGGTGCAAAAATTGAGGCTCTAGACCCTTTCAGAGCTGAGATATTGAAACTCAAAATTTTGACCAGAAAAAAAAATGACAGTGTTACCCCTTATGTTTTTTTTCGGGGGGTGAAAAATAAAGTTTCTCCAATCTTCACAAAACTCTGGATTCTGATAGAGGGCCATGAGACATGGACCTTGGTGCAAAAATTGAGGCTCTAGACCCTTTCAGAGCTGAGATATTGAAACTCAAAATTTTGACCAGAAAAAAAAGATGACAGTGTTACCCCTTATGTTTTTTTTCGGGGGGTGAAAAATAAAGTTTCTCCAATCTTCTCAAAACTCTGGATTCTGATAGAGGGCCACGAGACATGGACCTGGTCGCAAAAATTGAGGCTCTAGACCCTTTCAGAGCTGAGATATTGAAACTCAAAATTTTGACCAGAAAAAAAAAATGACAGTGTTACCCCTTATGTTTTTTTTTCAGGGGGTGAAAAATAAAGTTTCTCCAATCTTCTCCAAACTCTGGATTCTGATAGAGGGCCACGAGACATGGACCTGGGTGCAAAAATTGAGGCTCTAGACCCTTTCAGAGCTGAGATATTGAAACTCAAAATTTTGACCAGAAAAAAAAATGACAGTGTTACCCCTTATGTTTTTTTTCGGGGGGTGAAAAATAAAGTTTCTCCAATCTTCTCAAAACTCTGGATTCTGATAGAGGGCCACGAGACATGGACCTGGGTGCAAAAATTGAGGCTCTAGACCCTTTCAGAGCTGAGATATTGAAACTCAAAATTTTGACCAGAAAAACAAATGACAGTGTTACCCCTTATGATTTTTTTCAGGGGGTGAAAAATAAAGTTTCTCCAATCTTCTCCAAACTCTGGATTCTGATAGAGGGCCACGAGACATGGACCTGGGTGCAAAAATTGAGGCTCTAGACCCTTTCAGAGCTGAGATATTGAAAATCAAAATTTTGACCAGAAATAAAAAATGACAGTGTTACCCCTTATGTTTTTTTTCGGGGGGTAAAAAATATAGTTTCTCCAATCTTCTCAAAACTCTGGATTCTGATAGAGGGCCACGAGACATGGACCTGGGTGCAAAAATTGAGGCTCTAGACCCTTTCAGAGCTGAGATATTGAAACTCAAAATTTTGACCAGAAAAAAAAAATGACAGTGTTACCCCTTATGTTTTTTTTCGGGGGGTGAAAAATAAAGTTTCTCCAATCTTCTCAAAACTCTGGATTCTGATAGAGGGCCACGAGACATGGACCTGGGTGCAAAAATTGAGGCTCTAGACCCTTTCAGAGCTGAGATATTGAAACTCAAAATTTTGACCAGAAAAAAAAATGACAGTGTTACCCCTTATGTTTTTTTTCGGGGGGTGAAAAATAAAGTTTCTCCAATCTTCACAAAACTCTGGATTCTGATAGAGGGCCACGAGACATGGACCTGGGTGCAAAAATTGAGGCTCTAGACCCTTTCAGAGCTGAGATATTGAAACTCAAAATTTTGACCAGAAAAAAAAATGACAGTGTTACCCCTTATGTTTTTTTTCAGGGGGTGAAAAATAAAGTTTCTCCAATCTTCTCCAAACTCTGGATTCTGATAGAGGGCCACGAGACATGGACCTGGGTGCAAAAATTGAGGCTCTAGACCCTTTCAGAGCTGAGATATTGAAACTCAAAATTTTGACCAGAAAAAAAAAATGACAGTGTTACCCCTTATGTTTTTTTTCGGGGGGTGAAAAATAAAGTTTCTCCAATCTTCTCAAAACTCTGGATTCTGATAGAGGGCCACGAGACATGGACCTGGGTGCAAAAATTGAGGCTCTAGACCCTTTCAGAGCTGAGATATTGAAACTCAAAATTTTGACCAGAAAAAAAATGACAGTGTTACCCCTTATGTTTTTTTTCGGGGGGTGAAAAATAAAGTTTCTCCAATCTTCTCAAAACTCTGGATTCTGATAGAGGGCCACGAGACATGGACCTGGGTGCAAAAATTGAGGCTCTAGACCCTTTCAGAGCTGAGATATTAAAACTCAAAATTTTGACCAGAAAAAAAAATGACAGTGTTACCCCTTATGTTTTTTTTCGGGGGGTGAAAAATAAAGTTTCTCCAATCTTCACAAAACTCTGGATTCTGATAGAGGGCCACGAGACATGGACCTGGGTGCAAAAATTGAGGCTCTAGACCCTTTCAGAGCTGAGATATTGAAACTCAAAATTTTGACCAGAAAAAAAATGACAGTGTTACCCCTTATGTTTTTTTTCGGGGGGTGAAAAATAAAGTTTCTCCAATCTTCTCAAAACTCTGGATTCTGATAGAGGGCCACGAGACATGGACCTGGGTGCAAAAATTGAGGCTCTAGACCCTTTCAGAGCTGAGATATTAAAACTCAAAATTTTGACCAGAAAAAAAAAATGACAGTGTTACCCCTTATGTTTTTTTTCGGGGGGTGAAAAATAAAGTTTCTCCAATCTTCACAAAAAACTCTGGATTCTGATAGAGGGCCACGAGACATGGACCTGGGTGCAAAAAATGAGGCTCTAGACCCTTTCAGAGCTGAGATATTGAAACTCAAAATTTTGACAAGAAAAAAAAATGACAGTGTTACCCCTTATGTTTTTTTTCGGGGGGTGAAAAATAAAGTTTCTCCAATCTTCTCAAAACTCTGGATTCTGATAGAGGGCCACGAGACATGGACCTGGGTGCAAAAATTGAGGCTCTAGACCCTTTCAGAGCTGAGATATTGAAACTCAAAATTTTGACCAGAAAAAAAAATGACATTGTTACCCCTTATGTTTTTTTTCAGGGGGTGAAAAATAAAGTTTCTCCAATCTTCTCCAAACTCTGGATTCTGATAGAGGGCCACGAGACATGGACCTGGGTGCAAAAATTGAGGCTCTAGACCCTTTCAGAGCTGAGATATTGAAACTCAAAATTTTGACCAGAAAAAAAATGACAGTGTTACCCCTTATGTTTTTTTTCGGGGGGTGAAAAATAAAGTTTCTCCAATCTTCTCAAAACTCTGGATTACGATAGAGGGCCACGAGACATGGACCTGGGTGCAAAAAATGAGGCTCTAGACCCTTTCAGAGCTGAGATATTGAAACTCAAAATTTTGACCAGAAAAAAAAATGACAGTGTTACCCCTTGTGTTTTTTTTCAGGGGGTGAAAAATAAAGTTTCTCCAATCTTCTCCAAACTCTGGATTCTGATAGAGGGCCACGAGACATGGACCTGGGTGCAAAAATTGAGGCTCTAGACCCTTTCAGAGCTGAGATATTGAAACTCAAAATTTTGACCAGAAAAAAAAATGACAGTGTTACCCCTTATGTTTTTTTTCGGGGGGTGAAAAATAAAGTTTCTCCAATCTTCTCAAAACTCTGGATTCTGATAGAGGGCCACGAGACATGGACCCGGGTGCAAAAATTGAGGCTCTAGACCCTTTCAGAGCTGAGATATTGAAACTCAAAATTTTGACCAGAAAAAAAAATGACAGTGTTACCCCTTATGTTTTTTTTCGGGGGGTGAAAAATAAAGTTTCTCCAATCTTCTCCAAACTCTGGATTCTGATAGAGGGCCACGAGACATGGACCTGGGTGCAAAAATTGAGGCTCTAGACCCTTTCAGAGCTGAGATATTGAAACTCAAAATTTTGACCAGAAAAAAAAATGACAGTGTTGCCCCTTATGTTTTTTTTCGGGGGGTGAAAAATAAAGTTTCTCCAATCTTCTCAAAACTCTGGATTCTGATAGAGGGCCACGAGACATGGACCTGGGTGCAAAAATTGAGGCTCTAGACCCTTTCAGAGCTGAGATATTGAAACTCAAAATTTTGACCAGAAAAAAAAATGACAGTGTTACCCCTTATGTTTTTTTTCGGGGGGTGAAAAATAAAGTTTCTCCAATCTTCACAAAACTCTGGATTCTGATAGAGGGCCACGAGACATGGACCTGGGTGCAAAAATTGAGGCTCTAGACCCTTTCAGAGCTAGATATTGAAACTCAAAATTTTGACCAGAAAAAAAAATGACAGTGTTACCCCTTATGTTTTTTTTCGGGGGGTGAAAAATAAAGTTTCTCCAATCTTCTCAAAACTCTGGATTCTGATAGAGGGCCACGAGACATGGACCTGGGTGCAAAAATTGAGGCTCTAGACCCTTTCAGAGCTGAGATATTGAAACTCAAAATTTTGACCAGAAAAAAAATGACAGTGTTACCCCTTATGTTTTTTTTCAGGGGGTGAAAAATAAAGTTTCTCCAATCTTCTCCAAACTCTGGATTCTGATAGAGGGCCACGAGACATGGACCTGGGTGCAAAAATTGAGGCTCTAGACCCTTTCAGAGCTGAGATATCAACATGACATCATGACTATTGCGTAAACATACACGCCACTTTCGAGTCAAGTGGCGTATTATTTCTACGCATTTTGAGCTATTCGCGTGTATCCGCGTGTATGCGTGTATGTCTACGCCATTAACGTCCGCGTCATTCCGCGTGTCAGAACACGCGCGTCAAATGTCCAGTCATAAATGCCATTAACCCCAGTGACGGTTAAGTTTAGGGATAGGGTTGAGGTAAGTCATATCTTTTTTTTCCCTAGGATGGTAAGGGAACAGTCATAAATGACATTAACCCCAGTGACGGTTAAGTTTAGGGACGGGGTTGAGGTAAGTCCTATATTTATATAACGTTAAGTCAACGGCGTTCATAAACACGCTGAAAAGCGATTATGCGTCTTCATAACACGCCAAAAAATGCAAATACGAATTGGCGTGTCATACACACGCTACTTCATGAGATCAGCCTGGAGATATTGAAACTCAAAATTTTGACCAGAAAAAAAAATGACAGTGTTACCCCTTATGTTTTTTTTTCGGGGGGTGAAAAATAAAGTTTCTCCAATCTTCTCAAAACTCTGGATTCTGATAGAGGGCCACGAGACATGGACCTGGGTGCAAAAATTGAGGCTCTAGACCCTTTCAGAGCTGAGATATTGAAACTCAAAATTTTGACCAGAAAAAAAAAATGACAGTGTTACCCCTTATGTTTTTTTTCGGGGGGTGAAAAATAAAGTTTCTCCAATCTTCTCAAAACTCTGGATTCTGATAGAGGGCCACGAGACATGGACCTGGGTGCAAAAATTGAGGCTCTAGACCCTTTCAGAGCTGAGATATTGAAACTCAAAATTTTGACCAGAAAAAAAAATGACAGTGTTACCCCTTATGTTTTTTTTCGGGGGGTGAAAAATAAAGTTTCTCCAATCTTCACAAAACTCTGGATTCTGATAGAGGGCCACGAGACATGGACCTGGGTGCAAAAATTGAGGCTCTAGACCCTTTCAGAGCTGAGATATTGAAACTCAAAATTTTGACCAGAAAAAAAATGACAGTGTTACCCCTTATGTTTTTTTTCAGGGGGTGAAAAATAAAGTTTCTCCAATCTTCTCCAAACTCTGGATTCTGATAGAGGGCCACGAGACATGGACCTGGGTGCAAAAATTGAGGCTCTAGACCCTTTCAGAGCTGAGATATTGAAACTCAAAATTTTGACCAGAAAAAAAAATGACAGTGTTACCCCTTATGTTTTTTTTCGGGGGGTGAAAAATAAAGTTTCTCCAATCTTCTCAAAACTCTGGATTCTGATAGAGAGCCACGAGACATGGACCTGGGTGCAAAAATTGAGGCTCTAGACCCTTTCAGAGCTGAGATATTGAAACTCAAAATTTTGACCAGAAAAAAAATGACAGTGTTACCCCTTATGTTTTTTTTCGGGGGGTGAAAAATAAAGTTTCTCCAATCTTCTCAAAACTCTGGATTCTGATAGAGGGCCACGAGACATGGACCTGGGTGCAAAAATTGAGGCTCTAGACCCTTTCAGAGCTGAGATATTGAAACTCAAAATTTTGACCAGAAAAAAAAATGACAGTGTTACCCCTTATGTTTTTTTTCGGGGGGTGAAAAATAAAGTTTCTCCAATCTTCACAAAACTCTGGATTCTGATAGAGGGCCACGAGACATGGACCTGGGTGCAAAAATTGAGGCTCTAGACCCTTTCAGAGCTGAGATATTGAAACTCAAAATTTTGACCAGAAAAAAAAATGACAGTGTTACCCCTTATGTTTTTTTTCGGGGGGTGAAAAATAAAGTTTCTCCAATCTTCTCAAAACTCTGGATTCTGATAGAGGGCCACGAGACATGGACCTGGGTGCAAAAAATTGAGGCTCTAGACCCTTTCAGAGCTGAGATATTGAAACTCAAAATTTTGACCAGAAAAAAATGACAGTGTTACCCCTTATGTTTTTTTTCGGGGGGTGAAAAATAAAGTTTCTCCAATCTTCTCAAAACTCTGGATTCTGATAGAGGGCCACGAGACATGGACCTGGGTGCAAAAACTGAGGCTCTAGACCTTTTCAGAGCTGAGATATTGAAACTCAAAATTTTGACCAGAAAAAAAAATGACAGTGTTACCCCTTATGTTTTTTTTCAGGGGGTGAAAAATAAAGTTTCTCCAATCTTCTCCAAACTCTGGATTCTGATAGAGGGCCACGAGACATGGACCTGGGTGCAAAAATTGAGGCTCTAGACCCTTTCAGAGCTGAGATATTGAAAATCAAAATTTTGACCAGAAAAAAAAATGACAGTGTTACCCCTTATGTTTTTTTTCGGGGGGTGAAAAATAAAGTTTCTCCAATCTTCTCAAAACTCTGGATTCTGATAGAGGGCCACGAGACATGGACCTGGGTGCAAAAATTGAGGCTCTAGACCCTTTCAGAGCTGAGATATTGAAACTCAAAATTTTGACCAGAAAAAAAAATGACAGTGTTACCCCTTATGTTTTTTTTCGGGGGTTGAAAAATATAGTTTCTCCAATCTTCACAAAACTCTGGATTCTGATAGAGGGCCACGAGACATGGACCTGGGTGCAAAAATTGAGGCTCTAGACCCTTTCAGAGCTGAGATATTGAAACTCAAAATTTTGACCAGAAAAAAAATGACAGTGTTACCCCTTATGTTTTTTTTCAGGGGGTGAAAAATAAAGTTTCTCCAATCTTCTCCAAACTCTGGATTCTGATAGAGGGCCACGAGACATGGACCTGGGTGCAAAAATTGAGGCTCTAGACCCTTTCAGAGCTGAGATATTGAAACTCAAAATTTTGACCAGAAAAAAAAATGACAGTGTTACCCCTTATGTTTTTTTTCGGGGGGTGAAAAATAAAGTTTCTCCAATCTTCTCAAAACTCTGGATTCTGATAGAGGGCCACGAGACATGGACCTGGGTGCAAAAATTGAGGCTCTAGACCCTTTCAGAGCTGAGATATTGAAACTCAAAATTTTGACCAGAAAAAAAATGACAGTGTTACCCCTTATGTTTTTTTTCGGGGGGTGAAAAATAAAGTTTCTCCAATCTTCTCAAAACTCTGGATTCTGATAGAGGGCCACGAGACATGGACCTGGGTGCAAAAATTGAGGCTCTAGACCCTTTCAGAGCTGAGATATTGAAACTCAAAATTTTGACCAGAAAAAAAAAATGACAGTGTTACCCCTTATGTTTTTTTTCGGGGGGTGAAAAATAAAGTTTCTCCAATCTTCTCAAAACTCTGGATTCTGATAGAGGGCCACGAGACATGGACCTGGGTGCAAAAATTGAGGCTCTAGACCCTTTCAGAGCTGAAATATTGAAACTCAAAATTTTGACCAGAAAAAAAAATGACAGTGTTACCCCTTATGGTTTTTTTCAGGGGGTGAAAAATAAAGTTTCTCCAATGTTCTCCAAACTCTGGATTCTGATAGAGGGCCACGAGACATGGACCTGGGTGCAAAAATTGAGGCTCTAGACCCTTTCAGAGCTGAGATATTGAAACTCAAAATTTTGACCAGAAAAAAAAATGACAGTGTTACCCCTTATGTTTTTTTTCGGAGGGTGAAAAATAAAGTTTCTCCAATCTTCTCAAAACTCTGGATTCTGATAGAGGGCCACGAGACATGGACCTGGGTGCAAAAATTGAGGCTCTAGACCCTTTCAGAGCTGAGATATTGAAACTCAAAATTTTGACCAGAAAAAAAAAATGACAGTGTTACCCCTTATGTTTTTTTTCAGGTTGTGAAAAATAAAGTTTCTCCAATCTTCTCAAAACTCTGGATTCTGATAGAGGGCCACGAGACATGGACCTGGGTGCAAAAATTGAGGCTCTAGACCCTTTCAGAGCTGAGATATTGAAACTCAAAATTTTGACCAGAAAAAAAAATGACAGTGTTACCCCTTATGTTTTTTTTCAGGGGGTGAAAAATAAAGTTTCTCCAATCTTCTCCAAACTCTGGATTCTGATAGAGGGCCACGAGACATGGACCTGGGTGCAAAAATTGAGGCTCTAGACCCTTTCAGAGCTGAGATATTGAAACTCAAAATTTTGACCAGAAAAAAAAATGACAGTGTTACCCCTTATGTTTTTTTTCGGGGGGTGAAAAATAAAGTTTCTCCAATCTTCTCAAAACTCTGGATTCTGATAGAGGGCCACGAGACACGGACCTGGGTGCAAAAATTGAGGCTCTAGACCCTTTCAGAGCTGAGATATTGAAACTCAAAATTTTGACCAGAAAAAAAATGACAGTGTTACCCCTTATGTTTTTTTTCGGGGGGTGAAAAATAAAGTTTCTCCAATCTTCTCAAAACTCTGGATTCTGATAGAGGGCCACGAGACATGGACCTGGGTGCAAAAATTGAGGCTCTAGACCCTTTCAGAGCTGAGATATTGAAACTCAAAATTTTGACCAGAAAAAAAATTACAGTGTTACCCCTTATGTTTTTTTTCGGGGGGTGAAAAATAAAGTTTCTCCAATCTTCTCAAAACTCTGGATTCTGATAGAGGGCCACGAGACATGGACCTGGGTGCAAAAATTGAGGCTCTAGACCCTTTCAGAGCTGAGATATTGAAACTCAAAATTTTGACCAGAAAAAAAAAATGACAGTGTTACCCCTTATGTTTTTTTTCGGGGGGTGAAAAATAAAGTTTCTCCAATCTTCTCAAAACTCTGGATTCTGATAGAGGGCCACGAGACATGGACCTGGGTGCAAAAATTGAGGCTCTAGACCCTTTCAGAGCTGAGATATTGAAACTCAAAATTTTGACCAGAAAAAAATGACAGTGTTACCCCTTATGTTTTTTTTCAGGGGGTGAAAAATAAAGTTTCTCCAATCTTCTCCAAACTCTGGATTCTGATAGAGGGCCACGAGACATGGACCTGTGTGCAAAAATTGAGGCTCTAGACCCTTTCAGAGCTGAGATATTGAAACTCAAAATTTTGACCAGAAAAAAAAATGACAGTGTTACCCCTTATGTTTTTTTTCGGGGGGTGAAAAATAAAGTTTCTCCAATCTTCTCAAAACTCTGGATTCTGATAGAGGGCCACGAGACATGGACCTGGGTGCAAAAATTGAGGCTCTAGACCCTTTCAGAGCTGAGATATTGAAACTCAAAATTTTGACCAGAAAAAAAAATGACAGTGTTACCCCTTATGTTTTTTTTCGGGGGGTGAAAAATAAAGTTTCTCCAATCTTCTCAAAACTCTGGATTCTGATAGAGGGCCACGAGACATGGACCTGGGTGCAAAAATTGAGGCTCTAGACCCTTTCAGAGCTGAGATTTTGAAACTCAAAATTTTGACCAGAAAAAAAAATGACAGTGTTACCCCTTATGTTTTTTTTCGGGGGGTGAAAAATAAAGTTTCTCCAATCTTCACAAAACTCTGGATTCTGATAGAGGGCCACGAGACATGGACCTGGGTGCAAAAATTGAGGCTCTAGACCCTTTCAGAGCTGAGATATTGAAACTCAAAATTTTGACCAGAAAAAAAAGATGACAGTGTTACCCCTTATGTTTTTTTTCGGGGGGTGAAAAATAAAGTTTCTCCAATCTTCTCCAAACTCTGGATTCTGATAGAGGGCCACGAGACATGGACCTGGGTGCAAAAATTGAGGCTCTAGACCCTTTCAGAGCTGAGATATTGAAACTCAAAATTTTGACCAGAAAAAAAAATGACAGTGTTACCCCTTATGTTTTTTTTCGGGGGGTGAAAAATAAAGTTTCTCCAATCTTCTCAAAACTCTGGATTCTGATAGAGGGCCACGAGACATGGACCTGGGTGCAAAAATTGAGGCTCTAGACCCTTTCAGAGCTGAGATATTGAAACTCAAAATTTTGACCAGAAAAAAAAATGACAGTGTTACCCCTTATGTTTTTTTTCAGGGGGTGAAAAATAAAGTTTCTCCAATCTTCTCCAAACTCTGGATTCTGATAGAGGGCCACGAGACATGGACCTGGGTGCAAAAATTGAGGCTCTAGACCCTTTCAGAGCTGAGATATTGAAAATCAAAATTTTGACCAGAAATAAAAAATGACAGTGTTACCCCTTATGTTTTTTTTCGGGGGGTGAAAAATAAAGTTTCTCCAATCTTCTCAAAACTCTGGATTCTGATAGAGGGCCACGAGACATGGACCTGGGTGCAAAAATTGAGGCTCTAGACCCTTTCAGAGCTGAGATATTGAAACTCAAAATTTTGACCAGAAAAAAAAATGACAGTGTTACCCCTTATGTTTTTTTTCGGGGGGTGAAAAATAAAGTTTCTCCAATCTTCTCAAAACTCTGGATTCTGATAGAGGGCCACGAGACATGGACCTGGGTGCAAAAATTGAGGCTCTAGACCCTTTCAGAGCTGAGATATTGAAACTCAAAATTTTGACCAGAAAAAAAAATGACAGTGTTACCCCTTATGTTTTTTTTCGGGGGGTGAAAAATAAAGTTTCTCCAATCTTCACAAAACTCTGGATTCTGATAGAGGGCCACGAGACATGGACCTGGGTGCAAAAATTGAGGCTCTAGACCCTTTCAGAGCTGAGATATTGAAACTCAAAATTTTGACCAGAAAAAAAATGACAGTGTTACCCCTTATGTTTTTTTTCAGGGGGTGAAAAATAAAGTTTCTCCAATCTTCTCCAAACTCTGGATTCTGATAGAGGGCCACGAGACATGGACCTGGGTGCAAAAATTGAGGCTCTAGACCCTTTCAGAGCTGAGATATTGAAACTCAAAATTTTGACCAGAAAAAAAAATGACAGTGTTACCCCTTATGTTTTTTTCGGGGGGTGAAAAATAAAGTTTCTCCAATCTTCTCAAAACTCTGGATTCTGATAGAGGGCCACGAGACATGGACCTGGGTGCAAAAATTGAGGCTCTAGACCCTTTCAGAGCTGAAATATTGAAACTCAAAATTTTGACCAGAAAAAAAAATGACAGTGTTACCCCTTATGGTTTTTTTCAGGGGGTGAAAAATAAAGTTTCTCCAATCTTCTCCAAACTCTGGATTCTGATAGAGGGCCACGAGACATGGACCTGGGTGCAAAAATTGAGGCTCTAGACCCTTTCAGAGCTGAGATATTGAAACTCAAAATTTTGACCAGAAAAAAAAATGACAGTGTTACCCCTTATGTTTTTTTTCGAAGGGTGAAAAATAAAGTTTCTCCAATCTTCTCAAAACTCTGGATTCTGATAGAGGGCCACGAGACATGGACCTGGGTGCAAAAATTGAGGCTCTAGAACCTTTCAGAGCTGAGATATTGAAACTCAAAATTTTGACCAGAAAAAAAAATGACAGTGTTACCCCTTATGTTTTTTTTCAGGGGGTGAAAAATAAAGTTTCTCCAATCTTCTCAAAACTCTGGATTCTGATAGAGGGCCACGAGACATGGACCTGGGTGCAAAAATTGAGGCTCTAGACCCTTTCAGAGCTGAGATATTGAAACTCAAAATTTTGACCAGAAAAAAAATGACAGTGTTACCCCTTATGTTTTTTTTCGGGGGGTGAAAAATAAAGTTTCTCCAATCTTCTCAAAACTCTGGATTCTGATAGAGGGCCACGAGACATGGACCTGGGTGCAAAAATTGAGGCTCTAGACCCTTTCAGAGCTGAGATATTGAAACTCAAAATTTTGACCAGAAAAAAAAATGACAGTGTTACCCCTTATGTTTTTTTTCGGGGGGTGAAAAATAAAGTTTCTCCAATCTTCACAAAACTCTGGATTCTGATAGAGGGCCACGAGACATGGACCTGGGTGCAAAAATTGAGGCTCTAGACCCTTTCAGAGCTGAGATATTGAAACTCAAAATTTTGACCAGAAAAAAAATGACAGTGTTACCCCTTATGTTTTTTTTCAGGGGGTGAAAAATAAAGTTTCTCCAATCTTCTCCAAACTCTGGATTCTGATAGAGGGCCACGAGACATGGACCTGGGTGCAAAAATTGAGGCTCTAGACCCTTTCAGAGCTGAGATATTGAAACTCAAAATTTTGACCAGAAAAAAAAATGACAGTGTTACCCCTTATGTTTTTTTCGGGGGGTGAAAAATAAAGTTTCTCCAATCTTCTCAAAACTCTGGATTCTGATAGAGGGCCACGAGACATGGACCTGGGTGCAAAAATTGAGGCTCTAGACCCTTTCAGAGCTGAGATATTGAAACTCAAAATTTTGACCAGAAAAAAAAATGACAGTGTTACCCCTTATGTTTTTTTTCAGGGGGTGAAAAATAAAGTTTCTCCAATCTTCTCCAAACTCTGGATTCTGATAGAGGGCCACGAGACATGGACCTGTGTGCAAAAATTGAGGCTCTAGACCCTTTCAGAGCTGAGATATTGAAACTCAAAATTTTGACCAGAAAAAAAAATGACAGTGTTACCCCTTATGTTTTTTTTCGGGGGGTGAAAAATAAAGTTTCTCCAATCTTCTCAAAACTCTGGATTCTGATAGAGGGCCACGAGACATGGACCTGGGTGCAAAAATTGAGGCTCTAGACCCTTTCAGAGCTGAGATATTGAAACTCAAAATTTTGACCAGAAAAAAAAATGACAGTGTTACCCCTTATGTTTTTTTTCGGGGGGTGAAAAATAAAGTTTCTCCAATCTTCACAAAACTCTGGATTCTGATAGAGGGCCACGAGACATGGACCTGGGTGCAAAAATTGAGGCTCTAGACCCTTTCAGAGCTGAGATATTGAAACTCAAAATTTTGACCAGAAAAAAAAATGACAGTGTTACCCCTTATGTTTTTTT
The DNA here is from genome assembly GCA_038021265.1 of Cyprinella venusta. Lineage (NCBI taxonomy): Eukaryota > Metazoa > Chordata > Actinopteri > Cypriniformes > Leuciscidae > Cyprinella > Cyprinella venusta. The sequence goes on along the minus strand of CM075864.1, from coordinate 7,827,413 downwards.
TCGGGGGGTGAAAAATAAAGTTTCTCCAATCTTCTCCAAACTCTGGATTCTGATAGAGGGCCACGAGACATGGACCTGGGTGCAAAAATTGAGGCTCTAGACCCTTTCAGAGCTGAGATATTGAAACTCAAAATTTTGACCAGAAAAAAAAATGACAGTGTTACCCCTTATGTTTTTTTTCAGGGGGTGAAAAATAAAGTTTCTCCAATCTTCTCCAAACTCTGGATTCTGATAGAGGGCCACGAGACATGGACCTGGGTGCAAAAATTGAGGCTCTAGACCCTTTCAGAGCTGAGATATTGAAACTCAAAATTTTGACCAGAAATAAAAAATGACAGTGTTACCCCTTATGTTTTTTTTCGGGGGGTGAAAAATAAAGTTTCTCCAATCTTCTCCAAACTCTGGATTCTGATAGAGGGCCACGAGACATGGACCTGGGTGCAAAAATTGAGGCTCTAGACCCTTTCAGAGCTGAGATATTGAAAATCAAAATTTTGACCAGAAATAAAAAATGACAGTGTTACCCCTTATGTTTTTTTTCGGGGGGTGAAAAATAAAGTTTCTCCAATCTTCTCAAAACTCTGGATTCTGATAGAGGGCCACGAGACATGGACCTGGGTGCAAAAATTGAGGCTCTAGACCCTTTCAGAGCTGAGATATTGAAACTCAAAATTTTGACCAGAAAAAAAAATGACAGTGTTACCCCTTATGTTTTTTTTCGGGGGGTGAAAAATAAAGTTTCTCCAATCTTCTCAAAACTCTGGATTCTGATAGAGGGCCACGAGACATGGACCTGGGTGCAAAAATTGAGGCTCTAGACCCTTTCAGAGCTGAGATATTGAAACTCAAAATTTTGACCAGAAAAAAAAATGACAGTGTTACCCCTTATGTTTTTTTTCGGGGGGTGAAAAATAAAGTTTCTCCAATCTTCACAAAACTCTGGATTCTGATAGAGGGCCACGAGACATGGACCTGGGTGCAAAAATTGAGGCTCTAGACCCTTTCAGAGCTGAGATATTGAAACTCAAAATTTTGACCAGAAAAAAAATGACAGTGTTACCCCTTATGTTTTTTTTCAGGGGGTGAAAAATAAAGTTTCTCCAATCTTCTCCAAACTCTGGATTCTGATAGAGGGCCACGAGACATGGACCTGGGTGCAAAAATTGAGGCTCTAGACCATTTCAGAGCTGAGATATTGAAACTCAAAATTTTGACCAGAAAAAAAAATGACAGTGTTACCCCTTATGTTTTTTTCGGGGGGTGAAAAATAAAGTTTCTCCAATCTTCTCAAAACTCTGGATTCTGATAGAGGGCCACGAGACATGGACCTGGGTGCAAAAATTGAGGCTCTAGACCCTTTCAGAGCTGAAATATTGAAACTCAAAATTTTGACCAGAAAAAAAAATGACAGTGTTACCCCTTATGGTTTTTTTCAGGGGGTGAAAAATAAAGTTTCTCCAATCTTCTCCAAACTCTGGATTCTGATAGAGGGCCACGAGACATGGACCTGGGTGCAAAAATTGAGGCTCTAGACCCTTTCAGAGCTGAGATATTGAAACTCAAAATTTTGACCAGAAAAAAAAATGACAGTGTTACCCCTTATGTTTTTTTTTCGGAGGGTGAAAAATAAAGTTTCTCCAATCTTCTCAAAACTCTGGATTCTGATAGAGGGCCACGAGACATGGACCTGGGTGCAAAAATTGAGGCTCTAGACCCTTTCAGAGCTGAGATATTGAAACTCAAAATTTTGACCAGAAAAAAAAATGACAGTGTTACCCCTTATGTTTTTTTTCAGGGGGTGAAAAATAAAGTTTCTCCAATCTTCTCAAAACTCTGGATTCTGATAGAGGGCCACGAGACATGGACCTGGGTGCAAAAATTGAGGCTCTAGACCCTTTCAGAGCTGAGATATTGAAACTCAAAATTTTGACCAGAAAAAAAATGACAGTGTTACCCCTTATGTTTTTTTTCAGGGGGTGAAAAATAAAGTTTCTCCAATCTTCTCCAAACTCTGGATTCTGATAGAGGGCCACGAGACATGGACCTGGGTGCAAAAATTTAGGCTCTAGACCCTTTCAGAGCTGAGATATTGAAACTCAAAATTTTGACCAGAAAAAAAAATGACAGTGTTACCCCTTATGTTTTTTTTCGGGGGGTGAAAAATAAAGTTTCTCCAATCTTCTCAAAACTCTGGATTCTGATAGAGAGCCACGAGACATGGACCTGGGTGCAAAAATTGAGGCTCTAGACCCTTTCAGAGCTGAGATATTGAAACTCAAAATTTTGACCAGAAAAAAAAATGACAGTGTTACCCCTTATGTTTTTTTTCGGGGGGTGAAAAATAAAGTTTCTCCAATCTTCTCAAAACTCTGGATTCTGATAGAGGGCCACGAGACATGGACCTGGGTGCAAAAATTGAGGCTCTAGACCCTTTCAGAGCTGAGATATTGAAACTCAAAATTTTGACCAGAAAAAAAAATGACAGTGTTACCCCTTATGTTTTTTTTCGGGGGGTGAAAAATAAAGTTTCTCCAATCTTCACAAAACTCTGGATTCTGATAGAGGGCCACGAGACATGGACCTGGGTGCAAAAATTGAGGCTCTAGACCCTTTCAGAGCTGAGATATTGAAACTCAAAATTTTGACCAGAAAAAAAATGACAGTGTTACCCCTTATGTTTTTTTTCAGGGGGTGAAAAATAAAGTTTCTCCAATCTTCTCCAAACTCTGGATTCTGATAGAGGGCCACGAGACATGGACCTGGGTGCAAAAATTGAGGCTCTAGACCCTTTCAGAGCTGAGATATTGAAACTCAAAATTTTGACCAGAAAAAAAAATGACAGTGTTACCCCTTATGTTTTTTTTCGGAGGGTGAAAAATAAAGTTTCTCCAATCTTCTCAAAACTCTGGATTCTGATAGAGGGCCACGAGACATGGACCTGGGTGCAAAAATTGAGGCTCTAGACCCTTTCAGAGCTGAGATATTGAAACTCAAAATTTTGACCAGAAAAAAAAATGACAGTGTTACCCCTTATGTTTTTTTTCAGGGGGTGAAAAATAAAGTTTCTCCAATCTTCTCAAAACTCTGGATTCTGATAGAGGGCCACGAGACATGGACCTGGGTGCAAAAATTGAGGCTCTAGACCCTTTCAGAGCTGAGATATTGAAACTCAAAATTTTGACCAGAAAAAAAATGACAGTGTTACCCCTTATGTTTTTTTTCAGGGGGTGAAAAATAAAGTTTCTCCAATCTTCTCCAAACTCTGGATTCTGATAGAGGGCCACGAGACATGGAACTGGGTGCAAAAATTTAGGCTCTAGACCCTTTCAGAGCTGAGATATTGAAACTCAAAATTTTGACCAGAAAAAAAAATGACAGTGTTACCCCTTATGTTTTTTTTCGGGGGGTGAAAAATAAAGTTTCTCCAATCTTCTCAAAACTCTGGATTCTGATAGAGAGCCACGAGACATGGACCTGGGTGCAAAAATTGAGGCTCTAGACCCTTTCAGAGCTGAGATATTGAAACTCAAAATTTTGACCAGAAAAAAAAATGACAGTGTTACCCCTTATGTTTTTTTTCGGGGGGTGAAAAATAAAGTTTCTCCAATCTTCTCAAAACTCTGGATTCTGATAGAGGGCCACGAGACATGGACCTGGGTGCAAAAATTGAGGCTCTAGACCCTTTCAGAGCTGAGATATTGAAACTCAAAATTTTGACCAGAAAAAAAAATGACAGTGTTACCCCTTATGTTTTTTTTCGGGGGGTGAAAAATAAAGTTTCTCCAATCTTCACAAAACTCTGGATTCTGATAGAGGGCCACGAGACATGGACCTGGGTGCAAAAATTGAGGCTCTAGACCCTTTCAGAGCTGAGATATTGAAACTCAAAATTTTGACCAGAAAAAAAAAATGACAGTGTTACCCCTTATGTTTTTTTTCGGGGGGTGAAAAATAAAGTTTCTCCAATCTTCTCAAAACTCTGGATTCTGATAGAGGGCCACGAGACATGGACCTGGGTGCAAAAAATTGAGGCTCTAGACCCTTTCAGAGCTGAGATATTGAAACTCAAAATTTTGACCAGAAAAAAATGACAGTGTTACCCCTTATGTTTTTTTTCGGGGGGTGAAAAATAAAGTTTCTCCAATCTTCTCAAAACTCTGGATTCTGATAGAGGGCCACGAGACATGGACCTGGGTGCAAAAACTGAGGCTCTAGACCTTTTCAGAGCTGAGATATTGAAACTCAAAATTTTGATCAGAAAAAAAAATGACAGTGTTACCCCTTATGTTTTTTTTCAGGGGGTGAAAAATAAAGTTTCTCCAATCTTCTCCAAACTCTGGATTCTGATAGAGGGCCACGAGACATGGACCTGGGTGCAAAAATTGAGGCTCTAGACCCTTTCAGAGCTGAGATATTGAAAATCAAAATTTTGACCAGAAAAAAAAATGACAGTGTTACCCCTTATGTTTTTTTTCGGGGGGTGGAAAATAAAGTTTCTCCAATCTTCTCAAAACTCTGGATTCTGATAGAGGGCCACGAGACATGGACCTGGGTGCAAAAATTGAGGCTCTAGACCCTTTCAGAGCTGAGATATTGAAACTCAAAATTTTGACCAGAAAAAAAAATGACAGTGTTACCCCTTATGGTTTTTTTTCAGGTCCAAATTTTGACCTTCGATATCTCGGCTCTGGAAGGGTCTAGAGCCTCAATTTTTGCGCGTTGGTCGAAGTCTCGTGGCCCTCTGTCAGAATCCAGAGTTTCAAGAATATCGGAGGGGGTCAAAATTTCGGCCAAAAAAAAAAATGACAGTGTTACCCCGTATGTTTTTTTTTTCAGGTCCAAATTTTGACCTTCGATATCTCGGCTCTGGAAGGGTCTAGAGCCTCAATTTTTGCGCGTTGGTCGAAGTCTCGTGGCCCTCTGTCAGAATCCAGAGTTTCAAGAATATCGGAGGGGGTCAAAATTTCGGCCAAAAAAAAAAAATGACAGTGTTACCCCTTATGTTTTTTTTTTCAGGTCCAAATTTTGACCTTCGATATCTCGGCTCTGGAAGGGTCTAGAGCCTCAATTTTTGCGCGTTGGTCGAAGTCTCGTGGCCCTCTGTCAGAATCCAGAGTTTCAAGAATATCGGAGGGGGTCAAAATTTCGGCCAAAAAAAAAAAAATGACAGTGTTACCCCTTATGTTTTTTTTTCAGGTCCAAATTTTGACCTTCGATATCTCGGCTCTGGAAGGGTCTAGAGCCTCAATTTTTGCGCGTTGGTCGAAGTCTCGTGGCCCTCTGTCAGAGTCCAGAGTTTCAAGAAGATCGGAGGGGGTCAAAATTTCGACCAAAAAAAAAAATGACAGTGTTACCCCTTATGTTTTTTTTCAGGTCCAAATTTTGACCTTCGATATCTCGGCTCTGGAAGGGTCTAGAGCCTCAATTTTTGCGCGTTGGTCGAAGTCTCGTGGCCCTCTGTCAGAATCCAGAGTTTCAAGAATATCGGAGGGGGTCAAAATTTCGGCCAAAAAAAAAAAATGACAATGTTACCCCTTATGTTTTTTTTTTCAGGTCCAAATTTTGACCTTCGATATCTCGGCTCTGGAAGGGTCTAGAGCCTCAATTTTTGCGCGTTGGTCGAAGTCTCGTGGCCCTCTGTCAGAATCCAGAGTTTCAAGAATATCGGAGGGGGTCAAAATTTCGGCCAAAAAAAAAAAATGACAGTGTTACCCCTTATGTTTTTTTTCAGGTCCAAATTTTGACCTTCGATATCTCGGCTCTGGAAGGGTCTAGAGCCTCAATTTTTGCGCGTTTGTCGAAGTCTCGTGGCCCTCTGTCAGAATCCAGAGTTTCAAGAATATCGGAGGGGGTCAAAATTTCGGCCAAAAAAAAAATGACAGTGTTACCCCTTATGTTTTTTTTCAGGTCCAAATTTTGACCTTCGATATCTCGGCTCTGGAAGGGTCTAGAGCCTCAATTTTTGCGCGTTGGTCGAAGTCTCGTGGCCCTCTGTCAGAATCCAGACTTTCAAGAATATCGGAGGGGGTCAAAATTTCGGCCAAAAAAAAAAAAATGACAGTGTTACCCCTTATGTTTTTTTTTCAGGTCCAAATTTTGACCTTCGATATCTCGGCTCTGGAAGGGTCTAGAGCCTCAATTTTTGCGCGTTGGTCGAAGTCTCGTGGCCCTCTGTCAGAATCCAGAGTTTCAAGAATATCGGAGGGGGTCAAAATTTCGGCCAAAAAAAAAAAATGACAGTGTTACCCCTTATGTTTTTTTTTCAGGTCCAAATTTTGACCTTCGATATCTCGGCTCTGGAAGGGTCTAGAGCCTCAATTTTTGCACGTTGGTCGAAGTCTCGTGGCCCTCTGTCAGAATCCAGAGTTTCAAGAATATCGGAGGGGGTCAAAATTTCGGCCAAAAAAAAAAAAAATGACAGTGTTACCCCTTATGTTTTTTTTTCAGGTCCAAATTTTGACCTTCGATATCTCGGCTCTGGAAGGGTCTAGAGCCTCAATTTTTGCGCGTTGGTCGAAGTCTCGTGGCCCTCTGTCAGAGTCAAGAGTTTCAAGAAGATCGGAGGGGGTCAAAATTTCGGCCAAAAAAAAAAATGACAGTGTTACCCCTTATGTTTTTTTTTCAGGTCCAAATTTTGACCTTCGATATCTCGGCTCTGGAAGGGTCTAGAGCCTCAATTTTTGTGCGTTGGTCAAAGTCTCGTGGCCCTCTGTCAGAATCCAGAGTTTCAAGAATATCGGAGGGGGTCAAAATTTCGGCCAAAAAAAAAAAAATGACAGTGTTACCCCTTATGTTTTTTTTTTCAGGTCCAAATTTTGACCTTCGATATCTCGGCTCTGGAAGGGTCTAGAGCCTCAATTTTTGCGCGTTGGTCGAAGTCTCGAGGCCCTCTGTCAGAATCCAGAGTTTCAAGAATATCGGAGGGGGTCAAAATTTCGGCCAAAAAAAAAAATGACAGTGTTACCCCTTATGTTTTTTTTTCAGGTCCAAATTTTGACCTTCGATATCTCGGCTCTGGAAGGGTCTAGAGCCTCAATTTTTGCGCGTTGGTCGAAGTCTCGTGGCCCTCTGTCAGAATCCAGAGTTTCAAGAATATCGGAGGGGGTCAAAATTTCGGCCAAAAAAAAAAATGACAGTGTTACCCCTTAGGTTTTTTTTTTCAGGTCCAAATTTTGACCTTCGATATCTCGGCTCTGGAAGGGTCTAGAACCTCAATTTTTGCGCGTTGGTCGAAGTCTCGAGGCCCTCTGTCAGAATCCAGAGTTTCAAGAATATCGGAGGGAGTCAAAATTTCGGCCAAAAAAAAAAAATGACAGTGTTACCCCTTATGTTTTTTTTTCAGGTCCAAATTTTGACCTTCGATATCTCGGCTCTGGAAGGGTCTAGAGCCTCAATTTTTGCGCGTTGGTCGAAGTCTCGAGGCCCTCTGTCAGAATCCAGAGTTTCAAGAATATCGGAGGGGGTCAAAATTTCGGCCAAAAAAAAAAATGACAGTGTTACCCCTTATGTTTTTTTTTTCAGGTCCAAATTTTGACCTTCGATATCTCGGCTCTGGAAGGGTCTAGAGCCTCAATTTTTGCGCGTTGGTCGAAGTCTCGTGGCCCTCTGTCAGAATCCAGAGTTTCAAGAATATCGGAGGGGGTCAAAATTTCGGCCAAAAAAAAAAAATGACAGTGTTACCCCTTATGTTTTTTTTTTCAGGTCCAAATTTTGACCTTCGATATCTCGGCTCTGGAAGGGTCTAGAGCCTCAATTTTTGCGCGTTGGTCGAAGTCTCGTGGCCCTCTGTCAGAATCCAGAGTTTCAAGAATATCGGAGGGGGTCAAAATTTCGGCCAAAAAAAAAAATGACAGTGTTACCCCTTATGTTTTTTTTTTTCAGGTCCAAATTTTGACCTTCGATATCTCGGCTCTGGAAGGGTCTAGAGCCTCAATTTTTGCGCGTTGGTCGAAGTCTCGTGGCCCTCTGTCAGAATCCAGAGTTTCAAGAATATCGGAGGGGGTCAAAATTTCGGCCAAAAAAAAAAAATGACAGTGTTACCCCTTAGGTTTTTTTTTTCAGGTCCAAATTTTGACCTTCGATATCTCGGCTCTGGAAGGGTCTAGAACCTCAATTTTTGCGCGTTGGTCGAAGTCTCGAGGCCCTCTGTCAGAATCCAGAGTTTCAAGAATATCGGAGGGGGTCAAAATTTCGGCCAAAAAAAAAAAATGACAGTGTTACCCCTTATGTTTTTTTTTCAGGTCCAAATTTTGACCTTCGATATCTCGGCTCTGGAAGGGTCTAGAGCCTCAATTTTTGCGCGTTGGTCGAAGTCTCGTGGCCCTCTGTCAGAATCCAGAGTTTCAAGAATATCGGAGGGGGTCAAAATTTCGGCCAAAAAAAAAAATGACAGTGTTACCCCTTATGTTTTTTTTTTCAGGTCCAAATTTTGACCTTCGATATCTCGGCTCTGGAAGGGTCTAGAGCCTCAATTTTTGCGCGTTGGTCGAAGTCTCGTGGCCCTCTGTCAGAATCCAGAGTTTCAAGAAGATCGGAGGGGGTCAAAAATTCGGCCAAAAAAAAAAAATGACAGTGTTACCCCTTATGTTTTTTTTTTCAGGTCCAAATTTTGACCTTCGATATCTCGGCTCTGGAAGGGTCTAGAGCCTCAATTTTTGCGCGTTGGTCGAAGTCTCGAGGCCCTCTGTCAGAATCCAGAGTTTCAAGAATATCGGAGGGGGTCAAAATTTCGGCCAAAAAAAAAAATGACAGTGTTACCCCTTATGTTTTTTTTTCAGGTCCAAATTTTGACCTTCGATATCTCGGCTCTGGAAGGGTCTAGAGCCTCAATTTTTGCGCGTTGGTCGAAGTCTCGTGGCCCTCTGTCAGAATCCAGAGTTTCAAGAATATCGGAGGGGGTCAAAATTTCGGCAAAAAAAAAAAATGACAGTGTTACCCCTTATGTTTTTTTTTTCAGGTCCAAATTTTGACCTTCGATATCTCGGCTCTGGAAGGGTCTAGAGCCTCAATTTTTGCGCGTTGGTCGAAGTCTCGTGGCCCTCTGTCAGAATCCAGAGTTTCAAGAATATCGGAGGGGGTCAAAATTTCGGCCAAAAAAAAAATGACAGTGTTACCCCTTATGTTTTTTTTTCAGGTCCAAATTTTGACCTTCGATATCTCGGCTCTGGAAGGGTCTAGAGCCTCAATTTTTGCGCGTTGGTCGAAGTCTCGTGGCCCTCTGTCAGAATCCAGAGTTTCAAGAATATCGGAGGGGGTCAAAATTTCGGCAAAAAAAAAAAATGACAGTGTTACCCCTTATGTTTTTTTTTCAGGTCCAAATTTTGACCTTCGATATCTCGGCTCTGGAAGGGTCTAGAGCCTCAATTTTTGCGCGTTGGTCGAAGTCTCGTGGCCCTCTGTCAGAGTCCAGAGTTTCAAGAAGATCGGAGGGGGTCAAAATTTCGGCCAAAAAAAAAAATGACAGTGTTACCCCTTATGTTTTTTTTTTCAGGTCCAAATTTTGACCTTTGATATCTCGGCTCTGGAAGGGTCTAGAGCCTCAATTTTTGCGCGTTGGTCGAAGTCTCGAGGCCCTCTGTCAGAATCCAGAGTTTCAAGAATATCGGAGGGGGTCAAAATTTCGGCCAAAAAAAAAATGACAGTGTTACCCCTTATGTTTTTTTTTTCAGGTCCAAATTTTGACCTTCGATATCTCGGCTCTGGAAGGGTCTAGAGCCTCAATTTTTGCGCGTTGGTCGAAGTCTCGTGGCCCTCTGTCAGAATCCAGAGTTTCAAGAATATCGGAGGGGGTCAAATTTTCGGCCAAAAAAAAAAATGACAGTGTTACCCCTTATGTTTTTTTTTTCAGGTCCAAATTTTGACCTTCGATATCTCGGCTCTGGAAGGGTCTAGAGCCTCAATTTTTGCGCGTTGGTCGAAGTCTCGTGGCCCTCTGTCAGAATCCAGAGTTTCAAGAATATCGGAGGGGGTCAAAATTTCGGCCAAAAAAAAAAATGACAGTGTTACCCCTTATGTTTTTTTTTCAGGTCCAAATTTTGACCTTCGATATCTCGGCTCTGGAAGGGTCTAGAGCCTCAATTTTTGCGCGTTGGTCGAAGTCTCGTGGCCCTCTGTCAGAATCCAGAGTTTCAAGAATATCGGAGGGGGTCAAAATTTCGGCAAAAAAAAAAAATGACAGTGTTACCCCTTATGTTTTTTTTTTCAGGTCCAAATTTTGACCTTCGATATCTCGGCTCTGGAAGGGTCTAGAGCCTCAATTTTTGCGCGTTGGTCGAAGTCTCGTGGCCCTCTGTCAGAATCCAGAGTTTCAAGAATATCGGAGGGGGTCAAAATTTCGGCCAAAAAAAAAAATGACAGTGTTACCCCTTATGTTTTTTTTTCAGGTCCAAATTTTGACCTTCGATATCTCGGCTCTGGAAGGGTCTAGAGCCTCAATTTTTGCGCGTTGGTCGAAGTCTCGTGGCCCTCTGTCAGAGTCCAGAGTTTCAAGAAGATCGGAGGGGGTCAAAATTTCGGCCAAAAAAAAAAAATGACAGTGTTACCCCTTATGTTTTTTTTTTCAGGTCCAAATTTTGACCTTCGATATCTCAGCTCTGGAAGGGTCTAGAGCCTCAATTTTTGCGCGTTGGTCGAAGTCTCGTGGCCCTCTGTCAGAATCCAGAGTTTCAAGAATATCGGAGGGGGTCAAAATTTCGGCCAAAAAAAAAAATGACAGTGTTACCCCTTATGTTTTTTTTTCAGGTCCAAATTTTGACCTTCGATATCTCGGCTCTGGAAGGGTCTAGAGCCTCAATTTTTGCGCGTTGGTCGAAGTCTCGTGGCCCTCTGTCAGAATCCAGAGTTTCAAGAATATCGGAGGGGGTCAAAATTTCGGCCAAAAAAAAAAAATGACAGTGTTACCCCTTATGTTTTTTTTTTTTCAGGTCCAAATTTTGACCTTCGATATCTCGGCTCTGGAAGGGTCTAGAGCCTCAATTTTTGCGCGTTGGTCGAAGTCTCGTGGCCCTCTGTCAGAATCCAGAGTTTCAAGAATATCGGAGGGGGTCAAAATTTCGGCCAAAAAAAAAAAATGACAGTGTTACCCCTTATGTTTTTTTTTTCAGGTCCAAATTTTGACCTTCGATATCTCGGCTCTGGAAGGGTCTAGAGCCTCAATTTTTGCGCGTTGGTCGAAGTCTCGTGGCCCTCTGTCAGAATCCAGAGTTTCAAGAATATCGGAGGGGGTCAAAATTTCGGCCAAAAAAAAAAAAAAGACAGTGTTACCCCTTATGTTTTTTTTTTCAGGTCCAAATTTTGACCTTCGATATCTCGGATCTGGAAGGGTCTAGAGCCTCAATTTTTGCGCGTTGGTCGAAGTTTCGTGGCCCTCTGTCAGAATCCAGAGTTTCAAGAATATCGGAGGGGGTCAAAATTTCGGCCAAAAAAAAAAAAAATGACAGTGTTACCCCTTATGTTTTTTTTTTCAGGTCCAAATTTTGACCTTCGATATCTCGGCTCTGGAAGGGTCTAGAGCCTCAATTTTTGCGCGTTGGTCGAAGTCTCGAGGCCCTCTGTCAGAATCCAGAGTTTCAAGAATATCGGAGGGGGTCAAAATTTCGGCCAAAAAAAAAAAAATGACAGTGTTACCCCTTATGTTTTTTTTTTTCAGGTCCAAATTTTGACCTTCGATATCTCGGCTCTGGAAGGGTCTAGAGCCTCAATTTTTGCGCGTTGGTCGAAGTCTCGTGGCCCTCTGTCAGAATCCAGAGTTTCAAGAACATCGGAGGGGGTCAAAATTTCGGCCAAAAAAAAAATGACAGTGTTACCCCTTATGGTTTTTTTTCAGGTCCAAATTTTGACCTTCGATATCTCGGCTCTGGAAGGGTCTAGAGCCTCAATTTTTGCGCGTTGGTCGAAGTCTCGTGGCCCTCTGTCAGAGTCCAGAGTTTCAAGAAGATCGGAGGGGGTCAAAATTTCGGCCAAAAAAAAAAAAAATGACAGTGTTACCCCTTATGTTTTTTTTTTCAGGTCCAAATTTTGACCTTCGATATCTCGGCTCTGGAAGGGTCTAGAGCCTCAATTTTTGCGCGTTGGTCGAAGTCTCGAGGCCCTCTGTCAGAATCCAGAGTTTCAAGAATATCGGAGGGGGTCAAAATTTCGGCCAAAAAAAAAAAATGACAGTGTTACCCCTTATGTTTTTTTTTCAGGTCCAAATTTTGACCTTCGATATCTCGGCTCTGGAAGGGTCTAGAGCCTCAATTTTTGCGCGTTGGTCGAAGTCTCGTGGCCCTCTGTCAGAATCCAGAGTTTCAAGAATATCGGAGGGGGTCAAAATTTCGGCCAAAAAAAAAAAATGACAGTGTTACCCCTTATGTTTTTTTTTTCAGGTCCAAATTTTGACCTTCGATATCTCGGCTCTGGAAGGGTCTAGAGCCTCAATTTTTGCGCGTTGGTCGAAGTCTCGTGGCCCTCTGTCAGAATCCAGAGTTTCAAGAAGATCGGAGGGGGTCAAAAATTCGGCCAAAAAAAAAAAATGACAGTGTTACCCCTTATGTTTTTTTTTTTCAGGTCCAAATTTTGACCTTCGATATCTCGGCTCTGGAAGGGTCTAGAGCCTCAATTTTTGCGCGTTGGTCGAAGTCTCGAGGCCCTCTGTCAGAATCCAGAGTTTCAAGAATATCGGAGGGGGTCAAAATTTCGGCCAAAAAAAAAAAAATGACAGTGTTACCCCTTATGTTTTTTTTTCAGGTCCAAATTTTGACCTTCGATATCTCGGCTCTGGAAGGGTCTAGAGCCTCAATTTTTGCGCATTGGTCGAAGTCTCGTGGCCCTCTGTCAGAATCCAGAGTTTCAAGAATATCGGAGGGGGTCAAAATTTCGGCAAAAAAAAAAAATGACAGTGTTACCCCTTATGTTTTTTTTTTCAGGTCCAAATTTTGACCTTCGATATCTCGGCTCTGGAAGGGTCTAGAGCCTCAATTTTTGCGCGTTGGTCGAAGTCTCGTGGCCCTCTGTCAGAATCCAGAGTTTCAAGAAGATCGGAGGGGGTCAAAATTTCGGCCAAAAAAAAAAATGACAGTGTTACCCCTTATGTTTTTTTTTCAGGTCCAAATTTTGACCTTCGATATCTCGGCTCTGGAAGGGTCTAGAGCCTCAATTTTTGCGCGTTGGTCGAAGTCTCGTGGCCCTCTGTCAGAATCCAGAGTTTCAAGAATATCGGAGGGGGTCAAAATTTCGGCCAAAAAAAAAAATGACAGTGTTACCCCTTATGTTTTTTTTTCAGGTCCAAATTTTGACCTTCGATATCTCGGCTCTGGATGGGTCTAGAGCCTCAATTTTTGCGCGTTGGTCGAAGTCTCGTGGCCCTCTGTCAGAGTCCAGAGTTTCAAGAAGATCGGAGGGGGTCAAAATTTCGGCCAAAAAAAAAAAATGACAGTGTTACCCCTTATGTTTTTTTTTCAGGTCCAAATTTTGACCTTCGATATCTCGGCTCTGGAAGGGTCTAGAGCCTCAATTTTTGCGCGTTGGTCGAAGTCTCGAGGCCCTCTGTCAGAATCCAGAGTTTCAAGAATATCGGAGGGGGTCAAAATTTCGGCCAAAAAAAAAAATGACAGTGTTACCCCTTATGTTTTTTTTTCAGGTCCAAATTTTGACCTTCGATATCTCGGCTCTGGAAGGGTCTAGAGCCTCAATTTTTGCGCGTTGGTCGAAGTCTCGTGGCCCTCTGTCAGAATCCAGAGTTTCAAGAATATCGGAGGGGGTCAAAATTTCGGCCAAAAAAAAAAAATGATAGTGTTACCCCTTATGTTTTTTTTTTCAGGTCCAAATTTTGACCTTCGATATCTCGGCTCTGGAAGGGTCTAGAGCCTCAATTTTTGCGCGTTGGTCGAAGTCTCGTGGCCCTCTGTCAGAATCCATAGTTTCAAGAAGATCGGAGGGGGTCAAAAATTCGGCAAAAAAAAAAAAATGACAGTGTTACCCCTTATGTTTTTTTTTTCAGGTCCAAATTTTGACCTTCGATATCTCGGCTCTGGAAGGGTCTAGAGCCTCAATTTTTGCGCATTGGTCGAAGTCTCGTGGCCCTCTGTCAGAATCCAGAGTTTCAAGAATATCGGAGGGGGTCAAAATTTCGGCAAAAAAAAAAAATGACAGTGTTACCCCTTATGTTTTTTTTTTCAGGTCCAAATTTTGACCTTCGATATCTCGGCTCTGGAAGGGTCTAGAGCCTCAATTTTTGCGCGTTGGTCGAAGTCTCGTGGCCCTCTGTCAGAATCCAGAGTTTCAAGAATATCGGAGGGGGTCAAAATTTCGGCCAAAAAAAAAAATGACAGTGTTACCCCTTATGTTTTTTTTTTCAGGTCCAAATTTTGACCTTCGATATCTCGGCTCTGGAAGGGTCTAGAGCCTCAATTTTTGCGCGTTGGTCGAAGTCTCGTGGCCCTCTGTCAGAATCCAGAGTTTCAAGAATATCGGAGGGGGTCAAAATTTCGGCCAAAAAAAAAAATGACAGTGTTACCCCTTATGTTTTTTTTTCAGGTCCAAATTTTGACCTTCGATATCTCGGCTCTGGATGGGTCTAGAGCCTCAATTTTTGCGCGTTGGTCGAAGTCTCGTGGCCCTCTGTCAGAGTCCAGAGTTTCAAGAAGATCGGAGGGGGTCAAAATTTCGGCCAAAAAAAAAAAAATGACAGTGTTACCCCTTATGTTTTTTTTTCAGGTCCAAATTTTGACCTTCGATATCTCGGCTCTGGAAGGGTCTAGAGCCTCAATTTTTGCGCGTTGGTCGAAGTCTCGAGGCCCTCTGTCAGAATCCAGAGTTTCAAGAATATCGGAGGGGGTCAAAATTTCGGCCAAAAAAAAAAATGACAGTGTTACCCCTTATGTTTTTTTTTCAGGTCCAAATTTTGACCTTCGATATCTCGGCTCTGGAAGGGTCTAGAGCCTCAATTTTTGTGCGTTGGTCGAAGTCTCGTGGCCCTCTGTCAGAATCCAGAGTTTCAAGAATATCGGAGGGGGTCAAAATTTCGGCCAAAAAAAAAAATGACAGTGTTACCCCTTATGTTTTTTTTTTCAGGTCCAAATTTTGACCTTCGATATCTCGGCTCTGGAAGGGTCTAGAGCCTCAATTTTTGCGCGTTGGTCGAAGTCTCGTGGCCCTCTGTCAGAATCCAGAGTTTCAAGAATATCGGAGGGGGTCAAAATTTCGGCCAAAAAAAAAAAATGACAGTGTTACCCCTTATGTTTTTTTTTTCAGGTCCAAATTTTGACCTTCGATATCTCGGCTCTGGAAGGGTCTAGAGCCTCAATTTTTGCGCGTTGGTCGAAGTCTCGTGGCCCTCTGTCAGAATCCAGAGTTTCAAGAAGATCGGAGGGGGTCAAAATTTCGGCCAAAAAAAAAAAAATGACAGTGTTACCCCTTATGTTTTTTTTTTCAGGTCCAAATTTTGACCTTCGATATCTCGGCTCTGGAAGGGTCTAGAGCCTCAATTTTTGCGCGTTGGTCGAAGTCTCGAGGCCCTCTGTCAGAATCCAGAGTTTCAAGAATATCGGAGGGGGTCAAAATTTCGGCCAAAAAAAAAAATGACAGTGTTACCCCTTATGTTTTTTTTTTCAGGTCCAAATTTTGACCTTCGATATCTCGGCTCTGGAAGGGTCTAGAGCCTCAATTTTTGCGCGTTGGTCGAAGTCTCGTGGCCCTCTGTCAGAATCCAGAGTTTCAAGAATATCGGAGGGGGTCAAAATTTCGGCCAAAAAAAAAAATGACAGTGTTACCCCTTATGTTTTTTTTTTCAGGTCCAAATTTTGACCTTCGATATCTCGGCTCTGGAAGGGTCTAGAGCCTCAATTTTTGCGCGTTGGTCGAAGTCTCGTGGCCCTCTGTCAGAATCCAGAGTTTCAAGAATATCGGAGGGGGTCAAAATTTCGGCCAAAAAAAAAAATGACAGTGTTACCCCTTATGTTTTTTTTTTCAGGTCCAAATTTTGACCTTCGATATCTCGGCTCTGGAAGGGTCTAGAGCCTCAATTTTTGCGCGTTGGTCGAAGTCTCGTGGCCCTCTGTCAGAATCCAGAGTTTCAAGAATATCGGAGGGGGTCAAAATTTCGGCAAAAAAAAAAAATGACAGTGTTACCCCTTATGTTTTTTTTTTCAGGTCCAAATTTTGACCTTCGATATCTCGGCTCTGGAAGGGTCTAGAGCCTCAATTTTTGCGCGTTGGTCGAAGTCTCGTGGCCCTCTGTCAGAATCCAGAGTTTCAAGAATATCGGAGGGGGTCAAAATTTCGGCCAAAAAAAAAAATGACAGTGTTACCCCTTATGTTTTTTTTTCAGGTCCAAATTTTGACCTTCGATATCTCGGCTCTGGAAGGGTCTAGAGCCTCAATTTTTGCGCGTTGGTCGAAGTCTCGTGGCCCTCTGTCAGAATCCAGAGTTTCAAGAATATCGGAGGGGGTCAAAATTTCGGCCAAAAAAAAAAATGACAGTGTTACCCCTTATGTTTTTTTTTCAGGTCCAAATTTTGACCTTCGATATCTCGGCTCTGGATGGGTCTAGAGCCTCAATTTTTGCGCGTTGGTCGAAGTCTCGTGGCCCTCTGTCAGAGTCCAGAGTTTCAAGAAGATCGGAGGGGGTCAAAATTTCGGCCAAAAAAAAAAAAATGACAGTGTTACCCCTTATGTTTTTTTTTCAGGTCCAAATTTTGACCTTCGATATCTCGGCTCTGGAAGGGTCTAGAGCCTCAATTTTTGCGCGTTGGTCGAAGTCTCGTGGCCCTCTGTCAGAATCCAGAGTTTCAAGAAGATCGGAGGGGGTCAAAAATTCGGCCAAAAAAAAAAAATGACAGTGTTACCCCTTATGTTTTTTTTTTCAGGTCCAAATTTTGACCTTCGATATCTCGGCTCTGGAAGGGTCTAGAGCCTCAATTTTTGCGCGTTGGTCGAAGTCTCAAGGCCCTCTGTCAGAATCCAGAGTTTCAAGAATATCGGAGGGGGTCAAAATTTCGGCCAAAAAAAAAAAATGACAGTGTTACCCCTTATGTTTTTTTTGCAGGTCCAAATTTTGACCTTCGATATCTCGGCTCTGGAAGGGTCTAGAGCCTCAATTTTTGCGCGTTGGTCGAAGTCTCGTGGCCCTCTGTCAGAATCCAGAGTTTCAAGAATATCGGAGGGGGTCAAAATTTCGGCAAAAAAAAAAAATGACAGTGTTACCCCTTATGTTTTTTTTTTCAGGTCCAAATTTTGACCTTCGATATCTCGGCTCTGGAAGGGTCTAGAGCCTCAATTTTTGCGCGTTGGTCGAAGTCTCGTGGCCCTCTGTCAGAGTCCAGAGTTTCAAGAAGATCGGAGGGGGTCAAAATTTCGGCCAAAAAAAAAAAAATGACAGTGTTACCCCTTATGTTTTTTTTTTCAGGTCCAAATTTTGACCTTCGATATCTCGGCTCTGGAAGGGTCTAGAGCCTCAATTTTTGCGCGTTGGTCGAAGTCTCGAGGCCCTCTGTCAGAATCCAGAGTTTCAAGAATATCGGAGGGGGTCAAAATTTCGGCCAAAAAAAAAAATGACAGTGTTACCCCTTATGTTTTTTTTTTCAGGTCCAAATTTTGACCTTCGATATCTCGGCTCTGGAAGGGTCTAGAGCCTCAATTTTTGCGCGTTGGTCGAAGTCTCGTGGCCCTCTGTCAGAATCCAGAGTTTCAAGAATATCGGAGGGGGTCAAAATTTCGGCCAAAAAAAAAATGACAGTGTTACCCCTTATGTTTTTTTTTCAGGTCCAAATTTTGACCTTCGATATCTCGGCTCTGGAAGGGTCTAGAGCCTCAATTTTTGCGCGTTGGTCGAAGTCTCGTGGCCCTCTGTCAGAATCCAGAGTTTCAAGAATATCGGAGGGGGTCAAAATTTCGGCCAAAAAAAAAAATGACAGTGTTACCCCTTATGTTTTTTTTTTCAGGTCCAAATTTTGACCTTCGATATCTCGGCTCTGGAAGGGTCTAGAGCCTCAATTTTTGCGCGTTGGTCGAAGTCTCGTGGCCCTCTGTCAGAATCCAGAGTTTCAAGAATATCGGAGGGGGTCAAAATTTCGGCAAAAAAAAAAATGACAGTGTTACCCCTTATGTTTTTTTTTTCAGGTCCAAATTTTGACCTTCGATATCTCGGCTCTGGAAGGGTCTAGAGCCTCAATTTTTGCGCGTTGGTCGAAGTCTCGTGGCCCTCTGTCAGAATCCAGAGTTTCAAGAATATCGGAGGGGGTCAAAATTTCGGCCAAAAAAAAAAATGACAGTGTTACCCCTTATGTTTTTTTTTCAGGTCCAAATTTTGACCTTCGATATCTCGGCTCTGGAAGGGTCTAGAGCCTCAATTTTTGCGCGTTGGTCGAAGTCTCGTGGCCCTCTGTCAGAATCCAGAGTTTCAAGAATATCGGAGGGGGTCAAAATTTCGGCCAAAAAAAAAAATGACAGTGTTACCCCTTATGTTTTTTTTTCAGGTCCAAATTTTGACCTTCGATATCTCGGCTCTGGATGGGTCTAGAGCCTCAATTTTTGCGCGTTGGTCGAAGTCTCGTGGCCCTCTGTCAGAGTCCAGAGTTTCAAGAAGATCGGAGGGGGTCAAAATTTCGGCCAAAAAAAAAAAATGACAGTGTTACCCCTTATGTTTTTTTTTCAGGTCCAAATTTTGACCTTCGATATCTCGGCTCTGGAAGGGTCTAGAGCCTCAATTTTTGCGCGTTGGTCGAAGTCTCGAGGCCCTCTGTCAGAATCCAGAGTTTCAAGAATATCGGAGGGGGTCAAAATTTCGGCCAAAAAAAAAAATGACAGTGTTACCCCTTATGTTTTTTTTTCAGGTCCAAATTTTGACCTTCGATATCTCGGCTCTGGAAGGGTCTAGAGCCTCAATTTTTGCGCGTTGGTCGAAGTCTCGTGGCCCTCTGTCAGAATCCAGAGTTTCAAGAATATCGGAGGGGGTCAAAATTTCGGCCAAAAAAAAAAAATGACAGTGTTACCCCTTATGTTTTTTTTTTCAGGTCCAAATTTTGACCTTCGATATCTCGGCTCTGGAAGGGTCTAGAGCCTCAATTTTTGCGCGTTGGTCGAAGTCTCGTGGCCCTCTGTCAGAATCCAGAGTTTCAAGAATATCGGAGGGGGTCAAAATTTCGGCCAAAAAAAAAAATGACAGTGTTACCCCTTATGTTTTTTTTTCAGGTCCAAATTTTGACCTTCGATATCTCGGCTCTGGAAGGGTCTAGAGCCTCAATTTTTGCGCGTTGGTCGAAGTCTCGAGGCCCTCTGTCAGAATCCAGAGTTTCAAGAATATCGGAGGGGGTCAAAATTTCGGCCAAAAAAAAAAATGACAGTGTTACCCCTTATGTTTTTTTTTTCAGGTCCAAATTTTGACCTTCGATATCTCGGCTCTGGAAGGGTCTAGAGCCTCAATTTTTGCGCGTTGGTCGAAGTCTCGAGGCCCTCTGTCAGAATCCAGAGTTTCAAGAATATCGGAGGGGGTCAAAATTTCGGCCAAAAAAAAAAATGACAGTGTTACCCCTTATGTTTTTTTTTTCAGGTCCAAATTTTGACCTTCGATATCTCGGCTCTGGAAGGGTCTAGAGCCTCAATTTTTGCGCGTTGGTCGAAGTCTCGTGGCCCTCTGTCAGAATCCAGAGTTTCAAGAATATCGGAGGGGGTCAAAATTTCGGCCAAAAAAAAAAATGACAGTGTTACCCCTTATGTTTTTTTTTTCAGGTCCAAATTTTGACCTTCGATATCTCGGCTCTGGAAGGGTCTAGAGCCTCAATTTTTGCGCGTTGGTCGAAGTCTCGTGGCCCTCTGTCAGAATCCAGAGTTTCAAGAATATCGGAGGGGGTCAAAATTTCGGCCAAAAAAAAAAATGACAGTGTTACCCCTTATGTTTTTTTTTTTCAGGTCCAAATTTTGACCTTCGATATCTCGGCTCTGGAAGGGTCTAGAGCCTCAATTTTTGCGCGTTGGTCGAAGTCTCGTGGCCCTCTGTCAGAATCCAGAGTTTCAAGAATATCGGAGGGGGGCAAAATTTCGGCAAAAAAAAAAATGACAGTGTTACCCCTTATGTTTTTTTTTTCAGGTCCAAATTTTGACCTTCGATATCTCGGCTCTGGAAGGGTCTAGAGCCTCAATTTTTGCGCGTTGGTCGAAGTCTCGTGGCCCTCTGTCAGAATCCAGAGTTTCAAGAATATCGGAGGGGGTCAAAATTTCGGCCAAAAAAAAAAATGACAGTGTTACCCCTTATGTTTTTTTTTCAGGTCCAAATTTTGACCTTCGATATCTCGGCTCTGGAAGGGTCTAGAGCCTCAATTTTTGCGCGTTGGTCGAAGTCTCGTGGCCCTCTGTCAGAATCCAGAGTTTCAAGAATATCGGAGGGGGTCAAAATTTCGGCCAAAAAAAAAAATGACAGTGTTACCCCTTATGTTTTTTTTTCAGGTCCAAATTTTGACCTTCGATATCTCGGCTCTGGAAGGGTCTAGAGCCTCAATTTTTGCGCGTTGGTCGAAGTCTCGTGGCCCTCTGTCAGAATCCAGAGTTTCAAGAATATCGGAGGGGGTCAAAATTTCGGCCAAAAAAAAAAATGACAGTGTTACCCCTTATGTTTTTTTTTCAGGTCCAAATTTTGACCTTCGATATCTCGGCTCTGGATGGGTCTAGAGCCTCAATTTTTGCGCGTTGGTCGAAGTCTCGTGGCCCTCTGTCAGAGTCCAGAGTTTCAAGAAGATCGGAGGGGGTCAAAATTTCGGCCAAAAAAAAAAAAATGACAGTGTTACCCCTTATGTTTTTTTTTCAGGTCCAAATTTTGACCTTCGATATCTCGGCTCTGGAAGGGTCTAGAGCCTCAATTTTTGCGCGTTGGTCGAAGTCTCGAGGCCCTCTGTCAGAATCCAGAGTTTCAAGAATATCGGAGGGGGTCAAAATTTCGGCCAAAAAAAAAAATGACAGTGTTACCCCTTATGTTTTTTTTTCAGGTCCAAATTTTGACCTTCGATATCTCGGCTCTGGAAGGGTCTAGAGCCTCAATTTTTGCGCGTTGGTCGAAGTCTCGTGGCCCTCTGTCAGAATCCAGAGTTTCAAGAATATCGGAGGGGGTCAAAATTTCGGCCAAAAAAAAAAATGACAGTGTTACCCCTTATGTTTTTTTTTTCAGGTCCAAATTTTGACCTTCGATATCTCGGCTCTGGAAGGGTCTAGAGCCTCAATTTTTGCGCGTTGGTCGAAGTCTCGTGGCCCTCTGTCAGAATCCAGAGTTTCAAGAATATCGGAGGGGGTCAAAATTTCGGCCAAAAAAAAAATGACAGTGTTACCCCTTATGTTTTTTTTTTCAGGTCCAAATTTTGACCTTCGATATCTCGGCTCTGGAAGGGTCTAGAGCCTCAATTTTTGCGCGTTGGTCGAAGTCTCGTGGCCCTCTGTCAGAATCCAGAGTTTCAAGAATATCGGAGGGGGTCAAAATTTCGCCCAAAAAAAAAAAAATGACAGTGTTACCCCTTATGTTTTTTTTTTCAGGTCCAAATTTTGACCTTCGATATCTCGGCTCTGGAAGGGTCTAGAGCCTCAATTTTTGCGCGTTGGTCGAAGTCTCGAGGCCCTCTGTCAGAATCCAGAGTTTCAAGAATATCGGAGGGGGTCAAAATTTCGGCCAAAAAAAAAAAATGACAGTGTTACCCCTTATGTTTTTTTTTCAGGTCCAAATTTTGACCTTCGATATCTCGGCTCTGGAAGGGTCTAGAGCCTCAATTTTTGCGCGTTGGTCGAAGTCTCGTGGCCCTCTGTCAGAATCCAGAGTTTCAAGAATATCGGAGGGGGTCAAAATTTCGGCCAAAAAAAAAAATGACAGTGTTACCCCTTATGTTTTTTTTTTTCAGGTCCAAATTTTGACCTTCGATATCTCGGCTCTGGAAGGGTCTAGAGCCTCAATTTTTGCGCGTTGGTCGAAGTCTCGTGGCCCTCTGTCAGAATCCAGAGTTTCAAGAAGATCGGAGGGGGTCAAAAATTCGGCCAAAAAAAAAAAATGACAGTGTTACCCCTTATGTTTTTTTTTTCAGGTCCAAATTTTGACCTTCGATATCTCGGCTCTGGAAGGGTCTAGAGCCTCAATTTTTGCGCGTTGGTCGAAGTCTCGAGGCCCTCTGTCAGAATCCAGAGTTTCAAGAATATCGGAGGGGGTCAAAATTTCGGCCAAAAAAAAAAAATGACAGTGTTACCCCTTATGTTTTTTTTTCAGGTCCAAATTTTGACCTTCGATATCTCGGCTCTGGAAGGGTCTAGAGCCTCAATTTTTGCGCGTTGGTCGAAGTCTCGTGGCCCTCTGTCAGAATCCAGAGTCAAGAATATCGGAGGGGGTCAAAATTTCGGCAAAAAAAAAAAATGACAGTGTTACCCCTTATGTTTTTTTTTTCAGGTCCAAATTTTGACCTTCGATATCTCGGCTCTGGAAGGGTCTAGAGCCTCAATTTTTGCGCGTTGGTCGAAGTCTCGTGGCCCTCTGTCAGAATCCAGAGTTTCAAGAATATCGGAGGGGGTCAAAATTTCGGCCAAAAAAAAAAATGACAGTGTTACCCCTTATGTTTTTTTTTCAGGTCCAAATTTTGACCTTCGATATCTCGGCTCTGGAAGGGTCTAGAGCCTCAATTTTTGCGCGTTGGTCGAAGTCTCGTGGCCCTCTGTCAGAATCCAGAGTTTCAAGAATATCGGAGGGGGTCAAAATTTCGGCCAAAAAAAAAATGACAGTGTTACCCCTTATGTTTTTTTTTCAGGTCCAAATTTTGACCTTCGATATCTCGGCTCTGGAAGGGTCTAGAGCCTCAATTTTTGCGCGTTGGTCGAAGTCTCGTGGCCCTCTGTCAGAGTCCAGAGTTTCAAGAAGATCGGAGGGGGTCAAAATTTCGGCCAAAAAAAAAAAATGACAGTGTTACCCCTTATGTTTTTTTTTTCAGGTCCAAATTTTGACCTTCGATATCTCGGCTCTGGAAGGGTCTAGAGCCTCAATTTTTGCGCGTTGGTCGAAGTCTCGAGGCCCTCTGTCAGAATCCAGAGTTTCAAGAATATCGGAGGGGGTCAAAATTTCGGCCAAAAAAAAAAATGACAGTGTTACCCCTTATGTTTTTTTTTCAGGTCCAAATTTTGACCTTCGATATCTCGGCTCTGGAAGGGTCTAGAGCCTCAATTTTTGCGCGTTGGTCGAAGTCTCGTGGCCCTCTGTCAGAATCCAGAGTTTCAAGAATATCGGAGGGGGTCAAAATTTCGGCCAAAAAAAAAAATGACAGTGTTACCCCTTATGTTTTTTTTTTCAGGTCCAAATTTTGACCTTCGATATCTCGGCTCTGGAAGGGTCTAGAGCCTCAATTTTTGCGCGTTGGTCGAAGTCTCGTGGCCCTCTGTCAGAATCCAGAGTTTCAAGAATATCGGAGGGGGTCAAAATTTCGGCCAAAAAAAAAATGACAGTGTTACCCCTTATGTTTTTTTTTTCAGGTCCAAATTTTGACCTTCGATATCTCGGCGCTGGAAGGGTCTAGAGCCTCAATTTTTGCGCGTTGGTCGAAGTCTCGTGGCCCTCTGTCAGAATCCAGAGTTTCAAGAATATCGGAGGGGGTCAAAATTTCGGCCAAAAAAAAAAATGACAGTGTTACCCCTTATGTTTTTTTTTCAGGTCCAAATTTTGACCTTCGATATCTCGGCTCTGGAAGGGTCTAGAGCCTCAATTTTTGCGCGTTGGTCGAAGTCTCGTGGCCCTCTGTCAGAATCCAGAGTTTCAAGAATATCGGAGGGGGTCAAAATTTCGGCCAAAAAAAAAAATGACAGTGTTACCCCTTATGTTTTTTTTTCAGGTCCAAATTTTGACCTTCGATATCTCGGCTCTGGAAGGGTCTAGAGCCTCAATTTTTGCGCGTTGGTCGAAGTCTCGTAGCCCTCTGTCAGAGTCCAGAGTTTCAAGAAGATCGGAGGGGGTCAAAATTTCGGCCAAAAAAAAAAATGACAGTGTTACCCCTTATGTTTTTTTTTTCAGGTCCAAATTTTGACCTTCGATATCTCGGCTCTGGAAGGGTCTAGAGCCTCAATTTTTGCGCGTTGGTCGAAGTCTCGAGGCCCTCTGTCAGAATCCAGAGTTTCAAGAATATCGGAGGGGGTCAAAATTTCGGCCAAAAAAAAAAAAATGACAGTGTTACCCCTTATGTTTTTTTTTCAGGTCCAAATTTTGACCTTCGATATCTCGGCTCTGGAAGGGTCTAGAGCCTCAATTTTTGCGCGTTGGTCGAAGTCTCGTGGCCCTCTGTCAGAATCCAGAGTTTCAAGAATATCGGAGGGGGTCAAAATTTCGGCCAAAAAAAAAAAATGACAGTGTTACCCCTTATGTTTTTTTTTTCAGGTCCAAATTTTGACCTTCGATATCTCGGCTCTGGAAGGGTCTAGAGCCTCAATTTTTGCGCGTTGGTCGAAGTCTCGTGGCCCTCTGTCAGAATCCAGAGTTTCAAGAATATCGGAGGGGGTCAAAATTTCGGCCAAAAAAAAAAAATGACAGTGTTACCCCTTATGTTTTTTTTTTCAGGTCCAAATTTTGACCTTCGATATCTCGGCTCTGGAAGGGTCTAGAGCCTCAATTTTTCCGCGTTGGTCGAAGTCTCGTGGCCCTCTGTCAGAATCCAGAGTTTCAAGAATATCGGAGGGGGTCAAAATTTCGGCCAAAAAAAAAAAATGACAGTGTTACCCCTTATGTTTTTTTTTTCAGGTCCAAATTTTGACCTTCGATATCTCGGCTCTGGAAGGGTCTAGAGCCTCAATTTTTGCGCGTTGGTCGAAGTTTCGTGGCCCTCTGTCAGAATCCAGAGTTTCAAGAATATCGGAGGGGGTCAAAATTTCGGCCAAAAAAAAAAAAAATGACAGTGTTACCCCTTATGTTTTTTTTTTCAGGTCCAAATTTTGACCTTCGATATCTCGGCTCTGGAAGGGTCTAGAGCCTCAATTTTTGCGCGTTGGTCGAAGTCTCGAGGCCCTCTGTCAGAATCCAGAGTTTCAAGAATATCGGAGGGGGTCAAAATTTCGGCCAAAAAAAAAAAAAATGACAGTGTTACCCCTTATGTTTTTTTTTTCAGGTCCAAATTTTGACCTTCGATATCTCGGCTCTGGAAGGGTCTAGAGCCTCAATTTTTGCGCGTTGGTCGAAGTCTCGTGGCCCTCTGTCAGAATCCAGAGTTTCAAGAAGATCGGAGGGGGTCAAAAATTCGGCCAAAAAAAAAAAAATGACAGTGTTACCCCTTATGTTTTTTTTTTCAGGTCCAAATTTTGACCTTCGATATCTCGGCTCTGGAAGGGTCTAGAGCCTCAATTTTTGCGCGTTGGTCGAAGTCTCGAGGCCCTCTGTCAGAATCCAGAGTTTCAAGAATATCGGAGGGGGTCAAAATTTCGGCCAAAAAAAAAAAATGACAGTGTTACCCCTTATGTTTTTTTTTCAGGTCCAAATTTTGACCTTCGATATCTCGGCTCTGGAAGGGTCTAGAGCCTCAATTTTTGCGCGTTGGTCGAAGTCTCGTGGCCCTCTGTCAGAGTCCAGAGTTTCAAGAATATCGGAGGGGGTCAAAATTTCGGCCAAAAAAAAAAATGACAGTGTTACCCCTTATGTTTTTTTTTCAGGTCCAAATTTTGACCTTCGATATCTCGGCTCTGGAAGGGTCTAGAGCCTCAATTTTTGCGCGTTGGTCGAAGTCTCGTGGCCCTCTGTCAGAATCCAGAGTTTCAAGAATATCGGAGGGGGTCAAAATTTCGGCCAAAAAAAAAAAATGACAGTGTTACCCCTTATGTTTTTTTTTCAGGTCCAAATTTTGACCTTCGATATCTCGGCTCTGGAAGGGTCTAGAGCCTCAATTTTTGCGCGTTGGTTGAAGTCTCGTGGCCCTCTGTCAGAATCCAGAGTTTCAAGAATATCGGAGGGGGTCAAAATTTCGGCCAAAAAAAAAAAATGACAGTGTTACCCCTTATGTTTTTTTTTTCAGGTCCAAATTTTGACCTTCGATATCTCGGTTCTGGAAGGGTCTAGAGCCTCAATTTTTGCGCGTTGGTCGAAGTCTCGTGGCCCTCTGTCAGAATCCAGAGTTTCAAGAATATCGGAGGGGGTCAAAATTTCGGCCAAAAAAAAAAATGACAGTGTTACCCCTTATGTTTTTTTTTCAGGTCCAAATTTTGACCTTCGATATCTCGGCTCTGGAAGGGTCTAGAGCCTCAATTTTTGCGCGTTGGTCGAAGTCTCGTGGCCCTCTGTCAGAATCCAGAGTTTCAAGAAGATCGGAGGGGGTCAAAATTCGGCCAAAAAAAAAAAAAATGACAGTGTTACCCCTTATGTTTTTTTTTTCAGGTCCAAATTTTGACCTTCGATATCTCGGCTCTGGAAGGGTCTAGAGCCTCAATTTTTGCGCGTTGGTCGAAGTCTCGAGGCCCTCTGTCAGAATCCAGAGTTTCAAGAATATCGGAGGGGGTAAAAATTTCGGCCAAAAAAAAAAAATGACAGTGTTACCCCTTATGTTTTTTTTTCAGGTCCAAATTTTGACCTTCGATATCTCGGCTCTGGAAGGGTCTAGAGCCTCAATTTTTGCGCGTTGGTCGAAGTCTCGTGGCCCTCTGTCAGAATCCAGAGTTTCAAGAATATCGGAGGGGGTCAAAATTTCGGCCAAAAAAAAAAATGACAGTGTTACCCCTTATGTTTTTTTTTCAGGTCCAAATTTTGACCTTCGATATCTCGGCTCTGGAAGGGTCTAGAGCCTCAATTTTTGCGCGTTGGTCGAAGTCTCGTGGCCCTCTGTCAGAGTCCAGAGTTTCAAGAAGATCGGAGGGGGTCAAAATTTCGGCCAAAAAAAAAAAATGACAGTGTTACCCCTTATGTTTTTTTTTTCAGGTCCAAATTTTGACCTTCGATATCTCGGCTCTGGAAGGGTCTAGAGCCTCAATTTTTGCGCGTTGGTCGAAGTCTCGAGGCCCTCTGTCAGAATCCAGAGTTTCAAGAATATCGGAGGGGGTCAAAATTTCGGCCAAAAAAAAAAATGACAGTGTTACCCCTTATGTTTTTTTTTCAGGTCCAAATTTTGACCTTCGATATCTCGGCTCTGGAAGGGTCTAGAGCCTCAATTTTTGCGCGTTGGTCGAAGTCTCGTGGCCCTCTGTCAGAATCCAGAGTTTCAAGAATATCGGAGGGGGTCAAAATTTCGGCCAAAAAAAAAAATGACAGTGTTACCCCTTATGTTTTTTTTTTCAGGTCCAAATTTTGACCTTCGATATCTCGGCTCTGGAAGGGTCTAGAGCCTCAATTTTTGCGCGTTGGTCGAAGTCTCGTGGCCCTCTGTCAGAATCCAGAGTTTCAAGAATATCGGAGGGGGTCAAAATTTCGGCCAAAAAAAAAAATGACAGTGTTACCCCTTATGTTTTTTTTTTCAGGTCCAAATTTTGACCTTCGATATCTCGGCGCTGGAAGGGTCTAGAGCCTCAATTTTTGCGCGTTGGTCGAAGTCTCGTGGCCCTCTGTCAGAATCCAGAGTTTCAAGAATATCGGAGGGGGTCAAAATTTCGGCCAAAAAAAAAAATGACAGTGTTACCCCTTATGTTTTTTTTTTCAGGTCCAAATTTTGACCTTCGATATCTCGGCTCTGGAAGGGTCTAGAGCCTCAATTTTTGCGCGTTGGTCGAAGTCTCGTGGCCCTCTGTCAGAATCCAGAGTTTCAAGAATATCGGAGGGGGTCAAAATTTCGGCCAAAAAAAAAAATGACAGTGTTACCCCTTATGTTTTTTTTTCAGGTCCAAATTTTGACCTTCGATATCTCGGCTCTGGAAGGGTCTAGAGCCTCAATTTTTGCGCGTTGGTCGAAGTCTCGTAGCCCTCTGTCAGAGTCCAGAGTTTCAAGAATATCGGAGGGGGTCAAAATTTCGGCCAAAAAAAAAAATGACAGTGTTACCCCTTATGTTTTTTTTTTCAGGTCCAAATTTTGACCTTCGATATCTCGGCTCTGGAAGGGTCTAGAGCCTCAATTTTTGCGCGTTGGTCGAAGTCTCGAGGCCCTCTGTCAGAATCCAGAGTTTCAAGAATATCGGAGGGGGTCAAAATTTCGGCCAAAAAAAAAAAATGACAGTGTTACCCCTTATGTTTTTTTTTCAGGTCCAAATTTTGACCTTCGATATCTCGGCTCTGGAAGGGTCTAGAGCCTCAATTTTTGCGCGTTGGTCGAAGTCTCGTGGCCCTCTGTCAGAATCCAGAGTTTCAAGAATATCGGAGGGGGTCAAAATTTCGGCCAAAAAAAAAAAATGACAGTGTTACCCCTTATGTTTTTTTTTTCAGGTCCAAATTTTGACCTTCGATATCTCGGCTCTGGAAGGGTCTAGAGCCTCAATTTTTCCGCGTTGGTCGAAGTCTCGTGGCCCTCTGTCAGAATCCAGAGTTTCAAGAATATCGGAGGGGGTCAAAATTTCGGCCAAAAAAAAAAAATGACAGTGTTACCCCTTATGTTTTTTTTTTCAGGTCCAAATTTTGACCTTCGATATCTCGGCTCTGGAAGGGTCTAGAGCCTCAATTTTTGCGCGTTGGTCGAAGTTTCGTGGCCCTCTGTCAGAATCCAGAGTTTCAAGAATATCGGAGGGGGTCAAAATTTCGGCCAAAAAAAAAAAAAAATGACAGTGTTACCCCTTATGTTTTTTTTTTCAGGTCCAAATTTTGACCTTCGATATCTCGGCTCTGGAAGGGTCTAGAGCCTCAATTTTTGCGCGTTGGTCGAAGTCTCGAGGCCCTCTGTCAGAATCCAGAGTTTCAAGAATATCGGAGGGGGTCAAAATTTCGGCCAAAAAAAAAAAAAATGACAGTGTTACCCCTTATGTTTTTTTTTTCAGGTCCAAATTTTGACCTTCGATATCTCGGCTCTGGAAGGGTCTAGAGCCTCAATTTTTGCGCGTTGGTCGAAGTCTCGTGGCCCTCTGTCAGAATCCAGAGTTTCAAGAAGATCGGAGGGGGTCAAAAATTCGGCCAAAAAAAAAAAAAATGACAGTGTTACCCCTTATGTTTTTTTTTTCAGGTCCAAATTTTGACCTTCGATATCTCGGCTCTGGAAGGGTCTAGAGCCTCAATTTTTGCGCGTTGGTCGAAGTCTCGAGGCCCTCTGTCAGAATCCAGAGTTTCAAGAATATCGGAGGGGGTCAAAATTTCGGCCAAAAAAAAAAAATGACAGTGTTACCCCTTATGTTTTTTTTTCAGGTCCAAATTTTGACCTTCGATATCTCGGCTCTGGAAGGGTCTAGAGCCTCAATTTTTGCGCGTTGGTCGAAGTCTCGTGGCCCTCTGTCAGAGTCCAGAGTTTCAAGAATATCGGAGGGGGTCAAAATTTCGGCCAAAAAAAAAAATGACAGTGTTACCCCTTATGTTTTTTTTTCAGGTCCAAATTTTGACCTTCGATATCTCGGCTCTGGAAGGGTCTAGAGCCTCAATTTTTGCGCGTTGGTCGAAGTCTCGTGGCCCTCTGTCAGAATCCAGAGTTTCAAGAATATCGGAGGGGGTCAAAATTTCGGCCAAAAAAAAAAATGACAGTGTTACCCCTTATGTTTTTTTTTCAGGTCCAAATTTTGACCTTCGATATCTCGGCTCTGGAAGGGTCTAGAGCCTCAATTTTTGCGCGTTGGTCGAAGTCTCGTGGCCCTCTGTCAGAATCCAGAGTTTCAAGAATATCGGAGGGGGTCAAAATTTCGGCCAAAAAAAAAAAATGACAGTGTTACCCCTTATGTTTTTTTTTTCAGGTCCAAATTTTGACCTTCGATATCTCGGTTCTGGAAGGGTCTAGAGCCTCAATTTTTGCGCGTTGGTCGAAGTCTCGTGGCCCTCTGTCAGAATCCAGAGTTTCAAGAATATCGGAGGGGGTCAAAATTTCGGCCAAAAAAAAAAATGACAGTGTTACCCCTTATGTTTTTTTTTCAGGTCCAAATTTTGACCTTCGATATCTCGGCTCTGGAAGGGTCTAGAGCCTCAATTTTTGCGCGTTGGTCGAAGTCTCGTGGCCCTCTGTCAGAATCCAGAGTTTCAAGAAGATCGGAGGGGGTCAAAAATTCGGCCAAAAAAAAAAAATGACAGTGTTACCCCTTATGTTTTTTTTTTCAGGTCCAAATTTTGACCTTCGATATCTCGGCTCTGGAAGGGTCTAGAGCCTCAATTTTTGCGCGTTGGTCGAAGTCTCGAGGCCCTCTGTCAGAATCCAGAGTTTCAAGAATATCGGAGGGGGTAAAAATTTCGGCCAAAAAAAAAAAATGACAGTGTTACCCCTTATGTTTTTTTTTCAGGTCCAAATTTTGACCTTCGATATCTCGGCTCTGGAAGGGTCTAGAGCCTCAATTTTTGCGCGTTGGTCGAAGTCTCGTGGCCCTCTGTCAGAATCCAGAGTTTCAAGAATATCGGAGGGGGTCAAAATTTCGGCCAAAAAAAAAAAATGACAGTGTTACCCCTTATGTTTTTTTTTCAGGTCCAAATTTTGACCTTCGATATCTCGGCTCTGGAAGGGTCTAGAGCCTCAATTTTTGCGCGTTGGTCGAAGTCTCGTGGCCCTCTGTCAGAATCCAGAGTTTCAAGAATATCGGAGGGGGTCAAAATTTCGGCCAAAAAAAAAATGACAGTGTTACCCCTTATGTTTTTTTTTTTCAGGTCCAAATTTTGACCTTCGATATCTCGGCTCTGGAAGGGTCTAGAGCGTCAATTTTTGCGCGTTGGTCGAAGTTTCGTGGCCCTCTGTCAGAATCCAGAGTTTCAAGAATATCGGAGGGGGTCAAAATTTCGGCCAAAAAAAAAAAAAATGACAGTGTTACCCCTTATGTTTTTTTTTTTCAGGTCCAAATTTTGACCTTCGATATCTCGGCTCTGGAAGGGTCTAGAGCCTCAATTTTTGCGCGTTGGTCGAAGTCTCGAGGCCCTCTGTCAGAATCCAGAGTTTCAAGAATATCGGAGGGGGTCAAAATTTCGGCCAAAAAAAAAAAAATGACAGTGTTACCCCTTATGTTTTTTTTTTTAGGTCCAAATTTTGACCTTCGATATCTCGGCTCTGGAAGGGTCTAGAGCCTCAATTTTTGCGCGTTGGTCGAAGTCTCGTGGCCCTCTGTCAGAATCCAGAGTTTCAAGAAGATCGGAGGGAGTCAAAAATTCGGCCAAAAAAAAAAAAATGACAGTGTTACCCCTTATGTTTTTTTTTTCAGGTCCAAATTTTGATCTTCGATATCTCGGCTCTGGAAGGGTCTAGAGCCTCAATTTTTGCGCGTTGGTCGAAGTCTCGAGGCCCTCTGTCAGAATCCAGAGTTTCAAGAATATCGGAGGGGGTCAAAATTTCGGCCAAAAAAAAAAAAAATGACAGTGTTACCCCTTATGTTTTTTTTTTCAGGTCCAAATTTTGACCTTCGATATCTCGGCTCTGGAAGGGTCTAGAGCCTCAATTTTTGCGCGTTGGTCGAAGTCTCGTGGCCCTCTGTCAGAATCCAGAGTTTCAAGAATATCGGAGGGGGTCAAAATTTCGGCCAAAAAAAAAAAATGACAGTGTTACCCCTTATGTTTTTTTTTTCAGGTCCAAATTTTGACCTTCGATATCTCGGCTCTGGAAGGGTCTAGAGCCTCAATTTTTGCGCGTTGGTCGAAGTCTCGTGGCCCTCTGTCAGAATCCAGAGTTTCAAGAAGATCGGAGGGGGTCAAAAATTCGGCCAAAAAAAAAAAAATGACAGTGTTACCCCTTATGTTTTTTTTTCAGGTCCAAATTTTGACCTTCGATATCTCGGCTCTGGAAGGGTCTAGAGCCTCAATTTTTGCGCGTTGGTCGAAGTCTCGAGGCCCTCTGTCAGAATCCAGAGTTTCAAGAATATCGGAGGGGGTCAAAATTTCGGCCAAAAAAAAAAAAATGACAGTGTTACCCCTTATGTTTTTTTTTCAGGTCCAAATTTTGACCTTCGATATCTCGGCTCTGGAAGGGTCTAGAGCCTCAATTTTTGCGCGTTGGTCGAAGTCTCGTGGCCCTCTGTCAGAATCCAGAATTTCAAGAATATCGGAGGGGGTCAAAATTTCGGCCAAAAAAAAAAATGACAGTGTTACCCCTTATGTTTTTTTTTTTCAGGTCCAAATTTTGACCTTCGATATCTCGGCTCTGGAAGGGTCTAGAGCCTCAATTTTTGCGCGTTGGTCGAAGTCTCGTGGCCCTCTGTCAGAATCCAGAGTTTCAAGAATATCGGAGGGGGTCAAAATTTCGGCCAAAAAAAAAAATGACAGTGTTACCCCTTATGTTTTTTTTTCAGGTCCAAATTTTGACCTTCGATATCTCGGCTCTGGAAGGGTCTAGAGCCTCAATTTTTGCGCGTTGGTCGAAGTCTCGTGGCCCTCTGTCAGAATCCAGAGTTTCAAGAATATCGGAGGGGGTCAAAATTTCGGCCAAAAAAAAAAATGACAGTGTTACCCCTTATGTTTTTTTTTCAGGTCCAAATTTTGACCTTCGATATCTCGGCTCTGGAAGGGTCTAGAGCCTCAATTTTTGCGCGTTGGTCGAAGTCTCGTGGCCCTCTGTCAGAGTCCAGAGTTTCAAGAAGATCGGAGGGGGTCAAAATTTCGGCCAAAAAAAAAAAAATGACAGTGTTACCCCTTATGTTTTTTTTTTCAGGTCCAAATTTTGACCTTCGATATCTCGGCTCTGGAAGGGTCTAGAGCCTCAATTTTTGCGCGTTGGTCGAAGTTTCGTGGCCCTCTGTCAGAATCCAGAGTTTCAAGAATATCGGAGGGGGTCAAAATTTCGGCCAAAAAAAAAAAAATGACAGTGTTACCCCTTATGTTTTTTTTTTCAGGTCCAAATTTTGACCTTCGATATCTCGGCTCTGGAAGGGTCTAGAGCCTCAATTTTTGCGCGTTGGTCGAAGTCTCGAGGCCCTCTGTCAGAATCCAGAGTTTCAAGAATATCGGAGGGGGTCAAAATTTCGGCCAAAAAAAAAAAATGACAGTGTTACCCCTTATGTTTTTTTTTTTAGGTCCAAATTTTGACCTTCGATATCTCGGCTCTGGAAGGGTCTAGAGCCTCAATTTTTGCGCGTTGGTCGAAGTCTCGTGGCCCTCTGTCAGAATCCAGAGTTTCAAGAAGATCGGAGGGGGTCAAAAATTCGGCCAAAAAAAAAAAAATGACAGTGTTACCCCTTATGTTTTTTTTTTCAGGTCCAAAATTTGATCTTCGATATCTCGGCTCTGGAAGGGTCTAGAGCCTCAATTTTTGCGCGTTGGTCGAAGTCTCGAGGCCCTCTGTCAGAATCCAGAGTTTCAAGAATATCGGAGGGGGTCAAAATTTCGGCCAAAAAAAAAAAATGACAGTGTTACCCCTTATGTTTTTTTTTTCAGGTCCAAATTTTGACCTTCGATATCTCGGCTCTGGAAGGGTCTAGAGCCTCAATTTTTGCGCGTTGGTCGAAGTCTCGTGGCCCTCTGTCAGAATCCAGAGTTTCAAGAATATCGGAGGGGGTCAAAATTTCGGCCAAAAAAAAAAATGACAGTGTTACCCCTTATGTTTTTTTTTTCAGGTCCAAATTTTGACCTTCGATATCTCGGCTCTGGAAGGGTCTAGAGCCTCAATTTTTGCGCGTTGGTCGAAGTCTCGTGGCCCTCTGTCAGAATCCAGAGTTTCAAGAAGATCGGAGGGGGTCAAAAATTCGGCCAAAAAAAAAAAAATGACAGTGTTACCCCTTATGTTTTTTTTTCAGGTCCAAATTTTGACCTTCGATATCTCGGCTCTGGAAGGGTCTAGAGCCTCAATTTTTGCGCGTTGGTCGAAGTCTCGAGGCCCTCTGTCAGAATCCAGAGTTTCAAGAATATCGGAGGGGGTCAAAATTTCGGCCAAAAAAAAAAAAATGACAGTGTTACCCCTTATGTTTTTTTTTCAGGTCCAAATTTTGACCTTCGATATCTCGGCTCTGGAAGGGTCTAGAGCCTCAATTTTTGCGCGTTGGTCGAAGTCTCGTGGCCCTCTGTCAGAATCCAGAATTTCAAGAATATCGGAGGGGGTCAAAATTTCGGCCAAAAAAAAAAATGACAGTGTTACCCCTTATGTTTTTTTTTTCAGGTCCAAATTTTGACCTTCGATATCTCGGCTCTGGAAGGGTCTAGAGCCTCAATTTTTGCGCGTTGGTCGAAGTCTCGTGGCCCTCTGTCAGAATCCAGAGTTTCAAGAATATCGGAGGGGGTCAAAATTTCGGCCAAAAAAAAAAATGACAGTGTTACCCCTTATGTTTTTTTTTCAGGTCCAAATTTTGACCTTCGATATCTCGGCTCTGGAAGGGTCTAGAGCCTCAATTTTTGCGCGTTGGTCGAAGTCTCGTGGCCCTCTGTCAGAATCCAGAGTTTCAAGAATATCGGAGGGGGTCAAAATTTCGGCCAAAAAAAAAAATGACAGTGTTACCCCTTATGTTTTTTTTTCAGGTCCAAATTTTGACCTTCGATATCTCGGCTCTGGAAGGGTCTAGAGCCTCAATTTTTGCGCGTTGGTCGAAGTCTCGTGGCCCTCTGTCAGAGTCCAGAGTTTCAAGAAGATCGGAGGGGGTCAAAATTTCGGCCAAAAAAAAAAAAATGACAGTGTTACCCCTTATGTTTTTTTTTTCAGGTCCAAATTTTGACCTTCGATATCTCGGCTCTGGAAGGGTCTAGAGCCTCAATTTTTGCGCGTTGGTCGAAGTCTCGAGGCCCTCTGTCAGAATCCAGAGTTTCAAGAATATCGGAGGGGGTCAAAATTTCGGCCAAAAAAAAAAATGACAGTGTTACCCCTTATGTTTTTTTTTCAGGTCCAAATTTTGACCTTCGATATCTCGGCTCTGGAAGGGTCTAGAGCCTCAGTTTTTGCGCGTTGGTCGAAGTCTCGTGGCCCTCTGTCAGAATCCAGAGTTTCAAGAATATCGGAGGGGGTCAAAATTTCGGCCAAAAAAAAAAAATGACAGTGTTACCCCTTATGTTTTTTTTTTCAGGTCCAAATTTTGACCTTCGATATCTCGGCTCTGGAAGGGTCTAGAGCCTCAATTTTTGCGCGTTGGTCGAAGTCTCGTGGCCCTCTGTCAGAATCCAGAGTTTCAAGAATATCGGAGGGGGTCAAAATTTCGGCCAAAAAAAAAAAATGACAGTGTTACCCCTTATGTTTTTTTTTTCAGGTCCAAATTTTGACCTTCGATATCTCGGCTCTGGAAGGGTCTAGAGCCTCAATTTTTGCGCGTTGGTCGAAGTCTCGTGGCCCTCTGTCAGAATCCAGAGTTTCAAGAATATCGGAGGGGGTCAAAATTTCGGCCAAAAAAAAAAAAGACAGTGTTACCCCTTATGTTTTTTTTTTCAGGTCCAAATTTTGACCTTCGATATCTCGGCTCTCGAAGGGTCTAGAGCCTCAATTTTTGCGCGTTGGTCGAAGTTTCGTGGCCCTCTGTCAGAATCCAGAGTTTCAAGAATATCGGAGGGGGTCAAAATTTCGGCCAAAAAAAAAAAAAATGACAGTGTTACCCCTTATGTTTTTTTTTTCAGGTCCAAATTTTGACCTTTGATATCTCGGCTCTGGAAGGGTCTAGAGCCTCAATTTTTGCGCGTTGGTCGAAGTCTCGAGGCCCTCTGTCAGAATCCAGAGTTTCAAGAATATCGGAGGGGGTCAAAATTTCGGCCAAAAAAAAAAAATGACAGTGTTACCCCTTATGTTTTTTTTTTCAGGTCCAAATTTTGACCTTCGATATCTCGGCTCTGGAAGGGTCTAGAGCCTCAATTTTTGCGCGTTGGTCGAAGTCTCGTGGCCCTCTGTCAGAATCCAGAGTTTCAAGAATATCGGAGGGGGTCAAAATTTCGGCCAAAAAAAAAATGACAGTGTTACCCCTTATGTTTTTTTTTCAGGTCCAAATTTTGACCTTCGATATCTCGGCTCTGGAAGGGTCTAGAGCCTCAATTTTTGCGCGTTGGTCGAAGTCTCGTGGCCCTCTGTCAGAGTCCAGAGTTTCAAGAAGATCGGAGGGGGTCAAAATTTCGGCCAAAAAAAAAAAAATGACAGTGTTACCCCTTATGTTTTTTTTTTCAGGTCCAAATTTTGACCTTCGATATCTCGGCTCTGGAAGGGTCTAGAGCCTCAATTTTTGCGCGTTGGTCGAAGTCTCGAGGCCCTCTGTCAGAATCCAGAGTTTCAAGAATATCGGAGGGGGTCAAAATTTCGGCCAAAAAAAAAAAATGACAGTGTTACCCCTTATGTTTTTTTTTCAGGTCCAAATTTTGACCTTCGATATCTCGGCTCTGGAAGGGTCTAGAGCCTCAATTTTTGCGCGTTGGTCGAAGTCTCGTGGCCCTCTGTCAGAATCCAGAGTTTCAAGAATATCGGAGGGGGTCAAAATTTCGGCCAAAAAAAAAAAATGACAGTGTTACCCCTTATGTTTTTTTTTTCAGGTCCAAATTTTGACCTTCGATATCTCGGCTCTGGAAGGGTCTAGAGCCTCAATTTTTGCGCGTTGGTCGAAGTCTCGTGGCCCTCTGTCAGAATCCAGAGTTTCAAGAAGATCGGAGGGGGTCAAAATTTCGGCCAAAAAAAAAAAATGACAGTGTTACCCCTTATGTTTTTTTTTTCAGGTCCAAATTTTGACCTTCGATATCTCGGCTCTGGAAGGGTCTAGAGCCTCAATTTTTGCGCGTTGGTCGAAGTCTCGAGGCCCTCTGTCAGAATCCAGAGTTTCAAGAATATCGGAGGGGGTCAAAATTTCGGCCAAAAAAAAAAAAATGAGTGTTACCCCTTATGTTTTTTTTTCAGGTCCAAATTTTGACCTTCGATATCTCGGCTCTGGAAGGGTCTAGAGCCTCAATTTTTGCGCGTTGGTCGAAGTCTCGTGGCCCTCTGTCAGAATCCAGAGTTTCAAGAATATCGGAGGGGGTCAAAATTTCGGCAAAAAAAAAAATGACAGTGTTACCCCTTATGTTTTTTTTTTCAGGTCCAAATTTTGACCTTCGATATCTCGGCTCTGGAAGGGTCTAGAGCCTCAATTTTTGCGCGTTGGTCGAAGTCTCGTGGCCCTCTGTCAGAATCCAGAGTTTCAAGAATATCGGAGGGGGTCAAAATTTCGGCCAAAAAAAAAAATGACAGTGTTACCCCTTATGTTTTTTTTTCAGGTCCAAATTTTGACCTTCGATATCTCGGCTCTGGAAGGGTCTAGAGCCTCAATTTTTGCGCGTTGGTCGAAGTCTCGTGGCCCTCTGTCAGAATCCAGAGTTTCAAGAATATCGGAGGGGGTCAAAATTTCGGCCAAAAAAAAAAATGACAGTGTTACCCCTTATGTTTTTTTTTCAGGT
The DNA here is from genome assembly GCA_038021265.1 of Cyprinella venusta. NCBI lineage: Eukaryota > Metazoa > Chordata > Actinopteri > Cypriniformes > Leuciscidae > Cyprinella > Cyprinella venusta. Next base: position 7,790,125 of record CM075864.1, on the reverse strand, counting down.
CCAAATTTTGACCTTCGATATCTCGGCTCTGGATGGGTCTAGAGCCTCAATTTTTGCGCGTTGGTCGAAGTCTCGTGGCCCTCTGTCAGAGTCCAGAGTTTCAAGAAGATCGGAGGGGGTCAAAATTTCGGCCAAAAAAAAAAATGACAGTGTTACCCCTTATGTTTTTTTTTCAGGTCCAAATTTTGACCTTCGATATCTCGGCTCTGGAAGGGTCTAGAGCCTCAATTTTTGCGCGTTGGTCGAAGTCTTGAGGCCCTCTGTCAGAATCCAGAGTTTCAAGAATATCGGAGGGGGTCAAAATTTCGGCCAAAAAAAAAAATGACAGTGTTACCCCTTATGTTTTTTTTTCAGGTCCAAATTTTGACCTTCGATATCTCGGCTCTGGAAGGGTCTAGAGCCTCAATTTTTGCGCGTTGGTCGAAGTCTCGTGGCCCTCTGTCAGAATCCAGAGTTTCAAGAATATCGGAGGGGGTCAAAATTTCGGCCAAAAAAAAAAATGACAGTGTTACCCCTTATGTTTTTTTTTTCAGGTCCAAATTTTGACCTTCGATATCTCGGCTCTGGAAGGGTCTAGAGCCTCAGTTTTTGCGCGTTGGTCGAAGTCTCGTGGCCCTCTGTCAGAATCCAGAGTTTCAAGAATATCGGAGGGGGTCAAAATTTCGGCCAAAAAAAAAAATGACAGTGTTACCCCTTATGTTTTTTTTTTCAGGTCCAAATTTTGACCTTCGATATCTCGGCTCTGGAAGGGTCTAGAGCCTCAATTTTTGCGCGTTGGTCGAAGTCTCGTGGCCCTCTGTCAGAATCCAGAGTTTCAAGAATATCGGAGGGGGTCAAAATTTCGGCCAAAAAAAAAAAAATGACAGTGTTACCCCTTGTGTTTTTTTTTTCAGGTCCAAATTTTGACCTTCGATATCTCGGCTCTGGAAGGGTCTAGAGCCTCAATTTTTGCGCGTTGGTCGAAGTCTCGAGGCCCTCTGTCAGAATCCAGAGTTTCAAGAATATCGGAGGGGGTCAAAATTTCGGCCAAAAAAAAAAAATGACAGTGTTACCCCTTATGTTTTTTTTTCAGGTCCAAATTTTGACCTTCGATATCTCGGCTCTGGAAGGGTCTAGAGCCTCAATTTTTGCGCGTTGGTCGAAGTCTCGTGGCCCTCTGTCAGAATCCAGAGTTTCAAGAATATCGGAGGGGGTCAAAATTTCGGCCAAAAAAAAAAAATGACAGTGTTACCCCTTATGTTTTTTTTTTCAGGTCCAAATTTTGACCTTCGATATCTCGGCTCTGGAAGGGTCTAGAGCCTCAATTTTTGCGCGTTGGTCGAAGTCTCGTGGCCCTCTGTCAGAATCCAGAGTTTCAAGAAGATCGGAGGGGGTCAAAAATTCGGCCAAAAAAAAAAAATGACAGTGTTACCCCTTATGTTTTTTTTTTCAGGTCCAAATTTTGACCTTCGATATCTCGGCTCTGGAAGGGTCTAGAGCCTCAATTTTTGCGCGTTGGTCGAAGTCTCGAGGCCCTCTGTCAGAATCCAGAGTTTCAAGAATATCGGAGGGGGTCAAAATTTCGGCCAAAAAAAAAAAAATGACAGTGTTACCCCTTATGTTTTTTTTTCAGGTCCAAATTTTGACCTTCGATATCTCGGCTCTGGAAGGGTCTAGAGCCTCAATTTTTGCGCGTTGGTCGAAGTCTCGTGGCCCTCTGTCAGAATCCAGAATTTCAAGAATATCGGAGGGGGTCAAAATTTCGGCCAAAAAAAAAAATGACAGTGTTACCCCTTATGTTTTTTTTTTTTCAGGTCCAAATTTTGACCTTCGATATCTCGGCTCTGGAAGGGTCTAGAGCCTCAATTTTTGCGCGTTGGTCGAAGTCTCGTGGCCCTCTGTCAGAATCCAGAGTTTCAAGAATATCGGAGGGGGTCAAAATTTCGGCCAAAAAAAAAAATGACAGTGTTACCCCTTATGTTTTTTTTTCAGGTCCAAATTTTGACCTTCGATATCTCGGCTCTGGAAGGGTCTAGAGCCTCAATTTTTGCGCGTTGGTCGAAGTCTCGTGGCCCTCTGTCAGAATCCAGAGTTTCAAGAATATCGGAGGGGGTCAAAATTTCGGCCAAAAAAAAAAATGACAGTGTTACCCCTTATGTTTTTTTTTCAGGTCCAAATTTTGACCTTCGATATCTCGGCTCTGGAAGGGTCTAGAGCCTCAATTTTTGCGCGTTGGTCGAAGTCTCGTGGCCCTCTGTCAGAGTCCAGAGTTTCAAGAAGATCGGAGGGGGTCAAAATTTCGGCCAAAAAAAAAAAAATGACAGTGTTACCCCTTATGTTTTTTTTTTCAGGTCCAAATTTTGACCTTCGATATCTCGGCTCTGGAAGGGTCTAGAGCCTCAATTTTTGCGCGTTGGTCGAAGTTTCGTGGCCCTCTGTCAGAATCCAGAGTTTCAAGAATATCGGAGGGGGTCAAAATTTCGGCCAAAAAAAAAAAAATGACAGTGTTACCCCTTATGTTTTTTTTTTCAGGTCCAAATTTTGACCTTCGATATCTCGGTTCTGGAAGGGTCTAGAGCCTCAATTTTTGCGCGTTGGTCGAAGTCTCGTGGCCCTCTGTCAGAATCCAGAGTTTCAAGAATATCGGAGGGGGTCAAAATTTCGGCCAAAAAAAAAAAATGACAGTGTTACCCCTTATGTTTTTTTTTCAGGTCCAAATTTTGACCTTCGATATCTCGGCTCTGGAAGGGTCTAGAGCCTCAATTTTTGCGCGTTGGTCGAAGTCTCGTGGCCCTCTGTCAGAATCCAGAGTTTCAAGAATATCGGAGGGGGTCAAAATTTCGGCCAAAAAAAAAAAATGACAGTGTTACCCCTTATGTTTTTTTTTTCAGGTCCAAATTTTGACCTTCGATATCTCGGTTCTGGAAGGGTCTAGAGCCTCAATTTTTGCGCGTTGGTCGAAGTCTCGTGGCCCTCTGTCAGAATCCAGAGTTTCAAGAATATCGGAGGGGGTCAAAATTTCGGCCAAAAAAAAAAATGACAGTGTTACCCCTTATGTTTTTTTTTCAGGTCCAAATTTTGACCTTCGATATCTCGGCTCTGGAAGGGTCTAGAGCCTCAATTTTTGCGCGTTGGTCGAAGTCTCGTGGCCCTCTGTCAGAATCCAGAGTTTCAAGAATATCGGAGGGGGTCAAAATTTCGGCCAAAAAAAAAAATGACAGTGTTACCCCTTATGTTTTTTTTTTCAGGTCCAAATTTTGACCTTCGATATCTCGGCGCTGGAAGGGTCTAGAGCCTCAATTTTTGCGCGTTGGTCGAAGTCTCGTGGCCCTCTGTCAGAATCCAGAGTTTCAAGAATATCGGAGGGGGTCAAAATTTCGGCCAAAAAAAAAAAATGACAGTGTTACCCCTTATGTTTTTTTTTCAGGTCCAAATTTTGACCTTCGATATCTCGGCTCTGGAAGGGTCTAGAGCCTCAATTTTTGCGCGTTGGTCGAAGTCTCGTGGCCCTCTGTCAGAATCCAGAGTTTCAAGAATATCGGAGGGGGTCAAAATTTCGGCCAAAAAAAAAAAATGACAGTGTTACCCCTTATGTTTTTTTTTCAGGTCCAAATTTTGACCTTCGATATCTCGGCTCTGGAAGGGTCTAGAGCCTCAATTTTTGCGCGTTGGTCGAAGTCTCGTGGCCCTCTGTCAGAGTCCAGAGTTTCAAGAAGATCGGAGGGGGTCAAAATTTCGGCCAAAAAAAAAAAATGACAGTGTTACCCCTTATGTTTTTTTTTTCAGGTCCAAATTTTGACCTTCGATATCTCGGCTCTGGAAGGGTCTAGAGCCTCAATTTTTGCGCGTTGGTCGAAGTCTCGAGGCCCTCTGTCAGAATCCAGAGTTTCAAGAATATCGGAGGGGGTCAAAATTTCGGCCAAAAAAAAAAAATGACAGTGTTACCCCTTATGTTTTTTTTTCAGGTCCAAATTTTGACCTTCGATATCTCGGCTCTGGAAGGGTCTAGAGCCTCAATTTTTGCGCGTTGGTCGAAGTCTCGTGGCCCTCTGTCAGAATCCAGAGTTTCAAGAATATCGGAGGGGGTCAAAATTTCGGCCAAAAAAAAAAAATGACAGTGTTACCCCTTATGTTTTTTTTTTCAGGTCCAAATTTTGACCTTCGATATCTCGGCTCTGGAAGGGTCTAGAGCCTCAATTTTTGCGCGTTGGTCGAAGTCTCGTGGCCCTCTGTCAGAATCCAGAGTTTCAAGAATATCGGAGGGGGTCAAAATTTCGGCCAAAAAAAAAAAATGACAGTGTTACCCCTTATGTTTTTTTTTTCAGGTCCAAATTTTGACCTTCGATATCTCGGCTCTGGAAGGGTCTAGAGCCTCAATTTTTGCGCGTTGGTCGAAGTCTCGTGGCCCTCTGTCAGAATCCAGAGTTTCAAGAATATCGGAGGGGGTCAAAATTTCGGCCAAAAAAAAAAAATGACAGTGTTACCCCTTATGTTTTTTTTTTCAGGTCCAAATTTTGACCTTCGATATCTCGGCTCTGGAAGGGTCTAGAGCCTCAATTTTTGCGCGTTGGTCGAAGTTTCGTGGCCCTCTGTCAGAATCCAGAGTTTCAAGAATATCGGAGGGGGTCAAAATTTCGGCCAAAAAAAAAAAAATGACAGTGTTACCCCTTATGTTTTTTTTTTCAGGTCCAAATTTTGACCTTCGATATCTCGGCTCTGGAAGGGTCTAGAGCCTCAATTTTTGCGCGTTGGTCGAAGTCTCGAGGCCCTCTGTCAGAATCCAGAGTTTCAAGAATATCGGAGGGGGTCAAAATTTCGGCCAAAAAAAAAAAATGACAGTGTTACCCCTTATGTTTTTTTTTTCAGGTCCAAATTTTGACCTTCGATATCTCGGCTCTGGAAGGGTCTAGAGCCTCAATTTTTGCGCGTTGGTCGAAGTCTCGTGGCCCTCTGTCAGAATCCAGAGTTTCAAGAAGATCGGAGGGGGTCAAAAATTCGGCCAAAAAAAAAAAAT